>OX439035.1:27478978-28906377 GCA_949317995.1 Acholoe squamosa | reverse complement strand
TGGTTATATTAAGCGCTTATAGCTCTACTAAATATCTAAAAGTTCTGAAACAGGCCCCAGTTGTTCTGAATATAGTCAGAGACTCATGTTACAGAAGTATAACATATGCCTATCAACAATGTTGTAACACTCTTAGTGTGACTTATCCAGGACCTGTGTCCGTTACCTGGAGGTCCCCCGGGTGTGTCTCCAGGGTGGGATTGCTTGGCTATCACTGGATCACGATGGTCTGGATTTGACATAATCACTATCCGGCACTGTGCCATGTCGGCGTCTGTGGGGATCAGTTGGATATCGTGTTCGATCCCGTATTCGATCCCGCTGTCCCCAAGAGAGATTTTTGATCTGTTGATTAGTTGGGGGAACGGATGGACCATGCATCCTATATAGTGACTCTTCCTCATTGAAGTCCTTCCATCCTGTATGTGATCATGAGGATTGCAACCGTAAAGCTGGAATATCCCACTTAGGGGTTTGATGCTAGGCTTGTATTCAAACCATATATCAACTTCCAAAGAAGATGAATGACTTGTACGCAGGAAGAAATATCTGGACGCATTCCTGGATTTCCGAGCTAACACATGTTTTAGGACCCTTCTGTTCATCTTTAATGTAGAAGAAAATCAGCGTGTTCCGAATTAGTTACACTTAAAATCTAAGATTCCTGGTCTATTTTATGGGGCCCCAGTTTTAAATGGACAAATATGGTTCTTGTACTCACAAATCGTGGAGTGGATTGATACAGGACTTCTTTCTGCTGATCACGTACTGGTGCATTTACAATCCAATTATGTTGGCGCAAACCACTAAATCATATATATGTCTGACATGTCTCGTGCATAATACGCCCGATACCCCCAGCCCAACCACGTACTGCATGCTCTAGTGTTGGTATGATAGTATCTATAACCTTGATTCCACTGAAGCCGATATTTAGTCGGGCCGACAGAGGCCCGATCAGGGGCAAAAAGTGTCGTCGGGTTGTTGTCGGTCCGACAAAATTGTCTGGCCGATCACTGGCCGACAGCCGAGAATACCACTGTCGGGTCACTCAGACCTGGCCGATTTCAGTTCTTCCACCAAGCTCTCACTCTGTCGGATACTGTGTCCGACAGTCGTCCCCGATGTCTCAGCGAGCAGTTCCACCGGTCACGTGATCGCCGATGACCTAGTTTCTCACTATGGAGGCCGAGGAGGTGGTTCTGCTCGTGCAGGCGACAGTAGGTATTTTGGCGCTAGAACAGGAGGAAATAGAGATAATAGAGGGGACAAGAAGGAGGCACAGGTATCATGCCGCCCCATACCTGAAAGACAGGACTGACAAGACGCAGAGGAACACTTTCACCAAGCTCCACCGAGACCTGATATCTGTAAGCATTAACATGGGGGGGGGGTACCTGACACGTTTATGTAGGTCAGCTGGCAAATGTAGCTCATGTATATATAATGTATCTTGTCCGATTTCCCCTCCCCCCCTCCTATATATGCATAACTTCACCAAAATTGTTCTTTGCTTCAGATGGGAGAGGATGCTGAGTTCAAACACACGCTGAGAATGGGGCCTGACTTATACCATGAACTGCTGCAAAAAGTGACCCCCCTTATATATCGTCGAGACACCAACTTTCGCCCGGCTATAAAACCAGATGAGAGGTTGGACATAACCCTACGATACCTTGCTCTAGGTAAATTATGAATGTCATTTTTCAAGGAGCTACAACTTAACTAAGAAATTTCTCAATGGTTCTTCTTAAAAGAGAGAATAATTTTTTTTTTTTCATATTTGTATTTCTTTTTCACAGGGGACAGCAGCCAGACTCTCCACCATGGTCATCTAGTTGGGTCGTCCACGATTTTTCCCATCATCCGCGACACCTGTGTAGCACTGACCGCCGTCTTGAGAGACGATTATTTAAAGGTACATTTTTTTTTAATTGTTCAATAACTTTTTTATATATTATATATATATACAATATATATATATGAGGCATGATTTTCTGAGGCCGATTTCTCCAGAAAAAAAAATTAAATAAAAAATATATGACTGAGGTCTTCACACACGTAGGAATTAATATACAACACATGTTCATCCCCGATGAGTTGTACATGACACTTTTTTTTTTATATTGTTCTGTAGTTACCTAGCACCACAGAGGAGTGGTTGGCCGTTGCAGAGCAGTATGCTAACGACTGGCAGCTTCCACACTGCATCGGGGCAGTGGACCGCAAACACATCAAGATCAGGAAGCCAAAGAAAAGTGGAGCCACTTTCTTCAATTACAAGAAATTCTACAGTGTTGTTCTGATGGCGGTGGTAGATGCCCGATACAGATTTCTGTACGTGGATGTAGGATCGGAGGGAAAGGCAGGGGACTCCCGTATATGGAAAGAAGGACCTTTGTACAGGGACATGGCAGATCCTGAAAACCCACTGCAGATTCCTCCAGCTTCAGGTATCAAAGGTATGAGAGACCTTCTGCCCTACTACATTGTCGGAGACAATGCCTTTGGCCTGGCCTCAAATCTCATGAAGCCCTTTGCAGTCAAGGATCTGGGGGCTAAGGAAGTGGCATACAACTACCGGATGTCTAGGGGGAGGAGGTGTGTAGAGAACTCGTTCGGGATATGGGTGACCCGATTTAGGCTGTTCCTCCGACAGCAGGACATGGAGCCCAAGGGGGTGAAGAAATTAGTCATGGCATCCCTAGCTCTTCACAACTTCCTCAGGACAAGGTCACCGTCGGACTACATACCCCATGGGGCTGTGGACTACGAAGACAAGGACCATGAGCTTCACCCTGGAGAGTGGAGGGAGGACGGGGAGCTTGAAGGCCTGGACAGATCTGGAGCTGCTAGGAATATGCCACAGGATGCCAAAACCATGAGGCAGAATCTATGCCAGTGGTTTTCATCACGACACGGTCGGGTCCCGTGGCAGGACAAATACCTCAGAAGCCGTGGTTATGGGTACCTCTTCGACCGTGAGGCAGCAGGTGTTCCTGCCCAAGACATTATCCCCGACGAAGACAGTGAGTGAGGTACCCCACGTCTTGGACGACAGGTGGACATGGTTTTAATAACATGTTTTCCATGTCTAGGATTGCTTGTCTCTATCTACTCAGGAATAGAAAGCAGAGATGTCAGTTCAAATATTTTTTATTCAAGACTTCAAAACAACAAGAACTTATATTTTCTTGGTATCTATATATGATTACGACATGTCAGATAACTTATAAATGTACATTGTATCTGATAAGGCACGATTTTACCATGATACCTGAGAAGTGATGCATCGAATGAGGCAAGTTTTTTATCTAGAGTATATACATACCTATCTTTATATGAAAGTAAATATAAAAAACACCTGATATGTGTCATGTCAGCATGTAGAAATATCCTTGAGAACTTGACAGTATTGAGATCTTTACATGTCCATGTTGATATATGAAATCATGTTACGACAATTGTCTCTGCTGCTTGGCAACACGACAGATGCACGATCTCTTGCAAATAAAATATCTTAACTTTCTTGTTTAAAAAAAATAAATTTATTTCTTCTTTTATCCAACCAGAAAGTTTTTATCATATGAAGACAGACTAGAAAACACAAATAAATAATTATCGGCCGCGTCTCCGACAGTTTTATGATCAGAACAATCTCTAGCACTAGGTGCCCTTACTGTCCGTCCCATTCCCCGTTTACAGCCTGCACGGCTGTCAGATAAACATGGACCTTAAATTTGTCCTTGACCTTTTGGGTCATGCGTGCCATCTCCACCTCTAACATCTTGCACCACTGTGAGTCAGGAGAAACCTCCTTCTCAGGGGGGGGAGGATGGGCCTGAGCCTGGGTTCTGTTGCCCACTAAGGTCACAAGATCGTTCAACGATTCCCCATATGACTCATAAAACTTTTCTCTAGACTGGAGTATCTCTGAGACTGTCTTCTGTTTCTTATCTCCAGCTTTAAGGTGTTGTGGCTCTCTCTTCTCCAGGTATTCTGCCTTGGCACTTTCAGTTACCACATTTTTCTTTGGAATATTGTAGTTAATAGTCTTACGTTTTTCACCACTGGTAGAAGGAACAGCACCTTTCTTAGAAGTTTTACCAGACCCCTTGCCCTTATCACCAGTTGTCGGAGGAGCTGCATCTGATTTTGCAGACCCACCTGCAGAAGTGTTCTTTCTGTGGGGAGAAAATCTTGTCCTAGTGGCGATGGAATCGTCTAGGGTCTCATCTCCAGACTCTGCTTCAGGATTGTAGTCCACGTCCTTGATGTCGTCTTCCTCGTCGTCGTTCACCTCGATGACCATCTCATCGGCCTCCTCGGATGGTTCCTCCAGGGGTTTGGGCCGTACGACCTCCTGCAGTGAAATAAATGGTTGAGTATATTTAATAAAACACAAAGAAATTTTCAGCCAGGTGTATTTTTTAATTTTACGTGAAATTAGGAGCAGAATCGGTCAACTTAAAATTATAGTTACATACAAATCGGGATGGAATCTGGGTCAACTTTGACAGACAGAAATATTTAATGATTACCTTTTTCTGTGGATAATTGGTGTCACTCTCCAATTTCTTACACCATGGATCTAAGAACCCACACAGCCGTTTTATGAGGGCTTTCATGTAGGGGAGCTTCCCTTCTTCAGCAGATGACCCCGATTTAATTTTTCCAGACACGATTTTCTGGTAGTCCGATCTCAAAGACGTCATTCGCATGTTAATGAAGTAAGCTGAAAAAAAAGGGGTGACAAAAGTGACAAAAGATAAAAAGACTGTAAAAAAAACCATTCATAACAGTCTGTTACTAAAAACATGATACGATAGAATAAATATTTTAACTTCTATATATTCTCAGGAAGCAAAGACAACAGAAGTAAATAATGAAATTATTTTTACCTGGAATGTTGAGTTCATCCGAGATCTTAGCTAGGGCAGTCCACTTTGCAGTGGGGTCCTTATACAAGGAGTGACTCTTGTCATAAAGGTGGGTGCACTGCTGCCACAGCTCACACAATCGTTCCAGAACTTCTGGATCCTTGAAGTACTGCCTCCCGCTGCCAGCTCCTCCAGGAGGTTTCTTCTTTAGTTCACCTATAGTTTTTTTAGGGGTGACTACAGCCTGACTGTCGGGGATGTATGCTTCTTCACCCTCCTCTCCATCGTCTCCCTGACCTTGACCTTCATCTTCACTGTCGTCTTGGACCTGCTCGCTCCTACCAGAAAGGGTGTATGGAGGGGATTTAAAACAGGTCTTCTTTGCAGGAGGTCCTGATGAACAGGAACTGTCTTGGGTTTTTTCTTGTACGACCTTTTTCGGCTTCTTTGGAGGAGGTGGGGTAGGAGAACGAGGAGAAGGTGGAGGGCTGACTGTCCCCTCCCCCTTTTCCATGTCGGGCAGCAGGTTACGCTTGGTACCCTTCTTGTTAAGGAGACGAGGCAGAGGACCTGAAGTACGGGCACAGGTGGACTCCTCCAAATTGTCACGAGATACAGGAGTGGAAGATAAAGGTTCCTGTACACTTAAGTCTAGTGCAGCGTCCTCTGTAATGTCAATTTCATCTGAATCATCGTCCACGACAGGCAGGTTTTTGGTAGCAGTACCGGTATTTTTAGACATGGCCGTGCGAGCTTCTCCCAACTCATCTTGTGTCAACTCGGGCAATCGGGCCTTACCTCTTGCAGTGAAACGTTTCGCAGGAGCCTTGGTCTCTTCCTGCGTCTCTATGACTACCTCTGAACTGTCTTTTTTACTTCTAGGGGGTTTAAAACCCTTGTTTCCTCCCCTTCCCCGACGCCTAGAACCTGCTCTACCCGACATCTTGTTTGTTTACGACCAAAGCGAAGGTCACATGACTTGCACGTGACGAGCAGCCCGACAGCGGTACCCCAAGTGAGAGAAAAGCGAACTATTTCTGTCGGCCCGACAGCGAAGTAACCCGACAGGTACCCGATTTTTTCTAATCAGTTAGAAAAAATCGGGTACTGTCGGGCACTGTCGGGGACCGTCGGAGATGCATCTCCGATGGTTCCCGATGAAAAAAAAATAGGTCTTCCACCAAAGACGATTTAAGCCCGATTCTTGCCCGACAGAAGCCCGACAGTGCCCGATAGCTGGCCGATAGTTCCCGATGCTGCCCGATGCGTCCCCGATGCAACCCGATGACAAAATCGGACAACTATCGGCTTCAGTGGAATCCATGCTTATGACGCTGTAGGGAAAAGACACCTTGAGCCGAACAGTCTCCTAAAGTCAGACACCTTTGCGGTTGATCAACATGATTAGCATGAAAATTACAACTACTATGTTAATCACATGATAACGTGTCATCCATTTTGTAGAAAGCAAAATATTCGATTCAATTCACTACACACAATGTATATCGTGGTCAAACACGGGGTGTTCAAGTTATGTTCTGGTGATAAGAAAACGATAGTGATTGGGAAACTTGGTTTCATTCCTCAGTCCATTGCGTCTTCACTTTAAACTTTACATCATGCCTACAAATGACAATGACGAGAGGGATACTGAAGAGGATAGTACATTAGACCTCTGAATTAATCACTTTCATTAACGTAATCTAGAAGCACCCCCACTTTCATTGTGGGGATGTTACCAGATTACCGTAAAGGTCGAATCCCACAATGCAATCTTTACATGAAAGTTTCTGCAATCTGTAGCGATCTAGTGCTCTTCCTTTATATTGCACATAACAGCCCCAGCCAAGCATAACGGCAACGAAACTCTTGCAAATTGGGAGATGGATTAAGATTTAAAAATCTAACATTTTCTCTTGCTTAATTACTTGAAAAGTTTCTGCAATTTCCCAGATTCTGTTCCACTCTGCTATCTAATCCCGTATACAATGCGCTGCAGATTTCTCTGCATAAACCATATAATTATATAGTTAAACCTTGGTCTCATTATACTTTGTGTTTGCCCACATTAGTTTGCAAGTTCAATATCAAAATAATTGGAGCAGGCATACAGAGTGATTTTAAAAGAGCTTACCTTTCCGTAGGGTCTATATGGAGAGTACAAAAGTGTGATAGAACCCTTGCAATTTGCAGTAAGGCAAGGCCCCCGACCTGCAAGCGTTCCAAAATTGCAGAATCTTTTGAGGGTGAGATCTCATCACCATCTCATCGTGGGATTCTACCTTAAGATTGTACGTAATGTTTGACAGCCATTACACCTTGATTCGAACATAGCAATGTGTGGCATTGTGATAACAATACCTGGTTGTAAACAGTGCACCACTGCCACCTGCAGGTTTAAAGAAACACTTACTAAGCACATGTGTTTCATTGCCACCAATGATATGATTGCTTTATGATTACCTTTGACATGAGGCTTTAGATGCAATATAATGATTTGAAATCTAAACATTACCTCGTGATTCCTTCCTGTGTAAGAGGCAGGAACCAGCAATGAAATATTCATATTGAAATGTGTGGATATATACTGCATTTCCCTAGGTACGTCACAAATTAGAATTGAATGCTTATGAAGGTGGTAATTTTAAGGCAATAAAATCATAAATTTCTGTCTCTCCAGGGGCGTCCGAAACAGGTGCCTTTACCTTTATTCAATGAGGAAAATATTTACACTCATGATCGTGTCCCACGAGACCTATCTCATCAGCTGATAACTCTGTTTTCTCTATACGAATGTAGCAAGAAACAATCACTCTCATGGGCCGTATTCAATTAAACCTGAAGCTAGAAATGTATTGCCTGCAGGGCCTTTCGCTCATTAAAAATCAATAATGCCTGTAATATATCTTATTTCCGGGACTCCAATTTTTGTTATTACGTTGAGAGTGGATCCAACATTCATTCCTACATTGCATCAATAAACATGCAATAGGAAGCTTGATCAATGGTGGTCAATACATTTTTAGCACTGTTCTAATACTTAGTTCACCAGGAGGGTCTTGACAAAAAGCAAAAGTGCTAAGAATCAGGGAACGTACAGAAATTTGTGAGGCATTCTTGTCTTCCCATCGGTTTCAATGTGTACAGTTTCACCAGCTAACGTGTACAGGTCTCCATTTATAAGCGTACATTGGATTACTTTTGGAAAAACAATCAAAACATGCATGCCATCCTGCAGGCTTGTATGTTTTATATGATAAAATGGGAAATCTCCTTGTTTTTGACAAGACATGCTACGAGCCTGGTCTTGACATTTGCCTTCTGGAATAGATCATCTCCCATGATTGGACAGGATGTCCGTTGATATATATGCTTTATCTTTTAAGGTTGATATCATTTCCCCAGAACGGCATTACTCGGCAGCCTAGCCTAGGGTAGGGTGACCTTGAGTCGTCCATGTACCTTGAGTCGGCCACTTTGCATGTATTTAGTGCCAAATTGTAATTATCAATGACCACCTTAGAGGATTTTAAGCTATTTACATTTAAAGAAGATGGGAAGATGCAGCACCTGCTATCCTTCCATCTCTGCCTTTTTGTGGTTTATTACCTTCAACAGGCTGTCAATGACAGCATGTTTGGGATTACATTCATGCAAAAAAGGATAGGTTTCTGATGATATGTTACCCACTTATATTGAAGTGCAACTAGTAAATGAGCATAAACCTAAAATAATGTCCCAGTAGTCAAGGAACAGAGGTAACATTGACAAAACATTGTATATGGATTATATTTATGCTGTGTAAATTATCAGTAAACTGGAAATCTGCCCTTTCCTTGCATCAATTGCATAATAGACAGCCCCCTATACAGAAGCTGATTCATGATATGATGTGGCCGACTCAAGGTACTGGTGGCCGACTCATGGTACTGATGGAGAGAAATACACATCACTTGGGTAATGAAGGCTCAGAGGGCCTGATAGACATGAGTATAAGAGTTGTAACCTGATTTACTGAAAAAATAAACACTTCAGGATAATTTTCATAACCATTTTCTGTTGCTCCATACAGGTTAGCTTACTAAAGCACAGCTTCTAGAAAAAATCAGAGGTTGTATAGAGGTCCAAGTGGACGACTCATGGTCACTTTACCCTATATGTTTCCATTGCACACCGCAGATGAATCACTAAATAGCAAAGCCATCTGCCTTTATTTCTATAAAAAAAGGGTATTCTCAAATGCCATCAATACATGATGTCAGTGCCAATAATGACACATTGGCAGTAGTGCACGACTGACGACCTGTGGTGATATCTATGCCCTGCGTCTAAATGGTGGGTGTTGTGACAGGTGTGCCATCTATTCAAGTGGACAGGAAGTATCTGAGCGGGAAATTACAGGTATACTGTTAAGGGTGTGTCTCCCACCTACAACCTCAGCATCTATTGCATATAATGGTCTTGGATTAAATTATAAAGAAACACTTATACCTGTTTTACAATGTATATTCGTATGTAAACTTTAAACTTGCCGATTCCTCCAACATGCTTAGGACTTCCCCCTTTAAGATAATTCTCTGGTAATTGGAAAAGTTATTTTACATCGATAGTCCACTAGGCTTCTGTCGCACGATTGAGCCATACATTTCCTATATCATTTTCTGCGATAGAGGCCTTAGTGGACTATAGATGTTACATCGAGAGTCCACTTGGCCTCTATCGCAGCAATTTACATAGGAAATGTATGGCTCATTCTCCGGTGAAAAGCCAAGTGGACTAGGGGTCTGATACCCATAGTCCACTTGGCCTCTGCAGATTTTATATAGGATTTGTATGGCTGTATGGCAGAGGCCTAGTGGACTATGGGTGTTACACCCATAGTCAACTAGGAAATGTATGGCTCAATCGTGCGACAGAGGCCAAGTGGACTATCAACATTAAACCTATAGACCACTTGGCCTCTGTCGCGCGATTGAGCCATGCATTTCCTATATAAAGGTCTGCAACAGAGGTCTAGTGGACTATCGATGTTACATACCATATTGCGTCGAGTATAAGGCACGGGTTACATGCGGGGATTGACCATACTTGCACCTAATAGAATCCTCATAGACTGGACTCAGGGTGCACCTTAAAGTCGAGGACTTTATACTATAGAATTTCACGGTATGTCTAAATTCGAATAGGGTCTGGTGCCATAGATTCTGTATGCAGACAGTTGCTACCGGTATATCTCAATCCCATCTTAACTGCAAGCCCATATACCTTTCACATTTACTCCTAAAAGAGAGATACGCTACAAACACTCGTTGACAAAGTTGTAAGGCCAAATAAAAAGAAAGGTTTGTTTCCAGTTACCTGACCGACCCTAGCAAAACAGGTCCGACCCTAGAATATTTTTTTTTTATTTTGAGAATCTTTAAGAATTTTTGAGATTTCTTTCGATTTTTATGATGTTTTCAACAATTTTTCATGGATATAATCTTTGGCTGTACAGTTAATGGCTTTTATAAGACACATATTTTGCATATATTTCACATTTCTTTTTTTTTTGTCCATGTTCTTACCTTGATATCAAAAACCAGATAGATTTGCCCATACATTTCTATAAAAATCAAAACAAAAAAAAATCCGACCTACCGACCCTAGCTCTGTGAGAAATGTGACTGGAAACACATGAAATCTTTTTTGGCCTAATTCCAAACTATTATACACTTTAAGCAGATGCTCTCCTTTTATTTAGCAGACGGGAATCCAATATGCTGATCCTCCTGTTGTCTTTTTCCCTGTATTTACCATACTTTCATCTTGATCTAAGATGTCATTTATGGGGCCAAAATATTTCATTGCTATCATAGTATAAAGCCTACTGACAAGACCACCTACCACCATACTCAGATAACTTGTCCCATAGGCAAACATTGTGCCTTCTACAGGGGAAAGCTATCTGACCTTCTATGTCACATCCATATCTTTCTCTGGGTCATTGTGCCTGCTTCCAGTATACAGCAGGAATTGAGCGGAAAATTGAATTTCTCTCATATCTCAGGAGGTTAATTCGAAACATCCTGGGATCACGACCCCAGCGATCTTAGGAATAAATCAGCCTTATCCTATTAAGCGATCTTAAGAGTTGACTGGGTTCACATATCCTAGCCAGCACTAAGATCGCATCGATCTTAGCCTCAGCCCTCCTACACTATTCCAAGAAGAACTGACTAGGCACAGGGGTAAGAGTCCCAAAATAAAGGAATAGCTGTGGAGTCACTCTTCTTCACAAGAGTGCTTTTACCATCGTTCCCCCGTCCCCATATGGGCTAACAAAAGAGCACAGGGTGCAGTTGACCCCCGTACAGTATCCAAGAGTTGTTCCCATGAATGTATGATTCATGCTTGCCTATTAGAAGCATTGTGCCCTCCCCCCAGGACAAAGAGAGAAGGGAAAAATTACCTTACAGTGCACTTAACACATGAGTAGCCCTAAGAGCCCTCAAGGACACTCAGCAATTGTCCTCCCTCCCCTCTTTATGTATGCAGCAGGCTATTCACTCTTTCGATCAGGAGTGTTCCCTGTAAGTGCTCTTGTACTCAGGTGAAACCACTATGCATTTCTTTCACTAAGATCACAGTGATCTTAGTGGTGGAAATGGAATAGTGAAGTGATCCCAGGACTAGCTATTCTGGACAGGCCTGCAACCACTGCATTACATAGGGTAGACCAGCCAGGTCTTATGATATGTGCCTACACTAAGATCGCTGGGCTTGGGATCCCAGGATGTTTTGAATTAAGCTCCTGAGGGGGGACCAGTAGGTCTGGAGCTTAATTCAAAAGATCCTGGGATCACGACCCCAGCGATCTTAGGAATAAATCAGCCTTATCCTATTAAGCGATCTTAAGAGTTGACTGGGTTCACATATCCTAGCCAGCACTAAGATCGCATCGATCTTAGCCTCAGCCCTCCTACACTATTCCAAGAAGTACTGACTAGGCACAGGGGTAAGAGTCCCAAAATAAAGGAATAGCTGTGGAGTCACTCTTCTTCACAAGAGTGCTTATACCATCGTTCCCCGTCCCCATATGGGCTAACAAAAGAGCACAGGGTGCAGTTGACCCCCATACAGTATTCAAGAGTTGTTCCCATGAATGTATGATTTATGCTTGCCTATTAGAAGCATTGTGCCCCCCCCCAGGACAAAGAGAGAGAAGGGAAGAATTACCTTACAGTGCACTTAACGCATGAGTAGCCCTAAGAGCCCTCAAGGACACTCAGCAATTGTCCTCCCTCCCCTCTTTATGTATGCAGCAGGCTATTCACTCTTTCAATCAGGAGTGTTCCCTGTAAGTGCTCTTGTACTCAGGTGAAACCACTATGCATTTCTTTCACTAAGATCGCAGTGATCTTAGTGGTGGAAATGGAATAGTGAAGTGATCCCAGGACTAGCTATTCTGGACAGGCCTGCAACCACTGCATTACATAGGGTAGACCAGCCAGGTCTTATGATATGTGCCTATACTAAGATCGCTGGGGTTGGGATCCCAGGATCTTTTGAATTAAGCTCCTGTGTACATGAGAACATACATAATGTAGAGCCAATAGTTAAAATATCCCGACAAGTATAGGCCCTATGTATTTCAAATGTATCTACCATTAAATCTCTACAAATATTGTGTCTTGCAAGGGAAAAAGAAAAGTTCAGTTAAAATTGAAAAGTCGTATGCTTCCGGTGATTTATTACATATAAGAATATATATCCCTCTCAGTTTAAGAAAAAAAACTAATTCAGATAAAGTTATATCACGCTGTTTCCTCAGTTCACTCTTCCTGCCTGCTATTTTACACAATCTACAAAATAATATTGAGGGTCTTCAGCACACAAAAACATACATACACACAAAAAACAAAACAAAAATATTTGAGTCATAAAAGATAATTAACACTACCACCCCGAGGTGTGCTATTTCAACTAAACAGGAAACATGATGACAATGAAATATGAAGAATGTGGAAATTAAAACATCTTAGAATCGACACCCTCCTCAATTCATAGATCGGTGGGAAATGACTTGGTCAGGAGCTTAATTCAAAACATCCTGGGATCCCAACCCCGATCTTAGTGTAGGCACATATCATAAGACCTGGTTGGTCTACCCTATGTTATGCAGTGGTTGCAGGCCTGTCCAGAATAGCTAGTCCTGGGATCACTTCACTATTCCATTTCCACCACTAAGATCACTGCGATCTTAGTGAAAGAAATGCATAGTGGTTTCACCTGAGTACAAGAGCACTTACAGGGAACACTCCTGATCGAAAGAGTGAATAGCCTGCTGCATACATAAAGAGGGGAGGGAGGATGTTTGCTGAGTGTCATTGAGGGCTCTTAGGGCTACTCATGCGTTAAGTGCACTGTAAGGTAATTCTTCCCTTCTCTCTCTTTGTCCTGGGGGGAGGGCACAAAGCTTTTAATAGGCAAGCATAAATCATACATTCATGGGAACAACTCTTGAATACTGTACGGGGGTCAACTGCACACTGTGCCCTTTTGTTAGCCCATATGGGGACGGGGAACGATGGTATAAGCACTCTTGTGGAGAAGAGTGACTCCACAGCTATTCCTTTATTTTGGGACTCTTACCCCTGTGCCTAGTCAGTTCTTCTTGGAATAGTGTAGGAGGGCTGAGGCTAAGATCGATGTGATCTTAGTGCTGGCTAGGATATGTGAACCCAGTCAACTCTTAAGATCGCTTAATAGGATAAGGCTGATTTATTCCTAAGATCGCTGGGGTCCTGATCCCAGGATGTTTTGAATTAAGCTCCTGGTTCACCTCAATATACCACCTAAGAGATGTAGCATAAAGTATGTTTCCAAAAAAAATACATTGTCATAAATAATGGTGCATTCCTCGTCCCAAAGTTGCATCATTTACGATTACGGTGGTCCAGTGTTTAGTTTTACAAGGACCCCTGTTCAACGTTTTTTACAGTGTATTAGACCCAACTGTAGGCTTAGATTTGATTATCAATGATTATAAGAGCAAAATTGATTAAACATGTAAAAAAAAAAGAATGACAGTCCGGTTTGATTCTGAGGAATTTTATTTTGAGCCCCAAATGGCCTAACTTAGTTCGTCCATAAATATAGGATGCCGTTGACTTATCAGTGGGCACCGAATGTTTAACCAATAACGACAACAGATTGATATTTTTTGACAAATTTGATAGACCCATTTTCACCAGTTTTTCAATAGTACCATTGCAATGTTTTCAACCATAACTTATTTCAACATCTGATCATAGGTGGATATTTCAATATGGAACAATTTTGAGACTCCATTAAACATTGCTTGTGTTGCCATTGAATCAACGCGGCCATTTCAATAGTTGATTCAGTGTTGATATGCCAACGTTGAATCACCTAACAACTATAAATATCGAACCAATATCATATAAACAATTAATCAAGATAGAGCACAAATGTCGAATCAGCACTGATGTATAGATGATTCAGCCATATTTCAACCTTGCAGATCAACTGTTGAGAGCCAAATTTCATAGACATATTAATATTGATTCCACGTGAGAGTACCCACTGGGGTAAGGCCGCCGTATCTCTATTAGTATAGATGCAGGAGCGAATAGAAGGAGGATGTTTTCATCGACATCGTTTTCATCATTGTCGAGATAGCCTAATTGATGACGTGCAACAGTTCAGGGTCAGGGGGAGAGAAAACCGAGACGAATCAGAGCTAATGGGGTATCACAATGAAGTCTGCACAGGTCAGCAAGTTCAATATAGAGGTCTATTTAACCTTGCCGCACCTATGTCGCATGATAGGAAATAGCCCAGGCAGATGTACCAGCTATATAGAGGATTAAATACTGCTACTACATATAGGGAAGCTCAAATTGTTCATAAAACGTAACTCCATAATAGCAGGCTGATCCACAGGTTAAATTACTGACGCTGTTCACACTACAAATATCGATCACTGAGACAACATTGGCTGCATGATATTAGAAAGGGTGAAATACCCAAAGGAGATGCACATTAATTGTCATTGTAGAAGAGATGTGTGCCATTAACATAAGTCTAGCTTGGCAACCTCGGCCACTTTTTTTCTCCAGATGTCTATTAGAATCCAATATGACTGTGGTAGGTAAAGGGCAGTCACTTTTGTCGATAGCTTCTCTGAGTGGTCTAGAATCATTGATGTCAAAGCCAGAAACTTACAACAAAGATAAGAGACATCTTCACTTACCTGTCCATACCCGTTATAGCTGTGCGAGTATTGTGTTGTAAACCCGTTATCTACCTGTAGTCATACACAGGGGGAATATTCAAAGAACATAGTATAACCTTGAAATGTAAGACTATGTATAGAAAGGGGTAATTCTCGAACACCCATAGATCAATCCATCCAATTACTAACGATAGAGGCATGTCATCATATATGCCCTTATCATCAATGGGCGTGTAGCCTTCATGTTTTATTCCTTCATTTTGTGCTTAATCCCTCGTGGTTTTAGCTGATCAATGCTATTATGGTGACACGCCCAGCCACGCCAGGGGGTTAGGGCGGATGAGACAGGGGACAAAACAAAATGAACAGAGGCATGTTTTAAAGCGAGAACATGTAATGGAGTGGGTTGGCTCAAATCCCATGAGACGACTTAGCACTAATCAGCACTTTGAAGAGACACACATAGATAGCTTTCAATTTAGGTCTCTATAGCTTGCAAAAATCATTCATCTAGGATCTAAACCTAATAAAGTCCATAGTCCACTTGGTCTCTGTCGCGCGATTGAGCCATACATTTCCTATATAAATTTCTGTGACAGAGGCCTAGTGGACTATCGATGTAAGACCCATAGTCCACTTGGCTTTTCGGCGGCGAATGAGCCATACATTTCCTATGTAAATTGCTACAATAGAGGCCAAGTGGAGTCTCGATGTTCGCGATTATAAAACTAGCCAATCGCATACATAAGCAAAGTTCATGTGCAATGCAGCTGCAGAATAGGCTGTTGAAGTAAAAAGGGGGTTATGGTAATATATGTCAGTAAATACAAATCAGGTGGGAATTCAGGCTATTTTAATAAACGTGACTAAACCTCTCCGACATTACGGCACAGTCGGGCTCATACATGTGAAATTGGGGCTCCACTATGCGATTTGCTGTTACAATGTCATTCTCACGAAATGTTATCCAGTCAGTTTTTAAGGTAAACATAGGATTCCATCCCCTGTCAATGTCTTTCCTCTTAACTTTCCACAGTATGACATCATATGGCATGCATCTAATGACAATCATATCCCCTGATTATCAATTACAGAAACTGCTTGGAGCTTAAGAGTGAACAATGGGAGTCAGGACTCACTGATATCAGATCTATGGCAATGTGCTTACCTCTATAATTTGGTGCCCCATTCAGCATACTTTGAACTATCAAATACCGTCAAAGGATTTCCAAAAACCACTTTGCTTATATGTGAGCCACGGTTTGAATCCATAAATCCCTATTGAGTGATTACTGGCTGTCCCCACTAACTGATTCGGGGTTCTTATCTATGGAACAAGTGCACCAGAGAACAGCAACATCAAAAAACATGGGAGAAAATCCTGGCCTCTCTCACTAACAATGAATTGATTGACTAGAAATCATAGCAAAGCTGTAACCATTTTATTGGTGGTTTCATTAATACAGACACCCATTTATCTAATGCATGACTGTCATTTTGAATGGCCCTTTTGGTCCGTCACATGATTGTGTATTCGAGTAATATCTATAATGACTATATTTGTGTCACAATCTACGAAAAAGGGTCTTAGTGCAGGGGGTCATAAGATCCTCTTTGTTGATAAGGTAGGCCAGTAAATATCACAACAACCTAGCTATTCACAGTCTTGTCCCATAATCTTTCCTATAACTCCCATTTAGTGTTTCTAGCATATGTCCGTCTAGAAAGCCACTCTAGCTGCGATGAATATAATTATATCCTAAGACAACTAAGGAATTGGTACCATTTTTCAAAGCACCTTTCTTCCCAGTGTGCTGGGCATCTACCATATATGACATTGGTAGTAAGCCACTTTATCTATAATCAAACAAGCCACACGTTGTGTGATAAACATTACTATTTGCCATTAATGGGTCATGTTAGATCTTACATCACTGGTAATGGAATGTAAACAGGTCCCATCCCCTTTCCCCGACAGTATATTGACCATGCGTTGCAGCTCTATGCTACATGATATAGGCCCACAGAAACCATCCAATCCTCATCACATTCACATGTGCATTACTTCATTCACATACATCCGGTAGTGATCACAAGTGATGGTGACTGTTGCTATAATGGTCTATCTCAGCAAAGAGCTGATTTCCATGCAGTAACTGAGAACTATATACAGAGAGTGTTTCTTTTTGTATGGTCATGTACTATATATCAGATTCCCCATGTATCTGGAAATCATAGAAATGATGATATCACGAATATGACTGTGACCCATCAAGGGAGAACACCCCTCCGCGGGGGATTTTTAATTCCCCATTTGGCCACCAGGGGGCATTGGAGGGGCAGAATAACTCTAAAATTATTATAAAAATACATTAAGCTAATTTTTGATGCAGAATTCAATGGTCTCATTTAAAATGCTCCGTTTTCGTTGGAATTGGCCCGTATTTTGATGGTAAAATGAACATTTTTCATGAGAAATAGACCTATATGCCTCTTTTTGGTTGCCATGGCAACCATTCCAATAATCAAAATTTACAGATTTTTATGTCAATTTTTGGGGGTACTCACCAAAAACCCAACACTAAAAACAGAAATGGAAAATTCCTTCTAGATCAAAATCTATGACAAAATAACCATATTTTTATGTATTTTATTAGGAAAAAGGCTGATTTATTGTATTTTTAGACATTATTATGGTTTGTAATGTATTTAAAGCTCAATCATTGATTTCAGATATAAATAATGACCGATGTTCAAAGAGGGGTTCTGACATAACTACTTGGAATATCTAAACCAATGATGTCTCATTTTAAAGAGCTTGAGATGAACTTTGATAATAAATTTACCTGCAGAGGGGTGTTTTTGCTTGCCTGGTCACATGTGTCTTCTCGTTGTTGGTGGTCTATTTTTAATCGAGGCCTATTATAAACATCTGTACGTTGCATCAGTGCGCTACAAACATTTCGGAAAGTACCTTGTGGCTCTCATACGCCAACTTGCACTTCGCCCCACCCCCACATCCCTAATGTATGGCAGTCTGCAGCTGGTGTTTTTATTTTTAATTTTGAACATCCTTGCCATTTCAATTTTGTTTACCATATCTAGAAAGTCCCGATGCGTCTTACATGCGAGCTGCACCTTATATGCAGGAAACTAGGGATGTCACAACCATTGAATCTATGACTAGATGGGCACAGGTGTTCAATCCGCTACTTATAGGCTGCACAATTGCACAGTTACTAGATTGCTATTGAGGTGGTTCTTATACAGCATTTATTGAGAGCGTTTCATAGCCCCGGCCATTTGACAATTAGTAATCCCATCTATTCACTGCGGACCTTTCGGGGGCGGGGCAGATGACACCCATCTGATAAGTGCTATCAGTAACAACTGCAGGTAACCAGCTTCAGCATCAGTATAGTACTACCAATTTACTTAGCCAATCTCAATTCTATAGGCAGCCTGCTTCTCATCAGTATGTCTCAAAGCAATTCTTCTCCTGATACATTGTATGGTGATAACGGGTGATTAACTGATGAGAGTGCATAGCGTTGAAAAGCCTGACTATACCGTAACATGCACATTGTTAATGTTTACCGCCCACCTAATGATACTGATCTAATGAATGGTGTTAGGATCCTTCAAGACGTGATTGAAGATTTAAAGTCTGAAGATTATGAGTTGTGGGTGATTGGGGATCTTAACATTGACTTGAAGAAGAGAAATGAAGCTGGTGCCAAAAGGATTATTGATCTCTGTCGTGAAACCAGTATCAAGTCACTCATCCAAGGTGTTACCCGCCCTAGTACAAGGGGTGGTCCTGGGACATGTATAGATTACATAATGACTGACTGTCCTGTTGTCTCAACATCTGACACGCCCCTAGCATTAATTTCCTACCATTATCCTGTTTATGCTGTAAGAAAAAAGATAGAGAAAGCAATGAGCATGCTAGCTTCAAGGGTCTCTCCTATAAAAACTATAATAAAGATGATTTCTATGATCATTTAGCTGATTATGATTGGAGTGCTTTTGAAAACACTAATTACCCCAGTGTACAATGGTCCATTTACACCAATGTAATACTAGAGTATCTTCACAATACCTTCCAGTTAAAAACATTGAACTAAAAAAGAAAGATACAGATTATTGCACGCAAGAAATTATCGAATCTATAAATGACCGCAGTATTGATCTATATAATTATAAAATAACCCTGATGAAGGCCATATAGTGCCAAAACTGTTGGTTCATACTACTTACAATTTAATAAAAAGCCATCCTTAGAAACTTAGTTGGAACTTTAGTTGTGTTGTTATTTATAGTTCTACTATAAACCACAAAATTTTTTTATAAAATAACATGTAACTTGATGTACCTCAGGCGAGCAAAATTCTTTACTCATAAAATACGCCACCAAAAATCACATGCTAAAGCTGATGGTATCATGAAAACGCTTGATGCATGTCACAATGATCCACACCGTTTCTGGAGGGAATTAAAATCCATTATCAACCCCCAAGCTAAACAGGGTGACATATCACTAAATGCGGAAGGGTTACCCATTCCGGCTGACCAAGTACCCGATTTCATTAATAATTATTTTGCCACTATAGGTGATGTGCTGTACAGGAAGATTGCTGCTGGCCAACCAGAAAATGATGAAGATCTGGACATAGATCCTATTGATAACAATGATATTAATGGTTTCATTGATTTGAATATTGAAGAGTTTATCTCGTATGACAGAGTGTATAGTCTGATTAGGCATATCAATGTTGACTAATCTTCAGGCATTGAAAACATTTACTGTTGTGTGCTAAAGGACAGTATGCTACTGCTAACTAACCACATTGTCACCATGTTTAGAAACTCTGTTGCTAATGGGCTCTTTCCAGAGTCATGGTCATCTGGTTTGTTGGTTCCTATCCCAAAGAAGGGAGACCTTAGCAATACTAAGAACTGGCGCCTGATTACACTACTGCCACTTCCTGGTAAGCTCTTAGAGAAAATGGTGCATGAAATAATATATACTCACTTGGAGAACCAAAATATCTTACACAGATATCAGTATGGTTTCAGGAATGGTAAAGGTACTAGCAATGCTGTCATGGAGGTCCTTGAGGATCTCTATGAAGCTCGTGATAACAAAGAGCACACTATGGGCTGTTTTATTGATCATTCTAAAGCCTTTGTATACACCATTTAACTCTCCTAAAAAAGGTTTTTGCCCTGGATATACCATTTGTGATAAAGGGCTGGCTTACGGCCTACCTGAGTAATAGGAGCCACCATACAATTGCCAATGGGAAGCTCTCAAGCATGGCAAATGTCAAATTTGGGGTGCCACAGGGGTCAACCATTGGTCCCTTATTATTTGTACTATTTATCAATGACCTCTGTGACACCCTAACCCATTGCAAAGCTGTACTTTATGCTGATGACCTTTTTCTATATGTATCTGGTCAAGACTCAGTAACTATTGAAGCCCAACTACAAACTGATCTTACTGTCTTACATGAATGGTGCCTATGTAATTACCTCACTGTGAATATTGATAAAAGTATGGTTATGAGATTTGACAGGCAACGAAAACTAAATACTATGCCTGATCCTATCATCAATATGGGTCTCAATATACTACCTGTCACTAAACACTATTGTTTTCTTGGTGTAGAACTAGATGGTGCATTAACCGTCCAACCATATGTAAATAAGATTAAAAAGTCCATGGGTAACAAACTAATCGCTGCTATTTCTGCTTTTGCAACAGCACATAGCTCACACTGCGGTAGGCCCGCATGTATCTCGCATGTTGGCTCAAATTTTACAGCGAAGCCTTTGACGAATGAGACCATTATAATTCAGTATCATACATTTTCTTGGAAAGGCCTATATGTCTGTGTCTTCAATCCAAATGTATCTTATTATAATTGATACGGCTAGGTCCTTGCATGGTGCATGAGTCCTCAACATCACGGTAGGATTAGATTGTTTGTTACATTCTGCTACCCCCAGTATTTGATGTCAGAATTGTGTAAGTAGTATATGGAAATGGGCGGTTGGTCAGGGCAGTGCCAAGCGCACCAAGAGACTGATTGGCAAACATCACATGTATGTTGTCTTTTAGATATGACTGTAACTTTACGCGGGACAACTGTAATTCCTTATTATCAAATTGGCTACACTAGTACTATTGCAATACTTATCGCATCGTTTAGCCAACCAATTACCTTCTACTTAACCTAGTGAAGAAGCATTTCACACATTACTAGATACACTGTACTGCCCATTTTTCACAGCTTATTCCAAAGAAGTGTGGGAATATCATAGGAAGCAGAAATCGTAGCTTGCATCCTCATTCACCTGGCAGTGATTTTGTATGTCCTAAGCCTATACCTATATACATTGTGCGCTCGTGCACGTTGACACAGGCCATTGACATTATTGGAACATTTCCACTCTAGGGTCGATGGGAAGACCCGCACCTGGCTCCCATACAGAAGTATAATATCATATTTGTGATTGCATAAATGTAAACAGGTAACTGCAGCAGAATAGAGGAGCTGGGATAAGATTTGATCATTGCTGCATTCCTGTAAATCATGCATATATAATATACAGGTATGCTATTGGCCTTCAGGAGTCTAGACCCATATTTAGTGGATACACCATTTTGAATTGCGCTGGGTCTGGAAAACCCCGCTAATAAAGAATACAATGATCTGAATGGATGATACTTACTTCTAGGAAATCCGGATCCCATACTATCCATTACAATTACCGTATGTGGTATGACCTAGCTCCGGTCAAGATTGAAGCCTAGGGCCTATACAATAGACAGGGGGGAATTTATTAGCAGGTACTTGAGCTAACACAGGGAATCACGGTATTTCTTTAATATGCCGCCTGTGTTTGCATAAAAGTCGGCTAACAAAACTAGAATCGATATCCCTGCCTGCTTCTATCTCAACTAAGGCTGCACTGCACAGTTAGCCTGTAGAGCGGTAGCGCCCACACGGGGACAGGTAGTAGTTGCCTACATAGACAGTCTCTGGTAGTTGTCAGACGTGAGCTGTTATGAACTGCTCGCTGTTGTGTCGCGTGTGTGCAGCTGACCTGTGCCTTCAAGGATGATTGTGTCAGAGTCTACTGACAAGGGTTCTGATTGCTATGGTCTTTTTCTATCTTTTTCTTGCCGCTGTGCACCTCGTGGAGCGGTAATATGGCAGGGGCGTAGGAAAAGGGGGGGGGGTGGGCCCCCCCAATAATGAGGAGGTTCCCTATATAAGCCTATATAAAAATATAGCAGCCCCCCCCCAACAGAGACCCCTGCCCCCCCCAATAAAAACTTGCTTCCTACGCCCCTGTATGACTGTTATACATAGAGAGTAATGAGCCTAGCTCTCACTGTGGACTATAAAGGTGTTTTAATGGTCACGGGCTGCGTACCCGATGAGCTATATGTCCCGTCCTGGTAAACTCCAAATATTGCTGCTCTGCCACAAGGAGCAGCTCTGGCCCCTCCACGTCCTTCCAGCGAGCAGCTCTGGGTAAATGGGGTGCAGTAGCCCAGGAGGGATCAGAGACAGGCAGAACTGGAGCTATATGTGTGCCCTGACAATAGGATGCTGATTTGGCTGATAGATTGCCGGCTTGATAGATTGCCTGGCGTTGGCTGCATAATGCTTGATATATATATATCTAAAGGCTAATTAGTGCTATTGTGTACTTGGTGGACATTTTTTTGTCTCGACCGACAAATATTTGACCTGCTGACATATAGGCTAGCACAATAGCAGCGGACTTGACGGATAAATGTATGCTTAGGCCACCAACTGCTTCCATAATTGCACGTGGGCCTGAGTTCATAGAAAAGGGAAATGTGGCCATTAGCTCTCCTCATTCAAAAGCCACTGCTCCCCTTGACTTCTCTATTTCCTACCCACACCACTCCCTCCCTCATAGACACACACCTTACGCATCTTTCACCAGGCTATTGTTCCACCACAATGCTGATCTACCTCTGATGTCGCAAACCATCCCACAGGCAGTCTCCTTGTCATCTGAAGAGGGATCACAGCAAGGAGTACCAGCGGGAGTAGAGAACACGGTTACTCATTCAGAGACCACAGAGGAACATTCGCACGCTACTGAAGGTTTCTGTCTTGAATCACCTTCTCAGTTTCTTCAGTCTTTGATAGCACTGACTGCGAGTTGCCATACCAACCTTCCATCAGGCAAAATACAGAGGCCCCAGATGTGGTGTGTGCAGAATGTTGACACATCACACAGTGGTAGGCCGTATATGTAATACATGCTAGTCATAGCCACTGTTTGATTGCAGCAGCAGGCGCTGCTCGTCCTGCCCCTGCTGCACTTAAGTGTAGGCTCCCTCCAGCTGCTGGTAGGAGGCAGGAGGCTGTGACACAAGTTGATCAGAACTCGGGGAGGGAGCAAGCAGTGGAAGGAGCAAGCTCCTGTAGCATCCACATTACATGCAGGACACAGAGGAGATCAGAAAGCAGACAATACAACACTGATGAGCAATTCACCTACGCAGTCTGCAGCTTACAGCTGGCACCAGGCGTATCTTTGAGGTGCAAATAGTCACGACCATTGAGAAGCACTGCTAAAGGATATCAGGGGGGTAGCCCTCACGTGGATTAGGCAGTATATACTAGAACACACGGATATCTGATATGCCAGTACTTGTATGGGACTTTGTGTATGAACGCCCGCATCATCGCAAAAATTGTATGCCTAATTTATATATCTCTCAACCATGATAATGAGAATACTGAGAAAGATCAACCTCACGCATCTCAGTCGTTACTCAGTGGGGATTCTATACTCAGTGTGCGTAGGTTCGGTGTATCCAGTAATAGCTCTGACTGGGTTATTACCCTAGTTGTTGCTATGGTCGTGTGGAAGGTAATTTGATTGCAGAATTGGCTGGATAGGGTTGTGTAGGGTGTGGCACCAGCCTCGCACATCTGAGCAGGTGAAAATATCTGGGGTGGCCCCTCCATACGTCACACGTGGTCATATCATATGCCAATGTTCACTTCAGATCCACAGCCCATCCATTAGGCAATTCTTTAGATGGGGGCATATGCTTACTACCTCTAAAGGGAACCACTCCAACCTAGGAGGAATCCAAGATCAGAATACACCATGGGGTGGTTGGAACGGATGCCAACGTCAGTGCTGGTCACGCTGGCACTTATTCTCTGTTTACCAATTGCAAGAACGCGTTCCGGAGGCCTGTGGGTAAAGGAGGATAGACGCCTCTCCTTTCTAGCCCTGGATGAGAGGCTTCCTCCAGGGGGAGAAGAGCCATGGGACCACCACCGACGGTCGGCAAGGGATGCTGAAGAAGGTTCCCTGCCTGAACAGACTTGTAATAAAGAGTCCTCCATGCCCTGTTTATGCCTAGCAGACCATTGCAGTATTACCCCTGAGGGCACATTCCTTACCCCTGAACCCCTAGACCTCCCCATCTCTACGGCATCCCTTAATAGTGACATGATATACCCCACGGACAAACCCCTTAAGTGTTGTATCAAAGTATTACCTACATCTGAACTGCTGCAGATTGTTACCCTCCGCCTAGAGAAGCGGACAGTTACTGACTACACCCCACAATTGGAAAATAGACTTCAGCAGGCCATGGTGACTGCACTCAATGACTATTGCTATACTAGCCTGGAGGAGGACAGGTGTGGGCTTACCTCCTCAGAAATTAACCAAACTCCCAGGAAGCTTTTCACAGAGGAAGGGGTGTTCATCACTCATCTTAAGGAAGAGGGCGATGATGGAGAGGATTATGAACTACAGGTGAGCTTTGCTGTCTATGTCAATGCTCTCGACAGTGATGACACCTTCCAGGCTGGGGCATCCAGCACCACGGAATCCTCACCATCCCACTCAAGACTTCTGTCAGCAGATGTGCTTGTTGCTATGATACAGTCAAAAGCAGACGACATTGGTTACCGTCTTGGAGTTGTACTTCTCAAACCAACCTACAGGTGGCGTGATCTAGGTATGACGTCACCAGGACCGACGCCGACTCAGTACCCGCTTGGGCTAGACTTCTGGCAGTTCTTTTACATGTGTTTCGGAGCAGCTCTCGGGATATTCTTCGTCATTATCTCATTCATCTCCATCATTAAAGCTGTAATGTGAGTTATGTCTTTTTAAGTCGATAGATTTCTTGGAAATAAACAGGGGGAGGGGTGATTGCTAGACACGATTATAGTGTACTTCATATTATGGCCTAATACTGGAATGGTAATGATAAATCTACAATCATACATTCACTGATTAGCATTAATATCGCGAATGGCTAGCAAACGACAATTATTGGTAAAATGATACGCAGATTTCCTAATTGACCACTGCATATCATGTGACTCACACCCAATTGTACAATCTGGCATCTAAATGGACCATGCCCAATGATGATACTGGTTAATTTCATTTCATTTTGCCTCTTCAAAATAGCGTTGCTGGAGGAGGCTAAGTGACTCACCGTGAGTTGGTCTATCCTTTATAGAAACAAACTGCAATCAATCCGAGGGCCCGAAAATTGCGCGTGAGTGCGCCCTTTGACCTATAATAATATGTAGGTTTTTTTGCTGAAAACAAGTAAAATCGTTTTGCCCGCCCCCCTACGGAATGAAAGAATTTTGATCTCCCCGAGTCAAGGGGTTGAAAAGATTTTGACCCCTCTCGCGTAAACCCACCAGCCCCCCTCCCCTCTGCTGTTAAAGAATGATCACTCCCTTAAGGGGTGCATCCACTGCCGACGGATGGACCATCCGTCGGTTTCATCCGTCGATTTTATCATTGTTTTCTATGGAGGAAAACACGGATGAAGGGCGACGGATGGTCCATCCGTCGCAGTGGACGCAGCCCTATAGGCATTACACCATTCTCTACAATTCATCAGCGATAACCAACCTTAGTATCTGTAAAAGAGGAGATGCAACAAGAACCTGACAACAAGGTGACGGGTAACGAAGCTCTTCAACTGCATTATAATGTTTATACAATGTACCGTAGAACCTGTCGTAAAAGACTCACCTTAGGTGGAAGGAAATACTATAAGGTGCATATAGGGCTTGGATAAACTGCACTCCAAACTCAGCCTGATCCTATATCCATGTAGTTATCAGGTGTATTCAGCTGTTTGGAGGGGTCTTCAGACACACACATCGGATATCCGTTGCTATGGATACGACAGGGACTTCGATTTAGAAATATAGCGGAGAAGATCGTATGACCAATTGTATATGTGCTCTTGTTCTAAAGAAAACTGAGGCACTAATACAAGGGGGTTCCCCTCAAAAATGTTATTGCAGGTATCTTGATAGGCAAGCATATTTTATGGAATCACCTGCCTATATATATATACATTTTAGCAGTGGTACGTTGATAGGCTTCTCAGGCATAATTTAATTCATGTTCCTAACCAAACTGGTTTTCCAACAGAAATTAACCAAACTCCCAGGAAACTTTTCACAGAGGAAGGGAACAGTAAACTCTCCTGCATCGCATATCAGTTAACTACTTACGCATTAGAAATCTTTATCAAAATTATTCTAATTAAATCGGATAAGAAATTTTAAGCTATAATGGGAGCAGGTCTAGTAATATTTTAAATATGTAAACGATCCCTCATCTATGAAGTACTTTCCTGTAAGGTGGCCAGTACGTAATAACTACCACTTCATTTGGAGGGCTAATTAGAAACTAGATCCATCGGATCACCATACGGCTCTCCAGGGTGTTCTTAAGTATTCCTCTATAGGGATATTCATGCACTTTCAAGCCCTGGATTTTCTTGTTCTGGCCTGTTGTTTCTGTTCCTAATCAGAGAGAAGCCAGTCCTACTGATATTGTAATATGAACAGCTTTGTATGGCTATGGAACACGAGATGGCGGGCAAATGACTCTGTGAGCGTCTGTATAGACTCACATAACGAGTTCACTGATATTTAATCTAATGCTGAAAATACGAGAGCATATTCAACTGGGAATGTCTCTCCCTTTACCCCTGTCAATAGAAACTGGGTCTAAGGCTCCCATGAGAAGACATTTAGATAACTATTATTATAATATTATCAACATTATTCATATTTAAAAGATAAAGTAAAAGTCCCACTCCTTATCATAAATCCTAACTGGTATAGAGTCCATAATTAGTATATCAAATGCTTGAAGTACTTATTGCTCTGTGTGGTGAAAAGGTGAGAGCTAAAACATGTATGTGTTGAGAGGTAATTCTGTCAGGTTACCTTAACTATTGGTCTCTATGGACACCAAGATGGCCGACAGAAGGATGAAACACTTGTGAAATGATAAGATAGGCAATGGGAATGTGCCATCTAAAAGAATAATCCATATAGGAATAGGCATCATGGCCAAGGGAATGATTTTCAGCAGTTCTGAACTCTGCCACCAGGGGACATCTAAGTCTGCATGATTACATATTTCGATAAATGCCAAAAACCTATCATTGTACTAGGATTTCCTATTTCAAATTTCAAAGTGATCTGATATATAGTTAACATTTTATGGCCTTGTATGTAGCATTCACTGACTGGTTCCATGGACAAAGCCTGCAGATGACACATTTTTTCCATTTGAACCACCACCAACTTAACACATACGGTGTGAGATTAGCCCCAAACAAAGCAGGCTATCCTCTATATATAGGAGATGGCATGCAATGAATATCACACCCCTGAGCTAGATATTTATCAAGTTGTATATGGCCTGAATCTGGAAGAATGGCTAACTGTATGAGTTGTTAGTTTGGAACTATTAAATGATTTTGCACTTTTAGAGGTGTCTTATTTCAAATTGCGAGCAAATAAATGCAGTCAAAATCCATTTTCCTGTAGTACAAGTATGAGAGAGTATGGATGAAATGTTTACTGTCATATAGTTATATTGTTTGTGCTGTATGAGCATCCTGAAAATGCTCCAGTGACTATGAGCAAAAGGTGCCAATTTGAGGGCAAACCTTCACTCATGAAAACATTCACTCTGTTGTAAGTTCCCAATGGATTTTAACAGGACTTATACCATTGAATCTCAAACATATCAGGCTTTCTAATGAATAAAGTCCCAACTACCTGTGTTAGGTTTCTGCAAAATATCTGATATACCTAATTTCAAGGACAGGGGGTTATGCAATTAAACCTTGAATTGGAAAAAAAGGAACTTATTATGGAAGGCCGGTGCAACATGTTGCCACTTGCCAGTCTCTCAAAGCTACAGGAATCCTGTCCAGGGATCCTCTATATCTATGTGGGCGATATGTACATCGGTACTATAGATGTTCCCACCAAGTATAGGACTGATCTAAAATATGTCTTTACTGAAGGAAATTTTCAGTTTAAACACAATTTTGTCAGTCATTTCTGTTTTAATCATACAGGAGAAGCCTTGCACATCATTTCCAAGCATAATTGATGAGAAATGAGGCCAATATTTCATCTTTAGAGCTAAATAGATGATAGGAATAGCCTACAGTAGGGGGTAATTTGGCCCATTTTCAACATTTTGAAGCATATTCTGTGTTACAGAGAGGTTGTTTATACCATTTGCATCAAACACAGATTTTGTAGTTTTAATGAAAACTTCTTTGAGATGCATTATAGTCAGATTTCTTATGATTGTATTAAGTTTTCTGATTGTACTCAGTGGGATTACATAAAAGGTCCTTCAGCTGCCAATACAAGCTTATTCCTTCCCCTCGGAACCTCCCATCCCCTACCATCGCATCTCCCATTGGGGTTGTAGCCCTTGCTACTGGCTCATCTTTGCACCTCCTCAACGGTCGGAAGGAGTAACCCCCTTAAGAGATTTAAACATTTCTGTCCAATCATTGTCATACAAAATATTTGCATTCTTTTGACAAATATCTCAGTGTCTGGGCAATCAATTGAGAGAGGATTTGATGTATTTGAAAGGGAAGAATGTGCAAAGTCTGGATGATTTTTAGGGTAGGTTCTAATGAGAAATGGCAATTTCCGGCAATCTGAGTGCCTGTTTGGTGACTGATATTTTTTAAAGTAAAGGTGCTACAGTTATCAAAATAGTCTCAAATGAAGAGGAATTTTGTTTTACAACTTCTGTGGACTTCCCATATACACAGAAAAATATGTTTCTCTCCAATGGCTGTGAGATTGATGAAAGGTAGGAAAAAATTGAAGATTTCAGAAAACTTTTACCATGGTTTCCATGGCAACCCGTCACATGATTTTCAAAATATTAAAGAAATGATCCTACATTCAGACAGCCCTTTATCTTAGCTTTAACCTGATATCTAGATCAATATTGCAACTTGAGTGGATGGGAAATTATCAATGACCTCTACAAACAAGTCAGGGAAACTTTCAGGCCCCTACTTGGTGAGAATATCTTTATAGTATCAGTGGATGCCTATGTCTGTGTACCCCCTCCCAAAAGACAGAGATGATATCTTTCTGCACTAGCTAGATTTGTCGTCATAAAAGAGAAGTTTCCCTTGGAGCGCTTTTTTGCAACCAGCCCATGGTCACCATTGGGAACATTAATCGTGAAGCCCTTGTATTGTCAGCAAACTATGAGTTGCTCTATACAATTTGTCACTAATTTCCAGAGAGAACCCGTCTGTTGACCAACTGGTACACTAGATGGGGGCGAGATCCTCGCCTGTTCTCTTTCTGCAGTCGTAAAACTGTTAACCCATTTATTTCTCATACAGAAATGCAGTCAACACACAGAGTAAATTATCACCCCCAACTGCAACTGGTCATCATACTGCAAAGGACCATCTCAGTACATGTGCAAGATGTGTGGCTCAGGGGTGCAGATGAATCCGATTGCTATGTACACGTCATGAAATACCCATTGTGATTGGTTTCATAATGTCTCGTGTCTGAAATCACCCCAAAGATATTTGCTTCCCTTGCCTCTGTATGTGACTAACAGACATTTAGTTATTGAGAAAAACCAGACAAGCTATTCGGGTCTCTTTGCTCTACCACTCTTCCTGCTTTCCTCTTGGCGGAGGCCACTTGCTTGGAATGGGTATCAAAAAGCATGATCTATATGCGGCGCACACAAAAGCCAGGTACTCTCGTTTTAATTGGGGGTTGTATCCGGTGGAATTACGGCCACAATACAGGGGAAGGGTGTGGTCCTGATGCAGTATTCATATATAAATAATGTAGACACAGCCATAGGGTGTAACATCAGGGGTAACATGTGAAGAATTCCAGATACCACCGCTGGCTCAGCATCCATCAAAAGCAGTCCATGTCAGATATCAGTGGAATGTGATAAGTCATATACACTTTGGTACACCACCCCAATGAACACACAATGAATATGAGATAAGCCACTAAGATGAATTCGTCTCTATACATTGTACTGCAATGTACAGTACAGCAATGTTGATAGGTAGGTATTTAGGCCTTCAGTAGTGCACGTCAGATTTATTGCTTTCCTCACTCAAGAAAAAAGACTGTGGTATATCATAATTCAGTGACAATAGGAGTTCACTTCACATCACCCTACGAAAGGACAGCATCAGATCATAGTGGGGGGGGGGGCACTCATATTGCCCTACATTAGTGTCTACAGAGCTATAACATGTCGAGCAAATCCTACATATTGCTTACATAGGCATATTTTGCAGGCGCTTTGGTTAGCCCACAAATTTAGCCGTAAAGGATGTGAAACCCCCTTCTTCTACCTAAAGCTGGACACACCCTCCTTTCCAAAATTTAATCCTGGATCAGCCAATGCTGGGGAAGAGCTACAAATACAATCTGATGAACATCCCGTAGGATGAGAAATCCAGCCACCTCATATCTGCCATTGCCTGTGGCTGATCTCATCCACTGTCGTGTTGATAACTACTATTGTTGTGGCGGCAGACTGAGTCCTGCTTAAGTATCCTAGGAAAAAAACAGCATTTTATTACATCGCTGAACACAGATATTGCCCTTGAGATGCAGAATACATCCACGTGCAGTGATACGGGAAAAGCTTAAGCAGACATCGAGGTATTTTGCCAATCATTTCTGGACAGGCTTAGAGCTGGTATGGGAATGGTGAGTATTCAAACTGACAGTAGTGAAAAAAATGAAGTTAAATATCTTAGTCAGTAGTGACTAAATTAAGTCAGTCAAATGACAGTGCTAATTTTGGCCGTCCCTCTATAGTAGCCTGTGACTATAACTAAGGTGAAAATATAGTCACTTCTGACTATGTTTTCATATAGTAAGGGAGTAATACATGGATAAGCCAGCACAAGGCTAGGTTTCCAAGGCAAAGGCACGAGGCAGAGCTGAGTGCTTTAGCCATGGATAAGCTGTGAGGAGCGGTGTGGCTACACCCTTTGATACGCTACCACAAAGTGTCAGTTTGAACTGAAAGCATCCACTATGTGTACCATGGCAACCAATGGACTGGCCAATGAGAGGCTAGTGCTTTGCTCATGTGACCTTCACTGGATCTCAAAGTGAGGCTCTGCATGCACATAGGTGCTGGAAGAGTGTTGACTTTTCACCAACTGTTTCCAAACAGATGTTTGGTGCAGTTAGAGATACAGCGACTGGATTACACAGATATGATGACCCATTAATTGGGGTATTTTATGTGGTTTCAATCTAAGTGTCTTCTCAGGTGTGGTAGTTTAAATCCAATATCATTGATTATAGATAATGTTATTCAGATTAAGAGATTTAATTATTTATATGGGAATAAATAGTGATTTTTGATCTTCATCATAGTATGAAAATTATAGGGAAATTAATTGAGTCACTAGAAATTCTCTTATATCTGTGTTTTGATAAATTGAGTTGTGTCATGCTATGGCTGCTCTAGGATTAGTGCAATGTTGGAAAGTAAGGTAATGAAAATTCTATTTCATAGGTAAAAAAAAAAACAGGTTTCTCAGAGGTCTCTGGGGTGATGATGCAAACCTGGGGTTATTGTACCCTGAGCATCAAGCCCCAATTATATAAGGGCTTTTTACTTTCAGCAGCAGTGGTCTTAGTGTGGTAGGACAATGTCCGAATGGCTGTAGTGCCATTTAATTCTGCAATCAGATTGGTCTGGTCTGCTAGTAGCATTGTCTTTTTGAGCGGTTTCTTTTGACCAGACTGGCTTTCTGATATTTTAATCATAATTGATTGTAGCCATGGATAACCAACCTAAGGTTGTCAATTGGCAACCCATGAATGACAGATTGTGCCAACCTATAATTGGCAATTGGCAACCTACAAATGGGAATCCTCAATTGGCTTCCATACACCAGCCTTCCACCCCTACTTTCAATGGCAACCTGCAATAACCAAAACTGCCAACCTTCAGCAAACAAGAGTCAACTGGCAACATACAGGTGGCAATTGGCAATTGTCAACGAGCAACTGACAAAATGTGAGGCTAACTCTCAATACATACAACCCTCACTACAACCTCTGCCAGTCTATATATAGCCTACAATGTCTGTAGATCTTATCGATTGAAACAAGTTTCATTAATCAAATCTGAGAATCTATGTGCCTTATTAGGTCTTGAGAATGCAAAGGCAATTTAAACACAACGGTAGAAACAGAAGCGACACTGTGAAAAGGTGAATAATAAAGAAGTGCTTATCACTCAAAGGAGCATCCAAATTGAAATCCTAACTGTTTTCTGTGCACACAAACTTGTGACATCACTTGATGCTCCCCAAACTTGTGACATCATTTGTGTGCCCAAAACATAGTCAAAAGTGACTAAGTCTATGACTAATATGTGACTAATGCATAGTAGGGGTCGAAATATCCTGGTATATTCACTACTGACTATAGATTTATCATCAGTGAACCCATGAGTTAGGGGCCCTAGAGTTGTGAGTTTGAAGATCCCTATAGCAAAACGGTGAAGTTTGGATTTTTTTTTAATTTGTGTGTAGCAGATCTTCTCAGGCTAGAGAGATCTATCAAAAGCCTCTTAAAAGGCACAGTGCATGACAGAAACCCTTCAGTACATGTATAATATAATTATAATTATATTAGAGGATCGTCGCAATATGACCGCGGTATTCGTTGATTGCATCCGATGATGCAGGGCTTCAGGATTACAAGGTCCTCTCCATTAGACTGGTTTATTAGGATGCCAAACCATCAAAATGCTGTATCTAGTACCACAATAATATGGAAACAGTGAGATAATTTTGTTAAAAGAATAAAAAATTTCCTTAAATCGCCATTTGAAAATGAACCTCTGTCAGGATAGCGATACCGTAAAGCCTCGCGTATAGGACGTGTCTTATGCACTAAAATGACCCCAGGTGCGTCCTATATGATTGTCAAAAGTTTGGGGTGCGTCCTATAAGCGAGGTTTTTCTACTATAGTACAGCACTAAACTGACCGAAATCTAAATCTAGATATGTCTTATGATATTTCCTAAGTTCAGGGTGCGTCCTATACGGCCTTAGCTGGTTTGATTATCAGAAATGATACCAACTATTCACTGCGGTCCTCTCGGGGGCCAACTGGTACCAATCTGATAGGTGTTATCAGTAGAACTCGCTGATAACAAGCTCGAGTAATGGCGGCGCCCATGGGACAACCTGCTAACTCGGGATATGCGAGGCGCGTCCTATACGCGAGGATTTACGATAAATGTTCTTTTGCCCCCCACCCAGGTATCATTACTGTCTACCACTGCATACTACTCTTTAGGTTGAGAAATACCCATGTCCCCCCACCTACCCCACCTATACAAGCGCTTAGCCTAGATGGTTGGGGATAAGCTACTAGATGGTTGCAGCTAAGGGGGTGACCAAAAGCCCAAACACCTTGAATCGGCCCTTGAAATATCAATGACTGCAATCTTTAGAAACCCCCACCTTTGGACCCATGTATTATGAAAACACTAATGAAAGATCTGTCAAGGATAAATGACAAGAAGAGTAGCGACAGGTGTATACTTAGTTATGTTTGGGTTTATGTACAAGCGAGGACTCATGGATAGTCAGGATACCAATTACCAGTGATATTAATGTCAGTGTGGCCTGTTCTTGATTGTACAGTTAGCCCTCATTGAAGAATACAAGGACGCAAAATAGATAACCTAGAGATAGTTTCAAATTTCCTGTCTGAGCTACTGAGGGACTTAAAGGCTCGAGGAAGTGAGGGCTATCTATTCATATTCACGAAAGATTGTAGATCCAACGGTTACATTATACAGGGAAGAGGGGGGACTTTTATTTACCCGGAAAACACCACCAAACATCTGCCGGGAGATCCAGTTCCCACCCATGTGTAGGGTAAAGTCAATTGGATAAGTGGTAGGGTTCACTGCTAGAATAATACGCAAGAAAGGGTGACTTTAAAGATAAGTTGTTGACAACGTTTTTTCACTTTTCGTAATGAAATATATTGAGAATGCAAACTTTCCTTGTCAGGCCTGCCATGTAATACCCATTATTTGAAAGATAATTGCCTTGTGAATCCCTTGTTGTATGTCATCTGCACATGTGGAAACTAAAAGCAAAATTATGAGCATTCCACCAAAATTAACCTAAAGACAACTTTATTCATGAAAAGGTCACCCTTTCGTGTGTGAACTGTGAAACACACTGTTTCTTGCTTGGCATGAGAGATAATTAATGCATGTACACCCCGATATATAGAGCAAAGTAGATCTATCCAATTACCGGACAGTCACTGAAAGTGTTTCCGATCAATTTACGGTTGATAGAACAACAGGTTGAAATCATGAGGTCACTCATTAAACATAATAAAATCAGTCGGAATGCAAAAGAATCATACATATTTAAGGCCTATATGTATATGTAGATATATAAAGATTTGCATTGAAATGCCATATCAGATATAATCTATTAAACAGAAGCTCAGTGCTTAGCTCGAAGGTTGACTATCCATTCTTACGAAACCCAGCGCAAAATAATGACCTTTTTCACCTATGCTTCCCAAGGGGCTCCTCTAAATTGTGAAGCTGTTGTTCAAGAATACATATATGCACGCGTAGGTTAGGTAACCCTGCAATCCATCAGTTATTGACAACCCTAATCTATATTCGAGCCAAGAGTGTGATGGAAATAGGGTCCAATACTTCTGTCCATAGCCTGTATATTGTAGGACCACAGTTTCCACAACTGTATCTGATGGAATTCATCCACATAATTATGCTACCCTTTACCCTATTCAAATGTGTATGGCCCTTGCACTTCATCACTGACTGGGTGGCATCTGTGTAGCAGCCCACACGGGTGTATAACAAAGGATGGGGTGGTATGCGTGAATACGCTAGGGTGTGGGGGTGCAGATTCTGCGATGACATGAATAGAGGAGATTTTTAGTAATACAAAACTGAAGACTATTTAGATTGCTTACCTTTGTTCCTCACACTGATTACAAAATAACTGCAACGAGTGGTTATCAGATAACATAAGGTATAGACCTATGCACCACAAACAATTGCCACATAATTCCCTTGTAACAAGGCCCCAATCTGTCAGCCTCTAACAGTGCTATAATAGGGTGTGGTCCTGGTTCAGCAGTTACCATAACAGGAAAGAATTGCCTCACTGTGACAGGTACAATTATTTTTACCTTATGTAACAAAGAAATATGTACCTATTTTTGTTGGGCGAATATCAGAAGGACCTTGAACAATCTGATTTGGACGGTGTATGAAGCCAGATGATTAATAATGGAATCCTCAGCGTGTCGACAATGAAGGCCTTGGGACATTGTCCCATAGCCAATAGACACTTTGGAATGTTGCAGTTCATGAATAGAATATAGTGAATTAACTTTCTTTTTTGGAAAGGATTATTGGGTCTATAAATACCAGAATCGATCTTGCCTTTCTGCCACCTGGGCCTTGTCATTAATCTGATGGCATTTGAACTTAACTGAATAATATTCAAAGGTTGTTACAGTCAATAGTCATAGATAACATTGAGATGGTGATTTCCACATATATGTGACCCATCAAGGGAGAACACCCCTCCGCGGGGATTTTTAATTCACCATTTGGCCACCAGGGGGCATTGGAGGGCAAAATTACTCTAAAATCATTGTAAAAATACATAAGGCTAATTTTTTATGCAGAATTCAATGGTTTCATTTAAAATGCACCATTTTCGGTAGAAATGACCCATATTTGGATGGTAAAATGAACATTTTTCATAAGAAATCAACCTATATGCCTGTTCCTGGTTGCCATGGCAACCATCCAAATAATCAAACTTTGTAGATATTTTTTTGCCAATTTTTGGGGATACTCCTAAAAACAGAAATGAAAAATTCCTTATAGATCAAAATCTATGAAATTCCCCTTATTATTAGTATTTTAATGAAAAAGGCTGATTTATTGTGTTTTAGACATTATTATGGTTTATAATGTATTTAGAGCTTAATCATCGATCTCAGATATGAATAACGTCCTATGTTCAAGGAGGGGTTCTGACATAACTACTAGGAGTATATAACCCAATGATGTCTCATTTTAAAGATCTTGACATGAACTTTGGTAATGAATTTCCCTGCAGAGGGGTGTTTTTGCTTGCCTGGTCACATATGTGGAGATACAAATATGATGCCATCATCCGATTGCCATCGAAATGTGTGAAAGGAAGTATACTAATGGCATTTGAGTCTACATACCCCTTTTTATGCTTGCCTTATGAAATAACTGCAATACGGCAAAGTGAGAGTGGAAGATTTTGCTTGTGAAGAAGAAATACAATTTTGTACGATTGGTCGTGACCATTGAGAAAATGAATCGCTGCAGAGCCTTATTATAAATGATATTCGCATAATCAATGTCAATCAGTATCACTGGCTTCTTTCAAGAATTAATTAATTGAATTCACATTGTGATAATATATGAGATTTAACAATATATTCAATGAAGGGTGAAAACTTTTCACTAGGTTTTACCTTTATGAATGAATATACAATCCATTTCATGAGGGTATTTACTACTTATATTGATACATGTCTGATAGTTCCACATGTATCCACATAGAATAGGACGACCTAGAATAGAATAGAATAGAAACACGGAAAACATAATTACATAAACTTTAAAGAAACGCACTTACTATATCATATAAATATACAGGTACACTTTTCTACAGACAAGAAATAGGATTGGATTTCGTAAACCCAAACGCTCTTTCAAAAATTAGCAAGTTACATAAAACCGTACTGCCTTGTGTAAGAAATGAGAGAGAAAAGGTAAAATATGAGAGAGTGTAAGTCAGTTGAAAGGCAATCAATACATACATAATCATCTACTATGACGTATATACGGGATAGTACCAAGCATAGTATAGGTTCCCTAAAACATTGCATATACTACTCTTTTATCAAATACTGTCATAGTTACAAGCTTATACTTACGATTTTCTGTCATGCAGTGGAATACCGTACGATCACCCACTAGGATACGAGTAGTCCCAAGGGGATTTGTCTGATTGAAGCCTCTTTCACAGCATCATCCTACTATGGCAAAGCAGATAGGGAATAAACAAAAGCACATTGGGAATAAGGGAAAAATAGATCTAGATTTAATCGAATAGAAATGTGGGAATACAACAGCGATGGAACAGAACCAAAATGGAGCAGGGAAGAGCTATATTGCTACAGATGAGAAACCTAACCCTCTCATTTCCACCATTGCCTGAGGCTTGATCTCACACATTGCCGTACCGATAATGACTACCATTGTTATGGTGGCAGGCTGGGCGCTCATTGGGCATCCTATAGATATAAGAAAAGAGTTGTTCTTCTTAGTGTTGACTGAATAAAGGATTTTATCTAGGCTGTGCTAAAGCGCTCAGAGAATGTGATTAAACAATGTTGCAGGCTAAAACCACACAGTCAGGAGAATGCTGTTAATCATAATGCAAGAGAGAGTACCTTTACGCTGTCTAAGTTTTATGTCACTGTAAAAAAATAGAAACTCCAACTGACAATCTGTCACCCAACACTCTACTAAACATTGCTTCATCCATATGCCACATGCCGATTCACTACCTCGATGGATATTATCAAAACTCTGTGGTGTTTGCAGAAATGTCTCCATTGAAAACTGCTTCAAAATATCCTCTCCTTCCGCAGGCTGAATTTTGGCATCACATTTCCCGACTGTTCCTCTCGAGTGCAAGTGGGATCATTATCCTCATTGACGCGAAATGAGCGTGGAGATGTCAGTTGTGAAAGGCTGTAGGGTTATCCCAATCGTCATAGAGGCAACATTTAGCCACCAGCTATTTCAAGGACAAATCATGACAACTCCTCTGAAGAACTAAGATCTTCCTTGTGTTTAGTACTTTTGACCAGGATCTTTAAGAATTAGACAAACGTAATGCCCGAAATGAGGTCTGACTATTCGAATTTAAATGAAACGCTGTTCATTATTCTACAGGTTTGCTATGATGAATGGAAAGTAGACTAGGGCATATTTGTGCAAAAGGTTATAATAGTATACTGGTGGCTCAGAGACACGTATAATATGATTATTTTCAATCGGACAAGATAATACATTAAGAAGTTGATATTATTTGGATGAGAGCAGCGCCTAAGGATTTTATAATATGTCGAGCTCGACATAGCAATTCAACTAGCCCTCGATCAGTATAAACTAAGTCATCAGAATGATTGCCATTTAATGTCACCTAGATCGATGGGAAATGTATACACGCATACATACATTTGAAAAAGAGAGATAGAATTGCTGATAAGGCAAAAAAAAAAAAAGGTGTGTTTCCAGTTACATGAGCTGAAATGCTAGGGTCGGGTTTTATTATTATTTTTTTTTTTTTTGGGGGGGGGCTTTCCTTTCAATTCCTTTACATAGGAGGGGCCTTCCTCCTGTCCAATATAGACATGTTATATCAACAGAAATGTAAAATTTCAAGGCGAATTTGAGGGGCTATGTGGACACAATAATCCCACATTATACAAAGGGAGTGGTCATTATCAATGGGGGGAGGGGGGGTTCACATGGATGCGCAGAAAATTTTGATGCCCCACCCCCTCGACGGCAGTAAAAATTTTATGTGCCAGCCCCCCCCCCTCCCACTGTCCAGAGGCGCAGAGAATTTATTGCGCCTCTCTTTGATCTATTGTAGCACGCAGCATTTTTTGCTAAAAAGAGGGTAGATTATTTAGCCCCCCTCAAGAGGGGTCAAAATTATTTTTAGCCCCCCCCTCAGGAGGGGTTTGAAATTCTTATCAAATCTAAAAGTGTAGTATGAATACTGGCATATTGGTCGGCAGATAGAGCTCTTTCCAAAAAGTGGTTTGTCATTGTTGTTCCTCTATTGGAATCGTTACTATGGTCCTGTGTAAAAAAAAAAAAAAAAAAAAAAAATCGGCCCTGTTTGTCCAGGGTCGGTCGGGTAACTGGAAACAAACCTTTTTTTGCCCTAAGGCTATGTATCCATGAAGCTTCCCTCTCCATCTCGTGCTCTGTGATATAACCCGATTTACATGCAAATACCATTATACTGCCGCTCTCATCCTGAGAGGAGTGGCATATATAGACCCAGAGTACTTATAGTCCAACCAATAGTCTGGCCAATATCATAAGCACTGCCATGTTACTTTCTGGTCTACCCTCATGCTAGCTCACCCATTTAAATGTATACCATATTCATATAAGACCACATCTTAAAAGTTGAACTTTCAGCACACTACGTAGGTGTGTTCTTTATAACACATCGGTGATAGATAACAAGGACTGATTATGTCAAGGTGAATATTAGGGCCCCATTGACGATCCCCTGAGCCCTCGGATAGCCTATATCGTTGAATAACCCATGCCATTCCACATGATGATGTCATATCCGAGAGGTCACATGATCAGAGCATCTAGGAGGGTAAAGCAGCTGACCATTTTGAGCCATGTACAAGTAAATATGAGTGTATTTTGAATGAAATGGGTCTAATTATTGCTTAAAACAGCTTGAAATAAATGTAAAGGTGAACTGTAATCAGTTCTCGCCTCGTTTCTTCGCTCGTAAGATATGCTCATGAGCCGGCCGGCGACGACTGATTATCTTTCACCTTTACCATTATATTTAATCAGACTAATAGTAGCGGGAGTGGTAGAAGATGCACACTATAGATGTTAGAAATATGCATCTAACTTCACGCTCATTCTGACGCTAAACCAGACATTCTTTCTGTTTAATTCACGTAATAGTATCCATACAGTGATGGGTGAGACAAGGATTGCCCTAGGGCCTAAGCAAAAAACAACGCTAAATCTCCCTTATTGTAAGTTTAATGGTGTGACACTTACCTCCGTCTCGGGTCCCATGATAGACATAGTCCAGCTACCTATACATAACAAGTTTACTTGGAATAGTTGGCAATGGGGGAAGGTTGGAGAGCTATCTTGTCATTGGGCAAAGTGATAGGATCCTGTCGATGCCCTGTGTGTTAATGCTGATCAGTTCCAGTAGTCTACTGGTTGGAGAGGTCCGGTCAGATATACACTCATGAATAGTGACCAATGTCTCATGTATGTATTATTCTATATTGGCTGAACTGGGACTTTTCTTATCGATCTACGATAAATTGATATCTCTAATAATGGACACTGAGTGAGCTGTGTGCAATTTTATTTAGCTTCTCTAGAATTCCGTTTCCGTTCCTTGCTCAATCCTACAATTCATATATACTACTCACTTCGCGACTTGAGTCACGTACAAAATGTACCAGCCACTGCTTTGGGACTTTGATAAATCAAATGAGGCTTGTAAGCCATTACACACAGAACATGAGGCGATGCATACGTAAAACAGAGTAAGTAGTCGAAGTGTCATATCATATTGTAGGTATATCAGCCAATTAACCATTTCGTGACCTTCTCCTTTACACCATACATATGAGGGCATGAAAGTGATAAAAAGACACAGTGCTGGACAATGAATAATTCTGATCCATATAAATACATGAGTACAATAGGGTATAGACTTGAAGGGGTAGGGGTGGTCCAATCAATATTTGGGATTGTTGAAAAAAGGGGTGGTCAATGTCTAGCTTATCAGTCAAGTAGGGCGGTCAGATTTCAAGATCACTGGGAGATAGGGCGGTAGGGCGGCAGTTGAGGGTGACCTACATATAGTCAGTGCCCCCCCCGGACCAGCACCCATAACCTCACAAAGAACAAGGCATTACCACATAAGATTTGCATCCCCTTTATGTAAACCTTGCCCACCCCAGGTTTAGAAATTGGACTTTGAAATCTATATTTCTGAAGCCTCCCTAAAACACCATAGTGGGATCAAAATCTGATAAAATTGTCATTCCCTGTTCAAGGGTTTATACTGCTGATGGTACACCAAAATGCTTTACTGGATTGGGGTCTAGAAATGCATCAGATTGGGGTCTAGAAATGCATCAGAATGCAACATCGGAGTGATAGGCCCCAGGGTTGGATCCACCCTTTTCAAATTCCTGGATCCGCCCCTGTTTAAAAGAACACTCAGACCACGTCGCCTTCTTGCATTTCCCATTCCAGTTAATCAATTGATGTGAGTATTATATATAAATTGCGCAATTGGCATTCTAGATTTAAACCGTAGCTTCTAATCTGTGGCCCAAAACTCATCATGTGCAACCAATATCTTTATTCGCTCTTGCCCTCTTACCCTTTGCACATTGTGATAAAGCCATTCGATGTGACCTAAGCCTTTTTATAATTCCTATTGTGGTTCTAACAACCTAACAGTCTCACAGTCAGAAACCACAAATCGCCAGGTCGATGGATTAACCATAACCCTCCCTAAAAGGTAAATGTCACACCCACCCTTGTCCCCAACTTACTGCATTGCATAGAGCGAGCTGCTCCTTCCACGGTCCACCGTTGCTAGGGTAGAAGCTAGCGTTAACTGCATTTGTAGTGGGAGGGTCACAAGGGGATCTCAATCTCTCCGTCTCTGCCAGTGCCTCTCTACAGGGGGTTCAACTGGCTGGGGATGTGGTGTCTGCGGCTGGAAGTGGGGTTACCAGGGTCTCCTGAGCAGCTCGCCTTCTAGCCAATGGTTAGTCTCCTGCATGACTTGATAGTCATGGGATTGAGCAGCTGGCATTCCCAATAATATTATCTCAACCCCAAAAGTTAGGGGAATGAGGGAGAGGAAGGTCAGACTTATAATTCTTCCTGTCCTGGTAGTTGGGGGACGTTATGTTGCTGTAATAGACAAATCAAAGCTGACATTTCCTTAAGTAAAATGTGGCTCTCCAGAACCTACTACGGTGTATAACTCTCCGACGATGTATATGCTTCCTTTAAAGCCCAAGGTTATCTGAGTCTGCCATATGTCATGATTTGAATCCTGAATATTACACTGTAGCGATAATTGCACTTAATACACTTACTAAGTGTATATACTATTCCAGCTTTGGCTGCTCTATGCTATGCGCATTATGTCATTATTACAGAAAATATTTTCATTTGGTCCCGATAACAAAAAATGCCTCTAAGTGTGTAGAGGCAAGGAGAAAGGGTGCTCCGTGCTAAAAGTCAACTTTAAAATTCAAATCATTAGCTTTACAGTGATACATAGCATGAGAAGATACTCCTGTTAGTTTTGGAGGAATGGCTTGCTAGATATGGGTAGGTGTGACCATTTCAAGAATGTTAATAAGCTCTATGTCTAATTGGTCATGAGATATATAGCTAATTAGCATAATTTATGCTAATTAGCTAAATTCATATACATTTTTATTCTTTTGCCCATAACTTTTGATCTAGAAATGGTATTTTCATTCTGTTTTCGCCATAGTAAACCTTGTGGGGTGTTCCTTCAAATGGAATCATTGATTTTCCTATTTAGAATGAAAATCATGTTTCCATGGCAACAGAAATCAACAAAAATGCCTATTTTGGCCCAAAAACATTCTTTTTACATGCCAAATTTAGAACCTTTCCACCCAAAATAGAACGTTTTATCAAAAACAATTGAATTCTCCATAAAAAAGTAGCCTATAACAGTTTTAGTCATATTTTTCCTATTCTAGTCCATAGTGGTGCCCCCTGGTGGCTAAATCTGGTACTAAATCCCGCAGTAACTGTCCTTTCTGCTTGCTGGCTCACAAATACCCCAGCAAATTGGAGTCAGTGTGAGTCATAATGAGCTGCTATGTGTGAGCACCTTTCGGGTTATAACACCAGTGTGTTAGCTCGTGTCACAAGGTGTCAATACTCACACTGTTTGACTCATTATGACACTTAGTGACTCATCTCCACAAGACATAATGTGGCACAAGTGTGAGCATGCGTCAGTCTGTGTCAGTAGTCACACAGTGTGACACATAGTAACTCATTTCCTAACCCATTTGAGCTAACATCGCGTCAGTATGTGCCAGTATGGGTGAGTAGTCACAGGGAGTGACGCATAGTGACTCATTTCCTTATTTGCATGAGGTGACACTGAGTGAGCATGAGCCAGTCTGTGTGAGTAGTCACACGGACTGACCCATAGTGGCTCATCTTTCAAAAGATAGGTGTTGACGCTTGAGTGAACATGGGTCACTATGTGTCAGTACTCACCTGCAGTGACTCGAAATGGCATCAGTGTCAGTATAAAGAGACTGGGGAAATTGTATAGTTCCACTATATACTTGCACTTTGGGTTTGGGCCAAATTAGGGAATTGCTGTTTCTATTGATGCTGCCTTATAAATCAAAGTGTTTATAGATGATATCTATCAATATGTATATAGGGAATATAATGGTGACTGAAAACATGGATTTATATTCTCTTTTGGTGTATTTTAAGACAATTTTCTTTGTCTATGGGAGATAACACTGAGTTTCAATTATCAACCTCCTATGTGGTATTCAGGCTTACATTAGTCTTGGTGTAGTAATTCCTTGAAAGTATGGTGCATCCTGCCCAAGGTGATGCCATATTACCATGAGAAATAGGTAAGAATTCATAATATGAGGTGAATTATAATGTTGTTTTGGGTGATAATAGGAGCAAAGTGCCTCACTTCAACAAACACAACAGGTTCTGACACATGCGTCAGTATGCGTCACTATGTGTCAATACTCACACATATTCACACACCTTGACTCACAGTGACCCATCCTGAAATTTTCTCTCCAGGAAGTACCTGACACATGTATGACCATGCGTCAGTACTGCGTCAGTATTGTGTCTGATTGGTTGATTTCAAACTCCTGGTCCCTCATTGGTCCATTTCAAAGTTCCCGCTCTTTTCTTGGTTTCTTTGTTCTCAGTTTTTCACAACACACAGACACAGAACAGCAAGGAGAGAAGACAAGGTGGGTAATCATACAGTCCTACAGAACTCCAAGTAACCTACAGTAATATATCATAGTATCTTCTTTTGTGCCCACCTTAATCTTTAGAGTCTCTTACAGTATTGATACAGTTGATATAGCATATGTCAGTAACTTGCAGGTTTGGGGGCCTGGGAGAGTGGTGGAGTAGGTTGTGGTCAGTTTGAGGGGCAAGAATATTTCTGAGGGGGGGGGGGGTGATTTTGTCTCCAAATAATTTTATCTTCCCCTGCCCCCATTAAAGGTCAACTCATTCAGGGAGAGGGTATGTACTTGGCTCAGGGGGAAATTCTAGCCACCCCCCCTCCAAAATGAAAATATCTCACAACATATTTTGGAGGGAGGGGAGGAGGTGAGGAGGGTAAATAATCTTGTGCTGATTATATTAAAGGTATTTGTGTAATGCATTATTGAACTTAAATGTTTAATTTTTGTTTGACAGGCACAAAGAAGGCATTTTGAGGAATGGAAAAAGTGAACAAAGGAATCTACAGGAAACCCTTCCATGGACATAGACATGCAGCTCAATTGATGACAGTGATTCAGAATAAAAATGAATGCAGAATAAAGTCATACCCCCACCCCCCTCCCAAACCCCCTCCCCCTATCCCTATCCCAGGGGAAAAAACCTGACGCATGTGTCAGGATGAGTCAGTATGTGTTAATGCCCAGGTGTCAGTATGAGTGTGCATGTGCTATGACACACGTGTCAGGCCTGAGTCATTGTGCGTTATAGCTCAGGTGTTAGTATGAGTGTTGATTTGCCATGACGCATGTGTCAGGCATGAGTCAGTATTTGTTATAGCCCAGGTGTCAGTATGGGTTTGCATGTGCCATGACACATGTGTCAGCATGCGTCAGTATGGGTCATCAGTCACACCTGGTGGCGCATTTTTTTTCTATACAGCACCAGTGTGAGTACTCACACACAGTGACTCAGAATGACACCAATTTGCTGGGACGTTTGGACAAACACTTTATTATAGATTTGTTACACTTTGTCATAGAAATCGTAGCGCATTTCTCTCATCTCAATGACCTAAATATGAATAAATTTGAAATTGCTCTTGGTCATATCGTCAGATGAGTTGAAATCCCGGTCCCTGCACTCCCGTGCAAAAATTACACACACGCTCGTTCCCTCCCTTTAAAAACACCCCCTTTTCCACGGATTTTTAGACAGAAAAAGACCCATTTTTTTTTTTAAAAAAATGTGAAATTTTCGGGGTAAATAAACACCCCCTTTTTTGCAAACCATGGACTCTTTTTCAAACCACCATCTATCATTCTATGATGATTGGGAAAAAAAGTCCTCAACGCAAGGATCGTTGAGTCAATGTTGAATCCCAAACTCAGTTGAGGCTCAAATCTGGGTGGTCTATTACTGGTGAGCTTATGTGAACCTGCAGGTTTGGGTGGTCCATTACTGGTGAGCTTATGTGAACCGGCAGGTTTGGGTGGTCCATTACTGGTGAGCTTATGGTGCCCCTTTGATAAGGGTCGTATCACACTCAATATCCAAGGCAAGCCTCAGGCATTGAATAGAGATTTGAGCCTCAACTGAGTCTGATCATAAGCACACATGGTATACATATAATATTACAGGTATATCCTGTTCTAAAGAGCCCAATTGAAGAAAACATTATGTGCACCTACAGTCTGAAGCTGTGGGTTCTATTGGAAATTGGTTTTAAACAGTGTTTAACTGCATCTAACGCAAACATTTGATGAAAATGTCCTTCAAAAACACCCCATTTTTCTAAAATTCGAAAATCTATCCCCATCCTGCATTATATACAGTCGTGCTTGCAAATGATAATGATATGAAGCATCGCACCATTAGGAAATATTATAGCAATGTGCGTGTTGATTTATTTGATAATGTTCTATGGCATAGCCTATACAAAAGGGTACCATAGGAAATCATTGCCTCATGACACCCTTCAACACACAAGAAAAATCTTTATTCAATTATAGAAACAGGAAGCCTGTAATTTCCCTTAGCAGAATTCCTGATTTAGCTAATGCCCCTTGTAGTTACATCAGAGAATTATGTTTGTGGACATTGGGGAGGAAAATCTGCTGTTTGCCATAGAAGTCACGGCCCCTAGAGGCTGACTTGGCATCGAGATGTCAATAATTAAAGCATATCCCATGGGCCGCAAGAGGCCCCAGTGGTGTGCACAACTGTAGTCCGTAGGCAATCCAGAATACCAGACAATGGCTTCGATCGTAGTGTCCACAGGGAAGGCGTACCTGCATTTATAAGTATCTGCTTATGAATCTACAGAATGAACAGACCATGGCATTGTGTATAGTGTGATAATCAGTCGTCTTGCAGACTTGTTTTTACTCCTTGGGAGTATAGGCTGACCTTTAATAATATACCTTCTGAGTTGAGAACTGATAACTACACGATCCAATCGATCTTGATGGTCTCCATCATAACTATGCATTCTTATATTATATTAGACTATATTGAGTCTATGATTCCCGGGCTATGAGGTCTATGTTGTCGCCAAGGATATTGTAACAACCCCCTGGTCTAATCAGGTTATAACTAAACCTTTGATAGGATGCGTTGTCAAATTTCATATTTTGGGTTCTGTCTTATCTGTAATTGGTCTATACAAATGGATACATGGCTGGTAGTATACTCTTCATGTAAAAAGAAATTTGCACTAATACCTCTATGTAAGAGGAAAGCATCTTAGGTGAGTGTTGTAAGTCTGACAATTGTATGTAAGTCTGCCAATGGAGAGAGGATATAGAATGTCCCTCTGCAAGGGCTTTCTTACTATAGTTCCCATCATGTACCTGACTAAGAATGCCATTAGCCTAATTACAATATAACCATAAATGATATGCCTTTACAGACGAAATGATCCCTCATTGTATGAATACCATAAGGGTCATCACACCCACCCGACCCACTCCACATTGGACACAAACCGCCGTATACTCATCTAATCTTTAAGAGGTTTATCCTCTGGGCTTGCTGAAGCTGTTCTTTGCCTCTCAATCTAATACGATCTAAGCGTATTGATTATCTTCTCTCCTTTTTCATTACAGAGACCGAAAACGAATAAAGCGCAGAATCAAGGAACGTCGTGAGGAACGCCTCCGCCAGAAACAAAATGAGAAGGATGAGACGTCGGAGGCGGACAAAGAACCGCTCACCAAACAAGCCAACGGAAGTGCGCATGGAAATGACGTGAACTTCAAGAGTGTTTCAGACGCAGGCTTGACGCCAAATGCTCAGGTCGTGCAAGTCACGGTTCACGAAATGCAGCTGAATGGTGCGACGACGGACGGGAAAGAGGACACAGCGTTGAATCTGGACAGCATTCAGGTCAGCGATATCCTTGCTGACTTAGCTATAGTATCACAGAGCAATTCCTATTCCGAGACAAATAACCACAAGCAAGGCACAAGAGAGGATCAAACAAACGTAGTGAACAGAGACTCACATAAGAACAATATTGTGAGTGAGCAAAGACCGCGCGAACTCGAAATGTCGTCTGCAGAAGGCGAAAGGGCGCAACACTTAGAAGAAGCTGATTCTAGTGGTAGGCAATGGACCCAGGAGAATGGCGGTCAAGACTTACATAACAAGTCGATTGAAAATGTAAAGCATGTTGATGGGGACATAATTCAAGTCATGTCGACCCCAGAGAGAAAAAGGGCAGGAATACTGACCCCACCAAAGTTTTTCAGTCCTAAGAAGCAGAAAGGCGAAAACCTCATGGTGCAGTCCCCATCTTTGGGAGAAAAAGAAGTAGGTTTGGATAATATGGCGTTTGATTAGTACTAGGTTTACAGCATTGTACATACGATATCGTACCAGTGTCATGCGCATTATGTCATTATTACAAGCGTGTATGTCAAATTGACCATGCACCTGTGTTCTGCTATATAATGGGCCAAAAAGCTAGAGTATACAGATCCGCGTTTATATAGAATACAATACAGTCTACATTGCTCTTCCCTTGATCTTTCATATCGAGCTGCCCCATTTGCATGTGACAATATTCACCTGGGATCTCAATTAAAACACTTGAATCAAACCCTCAATATGGGTGTGATTTTGCTGAATGTGATGAAAATGCATACTGCGTTAACGTTGAACATAACAATGTGTTATGATTTAAAGTTAGTATCTCCACTAGAGCGACGAAAATTGAACTTTGATTTTACTTGCCTGAAATGACTGTAAAGTATACACGAATATGTGTGTTCCTAATGTGAACCTGCAGGTTTGGGTGGTCCATTACTGGTGAGCTTATGTGAACCTGCAGGTTTGGGTGGTCCATTACTGGTGAGCTTATGTGAACCTGCAGGTTTGGGTGGTCCATTACTGGTGAGACTATGTGAACCTGCAGGTTTGGGTGGTCCATTACTGGTGAACTTATGGTGCCCCTTTGACACTCAATATCCAAGGCATGCCTCAGGCATCAAATGCAGAGATTTGAGCCTCAACTGAGTTTAGGATTCAACATTGACTCAACGATCCTTGCGTTGAGGACGTCTGCCCATTAAAACATTTGACGCGTCACGGTGACCAAAACATGTTTTGAAAACGGAGGGACGCATGCAGAAAGTAGGAGGCACAACCCCTGTTTGGGGAGGGGTGATTTGGGGTCCAAAAGAAGGAAGTATAGACAGGAAAGACGTGTTCGCCAAATTGAAATGCTAGGACAAATCTGAGCTAGCTACTCATGACCAGAGTATACCAAAATAGATTCAGGATGATTTGAATGCTAAATTAATTGTCATGAGTTATTATACGCCTATAGCATAATTATATAGCTTAAGTTCCAATTTCTGAGATTTGTGGACAAACAAGTCAATATCCGATTCCTAATTACAATATGTCAACCTCTTTGGAACAACAATTGTTTTAATTGCGTGATGTATAATCGTCCCTGAAGTGATACACTTATATGCTGTGGATATCAATCATGAGATATTTTAGAGGTATTTAGTGCTTCTGTACATAAGAAGAATATGGTAGACAATGGTGTATATGGTATATAAAGGGTCCATCATGAGTCTTCATAGTGTGTAATCTGTTAACGCCTCCCATCATTAAGAATATAGTTTTAACATGATGTCAGACATAAATCAATTATGAACACTGAGTTTGTGTTCTAGTGTACTCTATAATCTGACTAAACCGTTTCACTACACATGGGCGCACTGTATAAAAGAAAAGTTATGTTTGTAAAATAATTGCACATCGTGGGTGAGATTCCCTTTCTCGTCATTTGATTGCACATGTAATGGGATGTAATCGAGCCGTCCGCTTTCATTTTGGGATTGGCCACTTAAGCATCTTTTTACATGCGTTTCGGATGTACGTTACACCCCGGGTGTACTTGAATGACCTACTGGGAATATTCATATAGACTAACATACTTGGATTGCCAGTTTTGACCTGAACCTAAAAAAAAATATAATTATTGTAATAAGCATGAGGCCTATATCTGGGTGTGTGTATAATTTGCAAATATAGTTATTACCCTATATATAAAAAGGCATTAGTTTGTCGCTTGTCCCCACCCCATTGAAATAAGCTTGATTGCTTGCCAGGAACAGATAAACCAAAAGAGGCTAGACAAATATATGTACTTTTTCAAAGTTAACTCGATTTTTCTCTTTAGATTCAATTTCATTTATACTTTGAGGCAGTTAGATATAATAAAACTCCTTCTTATTCAACTTATTCTCCTACCTCAATCATATTTGAGACAAAAAGTAAAAGAAATATGCATACTCTGGTTAAAATGCTTGGGCTTCCTTGGCAACAAGAGTTGATAAAACCGCCATTGTTGTCATATTCAACAGGGGTGAAAAATAACATGATTATAAGAGACAAGTTGTTGAGTTCATGAATTTTCAATAATAGATGTTTAGATCATAACCAATCTTCAATAAAAATATCAAAATACCTCCAAACAACTTAGATTTGGGAGTGCAAACTTTGCAATTGTCGATGCTCGGATGTCCATGGCCATTTCTAGGTCACAGGTCAAAGGTCACAGGCCACAGGTGCGGCCACAGATCATCAGATGGTGCCACAGAGCAAGGGGAAACGTCGGGATAGAGATATACGGGGGGTGGGGGAGGGGCAGTTAAGATGGGCACAATACACTTCCTCCCCCTACCACCTGGCAAACAATAATCTTAGGCCTATTTGAAGAGTTATGGCTAACCCCTCTAGATCTAGTGCCGAACGCACTAGTTTTCAATATAAAAAGCAGAGTGTACGCTACAAAGAATCCCACCTATATACATCTAGTAATTAAGTTTAAGTGCTCCAATAACAAGGGGATATTGTTTCTTAAATTTAGTGTTAAATTTCGTTCAAGAAGTTGAGGATGCAAAATACAGTACATTGGCAATAATGTATACCATGTGCTAAAAAATCTTATAGCAGCTGAAAATTATCGGTGTAGATCACTTTAGACGTGTGCTGATCCCGGGTGCTGATGCATTCGTGATTTCCTTTAATAGAGCTAAAAACCTTTACAGTTCCTGCAGCACATGGGGCCCTACCACATTATTGTATTGTAAGTCCCCCTTGTGGCAGAAATAGTCATAACAATTGTGACTTAAGGTATTCAAAGAAGAAGAATGATGACATGAATTCACCTGCAGTGATCACCTTTCCATGAGGCTAGGTTTTCAGCGAGGCTGTCACTTTCTGATCTGGTACAGAGGTCTCACTTTTCATATCAAAACCTGATTGTCAGGTAGACTGAAAGGAGAGACCTACAGAGGCAGGTTAGACTGTTCTCTCCCAACAGTAAACTCCGTCTCCGTATAAATATCAGGCAGGAGGAGAAAGACGACATCAATGAACGCACCAACATATATTATAGTGTACATAACACATATTTATTTATATGTATATACTGTGGTATGACAATATATATCGAGGTAATGGATAATCTTCCATCCAAGTTCATAATAACTTACAGCTTAAGCAGAGACCTATTCGCGCAGTGTTAGAGCAGACCCATACCATGAAGCTCCCATGCACCTCTAGAATGAAATGTAATAATACAAGGGAAGATGAAGCTTGTCTATACTTTTATCAAATTAAATTAATTCAAACTATCACTGTTAATCTTGCTCATGATTGTCTTTCTACCATGGGGCTAGTTCCAGGCTGGTCATAACTGATAACACCGACTTCTGCTTGTACAGCTGTATCCGTGAAGTCATACTGTCACTATGTATGTAATTATGATAAACATTAGGATTAAATATGGAGTAATTGATAACATAAACGGTCTGTCTTCTCTCTCATCATCACGTTAAAAAGCTCCAAATTGATAGAAATAACACACAATTCTAATGACCCCTGTTTTGTGGGGCAGACAAGTGACCAGTATTACTCATAATTAATTAGCATTTATACATACATGTTACCTCGATTTTCTTGAATCGCTTTCTCCCAATCCGTTCTCCCTTTGCTCGGGCCCTTTTGCGCGGCTTTTTTCAAATCTCTCAGATCTTTCTTCAGTTCTTCCTTTCTACATTCGTTTGCATAGTTGATTGTAGCTCATCTAATCGGTATTATTCATCTAGCATCTGCTGACTATAAAATTGCTTTGCAGGTGTTTCTATGGGTAGGAAGTCGCGTAGCGGTCATTACCTTATTTGCCTCCTATAGAATGGATTTATTAGTTTGTTGGTAGTTTTATCCATAGCCCTGAATTGTAGAGGAATGTACAACGTTGAACGCCCATGGCAAGGTTTCGATCCCTAGATCCTTGTCCTCAAATACACAGTAGTTTTTTTTTAAATGGGTGCATATCCAGTGTTTATTCATAGACCCCTGGCTCTCAATTTTCTTTTTCTGCTTTCGCCACCCCCCCCCCCCCATTCCGTGTAAATATATGTCTGATGTCGTTTCTGCCCTCCTTACAACCAGTTTTACCTATTAAGTCTTCAGTGAAATCATTGCTTTTCTACTTGTTTAATGTTGAGGGATGGATCTAGCATGGTGTCATTTGTTTGATGTCTGCCAGGTCCTTGAAGGGTTTTGCGAAGTTTCTTACTAAAGATTTTATGTTCATATCCGGCTGTCAGCACTCTCACCTTGAACATGGATGGCTGTTTCTTCTCCATGTCTTTTTTTTTTTAGTATTCTCTACAAGTCGTTCTTATAGCATCTCTGCATTTCCTCCAATTTTTCAATGATGGTTCCCTATAAATTTGTCTATTGCAAGTAGCTCGTGGATGGTGTTTGGTTTCTATTTTCTAGTTTTATTGATATAATCGCTTTTCTCTGGATCTTTTTTTCTCGTGCACATTTTTCATGGAGCTTAAAGGTGAAATGTAAGATCCGCCCTCTCTACCCAATTTGACTTTGTAACGTATTTTGGCATTTTCAGGTTTTCATAAATGCGTTGGGGTGAAATACAAAGTATATTTTAACTTTTAAAACTAATATTCATGATCTAAAATCTTCCAGATAATTACAGCATGTGCTGACCTCATAAATCCAACTTCTTTTCAAATCAATCAAAACAACACAATGTAAGTATTTAAAGTACATTTATTTATTCCATCACAGGACAATCAGAAATAAACAACATAAATTGGTAATTAAAAATGACAGATCCGTATATATGCATACGCCACCATCCAAACACATCTCCATGACACCATTGGTAATGTTGTCATAAAACTGATATCTTTCACGATATCATGAATAACGATGTTATACAGTTTATAACATCCTTTCATGATAGCCTGAATGATAATGCCATAAAGCTTATAACAAAGCTTATAACATCTTTCATGACATCCTAAATAATGGTGACCTGATTGATATAAACAGCATCTATGGACGTTCTCCTAGGATACTCATGATCCTTGGTATACTGGGTAATTTCTGGAATTCCAGGTCTAAACTCTTAATTAAAGTGGAGACCATTACATGTTATTTTTATAGACTACAAAACTCTAGACACAAATGCACTGCAACGTGTCGTCTAGGAACCCAAGACCTCCTACCCTACAAGGGAATGCCTCATTGGGAAGGTTGTTCTTTGGGGGGGGGGGGCTGTATTGCTTAATCCTGTTCTCGAATGGCAGATCAGAAAACTGTACCATACAAATTCTCATATCAAATATGTTTATAACTGGCGCGGGAGTTAAGCTCTGAGCTTCCATATATCAGCAAGCCTACATCAAATAACTAATTAATGCATGTGAACTCACACAGGGTAAGCTGGGAAAGGGGCGCAAACCAAAATTGCGTTATTCTGAGACCTACCATTCGTTTTATTTGATGTAGTTTATTTCTATTGAATACTACATTACGATATAATAGTTTTAGGACCCGTAACACAAAGCTGGGAAATAAATCAAGAATGTCATTTTCATTCTATGACAGGACATTCAAATGAGATGACCACATTATTTTAATTAAAACCTAAGCTAACACTTACAGCGAAATGTGTATCTATATGTACCTGTAGAAGAGCTTAACCATGTAGTCGGCACCTTATTTTGATGAAAACCCTATAAGAAGCTATAAGATTATTTCCATTTGGTTGTGGGAATCATTGGCAGTTACTGGATAAAACGTGCCCTTTAGAATACATATTGACTTCAGAAATAGGGGATGACAATTGTGTGTTGGCACATCCTTACATATTCCCTATAAATTAGAAAGATATCCTTAAAGTATTTTAACATTCCGAGTACAGAAGGGACATTGCTTAAACTGAGTATCCCCCGAAAACAAGCAAGGGTGACACCATGCCCATGGCATTGTATTTCTTAAATCCATAAGCATTTACTTGAGGATGGGTGGAAAAGAACAAGGCATATGTACACGAAAACTTATTTCATCGCTCAAAAGCTTACGCAACAAAACCCAAAATGATAAACTATTGAGATCAGTTCCCAAAGTCAACTGAATCAATATGTTCTTAGCAATTCAAAATGCGATGATATGCACAGATTATGAGACATGTTGCAACAGTATTTTTGTTTGTACTCAGAGGAAAACTGATATATGATCCTAGACATCTCTACAATATTTTGTTGTCCAATCCGCGCTAAGGTTTAGACACAATCCCAAATTTGAAGAAAAGAAAATATGTAATTATATTTTATTCATTGTGGGGATCTTTCGTGTCTAAGACATATCCTACTGTAGATGTCATTAAAAGTACACTATACAGGTTACATCCCACTATGAGCTGCTACTACCTATAATGCGTGGCCAGCGCGCCCAATATGAAGATGCACAGTCATCATCTGAAAAATACAAAAAAAGAGCACAAATTTATTCACGACTGAATGGAGCTTACATTTCTCTCTCCCTCTCTGAAACACTAATTATTGGGGGGGGGGCGGGGGTTAGAAATTCCCGCTCAAGATTGAGAACTTAAAGAGATAACTTCGTTTCTCTGCTTCATTCATCATATTTTTTTTCAAATCTTGCCAACTGAGATATCTAGGAAATTGCTCCCGTTCTTGTCAAATCGTGCATGCAGCTGGTGTGACTCCCAACTAGTTCCCCAAACATTTATTAGCAGTCCTTTCTATCACCAATACACACTTGTATATTAATAGCACTTGACCGTGGACTATGACGATCTATATAAATTAGCACCTTGTGAAAGTCCTCATATGGCGTGGACACATGATGCGTAAATTAATTTGTACCACAGTATGGGGTATTTATAGCAGCCTTACAGAACCGAACTGGTTCCTGCACTACCATGTGCATGCTGACAATAGCAACATACAGTTCTAATCTCATACCCGACTTCTTCCTGGCACGTCATGCTGCTTGCAAGTCTGGTACCTACATGATCCTGCGAGCGATTCCGTGGACAGAACTAACATGGCCGCGCACACAGCATAAACACGAAACCTCGCTATAGAACCTGTACTATCCTGTAGGGGTTCTTCATTCGCTTTTACGGGGGGGGGGGGGGGGGAGTTATAATCAAATATATTCATATGTTTAAACCCTATCTTTTGTTGTAAAACTCCAAGCGACATTAGAATAAATTGCATAAAGGAAACTCAATACACGTGAGATATATTACGAAGTACAAATGGGTCTTTCTCGTATGAGATGTACATTGCTGTTTTTCACTCCCACCAGCAGACACTCACCCGCCTTCAAATCAAATAAGCCCTTATGTGATCGGATCAGAGAAATAGCAAAAACTGCTTGAGCTTCAACTTCACGAATTTAATGGCTCAAAGTGACATGGCAGCTCAGAATGCGACCCATGCCACGACGGGATTTCTTTCTGCATGCTTCCCCTTCCGACCTCCTTCTTTCTCAGACTTTGTATCATTCCCGGACCAGAATGCAGTAGAAAATCAGTATTTAAACAGTAGAAAAACAGTGTGATGTGACAGTAGTCATTCAGTGTGAAAGCAGCATTAGAAAGAGTACCATATCAGCATCTACTGGCATTCTACTGCTCAGCACACAGAACATGGCAGCGGTGGTTCAGTAGCAGAACAGTAGTATTAGCAGCATGCAAGCAGTATTGAATCAGTTGTCCCAATTATCATTTAAATGAGATGGCAGCATTTAAACAGTATCTACTTATTTAATGCTGCATGACCATATATGGTGTTGGGCAGTGTTCAATCAGCACTACTGCATGACTGCTGCTATGGCAGTAGGTGAGCAGTAGATCATACTGAAATCTACTGCGGGGGCAGGTAGAAGCATAAAAGGAGCAACCGCTGCTTCATTACTGGCACTACCAATGCCTTTCTAGGTGGTCCTTGCTGGATTTGAACTTGTGATCTTCTGATTACTGTACCAACGCATTAGCCCCCTGAGCCACAACCCCATCAGGGCAGTATTGATTCAGTAGTACTTGGTAACTTCTATCATAGCAAGAGGGTAAAAGTAGGCATGTCTGATAAAATACTGCTATAGTCGAATACCTTGCATTTTATTGATGTTAAGGTGAAAAGACAGCAGCTTTGTAATTATCAATAATACATGTATACTATGTAAAAAAAAGTGTCATGATGGTGACCAAAATAATACTTGATGATTCAGTACATTTATGCCCTACATAAAGTCAGTGACTAATTCCTCGTTTTCACACGCCCCAACATCCATGTGTATCTAATACTGGCACTCAATAACATAATCATGTGCAAAGGTATAATTATGCTTTTCTTCACAAACACTGGATAGTTTCAGAATTTTATTACTGAATCTTTTGATTACTTTTTACAACCATACTGACATTCACACTCTGGACTGTCTCAGAAGCATCAGGTCAGTAGCCCAATAAATAATCCATGAATGGACAGAGCGATACCAGTTGATAGTCAGTAGACTACTGCATCTATGCTGCTGCACAGAGTGTGACATTTTTGGTATCTATTAAGATTCAGTTGAGAGTCAGTAGACTACTGATTCTAGCCTGAAAATGCAGTGCATACTCAGTTGATAGGCAGTACACTACTGAGTCTATACAGAAAATGCAGTGTAGAGTCAGCTGTTTGGAAGTATTTCAGCAGTACCTACTGCAAAATGCCGTTGTTGATCAGCATATTCTCAGTAGCCACTGATAGGAGAAGTAGATACTGCCTTCTGGTCCGGGGTCCTACTCTCGGAACCAGCCAAAGATGATTTTCTTGCAAGATAACATTTCCTTCAAATGAGTAAACTATTTTTGACTGCCAACCGCCGTATGCCCATTTAATTTTGGTTTGAAGACCAGCTTGCGGCCCATCCATCCTATTTCTTTGACAACCCTAACAACACCCTATTCCCACCTCGGTCTGCCTTATTTACAAAATCTACTGCATACATAACTAAAACCATCCTTCCCATAAATTGATTTTATTCTCTCCTCCAACTGCTTTTGAACAATCTATTCCAAACACCATATAATATTCCAATTACATATAAGAATCCACATAACATTACCTTGAAGCAGATTAACATATACATTGTATTATGCCCTTATTAGTTGTAGCCGCCTGCCACATATACCCCACCCTCATCTCTATCTCTTTCACAGTCGCCATGACTCATACACAGAGGGTTGACTTGTGGGCCGGGGCCGCACCCTGACAATCAGACACAACTCCCCAGTGACGCGAAAACTGCATTTTTTGCCTTTACACCCAGTGATGGCTGAAGTGGTGTAGACAGGCTTGTTGGACCCTCCACTCCCTCCTCGACGCGAGGGATTTGTCACCACATGGAGGAACCCTAGGAGGAGGCTCTCAAGTAGAAACCAGCCGCCTCAAGCTAAATACCACCCTTCGTATTGGTTCCCAAAGGCAAGGGCACATTTAGGAATGGGACTTTGGCTGAGGCGGCAGTGTTTGAAAATGACCTTCCCCAGGAGCAGCTCTCCCTGGGAGACGTCCACTTCCGGTTCTGGGTAGCTGCTCTTGCAGGCGACACTGGCTTCCGGTTTGGCAACACCCAGTGTGGCTCCATTGTGGATGTGTGCGTGCAAATGACTAAGCAATGACTGTCCAATCCCCTTAGGACCACTTAGAGAGAAACTGCTTTTATGTGACCCCACAAAAGAAATTTTGATTGATAACCTGGGACACGAAGTTTCTGCAGAAAGAAAGACTGCAGTTGCTACTCAACGGAAAATAAAATAAAAGTAATGCATGGCAAATTGGTCCTCAGCCTCAGTAGGGGACCAAGGGTGTTCCTATTCATCATTTCTTGTTTTAGCAGTGTCCCCTTTCTGCTTGTCTACTTTTGCTTTCTAACCACCATTGGCGACAAGCCGCTACTAAATTATTCAGTGAGAAGGGATTTTCTTTCTCCTTGGCTGCGGTCTCTACTTTCCCTCATTTAAATCTGATTTGGAGAGTGATGCTTCCGCCTCCTACCCCCTCCTTCTTACATGACCTCAGGCTGCCTTTCTCTTCCTTGGCAACTTTTGGCATCTGCCTTTGTGAAGGAGTATTAATTTTTCACAAGCTGATCTCTTCCAGACAAATAGCTACTCACAGTTCCAGAGAACAACTCGATCCATTTTCATTATACAGAAAGTAATGGTGCTGAAACAAGTCCATTGGTCTCGACCCTGTGATAAGGTTGGAAATATAACTGTCTTGCAACTTATCCAGTTCTCTTAAAAAGAAGTTTGTTTCTGGTTGAGAGGACGGGTCAGTGTGAAAGGTGCTGATGAAAAACATTTTTTTCAACCCCTGGCAGGAATTTTTTTTTTTCTTTAGTACAAATCTTCCCTTGAAACTTTGTCGTTCAGTCAAAAGAACATCTTCTAGACCAAGCAGATGCTCCGCTCACACGCCCAAAAAAAAGATTGAAAAAAAAAGAATCCCTACCTACCTACTGACTTTTAAAATCCTCTCAACCAGAAACAGACTTTTTTTAGTGTGGCCTTACTACATGTACCATGTAAATAAGTATTGTTCAAACTAGCAGTGGGATATATCTGCCTGTTCACTACAAAAGCCCGTGTCAAATCGTACTCAGGGACAGTTTCTCTGTAGAACAGAGAGGGCTAAATCTTGGCAGACAGGGCGTGGTTCACAAAGGTACAGCAGAATGGGAGGGGTAGGTAGGGGGAGCCTTCAGGGTAATGGCCTTCAGTAAAGGGATAGTCAGATCAAAGTAGTAAGTACATACAACATTGGGTGTACTCTAAGACACCCTACTATAAAGTCTAATCTCACTCCCCAGGGAATAGTGCACCGAGAAATATTTTACTCCCCCATACATATATTCTCTTTTTACTTTAATACAATCGACAAATAGTATGCGGTTTAACTACAAATAAAGTCTTGTTTCGCTTCATTCAAATCTTCCATTCTCCAAATTAAAGAGTTCCATACCAATGCACAGCCCATGAGAATACTGAATACTAAAATAGTTTTAAATGAATAAAGTACTGACTGGCAAGTTTGTCTTTTTCAGAAACCCTGAACATGCATGTGGTACGTGAAATTTCTGTTGCATGCAAAAGATGTTACTCTGTGATTGAAAAGCTATATCCTGTGTAAAATTCCAATAACTAAAGAGAAGAGAAACGTACAGAGAAGCAGCTAACATAAGACATTTCCAATCTACACGTACTTTAGATTGGTTACAAGTCCATGGAGATATGCACCAATCGTAGATTACAGGGTGATAAAGAGAAATATTGGGAGCAGGGTAGAGCAGAAGCAGACAAGAAGGCCATGATATTTATAGCGTAGCAGAAGGCATGGACATGAGGTGGCACCAGCACGTGGCAATACGAGGCAATATATCCCGCCATTTCATTACACAGTTCCTTAACACATGATTGGCTCTAGAATCTATAAATCTCTTGTACTAGTATAATGTCTTGGTCTATACAGCATTGCCCTTTAAAGAAGGTCGCTCTTACTAGTCCTTCCTGTCAGTGTCTTGATTACTGGCAGGTACAGAAGGGACAGTGTGGTAGTAGACAGTAGGAGGCTGTATGTGGTGGGATATATAGTAAGGATATATGCAGCAAGAGCCTGTAGGTGGTGGGAGGAGCAGTAAGGATGAGGGTAGTAGGGGGCTGTAGGTGCTGGGAGGAGCAGTAAGGATGAGGGTAGTAGGGGGCTGTAGGTGCTGGGATATATAGTAAGGATATATGCAGCAAGAGCCTGTAGGTGGTGGGAGGAGCAGTAAGGATGAGGGTAGTAGGGGGCTGTAGGTGGTGGGAGGAGCAGTAAGGATGAGGGTAGTAGGGGACTGTAGGTGGTGGGATATATAGTAAGGATATATGCAGCAAGAGCCTGTAGGTGCTGAGAGGAGCAGTAAGGATGAGGGTAGTAGGGGCTGTAGGTGGCGGGATACATAGTAAGGATATATGCAGCAAGAGCCTGTATGTGGTGGGAGGAGCAGTAAGGATGAGGGTAGTAGGGGGCTGTAGGTGGTGGGATATATAGTAAGAATATATGCAGCAAGAGCCTGTAGGTGGTGGGAGGAGCAGTAAGGATGAGTGTAGTAGGGGGCTGTAGGTGGTGGGAGGAGCAGTAAGGATGAGGGTAGTAGGGGGCTGTAGGTGGTGGGATATATAGTAAGGATATATGCAGCAAGAGCCTGTAGGTGGTGGGAGGAGCTGTAAGGATGAGGGTAGTAGGGGGCTGTAGGTGGTGGGAGGAGCAGTAAGGATCAGTGTAGTAGGGGGCTGTAGGTGGTGGGAGGAGCAGTAAAGATGAGGGTAGTAGGGGGCTGTAGGTGGTGGGATATATAGTAAGGATATAATGGAGCAAGAGCCTGTAGGTGGTGGGAGGAGCAGTAAGGATGAGGGTAGTAGGGGGCTGTAGGTGGTTGGATATATAGTAAGGATATATGCAGCAAGAGCCTGTAGGTGGTGGGAGGAGCAGTAAGGATGAGAGTAGTAGGGGGCTGTAGGTGGTGGGAGGAGCAGTAAGGATGAGGGTAGTAGGGGGCTGTAGGTGGTGGGATATATAGTAAGGATATATGCAGCAAGAGCCTGTAGGTGGTGGGAGGAGCTGTAAGGATGAGGGTAGTAGGGGGCTGTAGGTGGTGGGAGGAGCAGTAAGGATGAGGGTAGTAGGGGGCTGTAGGTGGTGGGAGGAGCAGTAAGGATGAGGGTAGTAGGGGGCTGTATGTGGTGGGATATATAGTAAGGATATATGCAGCAAGAGCCTGTAGGTGGTGGGAGGTGCAGTAAGGATGAGGGTAGTAGGGGGCTGTAGGTGCTGGGAGGAGCAGTAAGGATGAGGGTAGTAGGGGGCTGTAGGTGGTGGGATATATAGTAAGGATATATGCAGCAAGAGCCTGTAGGTGGTGGGAGGAGCAGTAAGGATGAGGGTAGTAGGGGGCTGTAGGTGGTGGGATACATAGTAAGGATATATGCAGCAAGAGCCTGTAGGTGGTGGGAGGAGCAGTAAGGATGAGGGTAGTAGGGGGCTGTAGGTGGTGGGAGGAGCAGTAAGGATGAGGGTAGTAGGGGACTGTAGGTGGTGGGATATATAGTAAGGATATATGCAGCAAGAGCCTGTAGGTGCTGAGAGGAGCAGTAAGGATGAGGGTAGTAGGGGGCTGTAGGTGGCGGGATACATAGTAAGAATATATGCAGCAAGAGCCTGTAGGTGGTGGGAGGAGCAGTAAGGATGAGGGTAGTAGGGGGCTGTAGGTGGTGGGATATATAGTAAGAATATATGCAGCAAGAGCCTGTAGGTGGTGGGAGGAGCAGTAAGGATGAGGGTAGTAGGGGGCTGTAGGTGGTGGGAGGAGCAGTAAGGATGAGGGTAGTAGGGGGCTGTATGTGGTGGGATATATAGTAAGGATATATGCAGCAAGAGCCTGTAGGTGGTGGGAGGAGCAGTAAAGATGAGGGTAGTAGGGGGCTGTAGGTGGTGGGATATATAGTAAGGATATATGCAGCAAGAGCCTGTAGGTGGTGGGAGGAGCAGTAAGGATGAGGGTAGTAGGGGGCTGTAGGTGGTGGGAGGAGCAATAAGGTTATAAACAGCAAGGGCTGTAGGTGATGTGAGGTATGTTAGGATGTATGAGGCAGTAGAAGGCTGTAGGTGTTGGGAGTTCTGTGTAGTAAGGTGGTAGAAGGTAGCAGGCTATGGGCAGTAGGGGGCTGTGGATGGTGGCAGGGACAGAAAGGAGTAGTGGGACTGCAGGTGATGGGAGGTATAGAAGGGTCTGTGTGTGTTGGGAGGTTGTAGGTTGTAAGCACTAGGGGGTTGTAGGTTCGGGTAGGAGCAGTAAGGTTGTAGGCATTGAAGGCTATGTGTGATAGAAGGGAGGGGGGGGGGGCAATAATGGGCTGTAGGTAGTGGGAGGGGAAGTGAGGCAGTAGGGAATTGGAGTGTGTCAGAGATGGCTGGGAGAGGGTACATGGCAGGCAATCATGAATGGGCAGCATAGATTCGGCAGGGGACCTTCAGCCCTAGAGACGAAGTAGTTCGCATGCAGCCAATAGTTTCCCCATATGCCTTCCAGGAACATGTGGTGGGGAACTGTGCCAGCAATCTCCCGAGACTGCAACAGAGGCTCCGGCCGTCAGCCTCTTGCCAAGCCACCCCCTATCTCTCCAACCCTGCCCAGCTCCCCATGTCGGCCATCGCCATCTGCTCCATTGCCTGCCATCCACAATAGGCAGTCGTCTTGTTCCGACGTGATAGTGCGGGTGCAGGGCGAGAGGACAGATAAATCATCTTAACCCCAACTATAACCACGGGCCTTTTTATCAGTCACCCCTGACGTCCCCTGCAGGTAGCCATTTGAACCCTTTTCACTTCCTCCATATTCTAAATTGATTTTCCGAATTCATATTTCCTTTACAGTGACCGGGCAAGTTTTGTTTTCTTTCTCTGTTCACTACATTTATCAACTTTCCGGTGCAGTACTTAAACAGAAAGTCCCAGTGTGCTGGGATGTTTTACCACTGTCAGTGAAATTGACGATGGTATAGGTATAGGGATTAGAATAGTCTAGTTTTTGTCCTGTGTCGAATAAACCAGAGGGGGACAGTTGAAAATAAAACACACACAAAAAAAAAAAAACACCCATCTCCATGCCACGAAAAAAAACAACACATTTACTGTACAACATAGCGTATTAGCCTCGGCTTATTAACAATTTCAGATGCCTACTGCGACTTAAAGAATCTTCATGAAGTCATTATACGGCTCATATGCGGGGTCGTGAATATATGATATAGAAGATATCAATTGATGGCAACCTATTATGCCTCTGGTGCAGCTTACAACATTCTCCCCAAGTCAGGGTGGGGCTTATATGTACGGTTTTATGACATTCATTCCGCCTGAGTTGTACTAACCGACAAATAATTACGAAGAAACAGATTAATATTAATTTAATTACCATTTGATCCTCATTATGTTTATTTTCCCTGACTGTTTCATCGTTTACTTTTAATTTTCACCATCTCTATATTCCAGGACTCATTTTTCTTCTTTTTTTTTATTGACACCCCATTGCTGTACAAGCTCTGTATGAATGTTAACTAACATCCAATAAGATGATGGGTCTGAGATTTGAGGCTGCACATTTGTACGTGTGTATCACTTGACGATTTGCATTATGTGTAGCCTCTATTTAAGTTAATGCACGCACCATCTGCGGTCCTTTACCCAAACCCAGCCACGCCCAGATAACCCATTTCTTCCCTGTGGAGAAACAACTTTTTGCCCCTACCTTTTATAAAGTAAAGCGGCAGACAGTTTAATGTCTTCCCCATGTGTACCTGGAGTTTCCTGGTGTTAGGTGAAGTCTTTGACATGAACCTTACAATAGTTAAAAGAAAGCCAGCGGAAAGTGACGAAAGAGTCTCCATATGATACACTTCGTCATCAGAGACGAAAGTCAGCCTATGGAAAGCGCTTACTTTATCCAAAGTCGGCGATCTTATGCAGGTCTTATCTGCCTTCATTACCCGGTAGTGTAATAAGCCTTCACAGTAACGACTCAGAAGTCTTTCGCTGCATTTGGCAGTGTAACCCAAGATGCTCCCAAAGCATTACTGGTAGCCGTCATTTGAGATGTGACATGTCACTTATCTCAGTGTCTGGGAAGTATGAGATTTCGGAGTTTGTTTTTCCCTATTTGAAAGAAATATGAGTTATATGGAAATCGAGAATACATAAAATAACAATTGCTAAAAAAATGTAATGAAATCGTAAGAAATTTGAACTGACTATTTGTTACACAGCCATTTTTTATTTCCTTTATGCTCCCGACAACCTCGTATAGAAGGGGCATCTGCTTAGAAGCCACATGACCAACTTAAACAAATGTTTGAGTAGAACCACCTCAAACTAGAAGTCCACGACCAGAAGATTGAGTTTCCAGTTTTTATTCCTTTTAGTGAGTGCTGTCAAGGTTATACAAAGATCAAAATCAGTTATATTATATTCTTCAGGAGTACACTGATCTTACACTGAGGGATTCTTAGATACCAACTTTAACCTAAACAAATGCCGAAGCCATGTCCGAGTTTATAAATTAATACATTTTCAACATACCGGGGGTACATGGAAATTAGGAAATATGTTATAACGAGGTTGCAGGTTCCTTATTAAGGGGCACCACTGTTTGATCTGAGAGATAAACACTGATAACAGCCAGCATGATGGGTACCAGGTGTTATGTATTGCACCCTAAAAATTCTGCACTGAATGAAGGAGAATTATCTTATTGGTCAATAACGTATGCCAATAGGTCGGTATAGTTAACCCCCACCCAGCCACAGCCCCACCACTCTCCCCTCACCTGGGCCTGAACTGGTCTACTAGTACAAAGTATTAGCCGAACTTATACACTGGGTTTTATGTTATACCAATCTCTAGATTATCATTGATGACCTTCTCATGTCACCAGTCAATACCAATTCACATACACACTTCCCAAGACTCATTGCCAAACTGCTGATCCGGTCATTATGGTCTTCCGTTCTGTCTGATCTCACCTGATCCAATTTGATGCTGCACCTGCCTGATAATAAAAGCTCATGGGTGGATATGACCTTGGATTACGGCTATTTGCTAGTAACCCCTGCACAACACAACCACTACTACACAGAAAAGATTTTTTTTTGTTTTGTTTTTTTTTGTTGGGGGGGGGGGGAGTTGAGACATAACAAGTGTGACAGAGGTCCTGTGTCTAACACTCAGTAACATGAAGTCATAAACGCAGGTGGCAAAACACTGGTGTCACACATACCCCGTCCCATCGTGTTCTTATCGCACCAGAATAAAGGGAATTATCTCATTGGTCAATTATAATGTATCCTGCTAGGTCGGAATACACCGAGGTTGCAGGATGTCTAATAGACGCAGCAATTGCTGAAGCTTGTAACCAGTGGTTATCATTAATAACAGGTATTAGATGGGTAACCAACGCTTATAATTATCAGGTGGCTACCATCTGATCCCCAGGAAATCCACAGTGAATAATTGGAATTATTTCATTGACTGATAATTAATCCCTATTAGTCGGTATAACTTAAGTTGTACTGAAGGCTTTGAAAGAGACCTAAACTAAGGTAGACATGTTTCCCCAGGTATGTCTGCAATTTATGAGTGAGTCAGTGAGTGAGTAATATATTAACGCCATTTCAAGAGCTAAGGTCATATTCGTGGCGAGAAAGCTATATTACAGGTTCACAGATCTATGCATGTGTTGGTGCCCATGCATATGTGCACCAAACACAATGACGGGAAAGGAAAGAGGAGAAATACCGTAATCTCCCGCGTAGAAGGCGCAGCTCGCGTAGAAGGCGCACCCCCAACTCAGAGAATGGCTTTTCACGTAGAAGGCGCACGTACCTCTTCTGGATCGACTCCTGGAAAAACCCCCGTATAAGGCGCCCCCCCAACTCACAGGGGGGCTGTTTCGCGTAGAAGGCGCCCCCCTCCCCACCCCCCCCCACCCTCACTATTGTACACCTCCCAATCTGCCGCGGTGCTGGCTCTATGAGATCAAGCTGTCATCGGCCCACGGTTGGCTTGAACCCGCCGAGCGCCCGTCGACACCTCCCGGTCTGCCGCAGTGCTGGCGCTATGAGTTCAAGCTGTCACCGGCACATGGTCGGCGTCAAACCCGCCGAGCGCCCGTCGACACCTCCCGGTCTGCCGCGGTGCTGGCTTTATGAGTTCAAGCTGTCATCGGCCCACGGTCGGCGTCAAACCCGCCGAGCAAATGTACAGCGACCGGGCTGCCGCGCTTGGCGCTGTGAGTTCAAGCTGTCATCGGCACACGGTCGGCGTCAAACCCGCCGAGCGCCTGTACACCGACCGGGCTGCCGCGGTGCTGGCTATACGAGTTCAAGCTGTCACCGGCACAAGGTCGGCGTCAAACCCGCCGAGCAAATGTACAGCGACCGGGCTGCCGCGCTTGGTGCTATGAGTTCAAGCTGTCATTGGCACATGGTGGGCGTACACCGACCGGCAATAAAAACTGAATTTTTTTTTTTAATTGCCCTATTTTTGGGTTGTTTTCCCAATTGAGATGTTGGAAAAACCCGCGTATAAGGCGCACCCCCAACTCAAGGCAATTACCCTCCCGCGTATAAGACCCAGCAGCATTTTGTTTGGCGTAGAAGACGCGCCTTCTACGCGGGAGATTACGGTAGGACCTTTTAAGTGGGCTCGGGAAGCCTGTTCAATTTATGAACTACGTTGTGGTTGTTATAGTGACAATTACCATGGAATGTTATACATGTATATTCAATATATAGCAATCAGCCTAAGCATCTTGGGAGTCCCTGGGGGTACCTGGGAGTAATTCAGATGTCTAGGTCGGTATAAGGTACTACCGACATATTATAGCTACCGTAATCTCCCGCATATAAGGCGCGTCTTATACGAGAGGTTTTAGTTCTTCCTGGATCCGCAAGGGGGAGATCAAGACCTTCATTTTGATATCTTACACTCCCATATAACCTCATCAGCTGAATATGGGGTCCAGGGGGGGCCGGGGGGTCCATGCAACACATAGTTTTTTAAATTTTCAAAATCCATTCAGTAGAACAAAAGTAAGGTGCACCTTATAGGCGGGGTGCGCCTTATACGCCAGAGATTACGGTACCTTCCCTTAAATTCCCCTCTTTTATGAATATAAAGTTGACTTGAAAGTGTTCTCTTACGCATATTATGTGTACCCTTATGGAATAACGTCAACCATAAATAACTGTAATCAAAGACTTATCTTTGATTCCCCTGAGAGGAGTGTGTCCCTATAGTACACATTGGTTGTACAAGCTGCAAATACATCGTCAGTATTGTTAGTGCAAAAAATATTGACTTCAGAAAAATAATGCATAACCACATTGCTTCCCTGATCCATTGAACTTACGGATCCTGTGATCTGCATATCTGCACAGATGAATGGAAGTTCAAATGAATCCTAATTATAATTCGCAGCAGCTTCAGTTTATTTATTACCCCCTTTCACTAACGTGATTAACACAGGAACAACCATTAGGTCTTGATCAAATTACTGACAATGTGTCAGTACTACTACCGTATATCCCTGCGTATATGCCGCAGTTTGTATGTGAACAAACACTGGGGCTTATACCCGGGTGCGTCTTTTATGCGGGAATTCACGGTAGATTCAGACTTCAACCAGACACACTACACAGACCACATTATAGAACCTGTGCTATTCTACATATCTCAGAATAAGGCTGGTACTATGACACAGTTGTGATGCACTTTCCTTGGGTAAGGTTAATAATCAAACTAATGAAACTGGGATTTTAAATATTCGCAATACAACAACAAAGGAGTATATGCACATACAGTAAAAATGTTGCTATCTCCGGTGGTGTGAAGCCTATTCTGATCTTGGACATGTTGAAAATATTGATGTTTAAAATTCAATGGTTATGATTTCTGTACAGTTAAGTTCAGACTGAGATGACTACCATAATTTCGGTTGGCTAGATGTACAATAGGCGGGGGCGTAGGGGTAGGGGTGGGGGTGGGTGGGTTATTCAAGGTGGTTCAATTTTACTCACTCCAGCAGAGATGCCTACTTTAACCCTAGCGAGTTGACACAACACTGTAGCAGTAAAGATTAGAGACGAAACAGACACTCACCTTACGCCACTCGACAGGACCTAGGTGAAAACCTTGGTCATGCGTAGTAGTTAGGTGAGACAAGCAGGTCCGTGAGCACCACAAGTTGATCGTCAGTGAACTTTTGTTTGTGGTCCTGCCAGTTGTCGTAGTGTGTACGTCGAAAGTTGGACAAGGTCTTCTTCACAGTCAGCTGTCAGGATGAAATAACATACATATATAGTATTAGACAGGCAAACAATTAGTTTGATATTGCGGAACTTGAATTTCCTTTTAAATGACACTATTCATGAGTTTATGATTTAGAATTAACATCCAAACTTGTTCGCCCCAAAACAGATAGATGGCAATCAAGCTATAACTGGAATCTGCCAGGAAACTACGGTAAGTGTTTTAGAGGTTAAAGTTGGCATATCCACTAAAAAGACAGATTTAAAAATTTGTGGAAACATGTCTAAATAGTTTGTAAATGCTCGTCTCTTTTGCTATCCACATATTGTTCCAAATACTACTGGACCCAAGTATCTTAAAATGAAGTATTTAATTACAACACAATGCACTTCACTGAATGACTCTTGACATTCCTGCTCACCAAAGTACCACCTGTTGGCTAATCTGACAGGCTTTCATTAGTGTTTAGACTTTAGTACACCTTGAGGATTGGGACTGGCTATTCATCCACAACACACAGGCTCCCTCTATTGGATATCAGCCACACCTGATTTATTACTAGGATAGGAATAAATACAGGGCATAGGTTTTCTTTTTGTTTTGGAGCAGAAATATTTCATATAATCATTAGATGTTTTACACATGGTTTAGAATGTTGTCTAGATGGTGACTGATGAGAAACCCAAAATTCCATACTGTGATAGCAGACATGCCAATTTTAACGTGAAGTCTGTAGACACTTGTCTTGAAATCCCCATCAAATTCTTTTTTGCAGCAGGTACCTAGAAACCGAGGTATCTAAATCCTAGTCAAGGACCAGCCACACTTTTCATTCAATCAGGAGAAAAATGTTGTATGATCTCAAAACAAAAATGTTTCGCTGCAAAAGGTTTTTTGTTTTTTTTGTCTTGCAATTAAAATTACATTTCGTTTACAATGATTATTTTGCCTAACCAATCTTCATAAGGAAAACCAGGCTTTGTATGTGCAGGGAACATCTAGTCCAATCGTTCTTATCGATATTGTTTGAGTCATGCAAAATTCACGGGAACATGTACGGCATCTTATCTATTCAGCGCATTCTTAATAACAGTTTGACCCAGGAAAACCATTTGTGCTTCTAGAACAACTGATAGTACCGTAATCTCCCCTGTATAAGGCGCATCTCGTGTATAAGACGTGCCCTGAGTTGAAGGAAAACCTATAGGTTGCATCTGGGGGCAGACTTTTGAAGGTTTAGTACTGTTCTATAGTAAAATTACCCCGCCTATAAGATGCCCCCAGATTTTGGGTTGATTCTACAAGGCACAGGAGGCCTGATTCACACAAAAGACGCACCTTATAAGTGGGGGATTACAGTATACTACATGTATATTTTATTGGTGGGTGTTTTCCAATTGAAGGCAAATAGGAGCAGAGTGCTGCCACCTGTAGACTTTGATGAACAATAACTCACGGAGTCTCAGATGCAGAAAGGAAATAAAACCGTAGTTTTGTAGATTTTAATAGAATAGTAGAGAATATTCCTGTGAGACATGGCGCAGGCGACTTGTAATCTTGTGTCTAGTTTTACTTAGTGATAGAATAATAGAAAATATGGGAAAATTGCATAGGTAATCAGAGAGTCATTGGGCACATCCATGACACTACTCATACATCCTGATGACTTGTAGCACTATGCAGCCCTTAAAAGAGTTAATCACTGGCTGTATACTTTAGTAGTCAGCACACCCAGGCCTGTACTCATGTTTCATGATGACACATAGCACTATCCAGCCCTTAAAGAGTCTATTGTGGTCAATGACCCGTCACCATGCACCAAAGGCACCCCAGAACGACCAGTGGAGGCAGTACATAATTGTTGGTGATTGTTTTGACCAATGCACTGTGAGGATAGTGAGTTATTTGTGGCTGGTGGAAGGGAGGGGGAAGGGGGCAGCTATGAACTGGTACATTGCACTACCCCCTAAACCAGTAACCCCCTCCCCTCTGTAGACTGCATACACAAACTTTAGCATTGATCTCTACGTAGAAATTTATAGAGATTTTTAACAGTGAATATCCTCTTCAAATACAGAAAATATGATCCATGTCTCCCATAACCCTCTGAGATGAAACATGTAGTACATATATACAGCTATTTCAGACCACAGAATTATTAGATAAAGCCTACAGAGATGTATTGGTGGATCTTAATTATGTCTAATGCTTCCATAGGGCTCCAAGAGCTGAAATGTCTAATCCAATCATAAAACCCAAACTAATACAAACTAATACAAATATCACCAAAACAAGTCATCCACCAGTAGTACATACATATGCTGATAACAATGCCTCAATGTTGTGCCAAAATAGTCCACAGGTGAAGAACAGTGAACAAAAATAGAAATCAGGGGTCCCCTATCCCTAACACCGTGGCGACTCTGAATCATTGACTAGTCTACAAGTCTCACTAGTAGTAGGACTTAGAGTCGCCGTGCTAATTACCAGAGGCGTATGACAAGGAAGCACACCATTACGTAATTGAATTTCTAATTTCTCTCCCTTTGCCCATTTGTCTCCCCCTAAAGAGGTGATGTACTGTATGCGTGGCAATATCCATTATACCCTTTCATGTTAAATATGTATACTCAAGTTAGCTTATCACGCCAAATGCTGGTGATATCCACTGTCCCTTAAAATGAATATTGATATCAATGTTGACTTCTATATGAGCGTTTCTTGGGTACAGTGCTTATTCATAACTTCCAAGCATGCAATGGTTGTTTTTAAATGTGAACCATAGAATATCAGAATGAAATCCAGAAGATGTACGTCTAAGACATCCCAAAATGGCCTAAGAATACCCCAAATTCGACTTCTGATTTGACCCCATCCCCGTAAACGATCGGTCTAACCCCCCCCCCCTTGCATAATTAATTGATGACCACAATGGACAGAGCCTATATTAATGTCTGCCCCGTATCTGTACATAGCGCATACTACAGCCACTATGCTCATCAGAAGGCACTTTACTCTAGGGGGAGTTAGTGTCAGAAAGTATACACTTTATACATATCTGAGTATCAACTTCCCCCCCCCCCATATAACATTGTGTCAACCACCACCTTAATATGATTGTATAATGTTAAAATATATATTTGTTGCCCTTCAGGAGGGAGATTTAGATTCACTTTACTATTAAAGAGGATCACCTTACATAATTATCAATCATGACCACTGCATTGCTTATGTTAATGTCTGCCCCGTATCTGTACATAGCGCATACTACAGCCACTATGCTCATCATAAGGCACTTTACTCTAGGGGGAGTTAGTGTCAAAGAGTATGTATAATACTTATTACATCTATGAGTATCAACTCCCCCACGCTCTCACATATATTTCACCCGGAGTACTGTAAAGCTTCGCATATGAGCCACACCCACAGAAAGTACCCCAAATTTGGCTTCTCATTTTGACCCCTCTGCATATATAATGTGTAAATTAATCTAAAAAGGGGCCGCTTTCATTCAAACGAGCTCCCACAATTATAGGTATGGGATGGGAAGAGCAGGTCAGGCGCTACCCCACTCCTGGCCGTGGGAAAATGTCCAGCATCTCGCACAGCGAGCACTGACTTTTAGGCCACACCAAAAAAAATAAGTTGGTCTACGGATTTTGGTTTTGAAAAAATCGTGCAAGCGAGCGAAGATTTTTTTGGCGTCCAAAGGATTCCTTGCTGGAAAGGTGAGGCAAGCAAAAAAAATTTATTTTAAAAAAAAATTTGCCAAACATCACAAAGAGAAAACTTGTAGAAAGTGAAGCGAGCGAAATCCGTAGACGAGATTTTTTTCAAAGAAAAAAAAAACGTATTTCCAAAAATATGGAGAGGGAAATCCGTAGACCAACTTATTTTTTTTGGTGTGGCCTTAGCTGAACTCTCAGTTGCGTCAGACTCACGGTAATGATGCATGCTGGGACGGCCTCAATAAGCATGAAAGTGCGATGTAGGGTTTGGATGTAAATCAAAGATATAGCAAAAAAAAAAAGAGCTTATTATTGCTATTCTCCCAAATAAAATTGAATCAGGGATTATTCTGAAATATCTTCAAAGTAATGGCAATCACGTAACTGTACTACTTCCGTCTTGACAGTTCCGGTGGCCCACAGTCTCTCTCTCTCTCTCTCTCTCTCTCTCTCTCTCTCTCTCTCTCTCTCTCTCTCTCTCTCTCTCTCTCTCTCTCTCTCCCAGCTCTTTTTTTGGGGGCCCAATCCTTTTGAGGGTCAACGCATTTGCCAATCCCTCTTAAGAGTAGATACTTTTGCCCCCTCTCTGTTCTTGAATACTAGTAGTAGTAATGCACACTTCCCTACAGGCTAACTAGACTTGAGATGTGGCTTATTAGGATACGCTTGAACTCAAAGTGTGGCTTATGCGAGGGGTCATCTTTGTATACTACAGTATGAAAATCGTAGTTGTTGGTCCCCTGTGGGCCTTATACCTTAGGATATGTCAACGTAGGGGTGTGGCTTATACACAAGGGTTTATGGTACTTTAGTGTTTAATACAGTCTTACCTGTATAGGTTGTGGGTCACCCAGGTGATCACTAAGTCCCATTAGGATCTGTGGGATAAACTCTGGCACATCATATGGGAAAGCCAGCACACAAGCACTAAGTCCCAGCACGCCAGCGTGCCGTTTGATGACTCGCTCTGGGTTTAGGTCGGCTTTCTTGTTCTTCTTGATTTTGGTACGGCTGAGTGACTCAAACTGGTCCATCATCTCCTTGTTGAGCGACATGTAGCCGCAATGTAGAAAGCCACCCAGAGTGACCGCAGCCATCTCTCTGACCTAAACAGAAACAAGTTTGTGTGAATATCATTAATGAATTCTATCAGATTGAAGAAATGAAAACTTAATAAAAATCATACTCTGGGTATCATCCTTACCAATAACAAATACGTAGCTTAGATAATACTATGAACGTTTAACAAGCCTATATTTTCACCCTCTTTATTTCAACTGAATAAAAGCATAGTTCAACATTTTTCATATCAGATTGCTATACATGTGTTCTTACCTCTACCTGCTCATCACAGAGCAGCTTGATGGTGATTTCCTGTAGGGTGGCCACAATGTGTGGGTCCTGCATCAAGAACAGGTTACAGAACACCATCACCTGCATGTAGCCCAGGATGGAGGCCCGAGCATGCCATGAACTCGCCTGTGCCACCTGGAGGGAATATATGAACCCGTGTTAAATACAAGATCACATCACCTACAGAGTGCAGCAATTATGTCACTCTCTGGGGACTATCTGGCAGACAAAAGAACAGGGAAACTCTGTTTTCTTGGACACCCTTTCTCAAGGAAATTTGATACAATTTAGTATAGAATTCTTTACATTATAACATTACAAAACCAGGATTTCGTGGTAAGCCAGAAAAAGTGGCATTTCTGTTACAGTCAGGTACTGGAGCCTTGACGTATTATCTATGTAAAGGTGTCATCTGGCACTAACAGTAACTACAACTATTGGGGTTCCAATTTTAACCATCAATTCAGGCTACAATTGGATAAATGGTAGTATTGGCACTATGACTCTCTGTTTTCCCATATATTCTTACAGCTGTTACAACTAAACGCACAATGGACACACTCACTTGTTTGATGGTGTCCAGGACGACGGGAATGATTTCTGGAGGTAGCAGACATTGAGCTAGGCAGGCCATCGTGACAAAGCTGCCATTACGTAACTCATCATCCTTCGTCTCACTCTCCAAGTTTGACAGCTATGGGTACAGAACAATTTGTGAATAATCCTATATGACAGCTTTATAGATATATATATATATATATATATATATATATATATATATATATATATATATATATATATATATATATATATATATATATATATATATATAAATATAATACAGATGGGAAAGGTCGTCTGGTCTACTTTACATTGAGTTCAGCGTGAATTATTCTTAATGTTATTACATTCATAGAACTAGCGAAGGTACATTCAGAATGTCTATAGGGCATATTAGACTTACAATGGGGATGAGATCAAACACTTCTGGAGGTGTCATGTGCGGCATCCGTCCACAGCCCCCTTGAACCCACTTCATCACTGCAAAGGCGGAAATTAGAAAAGTTATTGTTGACTGACATTTTGTACGACAAATGTGATTATCATTCAGTATTGAAACATTTTAGTAGAAAACTGTTACTGTCCAGGAAATCATGATACTGATACATCCTGTATGAATTGCTCCCCTTGGTTCTTCATCCTGGATTACATCTGGTCATAATTGTTAATGTCTGCCCCGTATCTGTACATAGCGCATACTACAGCCACTATGCTCATCAGAAGGCACTTTACTCTAGGAGAAGTTTGTGTCAGAAAGTATACACTTTATACATATCTGAGTATCAACTCCCCCACATATAACATTCTGTCAACCACATCCTGTACACCTCCCACCTTAATATGATTGTATAACGTTAAAATATATGACCATTGCCCTTCAGAGATGTAAGTCAGGTACTGGGAAAATCCCTGAAAAGCTGTTATCGCGACACTGGGAGAGTTGGCAGCACCCCTGGTAAATAAGCAGTGTTCAGGGCAGACTCTGCCCAGCACAGAATCATGGCACCTCCTGGTGTTAAACAATTGTACTATGTTGCTGACTGATTCTTTTAGACCAAACCAGAGAGCAGCATTCCCTTCATTTCTCCCTGGGAGGGTCTGTCCCTGAGATTCCCTGCCCAGAGTCTCCCCTGGACCAGTGAGTCCCTCTGCTTACACCAGGGGGGGCTTAGTGGAGTCCCTAGTTGAAAAGACAACTGAGGACTGGGTCTGTGTAGAGAAAATGACTAGGGAAAGAAGGCTGTGAATAAATTCTGTCCCTGAAGAGCATGGGTATCCCTATTCAGACTACATTTCAACATTTTTGAATTCCCTATTTTCAGGGAAATCCCTGACAACTTACATCTCTGAGAAGGGGAGTTAGTTTAGATTCACTTCACTATAACAAAGACCACCTAAAATAAGAACTAAAATAAGAACTATCATCACCACTGCTTTGTCTCACGATCAATCAGATATCAAAGGGGAAGGTATCTTATGTCTGCGGTACAACACCTACCAGTTTTGCAGAGACGTATCGCCGTTTTGCGCTCCTCACTCTCTCCATTGTGGTTCAGGTTCTTTCCAAGTAACTTCGACCCAACCTCCATCACTTTCCGCAAGGTATCGCTACTGCTGCCACCACTCTCTTCTTCAGGAGGTGTCTCTGACTCCATAACACCCATCTCCACATCGCCAATACTAACGGTATCTAGGCGTGCACTGCCATTCTCGTCTATCTCCATGGAGATGGGTAACGCTGCACTGCCATCTGAAACATAGGACAGAATATTTACATTGTTTGTTTCCGACTGACACTTCATTAGGGAAGTAAACCTAGCAAATATAAACCATACAGAATTAAAGAATAATATGAAACGGGAAAATAAAGAATTAAGAGAAATCACTCCTCTTCTCCTCGTCTTGTTTCAGAATGATGTAGTTCATGGCTCCATATACTTACACAAGACAAGAGAGAAGGAGAATATCTCACTTAAAACTGGTGAACACAACTTCAGTTTTCAATATGCGATAATTCAAAACTGAAAGGGGGGAACGAAATAAGTAAGAGAACTAGATTAGTGATTAACATTGCTAGTAATCTTAAGAATGGAGTTAATAGCTGACATCTTAGGCCCCCAGATAAATGCACCAGTTACTTACTGGGCTTATCGTTCCATGGAGGGAATGGTGAGGACCACGCGAGGCCATGCGCTGACTTACTGGCTTTGCCGCTAGGGGGCGTAGAGGTGGAGCCCGGGGTATCAAGCAGGATCTGTAACTGTGGTAGCACCATGGTAAGGAAGTCCTCACGCCGTGGACCGGCTGTCCGTAGAGAGTGCGGCATTGGTAAGTCGTACATGAAAAGGTTGACCAAAACACTGCAAAACAAGGAATATCATGAATTTCAGCATAGTCATTTGAAGGGTTGATTTGTTCTACAGGAGCTCCAGCAAATATGAGTTAACACGACTGTAATATGTTAATAAATACAACGTAAATCCTTTTTTGTAGAATATGCAGGTTTAAATTGCAAAAGATCTTCTAACCTTCCGAGTCTATCCCTGACGTTTTTGTAGGTGTGAGTGATGTGAGAGGCAACATACTGCCAGTGACGGTTGAGTAGCTCCGGGACCCGCCACTCCTGCTGTGCTAATGCTCCTTGCAGTACGTAGAGCCGACTGCATCCGGAATGTGGAATGTGGAAATTAAAAAATATTTCAACAGAATTTCTATATTTAGGAATCCTGGCTACCCTAAACCTATAATATGATCGTAGCTACGCTTAAATCGGACTGCTGTACTCAGTGAATATATAATAAGGCTTACTTCAGAAATTTAGGCACAGTGTATCTGTTGAACCCTTACCTTGAGTCTCCAAACGAGCCACCTTCTCCACTCAAAGGAGCTTCCATTAGGAGCTCCAACATAGGAGCTAGCTTACGAGGGTCTCGACTCTCCTATAATACAAATGAGAAAAAAGACATACCGGTAACTAGAAAATTATCATTTGTTCATTTCTATGAGCTTATGACACCAATACATGTTATGGATTTCCTAATATTGATTTTGAATTATAGATTTTCAACGCTTTCACTGTCAGGCCCTGCAATGATTACAAGTACATTTGTATGTGCTACTTTAGAAACTCACAGCGGCTGTTGCGTAGCAGGTTCCCCAGTCTCCCAGTGACTCTATGGTGATGTTGCTGATCCCAGTTCTCATTACAGGCGTCAGCCATGACCACAAGGAGCTCAGTTTGGCCCAGGTCCAGTGTTTGCAGCCACGCACTACCCCAGCAATCATCTCTGCGGCCAGCCGGTGACTGCATTCATGTGTGTCGTGCTTTGTGTCTGCTACCAACCGCTCGATGTGCGGGCGGAGAAGTGGGATGAATGCATCATCATAGTTGCGGAACAAACCCTGTTCAATAAGGAAAAAAACAGTTTTAAATTTTAAGTAGTTTAGATTATTTGTGACGCTTTATTCATTGCGATTTACATGTTTTTATAGACTATTTTGTATACCTAGCCTAGGATAATGGAGATATGTATACAGAGGAAAGTGGAACAAGTGGTTCATACCTTGAACAGGGTGAAATGCTTGGAGCGGAACTTGTCTCTCCCCTTGTGCTCTTCAAGACACATGAATTTCACTAGTCTATCAATAAAGGTTGGGTTAGAAAATTGTTCATAGATAGGTCGCTCCTCAGGTCGGAGTTCGTCTAGTGTGCGCCCCAAAGGTGGTTGCTCGTGTGCTGGTGCATAGGTGAATAATTGCCTGAAATGATGCAATAAAAGCTTGTCACGATTTGGGAAAATTGTAGTTCACAATCAAAGTCTTCCTAGAATGGTAGGCAAAATCTTAAGCCAAATTTAATATCCCATAGAGACATGCATACATGTTATGTACACCATATAAATTGAAAGTCCTATAAAGGTTAAGTGTCTTCAAGGCAAAGTCAAATGAAACCTAAGCACCACTAAGAATATAATTGGGTAAACTTACTTTGGCCAGTGGTAGTATCCCCAGTGTGTCTTCTCAATGAACACTGTACTGTTCCACTTCTGTTCGGTGTCAGGTACAGTTGCGCTATCATAGCGGTGCCACATATTGTCTGACCGGTCACCAGAACTAAATGTTGTAGGTGGGGACTGTCCAGACATTGCATACGGATCTACAACCACCTTCTTGTGTGGCCGCTTCTGTGCTTTCAGGATAGCAGACATTGCTGCTACACTGATCTGAAATTATAGTGAAAGATATTTACTGTGTGTCATAATCACCACCTTCTCCAACCTAAATCTTTTTCATGATGTTAGGTGTTTAAGTGCTTCCACCATGAATGATAACACCGTAAAACTCCATTCATCAGCTACATCCTATACACCAATCAGAGGCTTACTGTGACTTTTTTTCCCATGTTGCAGCTCGTATTCAAGGCTTTATGGTAAGCACTAAGGCTAATACGGATTTTCGACACCCTTTTCCAGGAAATCAGCATGATTTAGTTAAAAAATCTGGACCAGCCAAAACCAGGAATTCCTGGAAAACAAGGGAAAGTGGCATCTCTGCTCATAGTATGACAACTGCCCTCACCTTCCGTATGGCTATTGTATCATGGACCATATTCTTGACAAACATCTCCACGAGTGGTGCAGAGGGTGGGACATCATATCTCACCAGGAGAGCCAACATCTGAACACCTAACTGATGGAACTTCCAGTGTCTGAAAGAAAAATACATACCCTTTACATATCCATAAAAAGATACGTACTATAAACAAGTAGAAAAAGTAGCAGAAAGCTACAGTAATCCATGACAAAAGTACAGATGAGGATGTAAAAGTATGACTACTTACAACTTCCCTGTGCTGATTACTCCTAGAAGGTTGTCAACTAGTAGTTGATACGAACTGGAAGGCAAGGAAACATAAATTGAAATTCAAAATGAAGTATATAACCCTTACTTGCATAAAGATATACTTAGATGTTAAAATATTGTGTACCGGTATATATCATTTTGAATTGTGATGTTGAAAATTCTAATCATTTTCTTATTTGCTTTCATCCTTTCTTTCATAGATTCTTGCATTGTGATAAATTCTATGGGAGGTTCTAACCTAAGGGATATCTTGTTCCTAGAGACCTCTTCCCTCAAGCCCATCTTCATCTCGTTGTCTGATGGGCATGGTCGGGAGGGGGTCACAGACTTAGAATCCCACACACGCTTCCCCGCAAGTAGAAGGCCATCGTGTACCTACAGTTTGGGGATTACAGTATTTGATTAGTTAGTATATGGATTGAGTAATTGCTGACAAATGCTGACCAAGTGCTGCCAGATTGACTAAATCACTGACAAAAAGTGACTAAGAGCTGACATATACAGTTTTAAAGCTATAAATGGGTCCTACCTTGATGGCTATCTCTGTAGACTCAATGTTCTTATGTAATTTGTCAGTGATGTCGTCTACAAGGCGGAGGATGGAGGGCTTCTCGGAGTGCTGGGCCTGCACAATGGCTAACCACACCTTGTTCATCACCTCCCAGTTGCGCTTTGTCATGAGTGAACGCTTGTGCTCACCCCTCACAATATACAAGGCACCCTAAATAACAGAGGACGTCCATTAGTTTATAACCAAGACGGCAGTTTTATTATCCAAAACACCTTTATAAGTATGTTCTCTCAAACAGTGTGGCATTTATAATTCCCCAGGTATAATTATCTTATATTTTGTACCCCATTTCTTGTGTTAAGTGTGATTGTAACTGACCTTGAACTGTTGATGGGTGACATCGGGACTATCTTGGAGGCATGAAAGCACCTTGTCCAGCAGGGATCGGTAGGAGTACGCATACAGGTGGAAGCCATGACTGAGAACAGACTGTGCAGACTTGCGCACTTCCCCATAGCGACTGATTGACAACCGGAACAGGTCAGTGAACAGCTGCTCATGTGCTGCTGTGTACACTTTAGCATTCCGGTTGATGATTCGCAACTGAAATGAATTTACAAGAGTTTTCTTATTCTTATCGTACCACTAAATGCCAAACTGAGATCTTTCAGTTCAAATCAATTCCAATCAATATTCCTTTCAGAAGTAATACCATGTATATATATTTTCTAATATTCTTCTCTCTGAATTGGTGTCTTTCATGATCCAAAAGCACAATCATGCATACATCTCTTCCACCAACACCTACCTCGTGCTGAAGCTGGACTCTGTCGACAAGCACTGCTCGAATATGCCGCTTTTTGCCAAGGAACTAGAAATAGAAAGAACACACATTATAAGCACCTTGACTTATTTCCCTTGTAAATACTGTTCTAGTGTATATTTCAGGAAACTTGTATATCTATGGAATTATTCTCATGCATCTTTGACAACAACCTCTCAATTGGCCAGTATTGAACACTTCTTTCATATAGATATTCGATTCAGATTGCATACTTGAACCATACTGGAAAAAGCTGCTTTTCTTACTGAGGGTAAATTGGAAATATGGTTTACCCTGTTCTCCATGGACTTCTTGACAATGTGCAGACTCTTCCAGCGCCCATCGAAGTCTTCTTTCTGCGTGCCGTGGTAGAACATGATGCTATTGTAGACACGAACCAGCTGCAGCAAACTTTTGGTGTCATCCTCACTCTCAGAGAGAAGGTGATCTGCGAACAAGACAAGTAATTATTTAATTAATCCACCATTCAATCTCGGTATCATAATGCAGCTATCCACACTCAACATTTAAACAGCTTTATCCCGGTATATCACAGCCAGAGAACAAAGAAATTCACACCGTTTATATAGTGCATGTGACTTGTTGTATATGATGTTTATAGGACTTGTTCCATGCTGAAAGGGTATAAGACTGCATCATCATGGAGTACTGGTATATGTCGCTTTGTATCTATTTCAAAATAAAACCGTAGTGTTGTAGATTTTAATAGAATAGTAGAGAATAGACCTGTGAGACATAGCGCGGCAACTTGTAATCTTGTGTCTAGTGATAGAATAATAGGAAAGCTAACTTCAAAGGCAATTAAAGGTTGTACCATCTGGCTCACCCTGTAACTCTTGTGCTGCCTTGTACTACTAGGTCTACTACCGAGAAGTTCTGCCTGCCCATAGATGACCACTACAAATAGTAGAGGTGGGCATGTTCAATGACCCAGAACCATATGCACCAAGCACCCCAGAATGACTAGGGTTGTGTGTGGCAGTCTTACCAACCCCAACAGCATACAGCTGGTCACAACCCCCGCCCCACCAAACTGGTAACCCCCTCCCCTCTGTAGACAGGGTACACCAAGTTTAGCATTTGTCTCTCCATAGAGATTTATAGAGATTCTAAACAGTAAATATCTTCTTCAAATACAGAATATATGATCCAAATGTACCATAACCCCGTGAGATGAAACCTTTAGTACATATATACAGCAATTTCAGACCACAGAATTATCAGATAAAGCCTACAGAGATGTATTGGTGAATCTTAATTTTGTCTTATGCTAATCTTCCATAGAGCTCCAGGAGCTGAAATGTCTAATCTAATCATAAAACCCAAACTAAACATATATCACAAAAACAAGTTATCTACCATTAGTACATACATATGTTGATAACAATGCCTCAATATTGTGCCAAAATAGTCCATAGGAGAAGAACAGTGAATGAAAATAGAAATCAGGGCTCCCCTATCCCTTACACCGTGGCGACTCTGAACCATTGACTAGTCTACAAGTCTCACTAGTAGGACTTAGAGTCGCCGCGCTAATGACTCACCTAGAAGGGGGCGCATTGTGTTTGCGATAAGTTGACGTACATTGTGGCCTCTAAGACTTATACCTTCAGTGTCATTGCTGGCAGTATTGGGAAACCGACTCAGATCCACCAGGCAGTCTACCAGGTGCACCGACTCCGCCTGCCACATCGGGAGAACATTACCGGCCCCAACCAGAGCATGTACCAAAATGGACAACGTCTGCTGTAAGTCTTCGCGACTGGAAGGAAATTTATCTTAAGCAAATGTATATATTCAAGGTGACAAGCGGAAAATGGATACCTGCTTTATCATATTTTTTATTAATGGGATATACTGAAACAAGCCAGATAGCGCTTCCTTTTGTGTTATCCATTACATAAAGTTCTAAATGCTGCTATGTATAGAAAAAACAGTGAACAGTTCACTACAATTTACCTGAGTTTCTTTGTCCCAGCGACATGATTATCAATACTGTCCAATTCGGGCCCAATGAAACGCTCAAGCAGCTCAGTGGCAAATGCCTTTTCCTCAGCATTTGGTACGTGCCACTTTAATTGTAGGTTCTTGATGTCTCCGGGTTTTCCCCAGTCCTTCAAAAAAAGAAAAGTAAGAAGGTCAATATGGAGAACGCCCTAATCCTTCTCTTAGCCTACCAACAGAAACAAGCTTTCTTGAAACAGTTTTATCTCATTCCTGATTTAAAAGTAAAACACTTGATGTAACAAACCAGATTGAAACATTTTCTCATATCACAATAAAATGTTTGTATAATGTACTTACCCTGATAGGCAGGTACTCATCAAGTGGCCGGTCCCATCCCTCTGGTGTGGAGCGGTAGTCACAGGCATACGTCAGGGTTAGCGCCTTCAGAACGTGTCTGAGTAGGTGACTTGCTAACTCAGCTCCGTCCTTACACTTGACATGTAGTGTGGCTGACAAAACTGCTATCAGCTCTCCACGGTATGGTAGCAGGCTGCGCCCATCACAGCGTACAGTCTGTAATTCAAAAAGAAAAAATGTAAAATATTGAATATAATCGCTATTTTTCTTTACACTAATATCATTAGCTTTGTTTATTCAGACATTAGGCCATAATCTACCAAATACCTGTTCCTAAAGTTGAGCCATTTGCCACTTTGATCAAGAACACACTCACCTCAGATAACAACTTCAGATTCCATAGGACTTCGTCATCTAGATGTTCTTCCTTGGATATGTCCTCAGCTGTAAGCATGCAGATATATGTCAAACTTAACGATATCCGTAAATATTAGTAAGCAGAATCTAAACGTATTGGACATGATATGCGTGTTGTACATTATTACCTTTAATATGGTTGGCATGATACTAATGTTCCCAATAACTCATACACACATTCTGTTTTTGAAATCTATAATGTCAGGTGATGAGGTTCGGGCTGAAAACAGATGACAGAATCACCTTACCCTGGGAATGCCATACAAGAAGCAGACACTTACTGTCAGTTCTACTTTTGATGATCCGACAGAAGTGGGGGACGAACAATTTGAGTGCCATTTCAGGGTGGACCTTGGCAGCAGCACGACAGAGATCGGAGGCAAAACGTCCAGCAACTCGGATCTCAAATACGCTCGTTGAGACAAAGCGGAACAGTTTGTGTAGTGCCACCTTGTAGATGGGGGCCGAACTCTGTTGCATGACAGCGTTGAAGGAGGACAGGAGGCCCACCTCCATCATAGTCTCTTCATGTGTTAGACGTTCTGAGGCATTACTGTCACTCCGTGTGTGCTCCTGGGACGAGTTCTCAATCAATGCAAAAATCCTGTAGATTAGATGAAAAAAATTTACTTAGTAATATATATATACCGTAATCTCCCGCGTAGATGGCGCATCTTCTACCCCAAACAAAATGCTGCTGGGTCTTATACGCAGGAGGGGCATTGCCTGGAGTTTGGGGTGCGCCTTATAGGGGGGTATTTTTACTATAGAACAGTACTAAGTGACAAAAATTTGCCCTCAGGGGGGCGCCTTCTACGCGAAACAGCCCCCCTGTGAGTTGGGGGGGGGGCGCCTTATATGCGAGCTGCGCCTTGTACGTGGGAGATTACGGTATATATATATATATATATATATATATATATATATATATATATATATATATATATATATATATATATATACATACATATATACAAACACACACACACATATACATACATGTATATAGGATTAACTTCTTTCTTTTCTTTTTTCATGTGAAACTTCTGCAGGTCCACATTTCTAATACACAATACGAGTCTACTGTACATTTTACAAAGTTTTAACATTACTTGATCATGAAAACTGTAATTATGGTTGTACCCCATTCGACACCACTTACTTATCCATAAACAAGAGTACAAAGTCCTCAAACTGGGCAGATGCAGAGCACAGCTCACGTTCCGTCTGGGCGAAAAAAGGAAAAGTAATATTAGAAAACCATACAGGATTACAAGTGATAACAAAATATAGGATAGCAATGTGCATTGCAGTTAACTCGAAAAGCCGGGTTTTTTTTGCTTGAGAGAAATTTGAATATTTTTTTTTAGTATACTGTATTGGCATGTATTTTTGCTTGAGAGGTCATTAGTTTCAAGCAGACTATACCACTGGTGCTCATTAAAGACCAGTGCTTATTCAAGTGCATTTCAAAATTTCAAAACCACTGTACACCCAGTCCTCATTTAAGACAAGCACTCATTTCTAGATCCCAATGCTTATACAGGCCAATATAGTGTGGTTATGATTTGTACTACATGTATCAAAACAGATCTTTATCTTTATTTACTCGGAAGAGTTATAGGAGCCACCTTGAAATAAGACTTTATGGGGGGTACAAAAATATGAAAATTGAAATTGTTTGGCTAATAAAGCTGTCTTCACAGCAAGGATTCATATAAAGTTTGGGTTCTCTGTGTACCTTACAACATACAGATTAAGGAGGTATATTCTTGTATTATCTCCCTTAGATAAGCTGGTATCAGTGATAAAGTTAAGGCATGCCTACCATCACTGCAAGGTGACACTTCTTTGCTACAATGTTGAAGTATATTCATTCCATTTGGAAACCTTTTGTGGTGCTGTTAACCACCATGGACATTAACTGGCTCTCCAAGCAGATGTGTTGTGGTATTAGAACTACATTATTACCAGGTTACACTACTTGATATCTGCTTGGAGCCAGCTCCTGCCTGTATGCTGACGTCATCCCCACCACCATCCCTCATCTTCCTCCTGTTCACACCACCTGCCTAGATGTGGGCCCTCATTTGCATGTATTTGCACCACCTTAGCCTATTTGCACCACCTCAGTCAAAAAAGGCAGGAATGTTGATCCATGGATCAACATCCCATAGACTCAGCATTGGGTACCAAAAGTATCTTAATTAAACTGCACACAAACTGTCAGTGACTTGTATCTACTCATCAAAGGATATCTCACAAATGTAAAAAAAAACAGAAAGTTCACTCTTTCCATATCATAAAATAGACATTCTAACCTCCAATACCATTTAGAAATTGTGAACTTTATTGCATCATTTAACTCTTTTTTTGCCAATTTGCCATCCTCCCCCTCCCCTTTTTCCCCATGTCCACTGAGGCACTTAAAAGCTGCTTTTTTTACCCGGCTCTTATAACTCGCTTTTCGAGTTAAATATCAGTACATAAGTAGACTATGACCAATATATATGAACCACCAAAGAACTATTCACTACATTCCTGGATGCTTTATTTTGGTAAAATAACGTCATAATCAATGAAACATTGGTTAAAGTTCAAAACCTGACTTCAATAGATTTTAAGTGTGGCAAGCATGTACCTCTGTTAAGTCTGTGCGCATGTTGATGGCCTGAGAACAGTCTACTAGGGGGACGAGTGATGCTAGGGTTGAAACGAGCTGGAATGTGGTCTGCAAGGAGAAAATATATCATACTAGCTTCAGGTTAATATTGCTATCTAAATCACTGTCATTTATGTGAAATAAAACAGTTCACAAGGATTTCAATCACATTGATTTAGTAAAGACGAATGAGACAGACATAATTTATGGACCCTTAAAGATGTTAAATTCCTCAACGTACTAAACACTTCCTGATGTCGTTGGGGTCGATACCTGGCAGTGACAGGTTTAGCAGTGGTAAGACGTGGGTGCGTCCCTCTGGGTACCAACGCTGACTGTTGAGCATGGACCGTGCTACCGTTATCGTACAGTTGAGGCTGGCAATCAGACGGTGCGGTTCTGTAAGTGTCTCCATGGCTGGGTAGGTGCTACAAAAATACAAATTTAATTCATGACGAAGTTTTTCCAGAGACGACAGTGAAAAAGTTTTGCTAGGACAACTTTTGCTCTTCTAGCTTGCCTCTGGATCTGTACTTGAGACATTGACAACTTTCCGACTTTTTTCTATTTTTTTTTTTTATTTTTATTTTTTTACTCTGGTGATAAAACTGGCATTTTCACTGAGAACCACAGAATGTGTTTGAAATGACGCTGCTATTCTATCATATTATATACATGCCTAGGTACTTACTGTTCTAGAAGTGGTGGAATTATGATCTCGGGGCGGAGCTGAGCGAGCTGGTCCATGGCAATGGCAGATTCGTGGCTTCCAATTTTACTAAACATGGCCAGGAAGACTATGGGTTTCATGCTCATCACAAAGCGCGTTATGTCCTCATTTGTCAGTTTGTGTGACTCTGGAATCGGGTACTCCCAGTGCTCCTTAGGGTAGCGCTCCCTAAATTTGGAACAAAAAACAGTGTAAACATGTATTTTCTTCCATTTGGGGTAACTACCAGAAGTAATTTCCATATTCAATATATCAGTTGACTGATAAAACACATTCATAGTTCTCAATTATTAAGATTTCAGAGATGCCACTCACTGACCAACAAAAACCAGGAAAACTGGACTTTGGACACATTTTCCCAGGAATCTTACATAATTTGATACAGAAATCTTGGAATCAAAACCAGGAATTCCTGGTAAACCAGGAAAAGTGGCATCTCTGAGATTTTGAAGGTAATGCTGAGAATTGGACAAAAATACAAAAGCTTGTTAATCCATATTTATGTTTTCTATAAAATGATTTAAGAAGGGAAGAATTTTGTTTGTGATTACCTATGGTAACGCTTTACGACTGCATGTGGAAGCTTCATCATCAAACGCATCAGCTTTGCCTGCACGGAAACATAGTCCAACAGGTTAGATGGAAGTACATACTCAAGCATTTATATGAAATATACTTTTCTGTTACATTATAATACAGGTATAATATAATGAAGCTCTGTCTATGATTAGTATCATTACTTATCAACAAGACCTGCTGATTGAATGAAACTAACCTAATTTTACATGGAAAGATTCAAATTGTGAACAAAATCTGTATCTCCTAGACACCGAAACATTGAAATGTTGTCAGAGGTAAAACTAGACATTTATGTTACTGATGGATTACTTACATTCCATTTTCCAAAGTTGGATGGATGGTAGAAAGACTCTAGCGCCACGAACATCTTCGATATGTGTTCCTGTGTGCTGCTGCCTCCCCCCTAGAAGAAAAAAGTACATTGCTGTTGAACCACTCTTTTGGCATAGTACCCCATGGGATATCCAAATCTAGGTAGGGGGTAGTATCCACAGATTGGCAACTAAACCTTACATCCCTATTCCCAGTGTTTGGCCCACCCTCTCCTTCCTCACTGGTAGGTAAGCACCACCTAGTGATAACCATTAGCACTAGAACAAATCAGTTACAGGTGCCTCCCTATTACACTGTAGACCTATGGGTGTTCCGTACCTCCACAATACCCACAGGGAACAGAGTTTCTATGTAGGTCACTCTACCGACGGAACGACGGGAGACTGGGGTCACACTGGTTGTGTATTCCAACTAATAATTTAATTACTTTAATGACCCGCTTTGATCTAGATAAGAATCTGATTGATCTAAGATGTGTATTACAACCACACACCTCCCCTCCCCTCCCCCTACAGTCTAGTACAGATAAGGATCTGATTGAAGTTCAATGTGTATTGGCCTTCCCTGACCCCACTCTCCCGTCGTTCTTTGGGTAGAGTGACCTACATAGAGACTCTGTTCCCTGTGGGTATTGTGGAGGTACGGAACACCCATAGGTCTACAGTGTACCTCCCTATAGGTGGGATATTTATAAGGAATAGAAAAGAATCTAGCCTTTCTTTTCAAAATTGATTAAAAAAACCTGTATACAACCAATAGGGACAGTATCATTAGGCTTTAGGGCTTTTCCTCTCATTCTATAAGAAGAGAGGGATGTTATCATAGTTTGAGAAAGCCAGGATTTCTTTGAAAGGAACCATGATAACATCCCTCTCTTCTTATAGAACTAGAGGAACAGCCCTAAACCCTAATGATACTGTCCCTATTGGCTGCATACAGGGGTTTTAACCAATTTGGAAAAGAAGAGAATTTTGCCCCTCAGGGCTATTAATTTAAAATTGATTCTTATAAGGAATAGAAAAGAAGCTTGCCCCGCAGGGCTATTAAAAAGGAATGGAAAAGAATCTAGCCCCGCAGAGCTATCAATAAGGAATCCAATAGAAGCTTAAATTTGATAGCCCTGCGGGGCAAAATTCTTTTCTATCCTGTACAAGTAGCCCTGCGGGGCAAAATTCTTTTCTATCCTGTACAAGTAGCCCTGTGGGGCAAGATTCTATTCTATTCAAAATTGATTAAAGAACCCTGTATACAACCAATAGGGACAGTATCATTAGGGTTTAGGGCTGTTCCTCTAGTTCTATAAGAAGAGAGGGATGTTATCATGGTTCCTTTTAAAGAAATCATGGCTTTCTCAAACCATGATAACATCCCTCTCTTCTTATAGAACTAGAAAAACAACAACCCTAAGGATACTGTCCCTATTGATTGTATACTGGGTTTTTTAATCAATTTGAATTGGAATATAATTTTGCCCCACAGGCTACTAATCTGAAACCGTTTCTTATAAGGGATAAAAAAGATTGCCCCGCAGGGCTATTCAAATAAAATTGCTACTAATAAGGAATACATTATGCATGATGCATTAATGCATCAGCGGCCCCTAAAGGGTTAATAAGCATCTATTCCTTTTAGGAAACACCTAGAGGGAAGCACCTGTGCTGCCATCTACTGTGTATGGAATAGACTAGAGGATGGACCAAACCACTTTTGCAGAGAAGGGGTGTAAGGTGTAGTCACCAAACTGTGGATACTACCCCAGTGCCCCCTACCTAACCTTGGATATCCCATCGGGTACTATGCCACTCTTTTTAAATGTGTCGTAATTTCCCCTGGGCGATACTGAAATACCGTTACCAAAATTCCTTTCATACATTTTAGCATGCAACAGTGTAATTCAGCGATTTAATGATAAGACATTTTTGTTCGAACAGACAAGTGTCCTGTCTACTCTTAATCAAACGTTTCGTAGCAAATCTAGATAAATCATGAGAGTTCTTCATTCTACTTACTAACATACACGCTAACCATGTAGTTGATGACATAATATCATAACAATTGTTGTTCTTGTTGGAAACCAGGATCTTATTGGATCCGACTGGTAAATTGAAGCTTCTCAGCATTCTCGTCATTATCTGAAATAACAAAATGGTACATCATTAAATGTGTATCTATCTATGGTAATTTTCTTTAATTATACTTATCTACCGGTACCGTAATCTCCCGCGTAGAAGACGCGCTGCGCGTATAAGACGCACCCCAAAGTTAGCACATGCATTTTCGCGTATAAGACGCACATTTTAATGCTGATATTTGTAAGATTAATACATTTCTATAGAAAAATTACCCCTCGTATAAGACGCACCCCCAACTTGAGTGAAAGCTATAAGACTCCCCAGCATTTTGTTTGGCGTAGAGGACGCGTCTTATACGCGGGAGTTTACGGTAGTTCCCATTCGCACACAATAAAAATATGTACTACAGCATAAGGTTTTACCTACCTTTGGGAGATAAGGTTCCCAATCGATATAGCCTATGTTGTAGAGAGCTGTCCTTGCAAACAAATTTACTAGATTCTGAAATGACATTTTTTTGCATTAGATTATGTGCTGGTTAATGATTGTGCACTTATTCTAGACGATTGTCTTTGACTTAAGTATAATGTATATTCTCTGCCTGGTAAGATTTGAGAGAAGTTAATTCACTCTACTCTTACCAAATATCTGAAGTCTGAGTCTATCCTTAACAAAAGGCAGTATGGTTTCCGTCTTGGAGTAGGGACATCAGATGCAGTCTTCACTGTAGTAAAGGACTTATTTGACTCCCGTGATGATGGTCATGTGACTGTGGCTTGCTATATCGACTATTGCAAGGCCTTCGACAGTGTACACCACCCTACACTAGTTCAAAGAATTTGAAGCCTAAACATACATGGGAAGTTGAAAAAATGGTTAATGGAATATCTGGCCCATCGCTCATTCAGTACTATGGCAAATAGTACCGTGTCTACACAATCTGAAGGGGGACCCGAAGGCCCCATCTTGGGGCCCTTGCTTTTTGTCCTTTTCATAAATGATCTGCCAAATTGTAGAGTAAATAGTAAACTTGTGGTGTACGCTGACGATATAGTCATTTAAGCCTCTCACTTGAATACAGCCATCCAATTGCTCCAGGCTGACCTTGACAGGGTAGGAGTGTGGTGCAGCCACAATTATATGAACATCAATGCCACCAAGAGCAGGGCTTTTGACAGGGCTGCGCAGTGCGCAATACACGCATTTAATGCTTAAATGTCGCATTTAAATGGCTAGAATGGCCATTCATTTACAGAATGGCGCATTGTATTTGCTAAAAAGTGTGCAATTGGTGCATTGCAAAAAATCCTGTCAAAAGCCCTGCAAGAGCATGGCAATGTATTTTGGTTCTGCTAGCAGGCTCAAGAATCTAGTGTGACCTAATGTTAGTTTAAATGGGACAGTTCTACCAAACTGCACTAGTTATACCTAATTGGGTGTTGAGTTAGATAGCAACCTCAGTATGACACCTCATGAGTAAGCTACGCAAGAGCCTTGAAAATAAAATATTTAAATTAGGAAAATTGAGAAAATATATGTCAACTGATGTGAGTGAGTAATAGATGTTTAACGCCATTTCGACAACTAAGGTCATATTTATGGTGAGAACTACATTACACAATGTCACTGAGGAATGTGTCGGTGTCCACGCATATATGTGCACCACACACAACCGAGGAGATAGGAAAGAGGAGAAATACAGGGATGAAAGTCAGAGCACAAAAATCCCTGAAATAGTCCAATATTCGCCCAAAAACCTGTTTTTTTATATGAATGTACAGGGCCTTGTAACTTCAAAATCCCTGAATTCAGGGAAATCCCTGCGGACTTTCATCCCTGGAAATAGACCCTTTTAAGTGGGCTAGGGAAGCCTGGTCAACTGATGTCAGCCTTGATATACACTGGACTACGGTATTGCCTAGTGTGGAATATTGTTCCTTTTACGTTGGTTGTGTGCATTCCTATGAGCTAACTAAATTGCAAAGGCTTCAAAACCATGCACTGAGGACCCGGGACTGAGGATATGTTTAAGAACTGGCATAAGGCAAATTAGTGTCCTTGATCTACATCAACAGTGTAAAATTGATGCAATAGAATATAGACGGAATGTACAAATGTTGCTACTGATGTGGAAAATGGCCCACTCTGGTGGAGCAATTGAGCAGGAAAATGTGCGTACAAGGGCTGATAGAAAACTAAAGTTTGCTAAGCGAAGAGCTAAATCTAGTTTAAAATCGCCATATTGGAGAGGAGTCTCTATGGGATAAACTTGACCCTGACATACGGAGAATCTCTAATAAAAGGAGGTTTAAAAATGCTATTAGTAAATTTGATTGGTTACATCAACCATTACACATAGTGGTCTACTGCCTGCCTTGGTTGCTCACTAGGTGAGTCTTTTTCCACTAATTGCACTAAATATGATCGTTGTCCGTCTCGATGAGACCATACTATTTGATTAATGCTTTGAGTTATGTTACTTGTTATTTTGCTTGTTTGCACAACACTTTTGTTGAAATTCATTTACATCTACTTGACATCTAATTGAGCCATACTGCATTATATATGTAAAAGCACATGATTATACAAATAACTCGTGTGCACACCTTACAACGTTCCTTCGGAATGATATGTGCAAAAAATTTAATTCTATTCAGTCCATCATTCTGGTAGACATACATGTACTAACGTATAATAGTTGCATAGAGTTAAGCATAATGACTCTCAAACGTAGTCGCTCAAAAACATATTTCAATACTACAAGCCAAGTTTTACATTAGCATGAACATGACGTACCGCCTCCCAACCGGGTGAGTTCTGACAAGTGTCCCAGATAGCAAGGAATTCGAACAGCCATAATCTGGAAGTAAACAACTGCTAATTAGCACTGCTACTCAATCAGTCTAAGTAACAGGCCCAATAACAAACTTTTTAAGTGTCATAATAATGTTAAATTGAAGAACTATTCTTATCATACTAAACCAGACAAGTGGACGTCAGTTTGTAACATTGCATAACTAGAGGAAAGCGTTGAAACGCTGATAACTCGGAAAGGCCATCCATTTCTTATCTTCCATCTATCTGTTTGAGGGGGGGGGGTACACCATTGATTACTGAGAGGTGGTCTTGACTTGGTAATTCATTCCAAAGGTCTGACATCAGCATTGACATCTCCAAGCAAGAGTTAAGTACAATATAATGAAATCTGCTTGTAGCATTCCTATACTTTTTACCACAAGACATCTGTGTGGAGAGTGAGTTAGTACCCATGCTGTGGTTAACACATGGGTTAACCATCACAAAAGGGGGGGGGGGAAAGGTTTCCCTATGGAATGTGTATCCTTCAGCATTGGAGGCCCAAAGGGTCGCCTCTCTGTTATTTGTAGACAATATTTTGTAATCCATCAATTGTGCAAACATCACAGATTCATTCAATCACTAATCACGATATCTATGATCTAAACATATTACTCTACCAATATATGAGTATATTTTTATACAATTACACTTCTTTGATGCTGTATTTCCACAAAGTTTGGCCATATCTGCCTCTTTTTGGGGACCCCCAAAAACGTCTTAATCCATGGTGGTGCCTATAACTCTTTCCGAGTTAATAATGCTAAATAGTAATTGGTCCTTACTTCCAGCCTTTGTGATGGCTCTCAGGTGGCAGATTGGTCGGCAGGAAGAACTCAAAGTAGTACATAGCCTTCAGCATAGTAACGTCAAAGGGACACATCAGGGGGCGCCACTCGTCGAGCATCTCCTGTGTGGCGTCTTCAGAGAAATACCTAGACACAAAAATCAGCAAAACTATGCAATTTAGAAAGTTTCTCTTATTTATGCTATCCTGACAATGATGCTGAAAATCGACGTTCAACGGTCAAAATGGAAGTGTGATGTTACCTAGAGTACAATAAATGTGTGTCTAGCCATGAAGAACAAAAAGTGAATAAAGAAACTCACGTCCTTGAAACACGAACAAGGCCCTTAAGAACATTTTCGATGTTCCTGTAAGAAAAAGAGTATTTCATGATTTGAAGTGACAATTTGAATCTTACATTTTAAGCTGGGAAAGAATGAAGTTTTAAAACTAAATACAGACTGATACCTCTATGATTATGTTCGTTTTCACGAGTGTATTTTGTGCTTAAATATAACATTATCTCTTTTTTACGCCCATGTGATAGTATCCGAGTTTGATCCCTATTATTCTGATCGACAACAGTTTGTCAGTACTTACGATGGTAACAGGACGAGGCCATGATGCTCGTACTGTGAGTAGGCTATCCCTTCTACAAGTTTGTACAGCGGTCTCCATGGCAACACGAGGTCGTCACGGGTAATGAGTTCCTTCTTCCTATTCACAAAGAGGCATACCATGTGAGGAAATACCAAGATCAAACACAGAAATAAGTTAGATAAGTTGATATTAACTGTGTTTTTCAGACTTTCTACCGTAATCTCTCGCGTAGAAGGCGCAGCCCGCGTAGAAGGCGCACCCCCAACTCAGAGAAGGCAGATCGGCATAGAAGGCGCATCTGCTGCTCCTCAGTCTAATATTTGAAAAACCCGCGTATAAGGCGCACCCCTAACTCAAGGAGCATGGTCCACACAAAGGACCCAACCCAAAAGGGCATTTCAAATATTACCTGCAACTATCAATACCCCAACTGGTCATGTATTTTCTTTAACCAAAGAAAAGGTGTAGTCTAACCCATGGTGCTCTAAATACCCTTAAACTACTGAATGAAACATGCCATTCTGCTCACCATAAAAGTGTTTGGAAATGTGTGTACACCCCACTCACTGAGAGCTTTGTTAATTACACTATTGACCTTTTAATCAAGAGAATTCATGCAGCATTATAATCAATAATCCTGTCATTGTGTGTGCTGCCACCTGGTGTTATTCTAGGAATCATTTAACTCATTAACTACTATTGATGCCAATTGTCTTCATATGGCCCACAACTGATGTTATTTGGCATCATTTTGAAAGGTACAATACTGTTCATTTTTTGAAAGAAATAATCCTCTGATTTGCATTATTTGTTAACAAGTTATAGATAAGACAGGTTCAAACCAAATGTGTTATTTGTTCATATCATACCCTCCCATTGATTATCTAGGCCCACACTGTTATAACAGAGAAATAGGCTTGTCTTCTAGAGACATTGCATGCTGGGATACCAGTAGTTTGTAATGTAGAGAATAGAGAATGACATACAGCTCATACAACACCAGGTGGCAGCACACACTATGGCAGGATTATTGATTATAATGCTGCATGGATTCTCTTGATTAAAAGGTCAATAGTGTAATTAACAAAGCTCTCAGTGAGTGGGGTGTACACATATTTCCAAACACTTTTATGGTGAGCAGAATGGCATGTTTCATTCAGCAGTTTAAGGGTATTTAGAGCACCATGGTATAGACTACACCTTTTCTTTGGTTAAAGAAAATACATGACCCTGTGTGCATCTTTCTGGTTTGGAAAGTGGAGGTACCCCGCGTACAAGGCGCACCCCCAACTCAAGGCAACTACCCTCCCGCGTATAAGACCCAGTCACGATCTGATTCGCGTATAAGACGCGCCTTATACGCGGGAGATTACGGTATTATACATTTGTATGTGTGAGTAGCTGATTATTGGTCACATCACACGTTTCTATATCTATTCATATGATAATACTCTATTCACCTTATCTGACCACAGATCATATATAGTGTTACCACATGATAATTCAATCTTTCCGAAACATAGTTTGATTCCACAAAATAAGTTGTACGGACTGCTTACTTAAGTAGAGTGATGAGGAGTGTTGCAAACTTTTGGACTAAAGAACAGTCTAAGTCAGGAATAGTGGTCAGCTCAAACAGGAGTGAGATGAACGTCAGATGATCCTCCTTTGAAAACTTGGGACCAAATAGTCTGATATACCTGTGCAAAAGAAAATATTTTATGTGACTAATATTTCATTAATATTCAGAATGCAAAACAAAAACAAAACAAAAAAAAACGCGTATTTAAGTCCCAGTTTATAATCACATCAGAGGATTCTGTGCCTTATAGCATGTTCCTGAACTCATGGTGCTGGGTTTACATATATTGTAATACCCTGCATATAAGGCCATACCAAAAAAATTAGTTGGTCTACGGACTTTGGTTTTGAAAAAAATGGTGCTAGGAGGACGGCTGTCAGCACCTCCACACCTCTACTAGGGACTTGCATAAATTTTTTTAATTGTTTGAAACATTTGATTATGGGCCCTGTCCTGTAGAGCTCATTGCCAGCTTTTCAGATCTGTTTAGATTGTCTTTCTACTGTATATAGTTCCCGAGCAATCTTAATCTAAGATCCAAAATTGATGGACACTTGATCCCCATTGACACAATGGTTAAGCTGATAAGAGGACTGTTATCAAAATGGAATCCAGATAGGGCCAGAATAGACAGAGGAAAGAGGTTTTTTTAACATAACTTAGTCAATAATTCATATTTTTGCATGAAATTTTCAGTATGTATTTTTCAGATATCGTGCCCTTGTTCCTCTATGCCCATTTGACCTGTGACCTACTTATGATTGACCTTTGACCTAATTAACTAGGTCAATTTGTTCAAACTATGATAAATACCAGAGGTTTCTCATAATTTGTGTACTTGCCATCAGAATTAACATTTATCCTACTGATAAATGATAATGTATGATATTAAGGTCAACCTCTATGAACCTATAATTGACCTTTGACCTTCAAGGTCAGGCTATGAAGCCAAAACATAGCTAAGTACCTGAACACAATGGACCTGTTGAGATGAGAATTTGTATGCTCCCTAATGTATTCTCATTTATCAGAATTCTCATGCATGTTATATATCTTGACCTTAAATTTGACCTTTGACCTGATGAATCCATGCATGACCTAATTAATCACATTGTTTTCTCGCAATTCATAGGAAATTGCAGATATAACACTGAATTTTTGCATGAAGCACCAACAGCAAGAGGTACATATTTTGATACCTATCAAGTTTGTGTGTATTGACCTTTGACCTAGTAAAATAAGGTCAGTTCATAAATAGATCAACCTAGTTGAAATAGGGCAAGTCGAAATGCGGATTACCAGGGAAAGGTACATTGTAGATAACTTCTTTACTAGGGTCTGGACTAATAAATGGCTTTTTCAAAAGTCAATGTGTTTGTGTACATTGACCTTTGACCTAGAAGTATATGTCCATTTCTGAATAAAATTGACCTAGAAAAGAAGGTCAATTATTACTGTGGGCCAGTATAGTACGGCTTTCATTTTGATACTACCATGTTGAATAGAGGGGCTCCATAGGAGCCACTCAATAATTAATCCCCCAGAATTCGAAGGGACATGCTTCATCCTTTACTAATACACTACAGCATAATAGAACAAATGTAAAAGATAACAGCATTTCCCTTAGATGTGTTTTACACCCCTCAGAAGTATGAGAGGGTGTGAAGGCATCAAAGTGAGCATTTCTCTTAGATGTGTTCACACCCCTCAGAAGTGTGAGTGGGTGTGAAGGCATCATAAGCACCATTTCTTTTAAAACAACATCAAAGGGATGTTAATATATCTATAATATACACTTTATCTTATGCCCATAGAATGGCTCAGTCCCTATACTATGCTATAGTCCCAGTGTCTAGGACTAGGTTGCCTGCACTGAAGCTGCATTGACAAGGGTAAACTGTTATGGCCGGGGCTTCGTTGGGCTTATTCCTTCAGACTTGAAATTTGCAGGGAATATACTTAGGATATGTAGGAACACAACTATGTAGGTGAACTTTGGCGAACCTTTTTTTTCCTCTTAATTTTGGTCATTTTAAAATAAAAAATAAATTCAAAAACTATGACAATACAGAAATATTCTATGGACATCAAATATACACCTCTCATTGTAATCGCCTAATTCTAAGCTTCAATTTGGTATATTAACTTTTATTCTAGCCCAAATATTAAGCCCTCCAGCCCCTATTATCTGCTGCTTGTAATGTAGCAGCATGGAAAGTTGTTTTGATAACAGTAACGGCGCTACACGCAGCGCAGACGCAGCAGTGGTTTATGCAAGTGCCTACCTCTACACTACCTTGATGCTACTGGCACGGTTGCCATGCTCGCCTCACCTTATCAACTCTGGTTGTTAAGGCTAAAAAACTATCTACATGTTGTTAAACCTGTCAATTTGTTTTTCCATCTAAGACCTTACATTTGTACTTCGTATTTGAAAAAAAGGACGGATTCAATTTATAGTTCATAGCCCCGGATTCAATTTATAGTTCATAGCCCCAGTCTTTCTACCTTTAATCGGTCCTTTAATCAATGGCATTAAGCTACTGCTACGAGCGAGTAGAAAAAAGGGATTGTGGGGGACAATTAAATTTAGAATAGAGTAAATTGGCGGAGGAGGGAGGGACAAGCCTTGCCCTGTATATGTTATAGTAGTTTGCACTTAATTGCGATGACAATTTTTAGTTTCCCTTGTTTGTTTTGGGCTATTGTGGACCATTACACATACGACTCTGACAGCCATTATAGAGAAACTAATAGCACCATTTGCAAGGCATGTGGACTTGAGTTGAAGAACTAAATTCTGCTGTTTTTGAGCCTGATTTGATAGCTCTATCATCTCTACTTTGGAAAATATATTGCAGTGAATTGATAGCACTATGCAAAGAAAGACAAACACGGTCCAGGTATGGTTGTGGGGAACAAACACCCTTATATTATTTCTCAATAAAGTACATCAATCAATCAGTGTCAGTCTCTGAATCGTCATTCCTATAGCCGGGCTCTACCAGGAGGTTAGTACGAACCGCAACTGTCTGAGTGCCTTTCCACCTGGCTGACCAATTCTACAGGGTATGAGGAAGACCACCACAGATGCTTGGAATGGTTATCACTCAGTACCCATTCGTGAGGAAGACCGTCACATTACCACATTCATCACACCATGGGGTCGCTATAGGTACAAGGTCACCCCACAGGGATTCCTGTCGAGTGGAGATGCCTACAACCAACGGTTTGATGCCATCATTGCTGACTTCCCGAACAAGGTAAAATGTGTGGATGACACATGCATGTGGGCGGAATCCATTGAAGCAGCTTTCTTCCAGGCCTGCGAATAGTTGGATCTCTGTGCTGGCAATGGCATCACCCTGAACCCTAAGAAATTCCAGTTTGCCCAAGAAACTGTTGACTTTGCAGGCCTCACCATCACTTTGACCAATATATGTCCCAGCGCCAAGTTCTTGGATGCCATCAGGAACTTCCCCGCCCCAGCTGACATCACTGGAGCACGAGCATGGTTTGGTTTTATCAACTTAGGAGCCTATGCATTTGCCATGACCCGCCAGATGAAGCGGATTCGCACCCTGCTGAAACCCTCCACTAAGTTCCAGTGGACAAGAGAATTGGACCAGCTATTCCAGCAGTCCAAAGACATTATAATCGCAGAGATGAAAGAGGGTGTTCACCTCCCGCATCACATGCCTGGCCCCAGACTGGTCGGTTGATGGCATTGGATTTTTTTTTATGCAGAAGTACTGCCAATGCCTCACCCGCACCCCTGCATGCTGCCATGATGGCTGGAAGTTGTGTCTGGTCGGTAGTCGGTTCACGCACCCCGCCGATAGCAGGTATGCCCCTATTGAGGGGGAGGCTTTGGCAGTGGCATATGCACTCCATCAGACACGCTATTATGTCCTGGGCTGTGAGGATCTAATTGTTGCCACAGACCACAAGCCACTACTTAAAATACTCAATGACAGATCCCTCACAGACATTAGTAATCGGCGGCTTTTGAATCTAAAGGAGAAAACCCTGGCCTACAGGTTTACTGCAGCCACATCTGCCCTAAAGGCCGTCCACCCTGTGGTCACATGGGATATGGTACGTCAGGCCACAGCATCTGACCCTACTTTTGTGGAACTTATCAGCCGACTAGAAAATGGGTTTCCCTCGGACTCACGTGACCTTCCGTATGACTTACGCCCACTCCATCGCTATGTTGACCACATGTGTGTGGTAGATGGTGTGGTTCTCATGGACCAATGTATTATCATTCCACCCACACTCCGCCCAACCATCTTGAATGCCCTCCATGCTGCCCACCAGGGTGTCAGTGCCATGCAAGAACGGGCTGTGGACTCTGTCTATTGGCCAGATATCACTGTGGACATTGCAAGAATCAGGGATCACTGCTCTCATTGCCAGCAGAGATCCCTCACCCGGTATACCCATTCCAGATGATGTGTGCTGACTACTTTACTTTCAAAGGAACAGACTATGTTGTGGTTGTGGACAGGTACTCTAACTGGCCCATGGTGTTCAAGTCAGAGTCTGGTGCAAATGGTCTGGTCAGACGACTCCGTGAGACATTTGTCACATTTGGCATAGCTGAAGAGCTGACCTCAGATGGGGGCCCTCAGTTCAAGTATGGGAAGACACAGGCCTTCCTCAAGAGTGGGGCGTCAGACACTGCCTCACATCAGTTGCCAACCCACATGCTAACTGTCGGGCTGAGCTAGCAGTGAAAACAGTCAAACGTATACTGATGGATAACACAGGCCCTACCGGATCTCTCAATCCCATGAGGCCTACGGCCTTAGGACGTTAAACAAATCAATCAATCAATCAACTACCGGATCTCTAGATGTTGATAAATTCCAGTGTGCTATGTTGATATACAGGAACTCTGTTAACCCCGAGACAAAGGCCTCGCCGGCACTGATTCTATTTGGTCGACCCATCCGTGATGCCATTCCTATCCTGATGGGCTGGTATACCCCTCATGAGACATGGACAGAGCTGATGTCTCACCGTGAGAAGGCCCTTGCATAGCGCCACTCCCGAGAACGTGAGAATTGGAGTGCCCATACCAGACAGTTGCCTGAGCTCAAAGTGGGTGATCATGTTTATATACAGAACTTGCTGGGTAACCATCCCAAATGCTGGGAGCGTACAGGTGTAGTGATTGAGGTTCGCCAGTTCCATCAGTATGCCGTCCGCGTGGATGGCTCAGGGCGGGTGACCCTACGCAACTGTCAGCATCTCCGCAAGTTCATCCCGTTTCGCACACCCACCAGCTCACGTCCCTTGTTAGCTCATGGCCCAACGATGTCTGCACCAACCATGCCCACTGACTCGGCTTTGGAACCCCCTAGTACTGCTTCATTAGATCCAACACCGCCTAGGTCTATGTCCGGGGATGAGCCAGGGATGGATCAGCCATCCATGGATCCAGTGCCACTGCCTGCTCCTAGCTCTGCACAGGCCCCAGAGTCCTTGGGTAAGGAACCCTCAGCTGATGACAGTGCTCTACCAACAACTGCAGGGCGTCTCACCTTGCCAAAAGCCCTCTCTCGCCTATAGCCTTATAACAGGGCTGGTGCCAGGGAGCTCATACCTGCCACTCGGCGAGGGCGACGTGGCGTACACAGGATTGTGAAGAGACTGCTTAACTATGCAACACTGACATTTTTTTTGCCTACATTAAATTTTTCTCGTACCCTCAAAAACTTGCTTCCCAGGGGGGAGATAACTAACCATTCTTATATACATGTGTCGCATGTAGCAGTCATCCTTTTCCACACCCCTCCTGGTCATATCAACTGGGGGGAAGAGAGTGATATTCAAAGAACTGGACATTATTTTAGTTCATGGAAAATTGTACACGCAACCAGCATATCTTCTTTCTGTGTTCTTGGTTTTCCTATTCATGTATTATGTATATCTGTTCACTTATGTGCTTGTCGCTGATAACACACTTTAAAAAGCAATTGAAACTTGAAATATCAAGCTTCATTTCTAATGAAGAAAAACTGAATTTTACAAAATCTAAAATTGAATAAAAATATTTCAAATTTTTAACCATTTTTTTTTAAATTACAAAGTTTTGGCGCACCTTTTAGAACTACAACTAAAATGCCTGTAATTTTGTTTTCTACAAGAATCTAAAACTGGTTCTTAAATATCTGTGTGCTGAAAGTGCTAGAACAAAAAGAGTAACAGCATATTTTGCTCAAAATTGCACAAACCTGACCGGAGTGAATTCACTCAAACACGGAGAATTTCGAGTTTCCATCAGAATATGATACACTTTTCCATGTCAAATCACAAAATAAATTATACCCCTAGGACCACCAAACTGTTTCCTGTCTGCTAGTGTGACTGGTTTCTCTGTAACCTCAACTGTTAGAAAGTTATAAGCATTTATATGGGATAATATCAAAAATTCACCACTCAGTGAGGCATGACTGATAATGACCAGAAAATGGTGACAGAAAATACTACTAACTTTTTTATATTCAAAAATTCACTACTTCTCTTCTAATCACTCTATTGCATTTATTCAAAAAGCATTACATTGGCAAAGATTTCTCCTTTCTAGGGTATAATTGTTGATAAGATAGTACAAAATTTAATTTTTAGGTGCCCATCGCTAGACTAGGCAGTCTAGGCCTAGAGGCCTATTATAATTATAGCCTAGCCCTAGGCTCTAGGCCCTCTAGTTTAAGTTAGTAACGTAGACCTATGGCCCTTTTCCTTAAGAGGGGTGAAATATGCCCCCCCCCCAACTTAAGCCCAAGGATCTTTTATCTGATACTTTTTGCCCCCCCCCCTCCACCAACCCGACAGTGTCACACTGTAGGAATAACACCCCTGCCCCTACTCCCGTGAGTCCCTATCTCTCACTATAGTAAATCAATCAATATGATTTTCTATTTTAGGGCTCTTTTCCTGTCAACATTAACTATTTTCATGTTCAGAGGGTAAAAATAACCAAGGAATCAGAATTTGTGGGTCATTTTACTCTAGATCCAGTCATTGATTTAATGTCTTATCAGTTCTCAAGGGGTATGCGCAGACTGTAATTTCTATAAAACCTTGAAATATAAAATGCTGATATTTTTGTTAATTCTTGGTCAATTTTTTAGCGCCTCCCACGCCGCGTAGCGGCGGTACCGCGAAGCGGTACGGGAGTGCGCTATGATGATTTCATTTGCCCCATGTGATGAGGTCTCACAATACAAAATAACAGTGGGAGGCGTTTTTTTACGCGGTCACAACGGCATTTCTTGTTACATTTGAGACCTCTATTGAAAGCTTCAGACATTATCAGTTACCATTGAGGGAGAATGAATAAAATATCTGGATAGATTGTTACATTTCAGAAGAGTTTTGATTTAACCCGCAAAATATCAAAACTAAATATTTGTGTAACTTTTTTAAACTTAAATGGGATAACCACAAATGTGTATACTTTTAGGATCTTCAATCAGCTATTTATTATCTATTAGCCCAAATTAGCCCAAAGCTAAAGAGTATAGGAGAGTTGAGTAAAAAATCCCAGAATTTCAGGTCCGCTTATCACACTGCCATTTAGAAAATTTTGACTTTCCAACATGATCTATAATACTTATCTTAGTTCCTTTTGATGCAAAATATAGCCCATTAATTCCCAAACTGTTGTGCTTACAGTGATGTAATTGGTTACCCTCTATGGTCATTCAATCAAATTTAATTTGAGATTAAGTAAAACAAGGTCTAAAATGTGTGAGAACCAGTGCAACCTGTGCACAGTGGGCAGGGACTGATAAGACCCACACTGGCTGGAAATCCACTGACAGAAAATATTATAGAAATTCCACATTCAATCCCTTATAACTTCTGTTCTAGTACCACTATAAAGACAATTTAAACACCATTAAATTACTCAAGTTGCCAGCTTCCCGGTGATGTAAAATTATCCGGGTAAACCCAAAATAAAAGTTTGGCACGTTTTCCCTAACAGTAAATAATCTGTGACTGTGTAAACTGTTGATGACTGTCAGTGTGTTAAAAATGACCACTGACTAAACGTAAACTGCTGTTTACTTTGGTCAACCTTGGCTGTAATACACATCTCTGCCTTCTGGTGACTAACTTTTTTTATTCAAAAACCAACCAAACAAAAAGAAAACAACAAATTGTTAAATATGAATCATGATCCAACTCACTTCGCCAGCTGTCCAGTCCAATGACAGGCCCCGATTTTGATATCTCTCAGAAGAACTGTCCGTCCAAGATTGGCCTTGATTTCTGCGAGCTGGAAGATCGATTCTGCATCTAATTTATCAGCATAAGGTAGCAGCCTGTTGTAGATTGTTTCTTTTTGGGGAACAAACCCCAAAATATCGTATCGGTTCTCCATAATAGATAAATCTAGCTGGCTAATACACGCAAAGTGATGACTTGCCGACTGTGGAGACCGCCATGTTTGATTTTTCGTCTGCTGTTCAGAGCCTACATCATCATTATATGTTTTAACTAAAATCTAGCACATATACATAAAAATATAAGTATTTATCTTGATAAAACCTTTTTATAACTATCTATTACAGTTGTCGGGAGAAATTCGGCCACACTACTCAGAATCTTGGGGAAACTCAGCAGTACACGCGCGGATATTATTTGACTATGATGTGTCACAGCCTCCACCATTGAGCCCAGATGAGCTGACCAAGATTGAAAGCAGGCAACATGGAAAGAGAAGATCAAGAAATAGTATTCCGTCCAGACGGTATGAGCTTTGACTCGGACGATGAAGATGAACCAATAGACGATTTTGTGTTTGGAGTGCCTAAGCTAGATAACCCTACCAATGGTAGTGTGGATCAAGGGAATAGGGTAAGTCAAGTAGGCCTACTAATATCTGTCACCATGGGCTCTACCTCGAGATGGCGCCACTGTCTGATAATCACTAATGCACTGGCTAATAAGAGGGTGAGCAGGCTCAGGGGTAAACCTGACACCAGTAACCCCTCACCCCAGCAGATTGATGATTTACACATAGTTATCATGAGAATTTGATGGGGAATAAGCTATGGCCTGAAGCTGAGTATTCAATAAAGATATTGCAGTGGTCTGATTATGTAGGCACTTACCTAATATTTCAAGACTTTATCCCATTAAACCTATCTAATGATCAATGGATGGATCTTGAGAAAAGAAGTGGATTTGCTTTTTAAATGAAGTCTCTATGTCAATTTTAAGTGGAATTACGACTGGTCAAAGGTACCAAATCAGACCCAGAATTCTGCCATACTTAAGAGTTTAATTTGGATCTAATTGTGTGATCAAGCAAGATGAATCTAAGGTAGACTAGTTCACTAAAATGAATATGTTGGGTAATTTTCTTTTCAGATAAGCAAGATATACCCTCAAGAATGTAAATAATGATACATTTTATCATAATCAAACAATGTAAAAGCAAGTTTTTGATGTCATCTTTTCTCTTGAACTGTGCGCTCTGACAGAACCACGGCAGAATATCGTCTTTGACTCAGGATGTATGAATGATCATAACTTCCATTTAAATTGACATATTAACTTCATTTAAAAAGCAAAACCACTTATTTTTATCATAGCTATCAATTTCCCACCATATAAAATACATACAATAAGGTCTTAATTGATAGGTAAGTGCCCAACATTGGGGAGGTTGGGATAAGTGTCTAGAGATAATCTTGCCCAAAAAGTTTGCAGGGTCTGTCAAACATACTGCAGCCCCTTAGAAAAAGAAAATGTAAACATTTTCTAGATCATTTCTAACCATAGAACAGGTGGGAACCATTTATTTTTAGGTGCTCAATGATTTTCTCATCATAAAATGGTTCTAAAATTTTGGTTGAACTTTGATGGGGTCAAAGGCAAAATTCCCTGCATTCAATCTTGTACAAAAAATAATCATTTTAAAGGTCTAGCCAAGCCTGTTAAAATGAGCCCTTGTTTGTAAAGATCCTCTAGTAAATAGCTTCAGAATAAGCTTGCAAAGAAAGGAGAGTTTAACACTACCCAGTTTCAGCTTTATCACAGTTTCACACCTCTCCTGCAGCAGACTCACACAGTGGAGGTATTTCAGTGCCTAGATTATGCTGACATGCATTTATCAGGGAGAATCAGGTGTTCATTCCAGCCAACACCAATGACACCAGTTACCCCTCACCTGGAATCCAGGAAGTGTGTGACTGCAGACCTGGTGTACATGCTCAGTGGCCAAGCTCCTCCCCTTTACCTGAATGTAAACATAGACCTTGTTGACATATACTTTGTGATTAAGCCAAATAAAGTATGAATGGATGATTCCCTTTGAGAATAATGAATTTGATTCTTTCCCATGAGATATTTTGCATGGTATGTGTAAATGATTTTGGGTGACAGAAACGATGCACCTAACAAAAAGGTTTTGGGGCAAGATTGAGGACTACAGAATGACACCATCTACCCCACACCAGTAGGGAGTGGTCAGTTAATAGGGAGTGTTATTTAAAGGGAGTGGTTATTATTTAACAATGGGGGGGGGGGTTGCTGGTGGGTTTGATGGGGGGTATCAAAATTTCAGACCCCCCGGAGGGGCAGGGGCTAAAAAGATTTTGACCCCTCTTGAGGGGGGGGCTAACAATGTTTACTCTCTTTTTAGCAAAAACGCCAGCAACCTACTATAGATTAAAGAGGGGCACGAAATTTCGCCGCGCCTCTGGTGCGGGGGCTGCAATAAATTTTGACTGCATTCAGGGGGGCGGGTGTAAAACATTTTCGCGCATCCGTGCAAATAACCACCAGCACCCCTGTTGATAAATAATGACCACTCCCTAAAAACCTTACTCTTTTTAGCAACAAAAACTGTGCGCTACTACATGTCGAAGAGGGGCATGCAAATTCTGTTCGTCATTGGGGGGGGGGCGTAATAATCTGTCGCACATCCTTGTCAAATTTGAATGTGCCTCCAGTACCAGGTATGGGGGGGGCGCAAATATTTGGACCGTCGAGGGCGGGAGTCTACTGGTACTGTTGGGGCATAACATTTTCAATAGCCTGCTTAAATTTATGCACCACCTCCCCAGCTGTTCATAAATGATAGCGGTGGGGGGTGGGGGGGCAATAATTTTTAACACCTGTAGATCTACACTCCCCCTCCTAAAAAATCTTAAGGGGCCTCCGTGGTCTATGAGGCCAGTATCCTGGGTAGGTCACATGATTCTGTGCCCTGTAAACCTAATCACAGACAAGCCTTTGGGCCTATGTACCACCTACAGGCAAATCCGCTGTTGCAACAGACCCAAGCAGAGCTAGGGTATAAATATATTTTCTATGAACACAAAAGAGGTGTAAAAGTCAGTGGAACTACATCCTGCAACACCTTACATATTACTGTATTTGTTAGTAGCCATACTGTATATATAATTCCACTGGAGTTAAGAGGCCTGATGCTATTGTGTTTTGTATACATTAAGATAAATTACATTTTACCATTTGTAGCCAACCTTTCACTAGTTTAAGGACAGAACCTGTAGGGAAACTCTCCCCATGAAATGCCCTGCCATCTAGTGTGAAGATCATTCAGTGACCACATGGCCACAACAAAGCACAACAACATTGGCTCCGCCCACTTTCTAGACTAAAGCATGCAAGGAAAAATATAAGACACACAAAATATTCATTTTTAGGGAGGATGTGTCAACTAGATTTTAATATTTCAGCCATTCTCAGTAAAAATTATTTTTTTATTGCCCTTCACTGCAGATCTGCAACTTGACCTAGTTAGACTGTTCATACTCTGATCTAGCTATACCCACACAGCCATTCTGAAACGTCGGTCGTGCTCTTGTCTGTCACTCTCTGACAGACTCTGTGTCTGTGACTCAATCATCAATGATAGGCACTTTGACATCGGCAGAGTGGAGGGTGAGAAAAGCTGGCAGGCTGGTTTGACACTTTTTGTCAGGTGTGAGTGCAGCCAGTTTTTGTGGGCTTGCCGATTTCATTGATATAGGGCATTATTAGTTTCTTTTCATTGGGTTTAGATAATGATTCTGAAAGTGTAGATATAAAACTACCCACCAGACAAATTTGGGAAGAAAAATAACAATTATTAACCATTTTACACGAAATTGAATGTGAAGGCAATATTGAAGCCTTGAAAAACACATTAACCACTAGAGACACCAAAAAACTAACACCAGACACAGGTTTAGGACATAAAAATCTACCAACATATGAAGTTTCATGTTATTAGGACTTTGCCCAATGCTACTTCTGAGAGGACAAAAATATGAAACAATAGAGAAGAAATGGCCATGCATATTTCCGTCATGTTATGATTTTTTATGAGCATTTTAAGCCTATTTAGAATATACTTAGAAAATATTTAAGAAAACCTATGAAAAGCCAAGATTTCAAATATGTAGGAAATCCAAATTTTGTAAAAATGGTATTTTGAAAATGTTTAATTACAGTCACTTACAGATTGTAAAAAACACACAACAGTGACACCTGCACAGGTGGCCACTGGCAGTAGCCACTGCAAGGCTGCACTCACATCACAAAAACTAACACCTGTTTCTACCATTTCTATAGTGCTACTTGCCCTAATATTTTGGACACCATTTGCCCTATATCTTTGGTTCTAAACAAGATAAGAGCCTAATTCAAAAAGAATTTGAAATTTCTCAATGATCCCTAGCGAATGTGATCACAGAGATCTTTCAGTATTCAGTTTTATTTTTTTGTTAAAGTGCCTATCAATGACTGTGTGAGTGTCTCACTCACTCACTCACTCACTCACTCAAAAGAACCAATCAGTGAAGCATCTGGGTCTCTTCTGGGGATTTGTACCTGGCCGGAAGTAGAATGACGTCACACTGGAGACAAACATTCACGCCGCCTCAGTTCCTCAATGATGTGGTGGGACCATGCTGTCACACACTTCCGACTGTTTTCAGATGGGATCTCATCTGAATAATAATCTTCCATTTAAGTTTCCATATTAAAGTTTCAAATGATCTCATCTGAATGTAATTCAAATTCAGATGAGATCTGGCATATATCCTTGATCGGGGGCTCTGCCCCCCAACCCCCGTTTGGCCGGGAACCGCGACGGTATCAGCATTCGTCTCCGCGGAGGGCCAGGTACATTCTCCAAACAGACACCATTTTGCATCAGTGAATCTCTGACATTCACTCATTGGGCCGATGATATACACACATCCACGAGGTGCGAATAAGCGTTCACCTCCTCGAGGTGTGAGCAGTGGCCTTATTCTCTCCTCGAGGAGGTACACCACCTTGAGGTGAAAATAAGGATCCTTATTCTCACCTCGAGGAGGTATGTTCTTATTCACACCTCCTGAAGGTGAAAATAATGATTTTTGTTCACACCTCCTGGAGGTGAAAATAGGGATTTATATCCACACCTCAAGGAGGTGTGATCTGCAGGGGGGAGGCCGAAAAGGGGGGTTAAAAAATGTTGAAGATGTTATAAAATGTTAAAAGTCTTTGGGAATTTTTAACAAAAGGGGGGGGCGGGGTGGTATAAAAAAAATCAGACCCTTCTCGGGGGGAGGGGGTGAAGTTTCACCCCTTTTTGACAAAATGACGCCCCCCCCAAAAAAATTGGATACATGCATGGAATGACGCGTCGTGACGGGTACCCGCTATTTGAATTGCCCATATTTAGTTTTGACCCCCCCAGTATACCGGTATAGGTTTATTGAGTTTTACCCCCCCCCCCACCAAGGAGCTCTTTTTCAAAGTAACCCCCCCCCCATTAAACAAGCCCCCCCTACCTGGTAATAAATGACTCGTCCCTTATTGAGTTTGCCCCCCCCTACCAAGGGCCTCTTTCAAAATGACCCCCCCCCCCCATATCTAACAAGCTCCCATCTGGCAATGAATGACTCATCCCTAAAGGAGGGAAATTTCAGGTGAAAATTTTTTGCCATTTGGCCATTTTGGCTCCCAAGGAAGGCCCCCCTGGCAGGCCCTACTGTATACCTCCTCAAGGTGAAAATAAGAAACTTTGTCTTCACCACATCGTGGTGAGGATATTGCTATTCTCACCTCGGTAAGGTGTGTATAAGGGGGATTATGCACACCTTGCCATGGTGCAAATAAGGACATCGTAGAGGTGTGAATATCGCTCCCAGCCGCCCGGCGCTGCGATATTCGCACCTCTATGATGTGCATATAACTTTCCTTTTTTCCACCACGGCAAGGTGCATATACAGACTTAGCAGGTTTAATTATTAACTCGAAAAGAGAGTGAGGATGGGCCCCTCATTTTCAGTCATTTGGGTGGTGCAAATAAGTGTAAAAAAAGATGGAAATTTTACGTATAAGAGGCAGAATTAGTTCAGGAATTTGTAGTGGTATTGCAGGAGGAGATGTAGGGGTCTTGCAGGAAAAGCCATTTCAGTAACAAGTTTTGTAAATTTTGAGTAATTCTCATATTGTATACAGTCAGTTGGTCAGCCGCCATAAGACACTTTTTGCTTGCAATGATGAAGGTATAGGGATGTTGATCCAGGATCAATTTTCCCGCTCTTTTTGCAAGTGTGGTGCGAATAGGGCAGTTTTGGCAGGAGTTATGCAAAAAGTGGCTTGGTGGTGCTAATAACCTGGGTGAGTAGCATCTGGTCCTCCAAGCAGATGTCTTGTGAATGTTTAGGACTATAACACTACTTAACACCTGCTTGGAGTTGTTTCCTGTCTGTGAATGGGAGTGCTGATGTCAGACCACAAGCTAGAATTGCTCAAGGCTATTGATTTTAAGGTGGGTCGCTACCATTGAATCAAAGATCCTAGATTTTCTCCATTTTTCTCCCAAAGGTACAAAAAATCATCTAGAATAAGAATATGAAAAGAAAAGTAGGGGGTCCCACGCTACTTTTTTTTCTACAGATTTTTGAAAAATAAAAGTATCTTAATCTTCACCTAGAAATTAGAGAAAATATGTATCAGATATGAGAATTTTTTTCTGTCATAACTTTTTATTACAGAGATATGAAACCTCCAGGGGTGTGAAATTTCCGCGGAAACGCGGAAATCCGCGTTTTTGGTGCTCAGAAAGACCATTATTGAGATCTATGCAAATCCACTGAGAAAAGAAATTACCATTTGTAGGGGGTCTGACTTAGAATGTCTGCCAATGTCATTCCAGATTGAGAATTGTTGGCCTCCCAATTGTAATTCCAAACATCCCTGTACAACAGAGTGTGGTTATATTTTGCCCAAATAACATTAAAATCACTTTAATTAAGCTTTATCCTACATAAAAGCATTAACTAGCAAGCCGTATATTACACTTCAGAGGAAATGGGTTTCGGGATTTCACACCCCTGAACCTCACATGGTAAACGGTCTGATATCCTTATTTATAAAGAATTTTTGATTTTAACTCTATAACATGGCATTCTGGGTAAATTTCTCATTTTTCGGAAAAGAGAAGGGTAAATTTTCTATTATTTCATATTAATCCTTACGAGGAGAATAGGAACAAGTAACTGAGTATCTGGACTTGGACCTGTGAAACTGAACACCGGCCTATTTATTAACAGAAAACATAGAAAGAAATAAATGAAAGAAAAAATTTGTGAGCAACATGGAGCTAGCAGCAGGCCTGCAGCGTGCAGGGGAAGCACTAACTAGGTCAGCACACCTGGGAGTCTACCTGTACAGGTGTGGGGACTAGGGGTCCCTCTAGTGATCAATACTCGCATCAACTATTGATGCTTAACATTAATCCTTACGAGGAGAATAGGAACAAGTAACTGAGTATCTGGACTTGGACCTGTGAAACTGAACACCGGCAAACTCCAAGTAAGAATTAAATGGTAAAGTTTTTTGACAAGCAATTGGAAACAACGTAATCAGTGTCAATACGGGAGCTGTAAGGTTTGGTTAGATATAGAAGAGCGTCCATACTGGCCCAATCTCCAGCTTGTCTGATATCTTCGATTGTCAGACCAAGATTGTACATATAAAGAGCTCCAGCTCTGCGGAATGAATGCAAGCCAGTTCGTTCACTAGGTAACGAAGCAGATTTCAAGAGCCTTTTTAGGAAACCCAACAGAATTGGATAAGTCACAGGTGTGAGGATATTGTTCCTTGTTAATACAAACACTGGGGCCTCCGGGTCCTTGCTAGGGAATTCAGACATATGTCGTTTTATCAAACTAGCCGCACACAATGGGGAACCTGGAGCCAAAGTAATAGGTACTTTATGTACCCTTTGACCATGTTGTATTGTCTTTGAACTTGAGACCGCTATTTCCAGGCCCCAATCAGTGAAAGACACAGCGCCCCTCTTCAGGTAATGCACACCAGTAGCCGCAGTGCTATCGGGAACGATATTACATTTGCGCAGTAGTCCTCGGAAACTTAAGGCGAGACAGGTCCACAAGACCCTATCCTCTAGTTTAGACATGTCCACAAAGGCAAACATACTAAGAATATCCTTCAGTGTAAAGGAAGGGCGAACTGGCTCGGGATCACCTAATACACGCCTGATCCCTGCTATAGTCATGATAAAGGAGAAGTCTGAGTGGATGTACTTGGCATCATAGCCAAAATAAACATTAAGAGAAATCACTCCGCTAAAATAGTTCTGAATTGTTGAATACTTCAAATTTTTGGACAGGTCCACTATATAACGACACAAGTGTTTAGGAGTAGAGGGCAAAGCTGGGGTGAGGACTGAAAAACTGAAAGTTATGTAGCGTTTCCACTGTGAGGCTTTTGTCCGCCAAGTACTAGGAGCCCAAGCCCGAGCTCTCAATTCAGAAGCCTCAAAGTCCAATTGTCTGGTTCGATCCTCCACCCCTGCAACACACAAATAGTGGTATATCACTTGTTGATGTAACACGGGACAGCGCGTCAGCAACAATATTGTCTTTGCCCGGTATGTGGACCCCTATAAGCTGGCAATTAAATATAACACTTAGCCAGAACATTTTACGCAATAAACACATAGAAACAAAGTTATCACTCTTGCCCTTATTTATGGCACCCACAACTTGAGTATTGTCAGTGAAACACAATATTTTACAATCCCTCCATGAGGGGCCCCAGCGCTCCAATGCCTCGTATACCGGATATAGTTCTCTGACATTGATGTTGACAGGAATTTCCATACTGGGAGGTGCTAAACAATGGCTGTGTCGATCGGACTCCATAATCAAACTGTCGAACCATTGACCGCAGATCCAATCTAAACCATGTATAGCACCGTAACCCGTGCCAGATGCCTCAGTGTATATGGCCGATACATAAGGGGCTGGACAGATTATTTTGGCGGAACCATTGAACCAAGCAGCAAACTGGTTCCACCAGCATAGGTCCTCCTGAAAAGACTCAGAAAGAGTTATATATCTCTTCCTAGCAGTGAAAGCGCGTAGCATGCTGATGACTCGATGCGAAAAGGTCCTCCCACCGCGCACCAGGGTTGAACAATGGCTAAGTATGCCACACAAGTGTTGCAGCTGCCGCTTTGTCGCCCTGCGGCGACCAGTAAAAAAGCGCAGTTCCTGGTGTAGCTTTTCTATTTTATTTTGTGGGAGGCTTAGTGTCATCAGCAGTGAGTTTAGCTCGATACCCAGATAGCGTTGGACCTGCGATGGTGAGCTAACCTTATCATAGGCTATATAGAAACCTAGAGAGCGTAAAGTGGCATGTAGGTAGAGCTGAGCATTTTTATATTCCTCGTAAGTGGTCCCTAGAATGATAAAGTCATCTAGATAATTCAGACAGGAGAAACCACTAGCAGTCATATAGCGAGCGACCGCATCAGAAATACTATTAAAGATGTACGGTGCTGCTCTCGTACCAAAACTCATGAAATTGTCCTGGATAAATTCACCATTCCAGAAGAGACCCTGATGGGTTCTATCGTCAGGCCTTATCAAAACTGTCCTATACGCACTTTTGATGTCCGTCACCGCCATGAAACAGCCGGGTGTCATCAGGGCCGAAACCTTGTCAATTGACTCATAGCTAAATGAATGGAAGGTCTGGTCCATAAAATTGTTAATGCTTTTTTCTAAAGGCCTACTAGCATCAGTAATTGGACGATAGCCCCCTCCGGATTTGGTGACCGCACCTAATGCATGAATGCATTTTGGTTGTTCCTTAACAACAGACAATTTACCACTCTCTAACTCGTTTGATACGATAGCATCGATAGCACTGAAAGCGTCATTAGTGGCCGAAGAATAATTTTTGCAGAAATATCCTTCAACGGGGGCACCAGGGTCCACGAGCTTGAAGCCATGTAGGACGCCATCCAATAAATAGTGGGAATTAAAATCCCACGCATCTTTACCGAACACCTGGTCATCACCACCTGATAACATTTTGCGCCAGCCGCACGGTTTAAATTGAGCGCGTACACCTTGGACAAACAAAGGAATATTACAGTCCCACAGGGGAGCGAGGTCAACATAGGTGCTCAACAAATTTGATAATGACGGTGCACATGTAAATCTATCGTCACTCCCCAGCCACAGCCAGCATAAGTCATCCAGTCATGGCTTGTGTTTTTCCTGCTTATCATGCGGGCCCGAAGACTGTTGCGGAGCAGCACTAGCAGCATTGGAATCATCATTCTTACAGAACCTATTTTTGTGCTGCCCCCTACATGTAGCACAGGCATGCTTTTTATAACATGGGTCGTAGTCGCAAGACCCGAGATTCCATTTCCAGCACACATCGGTAGGCCAACCAGCAGTGTAGTTGTCGGAACGCTGTCCCCGCTGACGATGGCGTCTGTTCTTGCTGCTGGTCTTATCCTGTGAATTGGAATTGGAATTTGATAAGTTCTCTATGACCCACATATGCTCAGCACTCAAATGCGCTTCAATGGCTGGTTTGTAACCTGCCTCAAAGTCAGCCAATTTGCCTTCTATAACATCTGTTACCACCTTATGATCATATTTAGAAAGCGCTTTGGACGAGAAAGCATTTCCTTGAGCCTTTAATGATACAAATCGCATATGTGCTCTGTAGCCATCTAGACTGACCCTAGGGAGATTGGAATTACTTATGTAGTCCGCAACACAGTTCATGCCATTCACCAGCTCTTGAAGACTCATTTCTTCGAATTTCTTGTCAACATCAATGTGGAAGTCAGGGCGTAACTTATTAGTGGAACGCTTGCGTTTTGTAGTATCTGACAGCATTTTAAAATTATTTAACCAGTCCAGGTCAGGCATACCTTGAACTTGCTTAGCCGTAAACAAATTGCTGGTGTCTCCATCTAGAAGGCCTAGTGAGGATGTAGATAACCCCACGCTGGATAATCCTGTCTGAAGCGCCTGTTGAGCCACTGCCAAACGGGGGGTAGCTGTAGGCGATTGAACTAACTCATAAACTTGGCCCTGGTGGATAACTGTCTTGGGTGCTGCAGGTACAGCTGGTTTAGATAGTTCATATACACTTCCGTTGTGGATAATACGGTGAGGTTTACTAGTAGGTTCAGCCAAAAGCAAAGGAGTACTACCTTCCCCCAGGGGTGTGGGTCCTTCAGTCCCACCTAGCGGTCGAGAACCCTGAGGCGCAGTAATAACACCCTTATTTACAACAGATTCAGCATTGCCATCTAATTTACCTTGCTTCCACAACAGATATTCTTGATAACTTGCACCTTCGGTGAGCTTGTGACCGCCGGAGGCTTTGTTGATAACCGGTCCTCCGCTGAGCGATGGATCTCCTGAGCTATTCTGCCCCTTGTTGGGCATGTTTGGGTTGGAAATCTCATGGAAGTTACCAAAAGAGTCCTTGTAGTAAGTTTTTTCCACCACGGAGGCCTGTGGAAGGCCTATTTGGCCTGAAATAGCTTTGCTACTAGCCTGAATCTTGCCAACCGGAAGGAGGGGTCCGCCATCTTGGATTCCGCAGTGAATGTTGAGATGCGCTTGTGCTTGGTCTGCTAGTGCGTGGTCGCCAGGTACCAGCGGAGCCCCGAGGACGGTTGGGCCTAATTGGATTGTTTGGACCTCCTGGGGTGAGTTGTCTCTGTCATTAAGACCATCAGGTGGAAAGCTTGTACCCATATCCATAGGATTAGCATTGGGGCGAACCGTCCCTTGCAGACCTTTCACCCCATCGCCATAAATCGACATAGCACCTTGCCATGCCCGAACGCCGTCGTTGAGATCCCTGATCGTCCTTTTATTTTCAGCCCTAATCGATGCCAATTCTAATTGTAGCTCCTGTCTTCTGGACAGCTTTTTGATTTCCACCCTGCGTGATTCTTCTGCCCGGATTACCGCTAATAAATCTTCATCTGGGTCTTGTGTATCATCTACCGGGGCCGAGCTATGCTGCCCGGGTGCTGTGCCTTGTTGTCGGGGATCGATGGTGTTTGTACCGGTCACTCCGTCGCTCCTGTCCCCTGTCACGTCCTCGTCATGGTTGAATGACGATGTGTTCTTTGGTGTGTCATGACTTACCATGTCATGTCCAGACTTCCATCTAGGGTTCGGGCACGTACAGTTTGGACAAGCCCTCGAGTTCCCATGGTAGTCTTGCCCACACGCATCACATTTTACAGCCATTATGGCCCAGCAAATAGTGATAAGAATAAAAAAATTTGTGAGCAACATGGAGCTAGCAGCAGGCCTGCAGCGTGCAGGGGAAGCGCTAACTAGGTCAGCACACCTGGGAGTCTACCTGTACAGGTGTGGGGACTAGGGGTCCCTCTAGTGATCAATACTCGCATCAACTATTGATGCTTAACAACAAAAACAAATAAAATTCATATTTTCAACCACTAGATATTTCTTAAACTTTTTTTTAAATATCGTTCAGATAATTTGCCTTTAGATAAAAGTACTTTTGATATGGGGTCTCATGCATAATTTTGGAGTTTTGGCTATTTGAAATAAAAAAGTTTTGGAAAAACTGACAAAAATCCATGTTCAAAGCACTGCATAATGGGTAAAATGTACACATACTTGGCATAGAATTGCTCCATTATATGCCCATACTCACTGTGAATAGCTTACCACTTCTATAGCATTGTATTGGTATTGTAAGTGCTATAATGCTAAGGTGCAAAAGAATTCGAGAGAATGATAAGAAAAATCTGGATGTAAATATGCCAAAATTTAAAATGGTCATAAAATGGACAATTTTGATCAGAATCCCCAAAAAATTTATGGAGACATTAAGGGTATATATAGGTATGTGTCTACAAAAAATGATCTCATTCTGATAAAGTTAACCTATATGCGCAGGGACCTGCACAGTAGGCTCAAATCCAATAGTAGCGACCCACCTTAATTCTGGAGAAACAATGTTATGGAAAAGACTATCAAGTATAAAGGGGCCAGAGCTTTGGGACAGCAGAGAGTCTTACTAACCGCAATAACCTTTAATTCTCTGATACAAGCAACATAACCTGCATTACTGACCTTGCAATAAACTACACTTTTGATTCGATTCAAATATGAAATGAACCTCAAATCAAAAAATTCATGGTACATAACATCTGCCAAAAATTTTTAATTTTATTTCTTTTCGAGTTACGAGCAATGCATATTGCTGCCCTATATTTAGCCAATAGAGAACCCCAATCTATGCACTGTGGTCCTTCAGGGGCCAACTGGTACCCATCTGATAGGTCTTATCAATAGAACTCTCTGGTAACAAGCTCCAGCAATGGCGGCGCCCATGTGACAACCTGCTGCCTCAGAATATTATCACCCTTATCTTGCCAAAGCAAGAATACCTGACCAGAATAGCAGCACTATCCTCACCACGACATGGTGAAGACAAGTTCCTTATTTTCACCTTGAGGCGGTATATAGTACCAGGGTGAGGGGGCCCACAGTTCGAGCCTCTATGATCTACCCTAGGGGTGGGGGTGGGGGTTCCGGGGCAGTGGTTATTTTACTGTAGCGGAAATCCCCGCAAGGTGCAGGGTCTAGTGCTCCTCATTGTGTTCTTACGTTAACTGGGGGGAGGTGGTAGGCACGAACGGCTCCAATTTCGGAACACTAGGAAGGCGTTAACACTAGGTCAAGGAGAGATGACGACAATGAAAATACAGTTCGAATGCATTTTATTAATAAAAGAAGTCCTCAGTATTTATCCACAAAATCTATGTAAATAAATGAAGTTAAAGTTGAGGGGCCAGGACTCCGCTAAGCCCACAGTTCTATATTAAAGTTAAAGTTGAGGGGACAGGTCTCAGCTAAGCCCATGGATCTAGATAAGTGCTAAAGTCGAGGGGGGTCCAGGACTCTGCTAAGCCAACATTCTTAAATAAATGTTTAAGTTGAGGGGGCCAGGACTCCGCTAAGCCAACGGTTGGTCAAGCTGGGGACTGCGAGAGGTGAGGATGAATACCTGGGTGAAACCTTCAAGATGGTGAAGGAGTTTAACATCATGATTAGCTGGGGTCCATCAAAATTTGGAGCTGCTCTTCAGGTGTAAAGTGAGCCGCTCCACGATAGGTCACTGCCTTCAGGAGAAGACTGTTAGGGAATGGAGCTGCTCTTTAAGTGAGGTGCTCCAGGACAGTGCATTGGTCCAGAGCCAAGTTGGTTCCCGATAGAGTTGAGCAGATCTCGCTGCACCAGTATGTTAAACTTGTTCAGTATCCCATTAAAGTTTGATTCTGTCTGACTGGGCTGGCCAGACTGCTTATATACATCTTGGCTGGGTCTGACCACCTGACCAGTCCCAGCCAATGGGAGAGGGCCTAACAAGGTCCGACAGGGCCCAACAGCCCTGCCCTGATTGGCTGAAATAAAGCTGAATTAAATCCTCAATTTATAAAATGATGAGATAAATTCCTAAATTAAAAAGATGTCTATCCCTCATTAGTTGTTACCTTTATATGAAATAACTACGAACATGTAGTCTATCCCTCATAAGTTGTCACCTTTATACAAAATGGCTAGAAACTATAGTCTGTCCCTGATAAGTTGTCACCTTTATACAAAATGGGGGGCATCCATTAATTATATACGCATATTTTTGCCAAAAATAGACCCACCCCCCTGTTGCACCATGTACGCATTTGGACTACCCCCTCCCCCTATGCGTACATACTCAAACCACATTGACCCCCCCCCCTTTCCTGCATGCAAAGAAATATTCCTTTAGACTTTGGTATGTAAATATGTATGCATACTATGTATGTATACCCTTTATTCTTGTACCTTTGGTGAATCTTTCAATGGGGGTGGTGTTCACTGGTCTGGATTCAGAATAATTATTCTGTAGGCTTAAAACAGACATACCATTACCCCCACCCCCCCCCTCCAAAAAGCCCCAATTTCTCCTAAATTATAAGGCCCTATGCGTACATACTCAAAGCCCATGACCCCCTCCCCCACCCTGTATGCATCTGTATGCATTTGGCTTGACCCACCCCCCTTGATGCGTACATAATTAATGGATGCCCCCATGGCTATAAACTATAGTCTATCCCTCATTAGTTGTTACATTTATATGAATTAACTAAAACATGTAGTCTATTCCTCATTAGTTGTCACTTTATACGGAATGGCTACAAACTATTGTGTATATCCCTGATTAGTTGTCACTTTCATATGAAATGACTTCAAACTATAGTCTATTCCTCATAAGTTGTCATTCGTTCACAAAATGACTACAAACTCTAGTCTGTCCCTCATTAATTGCCACTTGTATATTCCAAGACAACAACCTATAGTATATCCCTTACTTGTCACCTTTATACAAAATTACTTAAAAGCTATAGTCTATCCCTGATAAGTTGTCACCTTTATACAAAATGACTACAAACTATAGTCTATCCCTCATTAGTTGTGACCTTTATATGAAATAACTACAAACTATAGTCTACCCCTCGTTAGTTGTCACTTTTATACATACATGTAATCACTGCAAATTATAGTCTATCCCGCTATCAAATTAAAACATAATGAAAGATGCCATTACAGCTATGCTGTGCCATTTCCTTTGGATATAATAGGCTCCCATTATTTTGGATATAATAGGCTCTTAAATATATGACTTCAACATAGAAGGAAAGGTGGCATTTCTTGATTCATATTATAAATATCTTAAATGTGAAAAACCATAACCTTTCCCCCCCTCATACTTCAGTATGAGCCAGAACACAAGGAAGAAGTGAAGACGAGACCAAGCACAGGTGGCTTTGGAGTGCCTGCTGGTTACGTTCCCCGTCACCGTGGGTCTGGAGTCCCACCTGAGATGGCTGGTGCTACAAGCAAGCATAGCACTCCTAAACCTGCTAACCCTCCTGTGCCAGAGAAAAAGAAGATCACTCACACTAAAAGAGCTCAACCAAATACCAAACCCATACCCCTGGAAGACTTTAAAACTGCAGTTGTAAGAGGAAATATGGATGAGCTTAAGAGATATTTAGATCAAGGTGAGGGTATCAGTGTGTTTACGTGATTCTGACAAATAGAGTGTATTGTACTTAAAGACATGTGACATGCCACATTACTTTGACAGTTCAGTATGTATGGCTAAAACATAATAAAAGAAATCAGTTGTCCTTTCGGCAAAGTACCCGATGGGATATCCAAGGTTAGGTAGGGGGTGCTGGGGTAGTATCCACAGATTGGAGACTACACCTTACACCCCCTTTCCAAAAGTGGTTTGGTCCATCCTCTAGTCTATTCCATACACAGTAGATGGCAGCACAGGTGCTTCCCTCTAGGTCTTTCCTAAAAGGAATAGATGCTTATTAACCATTTAGGGAGTGATCATTTTTTAACAACAGGGGGGGGGCTGGTGGGTTTGCGCGCAGACGCGCAAAAAAAATTTCGACGCCCCCCTCTGGAGGGGGTAAAATTTTTTCAACCCCCCCCATAAGGGACAAAAATCGCGCGCGAACGTCCCCTTTTAGCCTATAGTAACGCGCGTGGTTTTCCACTGAAAACAGGTGAAATTATTTTGACCCCCCCCATCAGAGGTATTGAAAAAATTCTGACCCCCCCCGGTCAAGGGGTTGAAAAAATTCTGACCCCCCCCTCAAACCCACCGGCCCCCCCCTGTTGTTAAAAAATGATCACTCCCTTAGGGGCTAATGAAGTGCTGGTGAGTAGTCTTGTCAGCACTTTATTGGTGCATCATGACGACCAATAGCCACAACAAAAGGCATCCTGATCGTACAATCATGGTTCTCACCCCTTTTCCAAGTTCTATTAGAAGTGAGGGATGCAATCATGTTCCCTTTTCTGCAGGAAAAGATTCTTTTCTGTCCTTAATGTATAGCCCTGCGGGACAAGATTATATAGCCCTGCGGGACAAGATTCTTTTCTGTCTTTGATGTATAGCCCTGTGGGGCAAGATTCTTTTCCATCCTTAATGTATAGCCCTGCGGGACAAGATTCACTCCTTTCAATTAGAAGTGAGGGATACAATCATGGTTAGCCAGCAGGGCTATATATCAAGGATAGAAAAGAATTTTGCCCTGCAGGACTATACATATAGGATAGAAAAGAATCTTGTCCCACAGGGCTATATATTAAGGATAGAAAAGAATCTTGTCCCGCAGGGCTATACATTAAGGATAGAAAAGAATCTTGTCCCACAGGGCTATACATTAAGGATAGAAAAGAATCTTGCCCTGCAGGTCTATACATTAAGGATAGAAAAGAATCTTGTCCCACAGGGCTATACATTAAAGATAGACAAGAATCTTTTCCCGCAGGGCTATACATTAAGGAATATCCCACCTATAGGGAGGCACCTATAACTGATTTGTTCTAGTGCTAATGGTTATCACTAGGTGGTGCTTACTTACCAAAGAGGAGGGAGAAGGTGGGCCAAACCGCTATGGGATTAGGGGTGTAAGGTGTAGTCACCAATCTGTGGATACTACCTGAGTGCCCCCTACCTAACCTTGGATATCCCATGGGGTACTATGCCATCCTTTCAATATTACAGATCAAATTTTGTCATTAGAGCTGATTTTCTCCCCAGGAGTGCCAGTGAACGAGGTACTGCGGACAGGATGGACAGCCCTTATGTATGCTGGGAATTATGCAAACGCCAAGGCAGTCTCATTGCTATTGGAGAGAGGGGCTGACCCTAACTACCACACTGGTAAGTGTAATATACAAGAAACTAGCTTGTAAGAGTATTGAGGCCTGAAATTGTCCTTCTTCATGGTGTATAATGTTAAGCAGTTTGTAAGAATAGAAAGCAATACTGATGCTATATTTGAATGTACAACGAAAGACAAAATTCAACAGGATTGATAAATTCAGTGACCATGACCTATTCATCAACATCAGATATCAAATTGGATTCCATTATATGGACATGTGAATTTAGCGCTGGGTGCTTGACCTGAAGGCATTATTTGTACTTAATCGGATATGTTGTTTGCATCCCTCAGACCACTACTCGGTGATGATGGCGGTTTGCGCATCAAGTAGTCAGGATCAGCCGGCCATCTGTGAGTGTGCTAAGCTTCTGATTGACTATGGGGCAGACATCAACCATTTTGACAGGTACATAATGCAAACATGCTGATTTAATTATTCTCAGTCTTAAGGCCACAACATATTAAATAGTTGGTCTATGGGTTTTTCGCTCCTTATTTTCTAAGATGGAAATTTTATTTTTATTTGAAAAATTTCATGTCAATGGATCCCGCCCGCACCATTTTCTGAGAAATATGATTTTTTTTTTTTTTTTTTTTTTTTTGAGAAAGACTTCAAGGGTCAACCAAAGAAGGTACAGAAATGGCAGACCACTCATTGGATAGGGAAAGGTCTGCAAATGTTGATTCCAATGTCTATGGTGTAAAGAAGTTGAAATAAACATCTGAGCAAAGGAGCAAAAAAAAAAATCGCCCTCTCCACATCTTGACTATGCAAAATCCAGACAAATAAATTTTCCTAGAAAAATAAAATAAAATTTTCGCCCTCCCGCTCCATTTTCTAAAAGTGAGAATCCATAGACCAACTTTTTAATTTGGTGTGGCCTAATCTGTTGTGTGTCAAAATTCTAATCCCCACTTTCTACAGCATCTTTATTGTAGATAAAATGTTTTCTAAACAAATCTATATTCAACATATGTTTCATTGAACGTATCAAACCGGAAGGGATAAAATGCTTCATTAACAACTCTGTCAAATCTGCAAAGTAAGGTCTATATTTTGATATGAGTTTATACCATGCATGTATAGTACCGGGGTAGATATAATTTTCTTCCGATGTCACGAAATTAACCAAATATGTAAGTTATACCAAGTGTTTTTTTTTTATCTCTATGGTCATACCGATAATTTCGCCATTTCTCAATGTACAGGTACCACATGTCAGCACTTATCTATGCAGCGCGTGATAACAAACCTTTACTCGTTAAACTCCTCATTGACGCTGGCGCCAATAAGGACAAGCAGGACAGTAGAGGATACTCTGTAAGTTAAGTTTGTGTCAGCCCACTACTTTTTAGCCTCATAAGCCATTATAGCCCGTTAACTAACATTTACATAGCTGTGTAGTTTGATTTGGCATATATGTATATACATGTACCGTAAATTCCTGTGTATAAGCCACGGCATATACGTCAGACCCATGGGGGTTGTGAGGACTAGTGGGTACCTCAAACACGTCCAATATTTGAATTTGAAGATCCATTCATTAGAATAAAATTCATGCCATTTTAAGCTTTCTGACTTATCCACAGTTTTTTTTACTTAAACCTCAGGGTGCAGATTATAAACAAGTGCGCCTTACACGTGGGGATTTAGAGCACTTCGACAAAAGACATACATGTGCGGAAATAGAATAAAACTATAGCTTGTCAATTATGTCTCTGTATTTCTAATTTCAGGCATTAGCATGGGCAGCGTGTCGCGGTCATGTACGAGTAGTGCACATGTTACTAGAGGAGGGGGTTGACACCAACAAGGCATGTTGTGATGGATCCAAACCGGCTGAACTAGCTCGTACCAATGGTTATGATAATGTAAGTCAAATACAGTGCCCTCATTTACAGCCCATTGTGTTTTATTCAAAATAAACAGTAAAAAGGTGCCAGTATTGGTTTTGTATTGCCCTTTTTAAATTTGACTCTATAATTCAATCTATGTTGACTTGGACAGATAGCAACAATGCTCAAAAAGGAGAATAGGGAGGCCATATTAAATGGTGACAAGATGGAGGCAATGCTAACAGATGAGAAACAAGAGGACGAGGATGCAGAAGACACACCAATCAGGTAACCTTTTTTTTATATATAGAAAGATGACATTTGTATGTCTACTTTGGATGATGTAGGTGTGAACATAATAATGTTCAGGATCTACACAATGTGTAGCTTATAAATATACTATGTACACATTTTTCTGCCTCATAATACAATGGTTTTGATAGACAGTATCCTCACATTCTTCTATTCTTTGAAAGATATTCATATCCACCAATTTACAGTAGACACAGTCAATATGGAGCCCTAGAGATGTTTCTTCTCGATGCGGAACTAGGTAGTTTGATTACCACTTTCCAAGAAAATCAGGTCACCTTCGAGGCATTTCTACGCTTTACTGACAACGACTTACAACAGGTTAGTATTCATTAATCAAAAAAGAAATAATTATCTTGTTGGATGTGTTGTAGATTGTCCAAGGTTACATATATGACAGAATACTAAGCCTACAGCATAGCATGCTAACGTGTAATACGCCGTTCTTAACAGCAAGTCATATTTGGGGTTCCCATTTTCTTATTTCGACAGTTAGGAATCAAACAGATGGGAGTACGCAAGAAGCTACTAGACAGCATTCACTCAACACACAAACGTGACTGGCTACCTACGTCACTGCCCTCCATACAATATAATAAACTTGTCACGTAAGTGTCTGTATGGTATCTAAGCTAATATCAGATTCACATAATTACTTTGATTGGCAGTCATTTTAGTTAGGTAAAGTCCTTTGTTACTCAGAAGGAAGACATGTTTTGTCTTATTCCCAAGTTTGTTCTTTTCACCACATAATTCAGATAGTAGACTGGTCATTCATTGGTAACCTGACCATTCAACCTCCTGTATTGAACTTAACACTACCTCTACTCATGTTACATATATATGTTTAGTATTTATGAGTCATACTTAGATAATAAAAGCACAGTCATGATTTGTTTTATGTAGATGTCCCGAGTCTGTAGCCATGGTTATGAACCTCAGTCAACACGCCTCCTACATGGGAACATCAGCTGGATACATCACAGACCAGATCAAGAGCCACCCAGAAATACTCACTGGTGCCAGGGTAATTTATCTTTTTATAACATCCACATTGTCGCCTTAGTGCAAGAAGGTTGTAACTGCATCTGGGTCAACAAGGTAACAGATTCCTCTGTGAGGTAATTAAACGTCAATTGCCATGAACAAGTGTTTATTGTTTCTTTTCTTCAATATTTCAGGACAGTACAATGGTCTTGGACCTGTGCAGCAAAACTGAGGAGGCCCTAGGCAAAGTCCGCGTTTTGTACAGTGAGCTAGAGTCATTGCGCAAAGCCATAGCTGTGGTACGTTGTTCATCTGTACTTATTAAGAAAAAGAGTCTGAAAAATGCTTATGTATGACTATAAAGTTTAGGAAGTAGGCATTTCCAAATCAATATTCACCCTGATCACCCTGATACAGTATGCGGTTTAATAACTAAGTCTTTTTTCTTAATGTATACATATGCTTTCATATATCAGATCGGAATGTTACATGATTGGCTTGATTTTTATTTTTTGTTCATGTTTTCAGGAGACGTCACAGAAAAGCTATGAAGCACCTGATTTGATAAAAGCCCCCAACAAGACCAGAAATAGGCATTTTGTGCGGCGTTTGACTATCATCGGAGTGGTGTCAATTATAGCAGTGTGGAAGAGAGATGTACTATTAGCTTCAATATCAAATACTGTACACCGTATTGTCGGCAAATGAGGAACCATTATTCTGGAGAAATGACTCTAATGGCTAATAAAGGGAGATATGAGGGATGCCACTGTCTTGTCAGATAATGTTATCATAAAGTAGGACGCAATGGATCACGTTCCATTAGTTAAAATATGTAGCCTGTTGAACAATATAGCAAAAACTGGTTGTTAAGGGGAGATGATTTTGTTAACAGGTACTTGTTAAAATGTCTAGCATCACTTAACGGTGTTACTGATGAAGCTATATAGAGAGTTTGATTTTAATCCAGCCCACTGACTGCAGGCGTGTGGTGAACACAAGCTAGACATTAGTTGATGTGAAAGGCGAGAGTAATGCTGTGATTGTAAAGAGAGGCCATGTGATTCATAGGCATTTGCATATTGTTTGATATTAATGCCAGAATGTGAAGGACAAGGGCATGAAATATACCTGGTATGAAAATACCAGATTTACCTGGTGTTAAATATTGTCGATATACCCCGGCAAAAGATTACTGCAGTGATCCGCGTATGAGGCAAACCTTAGGCATTAAAACTTCCACAGGTGTGGCATATGTAGTTGGTAATCGGCTTGGAGGCACATTGAACTTTAACGTATGTATTGAATAGAATACCACAGGGTACTAAAGCTTCCAGAATAAATTCCCATCTATCTTTACGTCTAATGCAGTTTTCTTGTACAAAATATGATCTTAGCTGTTGAAAGGGCCATTACTCACTCCATATACATAAGGTACTGCAGTAGGCCTCATATTATTTACAATACCGAATCAACGAATAGTCCCCCCCCCCCCCACTCCCTCAGGCTCAGGGTATATCGTCATGCTATGCAGACTTTTATATCACCCAGGTGAATCTGAGGCCATGTAGGTGCTTAGATTTGACCACAATGTGTTCCCCATTTTGGTCTCTATGATACTTTGTTACTACCCAAGTAGATTGAGAAGTTTTCAGAACCCTCAAGCCATCCTTTGAAAATGTGGCATTGGTGTCTGCTTACTCACTGAACCTTAAATGGGTAATATAAACAGGTTTTCGTGTTAAAAGAGAATATTGTGTACATGACAATTAAGTCTTGATTTGTGATATGTATACATGAGTTAATGCTTGCAAGTTAGGCAACGCAGCGAGGAGTTGTTCATATTATACAGCAGTATGCACAAGAGAAAGTATATTAAAATATGACGATTTATTTTGTTCTCTCCAGCTATACGGTAGCACAAGGCAACTTAGAGCAGCTGAGTTTTTGATATCTATGTAACATTATCACATTTCAGATTTTCAACCTGAATGGATATATCCACAGCAGCAGTATGTTATGATGGTGTTTCATTAAAAAACAGTTTTTGTTAATCTCTTACTGATAACATGAATATATTGGAAAACTACCTTTTATGTTTTTGATATATTCGTTGAAATCCTGAAATGCGCATATTCTTGCTCAACATCCGTAAAATATGGGCTGCTATATTGTCATCATGTCTGGTTTCAGTGTGTCCAAATATCGCACTGGTATATTTGTATATGAGATCCCCGTTTATATCAAGACTACCGTACTTCGTGTAAACAGTGCCATAGTACCTCACACATAAAGACGGCGGACGCAGAATTAAAAGAGATGCTTTAAGGTGGCTGGCGGGGATAGGCTGAAAGTAATTAGATTTTTGCCATATTCTCACCATAGTCCCAAAATGATATGTACTTTTCATATGTGCAAAAATAGTATGGGGGCCCCATGCCTATTTTTGAGATACAGAGGATTCAACCCCATATAGGATTATATAGTGATTTGTCACATAAATCCCCAGATTCATATCCAAAAGTAATTAAATCTTTTCATAACTTCTTTAGCATTTAGATTTTGTACATATCTTTGCAGTAAATACAATATTGACATATGGTCCCAGGCGTATATCTTATGTTTTAGATGATCGAAATAACAAATGTAAGTAAATGGCTAGATTGGTGGCATGTTGATTATGTAGCCTCTTCTAGGTGGTCACATACAGCAGTTCCCATGGCTCATGTGTAGGGTGTCTGCCTCACTGTCAGGAGATCCAGGGTTCAAATCCATGCCAAGCTTTTTGAATTTTGCACATTTCGTTCATCCATAGTGGCAATGTAAAAAAGAGACCCCTGGTGTCTAAATTTTGAACTACCAATCCCCGCCAGCCACCTTAAGTCACGGCGGGGGCTCGATTTTTGAAGGTTTTCGTACTGTTAGGTTCTATAATCAAAGTATCCCGCCTATAAGACACATCCTGACGGGCTGTATGATATCTATAATGTGCAGGAGGCATCAGAATCGTGTACAAGGTCAAATATGGTACACCAAATCATTATCCATGACAAAGATACAGGTGGTATGTTATGTAATATTCAAGATGTGCCAATACATGTGGTTTTACTTAGGTATATCAATCGAAGGTTAGTATGTGCATTATTTTCAGAAGCATTTACAAGTGTGAGTCTGGTCCTCTGTAGGGTGTAGATATTCAGTCTTCTTCTTCATCTCAATTCATTCACCAAGTGCCGAGCACAGAATTAATTGTGTAATGGACCAGTCAAGATATTTTAAAGACAGAAAGTTACATTCGTTATTAATACTAATCAGTTACATTTGTTTAGAACATGATGTATCATTATTTTTACACTTGAAACGATTGTTGGAAATTATCAATAAATGGGACTTCCGTGATTGCATCATACGAAAGTTGAAATTTGAAAGCAGTTTTGTTTAATTAAGCTTGATCGTTGTCACCTGACGACACATCACCTTTCTTCACCTTGAAACTCTGTGGAGACAAGATAAGAGGCAGAAGCAAACCTTCTTTTGATAGGGACATAAATATCCTTGGCGGTGATGAAATGTTTTGGCAAGTCTAGGGCCTAGACACTTTCCTCAGCTTCCGACACTAGGAATTCCTGGCTTTGGGAGGAGATATATTGATTTCCTGGGAAAATGTTTTTAAACCGCAAGTTCTCGTTTTGTCAACCAGTTAGTGGCAAGTCTGTTAAGTTAAGTCACACTGCATAGAAGGTGCACACCAAGAGAATCTTAACTCTCCTAAATTTTTTATAACAAATTCACTCCAGACTTTGGGCAAAACCTAGTCGCATCTGGGGCACATATCGCGTATAATCGACAGCTGGTGGGATGTATTATCTAAGATAAGGCCACACCCAAAAACAAGTTGGTCTACGGATTTCCCTCTTCATATTTTCAAGAAGGCGAATTTTTTTTCTTTGAATAAAATCTTCGTCTACGGATTTTGCTCGCCTTACTTTCTGAGAGTTTTCTCTTTGTAGTGTTTGGCAAAATTTTTAAAAAATAAAAATTTTGCTCGCGCCTTGTTTTTCAAGTAGGAAATCCATTGGACAACAAAAAAAAATAAAAATTAGAAAAAAAGATTTTGCTCGCTCGCACCATTTTTTCAAAACGAAAATCCGTAGACCAACTTATTTTTTTGGTGTGGCCTAATTGGCTCAGGATCTCTCCTGAGTCTATATCGCCGGAGAGGCGGTGGCATGTGGCTGAAAAATGATTTCAAATTTCCAAATAAACCCTTCAAACAATTGCCCTGTCAGCAACTTTCTTAACTGTCCCTTTCGACCTGTATTTTTTTTGCAAGAGACTTCTCCATAGGCCCCACTACGAATGGGATCTCTGATGCCGGGACTTCTCTCTTCATTCCTATATAAGGTGTTGTAACCTCCTCCCAATGCGTCTAAATGTGAGACGCTTGCAAGTGATCCACTTCCAGTTTGAACCCTTGCAGAGAATTAAGTCTCTGATGTATAAGGAGCAGGGGATAATGATACATAGAATATTGAATGCCACAAATGAGGTGCCTACAAGACTAGATCTTTGCTTTGACATTATATTATCATTTTTTGGGCTCAGGGGCATAGGCTCAGGCATGTTTCGAAACTGCCTACATCAATTTTTAATTTGCAAATTAAACCAAGTAATTGTCAACATTAAGCTTTTAATTGCACATGTGCACACAGCCTACTGTTCAACCTTTCCTATGAAGTATGAAATGCAAACAAATAAGCAGTGCTTTCATGCATTAAAAAATATGCAACAAAAAGTGCTCATTTTCAAACTTTCATAAATTGTGTAATGTAGTTCTCGCCATGAATATGACCTTAGCTGTCGAAATGGCGTTAAACATCTATTACTCACTCACTCACTCAAACTTTCATGTCCGCCATAGAAACCTATGTCTAAGCCAATTCCCACTATTCCCAATTCCTCATTGAAATCACTGCTTAAGCCATATCCAGCTCAAAAAGTGACTGGAAATGTTGGACGCACTTACGTTGTATTCTATAGTAAATGTATAGTGTCAGATTGGCGCCAAACATTTTCAAAAAGGGCGGGAAAACTTGGAGCAAACATACCCTTGTGTGTCAAATGCTTTTAGTTGAGAACTCTCTTCCTTGTCAATTACTATACAAATTGAAAATGGCATAACTTCTGTTCTAACCAATATCTTTTTCAAAATCTAAAAGCCTGTGGGTAGCACAGTTTCCCTTCTCCTAAAAGTCGCACCAGGGCCCATTATGGTGCCCTGAGCCATGTGTGCTACGCAGCACATTGCTATTCATTTTCTCTGAACATTTCATCAATGATATGGATGGAATGTTAGAGACTGCACGAAAATTATTGCATCATTTATACATTATCAAGGGAGAAACGGTTGGTGTCTGCACCTTGCAAAACGCTACCACTGAGTGTCAAAATTTGACTTGAGCATCCACTGTTGTAACCAGGGTTATGAGACTTGCTGGCCAATGTGAGGCCAGGGCCTCTTTCTGGATTCATGACAAACTGTTTATACATTATCAAAAACTTCCTTTTTTGGGTTATCAAAAGTGCACATTTGCAAAGTTCTATACTAATTGAACAGTGCTGCCATCTGGTGTAAATTATGCTAACAATTATCAAGGTCTTGATAACAATGATGGAGAGATTCTAGGGACCAACTATGGAGCCAACTCTAGCTCACTATGGTATTGACTTTGGCCACATGGTGCACCATGGGTGCAGCATTGATGCAACATGGGTGCAGCAATGGTCCAGCATCCTGAGCCTTCTGTGCTTCAATTCACAACGCCCACTAGTTTCCTACATTCACTGCAGAAGATTGGAATGAATGGCTACCCATTGTAATACCTGTAGTTGTTATCAGTCCCGATCTCGCCAGTACCAAACCAAGCAATGGTGGCCCACATTAGGATACGGCCTAAATTAGCTGTTGACAACTGAAGTAACGCATGACAATCGGATACAGCCTAAATTAGGTAATCTATATTTTTATATAGATCATCTATATAAAAATATAGATCTTTTCATAAACGTTTTCAAAGTGTTGGCATTATTCCTGGGTGAACTTAGTGAGAATGCAAATATTCATCAGAAGTCCTGTCATGCAATGTACATTATTGTAAAGATACTTGTGTTGTGAATCTCAAAACAACCAATTATGGGCATTCCACTAAAATCAACCGAAAAAGTCAGTGTTTCTTGCTGCATGGGGCTATAGTAATGTTTTCCCATAGTACCCTAAAATGACCTTTAGGAAAAATGCCACGAATTCGGCCAGTGCCCCCTCCCCCACCACCACCACAACCCAATTTGAGGATCGGCCCCACGTTCATGTCTGCGAAGTCTTATGGTATTTGGCAAACTAATGGTATTCATATGTAATGACCCAAGGAACGTACCTTGATATAGTTATGAAGGGGAATTAATGTTCTAACGAAGCCTGAAGCACCTTCTGGGGTGCTCACGGAGGCACGTGACCCGATCCACCAATTATGGAGCGAATAGCTAGGGGACTTAAAAGTAAACCCCCTGCCCATAGGTAATTACCCTTCAAAATTTCTATCTTTAAATTTCCCTTTATTACACCCTCGCCTCCCTGAGCACCCCAGAAGGTGCTTCAGACTTCGTTAGAACCTTAATTCCCCTTCACAACTATACCATGGTAAGTTCCTCAGGTAATTACCTATTCTAACTCAGCCAGCAGCACCACCTGGTGTGCTGGCGGGAGACGAGGGAGAACTTTTAGAGCTGTTAACTTTTTTGAGTCCCTCCGAGCTAGTCTAAATTTGTACATAAAAATCAAGATTGATTTTAAGTAACAATTTTTATTTCCAACAAGTAACAAATAACAATGGTGTTTAAACTAACACCAAAATTTTCGGTCCCTGCAAAGAAATGAATGTTTTTCTGGCAGTAGTCGTCCCATTTGGACAAATAAAGGTTATACAGCTTTTGAGTATTTGGTTGCCAACTTGCTATCAGGAACTTGGCCGTATCAACTGAACAATTTTCATTTTCTACCAGTCTGTTTTCTATAACAGCAAAATAATCAACCTTGGTCCTTTTGGGTATCTTGTTTGAGTCAACATGTCTAGATGTACATTCCTTCTCTTTCGTCCCACCACTAATCTTCTGGTTGCCAGTCTGCAAACCCTTGTCCACCACGGTGCGCCCGGCCAATGAGGGGTGACCACAATGGCCTTTGTTGGTCCATCGTCCTTGATCTTCTGAAGCACACGTATCAGAAGACTGGGGGGAGGAAAAGCATATATGAACAAATGTTAAACTCTCCTTTCTTTGCAAGCATATTCTGAAGCTATTTACTGGAGGATCTTTACAAACAAGGGCTCATTTTAACAGGCTTGGCTAGCCCTTTAAAATGAATATTTTTTGTACAAGGTTGAATGCAGGGAATTTTGCCTTTGACCTCATCAAAGTTCAACCAAAAGTTTAGAACCATTTTATGATGAAAAGATCACTGAGCACCTAAAAATAAATGGTTCCCACCTGTTCTATGGTTAAAAATGATCTAGAAAATGTCTAGCTTTTCTTTTTCTAAGGGGCTGCAGTATGTTTGACAGACCCTGCAAACATTTCCGCGAGAATATCTTGAACACTTGCCCCCCACCTCCCCCATGTTGGGCACTTACCTATCAACCAAGACTTTATCCTATGCATCTTATGTATATGAGAAATTGGTAGATGTGATAAAAATAAGTGGTTTTGCTTTTTAAATGAAGTTTTTATGACAATTAGTATGGAAGTTATGATCATTCAAACATCCTAAGTCAAAGACAATATTCTGCCGTGGTTCTGTCAGAGCATGCAGTTCAAGGGAAAAGATGACATAAAAAATTTACTTTTACATTGTTTGATTATGATAAAATGTATCATTATTTACATTCTTGGAGTATATCATCAGGGATATAAGTCGACGATGACAAAAAACCTTGAAAAAGGAAACAACTTTAAATGCACTGGGTTTGTGTGGTTGGGGGGGGGGGGCAGTAGGGGTTGTATAAGGGTGTAGTTTGTCCTCAAATAACAGGAAAAGCTGTTTTTCAAGATGTTGTTCAGATCCCTTCAGAATGCTACTGTATAGCTGTTTTCTAAGGTCTTGTTCGGATAGCATACCCAAAATATGCACCACCTGAAATACTGGTAGTGGTGCTTTTGCGCAACACGACCTAGGGACCAATTACGATGTTAATGTATAAAGATAGGTCAAAGGCTGCAGGGATTATATGAGCAATATAGTTACATGGTGAAAGCATAACGCGCAGGAAAGAGGTATACTATCCGACACTCTTCTAGCATAGGAACTATAGCTAAGACTACACTGAAGAGTGGAACAAACACCAATATAGAGGGGAAAGTTTTCAAGGAAAAACTTGAGAATCCTTGAAAATCTTGAACTAAAAACTGGCATGCTGCCACTGTATGCAGTGTTATGGGACCTGACTGTGTGCATGTATGCAACTCTGGAGGTAATTTGTGATTCATTTATCCTGTTTTCAGAGGATTTTCAAGAAAACTTATTTTTCTTAAGTGAGTGAAAAAAAAACACATGAAATCAAGGAAAACCTTCAACTCTTTCATCCCTGTACATATCTTGCTTATCTGAAAAGAAAATTGCCCAAAATAATCATTTTAGTGATCTAGTCTACCTTGGATTCATCTTGTTTAATCACAAAATTGGATCCAAATTAAACTCTTTAACTATGGCAGAATTCTGGATCTGATTTGGTACCTTTGACCGGTCATAATTCCACTTCATTTAAAAAGCAAATCCAGTTCTTTTCTCAAGATCTATCTATTGCCCATTAGATAAGTTTAATGGGATAAAGTCTTGAAAAAATAGGTAATTGCCTACCTCAGGTGTACTGAAAATTCTAGTAATTTCTTTCGTATGCCTTCCAGTCCAAGGACCATTCTAAATGGTCTTTGAATATCCTGGAAGTTCTGTCAGCTCTAGTACTCAAATCACCTGGTAGGTAAGACGCTGATAACCAGCTGTCATTTTCTTCTGCCCAATCCCAAATCTTTTTGGCTACTTTGTTACAGTTCTTGGATCAGACCCCTCCACCATTATTAATCTATGCCTTGGCAGTGATATTGTCAGTTGTAACATGGATATCAACTCCTGTTTCAGTGACGAAGGATTTTAATCCTAAGTACACTGTTTCTAGCTCTAATACATTAATATGGTTCAGTTCTAGCAGGTCTCATCTACCTCCATTTTCCTGATCTTCAGGCACAGCACCCCAACCTTGTAGACTGGCATCAGTCTCCAATTTTACAGATGGTTCTGAGCGTCTTACCAGCCTAGCATCAGTCTCAGACCCGTCTCTATCAAATAGTAGAGTCTGAGCAGAAGTCTATTTGTGGCTTGTGACAACCCCAGCTGCCCCCTAGTGGTAGTTCCTGATAGTTCCTGTTACAGATAATGGTCACATGGAACTAAATCCATTTCCTCTATGTTTCTATATAGTGAAACACACAAAAACAGCTGCCTAAAATGTTCGTTGGTAAAAGTTTCAACCATAGCACGGTTAACTCATCCCTCATACACAATCTGACAGAATGTTGGATAGGCTTAACCCTGAAAATCTTAAATAAGGGAATGATATGTGCAGTGAGTGCCATTCTATCCTATTTTGGGCCTAAAAATCTCCATTGGCCAGATTAACTTTTGCATGCCTCATAAAATCTCCAAGGCCTGGCATAATATAAAAGCACACCTACTATTCCATTTTTTAACTATTTAGGAACACCTGTGATTTTTTTCATAATTTTACCAATATTTCTTCTGTCTAATTCTAAACCAATCAGCAGTCAGAACACCCTTCAGTGCAGTCCTGAATACCATATGACTCACGAGAGGGCAGCATTTGCGTCCACGTAACATAATGGGTAGATCAGGGGCTTTTTATTTGCTGCATTGTATTACCTTTTTCTCAAGGCTGATATCCTATTTAGTGGGTGTTGTGTTCTGTTGTTTTTACCTGGTTTGTTTACCTGAGGCCAAACCACATGTAGAGATGTCCACAACTATACAACATGCCATAGAGAAGAGCAGAGAGGCTGCTGGGGTTGCGTACAAAAACTAGCAGGAATGGGGGTACTTTTTGTACCCCTGTTACGGACCCACCCGGACCCGTTATAAGGGGTCCTTTAAGGTCCAAATTAGGCTCAAAGGGGTACGTTTTGAAAGAGCTTTCCAATGCTGAAGGAATTTTTGAAATATTCTAACTAGAACCAGAGTTAGGGAGTATTCATGATTTATGGCAGGGGTGGGGGTGAGCAAATTGACGGGGGGCTATTTATTTTCAGGGTATTCTTAGAGGGGGCCTTCTGTTTTTTACCTATTCTTAGAGGGGGGCCATTTATTTTTAGGGTATATATCCAAAATGTCACGATTTTCGTCATCATGAAATGTCTTTTAATGTATCAGAGACTCCTTTAGAAAGACTAAAGGTAATGAAATTCATCCAGTTCAGTGAAATCTAATTGGAAAATTAAGTACTGTTCTACAATATGATATCCTTGCACACCCTGACTTGAGGAGGATTCTTTGTGGGCCTAACTGAAGGAGCTATCCTCATGTATAATCTGCATCTTATGCATGAGTTTTTACAGTAGTAGGTCTACTATTCTACACAAAAATACCTTGTCTATAAGGTGTATCTGAGTTGAGACCAATCCTATCACATGGAGTCTATTAACCTATTAAGGGCAGAAGGCACATGAGCTATCTGGCCATGGGGACAGCCTTTAAATATCCTAGGAGTAAGGGAATAGTCATTATTTATCAACAGCAGGCCGGTGGTGGGTTTTTATGTCCCCCCCTCGACGACAGTGAAAATGTTTTGCGCCTCCACAAACAGGAGGCGTGGAGAATTTTCGCACCCCTCTTTGAGCTATAGTAGCGCGGGGGCATTTTTGCTCAAAAGAGGGTAAATTTTTTTAGCCCCCCCTCAAGAGGGATCTGAAATTTTTACGCCCCCCCACAAACCCACCATCCCCCCTGTTGATAAGTAATGACCACTCCCTAAGGGCCTACCTTCTATTAAATGCACCTGCACTAATAAGCGCACCCCTCGCCTTTTGGGCTGTAAGCACACACCTCTTGTGTCAAATCATGCTAATGTAAAAGTAAAGTTTTTTTTAGAGCAAATGGTCCCTTGGAATTTGTATCACACGGCCATCATTTTTTCTTGAATTTTTAGGTTGGGAAAGGGGTACATTTTTCAGAAAAAAATCAAAATATAGTCGGAAAAGGGGTATACTTCATGCAACTATTCCGTTCAAGGGGTGCCCAAATTCAGAGTTTGTCTTCTGTCATCCTGACAGCAGGAAAAGGGGTGGATTTCCAAGCTAATTCCCGTCAAAAGGGGTACATATTAGTCAAATTTCCACCCGCATAAAGGGGTACCAAGTCAAGGGTCATGAACGCACATGGTTACTATAGGACAAATAGGGAGTGGCCCCCCCGGAATGTGGACGTGGTATGCCTCAGTGTAGAAGCAGAGCATCAGTACCACAGAGACGCGTATGGAGGCACAGAGGGCCAGTGTGTTTGCACCAGGATCCTGGGATATTGGTTCATCCACTAGACTACAGGGGGAGCCAAAAGTAACCGTCCACAAATAGACTCTTGTCCAGGCCCACATGTTCACATAGTGGGGCTGGGCTCGAGGCTGCCTTCTATATGGATAACACCTACATAGAGTCAACCTGGTAACCAGAACACACCCGTGAGCATAAGTTTCATGTCTGTGTGTGATTAGTTATTGGCAAAATAAAGGAAGAAAGTCCCTTGGATGATTTAGATTAATCTTTCTTTCTTTCCCTTTACTTCTTAAACCACACAGGTACTGCCATTAATTTCCATCTATCGTTTTCTCTTTCTAAAGCCTGTAATGTCAGCACCTTCTGGACGATACTTTATCATAAGGAGTCGTCTTAACGACTTTGTTATGACGTTAGACAGGGACAACGTCCATGTCATCATGAAACGTCACGTGAGAACAGGTTCATCCTATCAGATGTGGTTTGAGGACCACGTGACTGGAACAATTCGGTCAAAGGTCAATGCCTACTGCTTGGATATTAGTGGTATGTATAGAAGTTTTAGAGATACGCCCTCATTGAACAGTACTTAATGCATGACGTCATTTAGCTAAATTTTAACTAATTTTGAGCTAACCCAGCAAATCTGTGTCAACTTTTGTCATGCTGCGCCAGCCTCACCTAATGCGCTCTTAGGACTTGACACATGGGTGATCACGAACCATGACAAAATATGATGTATGCGTGAACATCCCAGCCAAATTTGTGAAGTTGAGTCAACATGCGTGAACCTTCACCAACAATGACACATGATGACATCATGTGTCATCACACATTATCACACACACTGACACATGTGTCATGACACAGTATCACATATATTGACGCACAGACTAATTTGTGGGTGGGGGATAGGCGGGGGGGGGGGTTGCAGGTGGTTGTGGATTTCTGATATTTCATAACTTTATTAACATCAATTCAGCTGTTCATGCTGGTTCCCATTGAAGATATCTCTCCTCTGCATGTCATGTGTTGCCCACTTTGCTTGAAATTGGATAGATATTCTGTTAGCTGTGTGAGGTGAATTTTCCTTGTATCAGTCTTGAGAATGCCTGTTGAAATGATAAGAAATGGTCATAAACAAACAGCAGCAATCTAATTTCCACCACCCACTCACATGCAAGTTGATATACAATGACCACTCCCATATGGCAGCCTGAATCCCCCAGAATTTCCCTGAGCCTTGCTCACATAGAACGTTCTACATTAATTTTAAGTGTTGAGACAAATAGCTGAATTCAGCAACAAGATAGATGTTCAGGGATTGTAGATAATATCAATGTGTTACTGTATAAATGCTTATCACATAGGATTTCAAGTCAAATCAATCTAGAACTGTGTGACCACCTACCACAAGATCTGTTCTATATGGCTGCCTCTGACAGAGGCGTAGGAAGCAAATCTTCATTGGGGGGGGGGGGGCCCGGCGAGGGCACCGTCGTGACCACCTTGAACTGTCGGCTGATGCGTGATGGCGTCTATATAATGCGTATATAGAATTCATATAGAAAAGTAACTTTTGGTAAATTTTGGATCTGACTTTAGGCTCAGACCCCCATTTTCCCTATGACATCACCATAATAATCTAATTTGAGATGTAAAGTTTTAGCTTCTTTTCCATTGTGTTTATGAGTTCTTGGAAAATATTGGGGGGGGCCCAGACATACTCAGGCCCCACCTCCTTCATGATTGGGGGGGCCCAGGCCCCCCTGGCCCCCCTTTTCCTACGCCCCTGTCTGCCTGACTGTTTTGAAAGCAGGAGGAGAACAAAAGAATGGGAGGGAAATTTGAAATGGACCAATCAAAACACAGAATAGTACATAATGTGTCATTGTGCATGAAGTTCTGTCATGGTGGGTGAGAGTTGGCGAATATTGACGCATGCTCACATCTCCTCACACAGTCTGTCATGCTAATGTTGGACAAAGTATCTGCCCCTATTATCACTCAATCCAGAGTTTTTTAACCAGCCTATGAAGAGTTCCTGTATATTTGCTCTAATCAGCTGTGACCTAGCTGATCAGTAGACATTAAACCTTCATATCCCATTAAACCAGGACAAACAGATACTTAGATATCATGTAAAACATATGCAATTCCAATTCAGTGCTATGTCCCATAGACAAAACAAATGAGCTATTATGTCTAATGTATGCACTAAATCACATATACTTGGCTATCATTATGTTCCTGATTCATATGTATTTCATGCCATGTAAGAAAGGAACTTGCTCTGTGAAACATAAATTCTCATATTGACATTTACTCAATAGGCCCACTCTGCAAAGTACAAGCCATAAGAATCCATACAGTTTCCATAGTCTCTTATTGCTTGGTGAAGAAATGTCATGCTAGGTAAGAGTTGACAAGTATTGACACATGTTGACATGTGCTCACCCTGGTCCCCTCACATCTTTATTGAAGTAAGTGAAGACATGTGAAGCTGCCTGAGAGTTGACAAGTATTGATGAATGCTCACCCAGTTCCCATCACATCCTTATGGAAATGAGTGAGGTTGGGTGAGAGTTGACAAGTATTGACACATGTTGACATTTGCTCACCCAGTTCCCCTCACATCTTTATGGAAATGAGTGAAGACATGTGAAGCTGTGTGAGAGTTGACAAGTATTGACACATGTTGACACTTGCTCACCCAGTTCCCCTCACATCTTTATGGAAATGAGTGAAGACATGTGAAGCGGTGTGAGAGTTGACAAGTATTGACACATGTTGACGCATGCTCTCTCAGGTCTTACTGAAGTAAGTGAAGGTTTGTCAAGCTGAGTGAGAGTTGACATTGTATCACACAAAATGACATTATTCGTTATGTACTCACACATTCCTCACCCAGCATGACTCATGTTCACTAGGATTTGCTGGGAAAGTACAGCTTACAGATTTGTGTTGCAAATTGATGATGGAATCTTATTAATTTTGTTTATCCTTTTGATCTCACATAATACGCCGAATTGTGCTCCAAATGTTCCAAACTCACTCATTGCTACATACATTCAAACATAGGCCGTGCTTTAGAAGCCAGGGCATATATGAGTGGTTCCCATGATCAGGACCTGGTTATACATGGTCAGAGAGTGGCCTTAAGGAGGGACATTGACCGTGTGTTAGACATAGTACAACGGAACAAGGAGGAGGGTGCAACCATCTGTGTCTGGGACTACAATGGACAGCACAACCAGCACTGGACCTTTGAGTACTGGTGAGTTGAGGGGTGGTCATTTTCCATCCCTTTCTCAGGTAATCAGAACATATACAATTTGTTGGTACATTTCCTTTAAAACAAGTTAAATATTACAGGTTAGAGTGGGTCATTATTTTTCTCCTCATCTCAACAAGGATCCACATATTTTAGCCCATGCTCCCATTTTATCTACAGCAATAGAAAGTGTGTCTCCTTTATCACTTAAATGACAGTTAACCTAAATAATGTTATAACAGTCAATGGACCAGTGAACAAACACTTACACAATATCTAAGGTACATGTAAAACATGTGGCTAAAGGGGCTATACAACGGTGAGGGATGACAAAGGATTAATTTATATACACTAACTGTTATCTTTGTTCCTCCAGCCCCCCTCAGTACCTGAGTATCAGCAGTATGAGTACCAGTGAGCAGCTCACTGCGGTAGGAGCAGCTCATGGGTCTGATGTACTCGTACAGCCTAGAGCTGCTCAGCCTGATGACTCACAACTCTGGTATGAGGACAAGTTTGGCGTCCTTCGCTCCAAGCTTAATCACTTCGCCCTGGACTCATCAAAAGGTGGGAGCATAATATATAGTGCAGACCGTGTGTCTTTGTTTCCGAATGTTGTTCGATGTGCTTACCGATTGATTGATTTTTATTGAAATAAATTCTCAGTTCGCGGGGAGCATTTCAATTAGGCCATTGCATGGGGAGAATTCCAACTGGGCCATATATCACCTCGTGAAATGACGGAGGTGAACAACGTGTTAGGTTTTATCAGCCATCATACACTACGCAACAGTCCAATGTTTAAGAGTTAGATCATACATTTTACTTTCTGCTTACATTAGTTGTGCTTAGCTGATCTGGACTCTTGTTGATGATGATTTTCTGAAATACTAGATTGATTACTCTAGGTTAGACTAGAAGTACACTATTAATCTATGACCAGTCTTGATAGTGAATTTCAGTGTAGACACTATATGGAGAGCTATATATCGTCCTTTATGTTAATTATTGCATCCTCATATTTCAGGAGATGTGTGTCTGAGGCAGTATGATCCATGTAATATCCATCAACAATTTGTCATTAACGGCAACACATTAATTAACAAACATGACAACAGACTACTTCTAAGGATAAGGACAGATCAGTCACATGGTGCCAACATTGAATGTGGCCAAGCTAAAAACCATGAACATGAACGATGGATGATAAAGGCTGTTGGATAAGAACCATGAGCGTGAACGATGGATGGTAAAGGCTGTCGGATAAGAACCATGAACATGAATGATGGGTGATAAAGGCTGTTGGATGAACCATGGACATGAACATGAACGACGGATGATGAAGGCTGCTGGATAAAGATACATAAATATGAATGATAGATGATCAAGGCTACCAGATAATAAGCATGAACATAAGATATGATGGGCTATCAGGGCTGCTGGATAGGAACCATGACTATGAACCATGGATTATCAAGGCTGCTGCATGGATAAGAACCATGAACATGAACAGTGGATGATAAAGTTTGTTGAATACGCATCATGTCTATATATAACAATGAACAATTTTCCTTTGGATATTGGAGCCTCACGGGTTTCATGTGATGATAGTGCTTCTCATATTTGGTGCTGGCTATAAAATTGTCTACGTAGTTCATAAAATAAGTATCAACATTGTTAGGGTGTGCCTGTTCTATACGGCACATGGCTATTGTATTATTGACCAATGGGAGGCATCCCTGGCATAAACTGCGGAGTCGGGGGCTGAAGGTGTTAGTCATAGTGGAGTCGGGGTCTAATGGCGGCCCCCAGCTGATAATGGCTATGTGAGCTATACATAGATATATCTATATATAGAGAAGGCACACCCTTATTGGTGTTGGGGTGGGTAGAAAGGTATGAAATGGAAGATAACTTCTGCTCAGGAAAAAGCTGTGTAAAGGTAAATTACCTCTCCAATCTATCTGTCATCTAATGCTTGACATAGATGTCCTTCCTATTCTGTTTTCATTTTTTAAATTTAAAAAAAAGAAGGTGTTTTCAGTAGGGTTAAAATCAAAGACTAAATTGATTCTCTGTATGGCCCTACATTGCCTGCAGAGGTTTCCTGCCTGGGGAGGGGGGCACTGTCTATATGTTCAATAGTAACCATGTGCGTACATGGCCCTTGATTCGGACCCCTTTTAGCAGGGGAAAATCCAATCAAAATATACCCCTTTTGATGGGAATCAGCTTGGAAAAGTACCCCTTTTGCTGCTGTTAGAGTGCAAGAAGACAAACTCGCAGTTTGAGCACCCTTTCCATGGATTTTTTTTACATAAAAAGTACCCCTTTCCCGGCCATATTATGAGGATTTGCATGAAAAAAATTGAGATTTTAAGGAAAGATCTACCTTTTGATATCAAGCCCTAACTTTGGTTCTAATTGGAATACTTGAAAAATTCTTTCGCCATTGAAAATTCCTTAAAAATGTCCCCCTTTTAGCCAATAAGGACCCCTTACAACGGGTCCAGGTGGGTCCACTCCTAGAGTCCAAAAAGTACTCCCTTTCCTGCTCGTTTGTGTATGGACATGGTTTCCACATACCCACAAGTTCACCCCCCCCCCCAGGGTTCCTGCCTGCATGGTTCTGAGCTACCTCCCCCCCCCCTGTACTGCTTGGTCATGGCTCAGCAGTCCCATGATACAATGTCATAACCATAATAGCCCCACAGGTGCATCTGGGCCGTCTGCACAGCTTGGTCATGGCTCAGTAGTCCAAGTTACTAGTACCTGTTCTTAACCCTTTAAAGGCTGCTAATGCTTTGGGGCCCTGAAGGGAATACCACTCTCTCCCCCCCCCCCCATAATATAGCCCCAGTATGCTATATTATACTATGATTTCAAAATTCACTGCCAACATTCCCTAGAATAGCAGGCACACTCTTCCAGTAAAACATGTGTTACTCTTAACTATAATGTAGTATTGAAGTGTTGTATTTTTTATACTGTAGGGGCAGTAATTCCCCGTACTCTGTTGACCAACCCCTAGGGGTGGGTCTCCAGGTAATCACTGCCCCCTAGAGTGTATCATACCGATCCAGTTGTGGATGGAAGGTGAGAATGTCAGGTCAGGGGATGTAGCTCACTGGTAGAGCAGATGCTTGCAAGTTGTTATACCCGGGCTCGAGTCTCAGGGTCTCCAGATGTTTTCACTGACCTCTACAATACCATTCAATTGAGATGTCATACCTGATATTTTCATATATAAAAGGCCTGGCTTTGCTAAAACCTTAGGGAATAAAGCCAGTATTACATATGAGCTGTGACGTCATTCAGATTATGTCCTTTTCAGCATTCCAATTTACGAAGTACTCCTTTTATGATTTGTATGTGATGAATAATATAGTCTCATCTGTATTCAATTAACACATTACAAGGAGCCACCTTCCTCCAGGGATCCGTGCTATAAGGCCAAAAAAAATAATGTGTTTCTGGTTGGGGCTTCAAAAAACCTAGTTTGGGAGGGGGGTAAATCTTTTTTAAAAAAGATCTCTTTTCAGTAAGGCATTATCGCATGAGGCAACATGTGATTTTCATGTTAGTCTTCTAGGGCAAACCTGGGGGTTAATTGTGAGCTGTTTTATAGAATTTAAATTCAGTTATATCCCACATATATGGTGCACCCTGGGTTCAAGGACATCCTAGAGGGCACATATATGGGCTTTGGTTTCCGGTTAAAGCTGTGGCTCATGTTTGGGGCCCTGTGTATGGATCTGGTCGAGGAGGATGAAGGCCACACCTGCATAATTATAATCCACTCCATGAGTTGAAGGAACTATAAGCAACAGCTTGGGCATACAAATCTCAAGTTTTGAGTGCTGTTCTAATGTGTTAGATGCCCATTCTTGTGCCACAGCCTTAGTTTGGAGCATTCCTATTGGGCCATTTACATTGAATTACCATAGATTCTCTTGTATATAAGCCCTAGCTAGTACCAGAACCCAACCCTGGAAGGTGGGGGGCAGAGATAAGGTGTGAAATAATCTGGATATTCCCTATATTTTCCCAATTGTTCCAGCACCACAGAGGGATTTGGGCCCCCCTAGGATCCCATAGCTCTTTGAATTTTGAAGATCCATTTGTAAGGAAAATTGTTTTACCTTTGTGAAACTTTTAGAATTTTTCACAAACTTAGGGCATGGCTTATATGTGGGTGTGGCTTACATGGGGGAATTAACAGAACTTATGGCTCTGGCAGTGAGATTTTTGGTACTTCAACAATTCTTTTTTTTTCATTTTCTTGCTGAAGGTCGAGGGGATCTACAAGATATAAAGCTGAAAATAATATTTTTCTACCAATAGCAGACCTGATCAGACACTGCTACCGGGTACTTTAAATTGTGAAATGGCTTTCATATATGACCCATCCTGACAAAATGGTACAGAAGTCGCAAATAGAAAATGTTTAGATATTGCCATATTCATTTACAGCTCATCAAAAGATTTCATTTGGTATATAACACTTCTATATTTGAACCAGTTTGGACTCTGTGGATCTTCTAGCAGTAAAAATAGTCTGATAAATTGATAAAAGATTAAACTGAAATAATTAACATATTAGACCTATAATAATTTATAAATCCTATACAATTCCTATGTAATTCTATATAACCACAAAAGTTATAGCCATGTCTAATAGGCATTTGGGACTTAAATTCAGTTTAGGAAGTAAGGATTCTAAAAGACATCTATCCATATTTTAGAAAAATGCTGAAATATCAATTTTGAAAAATTTAATATTTTTGACACTTTGCAACTTGAAAGGGGTATATCTAGGCTTCTACATGTGCAATTTCAGTACCAATTTCTAAGGATGGGTCACATTATTATATGCTTTGAATTTCCATTTTCCTTTATTTGAGCTCAGTGATATTTGGATGCTCATTGTAAGATCAACCTATCCAAATAGTGTGTGGACTAAATTTAGAAAAAAAAAGAAATTCAAATATGAGAGAAAATGTCCAGGTAGGATGGGTTTCTCAAATTAGGTAGGGCAACCAGAAACAGAACCTTTTTGTTTTAGGCCTAACCAATAGGCTGCTTCAACTATCCTAAACTTAGCTATGTGATCTTCATTCTAGTGAATCAATTAAAGAGCACCTTTCGTAAGATTGATAGTTTTTATATAGATGATCAAATAATGGTAAAGAAAACATCTAAATTTAACACACAATATAAAGATTAGAGTGGACGAATGGTGAAATGGCAGTTTATAGGTGTCTGTCTTCGATCTGAATGAAATATTGGAGGGTGCCACTCAGGTCAGTGCTGTCAGTGTCACCAATCCCTTTCGACTCCACCATATACATGGAAAACACACAAGCCTACCATGGGCAGGCTTATAAACTAAGCCTTCAGATCAAATTTTGATTTTCCTTTATACAATATTTCCATTTTTCAAATTTTGAATTATGCTGCAGAGATACCAAAAAGGGAAATCTAGTGACAATCATAGTGTAATAACCTGTACGCTCAATATAACAAAAATCAGAAGAAGAGTGAAACCCCAGTAGAATTCAGGAGATAAACTGTTTGTAAACATACATCAGAATAAGACAGTGTTGGCATGTATACTTGACATCATTACAATAGTATTATTATATATTATATCAGGACACATCGTTCAATTTTTATGTAGAGAATGGTTGCAAGCAATACCTCTGATGTATACAGTCGGTAGGGTGAGCACCGGTTGATGTTGCCTTAATGTTGTCTGAATCATCTTGTATGTTATGGGGTCAGGGGCACATTGCATCTTTTTATTTGTGTCATTTTATAAGTTCTACATAGCTAACTAATCAAGTTCTGATGTCAAAAATAAGTTTTGTTCAGGACAGAAATTCTAACTGCAAATCCAACACTAGGTGGTAGCATATAGCAGGGTTAGGTTTTATCCAAATATCTAAGCCTTTATTGTTTGTGTACATTATAATATTTACTCATGTGCTATACAAAGAGACACCCTTATGTCTACACATCTACGGTGTGATAAGGTGATAAATTCATGGAGAAATGGAACATTATACATTGATTATAGTTCATTACTCAGTCCCTGGGCGGCAGCACCGCTTAGTGCCAGGACCATTAAGAAGCTTCTGTCAAGAGACAAAATACTGTACTAGGTATAGAGTTGAATTAGTATGGTCATTCACTCAAATATCAACATTGGTTCAGGATATCTTATATGTGACTCAATATAGCCGAGTGGATCTTAAGTCGCATCAATGCGAACCTCAGAAATGAGGTCTGAAGGGAAAATGAATTTTTTAACAAAATTTTGTTTTCAGCGGATTCATTTAGTTTATAGTGTTGACAACCTAACCCCGGACTTTCATATCCAAATTAAATTCCTAACAGTACTAATTTTGCAATTTTAGACACCCTACATTAACATTTTGTCATGAACAAAGGCCGGGGAGGACCCGTCAGCGACACATTTTTTCTCTATTTTGATGCTTTGACAGTGGCCCCCTTGGATCCTTACACATTGAAGAACAAAGTATGTCTGAGCTGGACAAGGTGGCAAATGCTCTAAATACCAAAAATAGGGCAAACTTATCGTCAGCTGTGGCCGACCAGGAACAATGACATCAGGTTGTTAATGATTATTTTTTATTCCCTGATGAGTTTGAGGATTCTGACTCTGATAGTGACTCTGAAACTGAGGAAAATGATGGGGAAGATGTTGAGGAATCATCTGATGTGGAAGACATAGCTCTAGTTATAACTGATCCAGTGCAGGAGTGGTGCGACAAAGAGAAGGTATTGAGTGACAACTTCAGGTGTGTGGCAAATTTTGCATGGCGAACTTTCTGAAGCAAGTGATTTTGTTCTCCTGTGTCCTCTTAGGTTTAGATCCCCAAAATGAAATCAAGCAATACCATTGTGTTCAGTACACCTTTGTGCATGTCTATGACTGTAAGAATTTACAAAAGTGCTATTTTTTCAGGGGATGCCACTGCGACTTAGATAAGATATCAAACAACATGTGCATTTGTGTCCCTTGACCAGGGGGGTCAAAATAATTTCACCTGTTTTCAGCAAATAAGCCTGCGCGTTACTATATGTTAAATGTGTGCATACGTACATGATTATCGGTTCTTTGGGGCGGGGGTCCAAACAACTTTGACCCCTCCAGAAGTGGGGGGGGGCAGAATCTTTTTTCGCGCATCCATGTGCTAACCCATGCACCAGCCTCCCTTGTTAAAAAATTATCACTCCTTTATGGCTGTGGAAGACCGTCTCAGAGTTTGGAGGCCTTCCATTCACAAAGCACACAGGTCTGCCAAGACAGGACAAGCAGAAGCAGATAAGCTTTGAAACCAGCCATGTTGAATATTCTCGGGTGGAGTAACTGTACATTTTTATGCACTAGGGAATGTACGTACAAGTATGTAGAGCGTTGCACTGATTAAAAGTAAACTACTGTGCACAAACAACTAATGAAACGATGATCCTTTAGGACATGAATCATATTACCAGCAGTTATTTAATTCTGGTCATAATAAATCAAAGTATCTAAATGTTGGAATGATAATGATAATATGATTTAATTAAGATTCATGTCATGTAAAGATCGAAATCCTCATGGCAATCTATAGGGCTGCACCCTCTCTGCGATTTGTAATCTGTTGTAATGTTGAGGACTACTACAAAACTCCCAAAGAAAAGATTGGGAATTGATTCTCACTGAAGCTAACACATTATCCAGTTCTCCCCCATTCTCCACCCAGAGAGAGGAATTCCCACCTTTAACTCTAATGGAATTGACTTGTTCTGGAGGGTATCTCAAAAAGATTGGGAAACCAGTTCTCACCGTAACTATTTGATCCTGCAGTTCTCCTACATTTCTCACCCTAAGAACAGACTTCCCTGCTTGACTTCTGCTACAAGTGAACTGCACGGAAATAGGTCGAGTTGCAAAATAAGAGACTGGACCCCTCCTATACCACTCCTATAACTGACTCCCTCTTTACAATACAAGAGGGAATCCACTCCAGAAGGTCAGTGAGTTCAATTTTGGAATTATCACCTCCGACAGGATCAATTCCAAATCTTTTTGAGATACCCTCCTGAATTAGACTGCATTGTGAAAAGTTGGGGGAACTGATTCTGGGATTGGTTCCACCTGAATGCTTCCCATAGTAGGTGGGCCAGGGAATTGGAAGAAGGAACTAGCCTGGAATTAATTAACAATTGGGAAGCATTCACCAATTCCCAACCACCTCTAGGACCAATTACCTTTTGGCAAGCCAATTGATTCCCTGAGGTCGGCCAGTCCCATTTTGGGAATAGCACCTCTGACTGAATCAAATCCAAATCTTTTCGCAATGGCCTCTGGGTGAAATTTTACTAATTTGATGATAAGCAAAGTTCCTGATTAGTAAAGATTGACCCCCTGACCATAGTGGGAACCATCCCTTTAGGGGTATTTAACCGGCCTGATTTCCAATTGACCAACACTAATCCGGGGACTTTTATATAGCCAAAGTATGAAGTAAGTTGATCGAATTATAGACAATCAACACATTTGAAGAGGCAAAGACAATACTCATGAAAATTTAACGAAATCACATTGAATAGGGCACAGATGGTTCAGGGCTCTTCATGATAAAGTACCTTGCGCTGCAATCAATGAAACCATCTCTGTACTAGATTCAGGGAAATGGAAATTCACTTCATCTGGCCCAGGACGCTCGTTATAGTTACAAAACGCCCTAGATTCGTTCCTCCCCATGAGCCTCTCTGAGTCACTCATAGTTCTTAAAATCAAGAGAGGTTCTAGAGATTCACCCCTCTCACAGGTTGTAGAAGGGTTTTGCGAAAGGATAGGAATCAAGTTCTATCGGAGGTGCTATTCCCAAAACAAAACTGATTTCAGGGAATCAATTATCTGCTGCGTTGACAAAAGGTAAGCGGTCATGTGTAGCCAGTAATGGAACAAGTTCCCCCAACTTCTTGCAACACAGTCTGCTTCAGAGGAGGTTGATTCCATTACAATAGAAGGTGGGAAGTGGCTTATCAGAGTGGAGAATCACAATGAGTTAGCTACAGTGAGAATCAAATCCCAATCTTTTTACAACAGCCTCCAGATGTAACTACAGGAGAGAGTATCGATCATAAACACTCCAACATCACAACAGGTTGCAAATCCAGTGGTGGATTTAGACGGGGGGGGGGGGGGGTGTGTGGGGGCACGCGCCCCCTCCTTTTTCAGTAGTTAAGAGTTTATCTCCTTAGCCTAAAATGAAGGGTGCGCCCCCTCTTTTCAAAAACCTGCAGCCGCCACTGAAATTGCAGAGATTTGAAGGCCCTTGATCGCCGTGTGGGATTCGACTTTATGGACCTAAGTAACCATATTGTATCAGGCTAACCTTAAGATGTTCACATAGTGAGGGAAAACTTGCCTCCAGAGGGGAAAGGACTATTTAAGGTTTACGTCACAGGCTTTAAAATGAGATACCTTGAGATGAAAATAATACCTGAGGTAGTTTTGCTGTAATTGTACAACTGAAAATGGCAAATAAGCTCTAAGTGCATTATATCGTATCATAAATACTGATAATGTAACAAAACATATAGTTCTGTGGAAAAATAATGAAAGAAATATGATGTTTTGTTGTTGTTTTTATTTATCATAAAATTGGTTCTGGAGGGATTTTTGTTTTAGCTCTGCTTTTAGTTCTGAATCCCTGAAGTTGTTTTGGCAAAGGTTGGTTTCCATGGCAACCGGAAACTGTGATACATGCCAATTTTCTATGTTTTCATGGCATCAATTATTCCTATTGCATTCCAAAAACAGAACATTTTCAGTGAAGATGGAATGATTCCAAGGATACCACTGGATTTCCCATAATAAATGGTCTTAAGCATTTTTGGTATATTTTTTTTTGCGTGTGTGTTTCACCCATATGCTACCTCCTGGTGGCCAATCCCAGTACTAAAAATTCCCTTGTATTATTTTGAATTTATTTGCATTGAGACTAGTGTTGACCCCGCAATAAATCCAATGTTATGGCTATTTCTCTGGGGTGGACATCGCGAGGTCTATGGATATCTTTAGGTTAATCTACTCTACTGATTTCTTTGATCTCAGCCAGGACCTCAACTAAGTTCATTGGAATTCCCATGTTTACTCTTTTCCAATGCATTTGTCTCCACACTATAATTATGATACTGTAGTCCTGTGGCAGTTCGGTTTCCAGTATCCAGGGTGCACCACTGAGTGTGGGAATACCCATGTACTTTGTCTAAGTGGCTATAGAGCTACCAGACACTTAATGATTCTCTCACTGAAACTGTACGTTTGTATAAATTTTTAACACATTTTTTTACTATTTGTATTTATTTTCTAATATAAATAACAATGCAATTTTTCCTGGTGCAGATGATGACAGTTTTCTACATAAATGCAATGGTAAAGGTTCATGAGAATTGGTCTTTTTGAGGATTATCTCTGATAACCCTCAGTTATACCAATTCTAGCGAACCTTTACAGTTATATCTCATGTTGTTTAAGTGGGATATGTTTGAAATTCATTCGTATGGCATAGAATGATGATTCAATAACTGGCCATTTGGGGTGCTGCAATTGTCTGTAGAATACAGGGTAGGGTTGTTGCATGGGGTGTGTGCAATACGGGGCTCCTTGTTGTACATGTATTTTAGGTTGCTAACATTGCTACCTAAGGCTCACTCCACTCACATTGCTCCTTGGAGATGTCTAACTGAGTCCAACATTATCATTGCATATGTTAGGCCAAATTGGTGGTGATGTCCTAAATACTTCCAGCTTTGATTTAGCACATTCTTTCATAAAAAATACCCAGGGTGTGTTCGTGTCCATAATGTTTTTATAGCGAAAGTCCGTCCGTATATCCTTTGTGGAAAATTGTAGCCAAGGAAGTGTCATTTTCGTGATATTAGACATGTGCAATAGTGACTCATTGTGACCTTGTGGTCAGCAGCTACCCCCCCCCCCCCACCCTCTATTTTGATTATTTTGAAAGTTACAAAATACATTTATGTGAATAGTATTCCTGACCGTAGATAATCTATGTTCTGTTTATCTTGGATAACTCATATAACTTTATATAGAGTGAAATCATTTAACTATAAAAATGGCACACACAAAAAAAAAAAAACAGCAGAACACATGCCAAAGCATTATTAAAATTCTTCCATCAGACCCTGATCATAATCCTGGTTATTATCATCATAGCCTACAATATCTGTAATACATGTAGCATGTAGTATAGCAAATGATATACTGGCCTCAAAATGGCTCAACAGAGCATTTCTCTTGCGAGTCATAATAGTTCTAGATTACATGTCAATGTGTCATACTGGAATGCAAGCCCTTATCCTTATCAATATTCACAATATTATGATTACAAAGTGGCATTCAGCACTCAGTTCCCTCTGAGAATTTTTCCCCTTCTACCCTATTGAGAAGATTCGAATAGTTTTAAATTTGAATTTGAATTGAATTTTGTACATGGCAAGACCTTATGTTAAAACGCATCTCGAGTATAATTATCAGGTACACCCTGAGTACAATAAGGCACGTTTTTATGGAAGATTCTAAAGATAGGAAGATTACTCTGTTCTTGTAATTGAGATAGCTGTTGCTGATCCTGCATGATGAATCCTATCAGTTATCATCTCACAATAAACCCATTAACAAAATTGTAAAATCCAAGTCTAGATAAAATCACTCAAGAAGTGATGATTCTAGGTGGGCATGGACTACCTTCCTTTCAGCCTTCCAAGATAAGTACATATTCCAAAACAAGCTGACAACATTAATGAGAATAACACGGAACTGGCCTGGCAAAAAGGAGAAACTAACCGCTTGAACGGGTGGCCATAGAGCATAACTTGTTATGAGCATTGGTTTATAGTCTACTTTGAGTTGGCGCTCTATTTCTGCTTTGGAGTCTCTTCGGAGGGCACCCATTAGGACAACAAATACTCCTAAGTATAATGGCAAGAAAAATCCTTGATCAAGCATGAGCTTCATTGTCACTTTCTTCAAAACAGATCCCTGTATGCGGCGGTCCAGGTAGGAATACCAAACATGCATGCCTGGACCAAAGACAAAGAATCCAGCACCGAGAAATCTGGCAGCTCGGGTTTTGTCATAGTCTTTGAGCGAGTGTTGCGAGATGCAGACTTGAGCGAGTAAGTCTCCACCACCCATTAGTCCTGCTGTTGTCAAGGATTGGGTTCTCCATGGATATTTGTCGATAAGCCGCATGTAGCTGCGACATGCTTGTGTCAGTCGTGGAAACATGGTGGTGGGTTTATTTTCTGTCAATGCTTCTCATGCTTTCTCATCTGTAAACAAAGAAAAGAGGAATCAGAATTAACAGTCACTTAACATCACTACAGCAAAACTGCCTTCTCCATCAGAACAAAGTCATCAACGTGCTTGGCACCATACCTTTGGTGGTATAGATGGTGCATGAGTGAGTGAGTAATAGATGTTTAACGCCATTTCGACAGCTAAGGTCATAATCATGGCGAGAATGACATTACAAAATTTTACAGAGGAATGTGTCAGTGCCCGCGCATATGTGCACCACACACATCCTGAGGGGATAGGAAAGATGAGAGGTAGACCCTTTTAAGTGGGCTAGGGAGCCCGTGCATATGTTCACCACACACATCCTTTTAAGTGGGCTAGGGAAGCCCAGATGGTGCATGACAAATCATTCTGTACACAATATCGTTGTCATCGAGGGTATCTCTCATTAGCGCTAATTAATTAATACTTGGAAATACACTGCAGATATACTATCAGAGGGGAGTGACTATCTCAATATGTCATCATTATAAAGAATTTGTTAGAGCAACTGCTCACTGCAAGCAATTAGGTAGGGCAATGTTGGCAACATCATAATAGTGAATGTCACTAGGCCTGCCACTTGTGGATGGCCAGTTGTAGTATCTTGTGCAATACCCTCCTGGTGATATACATATCCATACTTATCCACTCCCTACACCAAGACGGTGACAATAGGTGGAGATATTTCACTTTATCACAATCTTATCTCCAATCATCTGGGTGCAGTTCATTTGATGTTCACACACTTTAAACGACATTCGTGTCCACATGTTAGGTAGTTACCATACGGTTCTTAATAACACTTATCTGCAGGGCATTTCAAAATGATATCTATAGCTATAGGTTTGAAATGCCCTCCATGTAGACAGTGAAATCGAATGAATGATCTAAGGGACTTAGTTCTTCTAATCCTTTATGGCCAGACTGCGTATTATGGCCATCACCATTGCCCCTATTCTAACCTGACTTTTTAAGATTTTGTTGATGTCAATTCAGCTAGCCCTCCATCAGTCGAGATTAATAGTCTACTTGAATACTTTGTGTTTCTTCCAAAATACAGCCAGGGTTACAAAATTAGTGACATGACAGAGGTGCTTTCTTAAATTCGACATTGGAAATGAATGGTTCTTAGGGGTTACAGAGGACATGAGGATTGAAGTGACATGTGACATGATCATTTCTTAAAATCGACATGATTGTAACATGGGGGATCCCCCGTCCAGACCCCCATTGTCGGGCAATTTGCAATCGTAGCATCCTTTGAAAAGGACCTCCGGGGAGGAGTGAACTAAACATATCAGCTTATGGAATCCTATCTCATGCTATCCGGGTTCAATTCTCTTTCCATCCCCAATGGGCACTTTCAACCACAGTAGTCAATTGCACGGTGTTTAGCTTTTGGGAATAGTCTCTGTAGAAGTGACTCTATTGCAATTGACCTTCAGATACATGCAATATAAAATTATGTAAAGGCTCAAAAGCGCACCCAAAGGCGAGTTTGGGCAAATAAGGAAATGCGCGTTTGGAAGTCACCATGCAGAAAGCAATAATACTTTTTTGAAAGACATAGAGAAAAATAAAGTGAGTATATGATATTATGTTATGATCCCTTAGCGAAGTCTTTCTGAGCCACTGTGGAATGCATGGTCTGGGACGATGGTGCATGGATTATAGCTTCTGTGTCCACTCGGCATTAGGTGATTGATAGCTGATTAATATACACCTAAATACCTCATGTATGAGAGGCACCCTGAATTGAAGGGCTGCCATAAGGAGAGCAGTTACTTGCTGTTCTCGACTGGACTATGATGTAGTCGCCTATAGAAGGCATACCTGTTACTCTCAAGTTTGGCTAAAGGCTCAAGGCTCACTCTCCTCGTGTATAAGCCGTGCCTTGTATGTGGTATTATGGCAATGCAACAGGGGAGTCACTGTCCATTGGTAACCATACGGTGTATTTTTATGAAATATGGTTTTACTTTGCCATGTCATAGAGTGATTGATCACTCACGCGACTGACGCTCAGTCTGGAGCACTTTTATTATGGACTATTATGTTATGCCCCTCCTGTCCAACCCAACTTGTTCTCCCTGTGCTTTGCCATGGACTAATACTTCAATACCAACATCCACCACCTGGCATTAATAAGCATGCCACTGCGTGTTACTGTTTTTGACATTTTAGGGGTGGATGCGTGTGTTCTGAATGACATGTCGACCCACTATTACTCCACATGTGCGACATTTGTAGAGCTATGGCGTTGACTGGATCCTCTTCCACTTTTAAAAGATGTATGTCAGTATAGATGCGAATTTTTAAAAGAGACCTATATTTTTTCTGTCAAAGGAGTGCAAAAAGGGTTAGTTATAATAATGATTCCTGAAGTACATAGTTTTCTCTTTCTTAGACTCAAAATAGGCCCATGTGTAGGTGATGCTGAGGGACCAAGTGCAAACAGTTTTAATAGGCCTGCAAGCATCAATAAAATTGTATCCTTTTCCACTCTATGCACCCACACAAGTGTAAATATAAATGTATGCCGTGCTATGTCAATATGAATTGACCTATCTGTCTTATACATATATTAAATGCTGGCCCCATTAAGTATTCCATGCATATGATGTACCAACCTATAGTGGTGTCATGTAAGAGGGAAAAAGAGTTAAATTCTAAGATAAACCACCTACCTCTTTCCAGCATCACATAATATTGAATGAAGAATGTCTGGTGTGATGATGTGTATTGGTCAGGTGACCTATAGGTGAGCTGTATATAGATATATAGATAAGATGATGAGTATCCCTATCTGTTCTTATCTCACCATTACAGCACACTGTGTGTATACATGTCTGGTCCCTGCAGTGTCTGCCTATGTAATGCAGTGTAAAGGCGTAAACGTGGAGGAGGAACACACGTCTAGCTATATGGATGTGACGTGTTGGAGTATGTAAGCCGCCATTTTGTCCCCCGGGTGCATTATTGATGCATTTAGAGCCACATTCCACATAGCTACATGCATATATGGATCTTCATATCATATTTGAAATTTTGTTGGTCAAACTGACTATCCCGTTACTATATTGATTTAATTTGAGATGCAAGCATTTGGATTCTTGTGCATCTTATTTTGAGGTCTTGGCAATTTTGATGCCCCACCCCCCTGCTTTGTGATATGGGGGCCGAGCGCCCCCCCCCCCATTATTCCTACGTCACTGCACCCGAATGAGGACCTTCAGTACCACATAGCCTCCCCTAGTGTTTCGGGTTTAATTATTACTATTTATGATAATTAAGTTATATGTGTCACAGCAAGGGATGCGTGACCACTTTGGCTATCTTCAAAACATCTTCTATTTTGGTATTCTCAGATTGAGGACCTTCTCATCAGGACTGACTAGTTCTATGGTTTTGTGAGTTTGTGTGAATCAAGGGCATTATAAAATTTCTTTCTAGCTACATCTATTGGTTTATGATTAAAGTGACATTGATCTGTAGTCGACCAGCTATGCTCCTATGAATGGTCATACTGTGCTTAACATCGAGGTCATGGAAAATTCCTTGGCTCTATCTGCAGACTGTAGTGCCTGGTAAGTGATAAATGGATACGACCATAAGATACAGAGTCTACCTGATGGTGCTTTTATCTCTCTTTTTATTGCACGACTCTATATGACGGAATTTCCTGTTCAACAGGGAAGTATAGAAGGCTATCATGTTCAGGATATACAGGAGGTAAATTGTACTGAAAGCTTCAGAAGGAAAAGAAGCTCAGGTCAACTCTTTTGAAAGCGTAGACTAGGAAGTTTATGCTGTTTTCTCCCTTTCTTCTTACATTGTGAAATGGTACAAACAGACATTTGAAAATACACTCATCTCATACAAGCCACCCCTGTATGTGTGTGCATCGTAGTTGCCAATGATATCATCGTAGTAATTCTAGGACTTCTACCCCTAAGGCATTTACCCCCTGGACATTTACCCCCAGACTTTTACCCACATGCCATTTACCCCCAATGATATTCACCCCCTTGATGATATTTACCTTCTCAGACATGTACCCATCGGACCTTTACCCCCTAACTCTTCTACCCCCTAGGGCATTTACCCCCTTCATATTCATGTAGTCCTTGGGACTAGAAATCTAGTCCTTGGGACTAGAAATCTAGTCCTGGGGAGTAGAAACCTAGTCTTCAGCACTGCGCTGTAGTCCTGAGGACTACTACATATACTTGAGGACTAGTTCATCATATTATCAATAAAATTGCATTTGGGACTAGATTCTAAGCCCCACGGCTTACCTGTATAGTCCTGAGGACTAAAGCATAGTCCCCAGGACTATGACTTTGTGTCTTGTCCCTAGGACTACCACTTGGTCTGTTTTATATTCCTCAGGACATAAAGACAGAATGGTAGTCCTTGGGACTATAGGGAGTAGTTCAGTACTAGACTTAAATCTATTAGTAAATCTATTGCCAAAAGCGAACTAAGTATATTGAAAAAAAGAACAATTAGGCACGGGGACTAGAATCCTAGTCCTTCATACTGGAATGATAGTCCTAGGGAATAAAGGGTAGTCCTCAGGACTAGATCCTGGTCTGGTCCTGGACTCTACTGAGTAGTCCTTAGGACCACAATATAGTCCACAGGACTGACTTTCTAATCCCAGGGACTCTGAAACCTTGACTGTTTCTAGTACCCAGGGCTGTACCAGTTTGACTGTACAAATATAATATAACTAGATATGTTATTCTGGAAATAGGGCCCCAGTCACAAGGACTATTATTCTAGCCCCAAGGACCATGTTCTAGTCCTCATAACTTTACTTTGGTCCCTGGGACTATTCTCCATAGTCCCCAGGACTATGTTTTAATGAATATATTATAATAGTCCCTATGTTGCACTGCTTGAGACTAAACTCATACTCCCAGTGAGTAACTCTGTTTAGTCCTGAGGACTAAAAGTATACATGCCTAGTCCTTGGGACTAATGTGTAATCCCAAAACCATTCCTCTAGTCCCTAGGACTATAAAAGGCATCCTTCAGCCTCAAGACTAGGTCCCTATAGTCTTGGGGACTACACTTATATAGTCCCAACTGCATTAGGCATCAATAGAGTAATTAATAATCCTAAGTTCCGGCACCACATATTAGTCCTGAGGACTACTTTTTAGCCCCAAGGACTACATTTAGTCCCTGGGACTATCCGTCCAGTCTCAATGACTATACCTTCATTTGCAGAGGCAAGAGGCATAGTCCTGAGGACTACATTCTAGTCCTGAAGACTTAGCGCAATTCTTGAGGACTACACCTGCCCATGAATGTCCTGGGGGCATTTTCCAACTCTGCCCTTTAATAATATAGAGGGTGGAGTAAATGTCCGAGGGGGTAGAGGGATGTAGGGGGTAAATGTCCACGGGGGTGGATGTCCAAGGGGGTGGATGTCATTGGGGTGGATGACCTTGGGGGTAGATGTCCATGGGGGTAAATGATTTGGGGGTAGATGTCTGGGGGTAAATGTCCAGGGGGTAACTTCTATTTTAGGTCATGTTACCCATTGGAGTGAATATAGATGCACTCCATCAACATGACTGTATGTGAATTCTTGATGACAAAGAGAAAGAGGTGTACTTGTTCGACCTAATTAAACCAGCGGCAGATACGACCTATAATATAATTAAAGAAAAGTAGCAATACACAAAGAGGGACTATCAAGAAAAACTGTTGCATTATAAATTATCAACAACTGCCGCCCATTTCTTGTTATACCACGGTTATCACGTATCAGAACGATTTTGGGTGCCCAAACTGATTAATCTGAGTGCTTTTATCACAGGATAGAGGCACTGAGTTGGCACTTGAATATTGAGAGTGTTCTTTTTCTGTACTTTTCTTATATTTGACAGCAGGTGAGATATAGCATTGACTACTGAAAAAGCTCAGCATGGGTGAGAATTGAACTAGGGATCTTCTGATCCAAAGTCCTGCATGCTATCCATTAGGCCACAATGATATTGCGTTAGATGAGTCTTATGTCTGGGACCCTTTGGATACCATATATATTTTTATGTCATTGAATGCATTCTGATGCATTCTACTGCATTCTAAAGATGCAGACTGTGGTATAAACGCACTGTGTGATGATTATGGATGCACTCATTGACTTTAGGGCCAGATAAAAGCACTCAGCTTCACCTCATGCTTTTATCTGGCCCTATAGTCAACTTGTGCATCCATAATCATCATATATTGAATCAATATAACCTACTCTTCTGCCTTTAAGAAATCGAACATAATGACCTTTTGCAATTTTCAGTAATAATCAAACCTAGATATTGTTTTCGGTGGGTTGCAGTAGGGTAGGCCTACTTATTGAGTCTGTGTCTGTGTAAGTGGGCAATAATAGTTGTTGGGTGATATTCTGACAGCTAAGGTCACATTCATGGAGGAAAAAAGGTATCTTTAGAAATAAGTTTGATAGATTATTATGTGTCCCTGCCTGTGTGTGCCCCCGTGGTATGGGCACCAGACACACACAGGGGACACGAAAGAGGACACAGTATTGGGTATGCATTACTCAGCCCCATATCTGCTAAAAAAGAAAAAAAAATATTAAGAGAAAAGTCCGCACCATCTAAAGTTGGCCCTGTTTTGGGACCACCTACCTTTCTTTCCAAAATCCTAATCTGCATTATTACAAATATTTTTTACAAATATTTTTAAAGTTATGGTGCGGGGTGTGACGTCACAAGCTTTGAGTTAGATAATAAGCCTGAATGCTGGCACCAACTCGCATCTAAGTACAGAGTCTAAAGAAGATTGTGCTGGAGGCTTGGTGGAACCATGTTTGGACTCAGGTTATGGTTTCCCATCATATATTGTGGGGGGAAAAAATGGCGGAAAATTATTTTTAAAAAATCGGCACAAAAACAGCAAATAATTATCCTTAGGGGGTGAAAAAGCATTTAAAAACATCCTGTCACTTCAGAATTTTGATTAAATGTCTCAAACTGAAGTTTTGAGTGCATCATGGCGAGTTTGTTTACATTTTTCTGCCGTGTTTGTTTATGTTTTTGGCCAAGTAATGGCAGTGATCATCTAACACAGTCACTGATGTGCTGTCCAGGATATGTCCAGAGCCTGTTCCCCCTAATGGCCGGGCTAATGGGTCCCTAGCCCCCCCTCCCCATGGGGTCAAGGGTGTGTAGGAATGAGATGCAACAGAGGGTGTAGAAGTCAGACGCATGGTGGGTAGTTAGTGGAGGAGTGACATGCAAGGTGTACCGAGGGTGTAGAAGTCAGACACACAGTGGGTGGTTGGTGTAGGAGTAAGACGCAAGGCATACTGTTATACACATACTGAAGGGGTAGAAGTGAGATGCATGGTGTGTGGTTGGTGTAGGAGTGAGACGAGTGAGATCCCCCCCCCCCAAATTTGTTTTTTGTTCATTTCAGGTATTAAACCCCACCCTACCTAGCAAAACAGGGCCAACCCAAGCTTTTTTACTCCCATTTTAAAGAAAAATATTTGTTTTTGGATGAGGTTTTTGGATGTCGATGACACGTACGAGTCATGAGTCACTGTACCAGTTACATAATTAAAAAAATGTTGACCTACCCTACCAAAATTTTTGAGAATGTTACCTTAAACAAACAACTTTTTCGGGCCTTATCTATGTGCAATTTAATATAACCCCAGCGCCGAAGGCGCTGGTATGAAGTACATCTGACAAAGTAGTGGATCCAGGAGCCATTCCTAGTGCCCTTGATTCAAAGGGATCGACCCACCTTTAATCAGTCTCAGACCCGACTCTATCAAATAGTAGAGTCTGAGCAGAAGTCTATTTGTGGCTTGTGACAACCCCTGCTGCCCCCTAGTGGTAGTTCCTGATAGTTCCTGTGACAGATAAAGGGTAGATCAGGGGCTTTTTATTTGCTGCATTGTATTACCTTTTTCTCAAGGCTGATATCCTATTTAGTGGGTGTTGTGTTCTGTTGTTTTTACCTGGTTTGTTTACCTGAGGCCAAACCACATGTAGAGATGTCCACAACTATACAACATGCCATAGAGAAGAGCAGAGAGGCTGCTGGGGTTGCGTACAAAAACTAGTAGGAAGGGGGTACTTTTTGTACCTCTGTTACGGACCCGCCCGGACCCGTTATAAGGGGTCCTTTAAGGTCCAAATTAGGCTCAAAGGGGTACGTTTTGAAAGAGCTTTCCAATGCTGAAAGAATTGTTGAAATATTCCAACTAGAACCAGAGTTAGGGAGTATTCATGATTTATGGCAGGGGTGGGGGTGAGCAAATTGACGGGGGGGGCTATTTATTTTCAGGGTATTCTTAGAGGGGGCCATTTGTTTTTTACCTATTCTTAGAGGGGGGCCATTTATTTTTAGGGTATTTATCCAAAATGTCACAAATTTCGTCACCATGAAATGTCTTTTTATGTATCAGAGACTCCTTGAGAAAGACTAAAGGTAATGAAATTCATCCAGTTCAGTGAAATCTAATTGGAAAATTAAGTACTGTTCTACAATATGATATCCTTGCACACCCTGACTTGAGGAGGATTGTTTGTGGGCCTGACTGAAGAAGCTATCCTCATGTATAATCTGCATCTTATGCATGAGTTTTTACAGTAGTAGGTCTACTATTCTACACAAAAATACCTTGTCTATAAGGTGTATCTGAGTTGAGACCAATCCTATCACCTATCCCTTGGAGTCTATTAACCTATTAAGGGCAGAAGGCACATGATTTTTCTGGCCATGGGGACAGCCTATAAAATCCTAGGAGTAAGGGAGTGGTCATTATTTATCAACAGCGGGCCGGTGGTGGGTTTTTATGTCCCCCCCCCTCGATGACAGTGAAAATGTTTTGCGCCCCCCCCAAACAGGAGGCGGGGAGAATTTTTGCACCCCTCTTTGAGCTAAAGTAGCGCGGGGGCATTTTTGCTCAAAAGAGGGTAAATTTTTTTAGCCCCCCCCTCAAGAGGGGTCAGAAATTTTTTTACGCCCCCCCTCAAACCCACCATCCCCCCTGTTGATAAGTAATGACCACTCCCTAAGGGCCTACCTTCTATAAAATGCACCTGCACTAATAAGCGCACCCCTTGCCTTTTGGGCTGTAAGCACACACCCCTTGTGTCAAATCATGCTAATGTAAAAGTAAAGTTTTTTTAGAGCAAATGGTCCCTTGGAATTTGTATCACACGGCCTTCATTTTTTCTTGAATTTTTAGGCTGGGAAAGTGGTACATTTTTCAGAAAAAAATCAAAATATAGTCTGAAAAGGGGTATACTTCATGCAACTCTTCCGTTCAAGGGGTGCCCAAATTCAGAGTTTGTCTTCTGTCATCCTGACAGCAGGAAAAGGGGTGGATTTCCAAGCTAATTCCCGTCAAAAGGGGTACATATTAGTCAAATTTCCCCCCGCATAAAGGGGTACCAAGTCAATGTGGATGTGGTATGCCTCAGTGTAGAAGCAGAGCATCAGTACCACAGAGACGCTTATGGAGGCACAGAGGGCCAGTGTGTTTGCACCAGGATCCTGGGATATTGGTTCATCCACTAGACTACAGGGGGAGCCAAAAGTAACCATCCACAAATAGACTCTTCTCCAGGCCCACATGTTCACATAGTGGGGCTGGGCTCGAGGCTGCCTAGCATTGGATTGAGCATGGTCTTGTCACCAAGGGCCAGAACTGAATCTAGAACTCGGGTAGGGGAGTGAAGCTATATATAGTAATAGGGTCAGGCACTCTGAAGGGCCACCATATTGCTACCCATTGCTTGACAGTAGGCTCAAAGCAGACATGGAACATTGCAGACTCAGTCAGGGGTGTGAAACGCTAAAACTGGTTTAGGCTGAAGTATATATTGTGATGATTTACAGTCAATTTCACATTTGATAAAAGTTGTTCAAACAGCTAATTAAATGTATTATACCACCTTTTTGGGGCTTAAGTATGATTTAGATAACAACAGAAACCAGTTTGAAAGGTATCAAAACAATGTGAGACCATTTAGTTTCAGTCACATGAAACTACAGCGACTGACACTACTACCCTACTCCCTACAACTTCTGCATGGAGACTTACTCAAGTTGGCGCGCGTGCTTGCCACCAAACAATTTCATCTTTTGCTTCGTCAGACAAAAACATTTTTGCTCTATAATCTCTCCCAGTTCTCACCAGAGCTGCATTTTATCCCTTTCAATGGCTTTGATATGTGCTAGACCATACTCTACTCCAGGTGCATAAGCATTAAGCAAGTCATCTGTTAGGACTGATGTTCAGAGATGTAAGTCAGGTACTGGGAAAATCCTTGAAAAGGTGGTATCGCAATACTGGGAGAGTTGGCAGGCCCCCTGGTAAGCAGAATGTTCATGGCAGACTGACCAGCACAGCATTATGGCACCCCAGGTGTTAAACAATTGTACTATATTGCTGACTGGTGATTTTAGACCAATCAGAGAGCAGCATATCCTTCATTTCTCCCTGGGAGGGTCTGCCGCTGAGATTCCCTGCCCAGAGTCTCCCCTGGACCAGTGAGTCCATCTGCTTACACCAGTGGGGTTTAGTGGAGTCCCTAGTTGAATGAGACAACTGAGGACTGGGTCTGTCTGAAGAAAATGACTAGGGAAAGAAGGCTGTGAATAAATTCTGTCCCTGAAGACCCTAGATATCCCTATTCAGACAACATTCTTGAATTCCCTATTTTCAGGGAAATCACTGACAACTTACATCTCTGGATGTTGTGACTGAAATTAATTTCTCAATTTTATCTTGAGGTAGATAGATCAAACTGTTTTTCAGAGTCCAACATAAATCCTAGGAACCTCATGACCTTGTTAGGGATCAAAGACAACTTGTTTGGATGAATGACCAACTCTACACTGTTCAATAGTCTTGCTAGCCCCGCCACTGATTTTTCACATTCTTCCTTGGTTTCAACGATGATAAAAATAATCGATGTGGCGACCTTGACCTCTGCTACGCCCACCTCTCTGGCGTACTGTTTACAGCGCCACCCTCTACTGGAGTGTAGTCACTGTCTTGGTGCCAGCCATGGCATACAGATGTACGCAGATCATTACGCAAGTGATGAGGCTGAGTTGTTGGGCTGGTATCCTGCTGCAAAACATAGTCCCTTAGATTTTCTTCCTATAACCCATTAAAATCCTCAAAAAGAAAGTCAGATTTCATTGGAAATATGCTACCTACATTTGTTCCAATGGGTTTTCTATTTGTTCCCAACAGTTGTTGAGAAATTAAAATATTTGCCTACACTGTCAGTGAGAGCACTGGTGATCTCCTCGCCGATAGAAATGTATTGTTTTGGTCTGGGTTTGGGCAACTAGTGGACACTTGGGTACAAATAAGTTCTACGAGGAGATAAGTATAGTCCTTTTCTAGAAATCCCTATCATTCCATAGCATATCTCTGGAGGGATTGCTTATTATTTAGTCTCAAACTTTATAACCAGGCAAGGAAGGATACAGCATCGCAGCCATGACAGTGGCCTGACACACTTTCATTTCATTGGTCAGTCTGATACTCCCAGAGTAGCACAGCATCAGAGATACGTTCAATGAGAACGTTAGCTGATATTAGAGTGCCTCTCTGGTAGTGCTGGGCGCGTCCACATGGTTGGCCTCACCCACGTCTCCAACTGTCCGGTCCCATCAGGTCCTGTACTAACTTGTCTGCCTTCTTGGCCTCCTTGACAGTGTTTTCCACATCATCTTCAAACAAGCTTGTTTCACTTACATCTGCTTCCACCACTGACCTGGTGACTCTGTTGTCCAGGTTGGGTTGCAGGGCTTGTTTGTGTTGTCTAGTAATGGACGTATTCGTATAGAATGCTAATCTCAAAGCGTCAAGTGTATTAGTCCCAGCCGTGGCCAAAGGTTCATCCTTCTTTCCTCTCTCCACCATTAGTTCCAGCATGGGTAGGATTGCCACAATACTAGCCAGAATACAAGCTTGTGATAGCTGAAGTTCTTTATCAGCACGCTTTGTCCCGAAGTCAACCTTGTCCGACTTGTAGAACCCGGTGTCCATGCGTGGTGCTGTCAACTGCTTGACATTCTTTGGTGGCGGATACTTTGTCACCAAGTCTTTCGCTTTCACCAGATCTTTCGAACTTTTGTAACTCCATCCGACACATTCTCTCTGTTTGCTTCTTCAACAACCTGTTGTGCTGCTGCTGCAAATGGAGAATGGTCCCAATTCTGGAACGGGTGGAACTCAACTTCATAGGGAGCCTAATTCTCGCGATAAACTAGGTCGTAAAAAATTTCTGATTTGGAATTAAAATGACCAATATTTGAATTGACCTGGAGGCCCACCATATATGAAATTTTAAGGCTCAACTCCCATTCTTAAAAAAGTTATGCTAGGCCTAAGATATTCCCCTATCCTTCAAGCCTGTGGGCGATAATATGCTGAGCTCGGAATCCGCCCGCACATGATGCGACTTCGCCTCCCTATTCCCGTCGGCCGCCTGTGCTCCTGCTCCCTCCTGTCCCGCGCAGTGGTAGTTTTAGCCTTTTTTTTGCTGGTGACGCTTTGTTCCCATTATCAGAACTTTTCCTTCTCACACCCACTTGAGAAACCGAGTCAGTGTCAGAGATACCGCCATTAACAAAACAGTCAGCGAAATCACTGTCACTGTTGACAGCAGATCCAACTTGTGACAACACATGGTCTTGACGTCTGTTCAATAATGTTATTCTGATCCAATTGCTGCACCGCAAATCGTGATTCTAACGAAGTCCTCGTAGTGCAGACTCGCGAGCGTCACTGTCAGAGCAAATAGCCTTGATCCAATTTGTATAAACTAATAGTTTTGGCAAAAGTAGTTCTACGGCTTAGGGACAGTATCCTTAGCCCTTTAATTGTTTCTAGTTCTATTATAGTTTAGAGTATGTAATCATGGTTTGTACGGCCTTACTTATCTGGATCGAGATTAATGCTAGATCACGTGACTAGATAAGCTGTACCACGTGACTACATGCACCTTATGATGTCGCACGCTAGCCTTGCTGCACAGTAATATCTTCATCGTCTGAAGACACAATTCCATTATGTAGATCTTGGCCTCAATCTTCACTGCTGTGTTCATTATCCGCTATTTTGTATGTGACTCCGCCACACATGGTTGGTCTGTTTTCTGAAACAAACCTAAGAAAAACTGGTTAGCCCCGCTTTCCAGAACGGAGAATTTCACATTCTATCCGTTTTTATAAAAGCAGAATTAAAAATAATAAAATATAATAGTAGGTAAGTTTAAAACCCTGTTACTTACCTGCGCTCCACAACCGGACCACTTGGTTCAAGATGTTCGCGATAACTGGTGGTTCGGGTCACATGACTTCTCCCTCGTCTCCCGCCAGCACACCAGGTGGTGCTGCTGAGTTAGAATGTACACTCGGGGGTAGTAGACACGCCAATAGCTCGTGATTTTTTTTCTGAGAATTTCATCATAAAGGCCAGTATGACCCATAGACTCACTGCATTATGATTACATAACTTTACATGGAGGTCGGAGAAAACCATTGTAAGCCGAGAAAACATGTCTCTAGCAAGGTTATAACGTTCAAATGAAAAACGAGGGAAAAAAAAGATAAAAGGGCCTGGGTGGCCAATGACTCAGAATCCTAATGTCTATCCCTGGTTACAATGATCAACAGGAAAGACTTAATACTGTAGTTTTATGACAATTTATTTTACATTATACGATATATACACATGTATTCATACGTTTCTCCAGCTTAAGACGATTTTCGGCAAATTATCATTGAAAACAACAATATATCTTCAGACATTCTAATTGCGCTACTATAATATGTTCCACCCAAGACCTCCTTCACATATATGATACTTGATATATTAACTCTATGAGATATCATATTGCTTTGGCCTTTCCTTTTCCTTTTGCTGATTTCTTGTCCCTCTTTTTCAGTCCGTCCATGTTGGCTTTCAAGACATTTGCGTATGCCTGTAAATGAATATATAAACTTATAAAACCGTAGTGTTGTAGATTTTAATAGAATAGTAGAGAATAGACCTGTGAGACATAGCACGGCAACTTGTAATCTTGTGTCTAGTGATAGAATAATAGGAAAGCTAACTTCAAAGGCAATTAAAGGTTGTACCATCTGGCTCACCCTGTAACTCTTGTGCTGCCTTGTACTACTAGGTCTACTACCGAGAAGTTCTGCCTGCCCATAGATGACCACTACAAATGGTAGAGGTGGGCATGTTCAATGACCCAGAAACATATGCACCAAGGACCCCAGAATGACTAGGGTTGTGTGTGGCAGTCTTACCAACCCCAACAGCATACAGCTGGTCACAACCCCCTCCCCACCAAACTGGTAACCCCCTCCCCTCTGTAGACAGGGTACACCAAGTTTAGCATTTGTCTCTCCATAGAGATTTATAGAGATTCTAAACAGTAAATATCTTCTTCAAATACAGAATATATGATCCAAATGTACCATAACCCCATGAGATGAAACCTTTAGTACATATATACAGCAATTTCAGACCACAGAATTATCAGATAAAGCCTACAGAGATGTATTGGTGAATCTTAATTTTGTCTTATGCTAATCTTCCATAGAGCTCCAGGAGCTGAAATGTCTAATCTAATCTTAAAACCCAAACTAAACATATATCACAAAAACAAGTTATCTACAATTAGTACATACATATGCTGATAACAATGCCTCAATATTGTGCCAAAATAGTCCATAGGAGAAGAACAGTGAACGAAAATAGAAATCAGGGCTCCCCTATCCCTTACACCATGGCGACTCTGAACCATTGACTAGTCTACAAGTCTCACTAGTAGGACTTAGAGTCGCCGCGCTAATAAATGATAATGTGAACAGGGATGAAAGTCACAGAGCATAAAAATCCCTGAAATGGGACAATATTGGCCCAAAAACCTGGGTTTTTATAAGAATGTATAGGGCCCCGGAACTTCAAAATCCCTGAAATCAGGGAAATCCTTGAAGACTTCCATCCCTGTGTGAATCAGAACAAATCAGTAGCTTGCCATAATCCTGAATTTATTGACACGTCTAGAATGATAGGAAATGGTAGGCTAGACGTTGACGTACACATTACAAATAGGCAAATCCTAACCTCTCTAATATCGCTTGACCCCCCCCCCCCGACCAACACCACCAACCTTCCGATTACCAGAACTTTATTACGATTAATAAAATATACCATCTTTGAGATGAGAAAAGCTTGACATTTTTAAAATCATAACAAACGAGTCATTTATTGCCAGATGGGGAGACTTGTTGAATTTTTGTGGACAGACAAATAATATGAAATTATTATGACACAATGTCCACAACGCCATGTTGAATATAGTCGTTTTCTATACAGTCTGACAGATATGTGATGAAATACTTACGAGTTGGAATTTGTTCACATCCTTTTGGCTTATCTGAAAATAAATTCATGAAAATGCATGACCATGTGTTTTTCTAAGACCATTTAAGTTTATGAGACGAATAGTCGTAGTACCTCGCTTATTAGGTGCACCTCGCATATTGAGTTGAAGGGAAAGCTATAAGATGCCCAGGACTTGATTTTAAGCAGTTCAATGACAATGTGATGTTACAGGCGCACCCCGAGTTCACAAAGATCCCATAAGCCGCAATAGCCCTCAGATTCCCGTATAAGCCGAGGTATCACTTGCCTGTGACAAATCTCTCTAATGAACAGCTGCTTTCCAGTTCCACTATGTTATCTGTGCATATATATTGTATTTAGAAAGCATTCGTTACAAATTATAACATACAGGCAAGGGACTGGGCTTTGAAGAAATTTCCAAGAGGGTGATTTAATTCCTCTTCCAGGTGGTATTTGAGAGCAAATTTATGGTATCAGACCCCTCAAACACCTAAGACCCCCCCCCCCCCCCATTAATGTTAAAACGTTTTCTCAGTGGATCTTTTGACCTACAAATTTCCAAAAATTTCCTGAAGAATCCCATGCCTGAACATAGTACAGTAAACGTAAAAACCCTCATCTTATATGTAAGATCCCCTTTTGATTTGATACTTACCACAGTACTAATCTTTTTCTTCCCTAAAACTGCCCGGACAATACATTTATACTCTGATGGTTCTGGTAGGGGCATCCGTCCTGGGCGTGGCGTTGGTTTTGTCCTCCCGTCATCTTCAATAAAAGATGTCAACATTTACCAGACCTTACCATTTATTTCAGATCATCTATCATCTGTCTTTAGTAATGACGGGTGATTAAAACCATAGATGTAGCGATCTATTTCTCTCTTAAAATTGGAATTGCTATTAAAAAAAAATCCTCTCAACCCTGGTTGATCGGTTTCCCTAGCCCATCATAAAAGCCCTTTAAAACTTTAAAAGGGCACCGACACACATTCATCTCCGAATCGATACTTATGGCTGATGTAGTCTTCCCACAAGCGCAATGAGTATGACTTTAGCTGTCAAAATGGCATTACATAACCATTGGTCACTCACACTCCTTGAGCCTGGTGACCAATTATTAGTGCATTTCATATTAAATCTAATCCTTCTGGAGGGCTCTTACGTTTAAGGAGATAACCTTGAAAGTAGGGGTGTCATTGACATCTCATTTTTGTCGATTCCGATTATCACGATTTTTGGTCTTGATATTCCGATTTTCTCGATTCTCTCATGCAGTAAAGCCTCGTTTCCATGGGCCCAAACACGTCTAGAAAGTATATATGTGTGTGAGGGGGAGGGGGATGGAACAATAGCTAATGTTAGCAGATATGCCAATTTACCCCACCCAAGTTTCATTTCAATTTCTTGACTAAGACGCAGATAACATTTTGGTAGAAATCGTAGCAATAGATGATATTTCAAGATGCATCTATACATTGGTACCGTAATCTCCCACGTATAAGACGCGTCTTATACGCCAAACAAAGGCCAGGTGCACCTTATAGGTTTTCCCCAAGAAGGGGGTGCAAATCGCAGGGTAATTTTACTATAGAACAGTACTGAGTTTACAAAAATCACCCCTAAGAGGTGCATCTTATACACGAACCAGCCTTTCCTGAGTTTGGGGTGGGTCTTATACGCGCACCGCATCTTCTACGCGAGAGATTAGGGTAGTTTCCTATGAGTATAATTGAGAATGTAACATATCTTTTATATGAATATAATATAAGAAATTTTATGCATATTTGCCCTGGTCTACTTGTTATCTTCTTATTATTAAATCGATAAAGTACTTGTACATGAGTATCTCTTTCCCCATTCATGTATATACTATAAGGAACAATGGGTCTAAGGGAATTAGCCAGGAAAAAAATATACTATTTATTGTTTGAGGATCTACTGCTCGGGGGGATTTGTGAAAATGCAGATAAAACCTACTCCATTGCATTAATGACACAGTAAGCTTTAATATGATACCAAATATGTCTATATGGATGTCAACAGATGTCAAGGGATCAAGCCAGAATACTATTTTTACAATGTAACATTATCATGTATGGGCAATGTCGATATGATATTCACCATCTCAATAATGACGATATTTTGATATTGTGAATATCGATGACATCCCTACTTGAAAGGGTCCCTTCTGCTCCCAAGAATATAACTATGGCCTAGCAAGGATCGTCGGACCTGTGACACTCTCTCCCAGCACCATTCTAGATACCAACCAAAGCTTGACTGGAGAGTGAGGATCAAAGGCCCTGAGGCTTGGCAGTATGGTAGAGGCAGTATCAGAGTAAACGTCCAGTTATTACCACCAATTAAATGGGGCCTTCCCTCTAATCAGGGGCAGGGGGGCAAAACAAATACTTGAAAGGTGCTATGGAGATCTATATCAGATATCAGGCAAACCGCAGATCTATCAAACTGCCCCACACCCATTTGCCAATGCCATTGGCAATGGTGTGAAATACATGTAAATATTTTATCATTGCCCAAAGTTTCAGCCTTGGACAGCGGATATCAATACCAGTTTAATAGCCTGGGAGCATCTCTATATTCAACTGGATGTGTATTCCATTTTATTGTTTTATTGTCCCCTCTGATCTAGATGAGAATCTGATTAAACCTGGATGTGTATTCATTCTCAAGAAGATGTTAAGTAACTAGTACTAAAGTGGTATTGCCTCAGGCTCTGCTGGGAGAACTAGCTGAGTAGCTTGCTGCCTGGGCGACGATCTACCCAGATGAAGGTCTGAACCCAGCTCGTACTCTATCGGACTGGAGTGGAGGGGGCGAGCCTGCCAAAGTTTGGGCCTTTCTTTGAGTTGACATATGTAGGCACTTACCTACTTTTTCAAGACTTTATCCCGTTAAACTTATCTAATGGGCAATGGATAGATCTATTGAGGTTTCCCATAATACAATCTGTTCGGGGAGGGTTCCTGCTAGTTACCATAAGTAGGTCAGTCATGTGACCTGGTCTGGCCAATGGCATTGGTCTGATTAGCCTGATTACCAGAATCCCCGGACCGGCATTCTGCCAGTGTGTGGGCGATAATACAGCATTGCGTAACCTTAATCAGCCATATTTAAAAAGCAAAACCACTCATTTTTATCACATCTATCAATTTCTCATCATATAAGATGCATAGGATAAAGTCTTGGTTGATAGGTAAGTGCCAACCATGGGGGAGGTGGGGGCAAGTGTTCAAGATATTCTCGCGAAAAAGTTTGCAGGGTCTGTCAAACATACTGCAGCCCCTTAAAAAAAGAAAAGCTAGATATTTTCTAGATTATTTTTAACCATAGAACAGGTGGGAACCATTTATTTTTAGGTGTTCAGTGATCTTCTCATCATAAAATGGTTCTAAACCTTTGGTTGAACTTTGATAGGGTCAAAGGCAAAATTCCCTGCATTCAACCTTGTACAAAAATATTCATTTTAAAGGGCTAGCCAAGCCTGTTAAAATGAGCCCTTGTCTGTAAAGATCCTCCAGTAAATAGCTTCAGAATAAGCTTGCAAAGAAAGGAGAGTTTAACACTACCCAGTTCAAGCTTTATCAGTTTCACACCTCTAGTAGCTCTACTGCAGCAGACTAAGGGAGTGGTCATTATTTATCAACAGGGGAGGGATGGTGGGTTTTCGCACAGAAGCGCGAAAATTTTTTACGCCCCCCTCGACGGCAGTAAAAAAATTTCGCGCCCACGCCAGAGGCGCGGAGAGTTTTCGCGCTCCCTCTTTGATCTATAGAAGCGCGCGGGCTTTTTTGCTAAAAAGAGGGTAAATTTTTTTAAGCCCCCCCTCGAGAGGGGTCGGAATTTTTTAGGCCCCCCCTCAAACCCACCACCCCCCCCCTGTTGATAATAAATGACCACTCCCTAACGCACTGGAGGTATTTCAGTGCCTAACAAAGTAACATATGCTCTGGGCGATAATTGGTGTTTTTGCAATAATATTTCAATCTGTGTTCATTATAGACAGATACATCAGCAGATGTATCGGAGAAAGCCTTGTTTACTCTAATTCAAAAGGCCTTCTACATATCGAAATCCATCGATTAAGTCATAAATTAAGAGAATAAGAGTTACCAAACACTGAAACAGTACTTACATCTTTTCTGTGTGATGTTTAGAGATCCGGCGGACTTCGACTTTTGGAAGAGCCTTGTGAGCTCACTCAAGAACTGTAAGAGAAATAACCATTAGCTGGTACGCCTATAACGTGAGGGGTGAATGCGTTTCCATCTGTGAATGTAATATGGTCAATTTATGAGTAAAAGGTGAGATATTTCTTACCGCATCACTGTCGAGCAGAACCATCTTGCCAGGTGGACTCAATCTCCATTGATCGCCAAACGAGTTGATTTCAGCTTGCAATATTGTCTCGACGTACTCGATTGGCTGCTGTGAAACATCTACGTCCAATGAAAAGGCTTTTCTTAATCAAGGTATATACAGTTTTGTTGGGTCTCGGTACCCTAGCCTTGAAAGACAAAGACCAGCAAAACTCCAGCCGGCATCTGACTTCCGGACGAGTGTGAAAAGTAATTTTCTCTGTATTTCTACCACATTTACCTTGCAAAATGGTTGAAAACAATAGCGGAGAAGTCATAACAGAGGATGAGGCTGCACTCTACGATAGGCAAATTCGTCTTTGGGGATTAGATGCTCAGAAGAGGTAGGTGTCCGTGATAAACGGTTTGATAAGCCTGAGCCGGCTGAGGGCCTCAGACTGCATTAGGGACTTTAGGTCAATTTTTTAGAGGCTGCATTCTTCTTAGATGACCAGTGCACTATGTAGAGGACAGTCATACGATCTCAACGCACTTGGAATCAAGTCTCTACTCCTATTATTCGCTGAGATATTTCAGGTTGAAGTTGGGAAATTGAGCTCTATTCCTGGACAGGCTGCCAATACATAGGGTATCCCAAAAGTGGCACATAGACTGCCTTCTGGGTGGGTAGATGGATGGGAAGTGCTTAGATTTGCAATAGATGATCTCATAGATTGGGTATGTCTAGAGAACAGTTAAAGATATGGCCTTGAAATTTTCCGTGTGTACCAGGGTTAGTAAGAACTTCATCTAGGTCAAGTGAAGGTGACCTTCATGAAAGGTCAAGGTCACAGGGTCAATATTCAGGGTTTCTAGGTCAAACCGGCTAAATTCTAAATACTTTGACTATTTATTGTATATTATGATGCAATGTGATTAGCAATATGGTTTTTAACTGGATAGTGCCCTCAGATGACCTTGATGAAGGTCAAGGTCACAAAAAGGCCATGGCGAAAGTCAAAAGCCCATATTTTGCTTCAAATCTGAGGAAAATCATATTTGAAGACACCTAACATTGTCCCATGTAGAGCTAAGGCCATCTACCACTTGAATTATCATAACTGCCTTATTCAAGGTCAAGGTCATCTGCAAGGTCAAGGAGACTGGGCTAATTTAACTTTAATTCTGAATAACTCAGTAAATAATTGGAGTAGAGACTTGATTCCAAGTGCGTTGAAATCGTATAGATGAGCTCTTTAAGATCTGCCACCTTGTTCAAGTGCATGTAGACCATGACTTATACATCATTCAAAGCCAGTAGAAAGTTCAAGGTCAAGTCTTAACTAAACAGTCAAAAAAAAGTCTGAAAATACCATATCCCCCTGCCCTTGAGGTTTGCGCACGGAGATCGAGCATTGGGACATGCGATGCGATGTGCTATCGTTACCGTAACGTAAAACATTTCCAAATATGCATTGTGCTATTCATTATTGAAGTATTCAAAGATACATAACAGTGTTTAGGCATGTATATTTGACACAGGGGTAGACACCAACTTTTCTAGCCACTGGCCACCTAGGCCAAGACCATCGGAAATCACTCACAACTACTGGACATTGGCCACTGGGCCTGTCTAAGTGTCTACCCCTGTTGACAAATACTGACAATAGTATGGACAGATATTCAAAAATTATGAGATCTATATCAATGTTTATTCCAGACACTACCGAAGAGTGCTATTTGTCCACCACAGTAGAAGGTATCTAAAATCTAGTGGATGCTAAGCATTGAAATAGATAAGTGTTCCTTGTTTATTTGTATTGTTTGTCATCGTTGGATTTACAGTTTGCAGTTGATCACTTGCCATCTTGCATAACAATACTTGGTAAGTGTTGCTGTCTATTGCAAATATTATATTCAGTAAAACGAACACACAAGCCCAAGAAAAGTAAAGTGTTGTTCATGTATTCAAACCCTAATATGTACTGTTTATTTTCTCGTATAAGCCACACCCTTGTATAAGCCACACTCCCGACTTTAGAGGGACCTATAAGTCACTTTCGTTGCTGGAAGATTGTACTCTTTAGTACTGTTCTATAGTACCAAATACCCTCCTATAAGCTGCAAACCCTAATATGTACTGTAAATTCTCTCATATAAGCCGCACCCTTGTATAAGCCACACTCCCGACTTTAGAGGGACCTATAAGTCACTTTCGTTGCTTGAAAATTGTACTCTTTAGTACTGTTCTATAGTACCAAATACCCTCCTATAAGCTGCAAACCCTAATATGTACTGTAAATTCTCTCGTATAAGCCGCACCCTTGTATAAGCCACACTCCCGACTTTAGAGGGACCTATAAGTCACTTTCGTTGCTTGAAAATTGTACTCTTTAGTACTGTTCTATAGTACCAAATACCCTCCTATAAGCTGCAAACCCTAATATGTACTTTAAATTCTCTCGTATAAGCCGCACCCTTGTATAAGCCACACTCCCGACTTTAGAGGGACCTATAAGTCACTTTCGTTGCTTGAAAATTGTTCTCTTTAGTACTGTTCTATAGTACCAAATACCCTCCTATAAGCTGCACCCCTTCTTTCGGCATATCCTATAACCCTCATTTTGATTTGGATTCTAGTACCAGCCATGGCTTATATGAAAGAATTTACGATATTATGTGCTTGCTCTAAAATTCTTTCTCATATTTTGAAAATCTTTGCATGCAATTGGACAAAAATTTTCAATCATTCCTATGTCAGTATTTTGACTGCAAATCTTAGGATAATTTAGAAAAAGAAATTTCTTTAGCCTGAACACACATCCCTTCTTTTTAACCACAAGTTACACAAAAACCAATGTCTTACTTTAGTCTTTTGGGGCATAACTTTCAAATTGAATCCCTATTGTTGTATATGTAAAGATGATACTCATAAAAACAAATTAGGAAAAATATCATAACACATTGATTCTGCATTGCAGGTTATACAACTTGAGGAAGGCAGAAAACAGAATGACACATCATTGAGACTCCCTCAGATACCACAGAAGCCTGTCTCAACGATGTCATGAAACCAATCTTAGAAGAGATCCATCAACATAGAATGTATACCAATATAAATAAACAATATGTTAAAAAACTGTTTTATTTCTTATGTCTATCATGTTCTCTTTTTTAACAGTCCCCTGAAAGGTAACCTCAATGATTGATATAAATTCCTGTGCAAAGTTTAAATAAATCACATGTAATGGTTCGTATCGACTTAAATGTTGGGTGGCTCGTTGGCTCGCTTATCACTAAAGACACCAACACAACACGAGTGATTCGGGTTGGGCAAAGCCCCAGATTACCCCTACCTCTCGGGTAGGCCTTTATTCACGTATGCTCTATAACAATTGTACGTCTTGACTGGAGCAAGTCCAGTCCCCTTCTGCGGATCGTCCGGCTTCTTAGTACAAGCTGGACGCGAGGCATGGTGCTGCCCCCTCTTGTACCAAACGGGTATCGCGAAGCGACACCTGGTTGGCATAGAAGGAACGAGCACCACACGAGCACGTCTCTCAGATGAACTGCACTAATATATATACAACGATGCCGGCCCCTACACACATATACCTTCACATTGTGGTTACGCTACCAGGGTTCTCCACAGGATGAAAAAGCATACAGGTAACTTTCGTACACAAGCGCTGTGTGGATCATAGCGGCAGAACATGGGCATGTCTCGTGGGAGAATTTTGAAAAATTATATTATAAATCGACAAAAGATTGGATTCTTTTGGAATTTTTAGATAAAATTTTACTTTTTCAGGCCTAACTTCTGTTCTAATTGGCCAATTTGCAAAATTAAAAAAAGTATGGAAAGCTTATAGTCTCCTGAAAAGCACACAGGCAGTGCTTTTTAGCTCAAGCACACAGGCGGCACTGAAAAGCACACGGGAACCCCGCCCGTGTACTCCCTATGTGTGGAGAACCCTGGCTACCTCCTGGCCAATAAGTGCAGTGTTATAAAAGTGGCATGCTATGGATGCAAGGGCCCTTGCATGACCGCAACAATATGTATGGCTCCTCATAAAAATTACCCGACTCTTATAACTCGTCGTTCAAGTTAATAAGTGAATGTGATGAACAAGACGAATACAATGTTATCTGTAAGATAAAACATAATAACAGTTGGTAGCTAAAATGAAAAATGGTGTTGATAAAAGACAACTGTTACCTGAAACAATTTTTTTTTTGGCTTAAGTAGAACACTTGATTTGCCTCTCGTACAAAACTTGAAAAATGCAGTTAAAACCTTGCACTAAGGCTATGTGCTGTGATGGAGATGCAGCATTATGAATACCTGTCTGTTTTGGACAAGCAGCTGTCCAGATTGAGAAAAGAATTTACTGTCTGAATGTCAAAAACCTCATATAGGAGTCTTCCCATAGTGTGACCTATGATTTAAGGGTATTTCGAGCTGGCGATCATCATGGTGATGTTTATTTTCACCTATGGTCAAGCATAAGAAAGTTAGCTTCCAAAATGGAGCCATGAAGGGAATTTCACGATATTTTGAGGCAACCTAACCACCTTAGCAGTACCATTACGCAGCTATAGAGGGGGTTGTTAAAAAAATTAACCCTCTTGTTAGCAAAAAAGCCGGTGCGCTACTATAGATCAAACAGGGCGCGAGAATGATCCGCGCTGGAGGACGCAAAAAATTTTGACTGCTGTCGAGGGGGGGGCATAGAAAATTTCTGCATGTCCGCGCAAAAACCCACCACTCCGCCCCCCCCCCCCCCCGTTGATAAATAATTAATGACCACTTTCTAAAGAGAAAGTCAGTAAAATCATTTTGAGATATTGCATGAACAATTCCATTGATAAATAAGGATTTTAGATAAATAGAGGAAAATATATGCCTAATTGGCGGCCATCTTGGATTTTGAAACTGGGGGGTGGATAAAAATTAATGTTGTCTTCCAATCAAGATTGAAAGACAGGTTAAATATGAAATAACAGCATATAAATCTGCTAGAGCAGTGAATGATACCAAGTGAATGCCTAAATAAACATGGAAATACAAGTAATAATTAGCTGACCATCGGGAAAATGTTCGATTTATACATGGATTTAGATAAAAATCTGGGTTAAAAATACCATGAGTGTAAACCTTAGACTATGTAGATTAAAAATCTGTGTGAGGCTTGTAGGTTTGATAAAGCTAAAGTTATATTTGAACCCATTTACATAATGCAGCTGCACTGCATTTGGCACTGCACTGCTGCATTCCCATAGACTTAGCACTGCGTGGTGCACAGAGTCAATTTTGAGCCGACAACCGACTTTCAGTGCTAATTTATCCATACTAATATCTATTTTAGCCCATAAACACCTATACAACAAATGATTGATAATTGCATCATCTACAAGATGCCATGTGCCACCAAACAAAATACCTTGAATTACTATAAAAACAACTGTCATTCTTAGAGTGCAGATCACAGTTACTAAACTTCCCAATCGGCATCCCCCAAAAAATATGGAACTTCAAGCAGAGGTGATCCCCCAACCACCTGGCTAGGTCTATTCATTGTAAAAGAACAAGATCTGTGCTTGGAGAGTGCTGGAAGTTGGGCCTAATCTGGTTCCTGGAATGTGCCACATTCAGTGCTGCAGCAGCAGCCAACATTCTGTCCAAATGTTGTCATGTGTTTTTTAACCTCATACGGTCAAAATACTCCGATTTGCTTCAGCAAGGAGTCAAAATGAAGCTTAGACATCACTGATTACAGATGGCACAAGATTGAAATGATAAAAGTAAGTCTTCCCTCTGAAAAACGCATCGCTTTGCCGCGGCGCGCATCGGAAATTCACGTTTCCACTCTGTCCCGATGCACGATCTCTGCGCGACGAAATCCCTAACTGCATGAGGCTCAGGCTGAGCCATGTAATACATGATGTATGATGTAGACTACCCAGCTAAGCCTAAGGCCCGTAAGGACTTAACCTCTGAAGGCGTCAGAAAGGCCTGTCCGGTAGAAGTGTTTTACTCTACAAGTTGCAAGTTTGCTCTGGGTATATCAAAATATGCAAGTACTACTCTTGCACTAGGCGAGTTAGGGAGATTTCCTATTGAATCCAAAATAATCGTACTGAACATTCTATATTGGCTGAGGCTTGAGCATGGATCGAAAAACCCTATTCTAAATGAGGCCTTCTCTACCATGAAGAGTGAAAACCACCAATGGCTTAAAGATATCCAATACCTCTTGTTTAAAATCGGTTGTAAGAATGTCTGGCTCGATCCTTATATTTGGTCAAAGTCCTCACTCAAAAACAATATAAAGAGAAGGTTAAATGATGCACATATTCAGAAATACAACCAGTACATTGATAACCCAGAGAATACTAGCAAGTGTAGAATTATCAAGATGTGTAAAGATGATCTCAATGACATTTATGAAGAGCGTGAATACCTAGCGCATACAGAATCACCTAAAATTAGAACCATTATTGCTAAACTCCGGACTGACAATAACTGTACACTTGACAGCCTGTCAAGAAGATATAGAGGAAAGAAACCTGTCAATTCTAAGTGCACATTCTGTAATGCTGTGCAAGATGTCAATCATGTCTTCTTACATTGTAACATGCCCGAGATGAGAAACGCACGGTCAGTGTTTGAAACAAAATACCTCAAGTTCGTTGATTACTATAAAAGACACGATGACACTAGGAAACTTTCTCAAATACTAGCAGTGGCCCCATATTGCAAATCATCTAAAAGGCCAGGGGCTGTGAACTGTATATACTCATATATAAAATCTGTCTACAACATTGTAAATGAAAACCTGGTGCTGACATAAGTGTACCTGTACATTAGTCAATAAAGCCATCTTGAATCTTGAAATCTTGAATCTAAGGGAGTGATAATTTTTTAACAACAGGGGGGGGGGCTGGTGGGTTTGAGGGGGGTCAGAATTTTTTCAACTCCTTGACTAGGGGGGGATCAGAATTTTTTCAACACCTCTGATAGGGGGGTCAAAATAATTTCACCTGTTTTCAGTGGAAAACCCAGCGCATTACTATAAGTATAGGCTAAAAGGGGACGTTCGCACACAATTTTTGTCCCTTATGGGGGGGTTGAAAAAATTTTATACCCTCGAGAAGGGGGGGGGTCAAAATTTCTTTCGCGCATCCGCGCGCAAACCCACCAGCCCCCCCCCTGTTGTTAAAAAATTATCACTCCCTAACCGGCCTTGATATATTCATTCAGAGACAGAGGCCCAGCAATTGATATCCACTGAGTCAGCGGAGGGCCCACCGTGACACAGACGATACTCAGTCTAAGTCTTCCTGGGCCCCAGATATCAAGTTACAAAAAGTAAAGGCATGGCATATGATGTTACATTTCAAAAATAATACACAACAAGTAGGTAGGTCCTAGAGTTAAGATATCAAAGACCAACCCCAGCTAAGACTAGCCTCACTAGGGACCCAGTTTTCATTGGGATCTTGGGAAACTGCTCTGAAAGTTCCAACACCACAACACCAGTGCCACCGCTTACCATCGCTCCTTTAGCGATGGTTCCGTCTACCATGTAGACCTGCCAAGCGGTCTCTAGCCATAGGCCTAGGCATATGATGTTAGGGACCGGCTCCTCTCTATTATGAATATGAGACCTTTCAGCTACTGATGCTGGATCCTGCCCATGCACAATTCGGCCTGGGTTAATAAATTTCAATTTTTCCTATCTTAAAATAAGCGTAGGATCCCCAAACTTTCAGCGAAGCTAAAGGAGAGTTGGATGTATGTATATCGAAGGATTGATTAAGGATTGAATGCATGAGCGGTGCGCGGAAAAGTCCTCCCGCAGGGCTGAAACATTTGCTATTATAACTATCCCACACCGTACAGAGCTCTCTGAGCGGCAGACGGTGTGGAAACCCCCACACTAGAGCCGTGATAAGGCCTAAAAAAATGTTGTGTTCAACTTCAGGGAACGGGGTCGAAAAAAAATTAGGGTAGGTAGGGATTTTTTTTTTTTTTTTGAGAATTCTTTTAAGGGAGTGGTCATTATTTATCAACAGCGGGTGGTGGGTTTTTGCGCTGATGCACAGAAATTTTTTACGCCCCCCCTTGGCAGTCAAAATTTTTTGCACCCAAGAATTTCCACGCCCCTCTTTTGATATATAGTAGTGCTCAGGCTTTTTTTTGCTAAAAAAAAGGGTAAACCTTTTAAGCCCCCCCCCCCAAGAGGGGTTACATTTTTGTTAGCCCTCCCCTCGGGAGGGGTCTGAAATTTTAAACCCACCACTCCCTATGGCTGGCTGTAAATTTCTGCACCGCAATGTGAACTTGACATGCATGATTGTAAAAAGCTTCCACATTTTGTAGCCAAAAAATCAATTTTTTCCCATGAAAGAGCCACAAAAAAAGTTAGGGTAGAGCCAAAAAAAATAGGGTTGGTAGCATCACCTGAACAGAAAACTTTTTTTTAGGCCTATTTCACTAACATAGGGAGTGTTCATTTTTTAACAACAGGGGGGAGTTGGTGAGGTTGGGGGGGGGGGTGGCGTAAAATATATCAAGGGCAGAAAACATTTTCACGAAAACTCACCAACTTCCTCCTGTTGTTAAAAAATGAACACTCCCTTATGGTGGCTCGCGGTAGGGACCCCAGAAAAAATGTTATCTATCAAAAACTACATTTGTCCCACGTCTTTAGGATAGAGATTGCACATAGAACACTAAATCTTTTGGAATTTTGTTTCTATCTATCATAGAACCCAAGATGTGATGAAATATGTGCCGGTGAATCCTACTAGGGTCTCTCCATACATTTCTATCATAATACAGCTTAGAAGTTGTGACCAAATACTCCCCAGATCTAGGGGTTATCTGAAACACCCTGTAAAATCTAATTTCACTTCTAATAGGAGTTTTTGAAAAGTTCCAAAAAGTGTAGTTACCATATATCCCCGATTATAAGCCTGGGCTTATACTGATTTCAAGTGGGAAATTGACCAGGCTTATAAACGGGGCAGGCTCATAGTTTATATACTTGAAAAATCACTAGAGAACCCTGTCAAAAGTTCCAATGTAAATATACTATTTCTACTTTTCTCACAGAAATAATTCTCACATTATGAAGATAAATGTTTACTCTATCTGATCAAATATTTATTGATTGTAAAGCATATGCCTTGAGCTTAATAATACTGAAAGAATCGTGAAAATATTTCTACTAGAATTGGAATTATGCCCCTGTATGGACCATCTAATCGATTAGCTTGGACTAACCAGGCTTATATTCAGGCCCCGGCTTATGTGCAGTTAGAGACTTAGGAGTACACAACTATGTTTCCATAGCCTATCAGCGACCTATATAGTTAGAGACTTTAAAGTGTGGGTTATATATAAGGAAAAGCTAAATATGGAAAAGAATAGAATTTTGCCCCGCAGGGCTACTAATATGGAATAGCATAGAATTTTGCCCCGCAGGGTTACTACCGTAATGTCCCGCGTAGAAGACGCGCTGCGCGTATAAGACGCACCCCAAACTCAGCACATGCATTTTCGCGTATAAGACGCACATTTTAATGCTCAATTTTGTAAATCCAGTACTGTTCTATAGTAAAATTACCCCTCGTATAAGACGCACACCCAACTTGAGAGAAAGCTATAAGACCCCCCAGCATTTTGTTTGGCGTAGAGGATGCGTCTTATACGCGGGAGTTTACGGTAATATGGAATAGAAAAGAAGCTTGCCCCACAGGGCTATTGACTCTGGATGAATAGCCCTGTAGGGCAAGCTTCTTTTCTATTTCAAATGTGTAGCACTGCGGGACAAAATTCTTTACTATTCCATATTAGTAGACCTGCGGGGCAAAATTCTATTCTATTCCATGTTAGTAGCCCTGCGGGGCAAGCTTCTAGTCTATTCCATAATTAGTTTTTCCCTATATTTAACTCCCACTTTAAGTCCCTAACTATATAGGTCGCTAATGGATCCTGTGGGGCAAGATTGTTTTCTGTCCTATATTAGTCACTGAATAAGGGAAATTTTTACTGTATTAAGTCATGTGACGGTTATTTAGTAACAGTAAAACTGACCCTTATTCAGTAATGCCATTCCCTCTGACCATTAGGATTCCGTTTTTCCTTCTAATCTTGATTTCACCTTTTTCGCAGGTGTTTTCACGACTTAAAGGATTTATTGACGACTTAAAGTAGGAGAATGCCGAATCGAAGTCCCGAGAAATCCGCCATTTTTCTGTCAGATGTACTTTATATCATCTAGAATACAATATTAAAAAGAAAAGTAGGGGGTCCCATGCTACTTTTTTTTAAATTAACTTTTCAAAAGTAAAACTATTTTGATTTTAACCTATAAATTAGAAGAAAAAAAGTCAAATTTGAGAAGAAAAAAAATCTGTAATGATCATCTAACATAGAGATATGAAACTTCACATGATGATGATTTATATTTGGTAAGCGTTTTCGTTTGTACTTCCGTTACATTGCATTCTCACATTTCAGTAAAGGGTCCGATAAATTCCCTATCATTTCACAGCAAAAACCATCAGAATTCCTATTTATCGTAATCTCCTGCGTATAAGGCGCGTCTTATACGGGGGGGGTTTAGTTCTTATTGCATTCACAAGTGGCACTCCAAGACCTTTCTTTTGATATGTTACATGCCCCCTTAGCCATAATAGGATATATGGGGGCCCAGGGGGGTCCATGGGGCCCAAGTTACACATAGGTCTTTGAATTTTGAAAATTCATTCAGTAGAACCATACGCGGGAGATTACGGTACCACTAGATTTTTCTTAAACTTTTTCTAAAAATTTTTTCAGATAATTTTGCTTTAAATGACAGTCATTTTGATACAGTGTCCCATGCATAATTTTGTAGTTTTGACCATATAAAGTAATAAAAGAGATAAGCTCAAGAAGGAAACAGGGATGTGATTTCGCCTCCAATTGGAGGTTTTCCTCCAATTGGGAGCCAAAAGTCAACCCTCATGATTTTCCCAAATCCACTGAGAAAATATTTTACTCCGGGAGGGGGGGGGGGGAGGTCTGGTACTCTGGCTGTAACATAAAGGTGTAAACAACTACGCCAGATTGCACCATTTGGCCTCTAGATGTTCAAAAAGACCCCCCTTTTGCAAAATAGGATTCCCCTGGGGGATATCTCTCAAGATCCCTAAATTTATTTTACCCAAACATTACAGATTTTGACTTTTGATATATAATACCACAAAACTATTTTAAAAACTTACTGAGTGCCTGTGCAGTCTATTTTGTAGAATTGAATACCCTATATTGGGAGTTAAGAAATCTTCCTACACTTGGGCGATTTTCAAATCACATCCCTGGAACCCCTTGTTGCTGGCCAGCGGTGACACATGACCAGAAATGATCATAAAAATAATATCCCCCTCCCACGCCCCAGAACTGAGTTTAAATGAATAAATGGTTATGAGTACATAGCCCCAAAAAAAAGAGGAAAAAAGTCACAAAAATTCATATTCAATGCACTGAATGATGGGTAAAATATATAAAACATTGTTTCATTACATGCCCTCAGTCATCGTTAGCAGCATATCATGTTTAAAGCATTGTCTAGGTAATATGAGGGTTATAATTGTAAGGTCCAAAAGAATGTCAGAGAATGAAGAAAAGAATTCAGATGTAAATATGCCTAAATTCAAAATTGTCATAAAATGCACAATTTCGAGTAGAATCCCCCAACTTTTTTGTAGACATACATGTATAGGGCGTATGTAGGTATGTTCCTACCAAAAATGATCTCATTCTGATGAAAATAACCTAGGTTCAAGTTCAATGGTAGCAACCCACCTTAAATAGTAGTCCCTCATAGAAGGGGTTTCGCAGCAGTGTCTGATAGGTCTATCCAGGAACCCCTGAGCCATTTGTGCTAGATAGCACAGCGTCAATTCAAGTCAAGTCCCCAGCTGCGGCTTATTGCTCTTTTCAAAGTTCGAGGTGTGGCTTATACCGTAATCTCCCGCGTATAGGGCGCGTCTTATACGGGGGGTTTTAGTTCTCATCCACAAGGGAGACACCAAGATATTTCTTTTGATATGTTACACTCCCATATAAGCTCATCTGCTGCTTTTGGGGTCCATGAGGGTCACTGGGGTCCAAACAGCACATAGCTTTTTGAATTTTGAAAATCCATTCATTAGAACAAAAGTTATGAATTTTTTTATTTTTTTGACCATATTCTGAAACTCTGGGTGCGCCTTATACGCGGGATGCGCCTTATACGCGGGAGATTACGGTACCTGGCATGACAACCAGAACTGATATCTCATCTGAATAGAGGTCAATTTAGGTCACAGATTGTAAATAGCGATAGAACAGAAATGATAACCCCACCAAAACAGTTCCGTCCCCTTCCCTGAGGGAGTACATGCTTCCCTTCTTGAAGATTCAGTAAAAAAATAAATAAATAAATAAAAAAAAAAATTGGCAGTACATTTGAAGTACCCCGGTAGCCACCCTAAATACAAATCATTTAAACCTTTACTGTTTGGATCCTTGGGGGCAGGTACTTTTGGCCCAATACTACTTGGTAATAACTTTCTCTGTTTTCTCTTCATAAAGACTGAGAGCGTCGCGGGTCTTGCTCATTGGATTGGGTGGACTCGGAGCTGAGGTGGCTAAGAATTTGGTTCTCTCTGGTATCAAGTCGATAACACTGCTAGATCACCAAAATGTTGCCAAAGAAGAAAGTTGCAGTCAGTTCTTGGTTAGCCGCGATGACGTTGGGAAGAACGTAAGTAACCCATAAATGTTTTGAATATCACAGTTGTGAAAATGTGCTAATTTTTTAGAGTGACTTTTTTCTGATAGATCGTCTCTAGCCGTATTTAGATGAAAGATGAGCGAGGCAATAAAGACCGACTTGTCTTTTTCTTTGCCAATTTTAGACACTTGTCGAAGTTTTTATGTGGTACACAATACGGTTGTATGTCTACTTTTATCACTACATTTTACCCACCCCTCAAAAGTAAACTACCGGTAGTCCTGATATTTATGCACATGGTCCACCTTCACTTTAAAATCACTACTTCCCCTTCTAGAGAATGAATAATGCTACCCAATTGAATCCCCCCATCACATCTTTGACCAAAATCGTTGATCAAATGTAATAGTAAATATACCCATTGGATATGTATCCATATAGATGATAGTTGCCACATGTATAAAGTAACCTGTCCACACATGATTTCAGAGAGCAGAAAGCTCACAGGCCAGGACCCAGCTGTTGAACCCTATGGTGGAGGTGACAGCTGATACAGAGAAGGTGGAAGACAAGCCTGATGAGTTCTTCACACAGTTCAGTGTCATCTGTGCCACCTGCTGCAGTCGTGAGCAGCTCATTCGTATCAACTCAATTACTCATGCCAATAACATTCGGTTCTACGCTGGTGATGTCTGGGGATTCTTCGGCTTCATGTTTGCAGACTTGAACAAACACGACTATGCCGAGTAAGTGAAAAATACCGGTACATGTAGATTGATGCAATCTATAGGGGACTACTGGTGTTATAGATGGTGAGAGCTGGGAAACCACTGCGAACATGGCATGAGACTCGGATGGAGGCGAGGTGGTCGTACAAGATCTCTTGTTAACTCAAAGTATTATGATACCAGGTACTTTAGATTATAAAAGGAACGACCATTGAGTAGGAATGTTTCTTTTTAATAGAATATGACTCAAGAATTCTTGAAATAGTTCCATTGATAGTTTCACGCCTCCTGTCAGTGCTTCAACTTGTCTATTGGGACGTAATTTCTTTCATAAAGAGAGGTACGGTCACAAGTGAAGCCAGATGAGAAGAAGGATGACGAAGATGGCAGCGGTGAGCCCTCTGCAAAGAAACCCAAACAGGACATTCCAGAAACCACAACAGTTAAAAAGGTAAGACGTTAGCTTATGTAAAATGAAGGACAGAGCTCTATAGATTATGGCTAAAATCTAATCTTTACAAAGCTTCCTGGAAATATGTCAAAGAACTTAAACACTAATGCAGAACATACCTGAACCCCATTGGGCCAATGCGGCTGCACATTGAACAATTTGAAATTACAAGTTTTTACCGTAGGTTATAATTCATCGATAACACACAATATAGTCAAATAAACTGGAGAATCCTATGGTAAGGAACTCTGCATATATGGTCCACTCTGTAGTGTCTCATGTATAATGCACCATTTAAAACTTGGGTGCATCTTGTAGGATTCTCATCTAGTTTGTGCGCGTTTAATACACAAGATAAGTGATATAAAGAATATGATATGAAGAAATATAGATTGTGTGTATGGGAATCAAAGTAGTAGTCTGATTTTCTTCATTTGGGCGTTTTTCTCTTAGGATATGGAGTTTGTCCGCCTACAGAACGCCCTAGAAGTAGACTGGAGTGAGGCGTCCATGTTGAAACGGCTAAAGAGAACACCAACTGTATATTTTATAACACAAGGTAAGAATAAACTTAGAATTAGGAAAGATGTGGCAGCTTTTGCTTCTAGGATATTCAGATGTTCATTTGAAAGGAGGTACTGATATTTAGGTTAACTTTCATACTTTCCTAACTCGCATTAATAAAATCAATATGAATAAAGACTTAAAGCGTTTTCCTATGCCATTGACCTTGCAGTCCTGCTGGAATTCCGGCATAAGCAGGGTCGTGACCCAGACGCTGAACACATGGAGGGAGACCGTGCTGAGCTGCTCAAAATAGTGACTGAGGTAGCTGAGAAACTCAAAGTGAAGCCCGAAACAGTACCAGCTGATTTTGAAAAGTAAGCAACAATTTTATCTTGATTTAGCCAATGGTTTAACCAATCGCCCAATACATGTCCATTTTGGCCTTTAGTGCATATGATATGGGTGCTTTGATGTAAGTAAGGACACGAGGTATATGGAAAATGCTGAGAAAATGTTACTGTTTATGCCGTTAAAGTACTTACTGGAACATCTATTATGTCCAATAATAGATTGAAATGATGGGACAATATGTACATACTACTCAAGCTTATTATTCATAGACTTGCTCAAATCTATAGATTTTTATGAGAGAATTGAAATGAAGTGAGAAAACGAAAATTGAAAATATTTCTAGTGAATCTCACTTTACCCTCCCCCACCAACCCTCACCAGTTACACGAAAGCTTGCCACTCCATTATAGGTGGCACCAGTCCCTGAGCACAGCAGAGGGAGGAGGAGAGGGATGGGGGTATAGTGGCGTTGGGAAGAGAGGGATAGGACTGCCGCCAGTCTAATAATTTCCCTGTGTACCTCTATATCCCTACAGGAAATTTTAAAGTTCCAAGCTATCATAACCTCCCGTGTATAAGCCGCACTCTCATTAAAAGGCCGCTCGCACAACTTAGCCTTAGAGAGAAGCCATAAGCTCTACCTGAGGCTTGAAAACTTACCGGGTACCGGTACTATCTCATATAGTTAAATACCCGCATACAACCTGACTTTTGAGATACGATATGCGCTCCAGGTATCAGCTCAAAGAGGCCTCTGGTTCGACTGAGGCTGGAGCTTTCCAACCCAACACAATTTCACTCTAAAATGGTTGAATACTGATATATTGACACGCAGCACTGATACTATCAGTGCTTAATATATAGTCACTGTTCTCTTTGAAGTTTGTAAATTGATTCCTTTATCTCGATAATAATGATAGAAAGTTGTGATGTACTTATGTATTTATCGATTTCAGACACTGCTTGGCTGAGCTAAGTCCTGTATGTGCCGTGGTGGGAGGAGTCCTCGCACAAGAAATTATCAAAGTAAGTTTTGTAATGACTTAAATATCATTGTGGGAAGAATTACCTTTGGTACTGCAAGGAGAAGAACTAATTTTGGCAGTTTTACTTTCTTTTCGTGTTTGTGTGTGTGTGTGTTTTATGTATGTACATGTGTGTACTTCCATTATTTATACAGGAGGAACTATATCAAGCACATTAGTTTTGTCCTCATATTCTTAGTAAAGATATTTTATTCTATCCCAAAAGCATGTATATTCAACGAAAATGTAGATGAACAGATGAACAAAGTAAAAAAGTTCTGCTGAAATTGACAGATGACAATACTGACACCATAGTACATGTATGTCCAATATATCATAATTAGTTCTGTCAGGTCTCCTTCCATGTCAGTAAATGTGTACAATTTCTCATACCAAATGATGGTCTCAACCATTATCCTCCGTCCCTTTTCAAATATATATCTATCACATGGACACATCTTGGTTACCGATAGTTCTGTGATAGGGAGCCAGGGGGTGGGGCTGACCACTTTTATTAGGTTTAAACGAGTTGGCAAATATTTATATGTCACGTTATGTTAAAGACGTTTTCTGACGTTCAAAGACTTTTTAAACGTTTCCCGTTTTCGACATACGAAAACACAAAATAAAACGTCAAAGAAGTTTTTAAAAGTTCAAAAACGTCTGAAATACGCATTTAAACCTAAAAATAAAGACGTTTTGATATTCGTTGGGGTGCTCATTTTGACTTTAAAGTTAAAAAAAAAAAAAAAAAAAAACATTCGCAAAACTTATTCACCAGAGATAACGTATTTCTCTTTAGTCAAAATGACGGTTTTTTTGTAAAGTGTGAAGTCTCCACAGGTCAGATAAACGCTGCTATTGGAATATCCATGTTATAAACAGAAACATGGGTGTATGTTCGTTCTTTTGGGTCCCAAAGCCAAAATAGCATGAGCAGTTAGTGCCTGGTCATTCACCGGGTTTAATTTCATGTGCATTGTTCTTAAAGTCGTTCAAAGACAACTTATCAGTGAGATGCTTGACGCAAAATGAGGTTTGTGGATAGATGTTCTACCAAAAGAAAAATTGAGCTATGATTTCAACATTATCTCCGTTAAAGTGCAGATTGTGGGCGGACATTTTGAAAGAGACTAGAGGGAAAACTCTGATTTTTCCCTTCTTTAGTGATGTCTTTTTCTCTTTGGTTCCTGGCCACTTGGCCTTGGATACTCGTGTCTGTCCCGTGCCAACCACCCCTCTTCAAGTTGCAGGTCCCAAATGTGTGCACGAAGCAGCCGTCTGGGGACGAAGCTAAGGAGTGTGTGTGTTCGTTTGGGGAGGGGGCGTTGAGGAAAGGGAGGGGTAGTTGGACCGGCCTTTGGGAGGGGAAGGGTAGGGTACCAAGGGGGGGGGGGGCAAACATAGCAAACAGACAACTGAAAAACAAATGGCAAAAATGCAAACATAATATGAACTGAATGAAGTGATGAACACAATAAAAAGGGGAGGGCCATCATAAAAGAGGAAAAAGAGCTACGTGTTAAAAAGGCTTCCATGTGTCATGACCGGGTGTTCACTAGCCCATGACGCCATGATTACTCACCCGTGTCCAGGCCCCATGCACACCGTCCACAAGGTAGACACGTGTGTTTATTTTGGTGGAAGGCCATAGACGGGGGAGAGCAGGGGGGATTGGGTATCTGGGCAGAATATGACCTTTTGTATGGTGTAAAATAGGGGAGGTATTAATGGTATTCCCAAGTAACTCACAAATGATAAAGAGGTTTAGTCAAAGAAGAAATCACTTGTACCTTAACAATGACAGATGCACATTTTTGGGCTTTTATTCATCAAGTGAGTGTAGGTGGTGAGAAGTGACAGTGTGGTTTACATGAAAGGATCCAGACCTGAAAGATACTTTCAATTACATGTATTTGTGAAGTTTGTATATTGTGCACATGTTATTATAACGTCTAGATATGAAGACAGGGTACTGCTAGCTCGAGATACAGTACCTTCTTACTCACTGCAAATTTAGTCAGTGAGTAGACACATGAAAGTAGTGCCTTGAATTTGCATAGTCAATTTTATAGGAGAGTAGAGAGAGGGTATGGAGCACCCACTATTAAATAAAGCAGTCAACAGCTAGTCACAGAGGTCATTCTGAACTACTTCATAGGATAGCCACCCGAAGGTTGTCATCTTGGATGCAGTGGATATCCACATGACCGTGCAGGGCTGAGTACCTGGTGACTGGTTATAAATAGTGGTAGATTGTTGTGGTAGAGTGTACTGGGGGAAGGGGATCGGCCTGTTTATGCTGCCCAATTATTTCTGCATCTAATTATCCGCTACAGGTTAGCTACCCATGATGCACTGTGTAAATAGTAAGTGATTAGAAACAGAAAGTTGTCATGCACTTGTAAGCATGATGAAGACAGAAGAATGTGAAGGAGATGGAGATACAGGTGCCTGGGGTGGAATGGGGTTAGGGGAGGGTGGACTGGTAAGGTGAGGGGTAATACTGAGTGAGACAGGTGGCTGCTTCTGAAGAATAGATAATTTTTGGGTGCCTAAACCCATTCATGTTTAGATTTGATATTAAATAACGGTGAATTACCCCCCCCCCCAACCTTACAAAGGAACATATAACTAACAGTCGATATGTGTGCACATGTGAATTTCTTGGAACACCATATTTAAAGGTGCAATTTCGCGATACCTGAAAATGACAGCTGCAAGAAAAGGTCTTTTGTAGATTTCTTAAGTTGGTCCCTTTGGCTCCGGCTTGTATTTAACTTCAGAGGGGGTCGCAGGTTTCTGTTTCTGATTGTTTTTTTGTTGGAGTTTGGTTGGTTGGTTTTACGATTTATTCAAATCAACGGGGATTCAACTTTTTACAAGTGGAACATTCGAATTTGGAGACTGTACAGAAAATAAAAAGCTATTCGGATTTTGGGACCCTAGGAATGAGTAACAGGTTGTGGTGAATCAGGTTAAATGTGCTTCTGTTAGCTTTTCATTTTCTTTTAGTATTTTCTTTAAAACGTCAGTCACTCACCTCACTGTTAAATTCAGAAGGTACTACCCCCACCCCCTTTAAAACTCATCAATACTGCATAAAGGTATACTGTCAATATAAACGTTGAATGTCGTTTTAAATGTAAGAGTTTTTTTTTTCAATGTTTTAAGCCTGACCTCATGCCTATCAAACTAATCTATTTGATACTACCACAACTGGTTAACATGACAAAAATCCATCAAACCAGAAAAAAAATACCACTGGGCCAGTAGGTTAGATGTCACTCATTTTTTCAGAAGGTTACAACACCACATTTAATTGCCTAGGCTGTCTAAAGGCCTAATAGCTGGTGATTGACAGGTGACGAGCTCATCAGCCACGCCCACTTTTTGACGCCCGCTGTCGGTTTGGCACCCTGCCACACCCTATTTCCAGGGCCCAGCTTTTAAAACTGAAAACAGGCGCTGTCCTGAATGTGCATTTTTTATGTGGTTTATGAGAGTTTCATCTGGGGATTTTGTGTGGTAGAAATAACAGATATTATGGTAGAATTAAGGTTTAGAAGCAGTCATTGTTCGCGAACATAGACACCGCGTGTAATTGCAGTTATTAGGCTTGATAACCCCCCTGCCCCTGCTCCACTCCACTCCAGTGGTGCCACGTGTGAATACTTAATTTCCACCATACCAAAGCTGCCCTGGGCCTTTCCCCAGTCACGGGAAACATGATATCTAACATTGAAAAACGAATTCAAAGGGTAATTGACTTTTTTATGGTTGAAGGTAATGGTTATGGGTTTATACATGGATTTGAACCATTTTACTTCTAGAGTTTAAGTTGATATAACAATACCCTCCTTGACCTCGGCAGATCCTTCTGGTCCACGCATCAGCACCGGCCTCCCTTAGCACCCCTTACCCCAACATGTAGCAGCCTCTTCCAGTAGTCCTTCTCTCCTTTTAATACTGGTGCAGAGTGCACGTACTTGGCTGCACTCTGTGGTCTGTTCACCAGCTTGGTTTCATGAGGTGTGGATGGCTTGGTGGTCTGTTTATACCACAACAAACCAAGCCAATACCCAGGGATCCAAGACAGTTACTGGTGTTTATTACCAAGGGGCCAGTAGTGAGATGAAATCTACACCCACCAGTGAAATACGTTCTCTTTAATATCAAAGGTTGCCATCGCCTCGACATTCCCGCACTTGGTATAAACTCTGATTACCAAAATTGGGTTCCCTAACTGGTGACTTAATGAGCGCATATGATAGTCACTAACCTATTAAGTGAACCCTTAACTACTCAGTACTTGAAATGCCTTTTTGATATTTTTCAAGCACGATGTGTGCTAATCACATCGAATACAGTATATCATCTTCGCCACGTTTGATTTTACTTTACTTTAAAGATATCTGCACTTTAAAGTAACATGTAAACGTTTATGAAGATTAAGTATCGTACTAGATACCTCGCATATAAGCCGCGGCTTTTACGTGAGATGAAATCTACACCCAATGAAATCTACTATCAGGGGCGTAGGAAAAGGGGGGAGGGGGCCTGCCCCCCAATCATAAAGGAGGGGGGCCCTGATTATGTCTGGGCCCCCCCAAAAAAAAAAATTCACCAAGAAGTCATAATGAAATGTAAAAGCAGCTAAAACTTTCCATCCCAAATTAGATTAATATGTTAAAGGATAGGGAAAATGGAGCCCTGAGCCTCAAATCAGATCTAAAATTCACCAAAAATACTTTTCTATTAATTTCTATTATGGGTATGTATAGGCATCATCGCGCTCAAGCCGATAATTCAAGGTGTTCAAATTGGGTCCCTGCTGGGCCCCCCTGAAGATTTGCTTCCTACGCCTCTGACTACGGTAATATGATATAAACATATGCTTCTGGCGTCATGTCTATTGTCTAACACTGACTCCCTAACTCAAATCTGGTTTGATAAATTACCGACTCCCTAACCTCCTGCCTGACTGCCTGACTCTCAAACCTCTTGGCTCACTCCATTCTTCCCTCTCTTCTACCTTCATATGTACGGCAGTCTTGGCACGGAGGTAATGGTTGTATTGTGTGACGGGTGCACCTGATGCCATCTGTATCAGAGGGTTACCTAAGCACAAGTTCACCAGGTACAAACGAGTAAAAAACCTTCTCCCTTACCCGACGTGCCTACACGCACTTAATTACTCCATGATCATTTATACTGACACCGTCATTACCTAGTTAAGAGCACCTATGTGAACCAACCCCCAATCCACTGCACTACTACCCACTTCTAGATGAAGGTACGTTGTATGTACTACAATGATAACCAAACAACCACAGGAAGTAGGTGTTAAATTCAAAGTTTACCAATTAGGAATTAATTGTGCTGGGAGCTATAGGGGATGTGGTTGATGCATGCTTTCCTGCACTATTCAGCTATAGATAAATAAAGTAACATTTGCTACTCGTTTTATATAACCAAAGCTATATACCCTAAGGGGGCTTCCATTAATTATGTACGCACAAATTTGCAGAAAATTGAACCCCCCCACCACCACCCCCCATCTTGCACCCTGTAAGCATTTGGCCTACCCCCTCCCCCTATGCGTACATACTCATGCCACATGGAGCCCCCCCCCCCCTTTCCTGTGTGCAGGAAAATTACCTTTACCCTCTGGTAAATGTAAAATGGTATGCATACTTTGTAAGTATTTCCCTTATTTTTGTAGCCTTATTGAGTACTTGAATGAGGGGTTGTTTTCCTACAGTCACCATATTTTGTACCAAGAGACCAACCATCAACCTCTCTCTACCCCCCAAAAATGCCTCAATTTCTCCTATTTCATTAGGCCCTATGCGTACATACTCATAGCCTCTGACCCCCCTCCCCCACCCTGTACGCATCTGTATGCATTTGGCCTGACCCCCCCCCACCCCCCTAGATGCGTACATAATTAATGGATGCCCCCTAATAGGTTAAGCAGATGGTTTGTGAAATCACCAGTAGGTGGTAGGATCACCCAGAACTCAGGATTTGCGCTCTATGCAGGGTAAAACGGTAATCAGGGAAAGGAAATTACTCATGACCGCTTTCTTCACTTTGCAGGCTGTATCACAGAAAGATCCACCACACAGAAACTTCTTCTTCTACAACGGCGTGGAGGGGAGTGGCACAGTGGACTTCATTGGAGAATGATGTCCTGTTCTTTTACATTCCGCTAACCTTTAACCTTCTCCCCCCCCCCCCACAGGCCCCTATTGGCCACTAGCTGCTCTGGAGCTGGTTCCGGCAACACACACTGATAACAACTGATACGATGGGACCAGCATGTCCCTGGAAGTGGGTGTTAACCAGGGACAAGGTACCCATCGTGGTATTTGTTATCAGTGGGTGTTACCTCTACCAGTGATATGTAAAATGGCGGCTCCACTAGGCCTCCATACTGAGTCCTACAGGGGCTTATCATGGGGAGAGGTTGGGGAATCCGGCGGGGAGAGGGCTAAAGAACAAACAATATGGCAGCAAAATAGATCGCACCTACATCCATATGTAACGCCATCTAGAGAATAAGTACAATTCATGTATATTTAAGACGTTAGAGACCATACCAACGGAGATATTATGATAATATGGTTTTGTGGTTTGTTCACATATTTCCCAGAAAGCTGACATTTCCCAAAGAGTTCATTGTACATTCTATTTATACGATGAAAGTCCTTTGCATTTCTGTCGTCGCTGATATAGTTTATGTATATCTGAAAGTTTTTTACAGTTCCATATGGCCCTGACATATTATCTTAAATTGCAAATTTTTGGGATGAAAATTATGTTTCTCATGTTTTTTTAGTAGCAGTTGAAATTAGACCTTTTTCCGACAACGTCTAATTCATATGGTTGCAAGTATGTAAATATTCTGTGCTTCCTGCTACTAAGGCATTTCACATAGGAATCCATAGTAACAATTTAAATGAATGCTATGTGTTTAACGTTTAATCAAGTAAAATAATTTGCCCACAGTGTGGGCACTTTCCATACGAACTACCAACGTTGCATTTAAACAATAAAAATCTCATATTCTTTTGTGTATGCAATCTCGTTTGTCCTTTTGTTTTTGTTTCACCCTCTGGGGAAATTTCACATGAAAGGCACACAACACAGTGCTCTCACAAGGCCAAGGGGTCGTTATGTCAATAATTCATGTGGTGTTGTTTGAGTTGATGAGATCGTTCTGTGAGTCTCATGGGTCCCAAGGTTCAGAACAGGTGGGAAAGGTCTTGGGAGAAACCCCCTTTTCAGGGCCTCTTATCAGTTTAAACCGTCTGGCCACTTTTTAAACTTAACACAGAAATACTGTTAATTCAGCATGAAGACATGGCATGTCTAGAAAAGAGCATGAAGAGAATTTATCTCAGGTTTGTCTAAATAGAATGCGAGGCCAGCCCCAAAATTTGGCCTTGTATAAGTTAAACCTATGAAGTTCTCGGAATTGTAGTTTTATGATTGCCGATGGAAAAGTCGCTGGTCTAAAGGTGATGAAAAACTTGATCGCCAGCTACTTCATTAGGACTGTTTTGTACATGTATTTGAGTTTTACTTGCAAAGGTGTTAAACTGAAAATAAATTCCTTTATAATTGCCATTCGTATTGTAAAAAAAAATGAACCACAATCCCTTGTTTTCGTGGAATAGGCAGCTAGAATAACGCTCGAAGTCATGGTCATTAAACTTTGATTTAGAAGAGAAAATCCTCAAACAATGCATCCGGAGAAATTAATTCTATTCTTTGCAGCACTGCGTGATACATGGTCGCCATGGAGTGAATCATGTCTGGCCTCTATGTGCTAAGCAGTAGGGTGGGGATGGAGTGTCCAGACAAATCCCCAGGTGACACAGTTCCATACGCATGTCCTTGAATGATAACCATCTCTCGCCCTTCTTCTGTTTCTTTCTTTTTTTTCTAGGGGGGAGGAGTCTGACCCCTGGGCTTGTCCCTGTACCCCCCCCCCCCCTCATCGTCACTGGACATCACGCAATGGCAGTGCTGACACATACATGTGTCAGACAGACCATCAGATTGAAGTCTGAAAGGTCATGTTCTGGTGGTCAATCAGTGTAGGGTAGATTAACCTAAAGATGACCGTTCCTGTGCAGGTTTTCAATAAGGGAAATGCAGTAGCTAATATCTTTGCATCTAATAGGTCCTTAGGTACTAAGTGAAAGACAATTATTTGGGCTTTTTGACCAATTACCTTTCTCAAATCCATGTGTAAAGTTTATCGATTGTTTTTCATCATTTCTAAGACCATCTTAGTCTATTTTCACCTTGAGATGACCACCTTGCACCTTGAGTGAACCGGGCCTCCCCAGCCCCAGGCCATCTTTAAAAGGGGTCTATGTCTTGCTTTTCTATCCTCTCTGAGTGTGGGTGGTGTCCATATGCGCGGGCACTGGCACATATTCGTTCCTTGAATCTCCTCTTTCCTGTCCCCTCTTTCTTACATGTGTCTGGTGTCCATATGCACAGGCACAGGCACATGTATTTGTGATGTGATGTCTAATGTACTTTTTCCGCCATGAATATGACCTTAGCTGTCGGCTTGGCGTTAAACAACCATTACTCACTCACTCACTCCTTGAGTGGACCACTTGATAACTACCCTTTTAATGGTGCTATGATCATTAAACTATTATTTGAAAAAAGAATAAGTGTCTTCTATAGATATGCAGTAAAATGGTGTAATTAAAACTATTGCATCATAAGAAAATGTATGTTTTTACAGTGACTCAATTAGAATGGAAATTTGAGGCAATTTAATGGCAATGGATAGTGTAATTCTCATCAAAATAGAAGTGGTATTTACAACCCTGCATTATAGAGGCTTTGTTTTTAATGTTCTTTTATAGACCTTCAACATGGACTATAATAATCCATTCCTTAACTTTATCATCACAATCTCAGTTACAAATACGTCCTCTACACAGTAATAACCATAGCATTACAGTAAGATTGAAATGTATGGATCAGAGCATAATCCAGTGAAGATTTCTATCCCAAACTATTCTGGCCATGATTCTTGTGGTGTAATCCTACATAATCATTGGTTAATGATTCAATTAAATGTACAAATAGGTGTATAAGGAGTGGTCAACCCCAGGTGAAATTGTGGTCATCTAAAGGTGAAATCGGTATGTTCTAGGAAATAAGTCCTATAAATAAAGTGTTTAATATTTCTGCACTTTTCAATATGCTATCGTTTAGCAAAGATATTTATCAATTTCTAGAATCAAAATGTTGTATATGTGAGCACTTGTCATCTTCAAATTATTAAACCAAATTTGGAGAATTCTGATGAAATGGCCAGCTAGTCATGGTAAAAACCATTCAAACATGGGAACTTTAGTGTATTATCATGCAATGACAATTACTTCATATATTTCAGGACATCATTCTATGGGGTACTATAACACTTCTATTTCGATAGTATTAGGCTTCAAGACCAATGCAGTACATGTGGGAGTGAGAAAATCTAGCTGACAGGTGGTCGACTCTAGGGTATGTGGTCGTCTTAAGGTTAATCTACCCTAAGGGTTTAGCAAGGCAGGAGAATGTGATTTGTGATTGTCCTCGCCCTGAATATTTACCATCTGCGATAGCAGTAGCAACTTTAATTAAGGGGGGGGGGGCGTCCAATTTTGGGGGATATTTGCTGGTTCAATTCAAGTCAAATTCAGTCCTCCCAAAAGTCACCAGGGATAAGATTTTTTTTTTTGCAATGGGGCTTCCTTTCTCCAAATCCTGCATTGGTCACTGCTCCTGGCTTTATTTTTTCCTTAATATAATCTGATGAGCCATCCAAGAGTTGGGTGAACGAAATAAGTTGAATTTTTCTTATTGACACTAAGTTTAGTTTATATTTAGATAAACATGCATGATAAATAGAACACTCACATGAGCAGTAGTTGCTATGGACTTGCCAACGGGTCAAATATTATACACTGTACCAACAAAAGTTACCTTTAGATATTTTCCCGTAAAGGCTTGAACAGCATTTTCTTTATACATTACCTATAATTATAATCTAACCCATTATATGTATATAAGTCCCTATTAGAGTGTCTCACCTTCGGGGGAGATATTAAAGGGAGGGGGGCAATTAACATCAGGGTTGTTGTATTTCATCTATTTCAAGAACGTAGTGAAATTTTGTTGGGTCCCTCAACACCACTGTTGTTAAAGAATGACCATTCCCTATAAAGCCTAATAAGAAACCCACTGGGGTGACGTCACTGCTTCTCACAAGAATTACAACACCCTTTGCACTTGTATTTTACTTAGGTCACCACCTTTGCATTATTTATTCAAAGCGTGGCTTGTATTGTATTCTCAATAGATATATCTCTTTGGTAATCATGACAGGAGTCCTACCTGCCTAACAACCCAAACAAATGACACAGCTGCACCAAGTGTAGGACGGGTGGATAACCACGCCCTACCTGTCTCTCTCAGAGGTAACTGAAGAGCAACATCCATGTCAAGCCTTTGTAGGGATCCTGTGCCAAATCATGCAGACTTCGCTATGTTTCCCCATGAAACCTCCCTATCAAAGGGATATCAAAATTAGCAATTTATGAGTACATCATGTAGCGGGTTTGAGGTGTCTAGGAGGGGCCATGACCAGACTGGTGGGGTAATAGTATGGAAAGACGACCACATCCCTTGAGTCGTCCACCTGTCACAATGTTTTTCTCACACTTTAATGGATTCCCTGGGCTTGGGACCCTAGTATCATTGAAATAGAAGTCTCAAAGTACCCCCTGGAATGTTCTCCATGAATACATTAGGTAATTATCATTGTATAATGATGCACTAAAGTACCTGTGTTTGACCTATTTTGAACATTAAAATTCAACACATGTACCCCATATTGGCTACAGGCATCGGTTAATGACATTACTACGTAGATGATAGCATAAGCAAAAGTATAGAAATTTTTGATACTTTCAGTGTAGGACTTATTCTCTAGAACATAGTAATTTCACCATGAGCCGTCCACCCCTTACAGAGTTATTTATGTATTTCATGTCATAGAAACCACTCAGTGTGTAATATTACATCACAAGATGCATAGTTAGAATTGTTTGGGATTCAAAATTTGACTGGAAATGCTCTGATACATACATTACAACCTTAACTGTAATCCTACTATTATTAGTATGTAAAGGTTTAGGATTAACTACTCTATTTTGATTGGATTTATAGCATCAATGGGCATAGCATTGTCTGAAACGATCCTTCTACTTTAGCCACTATAAAACATAAATTCCGTAAATGTGCAGTAGCTTTAACTATGTCATTCTATGTTAGGGAGTGATCATTTTTTAACAACAGGAGGGGGTGGTGGGTTTGAGGGGGGGTCATAATATTTTCAACCCCTCTGATGGGGGGTTTAAAAAATTCCACCTGTTTTCAGTGGAAAACCCAGCGCGTTATAATAGGTTAAAAGGGCATGTTCGCGCACAATTAAAAAATGATCACTCCCTTATGTTCATTGAAGACACTCATTCATAGTTGAAATAATAGTTTGATCAAAATATCATCAAATGAGTATGTATCAAGTGGACGTCTCAAGGTGCAAAGTGGATGCCTCAGGGTTAAAATGGACCAACTGGGATGTTTTTGGAAATGTTGTAAAACAAGATATTAAAATTACACATGGATTTTAGACAAGTAACAGGTACAAATGCCCAAACAATTATCTTTCCTTTAGTACTTTGGGGAAGCCTGAGGATCTAAAAGTGTTAGAGATATAAGCTACTACAAATCCCTTATTGAAAACCTGCACAGGAACGGCCGTCTTATGGTGAAGCTACCCCATACTTTGGTACATATACTTCGCGAGCAGACGACTTTCAAAAAGGCGGGAAGGTGCGTTTGGCGTTTCTAGCCTAACAACAAGGCAACAAAGCCAGGGTATACGGGACAGAGTCATTGCTAGTACCAAACAAATTACCTAGGTGGCTCATGTGGTTGGGGGCTAGATCAGCAGTTGGCCTCTTTGTACAGTTTACTTTGGTTGTCCCTTCCTTATAGTCTATATGAAGCTATATTCTAAAAATCTATACCTTTGGATAGCAAATACTTTAAACTTAAACAATATAAGCTTTAAATAGACTTATATAGTACTTCAAATACAAGAGAAATTAAAATTTAAGTTTTCTTAGAGGGCACATATAATCCCGGCTGAGTAAAACCAAGCCATTGTCCCCCTATCAAGCTAATCCCCTCCATTCACACCTAAAACAATGGACAGGTACTTAAGGTGATTAAGATAGAGGCAGGGGCAGCTTACCAATCTTATCAATTCCAATTGTTTTCTGTAGGTGGAAGGGAAAAAAAGAGATTACCCACAATCCTCTGCCAGATCCAAAATGGCCATCGGGGCAGTTACATAAGTAACTTCAAGATGGCCATCTCCATACAGGAATGGCTCTGTTCCCTATTGGGTTGACCCGAGATACATTATCAACCAATCAGATCATTCCCTGGATTCAATGCAGAATTTTTGGGTACATTATGTAACACCTGGTACCCATCATGCTGGTTCTTATCGGTGCTCATCTCGCCAGGTGACAGATCCAGCAATGGTGGACTCACTAGGCCTCCATACTAAGCCCTTTAGGCCTACTGTGCTTTGTGGAATGGAATGAGTCTACTGGGGAATTTTTAACTATTGACCGATTAGCATATTCCAATAGGATTTCACAATATTTCTACTGATAGTTAACAGTCTCTTTCTATCAACTTCAATTGTAAATGATTACAATTCTCTGGCACTTTAACGATGGTCAATCTTTTATTGGTCCTTATAAAATAAAATCTTCATAAAAGTAAAAGGAGTCATGTTTGATATCGGTTTTAACCAAATCCGCAGTGACTAAACAAAATATACCATGAAATGCTCAATCAAATCAATATAAAACGAGTTTGGCTCAAAAGTGCCTAGACGATCCAATACAATGTATTCTACATTAAAGCATAACCAATCTCTATTCATTCATGACAAGAAAACCATCATCATGGTTCTCATTAAGGTACACTGTATCAAACAGCACACTGCATAATTTCTCTTTTTTCCCCCACTGGCAATGCACAATTTAACCAATACATGTCATAAATGAATTTATGATTTATCAAGAGACAGAACCTCATGTGGACGCAAGGTATCAAAGTCACTATACACATATATACACAATACATTAACAAACTGCTTTATACTTTGGCCCAATCGTAAAGATATCTGAATATCACTAGAACAATTCACTGTCGGGAAAATTATGGCATACAGATGAGCGCTGCAGCTTCAAAGCATCAGACAGCCTGATTACAAGTGGGACTGAATACTAGTAATGCATTACAAAGATCCATTGGGTAAAGTGAAAATTTTAACAGCTGAGTGGCACGCACAGGAGAGGCAGAATTGATTTTCTCTTTAAAAAAATAAAGAATAAATCACCAAACCAATCAACTTAATATCTTTGAATATCATTAAAAACGCAAAGGGAATGTGGAATTGATTGTGTGGATAGAGCCAGCAGTATATAAAAGGGAATAGTGATGTTACAAGAAATCAAACTTGAATTTGATGGTGTATATCTACAGATAATGAGTATAAAAGTAAACCTTTCCTTTCTGCCATGTAGCATACTGAGCTGAAATAGCCCATATTGGTCCCCCTGTCATGTCATTCCGGTCCTCTACTATGCACACATATCCACTCAATTGTGATCGTCATTCAATACTGTAAATACCCTGTCTCCTTAGGCTCTTAGTCTAAAATAACCTACATGGATGTCTATTATCTGACATGTCCAACTGTAGGTCTGTTACATGTACACTGCAGTATGATCGAAAATGAAATTTCCTAGTCATATATCACAGTCACATAGATATTGGAGATCAGTAAAGATGCATAACGGTGTCTGAATCCGGAAATGCGTAATACATTGTATTCAGAGAGGGACGCGGGGTGTACATGGGCTGATAGTGATATAGGTATGCAGAAGATGGATTAATCCACATGGATGGAGGATTTAACATGAAACGCGAGTATAAGTAAAAGCACTGCCTTGAAACTGCTTCACCATAAAAAAAAGTATTTCGAGCGTAGAGCACATTTTTATGTTATACACTGTTTGCGCCAAATGCCCGAAAAATACCATACATACACATTCGACCTGATAAGCGCATATGCGTGGAGGAGAATATGTTGAAACAGTAACCATTATTCAATAGTGTAAGTGGACACCAAATTTGGATTTTCTGGTACTTTCTAGTCAAAACAAGGAGGGTGTGCGCTCACTAAAGCATGGACACTTGTTAGATCAAATGCCGTAGGGGTGAATTAAAGAAGCAAACTTCGTCCATTCTAATTTACCCAGTCATACTTCAAAATGTATGACTAACAACAATATAAATGATTATGGACTCAAATATTGCAATAATGGAACAAATTTTAATATGCATGATCTTTTTGAAAATCACAAAAGATTTGTTGATATCTAACAAAAAGCTTTCATTTTTTGGGTGTTTCCTCTTGCAGAGGATTTCTTCGACGATTAAGTAGGTCCAATTATTCCTTTTATGATAGGACTTTGTCCTAGCGACCAAATAGCTATCACAATGCATGTCATTGGCTGTTTCGCCTATACACTCTCTCATCATTATGAAAAGGATACATTTGTGTAAAGAGTAGACAAATTACATTGTATAATTGCCATCAACATACATGGCAGCCTCTAAAGACCTGTACAAAATATTTTACAAAATTACAAATTACAAATGTAAAGTCTACCAGTTGTTACACAAGACGTAGCAAAACAAACGTGTCTATGATATTAAAGTTATCAACGGATCAGCCTTCTAGAACAATCGTGGAGCTATTACCAGGTAAATGTCACATGTCGACCCTTTCTCAAACAGCAGTTTCTGTAGCCTTATACTCTATTGTCACTGGACTAAATGGTAAGATTTCAGTATTTCCCATGTTGACAACTCACAAAGTATTGGGAATACATGGGTATATGATAGTACCCCAGTGTTAACATCGGTCTAGCTGGTGATGGAGATTTTGCTAACAAAAATGTCCTTTGTGGATGTGCAAAGCAGATTTTGACAATTCTTGGGGGCCCGACAAGAGAGAAGTTGATATCGATATGGTTGTTTCCATAGGCATATCATTTGTGTGGTAACATATGTATACATGTTATACCATAATACCTCACCTATAAGGCGCAACCCGCCTTGAGTTCATGACAATCCTATAAGGTGAACATGGGGCTTGATTCTGAGCAGTTTCTGTTCCATAGCATGATTTACTTGCCTATAAGGTCCACCTTGACTTCAGGCAGATTTTATAAGGCGAAGCAGGTTCTTGCGTATAAGCCGCACCTTATGAGCAAGGTATTACAGGGGGCATTTTTGCAAGGCGGCTCACATGGTAGATAGGCAAAAGGAAACACATCATTGATCCTTTCAATAAGCAGGGAATTGAAAAATAAAATTTATTACATAGAACAACTTGTATCATCACTGATGTTATATTGATGGCAGAAAAATAGTGTCTCTCTTATATATGGCACAAATGTTACAATAAAGCATATACTATTTACAAAAGAGTAATATGACCGAGTTACATATGTATTGTTCATGATACCAACACTCGGAGGCAGCACCTGAATTACATTGCCAATGTCTAACTGACACTGTGTCAAAACAAAGGTATGTTGCTTCAATGTTATTCATGTGCTTCTAAACTAATTACACAAGGGTATATTTACATCAATACATTGTCTGCACTATTAGTATGGATTATACAAGCTAATATCTGCATAATGAATGTTATATGTTGGCCAGTGTAAATCCAATTCAAATTGGTCTGTGAAGCTTATTTCAGAACATGATCTTAGCACAAACTATGTGGATATTATAAATACATCCGTATAGATATATATGTCTATATATATTATGACCAAATTTCAAAAGTAATTGGAGATCAAACGATGGAGTTGTGGGTATTCATACCCCTTGTTGTCACAAGTATGTGGCATCTTGAGTTACTACAAAATTCTATTCTTATTCTACATGTATATGTGAAATCTTAGCACTTTGCCAAATTACTTTTGGACGAAAAACCTTTCTATAGCATTAAATTGCCTCAGCCTAAAACAAAATCCAATATTTAATAACATGACGATTACTACTATGGGGGATCTATTTGGCAGTTACAATCTACATCTCTAGATTCATTCAAAGGCGTGGTCTTCGAGAGTACATACATACATACCGTAATCTCTCGCGTATAAGGCGCACCTCGCATATAAGACGCACATAGAGTTTAAGAATATGCTCAAAAAAATCAAAAAAATCATAACTTTTGTTCTACTAAATGGATTTTCAAAATTCAAAAGGCTATGTGTAGCTACAGCTACATGGAACCTCATGGAGCCTCCTATGTAATATTATTACTTAGGGGAAGTGTAATATGTTAAAATGAAAGTCTTGATCTCCCCCTTGTGGATCAGTGAGAACTAAAACCTCGCGTATAAGACGCGCCTTATACGCGGGAGATTACGGTACATATATGGTGTGGGGTACATGGATTTTCTACTCAAACTGTGGCACAACTCTCTAATATTTTATCACAAGGCAGTTCTTACATGCTGGGCTAAAACCGCCCCTTTTATCCGCAGTAATTGAAAATACACCAAAAATCAAAGCACGCTTCTGCAAATATCCCATTTCTTGCAACCCAGGCCTCCTTTACATAGACACGTAGAGATCTGTCAACAAATATACCTAATTTATACAAAGGGACAATGATAAAGCTTTCCTTTTTAAATACATGTCCTTCTTGCACTATAGACCACGAGGTTAGTGCATTGGACCCTTGCCTGTAGCATGCATGGTAAGCCCAAAGGGCCAGCTGTATATGTATTACAACTAAGTCTAAACCTATCGGCATTGGCTCCACAATCCAATGATCAACTAAATCATGTGGCCTCTTTAAACGAGACATTACATCAATTTTATCTACCAGCGTCATTTTAGATATACTATAGACTCATTTGAAGGATATCATATTACATAGGCTACCGTATTCAATTAGGGTGTCAGCCCGTTATATCCCAGTTGATGATCGATCTCTCCCAACGTCACGTTATCCCACCATTTATAATCCTGGCGATGTTCACTCATTTGGTCCTTTTGGCTTACCATGCATTTAGACATGTGAGTTTATGTTATGAACTATCATTGTTCAGTGGACAGGTGAAATATGGCATGATGCCCATCATCTTCATTGTCCCCGTGTCTGGACGAACCTCCGTCCAGCTCGTCATAGTCCTCTTGTCGCGCAGTACCACCTGTGGATAGTGGTCGCTCAGGACTACCTTCTGGTGACCCTGGTGAGCTGCTCCCTATTGAGCTCGCCGACAAGAGTGACTCTTGCCGCCCAAAACCACCGGGCATTACTCCAGTTGCCATCAGGATCTCACTTTGTGCGCGCCGTCGGGGCGGAAACACGTCATTTGTGACGTCATTGCTTGGCGGGTCTGCAGCGTCCTCTGTCGGGGTTGTAGAAAAGAGGCTGATGAAACGGTCGACTAGCGATCCGCGGCGACCGCGTGCTTCCGGTAGGGACGACGAATGAGGAATCCCCCCTGGTGACGAATTCCTGACGCGTCCTGGGATAGCGCGTGTTCTGGTGCCACACTAGGATGAGAAGGATGATAGCATTGTACATATGTAATTCTTCTAGTTCATTATACCACCAATCTAACACGTTTTGGTAATTTGCTGTTAACGGGTAAGTCCACAAAAGGACATATTATTTCTGTTAAGACCTAAATAAGACCGTTCAATATTTTATCTTTTGGCGGAATCCTACTTTGGTTTAAAAGTGTATATCACAAAATGACGTAGTGGCTCAACTAAGAGGTCTCATTAGACCCTTAATCATTGATATCAGTTTGTAGTGCCTATACATAAAAATGATGCTTGTGACACAGGGATTTTGAAAACTGACACTTGTGATGTTAGGCATGCAGACTCGCTACAAACACACAATGTACAATGAACACAGAGGCTCGGTGCCTTACCTGGTACGACATGTGGAACTCATCACTTATCCGCCTCAGCTCCTGACCAAACTGCTGCTCCAGGTGGGCTGCTGACTCACTCTGGCAGCGTCTGCTTGTGGCGGGGGGCGCTGACCGCGGGGTGACGGACGCCGCTCCTCCAGGGCGTCCCGACACGTTCCCGCCCGAGTTCCGCCGGGGGTCCACGCCATCCGAGTGGCGACGGTAAGGCTCCTCCAGTTGTATACCTAAAGTAAGGTAAACACAGGAGGAGGTTAGAGAAATGTGAAGAATCGTGATGTAAGTAATCATTGGATCCATCCTCATTCATGCATTGTAAATGCCATAATGCATCGTCCCATTGGATACATACACAACAGGGTCCTTGGGAGAATGGCCGGGGAGAATGGTCATCGTAAAAACAGCGAGCTGAGGGCGGCGGCGGGAGGTGGGGGGGGGGGGGTCTTCAGGAGGGGGATAGGGCATATCGCTCTAAGGGCGGGGATGGGGGATGGGGGTTATCAGGAGGCAGGGCGAGGGCGGGGTTGGGGGGCGGAGGGTGAAAATGACCTTTTCGCGCTAGATCATGGACAGAGCTTCTACAATAAATCTATGCAGTAAAAGACGATATCAATCTACACTGGATAAATATGTGAGACCTCGGTCAAGACACATCTTTCCGAGTATATACACGTATTTGGGTCTGGTAATGTAGTGGTTTTGTTTTATTTTCTTTCGTTATTAGTTTATTTCATTTATCTATATTTGAGGTGGGGAGGGGGTTAGGACTGGTTCCGAATGTGAAATTGGGTGCACTTAAAAAAACTGTTCTGTATCCACTGACATTGGATAATTAGATGCGTTATCAGCTCTCTGAATGCACTCTATTCTCGACTCCATTGACAAATTTTCTTTGCTAGCACCCAACTTCACCATCAAGCGCCAACTCTCATGACGCAAATTTGTGATATGCGATAATTTAGATATGAATGAACGTTTTTGCCAAGAGAAAGAGGCCATGTTTATCATGGTGGTGTATACTTTGCACGGGGGTCTAAAGGGCACCTACTCTTCCTCATGTACTTAAAGGGGCCCTCGAAAATCGTTGCCTAGTTGTGTGCAAGCATTTACTTGAAAGAGGTGCGGACCCCCACCCGCGTTCCCCTCTTTTTACTTTAAGTAATATTGAACGTGTGCTCTCGTGCCCACTAGCATTAATTTAACGATATTAAAATAGAGTCGTACATGTGTAGGGCCTAGGTGTTTCAGAACTTGGGGGAATGGGCGTCGACTGGTTACCTGTCTGAGTCTGTGAAGGTGTTTTCCATATGTAATAAGAAGGGTGAGACAGTAAAGCACTTTTGCTGCCCTCTGTCAGATGGCCTGTGAACTATTTCCTATACATAGACCTTGATTACAGAGGTGAGTAAGGACTTTGGCAAAGTCCCACTTCACCTCCGTAATCAAGGTCTATGCATAATCAAGGTCTATGCATAGCAAATAAAACCAACAGAGGGCAGCAAAGGTGCTTTACTGTCTCACCCTTATATTATAGTATATAGATAACACCTATGCAGACTCAACCTGGCAACCAGTCCACCCCCATGCTTGGGGGCGTCTTTCCGTTGAATATGTATTTCTTTTTCAATTTCTTTGGCTTTTTCACGTGACAAATCAACACAAAGATTTCCTGGCTCACACTATATATGCTAGTATGCTTTGTACAGGCGCTGTAAAAGATTACTTCGTCACTGGCATGGGTGGCATGCCTGTACTTGCAGACTTAAAGTTAAACTTCCCTAGAATTTTCCCACGGCTTGTTCTAGTACATTATCCATGATTTCAATAGCATAAATAGACCCACCTTGATCCCCCTAGACAAGCGGGTTATTAATAACGATTACAGTATACAATTGATTCTGACAACACATAACCTTATATGAGCCTATGTCACACTGAACCTGAAATCCACAACAAAGAATGAGTGGATGGACTTATCACATCTCTCTGGGATCATTATGTACATGAGATACTGATAAGGTGACAAGGGATAGTGTCTTTGTCCTCCAGTGGCGTATTTAGTATTAGTGACTGTGTGTAATATACACGTGGTAAGGATCCAGGGATCCAAACTGGACCAGCCTACAGGCACACGTGGCACACAGACGATGAGATCAGCACCCCCTCCCACCACCCCACCACAACTCCACGGTCCCAATCTCAAACCCATATTGTCACCCCAGCAACCTAAGGCTCGCCCCTCCCTGACCATTATGCACAATAATCCCAACCTCCCGACCCCCACCTAACCTCACCCCCACCCCATCCCACCATCCATCGAGCCCTCCATGGCCACTAAACATGTACACCCCTGGACACACTTTTGCTCTCATCCTCCCCTCCAACCCTAATCTGTGACTCAAACCCCAGAGTCCACTTCTTCAATATCTCAATCCACATTTACATGCCAACAGCTTCAAGCCGTGATGTAAATAAACTAACACCATGTCAGGCGTTATCAGTACTCTGTATAGACTGACACTGGGGTTAGCGAACTGTTTCTGGATCATTGCCAGCTTTGCAAACAAAGAAAGGTCATCGACCAGTTCTAGCCTATAAGAAATATTGAGCTGGAGATGGGGAGAGGGAGTCCCTAGATCATGGACAGACCTTCATATACAGGGATCAGGTATCGGCCCCACTCGCCCCTACTGCCCTGCTACTGTTGGGCAATCTGTCAAGACGTTATTTGCTGCTAGGTTTTTGTTAGGCATTGGGGCAGACATGGAGGCCCGGGTACCTACTTTGTTTAGACTACCAACCAACTCTAAGTGAGTCCATGACAATGTAAAGCCGTTTGTATCCACCCTACTGTTTTGCTTTTACAGGGGATTGCCAATCTATAAAAGGCCGGTGCGACACGCCATTTGCCTTTTGTTATTTGTCATTTGCCATTTCATTTGCCAATTGCTACTTATGTCTTGCCATTTGCCAATTGTTAATATCATTTGCCATTTGCCAATTGCCACTTACATCAAAGAGCATGGTTCTACTCTTTGCTTACATCTTAATTATAAATAATTGTTAAAAAATATCAATAATTGTAAATAATTATTAATAATTGTTAAAAATATTAATAATTGTAAATAATTGTTAATAATTGTTTACTTGATGTCATTTGCCACTTGCCAATTGTTAATTGTGTCTTAGTCAGGAGTAAACTGGAAAAGTCATTACGTCCGTATCTCGGTATCGTAAGGTGGTGCCGACTGGCAGACTATGCGTACACTATGCCAGTTGTTAGAGAGTAATCATTTTTCAACAACAGGTGGGGGGGGACTGGTGGGTTTGACCGGGGTCAAAGTTTTTCATAGCTTATCTTAGTAGTAGAACACTTATCTCCATCTCATATAAGGATTTATCACATTAATTTGCACATGAATAGACATATAGGGCCCTATAGACAGGGGTCCCATGTCCATTGTCGATTCTAAGAAATGGTTCTTGTCTTAAACCCCATGTCTCTTGTTGAAGTGGCCTTGTCCCCTGTCTCTAAGCCCATGTCCCTTGTCGATTTTAAGAAGTGGCCTTATTAAGTTATCACTTGTTTCTCTACCTCCATATCCTTTGTCGATTGTAAGAAGCTAGGACCTTGTCCCCTAGTCGATTTTACTGGTCTGGGGCCCTACATAAATTCACCTCCGAGGATGAAATGATTTAATAAGTCAATTAGATGTATTCTTACAGAACTTATACTAACGTAAGGACACCGATGCCCTGTTTTTAGACGTATATGCTAAGGTATAGGTATGTGAGAGATAAAGGAAGTTATATGCCTTTGGTATGACTGGGTATTTTCCCTAGAAATGGACTGATTTCAGAAAAACATGTCATTAAAGGTCGATATGTTTCCAAAGTACACTTTTCTTGGGATATTGTCAGTAAGGTTCTGATAACTAATGTGTGGTTGTGTATTACTCATAAACAGTTGGCTCTTTCTAGAGTATCTTATCAATTTCGCTACGTAAGTGCCAATTGGGTCTATTCCCTGGCAGGCATGTGGTAGTCGTGAAGGCCGATGATAATGTATTTACATCTTGGAACACCTCAGCTCGGGAATAACCCAATGTTGGTGAACATTGATATGATGTACTTAAAACCACTGCATGACAAAATGATACCATGGGAATAATGAGACATGTCCATAATGGTGATTTATTACATGTACATGTAAATGTGTAGACTATGATTATTTACTAAGTTTCTTATCTATAATTCTCTTTATCAAGACTGATGTTTTAGTTTTAGATAGAATAGGTGTTATTCAGTAAGTGCAGGAAAGCTGGAGATCACTGAGTGGAATGATATAAACAGTCCAAGGGTCCCAAACAGGTTGAAGTGGAAGTGGGGAGGAGGGATTGAGGGTCGGCTTGTGACTGAGTCATAAAACACACACGGTGCCTTGTCTAGTGATAGTAGATTGTGGTGAGTCGTGTGTCACCAGCTGTCAGCTTATAGTGTCTCTAATAACACATGTCAAAGTCATCTTACAGCAGTGTTTATATTCCGAGGTAGCAGGTTGTCCCATGGGCGCCGTCATTGCTGGAGCTTGTTACCAGCGAGTTCCACTGATAAGACCTATCAGATGGGTACCAGTTGGCCCCCGACAGGGCCACAGTGAATAGATTGAGGCTTTCTCATTGGCTAATAATTAAACCTGCTAAGTCTGTATACGAGCTTAGCTGGTTTGATTACTATTCACTACGGTCCTCTCTGAGGCCAACTGGTACCCATCTGATGGGTGTTATCAGTTGAACTCGCTGATAACAAACTTCAGTAATGGCGGCGCCCATGGGACAGCCTGCTAACCCGGAATAGGGAACAGAGCCATTCCTGTATGGAGGTGGCCATCTTGAAATCAGTTATGTAACTGACCCCCGACAGCCATCTTGGATCTGGCAGAGGATAGTGGGTAATCTCTTATCTTCCCCTCCATCCAAAACAATGGGAATTGATAAGACTGATAAGCTGCCCCTGCCACTATCTTAATCACCCTGTGTATCTGTCCATTGTTTAGGTGTGAATGGAGGGGATTAGCCTGATAGGGAGACAATGGCTTGGTTTTATTCAGCCTGGATTATATGTGCCCCCTTAGAAAACTTTCTCTTGTATTTGAAGTACTAAGTCTACATAAAACATATATTGTTTAGGTTTAAAGTATTTGCTATCCAAAGGTATGGACTTCTAGAGTATAGCTTCATATAGACTATTAGGAAGGGCCAACCAAAGTAAAGTGTACAAAGAGGACAAATGCTGATCTAGCCCCCGACTACATGAGCACCTAGCTAATTTGCTTGGTACTAGCAATGGCTCTGTTCCCTATGGGGCACATAGCTATCCCTCTATGAAGGTCGCCATTTTTGTTTTAGCCCCTGACGCCATCTTGGATTCTGTCAGGGAATTCTGGGTAATCTCTTATCTTCACCCTCATCCAACATAAAACAATGGTCACTGATAAGACTGATAGGGGAGGTAAGCTGCACCCTGCCCCTATCTTAATCTTCCTAAGTACCTCCCTATTGTTTCAGGTGTGAGGGGAGAGGATTAGCTTGATAATGAGACAATGGCCTGGGTGTACTCAATGTGGTTGACATGTTGTCTCTTATTGAAATCTTAATGTTATATTTCTCTTGTATTTAAAGTATTGGATTTATAATATGCTTATATAGTAAAACCCTATCTATGGATAGGGTTTTGCTATCCATAGATATAAATTTTACAGAATATCTACAGATAGTACATGACTATGAGATCATCAAAGTAAACTATACAAAGAGGTTTATTATAGGGTTATCCCCCGACTACTTGAGCCACCTGGCTGATTTTCTTATCACTAGCAATGTGCTAGTCCCGTATAGGCATCCAGTTAACTCCAGGGACAAGCATCACAATAGGAGAATAGCTGTTACCGGTACTTCTTTATATGAGACTAGTGTCATTACAACTTTAAATGACAAAATAGGTCTCAAATCCTAGCCAACGCTGAAAATGTAGGCTTCTAAAAAGGTGATCACTATCGAAGACTTATGGTCATGAATCTTTCCCTGTTGATGGCCTAAGGTGTCATGATGATTGCCTAAGGTCTTCACTTTGATAATATTTCTTTTGCCACCAGAAGGCCCTAGTCACACCAAGCTATATTGATTGTTTATCTTCAATCCTCTTGGTAAGTTGGTTTGCATGTTTAATTTTTGACACCATTTTGTCACTTAAACCATAGTTAAAACCATGGGGACTAACTAATATTCCTTATACAAATACCTACATGACCAGTATGCCTCATTAGGGCATATGTTAGTTGTAAGTGCTCTTAATAAACGCTTGGTTATGGGGGGAGGGGGTAGTTGTGTAATTGTTTATAAACGATAAATAAAAGATCTTAATCAATGACAAAGTAATCATTTACAAGCTCCTCTCTAATATGGTCATGCAGAGAGTTACTCTGCAGTGATCACCCAGGGTTATCACATGTGCTTACTCAAAAAATCATTAAGTACTCTCCCCAGTCATCCATCAACACAATATGAACAAAAGAGTGCCTTTCTAAGCCTTATATTTCCAGTGTAGGTCTACCACAAAGGATGTTCTAGCAATGGTATTGTTGTATGTGTGCCTACTTGTATATCCCTATCATAGACATTAACAGTAGTATACCTTGTAAAGTTCTGTGTCTCTATAAACTATCTGTCTCGAAAAGCTGTGATATACACACATTCACACTCCTTCCAGCAACCCAAATTGTTATCATTTGGTTGGGTGGCCATAGGCATAGAGACATTCATTATATATATATATATATATATATATATATATATATATATATATATATATATATATATATATATATATATATATATATATATATATTCCTGTTTTACTTGTCATATATACACACATACAAATAAGTGAGTGAGTGAGTAATATATGTTTAACACCATTTCGACAGCTGAGGTCATATTCATGGCGAAAACTACATTATCCAAATTCACAGGCTAATGTGTTACTATGTGTTGGTGCCCGCACATAATATGTGCACCACACACATACGAGCGGGTAGAAAAGAGGAGACATAGAGCCTTTAAGTGGGCTAGGGAAGTCTCACATACAAATTAGCCTATACTGACTGGCTTGTAAAATGTAACAAAGCTCCTGCCATGCACATCGCCTATCATAATGTTGTCCTCTAGATAACCCTTTTATCACTTGCTTATCTTTTCACACTAGACATATATAGAGGTAGCAGGTTTTCCCATGGGCGCGGCCATTGCTGGAGCTTGTTCCTAGCAAGTTCTACTGATAAGACCTATCAGATGGGTACCAGTTGGCCCCGAGGGATCGCATTGAATAGATTGGGCTTCTCTCATTGGCTAAGTCCGTATAAAGATGCGATGTAGTTACGTTGTGGGCCCCACTCTGACTACTAGTTAAAAATGAACCCTTTGTTGAACATGGAATCATGAGTTCATTATATTAGCAACAGGTATACAAGTATATCAATGGGTATTATGGGGATTACCCTAACTATTGATCCCTACTAATGGAATTATAGCACGTACATGTAGCAGATGGTTCTAAAAACAGCACCGAACACCCATTATACTATGATAATAGATAAGTCACTATGAAGTCAGCCCTAAATACAGTGGAGCATAACCGCCCGGGAATAACCAATTTATATTTTGTGCTATAAAGACGCTGGTTGACATGTAAACAAACAGTAGAAACAGGACATATGCACAGTTATTCTATTTATCACAGCGTGACTCAACAACTCCTGTACTATTGAGTTCAAACTAACATAACATACACTCGTTCATCTTACACATTAGTGGTGCATACCAGTGGAGTTTCTGCGCCGTTTAACATTCTCTCCCAAGTCGCCCAAGTACCATTGAATGTCTGATGGGTTCCCTCCGCCCTCAGCCATTGTCGATAATCATGTCGTCCGTGTTAGGAAACACTTGTGAGTCGGGGATCCTCTCCTGGGTAAAATAATCCCTTCTCTACTATTCCACGTTAGACAGAGGAGAAGCGCAACTTAATATATCACGATCCAGATTATATCACAATCCTGAGTACTGATCTTTGGTAGATATAATGGGATTTATATACCCGGATGTCAGTCTATCCTGTGAGGTGTATTATGGTGAGTTTGGTTTGTTTGATAAGTGACCCACGGGCTGGGGTGTGTGTGAGTGTGACGATGCGGCGGTCGGTGCTCTTCTTATATCAGCTATGCTGGGTATTATGTGGGACACGGCCCCCTCCCTCTTCTCAGGGTAAGTGGAACGTGCAGGTCATGTTTCAAAAACTCCTCCTGTACCCAGAATTTGTATTAAAGTAGGACGACCTTACTGATACGGACAGCCTTCCTCCAGGTAGTCACTATCGAGATGATAGGGCGCTCCTGTAGCATGTGGCATGTCCATGGGAACAGCTAAGGGAGTGGTCATTATTTATCAACAGGGGGGGTGGTGGGTTTTCGCGCGGATGCGCGGAAATTTTTTACGCCCCCCCCTTGACGGCAGTCAAAATTTTTTGCGCCCCCCCCGCACCGGAGGCGCGGAGAGTTTTCGCGCCTCTCTTTGATCTATAGTAGCGCACAGGCTTTTTTGCTAAAAAGAGGGTGAATTTTTTTAGCCCCCCCCTCGGAAGGGGTCTGAAAATTTTACGCCCCCCCCCCCTCAAACCCACCCTCCCCCCCCTGTTGATAAATAATGACCACTCCCTAAGCAGAAGGGAACATCCAGTGCGCAGTGCACGGATGACCCCGGGAGTGATCCTCTGCTTAACTTCTCTTGAAGATTAAGACACAAGATGTCCTGTCAACTACCTAAAGCTTATATGACTTAAAGGAGAAAGACACATAGTCTAATGTCATATATATAACAATGCATATCAACTGCTACAGGTCTACTTATGGTCTCTTATTCACATAAATAACAGCAATTTGTTGCCAATGACCCAGTCAACCACTGAAACACCAAAAGGAGCCGTGTGTGGCTGGTAAGATGCATCAATGTAGCCCCTGTGAGTTACTCCCCAGAGCTGCATTCACTACGTGCTCACGACAAGAAAGTATTAACACATTTTGCAGCCTTAGACCCCCCCCCCCCCGTTTCACCATGCACAAATCCAACCCCAACAACTATTACAGTGGGCTGGCTCAACGTCTAAGACAATGTGGGATAGAAGGCTAGGGTAACTCATCAGATCTATGCCATGGCTAATATAGGGCACCTGCATTTTCTATTGACTGAATATCAGTCTTAATATCAGGGACCATGACATAGATCGGAGCATGTCCCATTTCCAATATGGGTCTCAGGATGTAGAATATGGACGTCCAAGAGTCAGTCGTTGGCATCAGGCACCATGCGAGTGATCCAGGACATGGCTGGTTGACACATTCTAAAGGTTCTCACACAGTCCGGCCACTGGGTCATATATTCTCATGTAACCTGCATACTAGTATCTTTTTAGCATTAAGGCCACACTTTGTTTAAGTACAAAGGGCATTCACCCGGACACTGAGACGCTAGAGCCTAGAAGCGCGTTTTCTCGGAATCAATTACTATTTAGAGGCAATCCCTTTTATTAGTTGTGACTAAAAATATCAGAAGTAAAGAACAATAGCATTGAAGCAAGGGGAAATAGATGTCTCTGCCAGTGACACCTGGTGCTATTTTTCTATTTGTTACCACATCGAGCTGCTTCTGTGGTATAGACTAGATTATTATAGCAAGTTGAGTCACTAGGTCAGGTGTACAAAGTCCTCAGTCTAATGTTCACCATACCGGTCGGTATGTGTGCTTGCTGGCATGTCTGCAGCGGTGGGACTCCCAAGTCTGATGTCAGCCTCTGAATTACCTTCTAGGCCCACTGCAGACTATCAAAGTAACCTTGTTCTAGACCATAAAACGAGCATCACTAATGTTAAAGTGGGTCCTCTGCAGGATAGGCCACTCAAAAAATGTTTGTTTTTTTTTTATCTAAAAGCCATGACAAAATTTTCCCGACCAGTTCATTAGGGGTCGAGCCGGATTGCGAGCCAGCTGCATTCCATAAGGGGTGCGTCCACTGCCCACGGATGGACCATCCGTGGGTTTCATCCGTATCATTTATCATTGATTTCTATGGAGAAAATGACGGATGAAGGGGGACGGATGGTCCATCCGTCGCAGTGGATGCACCCCTTAGACCATAAGCTTTCACCAAACCGGTATCCGGTACTTTCGTTTTCATCTATTAGTATATTTTCATCAGTAGGCGCTAACAAAAAATGATCAATTATGCTTTCTTTTTCTCTGACGAGAGAAACAAGTTTATTTTTGGATACGCCCAGCGTTTAACGTGTTAATATCATTCCCCTTTACCTTGAAGACCCTGTGTGTATTTCTTAATTAATTATATACAAAGTGATGGAAGTATAACATGCCTACATCAAATATGATATAGAATATTTGAATTTTTTTTAATTCAGAGTCTCTGAAAGTTTTACCTTTTACTTCAGAACCTACGAAAGTCTACACAATTAGGAGTGGAATACCCTGTGTATAGACCTACGTAATTCCAGCTACATTGCATTTGGTCACCTGAGGAGGTGTAAACCATTTGTAACAATTACATCGTTCACACCTATAATACCTGTAATCAGCAAGAGGACAGTGTGCGCTATTGCCACTATTGACGACGCAAATTCGGTCGTTCCTTGTCAGTCCCTAGTGTCAATGCAACGTATGGACCAATATTTATGAGCTGACCAGCGACTTTTGGGCTTAGCTCCTCCTGCCTCCAATCTCAGAAAACGGGGTTTAAAGTTTTGCTACCTAAATCAGTGAATATGAAAAAAACTCCCAAGCCTTTAAACTTCAATATCTCAGCAACCCCTGGTCCGATTGACTTGCACTTAGGGTGCATTTTGAAGGGCATGGACCTGGCTTTCCTATGCTTAGTGTGTTACAAAATTGATATTTTCACCCCTAAGCCCGAAATTCGCTGGGCAGTCCACATTTATCATATATCACTGAATTATGAATATAGACATTGAATTATCCCTGCAAGATAACCTGACACAACATATATGTGGTCCAACAGGGGAGAACGCGCCTCCGGGAGGGGGGGTGTTAGTACTGGTTTTGGCCACCAGGGGTCAGTATATGGGTAAAACACTGATAAATATGCTAAAAAAAAGCTTTAGACCAATTTTTGATAGGGAATCCAGTGGGATGCTTAAAATTATTAATCCACTGAAAATGTTCCATTTTTGGAATGTTGGTTGCCATGGAAACATAGAAAATTGGTAGATAAGGCAATTTCTGGTTGCCATGGAAACCTCTCCCCTTTTCCAATTGGGAATTTTTGCCACAAACATTTTTTGCAATTCCTTCAAGAACCCAATTGTGAGCCAGCAAGCAGAAAGGACAGATACTGCGGGATTTAGTACCTGATTTAGCCACCAGGGGGCACCACTATGGGCTAGAATAGGAAAAATATGCCTAAAACTGTTATAGGCTACTTTTTTTATGGAGAATTCAATGGTTTTTGATAAAGCGTTTTATTTTGGGTGGAAAGGTTCCAAATTTGGCATGTAAAAAGAACGTTTTTTGCCCAAAATAGGCATTTTTGTTAATTTTTGTTGCCATGGAAACATGATTTTCATTCTAAATAGGAAAATCAATGATCCCATTTGAAGGAACATTCCACAAGGTTTACTATGGTGAAAACAGAATGAAAATACTATTTCTAAATCAAAAGTTATGGACAAAAGAATAAAATTTTATGCTAATTTAGCTAATTAGCATAAATTATGCTAATAAGCTATATATCTCATGACTAATTTGACGTAGAGCTTATTGACATTCACAAAATGGTCACACCTACCCATATTTAGCAAGCCATTCTTCCAAAACTAACAGGAGTATAGACTGGGCTGGATTTTCTGGGCATGTACAATTGGCATTTTTCACACTTTTGTATGCTTATGCACCTACAGAATAAAAGCTTATGAACCAATATCCTGCTTTTTGGTCCCAATTGGAAGGGAACACCATAACCTTTCAAATGTATGTACTCTCTTGCATATCCAACCATAATATTTGGATTAGTTGGCTTCAAAAGTTGAAAAATGGCGAAAAAAGGCAAATTTGACGAAAAAGCAGGTTTTTTTTACAGCCCTGGCATATATCCCAAAGGGGTTCCAGAGCCTTAGATAATAGCTTTTTCTTATTGATATATCTGTTGTGTTAATGATTCAGAAGGTTTTTGTGTATTGTAGAGCATATAAGTGTTTGTTCGTGTAACATTCAGTGTAAAATGACACTCAAATGTCCATCTGACAGTAAAACTAAAACCCTCCCATATTCTAAATTAAGACAGATAATACATTATCCTTACTCTGCTCAGAATTGAGGGGCACTAGGGTGGTTAAGCTGCCGCAAAGATTTTTTTGCTGTAGCCTGAAGTCTTCCTCTTATACCAATGAGTGCATCCATATACACATTTTTCTGTCGGTTGGACATTTTGCACTTTTGCTGTGGGAAGGACAAATTTCTTAATATCAAAGTAATGCATTTGGATGCATCCTTTATGTTTTAAATCAAGCACAGTCATTCCTTGAACACTATTAAATAACATTTGTACCATAAGTCTCCCCATATGAAAAAAGTGTCCATCCGACAGATAAAGTTTGAATTTTAGGGTCATTTTAAGCTAATGCTGTGCCTAGTTGGTGGTCCATTAGGTTATGATGATCATTATTTCTTAGAGTAGGCATGCTGAACTTAATGTAGATTGATTTTAATGAGAGGGAACTAGAGGGAAAATAGCATTTTTGACAAGAATTTTCATTTTTTCACAAGATGGCTGAATTTCATCAGCCTATATCTCAAATATTTTTTGAACAGTGATGTTTATTCATGAGCTTACTAAACTTGTATACTGTAAGAGCTGATAAACAAAATTAGAAGTTTCTGTGGTGTATATATTGGTAACAAAATCATATCACTGATTAAATCTGTCGGATGGACCCAAAAAGTGACAAATTCTTATCACACAGCTATAAAAATGGAATCGGTAGGAATAACTGTGTATAATTGGTGGTTCCAAAGAGCCAAGACATTGTTCTTTCAATGTAATAAAGTGATTTATTCCTTTTCTTTCATATTTGGGGCCTTCTCAGGGAGATTTGTACGTCCCCAGGAAATCTGGCCCATCTTCTCATGCAATATATCACTGTAAAGCTTGTGATTTGAATTTTAAAGTTGACTTTTAGCATGGAGCACCCTTTCTCCTTGCCTCTACACCCATAACCGAAAACAGAGCTAAAAGATTTCCCTCTAGAACCAATTTTATCACAAAAACATCATATTTCTTTGGTTATTTTTCCACAAAACTGTATTTTTTTGCATTATTAGTATTTATGAGGGGATATAATGCATTCAGAGCTTAATTCCCATTTTCAGTTTTACACACCAACCTAAGTTTGACAAGCAATTACAGAAAAACTACCTGGGATATCTTAGCTCAAGATATCTCATTTTAAATCCCATGACTTAAACCTTAAAAAGCCATTTCCCCCCAGGAGGCACGTTTTCCCTCACCTGGCCACATATTATGAATATGGTGATTGCAAGACATAGGGTAGGCACTTACCTACCCCTAGTGCATGGTTCTGCTGCAGTGGAGGTGTGAAACTGTGATAAAGCTGAAACTGGGGAGTGCTAAACTCTCCTTCGTTTGACAGCTCATTGTGTAGCTATTTATTGGAGGATCTTAACAAACATGGGCTCATTTTAAAGGAATTGATTAGGGGTTTAATATGAATCTATTTAAGAGAAATAATTGATGCAGGCAAACATCCCATTCTCCCCAAGTGAAAGCATTTTTTGGTATAAAGGCCAAATCTCACATAAAAGAGAATAGTCCCCACACTTTCTACAGGAAAAAATGGTTTAGAAAATGTCTAGGAGTTTTCTTTTCATAGGGCAACAGGATGTTTGCCAGACGCCACAAAAATTTTAGCATGCCATTCGCTATCACACTTCAAGCAGCTTCTCCATGTTAGCATGGGCGTGGAAAACAGGGGGGACAGGGGGGACATGTCCTCCCCACTTTTGGCCAACTCCTCAAAAGGTCAAAAGTAATAGGTCAAGCAAAGGGAGGTCAAAAATTGCAGAAAACCCCCCCTGGTCCCATCCACTCTGAAACTGCTTACCACGCCCCTGGTTAGGTCCTTGTCTGTTTGCCAGAATCCAATCCTATGTATATTATTTATATAGCAATGGATAGAGCTGATAAAAAGAAGTTGATTTCCTTTTTAAATGAAGTCTTTATGTCAATTTAAAGGGAAATTCTGACCAATTAAAGATCTCATATCAACTCCATAATTTTGCACCAATTCTGTCAGATCGCTAAATCGCAGATGATATAAAGTCAAGATAAAATCCCTCTAAATTGTTAAAATTTGATATGATACATTGGTGTTTAACCTTTTATGGGGAACTCTTCCATACATGAAAAGAAAATAGTCCAAAATAATGATTTCAGAGATGTAGCTAGTCCTGTATCCGATATGCTTGATCACAAATCTGGACCCTATTTAAACTCTTAACACTGGTAGAATTTTTGGTTCGATTTTGGGTCTTTGATCAGTCATAACTTCCCTTATACTTGGCATAAAGACTTCATTTAAAGAGCAAATCCACTTCTTTTGATGAGATCTATCCATTGCGTAATAGGTAAAATGCATGGGACAAAGTCTTAAAAACTAGGTAAGTGCCTACATAGGGGACGACCCAGGTGTTAGCACTAATTATGCTGCAAGTCTTTCAGTGGCCGCCAGTATCAAACAGGCTGGGCATGGAGGTGTGACTGCACTGTTGCTACCAGCTCAGGCCTAATTAACATGCATTCTCAAAAGATTTGCAGCTTCAGGGGTCAGAATCCACTCAGTACATGGGTGGCTCTCAACACCTGTAGGTGTGAATACTCCACACCTAGAGGTGTAATGAGTGATAGCTCACACTAAACCTAACTTTGAACTAGGGCCAATACACATTCACCTAAATTTATTACTTTTAATGACCCCCTTTGATCTAGATAAGAATCTGATTAATCTAAGATGTGTATTACAGCCACGCACCTCCTTCCCCCTCCCCTCCCCTCCCCCTACAAATAAGGATCTGATTGAAGTTGAATCATGTATTGGCCCTCCCTGCCCTCAGTCTCCCGTCCATCCGTTGGTAGAGTGACCCACATACAGACCCTGTTCTCTGTGGGTATTGTGGAGGGACGGAACACCCACAGATTGATCAGTGTAGTAGGCCTCTAGTCAGACATGTTTTTCATGGCTTTCCCAGGCCACAGTGGGACTCTTATGAGCGACTGATAGGGGAGGGGGTGTGGCATTATTATTATCCTTTGATATAGGCCTATTGAATGAGCATCCAGTGTCACTATACAATAGTTTCATCACTCAGTTTTAGTCTATTTGTAGTATGGTCAATAGGATACCATTGTACATGCTGGCCTACATGGTCCTACATGCATACAGTGAGTGGAGTGCAAGTCTTTCTACATGTACCTGCTAAGTGCTTGCTCTGTTACAAGGTACATGTACTCCCAATGAACCTACCTACAACAACCCAGAGACTGTTGCTGGTTATTCTATTACCATACATTGCAGGGAAGGTGAACCCAGGTTTGAAGTGTACATGGTGATATATCCCATGTTCATTGTAGCATTTGACAGTAATAGCACCTACAGGTACTGGTGTACACACGCGCTGTTTCCTTTTCTGGTAGTGGGGACGGAAAAGGAAAGGGGGTAGTGAGTAAGAGCGTGTAAAGGGTGCCCCTGGTGTGTGCATGAGGAACTAATTTAGTCCCCACTCTCCTTTGTCCACCCAGAAATGAATATATTTTTACCAAATCAAGCCTGTTTTGGTCATTTTGGACCAAAATATGACAACACTAGGCCACAAGTTGTATGTTTGTGCTGTTGGAAAAAAAAGTTTCTAGTCCCCACTCTCCTTTGTCCACACAAAAGCACATGGCTGTTGTGTGGTGTATAACGAAGTGGTCATTATATGTACAAGAGGGGAGGTGGTGGGTTTCCATTGATGTGGGAAAACTACCTAACAGCATTCAGATTCTTTTACTGCCCCTCACTTAGAATTGATTTTGCAAAACGAGCCCCCCCCCCAAATTAGGTTATAGGCGATCGCAGACGGGCCAGATTCGATCGGTAACCAGGGAGTACCGACCCGATTTGATCGGGAAGATCAAACTTGTTTGATATTGACCAACTGGATCGGACGTCCACGCAGACGCTTCCGATCGTCAGGATGTCGACCCAGTCGGGCCCGTCTGCGGTCACCTTATGGGTTGGACCAGTCTACAGTTGTTTTTATTGTGACTGACCTGCGCAAGTGGGAGGGGGGGGGGGCTTTTGCCTACAAAAGCTATGACATGTGAGGAGCACAGAATACCATATATGACTTTTAGTTTACTACTAAAAGAGGGCTAGCATGGCGATTTTCAAAGCCCCCTTTAAAATGTCGTTCTACTGTTAAGCTGACCGCAGACAGGCCCGACTGGATCGGCTGATCAGGAAGTCGGGAAGGTCTGCGGAAGACGTCCGATCCAGTCTGTCAATATCAAACATGTTCGATGTCCCCCGATCCGATCGGCTACCCTTCCCTAACTACCGACCGAATCGGCCCTGTCTGCGGTCGCCTTTACCGGGTACTAGCTGGTACCGTATACAAAAACAAGGGAACCGGCACCGGTCCCGGTACCTGCATCAATTACGCGTTTCTGCATGCGTGCCAATGATGTTCATGTTAGCAAATCCTGAAGCTGTGGTTTGGGTTTGCCAACAGGCAGTACATCCACTTTGGGATTTTGCCCCACTGAAAGGGTTCTTTTCCAAATGCCCCCCCCCCCTCCCCACTGGCAATAAATGACTCAGCCCTTTATATTGTTGTAATATGTTTGTCAGCTTGCACTGCCATCTGGTGTCTACATAGAAATACTGTATGTTGCGCCATCTAGAGGATGGGAAATTAGACTGACACAAGCCTGTCCCGAGTATGAGAGTTGCAGCAGGTTGCCAGCTAAGTTAGCTTCTCTCCCTGTACTGTTATATTACTCTACTGTCACTCTCCGAGCACAGGCCGGTCAAACCGTGGGTGTACAGTGGTGGGGATATGCCCGAGCCATGTGACCGGAAGTACTATAAGCATCTAGTTGCAAAGTCTTACTATCTGTTCGTCGAGGCATATAGTACTATATGTATGCACTAGATGGAAGCACACAAACTGAGTAACAGTTTATGATCCATGTCATCGAAGGTACTTATTCATTCACTGATGGAAAGTGATACATTCCCCTTCTATCCACAAATAGCTCTAAAACTAGCCAATATATCATGAGTGATTGCCTACCACCCTTAATCTCAGATCTACGTAGGACAAGGTTCACTATGTTTTACTAATTCTAGACACGGCATTACTTAAAGGGGGGAGGCATGTCCACGTACCATGAAGTCAATGTGGTGCAGAGGTTCATTTGCCAATATATGCACATAAATAGAAACAATGTACAACGCTAGGTGGAGGAGGGGGTATTGGCTGATTTGCACCCCAGTTAAAAGAACTTGCTTGATGGGTTCATGAATGGGATCAAGAATTTGCCGTAGTATCCTTCGTATAAGACGACCATGCATGTGAGACGCATCCTGACTTAAGAGGATATAAGCTTTAACCCCTAGGTGCCCAAGCAGGCTTTAAAGCACGGTTTTGGGCTTAAATGGGGCTTAAATACATATATATTGAAGGAAACTATCATCCAGATACTTCTACTGGTCCAATCTGCAAAGTTAGACCTCTATAGAATGGCCATGATCTCCCAAACACAATACAATTATCCAATTTGCTCCATTATACCAAACACAGGGAGTCAAAACTTGAAAATAAGCTAACATATTATGTGATTCATTAGAGGGCCACCCTCCACTGGGCTAAGACCAGACATGGCACCAATATTATGATAGATCATATACATCCAATGTCCCAAACTCCTATTAGATTCTAAAAGAAATGATCTTATCCATAGAGATAATCCATGCATTGTTACTATCACATTATCTCCTGAGTGGTAGTACACATATATGAAGAGTTTGGTTCCAAAACGCAACAAATCCATTTTGGGGGTTTTGAGATAATGAGACATTTATCATTCCAAAAGATTGGGGGTGGCTACTTTCGTGAGTTCCAATATCTAGGGGACCATAAATAAAACATCTCCACATTTCGTTTTGAAATCCCTGAGTCTTCCTTCATGGATAAATTAAGTGGTTCAATCCCATTTTTTTTCCAAAACGCAATAAATCCACAAACTGTTTTGTTTCAAAATGCAATAAATCCAACATTTTTCTTTTTGGTATCCACATAATAGACACAAAAGTTAGTTTTCTTTTCTATATTTGAATTCCTCATTTACTTGGATATAAATGAAACATTTCCAAGTACTTTTTTAACACTGATGGTTCTTTCATAGACAAAAGGTGATTTATCACAATATTTCTTTGCAAAATGCAATAAATCCTGTTTTGTTCCAAAACACAATAAATCCATGCTGTTTTGTTCCAAAACGCAATAAATCCATCACAACAGCTTTCAAATCCATATACCTTTCTCCTCACCAGCAAAGTTGGTTTTTATTGGGAAAAGGGTTTTAAAACTTACAAAACACAATGATATGACATGAATAGATAATTCAATCCATGGAAAAAAGGTTATTAATGAACATGCATATCATGACAATGTTTGCCTGAGTGGATTTATTGCATTTTGGAACAAAACAGGTGTGGGATTTATGTCATTTTGGAAAAAAGTAGATTTTAGGTGGGCCCTAGGTGCCAAATGGTGACTGTTTTGGAAAAAAATGATTTTGCAACATTTTTTCACTCACCCCAAAGTATTGTTTTCTAATATTAACTCCATCTTTTCCAAAATGGTGTTTATTGCGTTTTGGAACCAAACTCTTCATGTGCAGAATCAGCTTTGAATGAGGCCTCAGAATTGCATGTATTATGTATGGGGAGGGGCTATATAGTACACAAGAGAGACCAAATACTACCAAATGACAACAAATGGAATGTTTTGGTAACTATGGTTACCAAACCTGACCAGTAAATTCCATGTCCTTTACTGAAAGTCATCACTGAGTTTTCAGGAAATGTAATACAGAGCCAATATCAAAAGGGAAGATCAAAATAACACATGGGCTTATCAACTAAGTAATATAATTGTGAAATAATGTAAACTCTTCAAATAATTCTGGGCACCAAAAGGTTAAGCTATAAGGTGAACCTAGGGGTTGTTCTTTAGGGCAGCTAAGTACCATCCCAGCTAGCGCATAACATGCAAAAGACATTCAAAACTGGTCATATTCAAGCAATTACATAAAACCGACCCAAGGATTATGTCTTTAGGATATAAACTTTTTTACCTAATGAGTTGACTAGATGTTGACGTAGAAGATGCATCCTATATAGGATGTAAAAAAGATGTATGGTGTTTGATGTCAAACTCATGTCTTTATCAAGTGCAATCACACACATCATATGTTGTCATCAATGAGATGTCACAGGACAAACTTTAAAAAGATGTGTACCATTCAACATCAAAAATCTTGTATTAGTTATTCTGCAATATCATATATAGTGACACATGAGTGATGTCTATGTGACATCTTAATTTGCTCAAACTTGAGACATCACAGACTTATGTCTATTTCTTGTCACTTTGCTTTAGACAAAATCATGTGTTACCGGCAACACGACAAAGATATGTTTATTCTATAATTTAATCATAGTAATTGTCACATAAGATATTGACATCATCATGACATGAGTTTTAAGATGTTGTATTCAAGCAAGAATATGACATCAATGATAGATCATAATTTTATCCCCTAGGTAGTTCTCGCCTCAAACACAAGGGGTCCCATCTTGCACTTTGCTGACATTCCAATCTGCATTGATACATTCCTGATCAAAAGTACAATCAAAAGTCAATCAACTGGCTGTAGTTATTGAACCCAACTGAAATGAAGGTTTTCTTGAATATATAATATGTTATTTTTGTGATGTTTAAAGGGGGAGATAAGGGCTTAACAAGCAATGGACAGGATGTACACCTTTTTATGGCGTAAGAAAATATACAAGAACTAAATGACTAAAAGTAAACATCAGACGGGAGGCGTGGCGCAGTCGGTAGCGCGTCCACTCACGGGGCGTAAGGTTGTGAGTTCGGTTCCCGGCCCGGCCGGGGCACAGTGGTGGTTCCAAACGTCGCTGTAAGGTGTCGTTTGAGTTCCTCCCTGCTCTGGCTAGGCTGTGCTGGAAGGTCTCTCAGCGGTCATGGCAGACAAATGACTTAAAACAGGCCTGTCCATCTTTCACTATGCCTATGTAGTGATGGATGTTAAAGAACCATTGCCTCGGTAAACGTGTAGGGGCATGCTTTCTATCTTCCCATAGATTCGGTCACCATCATCCCCCCTCCCCATTAGACTAGGGTCTGGGCAAAAACGCCACAAGGGTAATCTCACTTCGGTGTGGATACAACCTGCAGGGGGGGACCTCTCACCCTTGAGTGTCGGCCGTAAGGAAGGCACGAGGTGAGATAAAATTCGATCATCATCAAGTAAACATCACACTCCCCGGCCTCTAGGCTAGATTAAATGTGTGGTGCCACTCTCTGTGGATACTGAAATACTTGTTAATACCTTTGTCTAACCAGGTATTACATTTATTTCCTTTGCAGAGTGTCTATGAAGGATGTGATATTCGCGTCCAATAGACATAAATATCTAATATATCTCCCATTGAGGTATCCTAGCCTGACTATCATTGTGGTAATTCAATAGTAACTTTCATATACTTATGACATCTTATTCGCATGTTTGCACTAGCATTGAAATCACATCTTTGACTGACATCATGAACATGTGAACTACACATCTTTTCTAAGTCAAAAATATTGGAATTTAGATTACATGATCTTCATGGTATTGGCTTACATAAAATATATGTGAATCTTCCAATATTAAAATTACATCCCAATCCGATGTCGATGCATATACGACGGGTTCTGGGTGACAATCTGACGTGATTTTTTATGCGAAAACCAATGAAATAATGACATAGATTTACTAAGAGTTTTGCTAGCTGGGATGGATTATCTTCTTTGGGGAAGGTCTATATAATAAGACGCAGTCGGCCTCAGATTTGTATAAAATGTCACAGGTGAAGGACTCAGTCCTAAGGAAGAGGCTTCAATGTCAAATGTCAACTGTCAATTGACAAGTGGTCAGTGATAGTATGGAGCTACTGATACATTTTGACTATTTACTAACAAATAGTGACTAAGTATTGATGTATTTTGGCTAATTGCTGACAAATAGTGACTAAGTACTGACATGTTTTGACTAAGTGCTGACAAATAATGACTAATTACTGACATATTATGACTAATTGCTGACAAAGAGTGAGTAATTATTGACATATATTAACTAATTTCTGATAAATAGTGAGTAATTACTGACATATATTGACTACTTGCTAACAACGTGAGTAATTACTGACGTATATATTTACTAATTGCTGTTATATAGCAATTAAATACTAACATATATTGACTAATTGCTGACAAATAGTGAGAAATTACTAACATAACGAGGACGCCCATGACTCTATACTCATTATCATGACTCAAGGATCATTATCATGACTCTTTAATCTAGATTTATGTATTTATGATTGGATATTATATTTCGATATAGAAATACAGCATTGCTGTAATAGCTGCTCGGTCGTATCATCTAGATTTATGTACTTATGATTGGATTAGTAATTTCTCACTATTTGTCAGCAATTAGTCAATATATGTTAGTACTTAGTCACTATATAACAGCAATTAGTCAATATACGTCAGTAATTACTCACTTTGTCAGCAATTATTCAATATATGTAAGTAATTACTCACTATTTATCAGAAATTATTCAATATATGTCAGTAATTACTCACTCTTTGTAAGCAATTAGTCAATATGTGTCAGTAATTACTCACTATTTGTCAGCAATCAGTCAATATATGCCAGTACTTAGTCATTATAAAACAATACTTAGTCAATATATGTCAGTAATTACTCACAATTTGTCAGATATTAGTCAATAGTGAGCAATTACTAACATATATTGACTAAATGCTGATAAAATGTAAGTAACTACTACCATGTATTGACTAATTGCTGAAAAATAGTGAATAGTTACTAGCATATATTAACGTATTGCTGACAAATAGTCCATAGATACGGACATATCTTGACAAATACCAGTCAAGGCAGGACGCACACTTGAATCGATGGCTATTTCTCTGTTATATATTGACTATTTGCTGACATATTGTGAGTAAATACTGACATGCATTGATAATTGCTGATATAGAGTGACTAAGTACTGACGTATATTGACTAATTACTGACAAAGTGTGAGTAAATACTGATATATATTGACTAATTGCTGACAAATTGTGAGTAATTACTAATATATATTGAATGATTGCTGACAAATAGTGAGCAATTACTAACATATAGACTAATTGCTGATAAATAATGAGCAATTACTAACATATATTGACTAAATGCTGATAAAATGTAAATAACTACTACCATGTATTGACTAATTGCTGACAAATAGTGAATAATTACTAATATATATATATTAACTAATTGCTGACAAATAGTCCATAGATACTGACATATTTTGACAAATACCAGTCAAGGCAGGATGCACAATTGAATCAGTGGCTATTTCTCTGTTATATATTGACTAATTGCTGACACATTGTGAGTAAATACTGACATGTATTGATAATTGCTGTTATAGAGTGACTAAGTACTGACATATATTGACTAATTGCTGACAAATTGTGAGTAAATACTGATATATATATATATATATATATATATATATATATATATATATATATATATATATTGACTATTTGCTGACAAATAGTGAGTAATTACTAATATATATTGAATAATTGCTGACAAATAGTGAGCAATTACTAACATATAGACTAATTGCTGACAAATAGTGAGCAATTACTAACATATTTTGATTAATACTGATAAAATGTAAGTAACTACTACCATGTATTGATAATTGCTGATATAGTGACTAAGTACTGACGTATATTGACTAATTGCTGACAAATTGTGAGTAATTACTAATATATATATAGACTAATTGCTGACAAATAGTGAGTAATTACTAATATATATTGATTAATTGCTGACAAATAGTGAGTAATTACCATCATACCATAGCACTAATACTAACCTGTTATGGCCTTAAACTGAATACATGTACCGTAAAAACACAGATTAAAACACAAATTAAAACACAGAATGACATCAACATTTTCAATCAAACAACAGAGAATGGAGAAATGGAAAGATATCCATTCAGTGCAAACAGGGCTTGCGCAGGTATTGATGTGTAAAGTTTATCAACAGTGATAATGCAATGGTAACTAGCATTTGGATCTAAAAGGTTTAAGCATGTGATCAAGCAATGGCTGCCTCCATTGAACAACTTGTTTGATGCTATACAAAGGTAGAGGAGGGGTCTTTCTTTTCTACTGTTCAGATTCCACTAGTCACTAGGTGCAGTCAGTAGTTTATACTTGCAAGCATATGAATTCTATAAGAGACCAATGGAACATATCTATATTATATTGAACAGTACCAAGATACTGCATAATTATGCTAATTATGCAAATAATATGCGCGGATATGGAATGTTTGGTATCAATCTGGGGTGTTTCGTCCCCCTAAAGGATATGCCCCCCCAAAAAATTTGTTTCAAAAAAGAATAAGCAAAATAATTTTTTTGACTAGCGGCCTTTTCAGCCTGAGCCTGTCCACCTGCGCCCTACCTCCAGCCAAAACCTATCTGTTTTAAGTATCACCGGCGAAAAAGGGCAGGTTTGAGGAAGGAATGGATCGAAATATATGCTTTTTTGGGACGCGGGGGCAGACGCCAGTCCAGGCACTGGCAGAGAGGTCCAAGAACTGGCAGTTTTACAAAATAAATTGTATCTCCCTTAATAATAGGAGTTTCCCATAGTGTGACCTATAGATAAAGGGTAGCTCGAGCTGGCGAACGTCATGGCGGTCTTTATTTTCAAATCTGCACAATGGGAACAAAGTTATCGATACTTTTAGTCTATGAGTGGTGAGGGCGGGTTGAATTGGTGCATGTTGAAAGGACAGTGTACAGGCTATTATCACGTAGCTCTAGGCGTGTTCTGAGTGGTGAGGGGGGGGGGTTGAATTGTTGCATGTTGACTGGACAGTGTACAGGCTATTATCACGTAGTTCTAGGCGAGTTCTGAGAGGGGAGGGCGGGTTGAATTGGTGCATGCGGACTAGACAGTGTACAGGCTATTATCACGTAGCTCTAGGCGAGTTCTGAGTGGTGAGGGCGGGTTGAATTGGTGCATGCGGACTGGACAGTGTACAGGCTATAATTGCTTAGCTGTAGGCGAGTTTTGAGTGGGGAGGGTTGAATTGGTGCATGCCGTCTGCACACAGCACAGGCTGGGTAAACTGCCATAACTCGACCATCTATCAGCAGTTATTAAGTGCTATTCAGTACTATTTAGTGCTACAAGAGCAATGGTCGACTCAAGGGTAGTTGGACTGTCCGATTCCGTGTGCAATCGACCTCCCATGTGAATGCAATGGAAGAGGCTAGAGCCTCTTCCAATAAACGTAGGGCATAAATAAGAGGTACTGCAGTAGTGTTGCTCCTGGCATCAGTCCTGTGCTATCACCTAAGGGAGTCATCATTTTTTAACAACAGGGGGGGGGGGCAGGTGGGTTTGCACGTGGACGCGCGAAAAAACTCTGGCCCCCCCTCTTGAGGGGTCAAAATTTATTTTACCCCCCCAAAGGGCCGAAAACCATGTGCGAATGCACCCTTTTTTTATTAACCTATAGTTACGCGCCGGCTTTATCTCTGAAAACAGGTGAAATTATTTTGACACCCCCCCCCCTTGGTAAAGGGGCTTTTATGAAACATGAAAAGAAAATCCAGTTAAACAACTCACTTGTTGGTTGAACGAGGACGGCTGATATATTGAAGAGCAGCATTAATAAGGTCCTACTTGGAGAGGATAGATCAAAGGTTGGCACCGATGTAAACAGATCCTACCCAATGTATAATGGCACTACAGCGCTTTGGAAGATCGAATAACTGTGGTGGTTCTGTTCGTTCTGATTGAACATGAACTGGAGGTCATGACTTATATAATAGATGCCTGCTTTAGTGCAGGAGCGTGGGCCAGTTTAGGAACGCGGGCGACATATTTTAGACTTGAGTCTTATGTTTACCTAGATGCGCGCCTTATCTTTCCTAGTATACCATTCAATGCCAACTCAGATTACGCTGAATGGACGCGTTTTAATATGTATACTCGACATACTTTACAGGCATTTTATGTAGACATCATGTGTTTATCGGCATTGAAGTGTTCATCATATAAATTGTATCGATACAACCACTACTGTTATAAATCAAGGATTGGGGAAAAGGCATGGAGGTTCCCCGGAGAGGTTCATAGATCATCATGAAAGAATAAAAGAGATAATTCTGTTTCAAAATACAGTGTGAATATATACATGAAGGTTAAACTATAGGATCAATGCTCCTTGGAAGATATTATATGGTAGCGCGCCCCCCCCCCCATTTCATAGAATCGGAAACGTAAATCTTATACGTAATGGATATTTCAAAACAGTCTTGAAATGTGTATATAATTATCATTTACAATACATGTACATGTGCAATGTATACCATAAGCTTATAAGTCATTTCAGAGGCCTACTATGGCTTTCAGGGTCTTTTAGAAGTCAGGATGCGGCTTACATACATGGGGTTTCATAGGACCACCTTACACGGTACCTTTTCTTTGGGGGAGGGGCGGGGGGTCGGTGACAAAAAAAGTGGCTGTAGCGCATGTTCTAGGGAGCAGCAGTAACGTCATAGCAACCAGCGCAGCCCTCATCAGCCTTATATCCTATTCTGGGTAAGCAGGTTGTCCCATGGGCGCCGCCATTACTGAAGCTTGTTATCAGCGAGTTCTACTGATATCACCTATCAGATGGGTACCAGTTGGCCCCCGAGAGGACCACAGTGAATAGTTGGTTTCATTTCATTGGCTGATAATCAAACCAGCTAAGGCCGTATAACCCCATGAAGGGTTATATTAAATAGGAAATGTACTAGAAAAAGGCATCAAACCCCTTATCAGAAAAGATCTAAACATCCCATGGCAAAACTCATCACAAAATCTGAAAGATATTAAAAATTTGCATCACATATCTGATGCACTATATTCCAAATATTAGAAAAGAAAACAGCAAAAAGGTTACTTTTTCTAGTACATTTTTCATGTAATTTTACCCTTTGCCAGGTCCCTAGCAACCAGGCTTCTGCTCCCGAGAATACCCCCCCCCCCTCGTGTTATTCTAATTACCCCCACCACCACCAACACACCCAATAATGACTCTTGGTAAAATGAGTAATGTTCAATACTCACGTTGAAGACCGTTACGATGATGTGACGTGGTGGCGAATAGGGCCGATCGTCGGACAGCCAAAGAGTTTGGGCCCCGACTCAACTGCGCCTGCGTTAGTGACCAAAGTGCCCCTTCCTGTCTGAGGCTCCCTCTTGCGACCAAGATGGCGCTACTACCTCCAGCAGGAAGGCCTCCATGGGCGGAGTGAGGCGGGGTGTATGCTAGCGCCACAGCGTACTCCAGGGCCTCCGTACGGAGTGGGCGCGGGATGGCGATAGGGTTACTGCTACTTCCGCTTCCACCGGAAGATGTTGGAGAGTCATCGTCTTCTTCTGTAGACGTGTCTGTCTGACCATCAGACCCGCCATGCCACATTCCCGGGCCGTCAACGACGTCACATCTTGTCACCAAAGCAGGCTGTCGTGGAAAGGCTGGCTCTGCGAATGCGTCGTCACCGTCTACTTCCTCTTCTGGTACGACGTCGAGAAATACGTCATCGTCGCCGTAATCATCGTCATCATTCAGTCCCAAGTCAAAATCCAACTCTTCCGGTTCAAGTTGGACACCAACTCTGCTTGGTGATAGAGCAATATCGTCGGTGCCCTCTATACTGCCAAACCGGAAGCGCAAAGCACTTGCACTGAGGCTGGCGGGGGAGTCCGTCCCGTATCCGCTGTCGCTGGGTCGGCCGCGGCCAAGCGAGACGATGGACAAGCCGCTGTCATCACGCGGCACTGACCGACCAAAGGTGGTGCTACCTTCACCTGGGAAGCTGAATGACGTGGGCATGGACCGAGAGGGGGCTCCATCGTCGGGCGGTGCCGAGAGAAATGTCGTCTGCACATGACGAGCTGTGCTAGCGTCGTCTGGTGTCACCGATGACGTCACTTGAACTCGGCGTCCCGACTGCGGAGATTGAGGCCGTGCACTTTCCCGGACACTCATCAATCTGCAAGGAAAACAACCAAAGCAGTCAAAAAGAAGGAATGGAATTGTATACAGACCAGGAGAGAAGAAATAATCGAGTTAAAAACACGTGGTATTAGGCTTTAATGCCAGAGGTTAGACCAAATGACCAAGTATAGCTCAAGCTAAAGATATCTTTCTGCCCTGGACAGGGTATCAAGTCCTGGGGTTTGGACTATCATTGTTTGTTTTGAAAGTAATATCCATTTTTTTTATTTTTGGAACAGATTTAACCACCGTTATGCTTACAGTACATGTACTTCTCACCATCCATTTGTATTTGAATTGTTTTTTAATGGAATGCATAGAATTTCACTTTATATATATATATATATATATATATATATATATATATATATATATATATATATATATATATATATATATATGTATAGTCCCATACCGTTCATGCCTGGGAGTGGACTAGTGGAGAAGTGTACTACTGGAGAAGAAAACGATACCTTCAATAGATGAACATTAACTCCCATCAATGTGGGCACATGCTTGACACTTCTGTTTTTTTTTTTGTATAAACACAGTATAGACATCCCATACACATACCACCCCAATATACACACGTGCCCATGTATGCTACAATGAAAATAAACTTACAATATCTGAGGTTACCAGGTACAAGAAAAACCTTACTCCAGTGGTCTGCGGGTTCTGCTGCCTTTAGAAGGAAGACGGCAACATTACTATCACGCAGTAGCGTTATTCATAGCTGCTGGGACAAAAGACACTCAGCTAATAATAACTAGTTCTAGGACGCATTCTTATACCTGATCTAATTATAGAAAGCAAAACTGTCTTTGTTTTGATTCACAAATAGTTCTAGAGGAAGTAAAAGTGGCTTGTTTCAAAAGCTTCGCAGTTGGTATTATTTTGGGCGTCTCTGGTCAGTTTTTGTATTCCGTTAAATGGATCATATTTGACATTGTCTGAATGTCAACACTATGGGAGATCATCCTTATCAAATCCTGCGTCATTGGTAGTATAGCTCAACTATATACAGCATTGATGACCACAGAGTCAATTTGTATTTTCCTGATAGGCATGTGATATATCTGTACATATGGCAGCAGAAAGATTGTTGGGGTGCTGGAGTGGACCCTACTCCCTGGCTCCACTCCTGTGCAATACATCAATGCCATGCAGTCAGCACTGAGCCTGTGAACAAGTCCTACTGTAGACTATGAACAGGCCATATCAAGTGTAAAACAACCATGTGCAATTCCATGTATGATATTGCATGCAGATTTCATCCTGTACTATTATCAAGGGTAGTGGCAGGAGATAAAACCAGCCTCCTAACGCTCCCTGCATCCTGCACGTTGTTGGTAGAAGCAAGGAGGCAGGCATGGAGGCTGTTGAACCATGCAGGCTGTTGGATCTGTGCACAGAACTTGTCGACTGGAGCCATGGAAGGGAGGGTGTGCGAGGAGGTTGGGGGAGGGTGGGGGTAGAGGGGAGGGGGATGCCACCACTGTATGACATCAGCAACGTGTTACCAGGGTCACCCCCACAGTCGTGTGGCGGGCAGCGGGCTGTTACTATTGTGTGTCAGTCGGCAACCGCCAAGTGAACCTTTGCCTAGTCATGGTCTGGGGATACAAATTGTTGCCTTTTATTTGATGAAGGAGAGAGTGAGGAGTAAAGTTTGGGAGGGGGTAAAGTAGGTGGGAAGGAGTGAGCTATATGAAGTTCCGCCATGCGTGCATCCTTGCTGTGGTGGTTGTAGGGCTGTATGAGTATGGTCGGCGGGTGTGTTGTCACACGCACTGCCCTGAGCGTGAAAAAAAAAGTCGTCTGTTTTGGGGTAGTTTTGTTTGATTCTGTTATATGACACACTCACATGTTAGTTTACTAGGAGCGCACTTGAGTCGTTTGGTACCGGGTCACTTCGACGACAAGGTTAGGGTATTAAAGAAGGACCGTCACTTATATAAACAAAGAGGGTCGGTCCCCAATGCTAGATACACACTAAAGTGACTTACATGTTAAGCAAAAAATGATAATTTAATGTCAGGCTGGTATATCACTGTTGAAAACTGAATATAGATTTTATTCAATTGATGTATAAATACATGCTGACAAAATATGAAATTGAATGAAATGAGAAATCAATAAGAAACAACGGTGGTGTGGGGGCAGAGCCCCCGATTTCTATGCAGGCCCTCATGAAACATAAACTAGTTTTTAAAAAGAGAAGGGAAAAGGGGGATGCAGAGCCCCCGAATTCTTTAGAAAGCCCCTACTCAAACATTTTAAACTTGTAAATAGAGGAAACCTTGTAAAAATGCTACTTGTATAAGTTGTAGGTTTGGGAGACCTTAATGGCTATACAAACATAGTCCGACCATCTCTAATTTTAATCCCAATCAGTAGAGTGTATATGCAAGACTTGGTCGTCAAAGTGATCCCGAACCAGTCGTCTCCATGTGGATAGAACTGCCTGTAGATGAATCAAGTTCAATTTGATAGACGGACGAACACTGTTGATATTCAGCTTTAATTGTCACCAGTAAGTGCCAGTAGTAAATCTCATAAAGGCAACTGTTATAAGAAGCCCTTAGGGCGTATACGGACATAGCAGGATCATTTATTAGCCAATTCTCGGGAGCAGAACCCTGGTTGCTAGGGACCTGACAAAGGGTCAAATTATATTCTGAGGTAGCAGGTTGTCCCATGGGCGTGGCCATTGCTGGAGCTTGCTACCAGCGAGTTCTACTGATAAGACCTAGCAAATGGGTACCAGTTGGCCCCCGAAGGACCGCAGTGAATAGATTGGAGCTCTCTCATTGGCTAAAAAAAACCCTGCTAAGTCTGTTTAGGCAATGTACTAGAAAAAGTAGCATTTTTGCTGATTTCTTTTCAAATATTGTGATTAGAAAATAATGCATCAAGTATGTGATGTAAATTTTGAATATCTTTTTGGTTTTGGAATGCATTTTGCTGTATGATGCCTAGATTTTTTCTGATAAGGATTTTAACACTTTTTTTCTAGTACATTTCCTATGTAATTTAACCCTTCATGAGGATTCTTATCAGTTGGGAGATAAGCCTGATAAGGGCTGCGATGGTTGCTATGACGTCACTGCTGCTCCCTAGAATGAGATGATCCCAACGATTCACTGCTCGGTGGTAACAAGCTGCAGTAATGGCGGCGCCCATGGGGCGACCTGCTAACTCGGAATACCATAAAACCCCGCGCATGAAGCACACACCCAGAGTTTTTGTGGATAAGCTATATGCTGCACCTAAAAAGTTTTTAGTCTTTACTGTCGTGTACAGCCTTCATATTAAAGCTACGCCCTGAATTCAGGGTTGTCCTAGAGTTCGCACTGAGGGTATAGTCCGGTATTCCGAGTTAGCAGGTTGTCACATGGGCGCGGCCATTGCTGGAGCTTATTACCAGCGAGTTCTACTGATAACACCTATCAGCTGGGTACCAGTTGGCCCCCGAAGGACCGCAGTGAATAGATTGGGGTTCTCTCATTGGCTAATAATTAAACCTGCTAAGTCCGTATATACGGCCTTAGCTGGTTTGCTTATCAGCCAATGAAATGACACCAACTATTCACTGCGGTCCTCTCGGGGGCCTACTGGTACCCATCTGATAGGTGTTCTCAGAAGAACTCGCTGATAACAAGCTCAAGTAATGGCGGCGCCCATGGGACAACCTGCTAACTCGGAATATATTTGGCGCGGCTTATGCGCGGGGATTATGGTAGTGAATTAGCATGAGCTTTCTTTGCTATCACATAATATTATTAGATGCCTTATCAATCTGAAACAGGACATCTATTAACTATCGAAATTCGAGGGATCCTTGAGTTCATTTTCAGCTAACTATGATATCGGGCTGTGGCTGCTCTTAAATGCGTTCTCTTCCTGATCAAAAGTCCAGGGACAGGAGTGGCTCAGGTTGTTGTGTTGTCCCTGTGTGCTCTCAGTGCGTGTGTATTTGTGTGTGTGAGTGTGCGGCAGTCAGACGCGCTCCCTCTCCCCCTCTCCTCCTCCGGGCACGCGTTGTGACGGAGCGCAGCCCTCTCCCCTCTCCTCCTCCTCCCCCGGCCAGGGTCGCCTCCGTCCGGGGGTAGCAGCCAACACAGCCGCTCCACCATGCCGCCAGCCCCTCACAGCGTCCCCTGCGGACAGCCAGCACAACCACCTCTATCCAGCAGTGCACAATTTCTCAAAATGTCACCCATGAAAAACAAAAAAGTACTTTAAGTCATAAGGCACTTTGCACCCACCTGTATATGGTTCCAAAGGCTATTCAGTACTCTGTATTTGAGGTACAGTTCCAACTGCACAGAGAACGCGTGCTACTACTACCATCTCATGTTGTGTTTATGTTGATGATGTCATCCCGAGGCTGGCTATAGGCCAACCAATCAACACCCATTTTGTACTAACTATTCATGGGGGTGGTTGAATGGGATTTCTCCCACCCCTCGCCAATATTTGGGCTAAGCGGGTCCCATAAATATCAGTTTAAGACCCACATAAAGCCTTCTTTTCGGACATATTTAAAAGAATATAAAAAGAACCCATCATTTTTACAGTATTTAGAAGTTGACAACATCAGAAACATGTTATGTTCTTTTTTTACCCCCCCCCCCTTCCATTCTCCATCAGCATTTCTATACATTTCAGGCTCCCATGTGCCTGTTCCTCACGATGACGCAGGGGGTATTCCCTTCCGGGGAAATCCAAATTGCCATAAAGCACAAAAGATCGTCTGCTCTCCAACAAAGTTGCGATTATCACATTTACTGTTTTTAACCATCTAACACCCTTTATGGCATGTGTGCCGTATTTCATTGGCACCATGGATCTATGTTCCTATAGGGATATTGCGCAATAGTAATACTTTTGGCTCATTTGACCTCAGATGTCAGAGAGACGCATGCGGGCCTACAAAACAGTAGTGCACGTGTCACACTTCCCCCGATGGGAGGGTGGGTGGGTGGGAGGGAGGGGGTTGCTTGCGACGGCGGCCGGAGATCCAGGCACCGACCCTTGGCCCACCAGGGACCTGGAATAAACGATCGGGTTTGTTGTGTTGCAGCAGCAGGAGAGGATTTCACCAACGACGGGCGGCGTTCCGAGGGTTTAGCCAGTTTTCGTCTGCTACCTCCTCACAGGAAGAATCCCCATCCCTATAGGCCTAATTGGCACCACAACCTCAACATGCGCCGTGTGAGCTGTTCATAGTCTATCCCCTTTATAGATGAGGTGACCGCTAGAATCTACAGTGTCTATAATTTGCGTTTTCTCTTACAAAAACATCTACAATGTATCAAATAGGGTCTGGATTCAAGAGGATACATAATAATTGTGTATAAATTTCAATAATGCTGCGGTAGATAGAGTGTTTCTTCAAATAGCAGGCAATGATAGGGGACTATGCGTTGTGTTGTTTATGTAGGTTTGGGTCATAATATGGTTTGGGTCATGAGACGAAGCGGATCGAGCTTCCCTAGCCCAGCTTCAATTTCTCCTCTTTTCTAGCCTCTCAGTGTGTCTGGTGCACGGGCACGGCCACACACATTCATCCATCATTGTTGTTGAATGTAGTTTTCTGGCCATGAATGTGACCTAAGCTGCCGAATTGACATTAAATAAACAATACTGGCCCATTCATTAAAACGAGATTAATGTTTTATGCTCTGCAATCTGCATTATCAAAGCTTGCAAGAAAACACTGGTTTTATAAACAAGGCTTTGTAAACTGGTCTAATACTCACCCTCCTGGAAAGGATGCAGAAAAATCATGTTGGTATTCCCCTAGACGCGTGTTGTTATTCTTTTGTCTGTGTTTTTTTCAACAAAGGGCTTGAGTCCCAGTTTGATTTATGGGACAAATTAACGACATCATGGGATTAAATACCCATGCATTAATGCCCCATATTACAACCGTGTTAAAATTTAAATTTGAATTCCAGATAAGGTTAACAGGGCTTGGCCATGAATAAGTGATGTTTGACACTTTTAACATGTAACAGTCTTGATAATGGGTGTTCTCACGAACCGCAAAACAATTAATGAGTGAACGATAAGCAAATTCAAGCTCCCTAAAAATAATGATGTGCATGCCAAGCAATCTACGATGCACATAAGTATGATACTCGAATAAGATAACCAGACCCCGTTTTCCACCTTCTACCTTACTGGTGAACTGACACATCGTAGGCTCATGCATGTAAATCGTAATGTACATGTATAAGCCCCCCTAGACTGACTAACTGCCTATGTTCCGTGCCTACACTACTGAGTACACGCCCTGCGATTCACACGGTTTAGGTACTATACTGGCCACGGCTAGCACCATAATAGACTGACAGGGGACTTGGCCACAAGAAAACGCCATCCCATCATTAAGAGTATTAGATATGTACTAATTGTAACATTGAAAAATTAACAGAGAACCAACCATCAGTGCCTGTGATGAAAAGCATACGAAGACGTTCGTAAGTGGTTTTAGTATTGTATTTTGACACCAGGGGGCACCCCATTACGAAAAGGGTGAGCATAGAATCGCAGTCCAAAGTTCAGAAATCCCTGTTCAGTATGTAGACGTACTATAGGCACTGTCAGGACACATGAACTTATGCAGATCACTGCGAAGTTTGTAAACAAAACAAGGGATGTGATATCTCTGTATTTACTTTGGTTTATGAGCTGAAAAGCTGTGTGATTGAAGGTATAGGCATACATGAAATTATGGGCACATTACCAGGGGCTGTAATGGTCTAGAGAAGCAGTAATCAATGGATAAAATATCCAGATGACTACCCTAACTCAGTGCGTATATAATGGTAATACTATACTAACTCAAAAGCCAGGACTATACTTACTCTGTTTTTGCTTAAGAGCAGAATTTGGATATTAGTTTAAAAAAGTCATTTAGAGTGTTTTACTGATGTGCATTTATGATGCTAATGTACCTTGTACAGTGTAGGGTCTATAAAGTTTCATGGCAACACACCTTGAAGTACAATTGATAAAAGGTATTCTATAACAGAGGTCATGTGGTTGGGACTAAACAAACTAACATGACTAGGGTAAGTACCAAATCTTGAGTCTATAGGAATTTAACTGATGGAAATGTCCAGGAAATTGATCCTGGTCAGAAGGGCATTGTGCTGGTGGTAGGAAAAGAAATTCATATAGTGGCTGAGCACAGGACTAGCTAGCTGTCTGTATTATTAACACTCCTTTACTCAAAAGCCACTCATATGTTACATCAAGTGATTCATCCTATCTTCCTCGGGGGGGGGGGGGGGGCAAGTACACACTATGAATAGCTCATAGAGTAAAGGGGAATGATTGTTTATACCCTTGAAAAGGAGTGTTCCACAGCCATTAATTTATTTTGTGGCTCTGGCAATATGCATGGCACTGTGCACAGTATGCTTTTTTTTTGTGATAGGTCCATACAGGGCTCAGCCTACCAGCAACTAAATCAATAGCACTGTCTATTTCAGTGCCTGCAAGTCACATACTACCATCAGATAAAGCAACAGGGCTGGATTTCCCTACCAGCACTGGGGGCCTGATGGTAGGAAGTTTTGAATTAACCTTCAGCCTTCCTGGAGAACTTCTAATATTAACATTCTTATGGAGAAGCTTTTATTGATATGGTGGCGGATTGAATGTTGCACTATCCATTGAAATGAATCATTAGTCTCTGCACAAAAAAAAACTTTCAACATAGAATTTGTATCACTGTGAATAAGCAACCAGAAAGAATACAGAGTTAGCATAATCACTTTTTTGTCAGTTAGTGTAGTCAAGGTCTCTAACACAGATAGTAGTTAGCATAGTCATTCACTTAGAGTTAGCATAGTCACCAAATTATTCTTCAGGCTGATTTCTCTCTACTTCCATTGATTTAGAAAGCCCAGTCACTTTCTACATAAGCACACAAACCCTAGCTATAATTATGCCGCTTCTCATGTCTGCCCATCAAGTATTTAGATCATAAAATAGAAGAATACATTTAAACATGATATACCTATCATCCACCATCATTGATCGACTAACTGCAGTTAACATAGTCGGTGTCCTGACAGTGATAGGGATACCTTGGCATGTCAGCCCAAACCTAACTCTAACTTACAACTGTAGATCACAACAACCCTATACAATACCGTACAATATGTACACAGAATAATGAATTGATCAGCTTATAGGTTGATATTTTCATTGCAATATGTTATGTATAATTTCTGAACTCTCCAATGGAAAGTCACATAAAAATTACAAATTTTGTAAATAACAAGGATCAAGCAGATCAAAGATTGCTACAGGTCTGGCATGGATCTGGTATATAAAACCAGGCAAAGAATAGAGCACTTGCGATATATCAAACAGGTTTTTACTCTTTTCTGACTACATTGGATTTATTGTTTGAATTTAGCACGTAACAGCCTTTATTTGCTATTTACCTGTATTGATATTGTGTACTTTTATATCACGTTATACATCAAGATCGAGAATAACTCGGGCTTCCCTAGCCCACTTAAAAGGGTCTGTATATCCTCTTTCCTATCCCCTCGGATATGTATGGTGCACATATGCGTGGGCACTGACATATTCCTCTGTGAAATTGTGTAATGTCGTTCTCGCCATGAATATGACCTTAGCTGTCGAAATGGCGTTAAATATCTATTACTCACTCACTCACTCGAGAATAACTCTACGATCTCCATTTTCAAAATGGTATTCCCAAAATACCGCACAAGATGTTGAATCTGCAACGAGTTGATATGTGTTGTCAATGTTGATCAATTGTTTTCAACTCTTTTTTTCGATGATACCATTTAAGTACTGTCAACCATCACCGGTTTTGACATCCTAAATATATGGGAGTTGGTTTATATGGAAGCCAATTGTAAGAGCTATCGGTTCGATGGAAAAGAAAATACAGCTCAAGGTAAGAAATACTTTATTGTCATGAGACGATTTATACAAAAAAAAAGTGGTCGGTTGAGAAAAATTTGAATCCTAAAAGCTCACTAGTTTCTCGTTCTAGCTTTAATGAATGGAACTTAAAATGGCCATGACCTCTCCTCACGGTCATTCAACATCGATGACAGGTCTCTACACATTTGCCAAAGGTAACAAGATGGCAGACTGGAAATGTATCAGAACCTCACAAATCATTACTTAAAATTGATACGCTGTATAGATGCTGTCACAATCATTTCACAGAGGGTCATATATTACGTGCATCAGCAACGTGAGCGGCAAAGTTTGGAAATCATAATATTGAAATACGACAATTCCCCAATTACGACACTGTCCTTAAGGTCATCTACCCCAATGAAATGATCAAAAAGTCATCGACCGATGAAAAACAAAGAACATCTGGTTGTTTTCTTGTTATTGATCTTGATACCAAGCATACAGGCAAATGTTATTACATTTTCAGCTCCATCGTCATCCCTAATGACATGTGATGTAGAAGTCACCGCTGGTATATGGGCTAATTGTTTATTCAGCCTCGATGGTGCTTCATATATTTTTTTCTTGAAACAGAAGTAATGAGTGAAAACAGAAATAGTGTACATATGTTTGGTATTCTTTTTCATGTCGGTCACCCATTAACCTTGTTGTCCTCGATGATTATATCACAAACCAACAAATATGTCCAGACAGTCAAACCACCACATATTTACTTAGTACTAAGCGGATACGATTCGGTGTATTGCACCATGTATTTTAATAGGAATTTGATTTGCTGCATGCGGTTTTTTTTTCAGTTGTAGTCACAGCGATGTTGAAATTGCAAAGGAGATAAAGTTTCTGTCCTTTTTTCAGTAATACATTCTTGTATATGATTCATCTTAGTAATATGAACAATACCCTGCATGTATTCTAGCATTGAGATCAAGTTCAACATTGTATTTTAATAGGAATTTGATTTGCTGCATGCGGTTTTTTTTTCAGTTGTAGTCACAGCGATGTTGAAATTGCAAAGGAGATAAAGTTTCTGTCCTTTTTTCAGTAATACATTCTTGTATATGATTCATCTTAGTAATATGAACAATACCCTGCATGTATTCTAGCATTGAGATCAAGTTCAACATTGAGATCTATTTCATTCTTTTATCATAAAGCATTAATGATATAGTTTTCATTGCTCATCACCTTACACAATATGTATGTATACTTATATGAGAGGTATCCTTATCATAAACATGAACTGGATTATATAAGCTATTATAGATATGATAACATTCTGTTTGTTGTCAGATAATCCACGAATGTCATGAACATTAACTATTAAGTGGGTGACGTGGTGGAGAGAATGTCTTCAAGGATATTGATACTAGGATCCTTTACCGACCTGCAATGATAACACACACACACACACACACACACACACACACACACACATATATATATATATATATATATATATATATATATATATATATATATATATATATACATAGGTTATTATTTTAGACATAGTAATAGTGAGGAAAAAAAAGACAAAAACTTGTAAGGTATGTGATGCATACCTTTTGTGTATATATAGGGGAGTGGTTATTATATCAACAACTGGCTAGGTATAGGATTGTGCAGGTAAATTTTTCTCTGTCCCTTGTGTGTGGGTGTGTGGGTGGGGGGGGGTCAGAAAAAATCTTATTGATGCGATGTATCATACCACATAAACTGATGCAAAACTTTAACATATATAATGTTCGAGTCTAACAATGGATATTTATTACAATATACCAGTACTTTTATTAGGGCGCAGCACATACTTACGGGGTTTTCTTCATAATTCCAATGGATCCAAATGAAACGTATGTTAACCCACATAATCGACATAGTTCGTGGATCTTGAATTCATGAAATAGAATAGTCACATCATGATGGTCTTGCACCATTACCAAAAGAGGAGTTATGAGAATCATATTGTCATCCAGTATCTGGATCCCCTATCCCCCTCCCCTGCCCACTTTGCTAATTATGCTTAAATCAGCTAATAGGGTCACTGAACCTATGAACTCTATTGGAATTTGTCAACATGATTATGATGAGTTATACAAAATATCATCAACATAATGGATTTTTTTTTCAGGTTTCTATGGTATAGACATTGCCAGCCACGTACAACTTTGATTACTGTCTTACAACATGAGATTTTCACAGTGCCTCAGATTTAGCTCATTGACTCACCTGGTCATTAGATACCGTGGAGAGGTCAGTTACCTGGAGAGACTGGAGGTCACCCTTGATGAAGACTGACACCTGGTCCACCAGCTTTAGGAGGGGGGCCACATCAGGTACCAGCACTCTCTATAGGATAACAAGATACTTTGTTTTACTCAAACAGGTCTTTGTAGTGCCCCAAACATTTATATATTGTACAATGTACCCTAGCTTTAAAGTCATGCCTTCTGAAAAGAAACTGTATGCCCATGATATCAGTGTGTCTTTGAAATGACCACGTAAAATAAATATTGACATCCCACAAGACAGAACAATGAACCTGATACAATGGCAGTCAGGGTTGTCAGACTCACATGGATGAGGTATGATGAACACTGACAAGCCTATGGGATAGTCAGGTCAGCCCCAAGGTGGCAAGATTGTTTGAGGTTAATCAAAAATGATTACACTACACATAATTTACCACAATTATACACAATTATTAAACTTAGCCTTAGGGTACTTACTGCATCAACTCTACTCTTCTTCGACATTTCCGAACAATTATTGATTCGACGGGAATTCCCTTTTCTCTTCAAACTCCACACATTTCCAGGTGTATTTGGCATATGTGTATCTGTACCTCTCTGGCTATATTCTAGTCCTTCCCGACACTCTGACAGCCCATCTTTGTGGGTATTATATCCAGATATCCTGCTGCTATCACCATCTGACACTGGCTCTTGTGAGACAGAATCCCTTGTAATAGTGATAGGATTTTCAGTATTTTCGGAATCACTATCCGATTCAATAACTGGGCATTTGCTTTCAGCATTAGAGTTGCATACTGTGTATAATGAATTTAGTTCTTTACTGTTATCAAATCGGTCATCCTTCTTTTTAGTTATTCTTGTTTTAAATGTGTCATATTTTGGTGACATTTCTTGCAGGTCAGGCAGCTCATCGTCATCTGTTTGCGTTTCATTCAGCAGGGAAGAGGACTCACATTCCTCAACACCAACTGAACTATCTTCTTGGTCAAAGGAAGAGACACATTTTTCAGCTGCGGTTCCGTCTTTCATGTCCATTTCTGATCTGGCTTCCACAGAATCTAGGTTTGAATCCTCATCTTCAGAGTTAAGAATATCATCTTTGTGAGTCTCCTCTGCGTCAGAGAAGGGTTCGTGCATTTCTGTTGATGTGGATCCATGATCATCTTCTGACTCTTCAAGACCTTTATCATCGGGATTTTCTGCACCTTTGTCATACACATTCACATAATTGTTCTTATCATCTATCTTCACCTCTCCGAGCTTGCCATTGCCACCGCCAATGCTCTCATGTGGTGATTCTTCTGCAGTGTTCGCCTGAACAATGTCTCTTTCATTCCTAATCAAATCTTCAAGTGAAACCTGAGAGTGGTGACTGTCGGTCTTCTCAGTATCATCAGTATCATCTTTTGTACCAATTGGTATGTCCTCCTGGTCGTCTACGGTGCCCTCACTAAGGAAAGCACTATACAGAGGGGGACGGCTTCCCTTAAGCTTGGAATGATGCCTGGTGATGGGAGTCTTGATTTTGTAGCTTGGGGTGGAGAAATCGTATTTGGTTGGTCTTTCCTTCACATAGTTGACAGCGATTTTCTTAAGTGGTGTGCTTTGAGTAGGAGTCTTGTAATTGTGACCATTATTATCTTGGTTAGGGCTGCATTGTTTAGTATTTGATATTGTCTTCTTATCAATTTTGGTGGGTGAGATGGAGTGAAAATCAATGTCGTTTGTGTCAGTAGAATCATGAGGAGAATTCTGCCCAGAGAACACCCCACAATGTTTCGTTGGTGAAGCACTAGATTCCTCGTGATCGAGCATTGTTCCCGCTAAATCAGGTTTAAACGGACTCTGGGCATCTGGGCAGTTCTCTGTCTTCTGTGGTTCTTTTTCGTGTATATCAGGTAATGGTTCAGTCATTCCCTGACTATCTGATACCACACGACTGGATGATTTTAGTTTTTCTGCCATCTCGGTCATTATGTCTACAACACAAGGTCGAGTTATATTGATATTCCAAGTTTTTCTTGATTTATGAGTATTACTAAGCCAGGATCTACTCTCATTTGAAGGTACGTTTGGCTCTTCTTCATTTTCCTCTTGGATCGGGGATGCTTGTGGTGAATAGGAAATACTCTGGTCTTGTAGATAGGAAGGGGACATCAGGCCGGAATTAAGCATTGATTCTGTGAGAATATCTGTGGCCTGGAATGTTTCTTCCAACTCTGCATTATCAAATGCCCCAACAGATTCCGAGGACCGTTCATCAATTTCATAGAATGAGTCGTCTCTGACACTAGGCAACTCTTTGTAGCCTCTGCGTCCTCTTGGGCGACCCCTCGAACGGCCTCTTGGACGACCTCTTGGACGGCCACTGCTTCGACCTCTACCTCGACCCCTTGGACGGCCCCTTGGACGACCACGAATGCGAGTTTGGCTGAATGACCACCCTCCGCAGTATCCATTTATAGACAAAGTGGGAGATGCACTGGCAGATTCAGAATTCTGTAAGTCTTCTGTGGACCATCTTGATCCGAAAAATGGTCGTTTTGTAGGAGGTCGTCCTAGGAGTCCACCACGGCGACCTCTCCTACATCTTCCTCGTCCTGAGTAGCTTTCCACTCGATGAGAACGTTCAGATTGTGCTTCAGTTAATTCTGAAGAGTAAGTATTATCATCACACAGCTCTGCTCTCTGATCACAAGACGTGTCCATATCCCCTTCATATTCTTCATGATTACCTTGACTGCTGCCTAGATCCTCACCATCTTCATCCCCATCTGCTTCCTGGATTGAAACATCAATGATGTCCTTGGGATCAATGCCAAGGCCTTCAATGGCTCTCTGGATCCTGTTTCTTGATAAGGCACCGTCCTGTACAGGTAGAGTCCCCAGGTAGGTGCTCTCTCCTTCTACATCAATCACAATATCTAGCATCTTCTCCCCAGGCCCCATATTCATCCTACTGATAGTGCTCGGTATGTTCTCAACCCAATTGTCTTTCATTCTTTGAGCAGCACTTTCCTGCTCCATTGAATAACTGTCTTCTGTTGAACCTTGCAGGAATCTGGTCCTCATCATGGAGTTGTCATGTCGCATCAGGCCTCCTCTCACTCTGGGACACCGCCTGGGGGATCTGCCATCATATGTTTGTCTGCAAATGCCTATACTCCTAGGATCTTCTCTGTGGTTATTTGAAGTAGGATACTGGCAAGGAGAGATATCATTAAAGCAATCTGGTTCATAGGATGGGTCCTCAATTTCATCATTTAGAGAGGGACAGCGCTCTGTTGTGGATGGGGAGCCTTCTCCAGCAGGGTAGGCAGTTGCGGTTATCAACTCCATGTCTTTTCCATGATTTGGTGGATTAGGATAACCGGAGTGTTCTCTGTGTCGGGAAGTGTTGCCTCTGATGAGGTTGTTGGTAAGACCTGGGTAGTCATTCTCATTTCCCTCCACGTCTGGATTCTTTCGTATCGACGCCTCTGTGTAGAAGAGAATCAAAATAGATTCAAATGGTTGTGAATTCTATTAATCAAGAACTTTTAGTGAAAATAGGATACAAGGTGATGGAGAATCAACTGGGCAGAACTATTTTACATCCTTTTTTCATATATAAATTATATAAATTTATATGTAGAATCCAACTACATGTACATGTAAATATCTTCGACCAGTGGGGACAAAACTTTAAATCAATGTTGACAGCTGGTTGATTTGTATTGACAATGCTGATCAAGCTGTTGTCAATGCTGAAGTAACTTTGCTCTTGCAAAGTGGTCAACCGTCACCTCTTTTAACATACCGTCGCTTAAATAGTACAGAGGCGTAGGAAATAAATATTTATGGGGGGGGGGCAGCACAAGCTCAAGCGCGATGATAGCTACATAGATGATTTGTATAGAAAAGTTATTTTTGTTGAATCATTGCAAATCGTTGACCAATAGTCTGCACCGATTAAGTCCAATTATATTCCTTTCGAAATGGCAATATGTAAAACTGTCTGCTAACTGTAGATAAAAATGTCGGGCTGCAAACACACTATTGAGCTGCTAAATTTGTATTATTAGGGATGAAACATTCATGAATACATAAAGGCACTATACATTAGGTGGCATACGGATGGCCTGAATCAATGCCCTAAGAATGCCACAAATTGTAAATACCTGAAGGTTGTCACCAAATCGTAATGGAAGAGAAGGGACGTACTCACCTAATGCAGTTAGCCTCAGATTGGTATCTGAAACACCAATGCGAAATTACTGATACACACATGTGCCCTCCTACTATTTTGTGGATATAATTTGAATTTGATAAATCATCAGATGGAGTCATTATCAACCTATTGATACTCTCCTTGAGTAAAACCAGGACACATAATGCACCTATTTAATTAATTCAAAACACACTCTCTGTCATCAACATGACCTCCAATTACTCGTTCTACACCTACATCTAAAGCTAGCTTAATGGCATCCATATATCAAATGGAGTTGTGCATCTGCATACTCCAAGGATTTACCTGCATAAAAACTTCTACCACTATTGTTAACATAAACCATTTATAGAATTTGAGGCCGGGGGGGGGGGGGGTTACCTTACCTGTATGAAGCTTCAAAACAGCCTTGGCTACAAGATACAGGCCATCTATTTCTTCGTGCTCCGTCTTCACATCGTTAACTATCTCGGAGAGCTCTTCGGCCAAGTCCTCAAATGTCGCCATGATGTTTGATCCCTCTAGGTATTAGATACAGTTCATTGGTCCACGGCCATTGGTCTCGTATGTTGGATCGTAATTTAAGCAACTGTGGCAATATTTTCTAGGGAAAAAATACTCGTAGCCTGCATGGATACAGATGATAAGTGGGCATGGGCCTAGATAGACTTTTGCTTGATGATTTGGTACAGTGTGCACAGAATGCAGTTTACTCCGAGTGCTCTGTTACCCTGATGATAGATAAAAGCGCCCAGGCCATAAAAACATTCACCCCACCTGCTCATTGGGACTGTGCAGTAATCTAAACTACTAATGTTCTTAGAGTTTTTACTTAAGAATCCTTATAGGTCTCTATATAGATCACGCCCCCTCATTCAAAGATGGGAATAATCTTTTCCAGGAGGTAAAAAAGAATGGGCTGCGAACATAAAGTTGACGGGCATCCAAAGTGAAGTAGCACCCAGTGCCGCGACACCGATAACAGCGGCAGCACGTGAAAGTGTCACGCTTCATTGCGCACGGAGTGAAGCCTCGTCCTACCGCCTATAGCCAGACCGGAGAGGGCTGCTTATCAATTATGGATACCATCTTCAGTAATTGAGCTCTGCATTCAGGTAACCATTGATTACAGTATTCAGTTTGTGTTGGAGGGGGTGGGGTGGAGGGTGGAAACTTTTGTGTCGGGCGCTTCGTCGAAGTCGCGGTTTTTAGGCCCGTTTTTTTATGCATCGATAGGGTAGCTTCATCACAAGACGTCCGTTCCTGTGCAGCTTTTCAATAAGGGATATATATGCAGTAGCTGATATCTCTGAGATTTACAGGCTCACATGTGTAAAGACCTGGAGTAAAGGCCTACTACATAACATGTCATAGGAATCAGCCCAAACTGAATGTACTAACAAAAACTAGGGTAACTTCATGGGTTAGACAATTGTTATTACCCTAGTAACTTGTTACTGTAAACAAAATTTATTCTAAAACCTCTCTATACTACTTTTCTAGACAATGTCAGCCTTCAGTTATTAGCTACAGGTAGTTCAGATGCGTGTGCATGTTCTACACAACACCTAAACACCTTAGGAATAGCATTACCCAGAGATAGGTGCAATCCCCGGTGCAATCTCCTCTTTTGGCCCCTATACTGTATCTGTATCGCCACCCCCCTATTTTTCTGCCAAATAGGTTGGTCAAAATTCTCACTTCCTAAGCTTTCCAATGGCAAACACATTTTTCAAATATTCCTACTAGAACCAAAGTTATGAAGTCATCCCCACAAGTCAGCAGAATGCACATTGAAAATTTCAATTTTTTTTCAGAACACTGAACTGCCTGTGCCTCTCTCTCCCCACTGTGCCATCCCACTTTGCAGAGGATAGGAATGGGTGGGATTGGTAGCTACAAGGGATATGTAGATGAGGGATATATAGGTAGCCCAGGGAAAGGGATCTGTAGGGAGAAGATAGGAGAAAGATTGGCAGGGGGTAGTTAGAAGAAGAGGGGTGAGGTAGGCAGGGCAGTGCTTGGCAGAGGCATTGGCAACAAATGAAGTGGCATTGAGAGGGATAGGTAGATGTATGGACAGGTAGAGAATAAGCATGAAAGGTAGAGTTGGAAGGAGAGGTTTTGAGAGGGATAGACAGGTGAAGAGACAGGAAGGATAGGTGAAGGATGGGTAGTTTTTTGGGCCAGTCAAACATGCAGAGATGAGATTTTTCTGGAATTCAGAACCATCCAGTGAGGATGGCCTATTTGGTGATGCAGAGACATTTTTCAAGATAATTATTCTTATATTTCTTTCAAAATATATTAATTTATAAGATTAAACTAGCCTATTGAGTAAGATCTAGATTTCAAAATTTTCTTGGGGGGGGGGGCATGCCTCCAAACCCCCCTAGGTGTATCGCTGCACAGCGCTTGTGACAATCTGCGTTGTGCCATCCCCCTACATTAAGCCTTGCCACTATATCTTGCCCCACCCTTTACAAACTCCTGGATCCACCCCTGCAGATTCCATGGCCAAAATGTGCGCCCCCCCCCTTTCTCCAAATCCTGGATCCGCCACTGTGGACTGTCTATATGATACCTATATACGAATAATTTCAATGTTCAGCAATTACAACCTATTAAAGTGCCGGTAGCAGACCTCTTGCGCCCCACCGTGGGCACCCTGAGAACATGCGCGTCCGGGTGTGGTGGGGGGTGAAAAAAGTCCGAGGTTCTGGCGAGGTTCGAACTCGCGGCCTTCTGCGTGTAAAGCAGACGTGATAACCACTACACCACAGAACCCTGGCCTGACCTACGAGCTCGGAATATGGGTCAGAACCATGTCTATTGCGGATCGAAAATGATGTGTGAATTACCTTGTGTATAAGGCCTGCCAGGACCCTTGTGCGCCTCGATTATAGCAAAAATCTACATTGGCCAGGCAGAACACTGTGCTACTTTAATAGTAAAGCTTTCACTCTTAGAGTCTAAATAGTATCTAATATTAGTAATATTAAAGGATCAATGGGAAAAAAATTGGGGTGGGGGGTGCGCCTTACAGGTGGGGGTAACCTACATCAAATTAGCTCTGAACTGGCCCAAATCAAGAGCCAGGTGCGCCTTAACCCTCCAGGGTTGTGTCTAGTTAGATATTACGATATTAGATTTAAAAATATACAATTCATGTGGGGAAAAAATAAAATCCACTTATGTGACCCATCCTTACAAAAAATTGAAAATGGTTCGGAAGCCACACATTTAGGCGTCTAGATGGCCCTCTAAACTGCTAGGCCTATATGGGGCCTGCACCCCCGTGCATATTTCAGGCGCCGGGAACTTAGGCCCTACCCCTACTCTCAAACTCGTGGGAAAGTCACAGAGACACACTGCCGGGATATACACGTGCGCAGTGACAGTGATCAATAAAAACAAAGACCTATTGCCATAATAGCATCAAAGATATCGCCAGGTCGGTCTGTCTGTAACTGCTTGGTCAACTCTTGGTCAAGAATGGAAATAATTGACGAAGTTCAGCACCTTTGTGAGGTGACAGATCAAGCGAGAGCTGTGTTTAGATATAAATCGGACTGCCTCCAAATTTCCCATCAAGGAGACGCTCATTTCCGCCCGAGATTAAACGAGGGAATCGCAGACGCTAAATTCAGCGCCAAAGTGAATCCAACCTGGACGGACCGCTACTTCAAATGGGCGAGGGACAAGTTCTGTCAGTCGCGCTCCGACCAACAACTAACAACAGAACAGGTGAAATCACTGGAAATAGACCTACACATTAGTCCGACGCTCATCAAGAATTTCTGTGCGAAATGGGAGGAATTAAAGCTAAAGGAGTCGTCCGCGACGAAGCCTGTCCTAAGTTTTCACGGAACGTCTCTTACCAAAGCCGAAAGGATAGTTTCGGAAAACTTTAAAGATTGTTGTCGTTCGGCCTATGGACGGGGTTTCTACTTCTCCGACCACGCCAATATAGCGGCTACCTATTCACATGACAGAAGGGCACTGATTTTGGCGCTGGTTTTACCAGGAAGGATCATAAAAAGAAACGAGAGTCACCAAAACTTACCCCTTCCCGAGGGTGCAGATTCGGGGTTTGTGAGTACACAAAACTACAGGATAGTTAGTAATCCTGACCAGATTTTACCTCTGTATGTCATCAAAAACTTCTGAACCATATGCCTACATTGCATATCAACGGCCAGAAGAAAGTGTTGCAAGGGATAACCCTAAGGTCAATGGTAAGAGTATGAATGCCATTTAATTTACATTAAGGCCTAAGGATTTGTCTTTATTGTGCCTTTGTTATGCCTTCATCATGCTGGTCATAAAGAATGAATTTGTACAAAATGCATACAAGACATGATTCAAAGAAAGCTCCGAAGTCTAACCAAGTTCATACAATAGATTTGAATGTCAGTCACAGAGGCTTTGATGACATTTCACCCCACCCGTCCATATGGGGAACCGGGATGGGGAGACAGGCCCCAATGTCCATTGCGTGCTTCACCTCGATCACCTGGCATAGCTTTGGTTTCTCAGCTCAAATACATGCGATGAGGCCTAAACATAATCATGTGGAATTTTTGCTGTTTTGGTGACTTTTAGAGGCCTACACATAATCATGTGGAATTTTTGCTGTTTTGGTGACTTTTATAGATCTGATTTGAGGGTTGAGGGGATGAGGGTAAAGATTTCAGTCTCCTCTTGAGGGGGGTGTAAAAAACGTTTGACCCGCCTTGGGCGCTACTATAGATCAAAGAGGGCGGGGGGGGGGGGGCGGCGTAAAAAAATTCCACATGTCTGGGCGAAACCCCATAATAATACCCACTCCCTGATGGGATGATCCCATTACCATAATAATTAACTCGGAAAGAGTTATAGGCACCACCGTGGACTAAGACGCTTTTGGGCGTTCCCAAAAAGAGACAGAGATGGGTAAACTTTGGGGAAATAAAGCATCAAAGGAGTGTAATTGTACAAAAATCTGTTCATATGCTGTTATAAGAACATGTACAATCTAACCTCAGCTCGTATTCTCAGGTGAATCCTTCTCTGACATGGTGGGATACTGGGATAGCTAGCTGGGACTACTTTCACCATACCCCCAGCACTGTGGCATAGGAATAAAAATCTTGTCAGATATAGGTCACACCTTACCCACAATCCCACCGCACCATTGACGGATTAAAGTCAATCCGAGCTGGCTACCAGTATGGAATATGTATAGATCATAGATATGTACTTTGCTGGTAAAATGAAACAGTGACGTTAGGGCTGCCAATGGTGAAGAATACACATTCCATCGGGAAACCCTTTTTCCTGCCCTTTTTGTGACTGTACACCACAGAGGAGCATGTTAACCAGATGCACCGTTATGTCATACTTTTGAAATGGGTACACAAGCTGGCACCACCTATATCAGTAAAATACACTGTGAAGATTGAATGCCTCTGAAATGTGAGTTATCTAGTTATTTGTTCATAAGACACATCAGATTGTTTTTTTTGTTGTCGGAGGGGATGTGATTTACCTGGAGATAAAAGGAACCAGTCTTTCCGAGTTAATAGGATTTAATAGCGTTTTAAAGGAGCTGAATCGGCTACGTCCGCCACAGTGCTGACGTCGGCGGACGTAGTTCCTCGATTCAGAGCGCCTTTAACGCTCTCCTCTAGTCTCTCCTCCCCGGGGGGGCACTCTCTATGTAAGGTATACACATATGTGCGGCTGGCAAGGGTACTTTTTCAAGGAAAAGTCCCTAGCAAGCCTCCTGTTTCAGCCACAAATGTCCCTAGCAAGGGTCTCCTTTTCAGCAAAATGTCCCTAGCAAGGGTCAACTTTCAGCAAAATACCCCGATTTACGCAGGAAATTTCGAAATTTTCTTGGACATAAGCACAGTTTTCATGAAAATAGCATGAACCAAATTCAATTTTCTCCCCAGTTAGTGTAAATTTAAGACATTTTGAAACAAATCTATGATTATTGAGTCAAAAGTGCCCTAGCAAGGGTAGGCTTTCGAAGAAAAACCACGCGAATGAGTGCCCTAGCAAGGGTAAGGGTTGTCGAGGGTTCAGCCACACACCTGTATCAAAAAAAATTGAAGTGCCCCCCCCCCGGGCTCTCCTCTAGTCTAATTTAGATGCAAGGTTTGGAATTGCATTTCATTATCAGGTGTTGGCAACTTTAGGGGGCCTAGACATGCTGAGGTCCACTCCCTTGTGATGGGGAGAGGGGAGGGGCAGGACCCCCCCCCCTTTTTTTTTTCCTCAGTACGCTATGACTGAACTCTATTGGACAAAATGAACGAAGGAATTTAAAATGCCACAAGGTGCCATCACTTGCTGCGTTGCTTTAGCGTTGCTTAAGAAATAAACACTAGGTGGCGATACTGTGCCAATTCACCACCGCACAGTGCATGCGGAATGCGACCACATCCCAAACCATAGGCAGGGAGCCCGCAAGGAGAGAGGCAGAGATGCTCAACATCCAATGGAGGCTACAGATGATGTTCCCACTAGAGGAATTTTCGAAGTGGTAGACTTTAAAATTATGGTAATTTCATGCTGAATGCCGGGCCCATATGTTTAACCTGGGAGCTCTGACACACTGTGGACTAATCCAGTTCCATGATATTCCCGGTCAAAATTCCAGCCAGCACCCCAAATGTTCACAAAACCCTGATAAAATATAGTTTAATGGAAAGATGGAGAATTTTTGCCCTGTTGTCAAACTTTTCTTTTGGTTTATTTGGTCGACCACAATAAGTATTAAACAGTATGCCATGATCTCCTCGACCAGTCCGGGGAAAAAGACTAAGTAAGGCCCCTTAAAAAACAACTTGTTTCTCATCACCAAGTCATGAAAAAAAGTGACGAGGGAGGATTTTTTTTGAAAGTCTTTAAAAAAATCTCTAGTGACGATTTTTCTGACGAGGGCGGTGATGAGAAACAAGTTTGTAATATTTTGGAGTGGCCTAATGGGCACATTTCATAAATCCTAGATAATTTTCATTTTCACAACTTTTGTCTGGAGAGCGCTAAAATAAAGAAAAATTTAGGCGTTTTTCTTACACTTTTTTCTCTCCCTAGAAAATGCCTTGAGGGGGGGGGGGGTCCACCAAAACTAGATTTCTTTTAATACGAGGCTTAGCCGTTGATATTAAGACCTAGTCATTTATTTCCAGTGGGGCGGGGTATTTTGATTGAAAAAAGTCCCCTAGTGATTTGGGGAAAACCCCAATAAACCGTGGAATTACTATATATGGGCGAAGATTTTCTTTTTTTTTGGGGGGGGGAGGGTCAATTTGCAAAATCAATTCTTAACGGGAAGGTTGTGATAACTTTTAGCATATTGATGGGGTTTGAAAAAAAGTTGCCGGCCCACTATAATCAAGCCCCCCCCCCCTAGCTGGCAATAAATGACTCGGGCCCTTAGGGAGTGATGATTATTTATCAACAGGGGTGGGTTGGTTTTTTATGCGAATGCGCTAAAATTCTTATGCCCCCCTCTCCACAACGGCCATTTTTTTTGATCACCCCGCCAGAGGCAAAGAAAATTTTCGCGCCCCTTTTTGGTGTGTAGTAGCACGTGGGCATTTTTGCTAATAAGAGGCTGATATCTTTATGCCCCACCTCAAGAGAGGTCAACAGTTTTTACACCTATCCCTGTTGAAAATATGGACACAGACCTACAGAAAAATTGAAGGGAAAGGATGATAATTTCAGCATGATTTCAGGAGCTAGCCCCTTGAATAGAGAATTTCAGAACCATTCAAAGTGCTTCTCTATCATTTACAGATTTTCTGAAACAATTACGCGTCTCTTATCTTATCTAGGGCTCAGTGATATCAAAATCAGTCACGCTGTGATCATGGGGTACCGACGGATTTTAGTAAATCTTGTCCTACTTTGCCAATTTTAAAAATATTTCACATCTAAAGACATCCTTAGGATCCACAGTATGTTTGCTATTGGATTCTATGGGTATAGAAGAGCCTAGCATTACAAAAGAAGTTGAGATGTGCAGTGGTAGAAATTTGAGAAAATAATGGACTGAGACAATACCCTGATGCCTGAGATTAGGCCCCCTAAAGTTGATGAATGCATCAAGATATAATGTTCCTATGATTTCAGGGGCTAGTCCCAAACCAGAGGATTTCAGAACTGTTTCAACTCTGTCTCCATCACTTCTAGAAGCTGAGAAACAATTACGCGTTTATCATCATGCCATGCTTGTTTCTAAGACCCGCTGCGGATACCACCTATTTCCATAAAGCTTGTGTTACTCAGCCGAATTTGAAGATATCTATTATCTAAAGACATCTGTATGATCCCCAGGGTGCCTGCTATTATATTCTATAGGTTTAGAAATGATTAGGATGATGTGGGTTGGGTTAGGTATGGGCAGGAATTAGTTTTCAGAAAACGATTGGCTAAAAATCTTTCCAGTTATCGAATTTTGGGGCCCGGTTGACAAATTGAAGGGATGACAATACTCTTTTCCCTATCATTTCAGGGACTAGCCCTTATCTAGAGGATTCTAAAACTGTCTCAGTTGTTTCGCTATCTTTTCTAGAAGTTGGGAAACAACTAAGCAGCTGAGTGTCACATTAAGGTCGGGTCAGTCACGCTGTGGGCACTGATTTCAGTAAATCCTGTCCTAATCAGTCAAATTTAAATATATGTGACCCATCTGGAGAAAACGTGCATCGGGGGGGGGGTTAGTTCTGCATTTGGCCACCAGGGAGCAGTGTATGAGTAAAACACTGAAAAATATACAAAAAAAAATGCCTTAGATCAATTTCTGATGGGGAATCCAGTGGGTAAGCTCAGAATTATTCAATTTCTACTGAAAACATTCCATTTCTGATTGCCATGGAAACCACCCCATTATTCTAAGGCCACACCAAATAAAATAATTGGTCTATGGATTTTCATTTTTGAAAACTTGAGCGGGAGGGCGAAATTTTTATTTTATTTTTTAAAAAAAATTTATTTGTCTATAGATTTTCAATATCAAAGATGTGAAGAGGGCGATTTCCAAATTTATGTCTACTAGTATTTTTGTTGCTAAATGCAGAATAGACACTGAAATGTTCAAATCTAGAGACCTCTACCTATCCAATGAGTGGTCTGCTGTTGCTGTATCTTTATTGGTTGACACTGTAAGGACTTTGCAAAAAGAAAAAATCAATTTTCCAGAAAAAGATGCGGGCGGAATCCAAAGACAAAGTTTTTTTCAATTAAAAATAAAATTTCCATTTAGGAAAATCAGGAGCGGGAAATCCATAGACCAATGTTTTAATTTGGTTTGGCCCAAATGGGATTTTTTACCACAAACGTGTTGGATATTCACACAAGGAACACAGAACGGAAAACAGACCCCAAAATTCCCTCTAGAACCGATTTTATGATAAAACATATTTCTTTGTTTATTTTTCCACAAAACGGTATCTTTTTCCATTATCTGTATTTAAGCTTGGATATAATGCATTTAGAGCTTCTTTGCATTTTTTAATTACTCACACCAACCTAGGTTTGACAAGCAATTACAGAAGAACTACCAGGAATATTAATTTTTAGCTCAAGATATCTCATTTCAAAGCATGTGACTTAAACTTTAAAAAGCCTTTTCCCTCCTGGATGCATGTTCTCCCTTCTTGCCACATATTTTTCATCTAAAGACATCTTTATGATCCCAAGGCTGCCTACTATCAGATGATATGGGTTTAAATGACCAAAGGGATTAGTGATACCCCATAAGTGAGACATACATGATAATCTATGTCATGTAGGTCTATGGTAATGACCATTCCCTTGAATATCACTGAGCGATACTTTTTTGCTTTGCCCCCTTCTGTATTGAACCTTTCTAGAATCAGACAGAGGCCTACTGTATTCAATACTGCTAGCCTATTTAAAGGGGGTTCCCTCCTTGGATCCTCCTAAATATTATTGACGTCAGAGGTAATCTAACCAATGGGATGCCTTCTCTACTGGCCTAGTTATTCACCGGTCGGGGAATCACAACACGTCTGAAGGGCGACAGGAGCTAGACATCAGTAGTGGACTTTTCCCTCCAGACAGACCCCTGTCCATTTACAGATTAACCTGACCAACCCTACGCGTGGCACCTTGCTGCAGGTACTGGGAACTGGATGGATTTAGAGCTAGATTAAGCTGTCACACTGTAAACAGGGAGAGAACGAGTAGCTAGCTGTACTCAGCACTGCCCCGCCTCTCTGTGGTTCTCTCACCGCCTGTGTAGGTGTCGGCACGGGCTGGTGTAGACATCCCACTTCAGAGCGGTCCGGCCCTGGAGGCAGTCAGTCAGTGGTGGTTGTGGGTGTAGCACTGCCGTGTGGACTGTTATCTCATCACGGCATTACTATCTGATAGTATCAGTATTGGATCAGACCACTTGCCAGCCTCCATCACCCTCTATGTTATACATCCCATCGATGATAAACGCCACCCTTGTGAGGAGGCAGCTTATCCAAGCAGGTCCTCCGGGGCTCTCTGGAGGGATCCACATCCTGTAAGGACTACCTATATATGTGTGGGGTGAGGGGCGGGGTCGGGGTTCCACTCTGGATTTACGCGGCGGCGGCCGACGACGGCGCGGCGTCGGCGGCGGCGCTGAGGGCGGCGCAGAGCGTTATCGGGGGGCGACAGCGACCTGCGTAATGCCGCCGCAAATGGTGGACCATAGCCGCGTCGGCGACCGTCGCACCGCCGGAAGTGGGGATCTGCTTCCGGATCCTGGAGGTACAGGAGAAGTGGCCCGCGTCAAGTGTGTTTTGGTCGGGGACGGCGCCATCGGCAAGACGTCCTTGGTGGTCAGCTACACTACCAATGGATACCCGACGGAGTATGTTCCCACCGCCTTTGATAATTATGCCGGTAAGTTGAATCATTTTAATTACCGGGGGTACTCTGAAATGATATTTAATGCACAAATGCAATGCAAATGGCATATCATACTATAGGTCGTCCGAACTGCCTGTCTAGTAGGGAGAAGGTTGATGGCCGGGGTTGATGGGTCTCACTCTGGCCTAATCATACGCTGTGTTGCTTCAGGGTGGTCAGTCCAAACTGGTGGGTGTGGGTATGCTAGGACCCATTCAATTGGCATTGTTCCTGGGTTGCCACGCACCTGGCCGGTGTATATGAGCCATGTACCTAAACGTTAAATCATTGCATTTGGATACTGCACAAAATTGATGATCACGACATCACAAACATGTATTTCAGTCAACAAAACAACTGGCAGCAAAAAAAACAAACAACAACTGACAATGCTGTTTATACTACATTTAATCTATTGAACAGAGTCCTGGTCTCATTATATTTATCATTAAAACAAGGACTGTTCAGGTTGTATCTAACATTGAATAATGTAGGACCATAAACCTGATCTCATCATGGGACCATCATCCATGTGGTGTGCAGTAATCTGATGATATCACACGTGTCATTTATAACAACATAGATAAAATTGACGGTCAGCTTAAACAATGGATCCTAGATACGTGTATAAACTAATAACAGATGTAGTGGTTCCAGATCCCCCTGCCGTCCAATGCCCTTTAACTATTCTGTCAGAGTAGGAAGTGGGGGGGGGGGTTAGGACCCTCATCATATTGAGAGGATGGGGGGGGGGCACATTGCCAAGATCATAATGTTGTACCAAATTCCCAAGCCTTATACCACTTAGATTTAGACAGTGGGCGTATTTAAACTGATAATTTAAGATGGACGGGGTGCCCCCATGTGGCCTTAAAAGAGATTACCTTCCTTCACTGCTTCACACAGCACCGCTTCAGCGCCATATTGCTCTGATCGCTGGTGTCTTGTCAGGCATTGCCCAGGGTCGTACATCATGGGATGGGATTTATACTGCTTCTCACCCCCTCATACCTAGACCTATTCCAAAGGGCACACAGTGCCTGGCTACCGATACCACCCTCTTCACTATGGTAGCAGATACAGGGGCGTAGGAAGCAATTTTTTATTGGGGGGGGGGGGCAGGGGTCCCGGTTGGGGGGGGCTGCTATATTTTTATATAGGTTTATATAGGGAACCTCCTCATTATTGGGGGGGAGGAGGCCCAGGCCCCCCCTGCCCCCCTTTTCCTACGCCCCTGAGATAGCCGAATGTCAACTGATTCGGCTAGTTCAAAGCCAAGTTAAGAGATATAATTTCCTGTACATGTAGTAAGAAAACGAGCGGCAGCTTTGCAGCGAGGTAGAGGCAAGCACAATGCTAATTTGAAGGCATTTGTTCAGTCAATTACGGGTGTAACAGGAGAATGCCGGTATAGGCTCGCCCCCTCCAGCCCGACAGAGTACGGGCTGGCTTCAGATCTTCACCTGAATAGATCGCCGCCTGGGCGACGAGCTAGTTATTCCAGCAGAGTTTGTACTATTAAGTACTGACCAAACATCAGTTAGAGAGTGAATACACATCCATCTACAATATGATGTTTATCTTGATCAAAGAGGGCAATAAAACAATAAAATATAATACACTTCCAGTGGGATATAGAGCTGACCACCAGGCTATTGAACTGGTCTCAATAGACGCTGGCCGAGGCTGATGCTGTTAGGGATGGGGGAGTATGGATGTGTATTGCCTTTCATACAAAGGCACTGATTGGCAAAGCGTTTTGTAAGCAAGATTGAACCTTTGGTTGTCACTGGCAGCCCGAGTGGCAGTCAGTGTACTATTGTATAGTTGCTGGGTACGTAGACTCGATTCCAGTCTGATTACCAAAGACCATTTTACTAATATGTAAAAAGAAAAGTATTTCGATTGGAAATCTGGTACATGTTGTAATATTAGATTAATATTGGAAACGTTTCTCAGGACTATCGATGATATACACCACCAATACAGAGTTATAATCCTGTTATGTACTGAGCGGTCTCAAGATGAGGCTTTTTATGAAGCACGCAGCAATCTACCATTAAACCTATATGATAACAACAAAGGGAGTGGGGATATGATATCTGATCCTACCTACAGCGATGATGATACACCTAGCCACATATCACAGCCCTATAATCACTCAGGTGAGTTAATCCGTAGACCTCAAAGGTATCAGTATGGGTATCGATGGCTCATTGCACAAGGACAACATGCTAGTCTCTCCTCTTATCTCCTTCACACAAGCATCAGTGATCCCATCCAATTTCCCATGCATATTTCATGCCATGGAGGCAAGGTGTCCATTCTCTGTATATATTACTTATGTACATAATAGTATCAATAACATAGGGAATCCCAGGACTCAGATAACATGTATGCTGGCTGCTATATTGACTTTGATAGCCACATATATAAGGAAGTATGGTTAGTTCATGCTCACAGGGTCTGCATCTTATCTTTTTGAAAATGTTATCTGACCATTTCCTATACAGCTATCTTGATGAGCTCATTGAGAAGATAGTTCAAATCTCTGGGATTTTGTCCCAGCAATTTTGTGCCTTTTTGGGGATTCCCACACGGTGCAATGCCCACCTTGCACTTTTTACTCCTAGTTTATGTAAGTTATAATAGAAGGTATAGTGAGTCAAACGTGGTGAAAAAAGTGATTATGGCTTAGCTAAGATATCAGATAAAAAGTAGGCCCTACAAAGGGCACAGTCTGAAGTAGAGTGCTGATGTTATTTTATGACCTTACAACGAAAAGATATATGTAGTTCAAGATAAGAGTGTATAATTAGGAAGAGCAAACCAAAATATAACTTCCCTGTGGAAGCATGCAGTTGGCAGGGTGAGGCAGATAAAATTGATACGCCAAAATAACTACATGTGTACATTAAAATCCTTTCTCTACTTCATGAGTGCATTGCACATTGTAGAAGACAATCGGAAATTCGTTCTGAGAACCCGTGATGTGTTTTCACGAACTCGGGCACATGTCGGCCTAGATGGATATTGAGATTATTCTATTTCTGTGAAGCAGAGATCTTAAGCAATAGGCCTAATCTACTTCTTAGATTCATCAAAATATCTCCATTTTCTGATTTTTGGTGATTTCTTTTTCAATTTTAAATCTAAGCGTACCTTATTCCTGGGAATCAAGGGTTAAACTTGGGAACCCTTTTCAGTGAATTGCTTTCCCTGGGTAAACATTTACATAATATCACAGGATCTGTAAGGATTATGAAAAAAATCTCGGCAAAAATGAAAAGCCTAATGATTAGTGGTACCAAAGAGTGTACACACGTATTTCTCCCTGTTGGTACTCATTATTAATCTCATCATTTTCACTGAATTCCACTCATTTTCACCACAAATCACTTTTACTCAGAATAACTGATATACCGGTACTGATGAATCTAAGTATACATAAAAAAGTGAAATTATCAAAAATCAATCCTTGACTATGGGCCTAGTTATATCTCAGCTTAAAAAAAAAAGCGACATGTGCCTGCTTTCGTGAAAACACATCATTTATGATCTACAGGTTCCATTAAAAGAAAGATCAGTAAAAGACCATGTATCACTTGCTTTAAAGGAAGAAACCCGGGAAGAAACCTAAAAAATACAGAATGCCCCTCTAGATATCTTTCTCACCACATCAGCTTTCATGTGGCTGACACTGCCATATTGACCCCTGTTACCTGCCTTATCTATCATGATCTATGCGGCGGCGGCATGTTTGCTACATGTCTCATGTATCACGTGTTATCAATGTCGGGGGGGGGGGGTATGGTGGGTGGGTGATGGTGACATCAGGTTCTATGGGTATTTCTGCATGTATTTCCTGAAAGAAAGACTAGGAGGGCATGTCCTTTTCTCTCAGAATTTTTTATCAAACACAGTGTGTATTGTGTATGCATCACAAGACAGTGGACTGCATATTGTCAGCTCTGGTTGGACTGCCTATAGTGGAGTTCTCGAATGTATTATCAGATGTCATTACACTGTAGCAACTGGTGTGTATGGGATTATATCTATCACCACATGTACCAGAAAGATTACACTGAGTACAATGAGATTATCGTGAATCCTAATTTAGCAATCTGCTGACAGTCTCTGCAGTCTATGATGGCACAAATGGTCGCCCTTAGGTCATAGAGATAGAGAACGGGTTTGATGCATTCAGGTGCCATTCATATTATTTTGATAATGCCAATGGCATGAACATGTGATATATTTTTTTGTGAGATCAGTGAAAGTGACAATGTAGTTATCAAAAGGTGATATATTTATAAGTTAGTCTATTTATCTGAAAAGTCTAAAGATTACTACATACTGATAAAACTACTTAAACTCTTTATAAAAGGGATGCTCTCTTCTGGAAAGGACTAGTGATACAATAGGAACACTGATTTTTTTTTGTGCGCCACCTTGCAGTCACTGCATAATTATAATGGCAGCTTTACTAAAGAAACATGCATCGTGGTGGTCGCACAAAGGGGGGTAATGGAGTCTATATAGATCTATACATCTATTAGGAGTTCTCATCTGAAAGGGATGCTAGATGCTGTTTGACTGAAATCAATGGATGGTGTCCTCTAACTACCCTGTTAGCATTTCCACCCCACAATACAAGTATATCGTAAACATGTTGATGTATGGCATCCCGAAAACCCCGAAGGCAAAGCCCTCCTTCGATCCTTCAAAATATCAATCATCTATACACCGCAGTTAGAGGTCCCCAAATACCCAACTCAATGTGGGCTTGGTTATTGAATTCACACATTTGACATGGAAGGGGTCGGCAGAAGGGCATCCTGGTAGGTTGAGATAAGCTCAATTTTATACCTCCTGATTATTGAAAAGCTAGATATAATTTCTTTTTGATTTGAATTACAAAATTTGCAGCTTTGCACACTGTATTTTATAAACCAGCATACATTGTGCTGTCTGCTACCTCCATCCTACCGCCCACGCAGCACAATGTGTTTGCATACATCAGCAAATCGTGCCAACCAATGCTGGCACGTGGTAACTGTGGTATGTACAATGTACTTTATCAAGTTCAATTGACATTTGTTTTAGATACTTAAAAAAGTAAAACGTCAAAGTGTTGGTTAGAACCGTGGAAATCCAAAAGTTTGTATACACGAATTGTATTTAAAGATGGGAAAGGTTTTGCAGCAAAGTAAAACCCATTAGGACCAATTGTAAGGACGTAGTGAGAGTGATGGATGATAGCTCCTAAACCATGTCTAATAATGATGTCCTGGAGGGTTTACAAAAAGTTAGTAAACAGGACAAAAGTATAATCCTCGCCCACTGATCAATGAGGGACGAGGTCGGAAGGAGGACTCACCTAAATGCCATTTCTATATGGAGTGCAACTGGGGATAGTTATTTAGGAAACTGGTAGTTCATTCAATAACGGTGGGTAATAGAGGTTGGTAAACCCTTGGGAATAGGCACTTTTGGGAATGCATTGTCATACATATATCCATAATTAGCTATATTAGTCTTTGTACTTTACAACACCACTGGAGCAATGACAGGTTACATCTACCTATTCAGCTTATCCCTTTCATTGCTACGCTTTCTGCAGCCGACCCTTTGTGGTAGGATTCCTCTGCCCCGTAATCAACATGGAGGTGATGGGTGTTGTATTTGGAAGATACCTTACAATTCAAAGGCAGATAATAAAGGAGTGAAAAAAACCTTCCTTCAAATGGTGACTCAGAACACAAAGTACAATGTTATCAGGCCCATTATCATCGCAAGGTATAGCTTCTTAGCCCTTTGTCATGCTCTCCCTTTCAGTATGACGATGCCCCAGATTTTTCTTCTCAACAGCCTTTAGAAGTTCTATGTATTTTTGTGTAAAAAGGAAAAAAAACATCTTCAAGTTATTTACAAGCAGACATAGTTGTAAAGGGTTATTTCTGTACAACTTACTCCCATCACATCCATCTCTGAATTTGAGCATGGAGTACCGCTACATATTTGTCGATTCCGATTATCACGATTTTAGGTCTCAATATCCTGATTTTTCTCGATTCTCTTATGCTGTAAAGCCTTGTTTCAATGGGTCCAAACACGTCTAGAAACTATGTGTGTGTGAGGGGGAGGGGGATGGAATAATAGCTAATGTTAGCAGATATGCCAATTTACCTCACCCAAGTTTCATTTCAATTTCTTGACTAAGAGTTGATATAACGCATATAACATTTTGGCAGAAATCGTAGCAATAGATGATATTTCAAGATGCATCTATACAATTGGTACTTTCCTATGAGTATAATTGAGAATGTAACATATCTTTCATATGAATATAATATAAGAAATTCCATGCATATTTGCCCTGATCTATTTGTTATCTTCTTATCATTAAATCGCTAAAGTACTTGTACATGAGTATCTCTTTCCCCATTCATGTATATACTACAATGGACTATGGGTCTAAGGGAATTATTAGCCAGGAAAAAATATACTATTTATTGTTTGAGGATATGCTGCTCTGGGGGATGTCAACAGATGCCAAGGGATCAAGCCAGAATACTATTTTTACAATGTAACATTATCATGTATCGATATAAGGGCAATGTCGATACGATATTCATCATCTCAATAATGATGATATTTCGATATTGTGAATATCGATGACATCCCCACCTTTGTCATACTCTCCCTTTCAGTATGACAATGCCCCAGATTTTTCTTCACAACAGCCTTTAGAATTTCTGTGTATTTTTGTGTAAAAAGGAAAAAAAATATCTTCAAGTTATTTACAAGCATACATAGTAGTAAAGGGTTATTTCTGTACAACTTACTCCCATCACATCCATCACTGAATATGAGCATGGAGTACCGCCCCTCCTCACTCATACATCAAGTACTTATTGTATTACCTATATGACTACAAGTGCTTACTTTCTCTCCCACAGTGGTTGTGACAGTGGACAACAAGCCGATCCGACTCCAGCTGTGTGACACGGCAGGCCAGGTGAGTCCCTTTGATCTCTCGTTGAAGTCACCGACACTATAATTCAGACAGCTGGACAGATCAGACATGGCACAAAAAAGTTTAATTCCTAATTTTCATTCTTTCGAAAACAGTCATTAAACCGAAGCATGATATCAATGTAAAAGTGTCATGTAGTTATGATTATTTGAATCAATTAATAGTAAACTTAATACCATTACATAAGCTGTCAAGTACCATTGGACAGTAATATATTGGGCATGGCTTTACAGAATTGAATTCAGAGTTCAAATTCTCTATTAAGCGATGAATAAGCCTAGACCTCTGCCATAATAGGTCAGGATGGAGACGGATCCATTATTAATCGGAGGGAATATCCTCATTAGTCTTGTTTTTTCCCATGACAAGGTTGGGATCGATTTCAGTATTGATCCCCTTAAAGCATAGGAGGTCATTGGGTCCCTTAATCACATACTGATTAGGGATTTTATCTACAGGTATCACTTAGCTGTATGTAATAGATAGGTGTGATGTCATACACATCCATTATACAAAACTACCCCGCATGTCAGTACTAACATACACACCCAGGTTATAAATTAGGGCCCCACATGTCAACAGGCAGCTATGTAAACTATATACAAATACTACAGAACCTATACATCTCTAGGGTAATGATACGATGACGGGCTGTGTAATAACGCTTTCATATGTTAAGGTCATCAATTTGTAATCATCCATGATGATACTGTGGGAATATATAGATACACGTTACTCAAAGAGGAGAATACCCTAGGGTAATTAGGATCGTATATTGGATAATTGATTTCGGAAGGTGAATTGATGACCTACGTACATATGTACATATATACATATGGTAATATCTGTACACATGCTGTATTCACCTCAATATGGTTAGATTGCAGGGGCGTAGGAAAAGGGGGGGCCAGGGGGGCCCAGGCCCCCCCAATCCCAGAGGAGGTGGGGCCTAAATATGTCTGCCCCCCCCAATATTTGTCAAGACCCATGATAAAATGCAAAGATTTACCCCAAATTTTTCACAAATATGGTAGCACAATGGGAAAAGGGGGCCTGGGCTTCAAATCACAGGCAAAAGTCATCAAAGATATTTTAATACATATATCTTATGTACCCATGAATAAGTGTCAGCCCACTCTATCCGATGAATTACGATCGGTGCGACAGGGCCCCCCTGGGCTTGGCCCTGGGCCCCCCCAATCAAGATTTGGTTCCTACGCCTCTGGATCATTGCCTGGAACAACATGTACCTTCATTCAGCCAGAATCTATCTAAGGGAAAAGATGATATGTTAGCTATATGGCAGCCAATTCCATAGCCTACTTCAGGTGTATCCGAATATGTCTGGTGGTGAATCCGTATTTCGCCCAGCTAAATGACCAGCAATTGCAGGGAATGGATGGATTCTACAAACCGGTCCATGTGAAATAAAGCTGGTCATTTCCTATCAGGAGGGGTTGGGTATGGGTTAGACGGGAGATAAAGAGAAGCCCATAAAGGGGACCGGATATTATTTTCCATGGCAGCTCACTATATTGGGTAACAGAAGGGAGTGTGGTGGTGAATAATTCATAGGAATGCACACAGGGGGCTGATGTATCATCGTGCTATGACGAAGAAAGTCTCAGCTGCCTACAGGTGCACGATGGAGAGTGTGACCCCCTGTCGTCTTCTGTTCATCATCAGTCTTGTGTTGCTATGGGATACCTGCAACCTAGGCCTTAACCATGACGACCGCCAGAGCACCCCCACCCATCCACCTTCATTGCCCCTATCCAGCATCCAACCCATATTGCCCCCTGTCGCAGCACATCCCATGTTGCGCCCACGCTGTCTTCCACATCCCTATAAACCCCCACCTAATGATCCATACCCACCGCCCACCCCATCCCTACTCACATTCCCATAATAACCAGCAAATGTATCCAATGTAGACTATATACTCAACTGTACTCGTGGACCCTGTACAACTCACTGGCTCTCTAATCACACCTTATATATAACCATATCATCCCCACCCCCTTCCCATCTTAGCTCAACCCTTCAAGAATCCCATTCATATTCAATGCGCTACATCTTAACCCATCAGCCTCGCTATATGCCAAAATGATATCCCCTTCCCCTCACCTATCTAGGGAGCCACCTGAGCCCAACCCTTATCCGTGCAACCACCCATCTTCAGGAGTGCCCTCCCCTTGTTCATGCACCCTAGGGGGTTTCAAGGATCCATATATCAGGTTGGACTGGGACAGGGAATTGATCTTCTACATTGTGGGATGGAGAGCACGTATATTCTCTGCCAATACCAAATAAACAACAAGTCACCAACAATACAAACTTTTCATGGTATTTTATTTGCTGAGGGTTTCCCAGTACATGTGTTAAAGAAGAGAAAGTGCATTAGAGGTATCTTGCGCTTATTGGTAAAAGTATATCTTTACTGGCTTACATGACAAGGAAAGAGCAGGGTCAATGGCCAATTTGGCATTTTCTGCTATTCAATTAGACTGCAATGTATGCTAACGTTAAGGAGGACCCTGTTATGATTTACGACGCTAGGGCTTTGCCAAAAGGAAACGAGGAAGAACAGGTGTGTGAGGGGAGGTATAGGGGATGTGGTCTAAGGGAGTGATCATTTTTTTAACAACGGGGGGGGGGGGGCTAGTGGGTTTGCACGCGGATGCCCGAAAAAAATTCTGACCCCCCCCTCTTGATGGGGTAAAAAATTTTTGGCCCTGCCCATAAATGCCGAAAATTGCGCTCGAACGTGCCCTTTTACCCTATCGTAACGCGCGGGGTTTTCCACTGAAAACAGGTGAAATTATTTTGACCCCCCATCAGAGGGGTTGAAAAAATTCTTACCCCCCGGTCAAGGGGTTGAAAAAATTCTGACCTCCCCCTCAAACCCACCAGCCCCCCCCCCACCCTGTTGTTAAAAAATGATCACTCCCTAATGTCGGGTGAGGAGGTCAGTGAACGAAACGCTGGTGTAGGATGTAGCAGCGCTGCTGACGACATGGTTCGGAACTAATGGGGTGGCTGCTGACAACTTTATCATGCGTTTAGGGTTGGTGATAGGGGCGTTAATAGCTGACCCCATGATGTTGTATCTTTAATACGATCCTGACCTGGCACCTAGATGACTACCACTAGGAGGTTGTGGTGTGATGTGTCTAGGCAGTGCTAACCTTCTCTCTGCAGACAGGACTTTTTTCTTTTGAAAACTACATACTGCAGGATCTCAGCTAGATAATGCATCCCATGTTCTATTCTAATGATACAAAGCCTAACCAAACGTGAAACCTGCTGGTAATAAATGGTAAAGGAATTGAGGTAGTGAGAGTGTGGACAATTAAACCAGTCCAAGCCCCATTGACATGGTATAAACAATACTCTTATGCATTTATCAATCTCTCCCAATCCCCAGAGCAATGCATGGAAATACAGTGTACCGGGACCTCACCTCGGAGCTGTGAAATTATTTCTATGTAGATTGTGCCACCAGTAATCTAGCAATACCTATAGTGCCTCATGGCTTCACCACCATCCTACCTCGTAAACTACCTACATGCCTTAGCAATGTGATAAATAAAGCATGAGCAGCTCTCGTCCTTTATCCCCGCCCTCTTACCAAGAATACTGGAGTCACATTTAATAGGTTTCTTAATCCTACTCCCCTGTACCAGATAGCTTCCATCACAATACCTTCTCAGTCTTTCTGAAAGTATTCACAATGCAGGCCGTTCGGTCCTGCAGATTTTTAATTCTGCATGCCCTTGTGATTTATGCACGACCCAAACCTAATGAGTTCCTCAGGATATGCAACACAACATGAGCGTATTGTTCTATTTATATAATCAAAACTATCAGATACCTCACGAAGTATTTACCCCAGACCCTACATCACCATCTACATGTGTCAGTGTACTGAATCCCTCACTCTAAACTCCCACTCCCAGTCGTATCCCACGCCAAAACTGTCCGACGACCCCCACCCCCACAAGCACTGTGGTCTAGATACAAGCGTACATCTGCAGAGTCAGCACTGATATTCCTGGGTCGTAGAGAATGATGATACTGGTATAAAATCTAGAATATCAGCACACCATCATACATGCCATCATACTTGCTCTCATACTAAAAAACTAGGGGAATAGTCCACTGTGGAAGATTTCTGTAGACAACTGTATAAAAGATAATGTAACCCATCTGTGGTACATTTTAAATGACATATTTTCCCCTGCTTATCCCCCTTGTAAAGTCTATCTTTTGATAGGATGTCATCTTTACCTCCTGTCTATAGACTGCCCTACATCTAGGGTTAATAGTGCAAACTGCGGTGAATCACACAGAGGCGGCAAATGTAACGGATATTAGATCATCTGGCCCCCATGGGTACATGGATCCATCCAAATGTGATTGTAGGGGCAATTGATGGGCACCCAGTATTCACAGCCCTCTCTTTTTGTGACCTCTCCGCCCGGGTGTCTGTCATACTTGGCCAGACATATTGTAGCCAATGGTGTTTGTCCATTTCCTTCTTCTATTTCTGAGAGGGGTGTCAGGCAGTGAGAACCCATTTGTGCACTACTATTCATTATAGTTTCACATTTTTCTTTTGGGTCAGGAAATGTAAAAGTGAATCATTTGTCATCTTCACATTTGCTCTCGAGGCGATGGTAGGAAAAGAAAAGAAAAAAAGACACATGTAGATAGATACCTATCCTGTATGTATTGAAATACTTCTGGACACATGTCTACATATATAACCGGGCTGATAGTACTCGGAAATATGAATTATCTTTCGTGAATTTCACCTTCTATGTTACCGGGTATGGTGAATTATACAGTTATGCAATAGTAGACTTGCATTGTCTAGCAGGTCAGATTCACAGTTTGTTTTCTATAGATAGGCCTATAGCTATGTCGGAGATGAAAGCAAATATATAGGCAACCATGACACAAATGACGATGGCCTTGACTGGAATTGAAAACCCTGTATGAATAAGATAGACCCGGGATTACACCAGGAAAATGTGAGGATGGCTATATAGGACTGGGAGAATGGATGGTGGTATAGGGGTCACTCGGTCAGTGCCCCATGAATATATCATCCCTAGCCCGCTTTTTTCTGGCTGTCGGAGGGAGCTGCTCATGTATGGGATCCAACCCACAGGCCGAACAGCTCACCTACACCCTACTGCAGTAGGCTACACATCTTCTGTTTACTTTACATATATTGCTGTCTATTTCTCTGTAGAATGTGTCTGAATATCATAATTATATTCACATAATCTAAAAGATGTCACATTTACCATTTACTATTGTTATCTGTGCTACAGGGTGTATGCTACATGTGTGTTCATCTGATAGATCAGTACCCTACTTCCTCTAGACTTGCGCAAGTCTCTCAATTTTAATGGAAGATTGAAATAAAAAGTTTTAAACAGAAAAATTAAGAAGACCTCTAGGCAATTGAGACCTAGCAGACAGAGGAGGAGAGGCATGGGGGTATAGTGGTGTTGGGAGGAGAGCTCAGGGACTGCAGCCAGTCTATACTTCCTCCAATGATAGTTCATAGTTTGCTGTCCAAAATATGCTTACTTCCTAAAGTGACTTATTTTCTGCCTGCCTACCCCCGTCTCTGTCTGTCTGTCTGTCTGTCTGTCTCTCTCTCTGTCTCTCTCTGTCTCTCTCTGTCTCTCTCTCTCTCTCTCTCTCTCTCTCTCTCTCTCTCTCTCCCTTTCTCCCTCCTCTCCTGGCCATTCGCTTACCCACTTACTCAGCCAACCGTACTCCTACGCCTTTACTCGCAAAACGGAAAGCCAGGAGTTTTCATGAGTAAGACAAATGTTGCTTTTGGCCCTGAGGCAGTGCTTTGAGGCATGTCGTACATATGTCATCCACTTTAGTTGGTATAGTATGGTAACAAAACATTCATGTCCTGTACTATAAACACATTAAACTGTCAACTTGATATTTCTGACGTGCTAAGTATCAGAATTGCTCGTGGCAATGGAGTGAGTGATATATTGAATATCAAATAATCAAAGGCGTGCATACTGCAACCAGCAGATTGCTGGTTACTTAAACTCTGCCTTGGAGGAGCGGTAATACTAAACCTGAAGACATTGAATGCTGCATAATGCATGGAAATTATCCTTCATTCCCCACTATTAATATCATTGGTTATGATTTCTTTAGGGACATTTGCATTTCGCCATGGCAGTCGATGTATGCCTATGTTTATACATAACTGGACTGGTCAGTAGTGTGTATAGCATTGCCTATCATATTACCATGTAAGATGAGACCAATCTATTAAACACCGCTTCATCCTGTGCTCCTGTACCTCCACCGTCCTCCAGTAGATCCAGGGCTGAATGCCTGCACTGTACCATCTGTCTAGGTAGGGCGTGTCCAGCATGGCTTCTGGCTTCTGGTCCCAAATGTTACGTCTCCAAGGTATTTTCATGGGTAGTTATTGATTTAGGAGGCTGCTCCTAGAATGACAAGTAGGTGTTTAGAGGCCTCTTATTACCCTCCAGGGCGGCCCAGCCCCTACCACCTTCCTCCAGGGTGCTGTGACCGTCCACTGGTATGGAAGAAGTGGCGTGTATAGGTGTGAGATAGGTCTGGTATGGAAGGCCCGGAGGGAGGAGCCAGGCAAATATCAAATAATTGCGCTTGCATTTCTGCCAGCCATTCTTCCTAAATTCTGATTAGCTGAACTGCTGTAGAACAGCCCCATGTAAACAGGAAATTTGCTTGCCATTGTCATCAATAATATATACTCATCTTTACTTCTAACAAGTCCAAGGGATCTTTCAGACTAAGGTTATGAGACCATAATGGAGAAGTTGGCCTCTAGGAGTATACTGGCAGTTTGTGTCATAGTCTCATCCTAAGATGAGGTGAAAGCAAAATGGATTGTTAGACAATTAAAAAAAAATGGCCAAAAGACCAGCAAACAAAACAGATTATATTAAATGGTGTAACCGCAGACCTTCTAATTGGCCCAGGGTTCCCCTGGGCTATTGGCAGTGCCTGTTCAGCCAAATCCACAAATTTTAGGGTGTAATCATTCAGGGATATACTGTTATTTCACACATTTTTCAAAGCCAAAGGAAAGTTTCAAATCTCTTCAGTTCTATCAGACAACATTTTGTCCTTCATGGTGAGTGATGTCTTTCTCTATGTAAAATGCTGTACTTACGTCATGTTTTCGGGTGCCATACTGACTACAAGGCCCTTAAGCATTGGGTCTCTGGGTGTGATAGATTTTGGTGACAGAATAAACACATGGGCTCCTATGGGAATCACCAGATTAAGACACTTTTTTTCGGCAAGTGAGCCTCAGGTAGTCCAGCTGTACTGATAACAAATACGATAGCACCTACAGCCAAAGGGTTATATATATTGTTGAAAAGTGAACAGCCTCCATATATGGAGACTGATCATTAGAAGACCGTTCATGTAGTTATATGTTTCATCACTAGATCTCAGGAAGGTCTATTCGAGAACCTGTCATATACCTTCTTTTTCAGTTGGCAGGTGGCATGCGATGTCCGTGTAGCCATAGGCTACACGGACATCGCATAACACTTCTCTTGATTTTTGGCAAGGAAGTGTCATTGGCGGCATCTTTTCAGCCATGGTAGGTTGATCAGAATGGAATACTTTAAGTGGGAATTTCTTCTACAAAATATGGGAAAATAAATAGTGACAGTCCCCTACAGTACGTCCATAACTGCTCTACAGCAGACGTTTTATTTTAATTTCATCTTTTTTTGATATTTGGTGGAAGACCCTGGGCCATAAGTGCTCTATAGCACATGTAGAATCTTGTCTATCTAGACCACGTTTTTTTTAGGTTTTCTCCTATGTTAAGTGACTTGGACTGCTGGAAAGTAGCATCTGAAATCATGTTGGGAACGATGTGAGAGATGGCTTCTGAGACCGTATTTTGAAAATGCTCCTGAGCCCATGTTAAAATGTAATTTCTGAGCCCTTGTTGGGAGGAGTCTTAAGACTATGTTGGGAGGTGGCTTCTGCTACCCTTGAGGTTCTGTGGGTTTGGTATACCCAGTGGTGGTTTCTTGGAGAGGGTTGGAAGTCAGCTTCTCAGTCAATGCTGGATGTGGAAGAGTATGAGGCCATGATATAGTTTAATAGGGCAGGGTTCCCACAGGTCAGGGAATGTTAAGGAAAATCTTCCAGAATGTATCATTTGTTTGGGAAAATGTATGCGCATATATGTGATATAGTTTTTACTGGACCTTCCCCTTGCGGGTATGGTCTAAAAGAACCCATCTTGAGTTATACTGCCTTCCTATTTTGGCCCATAACTGCATGTCCCAGAGACTGACACATGTGTGGCATGAGGGTGATGAACGTCTTGTGCACTTTAACATGGCCTGAGGCCAAATACAAAAAGAAGGTTTGTTTCCAGTTACCCGACCGACCCTAGCAAAACAGGGCAAAAAAAAACCGACTTTTTTTTGGATTTTGGAGAATTTTGTCTCATTTTTTTCATATTTTAGAGACATTTTTTATTACATTTTTCACCATTTCCTGTACCCTTTTGTGTTCTTCCCTTCTCTCACAGTCGTCACTTTCCCGTCATTATTTACAAAGAAATCAAAGAATTTGATAGATCCTTTGATATGTGCCCTCACATTTCCTATATAAATCTAAAAAAAAAAAAATCCGACCTACCGACCCTCCCTTTTCAGGTCATGTTACTGGAAACACACCATTATTTTTTTTGGCCTGAGCGTAATTTCTAATAAATCTTTACAGGTAGCAAAGACAGTGCGTTATGTATACATACATGTTCTCTTGTTGGGGGTCATATGAACTAGGCCATGGGAGTGACAGTGGCTACCTGACAGACGTGACCGCCATCAGCAAATACCACTCCTAGGGTAGAGAAAGGCATCCAAAAGCTATCACAAACTGACAATAGAGTCATGGGGGGAGGCCTGATGGGGGCACACAATGGGGCTCTTCTGAACACTCAAGGACCTCCCTACATCATTCCCTTTTCATTTTATTTATTTCAGTTCCCAAGGGAATTAAAAGAAGATGGGGAAAAAGTAGGAAATCCAAAATAAGGTCCTGTATAGATGTTTAGAAGTGGGGCTAGGGTAATAGGACAGGAGGGTCCTCGGAGAAAGGAGGAGTGTGGCCGGCTGTAGTCACTTACATTGTATACCTATGCAAGGTGAACAACATATATGGGCCTGTGTATAGGGGCGGTAATACATTATTCTTAAGTGAGATCATTGTGTGGGTGGTAGTCTGTCTAGTCCTCAACATGTGGGCTATATCGGGTTTATGTGAGCCCACAGAGGAACTTACCCAGCAATGATACACTGATAATCTTTAAGGCCAAAAACTTAGTCATATGTGACTAACCTACTTAGCCGCAATGATGAATATGTATGTCTAACTTTTTCGATTTTGTTAGTCATCTCAGGCTAACCCAAGTTAGTCATTTCATTTCTAGGAACATGAAAACAATACAGTGGCGGATCCAGGATCTGAAAAAGGAGGGGGCACGGCCCAAAAGGAGGGGGCACACCCCCTATTTTTGAGCAAAAAGGGGGTGCGCACGCCCCTGCACCCCCCTCTAAATCAGCCACTGTGATAGGAAGAGCAGGGTTGGTTTTAGTATGTTAAACCATCATATTTGTCTATGTCAAGCCTTCACAGCTCTGAAGAAGCATATTATATGCCTCACATCAATTAAATTTACAACCCATAACCTATGTAAGTATAGGATTGTAACATCACTTACAGCAATGTGAATATATATTATAGATATTATAGTTTCGATGTAATAGGTGTTTATGCCCCTTGAGATCACCTTCCAAGAAAATTTGCAATTTATTTATTACACTTTTTCTTGGTAAACATGATGTCAGTTTAAATTGTCCTTTCACCTTATATACACAGTAAGATGAAATTACTCATATTTAACCAAATAAAGACAGCTTTAAAAGTGTACACTCAAAGAAAAGGCTGCTTCAACATTGTGCTGCCCCCTGGTGTGCTAAGTTGGTATATTTTCCTAGAAATATACGACTACTAGTCAGTTTTGAATATTGGTTAGTCACTTTGATCATTAAGTTAGTCAAATTAACTAATACCGAAATGACTAATCTGGGTTAGCCACCACTGACTAACTTTCTCAATCTTAAAAATTATCAGTGTAAAAGCATTTGTGTCGGTGAGACTCACTACTCAGGTGCAGCGACCCCCGCCAGTAAAATCGCAATAAAATCTAAACAAGATAAAGCATCTATCTCTACCATCGGTACACAACTCTGCTCGTCACACCATGGCATAGGTGATAGGTGGGTCGTCCCTCATCAGGTCAGAGGTCAGATGAGGTCGGGGTTAGTGGTCAGTGTGTGATGGACACTTGTTCCAGCAGGTGTCTGGTGTTGTAACACAGTACTGCCCAGCCAACCTACCCCCTGTCCTCTGTCCGGCTGCTGACCCAGGTTCATCTACCTCTATGTCACAAGTCCTCCAGTACAGGCACCCCCTCCCATTATTGCTGAACCTCCTCATCTCCATACACTACTTACCTGGATAGAGTGACCCCTGGCACCTGGCCCCATGCCCACCTGATGACTGTCGTATAACCTCCATTAGGTGTGAATCACCAGCAGTTAGTCTGACCTATGTATACTAAGTTGACTAGTAGTGAAAGGAAAAGAAAAAAAAAATAGCGAGTTTGTAATATATACACGATGGGGCCTTTTTTTCATTGTAAGGCTGGAAATTAGATGTTAATGTAACACATCGTTTACTATCAAACAGTAGTGAACTTGGAAAGCATGAATTTATGTAGGACACTATTGTAATCTACATGTATTGCGCGGGACCAAAGCTTATCTAAAACAATATACATACAATTGAATTTCATTTGACCATGAACATGCTATTTCAAATTATTTCATGCACATGTATATTGGTATGATACATTGATTAGCATTCAGGTCATTGCATATAGTTTACATGGAAGTATGGTAATGCTGACATTGTCCCAGTGCCCAGACTAAATCCTCATGTCCAATATACCCCTCCATTGCAGTAAATCACTTCTGGGTCCCCACATGCGGGCAATATGTCTCTACGACATTCTGAGGCCCTAGAACTGTGTTATGTAGAATAGCCTAGTATAACCATGAGGGTCCATGTACATTGTGCATATACCCTGGGAGGAGGATGCTTGGACACCTGATCACCCATAGAATATATTGGCTAGGAGCCAGTGCTGCAGAGCCTCAGGCTGCTGGCTGTAGGCTCTCTCTGTCTGCCATGTTATAAGCAAAGATGTTGGTCATGAGAGAAGATGTATACTAGTACCCTCCCCTCTATGATTTCCTACCTTCCACTTAGTCCTCTATCTTGTACATGTGACAACATGGTGTTTGTGTCTAGTCTAGGTTCTAAAGGGCTCACAAAGGGATCGGTGTACTAACTACCCCATTAGGTAGGCCTACATCAGAGGACCTTAAACGGAAAATCAGGAAATACATCCAACAAAAGTGGCAAGAGTTATGGGACACTGAAAGACACAATAAACTCTACAAAATACAGCCCAAGATAGGCACAACCAAGAAAGCCAAATGCAAGAGCAGAAGAGAAGAAATTGTCATGAACAGACTAAGAATAGGCCACACCAGACTAACGCATTCACACCTCATGAAGAGAGAACCCAGACCGCTTTGCAACAGGTGTCAAAAACACCTGACGGTGGAACATTTCCTTGTGGAATGTAGCCAGTGCCCCATGAGGGCACAATACCATCAATGTACAACACTGAAAGAGTTATTTGATACCTGCAGACCGGATACAATACTTGCATATGTCAAGAACCTGGGATACTACAGTCAAATTTAAACAGTAGAAACTTTCTTCCATAAAACCTTTAGGCACAAATAGCCATCACCAGTAGCTGACGTGCCGTAAAACACTAACTAACTAACTATTAGGTACACAGAGAAAAGGAAACGTGTCATAATGACATATATTAGCCATGTCAAACTTTGTCCCCCACGTGACATGTATAGAAGCATGTCAAGTGGCTTTGACACCCTCATATGTTATATGTCAAGCTTGCTTGACTGCTCATTTATGGACATGTCAAGGAGGGTTGAGTCTTTAAAATGACACATGTCAATTAGTAGTTGACTTGTTGATATGGCACATGTCAGGACATGCTGACTACTCCTAGGTGAGATGGTCAAGACAATTTGACAAGCTCACTGCTATACAACGCTTGCATAGTTCACTTCTAGTTTAGGACATATCATATTGGATAATCAATAGGTGATTTGTCAACAATGCACGTTTTGAATTAATAAAATAAGCCTCCTGATTGTTTAGCATGTTTATTGAGAACTCTTCTTTTATGTGATATTATTCAGGCATCAGTAATCTAGAGTGTTCAATACAACAATGTCCTGTCTGAGATAACAACTTCATCCAGAAACACCCTCTATCAGACTTTATTTGGATCTTAACCTTTTGATCCGTCCTAGCAGCTTCGACAATCGATTGTCTTTTTCATTATCTATAATCCTGAGTACGAGCTTCTGCAGAAACGCTAGTGTACCCTTTTGCTTTGGTTGATACAATATGCTAAAGACATACATAGCTGCCATCAGGATAAAGAATGCTTTGTGGAAGGATTCAGTCTTTCCTATAAGCGTACCATCCATGTATATGTCAAAGTCCTTGTGCTCCAAGAATGATCCTCCATATGTCCTTATATGGACACATCCACCTGAGTCAGAGGGGGCCTCTTCAATCTTCAGAAATTCTCCCAAGTTTTCGCGAACTTGCCCAGGAAGGCACAAAAGCCCCAAGGTCCAGTATCCCTCTGTAATAGAGATAGATGAAATATATTTTTCTTTTGGTAATGACATCGGTATCCCATAGGAGAAACCCATAAATAGGGTGTCCCATAGAAAGAAGAATTCAGTGATAATTACCCACTTTATTTCTCAGTTATCAATATTATTTGCAAAACTAGTGTCATTTACATAGTATGAATGATTAACAAAAACAGAACAATGCAGTTAAGTGGGTGAATGGTCCTCCTCTGTCGGCATCAGTGGGTAATATGGCCTGGGTTTAGGCCAGACTGGTGGGATTACACAGTCCTGGGTGGAACCACCAGGGGGCGACTATGCAACATACTCCACCCCATCTGGTGATGGTGTGTTGATACATTGGGTTTTATGGTATTTCATTTTTTCAATTGGAATTCATATTTCTGTAAGTTATGTACAAGAACCACTATAAAAAAGGTGTCACCCTTTACGCTTTTATTTCTTTTTTATCAATATTACTTGAAATTTTTTGTCATTTACAGAGTATATGATGAACATACCTTTTTGTTTCTCTAGGTCCATCAGGGACTTCACATCAACTTGAGTGTACCCCACAACTTCTGGGACTTTCTTCATAAGTGGTTGAAGTTGAGCCAGTGATTTTGAGTACTTCTCTAGTCCAGCCTCCCACACTTCAGTCATCCCTTTGCCACATATCCGGTCAAATTCTGAAATGATCTGCAAATGAAAATGCCTGTCAGATATTTCAAAATGTAAGTCTACAGGAGTTTCTTGGTGCTACCATTATAGTAAATTCTGATCTGGTGTAGATTTTACATTTTCAGAGATCACCTCACAGTACCTTCGCCATGGTAGTTTTACTGGTATGCAAACAGTGTTTGCTTCTTTATCATCAGGCCATCCATGCATAATTAATTTGCTCAAATACAAATTATTTATTTGCTATCTCTCAAACAAGCTGCAACCAAAACTTTATATACTCCTGTATACACCTGGATTTGGAAATATAGTGATGTAGTACTATTCTAGAGTGTAAAAGCCCCATTTCACAAAGCTCTGGTCTGGATTGGTCCATAAGCCACTATTGGCATGAGGCATTGACTTTATACATCTTGTTAAGCCTTTAGACCTCAAAATGGCCATAAATTACCATGACTGCTTTCCTCGAAATGGCTGATTTTTGATGATTTTCATTTAAATTATTGCCCAAATAAAACCCAAAGTAAACCTGTTGTTGAAGGAGGTAAATGGATATGGGGAAAAGTGAAAAATTTGGTTGCTCAGATAATTTAGGACTGATTTTTGGCAGATTTGACTGAACTCTTGTGGAAAGAAAACATCATTTTATGCAGTTGTTTGGGGTCCAAATTGTTAATCTACAAGAGATGTGATGGAATTTGGTTCTCTCGCGATGGATAAACTGTTTGATATAATCTATTAAAGTAATTATATTACTCAGGCGCACCTGCTCTGCAGAAAATAATATAGGGTATTCCTCCCGAACTTTTATGACTGAGGCCTTTTTCGCAACCACTAGGTCCCTTCTATCGGGGAATGTTTTCACCATTTTGGATTCAACCTTCTCTGCATCACGGTTAAGGAGGCGTGCCTGCTGATGGAGATACTTTTTATGTTCGGCGATTGTGGTTGCATCTTCCCCATCTAGTTGTGGAGGCAGATAAAAAGGCACACCATACTGCAGCTTTTGACGCTTTCTTGGTGGTAGAGTGGAAGGAGATTCCCCGCGGCGTCTTCTTGAATTCTCCCGACGGTTGACAACCACAGGTTCTCCATGATCCCCACGCCTACGTCCATTGGAAAACCTATCCACTATCCTCTGGTGCCAAATACTCTACAATAGAAACAAATATTCAATTCTTTAACCCTGTAAGGGCCACTGCTGTCCTCAGACAGCATATAAGATGCCCTGTGGCACATTTCTGACATCCATATGGACAAAAATGTTCCTTTTAACCCTTTAAGGGCCACTGTTGACTAAAGGGCTGCATCATGCCCTTTAGTCGTCATGATGCATGAATGCAGCCTTGGCACTGCATTCATACATTGGAAATGTACAAAATCACAGAAGCTTAGATTTCCCTTCCTCCTAAGCTAGTAATGTAGTACAGTATTATATAAAGTGGAATGTATTACTCACATTGATCTATGCATTAAAAAGCTCTGAACACTAAACATCTTTCAAACATTGCTTGATATCTTTGAAATGATGTCTTCTTCCAAGACGTAGTCTGTAAACATGTATGGAATGAACCATTCAGAAACCAGTGCAAATGGCATAAAGCATAATTAGTAAAAAAATAATTCAACAACTACAAACCTGTGCTTCATCTGCTTTTACATCCTCCATATCAATTAAATTGGGAAACTTCGCAAGAAGGGTCCTTGTCATGATCTTGTACTCACTATTTGTAGAGTGGCTGCAATGATATGTGTATCCTAATATTAGAATTCACTTTACCCTGATAGGTTTGCTGTTTTTGGTAGTAGTGTATGATAGTTTTACCAAACCAGGGGCCTGTTTTCCCTATTTTATGGACTGCAGTATGTGCATATATGGATGTCTGTAATTGACATATGGACCTCCCTTTGTTGGAAAATAACATGCATGGTTGGGGGAGGGGGTTAACTAGGGCCCTGTTTTCCTTAAACTGTGTTAAAGTGACACAAATTGATAACAGACACAGACAATACATACAGACATCTGTTTTTTCCCTATGCTAAAATGCATTAAAATGATCAAAAATAATATCAGCTACAGACAATACATAGGGACACACATAGATCTAAGTATGGACATCCGTATATCACATCGGGACATCCCATTGTTACATACAGTCGTATGTATGTCATTTTTAGGATACAACCTGGTGACCCCCTAGCCATATTTGATTTACCAACATATATAGGTCCATATGTGACATACAGACATCCACATCTCTCTGTATCTGTCCGTAAGATAAGGACAAACAGGGTCCAGCCTCTACAATTTCTATTCTGCCAAATCACTCTGGGTAAACTTATAAATGTAGTCTGTATAAAAGACCTTAGTAATGTGACTCACACTTACAAAATGAGGAATATATCACATTTTATAGGACAGGGATACATGGATTCAAAAGGTGAAAGTGCTGTTTTGTCCAAAAATGAGTTATCCGCAGTTATTGGCAGATGCCATTTATATCATCCAGCCAAAACAAATTGTTTATTTTCAGGAGTTTGACATGGTTACCAGATTCAGAACATTCTGTATTTTGTATTGAATATGCGAGTCCAACAAACTATTATGATAAAATCATTGTATCATAGGTGTTTTTAGGAGCTAATTCATTTTGATTGTCCTAGTGATTATTATCATGTATGATGCATTTGGAGCTTAAGTCCCACGTTTTTTTTAGTAAGAACCAATGTTTTAGGAGGGGTGCTGACATAAATAATGTCTCATATCAAACATCATAATATGAACTTTGATAATGATTCTTTTTTTTGCCGTTTTGCTTGCCTAGGGTGCAGTGTATCCTTGTGTGTAATTAAAGTAATTAAAGATTTTGGTGCCTGCAACCTCACATGGAACACAAAGGGTGTCTTGCAGAAGGTGCTAAATAATTTTTGGACACCTGGTTTTGTTGTATACTTATGAATATTGAGAGTGCAGTTTTATAATAAGAAAGAGCATGCTTTTCAAATCTTTAAGTTGGAATGACAAGTCAGACTTCATTTATCTGTTTATGGCAATGACTTACAATTTCCCTAATGTTGTTGTGAGATAATTGTAGATGCCACCAGTCACCTTCTGGACATCGGTCCGGCTCAAATCCTGCTTCTGGGCAATTCGGGTCAGTGTGTATGCTGGAAGGCCCATAGTTTCGGTGGTCAATACAAAAGGTTGTGGCAGGGGCACATGATCAACCCTCACTTGTATATGACTTCCATTTGAGCTATAAGAAATAAAAAAAGGTGAATGAAGACAAAAATGCTGTAAATATATGTGTAAAGGACAGTACCATACTTTCTCCAATTGAATAGACTTGATACATTAGTGGCCTGTTTAAGCACTGCGGTTTGACATGAATGCATGGGGGAAATGGGGATGATGCAAACACTTTTCATATAAGTGCCTGTCTTTGATACGGCTGTGGGTATGAAGGTATTAAAGGGGAGGGGAGACTATAAATAAGACGGAACAGCCTGTGAACCCACAGGGGGTCTCATATATGGTGGAGTCAAGAGCTCTGGTCAAATATGTCAAGTTATCCCAAATATCTATGTCTAAAATGAATGCTATTTTTTATAAGATGCATAGCATGTGTGGGGATATCAGTTTGAGAGATATACCTAAAATCAAGTACTTTTGATAAATAAAATACACAGAAATGAAGTTTTAAATTTTCCCCAACTGTCAAAATTTTGAAATCTGGCTGTTCCATCAATTGACACACACTCCCTATTGTCTGGTCACTGGTCATTTTATTGAGCTGCTCCCACTACCACCCCACTCTCTAATGACTCCAGCCAGGCCAAACTTCACAGGAGGCACCCTGCTGGGCAATAAAAATTAGCATCTCTCTGTGGATGCGGTATAAGACCTGCTGAGAGGGCCCAGCAGGCCTCCAACTCGTTGGGACACTAACGAAAGTTTCCTCTTTAAAATTACACTGGCCAATATATTGAATATCTCTTCAAGAATTTGATTTAAGTTATGTAATAATCCATTTTCAATCCATTCATACCCAGTATTATGTTATAATTTGAAAGAAAAAAGACTTATGATTTGAAAGAAAAAGAAATCTTCAAATGTTTGAGAAATGACTATTAGGAATGTGCTGGTATTAAATGAAGATGCTTAGTCAAGAGCACTATAGTCACTATAAGGTTCCTTGCTGATTGATTCATTGCTAATGCAATAGATACCGCACCAGAGAAATGCTTGTGAGTGTGAAACAGGTTTGATAACTTGCATGTTATTCATTGAATATATTGTATTATGAAACAATGGTCTGAGGTCTGCTAAGATAATATATTGCCTACCTAGGGGATGATGGCCCTGGTGCAGTGACTTCAGCATATTCCATAGGTTCTGAAGGATGAAGGATCCCATCATCTGCTGGGGCAACATTCATAGAGACATTCACCTTCAATTTTGTCATAGATGGTACTGAGGAGATGTCATCTACAGTCACCCAGTCATTCCACTTTTCGGAGATCATTTCAAATGTTACCTGACTGTAAGGAGCCATCAGGAACACTTCCTTTACTTTTTTTTCCACATCTTCCCCGTCTGCCACAGCTACCTCTCTGGACAGGCCAGCACACACCACCAAGAACTCTCGCATGATTCTGTGGACCAATTATGAAAAGTATTGGTTACTTGAAATTTAGATTTAGATGATTTTGAATCAGAAAAAAATTTCTTATTCTAACATGAGAGGTCTAATCAGGTTCATTCTTTTATGACTGCAAACATTCACAAGCATGTACATACATGTCTTCTGAATTCAAGGTGCAACATAATGCCGCAGAGTCACATACTCTGAGCCACAGACTCTGTAAATGCCAAGAGGATTTGGATCAACAAGGTCAGCCTGTGAGCACACTTTCCATTCCTCTCCAGTACCAATGCTAAATGCATGGAAGTGTTTGCTGAATTCTCTTATGAATAGCACCCTGCAACACAAGTAAGGGCTATGATTGGCAAACAAAATATGCTCAATCCTAGAAAATTCGTATTCGTCTTCTAAACGCCCAGTGATTACAGCTGTGCCTTTAGCATAGGTCTTTCCTTGTATTGTCACTGATGCTGTTTCAATGACTGTGGTTTGTGAACCAATGTGTTCTTTCAGGCTGTTTTGTAGGTCTTCATTTAGTAGCTCGACATGCACTTCTGCAGCATGTGTTGTCTGCATTTCTTTCGTACCAAGGAATGTATGGTTGCACCGAAACATTGCTTGCTGTTTTTGGTGCCGTATTGCCATGGTTTTACAGATGTGTCTTCTGTTTTTGGTTCTAGTGCATATCTCTTTGAAATAACAGTGCTTTGCCTCAAAGCGCATGGTCCAACAGTGGACAAGGGGACCAAACAGTCTTGTCTGTGTAGGGTAATGAACCATGAAGTGTGATTTAGGCTTCAGAGGGGCATCTGGGTATAGCTCTTTTGCCATTTCAAGAAACTCAGCAATTCGTATTTTCATGTATGCTAGATCACGTGGAAGGTACTTTGGGGCAAAAAGGATTTCTACTAAGCCAACAAGTTCACCAAGCAACTCCCATGAGCTGTAGTCTTCAGTCACATACTGACCTACATATAGTGGCAGTAAACGCAAAAAACAGTGCATTTGAGATTGTGTGAATCTTGGCTTAGGGCTAGTCATGGGTGGGGGCTTGTTTGCCTTGTCATTGGTAGAATAAGGGAATCCTTCTATCTTTTCATTCAACTGGTCGAGAGTGAAAAAGCCTTCATTGATCAAGCTCTCCAAAATGAGCTGAAGATACTGGGGGATAACCCCCTCTAGAAGGTCATGTGCAATATCAAAGGGAAGTCCATTAATAACATGGAAATATTGGAGACTGTTGAGGGGTGATTTGCACTTTACACCATATGTAGATGGCTCTTCCAACCCATTTTCAACATCACTAGCCTGCTTGTCATAGCATTGTGGCGTTCGCAGAGGAAAGGACTCTCTGAATATAGTCTTCCATGCTGCTTGTGTACCTGTGCAAAATCTGCAACATCTTTTCACTTTTGAAAAGCTTTCCTGGAAGCCACCTATTGAATGTGCTCCAAGATTATCTGCTGATATGAAGGAAACAGTTCCCTTCAGATTTACATTTTTGCCCTCTTTGGAAATAGAAATGCCCTCAGTCTCTAGAATTTTCAAATCATTTAAAAGTTCTGTCATGATGCTCTGAAATCCATACAACTTTACAAACCTGGATCTCACAAGACTAGCTAATTGAATACAGGCCAACTGAGATCTGAGTTTTGGCTCTATGTTGCCAATTATGAAATAAAAAGCTGTAATTTTATAGTTTTGAACAACTCCTGGGGACCCTAGGGGGTTTACAACAGTAAAGTCGTCGCAATATAGTTGTATTTGAATGGTTGGTGATTCTGAACCAAAAAGTGCATTTGATTTATATAGTTCCCCATCACAATAATCTGCAATGTAATCTGCTGTTTGATTGTTCTTGAAAATCTGGGCCAGAACATCTTGATGCTGTATCAGGGACTTAAGGTTTTCTAATATAGGCACATACTGCATAGTGTGCATCTGTCCCTCTGGTGATCTACCGAGGACTATCTCTGTGGGTTCAATATATGCCCCACATTGCTTCATATACTTATCCAGTTTCCACCTTGTACCAACCCTTTCTGATGCCCCTGCAGCATTTGAGTTTTGTTCATCTAAAAGAGCATTAAGGTCAGCCTCACTGATTGCACCATTTGCCAATGACCTCACCTTCCCAAGCAACTCTTCATTATTTATTTCAAGTATATGGTTTAATTCCTGAGACACTTTAGAAATGACAGAATTTGGGACTTTGTGCTTTTCTTGTAGCTGTATTAGAAATGTTGCTATGCGTTGATCAAAATTGTATGGGCTACTGGGAGAGTCAGTGGGTGCTACAAATTGAGCATTTTGTTGACCCTCTAATTGATGGGTTGCTTCACCGTTATCTTGGGGGTTTAGTTCAGCACCACTTCCTTCACAGTTATATGACTCTTTGGCTTGCCTGTGCTTTCTGATTCTATGTTTTTGGAATGTTTTGACATTTTTGAATGTCTTTGGGCAGTTTGGGCAGTAAATCACAAAATCATTAGTAAAAGAATGCACATCTCGATAATGGGTTAATAGTTCATCAAATGAGCGTGTTATATATGGGCAATGGGGTACAGAGCAAGGTTGATTTGTGGCCCTGTCCATGGTTAGATCTGTGTCTTTACAACCCTAAAGCAATCACATATGCATAAACACAGAAGTTAGCAAGAGTTCATTGGTTTGTGTGAGGTATTGCTACTTGGGCTGAGTCCTGGAAAAAAAGTATAATGTAATTTAATGCAGTTAGAAACAGATTTGAGAAGAGATCTTAAAGATATTGTATCTTGAAATACTTCTGCATGGTACCTCTAGAGTTTATTTGAAAAAATATCCAATAATGACATGCCTTAGGTTGATAGGGCCCTGGATAGTATTTATGGTGAGACATTATTGTATGGACTAATGGACAAATTTGTGAGTACATACAGAAAACATGGGATCCAGTGTATTTGGCATTTTGGCAAAACCTGGTGTATAATCTAAATGGCTAATGTAGGGCATTGTGATAGAGGTAAGAATGGCCTGCCATTATCTGAGCTTTCTAATAGCAAGAGAAATTTTAAAGTTGGTCAAATGAAAGCTACCTTAAAATGTCAAAACATTTGGCCTGTGTGAGAGGGTAATGGCCAGTGTGAGAGGGTAATGTCCAGAACACTGGAGATAGGATGAGCTAAAATGGTTCAGCAGTAACCATGCCTAACAAGTGCAATACCTAGACCTGTAACCTGGTTTACAGGTACCTTACAGGGTGGGTACCTGCTGGCAAACATTGTCTGCATTTGCTTATCCAGCAAGCACGTACCTAAGGGCCCCAGATGGGATTCCTATGGGCTTCCTAGGCTGGCTCAGGAGTGGGCCAAAGCTGGTAAATGTCAGAGTTGCCAGAGAGGTTTATACATGGGGCAGGCTGATACACGGCGGGTGATATAAGGATGAGATCCTAGTCTGGATAACAATCTTATTTAGATGAGACAATATGAGAAACGGGATCTCAGAAACAGGACATATGACACAGGACAATACACATATTTCTAAGACATGAGATAGAAAATCTTGTGCTGAAATATTTCTAAGACACAGGACTAAGAACAGGACTACGAGAATCTTGGAAACAAGACTACAGGCCCATACTAATGTAATCCTACACTTATCCTGGTAACAGGACAACATACTAGAATCTGGGAAACAGGACAACATACTAGAATCTGAGAAACAGGGCATTTACTAGAATCTGGGAAAAAGAACTTTACTTGTAATCTATAACTTGGGACACCTACTATTAGTTGGGAAACAAAATATCTCATAGACAATACATAGAGAAAGGCAGATTGAAAAGGGTAGGTGCCCACGTGCACCCATGCTCTAAAAGGGGTGGACACAGAAAGAAAGGAAGCCTAACAATCTGCCCCCGGGAATCTGCCCCAGTCCCTTGATCCGTTGTGCAGTGTAATACAATATGATTAATCTGATGATATATATAGAGAAAACAAGAAACACAATTTTGAATCTCCCTGTCTATCTCTTAAACAGGGTAAGTCCTGTGTCTTATCATATTTGATTGAAGTCCTGTGTCTTAATCAATTGAAGTCCTGTGACAGAGTCAATTGAAGTCTTGTGTCTCATTTAATTGAAGTCATGTGTCTCATTCAATTGAAGTCATGTGTCTCATTCAATTGAAGTCATGTGTCTTAGCTAATTGAAGTCATGTGAGTCTACTCATGTGTCTTATTTAATCTATAAATGATGCTAAGCAAATGCCAATGTGATGGGGTCATGGGGCTAGACTTATTGGGAAGAAGAGATAGGGTCACATAGGTGGAAGAAAATGTCCAGTATCTGAGCTGAATGAGCTGATCCCTTACCTTATATATGCCTCACATATCCTGTTTCTCACATCCCGTTTCCCATGTTCCATTTCTCATGAACTCCCCCAAATCTGGATACCATGTGCAAACATAATTCTAAGGAAATGGATCTATGACAGGATTCTCACATTTCACTGCCACAAAAGGACTAGGGTTTCAAAAATATTTCATTTCATACTACTAGATACATATCTCCTCTAGTCAAATTTTGCAGATCTAAGGTGTCCCTTCGTGACTAACTGAGAAAGTGATTTTAATCATATCAACACAGATACCAAGCCAGGCACAGGTGAAATTGTCCAGTACCCCCCCCCCTTCCCACTAACTCCACGCACCCTACCACGCACCCACATGCACTCATACTGGCAGGACAGGACGGGACTCACTCAGTACTACCCTACAGCAGGTGCAGCGTCTTATTCTAGGAGTGTTATAAGTCCATAGATCATGTCACAATTATGCATGGATGCAGTACTAACATGTTACTTGCAAGGACTCCAGTCATGCATCATAACAATATCAAAGAATTATGTAGTCTGCTAGGGTTAGCAAACCAAGCAGAACAGAGTGGCCCCCACTCCCTGGCCTAATAGTGTCCATAGGTTTGTATCCATGTCCACTCTATATATGGCTTTAGGAAAAAGAGAACAAAAAGATCTATTATACACTATTAACTAGGTAACAGCAGTCTGGGGTTGTTGGGGTGCCCGAATATGTAATCCCCTTATCGTCTACACTACATATATAACAGGCAGTTTCTTCTGATCCATAGACCCACCCCCACCCCCGGCACCTAGAAGGAACAATGAGCCCACAACATTTGGCACCCACTGACTATGCCAATGTGTGTACGTGGAAAACTATATCATGTACTGTGGTGGGTAATAGCATCAAAGCAAAACCTCTCCCAATTAATTGAGATTCCCATAATTGGGGAGATTCTAGAGGGGTTATTGTAATCAGATATAAATGTTATTAAACGATTAACAAAGATGTTTATATATAACATTACAATATTTAGAGTCAAATTTTTATGTTCATCCAATGTTTACATTCATCCAATGTCGTATTTCTATTTCAAACCCTATGGAACGTTAATTTCAGGTGTAATAACATTGTTTTGTTTTTTTTTGCTGGGTAAATAGTAGAGTATGACCGAGAGAGAGAGAGCCCTTATTCTCTTGTCCAGCCAGCCAGGCTCTCCTCTCGCAACTTAAGAACACAGAGATGGGAGAAGGCCCTACCCCACATTCACATAATACAAATTCACTAATATATATCCACCTAGCCAGTAGTCAGAAATGAGAGATAAGCACTTCCTCTACCCCAACCACAGGCTTTTACTTAGTGCAGGATCGCTTAATGATTGTGTGCATGTTATATAACAAGGTCTGCCACTTCTAGTCCACGATCATTTCTCAGCCCTATTGATAGGATAAGTTTGGGCAATCTAAATCAAACTGACTGCAGTAAAGGGCACAGGACCTGTTTTTTTCCAAATACATTAGCTTATCTTATATTAAAACTATCAATTTTCTTTATAATCCCAAAAAGAATGTTTTTGGCCTAGTCCATGGTCATCTTTATGACAACATTACTGCTGAACAGAAAACACATGGTTAATCTGCAAAGGATCCTTCATGCAGTGGGGGAGGGGGTGCCTATCACAGGTACATTGGCTACACACTAATCACCCCTAGCCCAAAGACCTAAGTACCGGTCAATCAACTTCTACCCAGGGGCAGTCCATAACTATCAAACTCCCTGATTAAGTATGTATGTCAAGTGCATACCCTACACAATACCTGGATCACACCGAAGGTCCTTGGTACTAAAGCTCTGTCATGTCACTATCTATTTCACTAAAACTGTCAACAAAAATGCTTGAGTAATACCAATATTTGTATTATATTCATGCAACATCCCTTCAGACTATATTTACGGAAACATCCACAATTTCTTTTTATGCATTGTTGTGCAGCAAATGTGGACCCCTACAACATATACCAACCCCCATGCCACATCAATAAAACAAAGTGGCCGAAATCTCAAGTGGCAAGCCTTTATGCTACTAATATATATATACTAATAAGTACTCACTCTCCAAATAGTTTTTGCCTGTGACCCCAACATACTCATGTGACCAGTAGTCACAGAAAGGATATATTATTCTCCCTACCACAACACACATTCACCTAATTAGTAGCTCATGCTAAAAAGGGGACCACAGACTACACCTAAATCTCTTTCCAGAAGGACCTGGGACAAACTTGTAAAATATATTTATGCTTTTAACAAAAGGTATTCCTTGTATAAGTCCTCTAACAGTACATTAAAAGGGACCTCTGTGAGGGGCTTCCCGGGGGTCCCCTTTCCTAGTACAGGCAAACTCAAACATTTTTTGATTGGTGCTATTTACAGTGTGGCCAGACAACCCTCTGCACCTGTCCTATGTAGGGTAGGTGCACCATGAGTCTCTGTTATCCAAACTACTGTACGGTAAGTAGTTAAATCTGGCTTATTATTTCTGGGGACCATATACATTGTATAACTCTAATTCTTTAAGAAAAGAATGGGAGCTATGGATATGAAAACAGTGAAATCCAGTGATAAGAATGGATTTTGGTTAAGTATGAATGTATCAGACCTAAAGTAGGCACTTACATAAAATGCTCATGGTGTTTTGAAATTTATAGAAGTAACTTGATCATGTAGATTTATTTGATAACTGATAAGATCTCTTTGAATCATCTTCCTATCTTGCATAGATCCAGAGAAATACACAGCTAATAACCAGCTAAGATCACAGCTGTGATCACAGCCTACTGCAGAAGGCAGGCAGTGCAGTCATTGTTTACCCTACCAGAGGCTCACTCATATGCATAGGGCAGAAGAAAACTCTTTCCAGTCTCTTTGAGCAATGCTCCTCATTGACCTGCATTTAATCCCTTTGCAGGGTCAGTTTACAACATAATATCCAGTACCCACAAGTTCCAAATTGCTCCAAATACCAACAACAAGTGTAGAGTTTTTATATGTCTCCTCAAGTATAACTATACTCAGATTGACCACCATTCTCTTGTGGTGAAAATAAGACCCCAACCATCCCTCTAACCCAAATATTAAGGACAGGACAGCCCTGTGAATGGGAGAGGATCCCTGGAGGCCCTGAGAGAAGGCATAACAAAACTGTGACCTACGCAAGACAGCAGTGCACAATTATGTAAGTGCCGACCTAAAGTATTGATAAAGATAGGTTACATCAGATCAGTGAGGAGTATTTATGAAAATGCTGTCATATTTTGCACAATCATTTCATGTTGAAAGGTGCCGTCATGATAGATTGTGCTTACTTCATTTAGAAGTCATAGCCAGGCCCATTTTCATTGTGGTTTAGGGGGTACTGTGCCCCCTAGGACATGCCCCCTCCCCCATCTCCCTTGATCTGCCCCTCAGGGTGTGGCATGTGGATGCTGGCTATTACAGGAAATTAAGCATTTCATTTTAAAGATAAAACCCCACACCACAAGTGTCAAATCAAGGTGAATCTACCCTAACCACACTTTTATAAGCACATAGTTGGCAGACTGCCCTTTCATGACATGATCTATTTACAGACCTTGGTGAGCTAACAACCCTGCCTACTCTTACCTGTAGTGTGGAGGCCCAGTTGTTACTCAACCTACACTGGCCTTGTAAGTCTGCCTGCAGAGACCAACTCCCAGATCAGTTTCAGACAGCATTCACACTACAAACTAGTGTTCCCAAAACACCCATATCCAATATTTCACATTCAATTTTCTCAGCTTCTAGGTAACTTGAGATCAAAAGAAAAAACTGATTTGGACTATGGCTTGCATGGACAAACAGATATTCTGACATCAGAATTATTAGATGGATTCTAAAATTCAGCTTCTCTTCCTAACATAGGCCTACATATTTCTATGTATCAAATATTTTGATTTATCTAATCTTCACCATGTTTATATAATGCTGTAACTGGCCATGTGATATGGTGTGATAATTCCCTGTACATTTAAAGGCTCTAGGCATGTAAACCAATGCAGGCAAAATAATGTCTACAATCATTTCTTTCTACTGTCATTTCCTTTTGAGGAATTTAAAAGAAAATTGATGCACATGGAAATATCTATGGCAACGAACTTGCCTTCCCCAGTGGCTGATGTGCACTCCCCCTCCTCCGGCCCCTATTCAAGGCACGGCCCCTATTGATTTTAAAAAGCCCTCAACCCTGGCCCCTATTCAAGGGAGGCGTCTATTCAAAACCCTGTGCCAAAATGTGACAATACTGTATCAGCACGGCACTGCCCGGACTATTGTGCAGTGACTGTACCTGTATGGCCTTAATTGGCTGTGTTGGGTGTTTACCCCCTAATTAAAATAATCATGGTGCATGATACGGAAACTTGATATGACAGGCTGAAAATGGTCACTCTATTGATATGTTACCATGACTGCAGGGCTCTATGCAGGTGGTTTCACAGCACTGAGCAGTACAGGTGAATAACCTAGGCTCTGTGTCTGCACCCAGGGAAAGGTCCTCTTCCAAGCTAACCTGACAACAACACCCCGACCCCCATTTTGCATGTGGCTAAATCTCAACATAAAAATTACAATTATATTATAGTGAAACAAGTTTGTATGACAATGAAATATGAGAACCCAGTGGCAGTATGCTGTCATAGCTGGGTAGCAAGGGGGCTTGAGTCTTGAGGATGCCCCAGACACTAGCCAGGTGCTGACAAGACCTGTATAACAATCATACACACACATTAGAACAATAGGCAACAGTAGGTGGTATAGTAAGAAATACAAATGTGCATACTCACCAGCATGTGTGGGTACAGTTGGGCTGCAGAGGATGATGGCAGGGACTGTTCTTCTTTTATACTCAACACTGAGAGGTCAAAGTTGTAGATTTCAAGTGAAAGCCGGTTGCTGCTGGATACAAAGGTAGCACTACCACTATTTGGGAACTCTTGCACTCCAAAAAAATAGGGGTGGCAGGTGTCTGCTAATCTCATGACTCCACAAAATAAAAGATCCTTAATTTGTCGGTGTTTGTGCGTTTCTGCAAAATTGGTGTTTATGTATTAATAGAATATATTGTGATTTGAATTATTCCTTGCAATATTAGGTGACTATTCATATGTTATTTCGTTATCTAGACCCCAGAAACACCTAGCACACATAATGGACTGGTCAGAGGATCCTGCTACAGTTTAGGCCAAGAAATGTACTGTGATGTAGGTAGGTAGATTAAGATGGGTCAGATGTGATTATTGTTGCTTTGGTCCGGTTAAGATTCCTCACCAATAGAATTTTTAACAAGGAATCCTGTTATAACAATGTTTCATTTATAACAAACAAATCTTATTGGCCCAATATGTTTCTATAGTGAAGAAAGTCCCTTAAAACCAACTTACCATGAAGTGAATACATTTTCAAGGAATGATTGTGGGCACTTCAAAGCTGTAATGAGTGGAAAACACAATGAAAAACGAAAATATGTCTATCAGGGGAACATGTTTCCTTTGATATCTTTTTCATCTTTCAAGTTGCTAAGGGTGGAGAGAGGGAGAGGGAGCTATTGCCCATATCTCACACATTCACCATACTGGGTGGGGGGGGGGGTTGGGTAGAGAAAGGGCCCCCATGATGTTGGTGAGGGTTTTCTGATGTCTGTAAGGGTAGGTGAGTTCTTATAGATGATAGGGTTTAAAAAATTTGTTTATAATAATGAATTTTTGGCTCTTCCCAAGCACTTTGTTACAACGGAATTTTACTCTACTTCAAATAGAATAATTTGAAGTTTTTTCTCATTTGTGACTTTTATGAGCAGAATTTATTGTAGGAAGGTAGCTGCAACTCTGAAATAACTCCACTTGGTCCCAGTTAGACAAGAATCTGGGGGAGGGGGTAAGTGCATAGCAAGAGTTTCAGATATGTGACTGCCACAGGGTGGTTAGTTGTGGGTAAACCTGCCTGTAGCCTATAAATAGAAGCAAGCAACATAGTCCTCAATAGGGTTGTCACCCAGTTCTACTGGCAAATCTATCTATGGAGAAGGTGCCCTATAGACCCCCCCCCACACACACACACACATACACTCATGAGGATCATGGAGGTTTAGACTCTACCTGAGTGACCCTATGAGTAAACAGTCTTGCTATGGGGCACTTTCTGTTTCTTAGCCATTAAATATTTTACCTCATTTAAGAAGTCAGTGCTATATCTCAAAATGGTATAGGTGGATGCTTGTATCAATTACTCATACTATAGACCATAATTAGGCATGTGCTCCATTACTGGTAGTAAGGGTTCAAACAGCCACCTATATAGCATACAGCATACCTATACAGATCTATACATGTAAGCATTCCAAAATGCCAGAAAAAAACGTTTTGCATGGAACACATGCACATGTGATTTGAGATACTGGTCTAAAGAAGCACATGATAGGTGTAGAGCTTTTTTTGATTTCCCAAACCAAATTTGTCTTTTGACCTCATGGATCCAGCAACCAAGCAATGTCTTGAATGGATCAAAGCCTGTAGTAAACCGGGTAATAGACTGAATCTAAATTGGGTTGCAGAGGATTACAGAAAAAAATACAAGATATCTGCATATTTGCTCTAAGTTGAGTTGGATTGTGACTTTGGCTAATGTATTTATACACTTTGTTCCTGGTAGGGTAGATTCAGCACAAACCAAACACTTAACAGATCTTACTTTAGGGAGGGACAATTTTTTCATAACAAGGGGGGGGGGAGATTGTTGGGTTTTAGAAGGTTGGGGTCAACATTCTTTCAGCCCTTCTGAAGGGGGGAATGATAATTTCACCTGTTTTAAGGAACTGTAGTTCAAAAGGGTAGTGCCCTCCAAAAAAATGGCCTATGTGAGGAAGGGCTACATTCTCTTTTTCGGCACCCTGGCCCCAAAACTCAGCCCCCCCCCCTTTGTTGTGTAACAGTCACCATTGGAAAAGTCCAAACCCAACGTTGCTTCATCCAAAGTGAGGTATATGTGTGGATCATGGTAGGGTAGGAGAGAGTCAGAGTACAGTGGGTCCACCTGCTTTACCAGACAAACCTACCCTGCTACAGATGTTAAGAAATGATCATTCCCTTTTGTGAAGAGGTGTTTTGTGGATGATTGTCAGCTTGAGGAGACATGATTTTTTAATTGGCATACTGCAGGTATATGATTCCCCCATATTTTGGCCACAAATTCTAAAGTAAAAACATTTTCGGTTATTTTGATGACCATTTTTGAGGGTTCCTGACCTTTGAATGGCCGCCATGGCAACCATTCTCATATTTGGATGCTGGAGCAGTGTGAGACTGGGAGGTCCACATGTTTGTACAAAGATAGACCTAAAGTATATGACCAATGCATAGTGCAGACACTGTTGCAGTTTACCTGAATCTACCCTTCTGCCTGCATGCACCACCCTAGATCAGCTGTGGTTGATCCCCACTCAGGTAGGGTAGTTATAACCACTCAACCACAAATAGAACTCCGCAGGACCCTTATAGAGGCTCAATGCCCTTACAGTTTCAATGACTTGCAGAGATGTATATTTAACTTATATACTTGAATGGGGGCTGTGGTATGTCCCTGGAAATACTGAGAGATCAATAAGTATGCTAAAGCAATAAATAGACTGATTCATCAAATGACATGCTAAAACTCCATTCATAGAGACTAGACACACATGTTTCACACACATTTCACACATTTTTAATGATTATGCAATGCATGAGGATATTTTTGAGACATAAGACGAATTATACACAGCAAAATAGAATGGCCCTCCATAAATATATATTACTTACAGACTATCCCTAATATGATGAATGTAAACTAAATTGCAAATTGTGCATTAGCCCCTAGTATGTGATCCTATATGCCCTACTACACTCTATATGAATGTACTGTATGTGACCTCATATATGTTGAGACCTATTTAGGATAGGATAGTGGCCGGTCTGGGGAAATGGGTACCCTTTAAGCTGAAACTGGGCTACAGTAACCACCCTAGTGTAGGTAAAATGAATTACTTATCATGCTCGACCACCTGGTGGGTCTTCCATGAAGCATTATATATGTCAACATTGTACAGGTCAAACCATTATTGACCTGTCTATGTGGGCTGTCAAATCCCCTTGACATTGCACTTCAAAGCTTGTCAAATTGTATAATAGCCAATTGGTAGTGAACAGGTCATATTGACATGTATGCCTGTGTCACTAGGACATATGCTGTATGTGTCAAGTTGAATTGACATGGGTTCCCATGTCGTTTTGTCAGGAAAAATTTCCTCAGTGTAGGCCTAGTTAATTAACTTTTGCACATGGATATGTAGACTAGAAAATACCATCTTCAGAACAGCAAGCATTGAACTGCATCTGAGATATTCAGGTTGGCTGTGTATTACTTTTTGCCAATTACTTAGATTGGTAATACCTAAAGTCTTCCCCATGATACATCGGCTTTATAGATGTCCCGGGATATATGTGCTGTACATGAACTACAAGTAGTAGAACCATGTCTTTCTCGAGTGAGGAACTAGAACAATATTCTATGGAGCAACAATAATAACTGTTTACATTAGGTGACATACTTGAATACAGAAAGGGTCGAGAGCAAGGATTCTTGCGGCTTTAGTTTACAGTGGAGCACGGCCTGGTGGAATAAACATGAGACATACACCCATAACCTCCATATAATATAGGCCAAGTACCCATTTTGACAAGAGCTGTTATTTGGATATCTCGGCTGGTCATGTAGTAGTCCTCTCTGGTTTGCATATACGAAGAGAGAATCATGTGGAAATGGAATACCACATTGGAATAATTTATTTTAAGTAAATCTGTAAAAAGGCCATCTACATAACAGTATGATATGATATCAGTGACTGATCTCCCTTGGGTCCTTCCAACTGCTTGGGGCCTAATTTGTAAAAATAGAAACTAAATCGTCCAGACTCTTGATTCATCATTTCCTATTTTAACGACTTGGGCCGCAGAGGGTTTGATATCTTTAAATGATGAATGAGTAGGATTAAGTGTCTATTTAATGGTTAAAGTCGAGTTGATAGTTCAGCTGCTCTTCCATCAGTAAGCCATTTTAACAGGGTCTCAATCAGCACTGGGTAGGCTGCATTCATAATTGCTGAAATAGCTAATTGCAAAAATGTCTTCATATTTTTCAAGACTACTGTATATAATTACTTAAATATATGGCACATGTACACATTTCAGTTATAAATATGGATGTGTATAGTTCGATGGGCACCTAAGTCGAAGATTGAATCTGAAGTAGTGGAAAGGCATGTGTCTGAGAGCGTTTCAAGGAATTGGGAATCCTAATTGCCTCATATATCTGCAAATACCTTCTGGCATTTGCACTAACCTGTTCGCAGTGCAATTGGCACCTGCTCCATGGGATGTTTATCTGAACCCTATCTCTCTGTCACCTGAGGGTACGTTGTCTGTGGGTTGTTATCTCCATAGGCTATGTTTCTACATGGGTCTTGTGCGCAGACAGGAGGACGCACCCTGAGTCATCCCATCAGTTATCACCAAGGATAGACAGGTGAGGGTGGACAAGTCAAACAAACACGAGAGGACAATAAACATGTACCTTGCCTATGGGTGGTGCCACCAAACCCATGCACAGCTGCAGAGAAGAACCCCGAAGGGAGGTATTACATGCTATCTAGCTGATTCGAGATCCACCAATATTTTCTCTCAGCAACGTTCAAGGATGTTAGGTTAATGCTTAGGTAATATGGAGACAAGTAAAAAAAAGATAGGTTAACAGGATCGCTGGAGGGCACTGAAGTGCGGTGGTCTTAATTATGGTTGCTTATGAAAACATAGTACTACATATCCCATTCTAGGTAGCAGCAGTGACATCATAGCAACCAGCGCGGCCCTTATCAGGCTTTTCTCCCAACTGATAAGAATCCTCATGAAGGGTTAAATTAAATAGGAAATGTACTAGAAAAAGGGGTTAAAATCCTTATCAGAAAAGATCTAGGCACTGTACAGCAAAATGCATTCATAAATCAGAAGGATATTCAAAATTTGCATCACACACTTGATGCATTATATTATGATCTCAATATTTGAAGAGGAAACAGCAAAAAGGCTACCTTTTCTAGTACATTGCCTATATAATTTGACCCTTTGCCAGGTCCCTAGCAACCAGGGGTCTGCTCCCGAGAATGGGGAAAAATGTCATAACAAAGTCTTAACCAAACTTAAGGTATGCATTATCTGTGACCATCGGAAACATATTATGATCAAAGTGTAGGCGACAGGTCATAGGCAAAATGAAAATTTCCTTGATTAGCTAGAACTATTGATAATTACTCAAGTATAATAGTATATGGGTGTGGGAAATATGAAATCAATGATGAGGTTTTCGGCTGCTTAATTTTCTTTTGCCACCAGGGGCCATGCAAGTTTTATGCATGGGCTTCCCTTCTTTTATACTGTAACATTTCCTATGGACAATAATCGTCTTGTACTATAGTAACAATGGCATGTTAGTGGGGTTTTATAAGAGGATCTGTAGGGTGCAAATTGTATAAGGCCCAAAGGCTCGAAACCCAGTACCCCTCCTATATAATTCACCCCTTGAGCTGCACCGGAAATAACGTCGGTATAGAGGAGTGGTATATAACTGCAGGCTGCCTGCTCACCCCGACATCGTCCCCATAGGTCACGGTCCACAAGCTCAATTTGTCAACACCTTTCCTGTACCCTATTGATGGACAAATTCTATGCAAATGAATGCGCATTAGTTCGCATGAACGCCTACACTGGGTAGGACCTCTTCAACTTTCTGGGCTGCTTTTCACAATGTGTCGTATTGTGTAGCCAAGCCGGAAACGCCGAGGAGCTTTGCTTCTCAGACATGAATTTACATCGGCTATAACACGTCTGAATACATATAGAAGAAGCAGTTCAAAATGTTCAGCTTCGGCCACCATCCTCTTAGACTCAATGTCAACAGTCAGTGAGTCTGATAGTGAAGTCGGTCTGGGAGTCAGTCATCTTTGAGAGCTACAATCCCGGGGTACACAACATGTTTCTTTAACCCTGGCTTTCTACATATGCAGGTAGATGGGGAATTACCAATCTCTGTGTTTTAAAAACATGTATAGCTGCTACCCCGATATTGTAATGACCAAGTTGACCGCTGAACACTGCCCTTTGAAACCTAAGCTGTTTTCATGGCCCCTGGGTGTGAAGTCCACCTAGCCTCACCCTTCCACACCTCCACACCTTACTATGTTTTCTTTAAATTAGCCACCTTCTCTGTATATGGTGTTTTTACTCCATCCTCACCTACACTCCATGACTTGCAGGGATTGACTGTGCGGGGTTTTCTGATATGAATTCACTGCTAGTATAATGTTGATGCTATCCAGCTGAACTCTTGATACGGGCCTCCCCAGCCCCAGGCCATCTTTAAAAGGGGTCTATGTCTTGCTTTTCTATCCTCTCTGAGTGTGGGTGGTGTCCATATGCGCGGGCACTGGCACATATTCGTTCCTTGAATCTCCTCTTTCCTGTCCCCTCTTTCTTACATGTGTCTGGTGTCCATATGCACGGGCACAGGCACATGTATTCCTTTGTGACGTGATGTCTAATGTACTTTTTCCGCCATGAATATGACCTTAGCTGTCGGCTTGGCGTTAAACAACCATTACTCACTCCGAACTCTTGATACGGTATATACTATTGATTTCCTTTAGCCCTTTGTGTGCAGTGTAACGGCTATGAGGCCATCCATGTGATCTCAGTTAACAGGTTCACACTTAACTCCTATGCATGGAGTACAGTGTATGTCTTGTGTATATGTATGTATATTATAACCTGAGGTATGATATTCCAGAGGTTGCCCTGATAGCGTAAGGAAATTGTGGAATTCACCCTCAAAATCACTGATAATGGGGGGGGGGGGGTTGTATGCCCCTGGGCCCTCCAAAGTATTTGGAAAGAGCCTTAATACAATACATTGCCCCCACCCTAATAGAAATATGGTCCCTACGCTCCATATGTGCCCCCAGTTGCAGTAATAGAGATAGCACCTGTATAGTTATCAATGGTCACCTGCACCTCCAATAGCGGATCAATATGTCAGTATATATAAGATGTCGCTAATCACAGCTTATTTAGACTGTAATATCATAGATGGTGAGGCTGATCAGGAAGTAGACAGGTTAATTAACCCTGTTAGTGGTTAAAGGTGGCCAGCAGCTGAAGGGGTCACAGCGGTCAGTGTGTGTCCAGGGGCGCGAGGATTAGCTGGATTATATGGATCCAACCCAAGTGTGGGCGACGGCCAAATCCAGGCCTAAAGGTCAGCCACACGGAGGAACTGTGTGTGGTGATTTGGGGAGTGCATGTGAACTGTTAGATAAGTCTAACATAGTTGTAGACATTGATATCTTCTAAATCTAGGATAATCCCTGTATTTAGAATTTCAATCTCTCCAGTACCACAGCTATGTATAAATGCAACCCACCCTCATCCGTTTAACCACCCTATTCAACTCCCATATGTCTTCATATGTAAAACGTATATGCAGAATAATGATATTCATAGTGCTGTGTCAAATATGTTCAATGATAATGTCACAGACTCCCGGGTACAAAACCTGAATGCAGAATCTCCACCACAATTTCCATCAGCACACCTGAGCGGCAGCCAAAAGCACTACGCATGTACAAGTTACTCTGGGGCGTAGTAAAAGGATATACATGTAGTAGGCAAATACCACTGAGGCCACTTCACCTGCAGTGAATGACTTTGGGCATGCCCCAGGCCTGCCAATGGTGCCAACACCTGGGGCGTCATGGCAACACAGCGAGTACAGTGCTGGAGGAGAGGGGTTCACCATGGTTAACGTCAGGAGAAGGGACCACCCAATCACCCAGGGTCAGGTAAACACCAGCACACGTCACACAGGTGTTGATGTGTGCACCACCCTCCTGTGACTACCTGTGTGTGCCCACAAGGTGAATCCTCGCCTATTCTGGTCCTTAAAGCATGGTGTGACATTGTTAGAAATAGGGAGGTGTTGGTGATGGATGACAGGTGGATGGTAGCATGTCAGCCCATGTGCTGTAGTATAGCCTAGGTGCACATGTATATAATCATAAGTTGGGGTATTTAAGGGATGACCCATGACTTAAGTCACGCCGTAGGCGTGGGGTGTTGGTTTTGGTGTCAAAGTGTCATACAATGTGGAAGGTATGGTAAAAAGCGAGACGTGGGTGTGTTGAAAATGGTCAAAATTTGTGTGACGTACCTTATGGATTAGCCCTTAATATATGGTAAGGTCTGCGTTGGGGTGTGTGATGAGGACTGGGGGTTAAAACCAGGTATAGCGTTACATCCGCCAACAGAATACATGGTGTAGTATGTCAGCACGTAAAAGAATACTTGAGGGAATTCGATATTCAATTAAGGCATACCAATTGTCAAGTGGGCGGCGTAGAACAATTCAGGTAAAAAAAAGATTAATGGTCGTGCTGACTTTCCGACTTGAAATTTGATATACATTACTACTATAAATTTATTCATCATCAAGACAAATAAGAGTCTCTCAGCAATTCCTGTATTGCCGCGGGCTCTCTGTAAATGGAAAATTACATTTACTTATTGAATACTAGAGCTTTAAACGAGAAACGATCGCAAACTAATTTGACTCAAAGAGTGATTTCTGCAATTGACATTAAGTAATCACCCATCATTTCAGCTTAGTATGAATGATAGTCTCTGACAGGTTAGCAAAAGGCAGTTAGCAATGTGTACCTCTTTGTTCCCCTTAACCTCCTAATGGAATACGTCACCAGAAGAACCTCTGGTAGATAAGGGGCGAAGATAGTGAAAGAGAAGCAAAGGGAGTGCTGGGGGTCTTAACCTCCTCCAGGTTAGAGCAGTCTTACGGCATGCAGAGTGGGTGTAGGTTGTTGTTTCTGGCGCCTCCAGGTTGTCAGCAGTTGGCAATGATACCAGGGTTGTGTTTACATCCAGGTGGGCCAATAGCACAAGGGGTGAGCACCACAGCTCACCTGGAGGAACCCTCCAGTACAAACCAAGTGGGCAAAGAAAAAATAGTAAAACTCAACTTCCTTCCCAGTGAACAGCTGCGAATGTCCTACTTTATGGACTGTTTATATAAAGATGACGTAGTGACTACGCTATTTTCTTAAGTATATATAATATGGGTACATGGTCCATGGCTGATTATGGGATGGAATATTCCTGACTTAAATGGCGGTGGACAAATTGTAAATTACAAAGGGTTCTTTAATAGAGACTTAGTTCTACTCATTCCCATTAGTCACTATATTATTAGTAAGACATGAGGTTGCCATCAGTTATGAATATTTCAAGTTAATTCTCCAGGGCAGATATCTGGTACTTGCAATGGCCGCACGTGTACCGGGGCACGTGTACTTACCTTTTCACGCCACTCCAATATCAACAGTTTTTCATATTGCTAGACACTGTTAAGGTTTCTATAAACACTTGCTCAAATTGAATTTGTGTGAATTACGGGGGGTTACATGGAGTTATAGAAGATTGAAGCATGTTCTGACAACTTTTGTGGTTGGCACACGTTCCCTCAAGAGGCCATGGTACAGTTCCATCATCTAACGTTACCTCATGTCTGGCCCTTTGGTGGCAAGTCCTAGTCTTTGTTTGCACCAATCGGACTCAGCCCTGGCTAAGACAAATAAATATTTGTGTAGCCACCACTTCTTTCTTTCTCCTTCAAATACATTTGCCTGGCTGAGGTTGGAGAGGGTTTCTCCTTCAACGACCATCTACTCGTCTAGTGTTCCACCCCTGAGCACTTGAAAAGAACAGAAAGGGTTGGTAATTTTGTACTGGATGAACTATGTGATTGAGTGATCCCCAGGTATTTGGATACAATGGTTGTATTTGACAACGTCAACAGGTTATCACGTGATTTATAAGTCCATATCATATCAGATGTAGGAATTGGAGCTATTCATTGATGTGACTATATCTCATGATGAAGACACGTCCCATGAATGTCAACAAACTCCCAGACAGCACCAAATACAGAGATGTGTGATCTGCTCATCTTAGAACTAAGGTTCATGATGTATACATGACTTTGTATCGCTATCACCTCTTCTCCATGTAAATTGTCAACTCCACCTGCAGTATGAATTCAGTCTATGTATTAATCGGCATAAGGAAATGCACCAACATCTGATAGATACCCAACTACAGTAAACAAATGTGTGTGCACCTAAGATATGTCTGATACTGCTATATCATCTCTCTATCTCTGCCATATCGAACACAAGTCAGTGCATTCAGAGAAAGAAGGGGTCGCCATGGGAGTCAGTGGGTGAGTGGCTGCGTTAGCAGGGCAGTTACCTGGGCCCGCCTATCAGCCAGGTGAGCAATGTTGAGGGCAGCGACCTGTGAGTGCCAGGCCGTCAGGTATGGGGTGATAGACTTCTGGTGCAGATGGTTATCCAGTGCGCCACCCCAGTACTTTCTGCAGATCCCTCTGACGTCCTCAGAAACCCACATCTCATATTTTTCTTATATATCTACCCAAACCTCTAAAAATATCAGAATAACAACCTCAGACTGCTAACAGAATAGTGAACAAGTAACCAATGGATAACTCATGACAAGTGTGAAGGATAATGAGGTGTATTTAGCCTTTGCTAACACACACGAGTCATGAGTTATCCATTGACTACTTATTTTATACCATGAAGCCAATAAATAATCAATAGAATACCAATAAATTCAAGTTGAAAACAAAAATTATTCCCCCTACCCGGGACTCGATGCCAGCCATTGTGTGTACACGATCGGTACATACACCTCCTTGCCCGGCAGCGGACAGCGACAGCGCCCGTCTCGGCTAGCCTTGGCAGCGGCACACGGCGAAAAATAGTGTACATACACCTCACCCGGCAGCGGACAGCGACAGCGCACACGGCGGAAAAAGACGCGTCCGGGCCAGGGTTTGATCCGCGGACCTCTCACGGCTGAGCGCAATGCGCTAACCACTAGACCACCGCGTCTCCTCCATTCGATGCGTCTCGCGGTCATGTTTGTGTAAAATACACCTCCTCGCCCGGCAGCGGACAGCGACAGCGCACACGGCGAAAAAGAGATGCGTCTCGCTGTTATGTTTGTGTAGAATACACCTCCTCGCCCGGCAGCAGACAGCGACAGCGCACACGGCTTTGTATCATATCCAGAGGTGGTTCGAACCGAGCATTTCTCGTCAGTCCCTGTGGCGCACTGCATAGGGAGTTGGACTAAGGACCTGAGATTGGAGGTTCGACCCCTACCATGGCTATGAAATGGTCAGTTGGTTTTAACATGTAACATATGACATGGAAGGACATGAGAGCCGTGCGGTTATCCATGGATAACCTTACGGGGTGCGGGTGATCAGTGGATAACCGCACGCCTTCCAAAAGTCATGCTACAGCATTAATGCTGTGCAATATCGACAGATATGTGGAGGGGAATAGCCACCAAAAAGCACTATGTAACCCAGAAATCGTGGTATAATTGAATGTATGGAGGAACAACGAATTTCTATGACGTGCTTCTGGGTCTTAGAATTATTTTGTTTTTGTGGCCCATAGGCTTAACCACTGCAGTAGAAAATGAATAACCATAAAAAGTTAGCCGTAGTATCAAGTCTACCCTAACTCTCCCGGGGCCCTGGTCCATTGCCTCTTTGATTAGGTGTTTATAGCCAACATAGGGACGCTGTTGGGGCTGGTATTGACACTGTGAATAGGTGAGCTTGTACTGCGTCCGTCTGGGCCGTGTCTACTACTTGGTCACGCCTCAGCACTCTCACATGGCTATCATAACCCCCTCCCTACAATGTAAAAAATGTGTGTTGAACTTACAATGGTGCTTCTCTCCACCACCATGACCATGACCCACTCCCTACACTGTAAAAAATGTGTGTTGAACTTACATTGGTGCTTCTCCCCACCACCATGATATTGTCCCCCCTATCTATACTGTAAAAAAATGTGTGTTGAACTTACCCTGCTGCTTCTCTTCACCACCATGACCATGACCCAGGAAGAAGTCAGTATATTATGCCAGCAGTTACTTACTATTTGTCAGCAATTAGTCAACATATGTCAGTATATATGTTAGCATAGTACATTGTATATATGTATAGCACATTCAACATAGATGTCACTGAAAGCCTCAGGCTTAGCCTGTGACCTTAACCATTTTATGTTATGAAAATTAGTTACAAATATAATGAAGGATGAGTATTAGAGTGGCAGTCAGAACCGGGAGTCAGAACTATAGTACTACAGAGCACATGTAGCCTATACCACAACGCACATACCGATATAGACTGGCTTCAGTCTCTGATTATGTGATAATGATTATTATATATTGTCAGAAAATATTATTCCTGAAAATATAATGAGGGAGGGAAAGGGAATCTCTACTACCCCCTCCCCCTCCATCCTCCCTACCCTGCCTGTTGTCGTGAAGTAAAGTGGAAGGGACTGCAGCCAGTCTAGGGTAACTTGCCCCTGACTCGACCACTAGGCATGTTGGTACCTTAAGTTGACCACCCTGGGATAACTTCATTCAGATAGGACATATCCCTCAGTTAACTTTGCACAATTAACTACAATGTAAATATCCTCCATTTGACAGAAACAATCCTGATTTATTGTGAAAATAACTTGAAATAAGGCAGGATGGTCGACTCAATGTACCAACATGCCTAGTAGTCGAGTCAGGGGCGAGTTACCCTAATACCAATACACAACTTGTGGTACACGGTCCTCAGGGCTAAAATTTCAGAGGGTAATTTAACCAGATGTAAAATAGATAAATGAGCTTTCCCCTCCCAGTCTATGTATCACAACCATGTTTTCTACAGCAAAGTGGAAGTAAAGTGAGTGGGGCTGACAGATTACGCGTTGGTATCTAACGCGCAGTCCCGTAGCCCCTCAGGATTGACGTCAGAGTTATGAAAGTAGATCCGGTCGTCACCATTCCACTCCCAGCATCCATCAGTGCCACTCTTCAGCGCGTGCGCACTGTGCATGTCCTGACGCCTGTGCATTGACCGTCTTCCGTCATGAGGGCTTCATCCATCTAAAGACCGCTCATGTGATCACTTCCATTTACTGACGCTGTGCCTCTGTGCTAGGACAAAACGGTTTCAAGCAGTGTTCTATTAAACACTTGCTGTATAGTCAGTGAACATTGTGTTGGAAATGCATGATATTCCCAGTTGGTATGTGTTAGCAGTGCTTTGTAATTATGAAACTGAAAGGTCTACCTGTATGAATGTGAAATTTGGATATATACCTAGTGATACACAGCTCATGCTGGCAGCATTGTGAGTGCTGTAAAAGACTATCTGAGCTGTGTCACAAGACTGACTTAAAATACCAAGGCTTTCTACTAATAAGAACAAGATAAAATGGTCGTTGATGAATGATACAAACGGGCTGAGAAAGTTCAGCCCATCGCATAATTGACTCGCCTAGACGACCATTAATCTCGTCTTTGAAGATTGCGAATTAACACGTGTTTTATGAAGCGGCCTTTCCGATCGATCCATTTGCCGTGGTCTTATCGGAGCGAACCAACTGCTCAAGACGCGCGTTGCCTTTTTGTGGTGAGCTGCTCGTCTAAAGCAAAGGCGTCTTAGCACAGGGGAATAACACTGCTGCTAATAGAGTGATGGCTGGCTAATAGTGCTTAGCCAAAATCTAGTTCAATAACTTAATGCAATTGCAGCAGTTATTGATGAAATCAAAACAGTTTTTTTGCCTCAAAACACACACGTGGATCAATAAGGGGAAACGAATCCCCATGACAAAGACCCTTGCAAAGAACCCTTTTCCCTTGTTGATTACTTCTAAAACACTACATGTAAAATATGTATTGATGATTCTCATTGAAGGATGTCATAGCATGTAGTTCAAATAGTACTATAAAAATTGGTTCTAATGAAAGCAGATGGCAACGAGTGACACGGGGAACATTTGAAAATGGGACTGACACATAAAAACGGCGTATGTGATACTGGCTTTCATAAACCTACCTATATAAATAGCACTTGTAAATATCCCCGTATCATGGTGTCCATGTACATGGAGTTGGCAGTTTGTTATAAATATCTCCTGTTCCCGAAATTATTGACGTAGGTGTCAAGTTTACTTGAAGGATCTCTGCAGTTACGTGAGCCCATGGGAATTGTGCAACATGTACCAATTTGAGAGAAATCAGATTGCTACTCTGTGAAAATATGATATCCCCTTCCACGATAATTTTGAACTATACCTTTGAAATTATTGAAAAGGAAAAAAATGGTGAGTGAGTAGGCAGTAGAACTAGGGAGACAGTGCCGTAGATTATGGTGAGGCTTCTAAAGGTAGGCCCAGTTTACAGAAACTCCCTCCGATCGGCAAGTTGTAAATCATGGACCGATATCGGCATCAACGCTGGTTGCTGAGAATGGGAAAGGTCACATGCCCAGGGTATGAATCACAAGGAAATAGAAGGGAAAGGTCGAGAGCAAATAAAGAGAAAGGATTATTGGCTGAAGTTTTGGCAGACTCGTAGGCTTCTCGATAAAAAGAGAAAATAATTCACTTCTGTGCTAGTATTTCGTTGTTTCTTATCAGTATGTACACTCCAAATTGGCGAATACTCTGATGGGGTTGTATTAGTTAATACATCGGACATGTTTTATATATTCTCTTGAAAAACTAACCTGATATTTTGAGTACATGTTATAGGTATGCATGTCAAGAACATGTGGTATAATATGGAGAAAGGATATTGCACTCAGGACAATATAAGCTTGTTTTATAATTACAGTACAGGACTGGGTTATGTATCCTCCCAGAAATTCCCCAGTAAACAGATTTGCCAATGCCCAGGAGAGCATTTCCACCATAATCAGTTCAAGGGTCGGCCAATGTCCTGGACTGATCCAATTTACTTGGTGGTGGCCATGCTTCCCAGATCAAAGGCACATAGATTTGATTCTGACCCCAGGGGAAGGCTTTGGATCCAAAAGCAGAGTCCTTACACTGGGACGGTACGCCATGGGCAGCCACCATTCAGACCCAGGTTTCTTACATACATTACCAACCAGCTTCAAGCATGTGCTGCATATAGAAAGGTTTGTGTATGTTCCCGGGGCATGGGTTATCATTGATACTTACAACTTGAAGAAACATTTAGGTGATAGAAATAGTTCAGGCACCCCGCCCCTCCCCTGCAACCCACAGACACATAAAAGCTGGTTGGGTCCCATATGAGTTGTCAATCCGTCCTGAACCTATAGGATCAATTTGCACAAGCTGCTTGGGATGAAGGGGACTGCTTAGGTAACCTCACACGGGAACAGAAGGCTAAGCGTCTTGTTCTAGAGTCCCTGCTTTGAATTGGATCCTGGACTGCCATGCCATGCCATCCTCCTCTCACCTACTCCCTCACTGCCATACTTCTTTCATACTCTTGAGATGTAAGCTGGCTGAGTGAAGACATAGTATAACATGGAGGGAAGCGAAGAAGGAGCATCTCCACTAAAAACCTGTCATGGTTTTAGTCATGGTGGTTGTAATAGGGCGGTGGTGGTGTTACCATGCAGGGTGAGGGGGCGCAGCTGCATGGCCCTGCCCCGCGGGGAAATATGGTTTTTATCGGCTTTGATCCTACAGAAAGGAAAGAAATACGAGATACCTTAGGATACCAACTGTGTCCCTCACACTACCCCTTTCAGCCTCTCACGGCAGGATCCTTGCCCATCCCGTGAGCCATCCTGTAGTCTCTCCCTAGGTGTCCCTTCGCCCTTCTCTAAAGCAACACTTTCTCTGTATGTTATCCAGGGTTAAACGATCTAAAAGGGTGCGGTTGGATTATCTAGTTCAATCTTAGAAAAGAATGTGGACATGGGTAGATAGTTGTGAGCATGTAGGAGTGCCAGAGGGAGTGTGTTGGTGTATCTCAGACTTCCTTTGGAAAATATTGATTGACAAAACCCGATAACCTTATCTTGTGTGCTAGATATAGGGAACAGAGCCATTCCTGTATGGAGGTGGCCATCTTGAAATTAGTTATGTAACTGGCCCCCCGACGGCCATCTTGGATCTGGCAGAGGATTGTGGGTAATCTCTTATCTTCCCCTCCACCTACAGAAAACAATGGGAATTGATAAGACTGATACGCTAATATGCATGGCCCTGATACACTGATACGCATGGCCCCTGCCTCTATCTTAATCACTTTAAGTACCTGTCCATTGTTTTAGGTGTGAATGGAGGGGATTAGCCTGATAGGGAGACGACGGCTTGGTTTTACTCAGCCTGGATTATATGTGCCCTCTAAGAAAACTTTTAAAGTTTAATTTCTCTTGTATTTGAAGTACTAAGTCTATTTAAAGCTAATATTGTTTAAGTTTAAAGTATTTACTATCCAAATGTATAGGTTTTTAGAATATACCTTCATATAGACTAAGGAAGGGCCAACCTAAGTAAACTGTACAAAGAGGCCAACTGCTGATCTAGCCCCCGACTACATGAGCCACCTAGGAAATTTGTTTAGTACTAGCAATGGCTCTGTCCCGTATATATATGTGAATGTAAATGTAAATGTAGATGGACTGGCAGGGTTGAGGTTATGTTTAAACTATGTGAAGTTATCTAGATGTTACCGATACGCCTGTCAGGTAATAAAAAAAATGCATGTAATGATATCTTATACCCCATCATGAATCCGGGTTCTTAGGCGTACGTCAACACCTTACATGCTGGGCGAAGTCGGTATATTCTGACGTCATGCTGCAGTCTTTGCCACCTAGCCAATGCACCGATGGGCCAATGGGTGTGGTATTTCTGGCTCCAAAATTCTACAGGCGATATTTTTTCTAGAAGGATCTAAATATAGAATCAAAAATGATATTTAGGTTTCTAAAATCAATGCTTTGAGGAAGTTCATGTCGATGTCCGTTAGGAAGAATATTCCAAAGAACATAAACGAAGTTGCCATTTAAATGATGATTCGATGAGTGAACGTTATAAAATAAAGTCGACCCTTGACACAAACATGTTCAGGCAAACTTTGCTCGTAAGACACACTAGTAGATGACCTACGTTAAGCTGATTAGATTTCCTCGTTAACAGATGCTCGCCACCACCAAGTGGCCTCGGTAGAACGCTGACATTTCACACTCATTGCCATTTCGGAGCTTCTGTTTTAAGACTCTAATCTGGAATTATCTTTCTACTAATCGATCCGCAGCTGACAATGGATTGTATTTTTCTCTGCTCTGATTGAAATTAAGCAGGACAGGAGACACGAGATTGAAACCTTTTATCTGGTACATTATGATTAGAACTGAAATGGATTAAACATGGGTTTGTGCATTGAATTGTCAGGAACAGCCGAACAGCCCCCTGTTCAAATACAATGAATTACCTGATAACGAATTAAAATTTTAGAAGATGGTGACTTTATAGTTATCAATTTGTCATTCCAGCTCCAGGGAATAGGGGACCAGGAAAACCAGGTTGGAATTTTTCCATAACTGAATGTCAAATTTTCCCATTTAAGCTATTATGTTCCAGAATCTGTGTTATGGATACAGTGTTTATGCAGTTGGTTGAATGGCACCCAGCACACGACAACAATAGTTTGGCCTTTTCCTTTTCCTTTGTCACTTCCATGCCTGCATGCATACACCATAATGGACACTTTACATCCACCTAATTTTCAATCCACCATGTTCACCTAAGAAAATTAGTCTTTGGTTATTTTCTTTTCAAAATGCATTCTCCTATGGATCAAAATAGCAAATATCGTTCGGCATGTTTGATGTTGTGCATTTTGATTCCTCATCTAAGGTATTTTCAATTATGCACACGTTGTCGTATTCTTCTTTGTTTTTTTTTCTCTCTATTTGTAAAGAGTAGCTGTTTGTAATTTTACTATGGAATGCAAAATTAGCTCCCGTCGAGCTAAGTTACATTCGTTCCCTCTTTACTTTTCTTTTTGCTAAATAGAAAACAAAGAAATATTCAACCATATACTTGACATGGCATTGTCAGCGTTTCTGTCGTCTATCCAGCGGGGTTCTTCTCTTCTGGAATAGAGGTGTCTGTCTACTTCAACTTTACTATTTCTGTGCTAATAGTTTTACCTTATGGGTAATAAATCCATAATTCAAACTTGCACTTGATAACCCTTTCCACTGTGGGCAAAGAGCCAAAGTCCGTTCAGAAATGGAAGGAAAGTGCATTTTACGTTGCAACATTTAACATGGCATTCGGCCTAAAACCGGTTTGCCTTGACGTCTCTCGCACTTAACAACAAGACACGATACTGGGTAGCCCCAAATACAATACTGTCTTATGTTATTGAATATTAACGTTATAGTTATCGGGGGTCCTCATTGCAAAGCCTAAGCTATAGCCACCCAATTCACTTTACATTATCTAATGATGTATGTGCAAGTAGTACTGAAGAAGTGATCAGGAACCTGATGACTGGGACATGTTCAGAGACATGTTTAGAGACTTCTAACAGATACACTCTCACATATGGCCTGACCAATTTTCTTAAATTCCACGTTTAGAATAACCACCGACTGCAATAAGTAACTTAATACCTTGTAATGATGAAATAATGTGAGCAGTAAACATGCTATCTGCATATTGTCCTTTCCATTCCCAATATCACCCACAATTAGATTCTTTAGTCTAGCCACCAGGGTTAGCATATTGGCGTTAGAAGCATTACTGTGTAATTACCGGGAGCACTAACATGTCCTGCTATGTTCTTAGTCACGTTCCTCCAATAGGCAAAGCGATTAGGAGCTAGGTATTTCTGGCAGCCCTAAACCAAGGGTTTGAGTATAATCGTGTTGTATTTACACACACGATATAAACCTGGTCTCCGAACACTAACAAGTGAATATCCCTATGCTAAAGCAGTTTACACATGGAATAGAAATAGCCACACAAAGAGTACCTTTGCACAATAAGCAGTAAGAGTGAGTGCATGCAAACGAGCAGAACACATAGGTTTACATGTAGAATGGAATTGTGCTCTGTACCAAAATAACGTGGATTTATAAATAGCCATGTATTTGACTATGCTCATGTTTTTAATTCATCCTTAAGACTGACAAAATAAGTAAGATATTCTTCAAGAAATTTAATTGAGGCACTGGTCTATATAATATGATTCATTAAAAATATGCTAATTCATTTTTACGTATTTGATCAACCATTTGACCCCCTATGTACGCGGGAACTTTACGGAAAATCAGTAGACATTTACCAATTCAGCATAATAAAGCAAAATAATGGACGAGTCACATTAAGATATCTTCTGGAGGCCTATAGAATAGATACATTCCACAAGGGCATAAGCCCCATGAAACAAAGAGCTATGTTCACCACCTCCCACGCATGCCAAAGCAGGTTCTGCCTCCCACCATTAAAGCCACAATGGAGGCATCTCCTACAGGGGCTTATTCCCAGGGAGAGCAGAGAAACAGATAGCTCTGATACAAAGCCTGACACCTGCTCCCTGTGCCCCTATTGGCAATGCATTGTTCTCCAGTAGGGTTCTACATTGTAGTGCCCCACCTTCTGTTGTAAACTGCCACTGCTCCAGCAGGCTGAGGTCACCACCAATGTCTCTGCTGCTCCAGGACAGCCTGAAAGTGACCTTCCATCTGACAGCTGTCAGTTTTACTCAGTTCCTGTTCACTTCCTGGGTTTCCATTAAGGGATCCAATACCACCTGTTTCTTGCATGACCTTAAGAGGCTGTCGATATAACCTTAGATAAAAGTGCCCCCTTATCGCATCAGCACCAGCTGCACATACAATGTACATTATGTTCGTAAGTTTAATTTCTTTATTGTTTTGAACCCTACACATGTATTATTCAAATACTTGTATATCTCATCCCTGGAACAACAGAGTAAGCAAGACAAATACTATAGAGTATGACCACCTGTTTTCTCAGTAGCACTCGATCACCTTAAGGAAATGAACAGAAGTGTGTCTTAATAAACGAGTGGATCATCCCGTTGTTCATCCTCTTCACTCACCATTCGATCACAATTATCTCACACATTGGCTCTTGTCTAACCCTCCATAAGGCTTATATATTATCCATCTCCCTCAAATGCCAGATTGTTGAGAATTTAGATTTGAATTAGATGACATCCTATATATATCCTCTTATTCTATTAGAAATGGGTTTGTAAAATGAACTGGATGGCATGTTGCACTTTCATAGAGAAATTGTGGGTACATTAACCCTTTACTACACAAGAGCTTACTGGTTTCTCTAAGTTCAGAAAGTCTACTCATAAGCAACTGTATGAAGACCTACATAGATGCACATTTTATTAGGCTGAACCTCTATACATTCACATGACGAAAGGTTTGATGGACCAAGAACACACGATGGCTAAAATGCCAATAATCTAAATGAAAAGGCATTTGCTTAAGTGCACCGTAACAATTGAAATATTGAAGAAGAAAAAAGAGATTAACCTGTCATCTTTGATACAGCCATCATATTTACCTGTAGTAACTAGAACAATACTAAGAGCCAGAGATATGAATGATTTGTGATATTGCCATTATCCTAATTTTTAGTGGAATGTGTCCTCAGTGATGTTGGGTGAATCCTAAATGCCTGTGTCCTCATCGTTGGACGGCATCATGCCACTCGTCCCTGAGCCACCAGCATGTAAGGGCTGCAGGTGTAAACAACCAATGTGAGGTGTAGCTAAAGGCTGCTCTGTATTGGTGTTAACATAGCAGTACAAGACCCTGGAACCCACACCTGTAGCAGGGATGAGGCAGCTGGGTGCACTGCTGTAGCATCTAGAGGCGTTAGGTTGGCAAACCTTTAACCCTCAGTACTTCTTTCTGCTGATACCAGGAGGTCTGGCTTCTCCAGGTGTGCCTCATCAGTCCCCCACCCACCTGAGGCGTCACGTGGCTTGGCAGGCGTCTGGAGAGAAGACTGGAGGACCTCCTCCGGTGCGCTAGCTAAGAGGGGTGGATAATCCACTACAGACCTGGTAGTGAGTGGTAGTGGTAACCCTGACGTTATCAGGGATAATAAATGAGGTGTTCCACCAACCTGCTGATGCTGATAGGACGAATGATTTTTTTGCATATAATGCATCTTGATGGCTAAAAATATCCCAGCCTGAATTCACGTGACCTATAATACTAATCTTGCTATGGTATAATCCATTTGTATGATTATCTTTTTTTTTGTGGTGAGGATTGGTGATTGTAATGGCATTTGTCTGCTTGCATTCTAGGGGTCCATGACTTAGTTGTACATATGATTTAGGATACCCTTTCTTCATCGAACTTACGTAATACATCGGTACAATTGATCTTTCCATTGTATGTCTATGTTAATGGAATGTACAGTACACTGTCAGCCCGCTACACGGGTTTTATGGTAGAGTGCTTCTAATTTTGAAACACAGTAGTGGCTACTGTAGGCAAGAATAGTATAGGTTCCCTGAAGCTTCTTGCTGTAGGTACAAAACCAATGACCCAATGTGGATCCTGTTGTATGCACTACAGCGGTATTTATAGCTCATTTACAATTGCGGCTGAGAGTATGACTGTTTTCCGAAACAAAGGCATTCTTCAACTTGATCCACACTCTCCCAAAAATATTTCTATATGCAGCAGTGAGAGCTCTGGTTCTGATTTTGGGATATACCATTACATTGTATGTTGCAAATAGACCCGACCACTCGGGAGATCCCTTTCCTCCTTTTGTATGATAGATTGGCCATTTGTGTCTAAAGGCATTTAAAAATGGATGCAGGTCCTATTAGTTCCCCCAAAACGGTATTTCCATATAGTGCATTGATATTGAATGGGAAACATTTCGAAGAAAATCTGATAATTGCAGATGATGATAGGCTTCAAGCCATTTAGAGTTCTCATACTTCTGTAAGACGACAATCATGTCTGCACACTGGGTGTACTATTGTAAATTGGAGTTTGAATAAGCTGCAAAAAGGTAGCAGTCATAGTCTATTGTGCCAAGGATATTTGAAGTTTTTATTTAGTCTCAGATATACTATGAATATAAGCCCAGCTTCTATAATAAAGTGCTCTTTTTGACAACAGATATTACACATAGATCACGACTCCATATGGGAATGGCCAAAAAACCTATGTATATTTGTAAAAGGATTCCTCGAAAGGCCCTCAGATGCCACTAATGTTTGTATTGTGGCAAGGCCGATTGCTTTGTTGGCGGCAAAAGGCATTGCTTTAAGTTACCTCAGCCCCCCTCCCCCATTGCTCCACAATGACTCAGTCCATAGTGGTGAGGTCTGGTAGAGATGGCGTAGTAGAAGTTTGAGGGATTGATAGGACCAACAGGTGTGGTGGGATTCTTTCCCACGGTCCCCAGTCACTATAAATGGAATCCATCCGGCTGGCACTCTGGCCCCTGATGGCATAGCTGAGACAACTTGCCTTCTAAAATGAATCAAACAACAAATCAAAGGCGCCAAGTGGCGAAGAAAAGTAAACTCGAGGTGGCATAGAGGGGACATCTCCATTCATGGTGACCACAATGGCGACTTTTAAATGCTAAAAGCAAGGCCGGATCTCTTCTCTTGAGATGTGTTTGAACATATAAAACATTGTATGAGAAAGGATAGGCATTGTTTGATATTATTTCCACAATCTAGCTTGGCTACCTCTTGCTAGCTGAGTTCAATCTACAATGTAGTGTTTTCTCTGAAAGACATCAACTCATTGACCATTAAAAAGATAACAAAACCTGATGGTTCTAACAATTGTTCATGGAGCACAGGTTTGATCCTAGGCTCAATGCAAGAAGGCCTATAAGTAAGAACTCAATTAAGATGTTCTCACGAATTCTAGGAAAGAGGACCAAATTAAGCAATGTTCAGAAATAATTTCAATCAAATCATTAGTGGAAATGTTTGTATGTATGAAAGCTCTCGGATTACAAATCAAATGTTATTTCATTTCCACTAGACGGCATACTCATTCATGACTTGTGTGATTTGGAGGGTTTCCAGGACAGATAAAGGGCATGTTGGTGGGTAATATACAGGAGGAACCCCCGGGGGGGGCACTTGCCCATGAAATGGATACCGATTTCCAGAGCGGTGGCGGTGGATTCACGCACGATCCCGAAAAAGGGAGGGGGTTGGATTTCCCATCAGATCTCTATTAGTAGGGTGGTGGAATTCCATTTGGTCCCAAAAGGACTATTGTTTATAATATACTATACATATATATGAGGGCATGAAAGTGATAAAAAGACACAATGTCACACAGTGATGGACAATGAAAAATTCTGATCCATACAAATACATGAGTACAATAGGGTGTTAGCATAAGGGGGGGGCGGTCCAGTCAATATTTGAGATTGAGGAAAAAGGGGGGCGGTAATGTCTAGCTATAGGGCGGTCAGTTTTCAAGATCACTGGGAGATAGGATGGTAGGGCGGCAGTCGAGGGTGACCTACATAGAGTCAGTGCCCCCCCCCCGGGGAGGGACCTAACTCCATACCACCTGGAGATCCACTAAAGGGCTACAGGCCCCCAATACAGACAGCCATGTCCCATCACTTCTGCTCTACATGGCCGCCACAAAGGGTGCAGGTTAAAAACTACCTGCATGGACACATTATGCTCTGCCCATGCTGGGCTGGGTCCACCCACCCGCTTACACGTCTACTACAAGTGACATTCCACATGGGAGAAGCCAATCCCCTAGCCAAGAAAAACACGACAGGACAGGGTCAGCAAGCGTGCCCAGCCAAGTAATCACATACAGATTATACTGGAGGATGATAGAAGAGAAAGAAGAAAAAAATAGATGTAGATAGAAAAACATACAAAATATATAGGGCATATAGTGGCCAATGATGATGCCATCCTCATTACTTTGTGATTGGGTCAGGTAGTAATTGGTAGTGTTATCCAGTGTTTGGTAATACCTCAGCAGGTGGAGGAGTTTGTTCCAGGGGATGACGTATCAATTGTTGTATGCCGCTACCTGGGAGGGTCTAAGCTGCACTGAAAAAAAGTCTTCCTGGCAAAGTAACATGTATACCCATGTCAACTTGATTTGACACAGAGAGCACATGTCATTGGGACATGTGCACATATGTCACCATGACAACTGTAGCACAGTAATCCTCATATGATTTGACATGCCTTAAATGCCACGTCATCTGTGAGTTGACTAGGGTCAAGGCCATGTCGAAGGCACTTGACATGTGATGGTTTGACATACATAATTGTTCTAGGATATTCCACTAGATGGGGCAAACAACCATTTTGGTACCAGGATTAATCACTACCAAGAGGTACTACCAATACTTGAGACATTTGATGTATCTGTGTCATTTTGTTTTCATGAAGAATAGATCACTAAGATCTGTACATACTACCAATGAATGGTAGTGAATTCTATTTCATTGTTAAATTTGCATTTGTCACTGAATTTCAAAATAGACACCCACACTCCTGAATTCTTCAACTGGAGAGGTTAGACACATTGTGTGTGGGTCAGTGAAAATACCAAAAGATTGTATGCTAACCCACAGTCTATAATCTTAGTATCTTCATTACATGGAGACAGATGGCATTACCATGCACCTCCATGTCCTTGTCTTATGGACTGCATAGAGGTCCTCAGTCAAGTAGAAGTTCTGTAGATAGGAAAAAGTGCCTTAGTGTTGCAGGCCTGTTGGACTATGATATCCCCTGCCTTCTATTATAGTCCTGCCTTGATTGAACCATTGGTACATAGCTATTGACTGCTCTTGACCCTTACATAATTGTCTCACAGAATTAGCTAGCACTCAGGTGAATGGATCAGAAATATGTGACGTGTCTTCATTATGCAACCAAGTATGAGAGTGTCAACCTCATTCGACATGCCTTCATACATGTCATGTGGGAGACAAATTGTGACCTGTGCAGTATGTGTCAAAGTGATCAGTGTTCTTCTCTCTGTGTGTAGGTTGATTGTGGTGAATCATCACTTACGTTGGGTTTGTCCTGGAGGCTGACTGCAGCGTAACCTGCTCTTATTCCCTGTGCACCAGCACTCGTTACAGCCCCTCATCTATTATGGAACCACTAAAACGGCTCAAGTCGTCGTTGTCAGTCTTGTCAGAGGCAAGGCTTTGGTGGCAACCTATGCGTGTTATTTGGCTCAGGAATCAAACAAAGCTCTATTCTGTCTTCAATTTCTAAGGCTGAGAAAAATAAGATATTAGATTTAGAACAGTTATATCATCATGCAGTATATACATTCAGCACAGCTATGCATACACAGAAAAAATAATGATACTCACCGGGAGCCTAATGTTAGCCTCAGGCAAATGTCGCCAAAATGAGTATATTTTGATACTCAGGGTGAGCCTAGGGTGTAGGCATACTCCAGCAATACCTGACACTCTACTCTAGATTGTTTATGGCCTAGCTGTACCCTCTATACTGCCCTACTTTCACAGTGCAGGAGTCTCTTTAGAGACAGGCTAAGGGTCAATTGGAGTAACATAATAGAAGAGAATAGGACATTGCCTGAGTATCTCTATGAAGAGGGTCAGGTAATGCTGGATCCTACCTGAACAGGCTCCACCATTGCAGGAGTCTTTCTTACCTATGGTGTAATGCACAGCCAGAGTATCCCAATACATAGGATCACACTTTACTGGATTCTATCTTCAGAGTGAGTCCAGCAACACTACCCAGTGGGCACAACCCCACTTAAAGAGTTACTAATCAGCACTGCATTGTAGGGCTTACAGACAGTCTAAATTGTAATGGTTATGTAGCCCTACATTTGTAGCCCTTATTGAACTACTAAGCTGTAGGGTGTATTAAGCCCAACACATAATTGGTTTGTTAAACATTATAAAGAAATATAGAAATTAAGGTCACGGTTTGACAAAAGCCCATAATTTCATACACACAAGGATTTCAGATAATCGAACATTCAACTTGCTAAGGCAGTCTAATTAATCGATGAATAGTTTGTGCATTCCTGGTTTAAGTGTCCTTTTTGCTCCTTGGTGGGATTTGAACCGGGTACCTCCTTATTGTGACTCCTTTGTGCTCCTATATGTGCTAGCGGGTCAGGTGTTGAAAGTGGCACTATCAAAATGATATTTCAATCATAGACCTACTACAGTTAGATGTCATTGGTCATATGAGGCCCAGTAGACTAATAGGGAACACAGACTGGAGTGACCATAGTAAGGAAAAATGCCCATAGTAAGGACAAATGTCCACAATGTCCTCAATAAGTATTGCACAGTCCTACTTATATGCCTATTGCAACCTGGCTCACCAGTTGTAGAGGTGGCACAGTGTTAGGATTCTCGCTTTGCATGTGAGGGGTCTCAGGTTCAAGTCTAGTTGGTGCTGAGAAACATTTTTCTTTTTTTCAGTTTACTAGGAAACATCTCATCTATTACAGTGTATTTTTCTAAGACCTAACTTTGTAACTAATTGAAATAGATGCTTTCTTGAAAACTGACAGAATCTTCAACGTCTGCCAAGTCAGAAAATAGCAAGAAAATAAATTGTTTGCATAACAAAATGTTTCGGGTTGAAAACTTGCAACTTTTGAAGAGCATCCCTGGGCTGGAATCGAACTCAGGACCTTCTCATATGAAGGTAAACATGTTACCACTACACCATCTTGACTGTGCTGAAAGTTCTCCACTTGAAATCTCATATGACCTGCTCCCTCTGTGTGTTGAAATCTGGTATTCTACTTTTTTTCCAAGCCCCAAAACATTAGAAATATGCCTGGGACCATATGTTACTTTTACATTTACTGCAAAGATATGATCATACTCTAAATGTTTTAGTGATTAATTCCTATTATATTCCTATATAGATAAGATTATATTCTTAGATATTATGGTTCTAAGGACTAGAGGATAGAAAGGATATTGAGTATGTGCAAGAATGGGTGAGGGGGGGCTTAATAGGGAAAAATCTTCTCACAACCCCATTATGAATGCATATTCATGCTCACATTGTAGCAATAAGATTGACTTACCGACTTTACAAAAATTCTCAATGGGGCTTGTGGTGGGTGCTAGGATATGATATAATCTCAGACATCAGTGTAAGGGCTAGACCCCTGCTTTGCTGGAGTATTCAGTTAGATTCAGACTGAGTATGGCACCATGCCTGAGCCTTGTGCCATACTCATACTGATCATTTTTCCCAAAGTGTGGCATTGAGGCAGGCTCAGCATGAATATGGCATGTCAGGGGAGAGCCTCTAGCAGAGGCTCTCATGATACTCAGACAGCACAAGAGACTAGGTGAAACTCAGGCTGATCCTCTTTTTTCTGTCAGTGTATGTTATCTCAATGTAATCCTTTACCGGTAGTATACCATTAAGATCGACTATGGATAAGATACTCTTACCAAAATGGCACTTGTTAAATATACATGAACCACGCCCTATCCTTTTGTGGTCGTGTATAGTCGTAACGTAGGAATGATCAATCAGGCGTGACTGAAAATATTGGTTGGTTATATGTCCTGGCAGCTCCGTTAGATATACTTAGCTATATGCGTGCACTAGATAGTTCATAATGCATAAGGTTTCACAGCAAATATACAGGACCAGTTGGCAGAGTGTCAGGCAGGCAGTTTATGGGACACATATATAGCCACCTTCATCAAAAGGAATAGGAAAAGCATTACTGATGCTGTATCACTGCAATGGCATGTGGATAATACAAGTCACAATGTAGGGAATGCTTTATGATGGTACCAGGCCATACATTATACCACATGTGTATGGGTGGTACACACCCTATGAACATAGTCCGCCCTCTGATACCAGAACCCTGAAAAGACACACGGCTAAGACGTATGGACTGCAGCATCATCCATCATCGTGCCATTGTTGTGGGCTTCACGGAGCCAGACATTGGCAGAGACCCCTCTGGTGTCCACTTATAGCAACTCCTCTTGCTGTCTGCTTCCTTTCTTTGACATTGCTACCTTCTGTCTGGACATGGACAAAGCACAGTCACCATCGTTAGAGGGACTCCCTGTATAATTGACGCTTAATCCCCTTCTCTGTGTTTGTTTTACTTGTTTCATGGTGAATGGAAGTGGGCTTCCCATTCCATGAATATCCAGCTATTCTAATTTTCAACACTCCAAGCAAAGAGATTCCATGGTTTGGTTCTCAACATTTATCATGGACGACAAAAATGGACGGGAATAAAAAACAAGGATTTGAATAAAGATTCCCATTTCGAACACACTGCGAAGTGGCAAAGCCTTGTGCCGTTCACACATCATGAAAAGCAATTATGTTGGCCCTCTAATGCCTTAATTTTTAGTGCTTTCATAATAAGTGACAACGTGCCTGCTCAGTAATTTCTGATAAGAAAAAACTCTCAAAGGGGCTTGGTAATGCAGCATTTTAATGCCTACTGTCCACTTGGGACACGGGTGCTAATCCATGTGATTATTGAAGCTTACCGACTCTGGTGGATATTCACAGAATATTTTTGCAATGAGGGGGGTTGGGGGATTATCCTGGACCTCTCCTCACCCTTGGGTCGAGGGGTGCTGTGTGGATGACCTGTCAATCATTGAGCGATCTGCAGGTTGTAGGGATGTTTGGGTGGGAGGGGCAGGAGGTTGGAAGGGAGGTGGGTGTCCGGAGGGGAAGAGGTGATGGATTTATTGGCAAAGTAGCTGTGGCAGGACAAAAGGCCGAACTACTGATTTCTTTGACGTATCTGTGCTGGTCACTGCTGCCAATGAAATCATAGTAGTATAAGAAGTGGGCCTTGCCCGAGGTGAACCTATGTCTGAACGGGAATGTATAGATCTATGTCTTCATTTGTACCCACTCACACCCGGTTGTATAGCATATATATAAGAGGTGAGGGCCACTATAGGACTAAGCATCGCTTAAAAAATCCCCAGAGTGGGCCTGGGGACCTATGTCATGGTACATGTATATATAGGCTTCAACTGTTGAGTTTTAAAGCTGGGGTCATTGCTGGGTCTCCTATAAAATATAGTTGAGAAGCTAAGCACACCTCCGGGGCCTTGTTACCTGTGGTTCCCCATGTCGTCCACCACCATACATAGCCACTAAAATCTGACCCTGGCCGGGGGGCATCCGACCCCTAACGCCTCTAACTGTACTTAACGTGCCTCGTCGACAAACACAATTCGAAGGAAAATAGGACTGACTGCAGGCCGACTGTCACTTCTTTTTTTTTTTTGGATGTGATTGGCCTATCCTGTATAACCATTATATCAAGGGTTGGCCTCGGAACAAGCCCTACCAAATCCGGCTAATGGTTGGGCTCTGGCCTGAGGGGTTTTGGAGATGGGGGCAGGTGGGGGCGAGTTGTGTTGGATGGCCTGACGAGCGACAGTACAACAAGCGAGTAAATCCACATCCCCCTCCCTCCCAACTGACCCCCACCTACCCACCCACCCCTCAGGGACACGTTGATAATCAATGGCTAGCACAGAACACCGGTCAGGATCCAAACAAGCGATTGGGGCAAGCTGAACCTGGATTCCGGGCCAAGCTTGGATCTCAGACCTGGATCTGTATCGTGATGTAGGAGAGAGCAGGGGTGTACAAGAGGGGTAGGGGTCTTTGGGTTTGGAGGATTTGGCTCTGATGCCAATCTGCTTCAGGCCCATAATAACGGCTGTAGATCCAACAAATGCCTTCAGCGCCGGACGTGGGGCGTTGTTGAGTGCGTTGTTGGTTGGGACTGGTGACCAGAGATAAGGCATTGCTGGCCGACCATGCTGCTTGCTGACTAGTGGGCGTATCCACTGATTAGCCTACACGATGAGGGTGGAAAGGGAGACAGGATCATTACTGATCATCAGGATGCAGAGGCTTGAGGCCCTTTGATGTTTGGCTTTGTGTAAATTACCTTTGTGACCTCAGATAGTTGTCAACCTGTTGAAGGAAGGATCCATTCCTCTTCTGGTGCCGCCTTATCATGGAGGTCACCTCAGTTCAATCAAGGGACACCAAACAAGCTGTATGCTAGTCATGATAAACAGGGTAATTGGAACTTGTGTTTCTGTGATAATATAGTGACTGCACCATCAAGGCTAGCCATTATTTTATCACATTGGCGACTAGAGGGTGTTCTAGTGTTTTTATATTGCTCACACGAGACTGTATATCATTGGGAGTTGTTTGAAGCCTTTTTACCGGTCCGGAGATAATAGGTAATAAATGGTGTAACAAAAATGCACTCCCTGTTCAGAGTAAGCCATCACTGGTCATGACCCACTTGGTAAGGCCCTTCAGGGACTAGTTCACATTGATTTATGGCACAGGGCTGACCGAATAAAAACAGATATGATGACATAATCATACTCATGTGCTTAGCATAGGGTAATAGAGATCCTTGGCACTACACCCAGTGGTAGAGGACAGCAAGATAATGGGGAAAAAGTTGCTTATCAGATCAAACTCTTCACAAAAGTGAAGTTGAGCGAACACATTGACATTTACACAGAAACAATATCCATGCCTCCCCTGAGCCAGTCATGCAAACCATCTCTAATGCAATCCAATACACATTTCACATTGACATTTAGCTGTTATTAATAGTGTTTTTGTCCCTTAAACCCGGGCCCTAGAATGGGAACATGGAAGCTTTCCAAACACATCTAAAAGTGTATACACTTCAGTCAAGCCAACTTTTACCACCCTGTCCTCTTTGGCCCTTGACTTACATTTAATTCTATACATGTGTTTTTGTCTTGTCTTCCCATGGCCTGCTTTGAGCAGCTCAATGGTCCGAGCTGCTCATACCATAACGCCCTACTCTGTCTGGTATTTACTATCACTGCCTGCTCCATGTGAGCACGTCTGGGCTGCTCACATGTCTATGAGGTGCTCACGTGAGTTCCCCCATGGGCTGCTCTCTCATCCCATTGACAAGCCGGTGGCCTGGGCCCTGGGCAAACACCAACTGACACTGCTTAATGGCTGCGGAAGTGCTTCCCAATAAAGACCGCGCAGCTCATATTTTGCTCTGGCACCTTGATGATAAAAGAAGTGTGTGTGCATGCAAGCAACCGCTCCCACCAGTGTATGTAGCTCCTAATGCTTGTGTATATACAATCCCCCCCTGGCGATTCACGAAGAGATAAGTAAGGCAGTACTACATACAGCAGCACTTTTTTCTCCACTGAGCAGATGCCGGAAAACGCAGTTTGCTTACATCCTGTTTGCTTCTCATTCCGAGCGAGTCGATGGGAAAAATGTGATGTTGGGGGTTGACCAATTATGGGATACAAACAGACAAGCAGTAGGGGTTGGGCGGGCCCGTTGTCAGTCATGAACTGGCATCGTGTAAACGCTTGCAGCTGTTGTGGCAATGAAGAGGCAAACGGGAGGCAGTCTTTTGTTGTGCTTGGATTTATTTTTGTTTTGTCTTTTCATGTCTGTTTTGTCTTGTCTATATGGCGTACTGTATATATATCTGTGGAGATTAGGGAAGGGTTCCCACCCTAGTTCCCACTTTCTCTCAGCTATGTCTCTTTTTTCTCCACACATTTTACACACCGACCTTATCAATCTTATTGCGTGTGCGATTTTGAGGGTTGTCTTGACTTTTGATGTTTACAATGCAGGATATCTCTCATATTACAACCATCATCTTCTCTTATTTGATTTGCCATTGTGACTACAACGCTATAATCCTATGTGACACGTAATCCGTTTAGATCTAATATTGTTCCTTTATCAGGTGTATATCTGCTGCTAGCATGCACTCAGCATGATTGGCCATGAATATTGTACATTTAACATTGTTATCGTAAGCATTACGTGCTAGGATATCCCTAGGTGGGTGTGTGAGCAATACGATTACAGATCAGAGCCCCTGTAGGCTGCCGAGCAAATCAATGGGGATGGCCCCATTCACGTAACCACACATCACACCAAATGTTCATGTCCACGAGCCACTCTGAGCTACTCGCACCCAACACTGTCAGGCAAAGACATGAATAATCTACACCCAGGTGTCTCAGACAGCCTGCAGGAAATGCCTGTTTTTAGTTTTGTTGATCACAGGATTTAACCACCCGGGGTGTACTTGCTGCTCTATAGCTGGCACCTGACCCGAGCTGATCGTGGTCTTCCTGAATTATTGATGGTGAGTAGCTCACAGCTTGGCACCTTTCAGTGTAGGAGAGGGCGACCAAAAATGTCAAGGAACGCCAGGAACATCCCAACGGACATAACCGCCACTTAACTGACACCCTCTTCAATATTGAGAGTGGATCGATTTCCTTTTACCCCCAAGCTTTTATTAGTGGGTGTTCAATATATGCAGTGAGTGAAATACATATCACGTTCATATTTTACTTCCTGTTTCTGTACAACGAGACAAGAGATATATAGGACAGTGGACATGGAGAATGAAGTGACCAACTCCGTCTTTTCCCTGTACTCGTACGGTTTCCTATATGTCTTGATACCTTGACGGGGCAACCCGAGCGGGGAGGGGGGCAAAGGAAAAGGAAGATTTATATAGGTAGTAAGCTTTGCCTAATCACTGATCTCTCCTGGCCATGGTTCCATTTCTGATAGCCATCTTCCTCTGCAGTATTCTGGTGTCATAACCTGACATATATCATATTGTACCTATGATAAATAGAGCATTCCTCGCCAGGTCCCCGCACTCTCTATTGGAGAATGACACCATCCATGTTATGGGTTTTTAAAAACACCCCTTTTTCTGCTAAATCATGGAAATCTTATGCAGGGTTTCCCATATCTGGAATATGAGAAAAAATCATTCCCCGTATAATAGAATAATGTATGAAATTGTATGTGCTGCAGTGTGCATGAAGGTATTCATTGCAAAAAGGCTTCTTTGTAATCACATAAAATACCTGAGGTTGTGCATTGGATGAACCAGGCAGATAGTGGCCCCTTTTTACAATAAATGGAGAGTCACTGCTAAAAATAGACCCCCTATTTTTACTTATCACAAACATGTTCTGAAAAAAGACCCCTTTTTCCAGTATTCACAAACATGCAAAGTTAGAGGAAATCGGCCCTTTCCTCTGCGTTTCCATAACATGGATGGTGTCAATTCTACCATGCAGGGATTCCTCGGCATGGTAATCGCTTCCGTTGACTGAGCCACCAAGCATAGTGCACACCCTGGAGCGTCGACCATTATTCATCATGGTTATTCCTAGTGGCCGACAGATTCACAACCCCCTGCATCAGCCCCATTGGCAGTAATCAGATCTCACCCCGTTCCTGATCTCCCCACTTCTCCAGCTGCCTGTACTAAGCCTTGAGGGCTTTAACTCCAGTATAAGCCGCTTTGCCACCAGTGCATTGGTAGTTCTGTAGTAAAACAACAGTATTAAAGGGATGGTGATAAAATGGATCAATACGACTTTATTGGTTGTTTCCTTTTACTCGTCTTATACCTGAGTTGGGTAGACCGTGTGTCAGCTTCAGTCACCAAGTGGTGAAAGAGACAATCTTATACTGGAGAAAGTTTAGCGTCCCGGTTGCAGCACACTTTAGCATGGATGTAGCACTGCAGTCTGTGATTAAGGGTAGTGTAGGAGGTCGGCTTATTTGATGGCTATATCACAGATTACATGTTACCAAACATCTAGAATACGCCCCTATATGAACTGTTGATGCAGGGGCATTTTTATCTTTATGGTCGATGTAAGCCTGCAAATATAAGCCAGGCATTCATATTCAATTGTAGAATCACTAGTCTAGGATTAAGGCATAAAGGAGTCATTAGGCCTCACAAGGAAAGCATAGGAGAACATGGAACATCCATGTACATTACCTGTTGGTAGTTCTTTTTAACCCTTGTCGGCATACCATTGTCATGTCATCACACCCTACCCCCAAACCCACCTACCGAGAGACAAATGGGGGATATCATTTATGTTCGCGACCGCCTGTCAAGTCTTGTTGCCAGGCCAACCAGCTGTCTGAAGGTACAGGAGGGGACAGTGACCTTTGTGTTGGATCAAGATCACCCCCTTGGTTAGGGAGTGGACATTATTTATCAACAGGTGGGAGGTGGTGGGTTTGAGGGGGGCGTAAATTTTCAGACCCCTCCCGAGGGGGGCTAAAAAAATTTTGACCCCTCTTGAGGGGGGCTAAAAAAATTCACCCTCTTTTTAGCAAAAAAGTCCGCGCGGTACTATAGATCAAAGAGGGGCGCAAAAAATTTTGACTGCCGTCGAGGGGGGGCGTAAAAAATTTTCATTCATCTGCACGAAACCCCCCCCCCCCTGATAAATAATGACCACTCCCTTAGGTGGTTTCCTCCAGGGTTTTAGCTCTGGTCTGACGGTAGGGAACGACATTGATTAGCGGAAAGCCAGACGAAGCCAAGCCACATAGTGACAGAGACAGGAGGCCAGTCTCCAAGCAGATGTGTTTTACTCCACCAGGTGTCTGCTGGGAGAATGTCGTGTCAGGGCGGGGGGCATCCTTTGCAATGTTCCTTCCCTTATTTCTTCTGTTAGAAATGGGACGTTTTCTCTGATGTAGCTAACATTTGTGGATGGAATTAGTGTGGCACTGATGAGTGCCTCATTTAGGGATATTGTCAAGGGAAGTGACAGGAATTAGACAAGAAAACCTGCTCTATACAGAGCCACGCGATCCTTCATCAGCACTGCCTTATTCATCGGCACATTTTCTACTCACGTAGCTGTAATTAAATCTTAGTCACCATCTTCATAAAATACATCCAGCACGAAGGGAGGATGTTTAGATCTGATTATTCACAGAGTGGCATCTTTAATCGATGAACCAAGCTTTTTGTAGCAGCAGCCAGCCTTAAGGGGAAGTGGCGAGACAGGTGCTTGATTTAAGTCGTAATGGATGGTATGTTTAATTCACTCCCCCGTTGATACCCCCACCGAATTCCTTTAAAAACAACATTTAAAAAAAAATCATCAGGGTCCAGACATTTAAAGAATTTCAGCATCTGCTCAAATTAATTCTCAGGGGCGTAGGAAAAGGCGGGGGCAGGGGGGCCTGCCCCCCCCCCAAATAATGAGGAGGTTCCCTATATGAGCCTACCGTAATCTCCCGCGTATAAGGCGCGTCTTATCAGGGGCGTAGGAAAAGGGGGGGCCAGGGGGGCCTGGGCCCCCCCAACATAAAGGAGGTGGGGCCTGAGTATGTCTGGGCGCCCCCAAAATTTGCCAAGAATTCTCAAATTAGATTGATATAGTAATGGGATAGAGAAAATGAAATTACTTTTCTATACAAATTTTCTATAGGTATATATAGTCGCTATTGCGCTTGAGCCGACAATTCAAGGTGGTCGAGGTGGGGCCCACGGTGGGCCCCCCCCCCCAATGAAGATTTGCCTCCTACGCCTCTGCTTATACGGGGGGTTTTAGTTCTCATTGGATCCACAAGGGGGACACCAAGCTACACATAGGTTTTTGAATTTTGAAATTCATTCAGTAGAACCAAAGTTGTAAATTTTTCATCTTTTTGGAAATTTTCCAAAACTCTAGGTGCGCCTTATACGTGGGCTGTTCCTTATACGCGGGAGATTACGGTATATAAAATATAGCAGCCCCCCCCCAACCGAGACCACTGGGTCCCCCAATAAAAATTTGCTTCCTACGCCCCTGATTCTATAGCCCATGAACTGTTTGTCATAAAAAAGAGCAAGAGAATAGAATGCGCACAGGTCTCATTGACAAATGATATGTCTAGAAATTAGGCAATTTCTGACATCATGTACAGTGTTTGCGCAATGCACATCATTGAAGCAGATCCTGGATAGCATTTTGGATTGTGCATACGGTACTGTAAGAAAGCGTCCTTTTCTCTATCAAATAAACAAAGAGCAATATAACCATAGGCAACATCCTCAATGCATATGCTTGAAATTCTTGCTCGACAAAAGGGACTACACTATAATTATATTTCCTATACTAGCTATTTTAAGGGTCGTTTTTAAAAGGGAATAGGGAGCGCTACGGGAAGGGAGGAAGAGCCTTTATACCAGAGCCATGTCTAGAGGGGATATATAGAGTAGATCCTTAAGTGAAAGCTTCAGACAGGTCTGACTCCCATTCCAGCCTTATTGAGCCCACATGTTGGCAGCATTCTCCATTTACGAACCAAAGCTTTCTTGGCTTGTCATGAAAGTGGAAGGTAGGACACCCGTATAGCCTCCTTAGAGAGTCAGTGAACGAGGGTGAGAGTAAAGGGAAGGATGTGGTGAGAGAGGAATGGGAGGCAGCCGAGCAGGAGGCTTTTAACCTTGGTCTTTAACATTCACCAATCACCACTGACATGCAGACTCTTAGGGACACTTTGACGTTGTCATAGTGACAAATAACAAAGTATTCAACAGCCACCTTTACAAATTACAGGCCACTGGGTTCACAGGTGAATGAACCCGTCACCCCCCCCCCCTACATTCACGGTTCAATTTAAAGGTCTCAATGTCTAGACACTTGTATTGAGATCCATCTCGATCTCAGGTATACCACTATACGTGAAGGAGGTGAATATCACGTTAGAGCGAAATCAGGCCGTCTGCATCTGCGGGCATCTACAGAAGAAAAATGACAATGCATTTGTCTCTGTTGCATTGGCCTTCATCTAGAGTGCAGTCATGTCAGCAAGATATATTTCTGCTTACTCATTTCTAAATGCTAACACAAAAGGCATTCAGTTTATGACTTAATTATCCAACCTAGGTTCACTATAAAGTCGGGATGTCCCAACACAAGATCCCTCTGTAGGCAGTTGAGAATCTAGGCGGAGAAACCAGCCTTTTGTATACAGAGTGACTTTGGTGGCACTATAGTCTAGCCCTCCTTGCCTCACACTTCCTTACACCCCTCTGGTCATGATCATAAGTCACTCAGGTGCACCAACTGCTGCTGAATGGATGTCCAATGCCCAGGACTGTCAGGGGCCCTAGGGCTATTCTTCGATCGTCCACGCCTCCCCCATTCTCAATGCAGCACCATGCAGTACTTGCAGTTAAAAGCTGTTCTTCTAGTGTTGGGAAAAGATGGATCTCCAAACGTCTATCAAGACTTAAATAAGTTGGAAGAAGAAATGGTTCAAACATGAATCTCCCAGCAATTCCAATCCTTAATAAGGCTCTAAGGGGGATGTTTTGTCCATTCTGCCCTCAGTGTATAGTCAACGAATGTGGGAGAAAGTAGAAGGCAGAGCCAATAAGTAGTATTTAGTTGTGATAATTTTGCATGACCTCCTAGATACATTTTCTATATAACTTTTAACATGTCTGCAAATTCCTCAGTTTTCTCAGTTTTTCTCTCTCGAAGATCCATCTGGTCCCATCTTGTGATTCATCCAGATCCAATGACATCTCATTTTATCATTTTCAAGGGGGGGGGGTGGATTTTGAAATTTTTAATGAACTCAGTATTTTTGTTGTCTGCACAGCTAAAGACATTTTTCTTGATTTAAGAAAATAAGATAAATTATCTTACGTGGCGGACAAAACTACCAGTTTTAAGAAAATACTGGTACTAAGAGTCCTGTCTGTCCTGGGTTTGAACTTCTATCGTATTTATAGACGACCTATTCCTCATAGTTGGCTACGATATCCGCCTTTATGTGAAGAGAGCCATAGCAATACGATAAATGGTGAGACCCTTTCTCACCCCAATTGTATTGAGACACATTGGTGGCCATTCTTCTGTTGTGGCAGTGAATGGGTAGAGGGCGAGCTCATACTGCGGGTATTTTGGATACCCAGATCCTTTTGTCCATTCTCCCTCAGTAAATCAAGTTTATGTGAGTGCTACGTGATCCGGGTACGTGATGCCAAGACAATGTATCAAAGTCGTCCTTTATTGGCACCTCACCTACCCTTTATCCTTCCTTCAGTATATCTCAAGTCAGCACTTATACTGATAACTCAAGGAAATTCACGACCACTTTAAGGGAAATTATGTCTAGTAATTATGTAGGCATGACAATTGCCACTAAGCAGTTGATGTAAGTTTTCCTTGGCAATCTCTGGTAATGGGAGCGCCTAATCATGTCGACCTAAGGGAACTATTGCCTTCGTTCCCACATAACTGATGGAGGCAGTCAGCCCACACTCACTCCAGTTTGCCCCCACTGCTGTCGCCTTTGCTACCTCGTTACCCGTCAAATGGCCAACTCACATGAGAGCCATTGTTCAGGCAGGATCATCAGTGGCTAAAAAGAATGGCTATGCTCGGACCTCCCTTTCTCTATTGGGATATATGACCCTACATGGTTCCCACCAGCAGATAGATGATCGCTATACTATAGTATAGAGAGGACCTGGTAGGGTTGGATTAAGGGTGGTAAGGTATACACTGATATGACCAGCTTGACCGTCCTCTATGAGTCGGATTTGAGCTCCAGCCAGGGAAAATACAGTAGCCCTAGTGGCCAGTCAGTTCTTGGCTGTATGATTTCAGAGGCAATGTGGGAATGTAATTTGATTAATAGCATCCTGTTGCCTTTTTGATAAAATGTAAGCATGTGATAATGAACAAGTGACCAATGTAAATGCAGTGATAATAACGATGGTGGTATGACCAAGTAGCAAATCGCCAGTGGTTACAAACGATGGGTAAAGTTATATATTCATTCATATTATTTGAAACTGATACAGTGAATCTTAGCTTAGCAAACAGCTATATAATGCATAGGTAGAGGAACTAATATATACTGGCCGTTTGTATTCAGGATAGTCCTTATCCCAGATGCATCTACCTCTTACCTCAAGAAGGCGTAATATTAACATGGTTATCATTTCATGGGCCATATTCTCAGAAGTGGAATGGAACAGTCTACCTGCACCCTACATACTCTCATACCCTCCAGCTCCCTCACCCAGACCCTGAACCCATGGTCTATACACATACACTCTTAAAGTGGTTTTGTCAATATGTGACTACCAGCGTCTGTTTGACATGCAGGTATTGACAAGTGTCATTTACTTGTATCACCTGAGGCATTGGGTTTACCTGCAGGTGCTACACAGGTGTTACTCAGGTGTCAAGACGGCTTACATTGTGACGCGATCACCCTTGTTGATACGCACGCTTCTGGGATGGAACACACCTAAAACTATCTATTATTCCACATATGCGCCATGTATGACATAATGATATATTATGTAACGTGACATAGGGTCAGGTCTAATGTGACTATAAGGCGATGCGGAATAAGTATAAAATGAACCTTCTATCCTTTAGATATCAGAACTGGCTTATAATTTGAATCAAGTAAATGTAGAAATACTGAGAATGCCAAAGTCATGTTAATAGGGTGTATATCATGTGAGCCCCCCCCCCTTTCACGGCCTCTGAGATCCATAGTGTGATGTACATCTAGAGGAAAAACGTGCAAGTGCATGCAGAGCAGCAGATGACCACGTGCCCTGCATGAAATACATGACAACACGTGCTAGAATGCACGTGCTCTTGTATAATATGTACATTTATCATTTGACTTTGGCTATCACCTTCATTTCCCTTCACTCCTTCATATCCCCCACCCTACAACAGACTGGGCTGAGCAGCAAATGCAGCAATGTTGGGTATGTCTGGGACGGGGTCATGGTCAGCAATATCCTTGCCAATAACCCTGGATGCATATACATGACCTGGGGGAAGAACCCAAGCACTTCTATTCTGGCGAACTATTTCTCCCCAACAGCTTGATAAAAGGTCCGGAGAGACCCAGAAGGCAAATGTAATATCCGGTTAGAATAGCCCTGGTGGCTTAGGAATGTGCCTCTCCATGTATAGGTGCCTCCTGCTGCCTAAAGAAAGAGAATAACTACACGAGGCACTCATTCTAATCTTAGAATAACTATCTAGTCTATCAAAATTAAATCAGAGGATAATACTTCATGTGAATTAAGAGTTCAGCTGGCTAGGTTGATGAAATGTGTAAGTGAAATACGCTTCCAATTGAACTGATGTAAATAAATATAAATAACACTCCTTTTTGGCTGAAGGACCAATGCAAAATAACCTTTTAGTATTTCTTATGAGAAGCGGATATATCGCCATGACCTATCATACTTTGTTCTTACATTTCACAATGACCTCATTAGGAAATACCCATTTAAGTCAAAATGTCCTGCATTTATCATATTTCCACAGGAGAGTTTCGGACTAACTATTACTGTAGATAAACTGTATTTAGCATGGAACTCTCTGACAAATGGCATTTGATTGTTTTTCTCCTTGTCCTTACAAATCCACAAGCACCGTGCTACATTTCCAGCTATTTAGCTGTTTGTAAATCTCCCACACATCAAATTAACCCTGCTGGTAGGGGGGGGGGGTGCCTGAATGAGTCATTGTTATCTATTTTGAACTATATTGTCCTGCCCATACATGGTGTAGTGAGATGAACACTCCACACCATTCGCCTAACCTTACCCACAAACCCTGGCATTTAAGGGCATGAGCTATATCCCCCATCCTTAAACATGTAGTTTACACTGCCTGGCCAGTACCAAACTTGCAGTCTAGACCCCTCTTGTAGTATAATCCTGGCTCCTTCAGCCGCACGTACACCGTGTCAGTAGAGAAAAGCAGACAGCTCTGCCAATATTATCCTTTGCCCTGTAATGGGCGCTATTTGCCCACCACGCTGGGCGCCACTCGGGAGGGTGTGGCGTTAGGGGACGGCGCCCATGCTGGAGGAGCCCCAGGGAGGTGGAGGAGGAGTTGGGAGTGAGGCATGCGACAACCCCCTCCCAACTCCTGCACCCCTAATGTTTACATTGTGATTCACGGCGGATCACTCCAGCCTCCACTCCACTGTCAACCAACCTTCGCCACCCAATCCACCCTCACCACTCACCCGCCCAGTCTTTTGTTTCATGCTAAATTAAGGCTGGTCCTGGAGAGAGGCAAAGGGTAGTCCCTCTGGCCCTCTTGTCAACCCAAGGCACATCCCCCGTTGGTGTTGATGGGACAGATCTATGAGTAATGGACAGCAACTATCGGTTTCTTCTATTTTCTGTTAATCTCCTTGTTTAGATCACTTTCCCTGAATTGTTACCCTCTCATTTGATCTCCCAATCACTCCACTTTTCCTTCTATTTTCCTGTATCTACTCCGTGATAATGTCTGCTTAGATAAACATGCCAATTTCCGGAAAGTCGGAACGCTTATCCTCATACCATGTAGGGATACTAGCCATACGGTTTAAATCTAAAACAAAGACGAATATTTGACAGAAATTAGTTAAAATCAGGGGCATAGGAAAAGGGGGGGGGCACCGGGGGGGGGGCAATAATGAGGAGGTTCCCTATATAAGCCTATATAAAAATATAGCAGGCCCCCGAACTGAGCCCCCTGCCCCCCCCCCAATAAAAATTTGCTTCCTTCGCCCCTGAAAATAAGATACAAGGCAAATCCACAGCTGAGCACATAACATTTCGCAATGGGCTGGGTTATATGGACAGATTCACACTTTATATGTCAGTTCTTAATTAAATATTTATCCGGACATGCACATAAATCATTGGGGGCGTCCCTCAGTGGGATGAATACAGTGAGTACATTGCCTCAGGGTGTGAAACACGCGAACTCTTCATGTAAATGTAGTAAGTAGGCTATTAATGAGACATGTTGAGTTACAACCTGTCTCCTTATTCAAAGGGAAACACACAGAATACACATTATATGTAGTCCGAGATATTTAATGGGTATGAACATTTGGATCGCACCAGAGCTTATTTATCTTCGTTTTGTGGGCTTATACATATATATCCCCCCCCGTCTGATGTCTGATTTGCCTTTTGAAGTTTACCAGACTAATGACAACACTGACTTCAATTGTCCCTACATGAAGCTGGTAGTAAATGGCCTGTTCAAAACCACCACCATTAAAAGGCCAATCTAGCTAATGCTGACAAAATTACCACTGATAAAAGCAAGGCTGGAATTGAATCATCTGGAGCAGAGGAGGACACTTTTAGAGTGAATTAAATACAAGTGCTTTCCACCCCACTCCCCTAGCTCTCCTCATGCATTAACTGCAGTGTTAGAGAGTTCAAAACTATGTTTTACGTTAAATGCATAGCCGTGGTCCTGCGACAAACTCCCGTCAATGTTGTGTCAATCGGAAGTCACCCTAAAAGCTTTCCCGTGTTACGAGTGATATCGGGGCGTTGTTGGAAGCTACAAACCAGCGGTTATGTATGAGAGATCTTTTATAAAGGGACGATAGGATACGATACTACTCGACCACCCCTAATACTGACAAACCTTGCCAACACCATGGACAGAGCCATCACATTATGTTGACAGCTAGTAAACTAGAGATGGTAATTACATTGAATAGAGAACACAAGCAGCAATCTGCAAAGAAAAGATGCTTTATACGTTTACTTTCCAAACGATTGTTGTGGGTGCGCTCTGATCGATCTCTTACATCAAATACAGTTATACATCACGATTTGCACTGTTTTTGATCATAATCTTAACTGTTGCAATAATGTGATCTCTTTACCTACGATAGCTTCACTTCACTATACTTCACGCGGATGTGATTTTACGTGCATTCTCTCAAGTATATATGTGGATGCCCATTTAATTTTCTCACGATCCATATTGTGATCCCAAAGAAAAACTGGTTGTTCTTGATCAGAGGGCGGATGTGGGAAATTTATGTGTGATAGTCAACAATAATAGACCCTTGAAAGGAGGAGCATCCTGTGGCGCCCTCCATTGTATAGCCATACATACTAAATTTGAGTCTACTTTTTTCCTATTGGCTTTCTATTCTTGCACGTTAATGGACGTGATTTTTCTCCAGGCCTTTTATGCTAGCAGACAACGAAGTCCCACTAGACAGGAGATTTTGCATCTGTAGTATCAATGGTGAATGGTCAATTCTTATGGGTTTTTGTCTCATTTATCAATGATGTTCTCTCAATTAACTCACAATAGTTCAAATATTTACACGACTCAGTCAGTATTCACCAAAATCTATGTCCTGCTCAGACTTCAGACTTCAGGTGTGTCGGAACAGGAAAGGGAGGGGGCAGGGGGATATGTCCCCCAATCCCAGACCGGGGGTCGGAATATGTTTTATCCACCCCCCTCCCCTCCCTGCCAAAAGAAAAATAGAAACCAATATTATACTTATAAATACGTGGTGAATTCCCAACGTACTATACCTGACTCGCTTTGGTCCCCTGGCCTCCACAATTAAGATGACGTTGCTTCTGACACCCCTGGCTCAGCATAGAACAGTATACGATGTGGCGTTAGGTACAATGCCTTAACGATAAATATAAGTCAGGAGTAGGCCATATTGTTCCTTTGCCTTTCCTTTCAAGGCTGAAATTCCTTCTTGACTAGATCTAACTCACCCAGTCCCCACATGCGCTGATATACTCATGGCCCATGAAGAGGTCTACGTTCGTTCAGAGATACCAGCAGCCAAATGTGATCAATACTCATCACATTCACCATTTATCAAAAGGAGACCAGCTGGGAGGTATTTATGGCTATCTCTGTTCCAGAATGTGATAAGGTCTGATGATACTGAATGTGTTTGGGGCCAGTCTGAGATATCCCCGCCATAAAGATGCAGCATGTCCATCGTGCTACACACTGGAAACCTAGAAGTTCTGAAACTAGTCAGCGGTGACCACTTTAGGTCCTCAAGTTGACGATACCTAAAACTACAGCTTTCGGTAGTCAAAATGACGACTTTAGGTCGTCATCCTGACGACCTGAGTCATCAGGATGACAATACTGACAGTACAGAGTCGTCATATTGATGACTCAGGTCGTCATCCTGACGACCTAAAGTCGTCATTTTGACTACCTAAAGCTGTAGTTTTAGGTATCGTCAACTTGAGGACCTAAAGTGGTCACCGCTGACTAGTTTCAGAACTTCTAGGTTTTCAGTGCACCAAGCCCTCTCCTCCAGGGTTAGTCTCCTGTAACCTCCCAGCAGCACCCTGTGTGGCCCCTGCTTGATGAGTACCCTGGAGGTGCAAGGGTGTGGTGATTGTTATTGCGTATTATGCAGTCACCATTGATGCTGTATGTATTCTTAGGGTTATATACTATAAACACACGCTGGCATTATTAGGTATGGTCATGCCCATAGGGAGATTCAGCACAAAAATGGATTGGCATAGAGGCTGAACACTGGATATTCAGGTCTGGATACATGAACAAATTGGCCTGGGGCTCTACGATCTGGACTCCTATGTGATTACATTGGCAAGGAGGATGGTTTATGAAAGCTATCCCAATATATGCATACATAATAATACCTATGCATGGTTTGTATGGATTGGTTTTAGGAAGTGCTATACATGTATCACTTAGTCTATTACTCCCTCTATAGGTCCATATGACTACAGTGCTTGAAATTGAAGCCAGGATTAGAATGTATATAAGTATCCCAGCCCAGTGTCATGTATCATTCAAGCAATGGGAGATGACGGTATCACAACGTATGAAGGGAGTAGCATTGCTTTGGTCAATGTACGTTATAGGGCATTAGCACATTAGGCTATGGAGGCCGCCATTAGACCCCGACTGCACTATCACTAACACCTTCAGCCCCCGTCTCCGTAGTAAATGCCAGGGATGCTTCCCATTGGTCAATAATACAATAGCCATGTGCCGTATATGTATAAGTAATGCATAATAGGTATGATAGTAGGACAGCATAACCATGAACCATTTCCCTGTTGATGGTTGCCATTCTTTGGACTCACATAAAGCACTTAAGCTGCTATGTATAGATCACTTTTATTGCTTCCGGGACTTGCTATCTCATCAAAAATTCAGGACTCCCAGGTTCCCCGGGCCCTGTGGCCGTTCCAGTCCTGCTGCTACTGTTACTGCCCCCTGTCGGCGACCTGATAGGCGACCCAGCGTGGGGTCAGACAGGAAGTGACGTGCCCCCAGTCCTGACCCCAGCCCACCAGGTGAGGCCAATGGCGCCGCCCACTTCTGGACTATCTTGATAACGGTTGATATGCCAATATTCACTGCCCTGCATGGCAGTTCCTAGAAGTTGGTGTCTCCTGTTGAAGCCTTGGGACAGGCGTTAATCTGGTTACCTATGGCCTCCTGGTAGGCCGTCTGCCACATAGACTCCTGCAGCAGGCACGCCTTACCACTGTCTTCCTCTGAGTGACAGGTGAGGATCAAAGTATCAGCAGCTCAGTGGAGTGCTGTTTTCTCTAACAGATAAAATCAGGTTTCCTCATAAATTTTTAGGGCAGTGGGATGCAACGCGTTTTAAAATGGCAATGCTTTCTAAGACTACTGTGAGCTACGAGATTGTAGCCAACTCGTTTGTATGGCATCCTGGCAAAGATGCCCTAGAAATAGGCCTAGTTTAGAACACCTTTCAATATTCTCTCAATTTTGTTTTGTTTTATCATTTTCATTTGGGTCAAACTGTAATAACCAATGGCCCTTCAAAACGTCCATGTTCCATTATTGCAAAAGACTGTACGTCCCATATATTCAGACATGCGAGTAGTTTCAAAAGTGTCTACACCTTGAAAAAAAGAACCATGTCTATGATAAACACTGTAGAAAAATATGTTGGGAATGTCTCTACCATTGGAGCCAGATGAGCCGTAGTTTATTCAGCTGCGGTATACTGGTTAGACAGCACCATTTGATTCTGGATCTTCTAAAAAAGACTCAAGAGCTTGTCTTCAATTTTGTTCGTATTGGAAGACTCAGAACATGACTGCTGCTGAGGGGTGTGCTTTGGAATGTGAAGCTGCCTCAAGATGTTTACCCCAAACATCAATATAGGAGTAATATACCCAGAGTTGTGTAAGGTCTGTTGTGCCCAGAAGCAGGGTGTTATGGCCTGCAAAGTAAGATAGGAAGATTAAAGAAAATAGAAAAGCTGCAACCAGGTTTCAGTCTTTTGCTAACTTTCGTCTCAGATCTCTAATGTCATTATTTAAAGTAACTGATTTTGGTGCAATGTACGGAGTAGCGGTAACAATGGGTTAGAGCAACAGGCAGATCGCAAAATGATGGATAAAAATAGATACACAACAAATGTATAAAAGTGTCTAGCTGATGCCAATAAAGTCTATGACTCATAATGTCACGATCGCCTGAAACCAGTTGCTCTGTATTTGCTTTGCAAATCTGTAATGAAAGATAAATTGGGTGTCGCAGAAGTGAGCTCCAGAGAAAGAAGAAGAAATGTACTTGCCAGGGGGCATTGGGAATGCACATGTGTATTTGCCAAAGACGAAAACAATTTATAGAAGTCTGCGTTAACAAGTTGTCGGTATGCTCTTACACAACACCATAGTAACCTGCAATTTCGACCCCATCACACATACTTTATCTCCATTTGTCACAGACAAACATCATAGGGAAAATGAAGTTTGAGTCTCCCACCAAGAATCGTCCATCACTGTACTCTTCTTTATATAGTGCAGTCTACTCTTCTTGCTCCGACCACTATAATATAATTATATTGTGACCGAAGGTAAATAATACCCAGCAAAATGTCGTGACTCCTCGTCAACCTGTGTGAAGTGGCTCACACATGTCGCTAGATGGAACACGACGTCGCTATAGCACAAGATCACCAGGAATAGCAATGGTGGTGATCACATGGCCTCACCTCAGATGGCGAGGATGGTGATCACTCAGACTCACCAGGGATGGCGACGCGGGTGATCACTCACCTCGCTAGATGAAAGACGCACCTCGCCATAGCACATGTTCACCAGGGATGGCGAGGATCGTGATCACTGATCCTCACCAGGGATGGCGACATGAGTGATCACTCATCCTCACCAGGGATGGCGACATGAGTGATCACTCACTTCGCTAGATGAGACGCAAACCACGTCATAATACACATTCACCACGGATGGCAAGGATTGTGATCAGTCACCTCGCTAGATAAAACGTGTACCTCGTGATAGCACAGGTTCACCACAGAGGATGAGGATCTTGATCACCCACACTCACCAGGGATGGCGACATGAGTGATCACTCACCTCGCTAGATGAAACGCGCACCACGTCATAGCGCAGGTTCACCATGGATGGCGAGAGTGGTGATCATTTAGACTCACCAGTGATGGCGACGCTGGTGATCACTCACCTTGTTAGATGAAAAGCTCATGATCATTGATATTGGTAATCATGCAGCCTCACATCTGCCAGATCAAAGTATGTTTTGCCAGAGAAGGTATTGCCATATGTATCTTCCCTCTAACCACAGACAAGGTGTTCATGTTGATATTTCCCTATGTATTTTTCCTGTAACCAGAGAAAAGGTGTTTATGGATAGTTGCTTTCATTTTAGAGATACCTCTATCTAAATTCAATTGATATTCTCTCTATATAATCTTGTTTGATTCAACTCTGAAGTATTACATGGAAATCAGTGTGAAACAAAGCACATTTGATACGTATGGGACTTATACTTCATGCCCACACTTCCTAGATAGGCTACATGTTGAACAGTGGTGCTGTCTCAACAACTTTGGCAATGGTGGTGATAAGTTGCCATTCTGAGTGAGAGTGAGTGACAGATGATGCAATCCTCAGAGAGCATTGACTTGGAGTGACACACATTCACGTGTTGAGTGAGACCAATGTTGGCAATGGTGGTGATAAATCGCCATTTTGAGAGAAGATTAACTAGGAGTGATACACACTCACACAGTGAGTGAGAGCCATGTGGCAATGCAGGTGAAAAGTTGCCATTCTGACTGAGAGTTGACAGGCAGTGGCACATACTCACACAGTGAGTTAGATCCATGTTGGCGATGGTGGTGATAAGTCACCATGCTTTGTGAGGGATGACAAGGGGTGGCACATACTCACACAGTGAGTGAGATCATGTTGGCGACTGTTGTGATAAATCGCGATGCCATGTGAGACTGACACACAGTGGCGAAAGATGACGCAGTGAGTTATCACTCAGAAAGAAGTCACCATTGATGGCCAATCATGGCGACAGATAACGACAATTTGCTGGGTAATTACTAAAGAATATAAAGTACCGTGCTGAGCTAACTTTAATACTAGTCTGGTTTTCTGGGAATACATTTGTAAGATGGACCCTTGAGCCTATAAGTCGTTCATTGATGGCCAGATACATAATGGAGGGAAGTCTTCATGGTCAAGGAAGCTGTAGGCCTACATAAAGTTGTAGGCCTGAAAAGGTTGCCATTCCTTATCAGACTGTATAGTAAAACCCCCGCATGTAAGCCGCAACTTATACGAGGGGGTTTGGTATACGCCGGTTGTCAATCTGAGCATGTACCATGTTAGTTGCGGTTGTATTCTCAGTGGGGCAGGCTGAGAGTTACGGCCAGAAGTGTCTTCTGGATTTCTCGAATTCAATGCTCAATAGCCCACATTAATAACATGTCTAGACAAATTAAGACAGGTCTTAAGTGGTTATTATGGGCCTAGCTGAAATGTACAAGATGGGTTATTACATTGTCTAGACCAACCATACAGGGCAACACTGCATTGTGCGACACCTTACTTTACCTATATATTAAACCTCTATCAAAGTTGCCCAATGTGTAAAACTGAGATACAATTTGCAAATTATAAAAACATACGAGCGTAAAGGAGAATTGTAAAATGCTACATGTAAAATTTGGGGCCAATACATAGTGTATTAAGCTTAGGGTAACTCGAAGCAAAGCAGCCTCGTATTTTCCAGAGCTTTTTGGAGCCTTAAAGTCTATACCCACAACGTTAGTGTCCGTGGGTATTACAGGCTATACTCAGTGGCGGATCCAGGATTCTCTAGAGGGGGGGCCAAGACCTGGTGAAAGTGTTAGGGGTGTTACATGTCTCGGAGCACCACAAGCGAAGCGCAGCGGTCAAGCTAGGGGGGTTTGGGGGCATGGCCCCCCAAGAAAATTTTGAGGGTTTAGACTTGAAATGGTGCATTCTTATGCATTCTAACTGAACATATTAAGTCTTAGGTCTAGGTGAGAAATCATTTTTTATGTTAACAATTCTTGATGAATAGGTGGCCTGTATATCTCCTTCCCTACACAAACAGAATGCATTGAAGATCTCTACAAGAAATATTCCATTCTGGTACATCATTGAACACCATATGAAATAGGGCATTTGTATTAAGCTTCTTATAATTGAAAGGATGGGGGTTTGGGGGCTTAGCCCCCAAGAGAAAGTTGAAATCTAAGAGTTGAAATGGTGCAATCTGAGGCATTTTGGCACTATATATAGATTGGTATCACCCCTACTCCCCTAAAGAAATCAAGGGCTCTGGAACCATTTGAAGTTTGAAAAAAAAGGTTCGGGGAAAGAGAATGGGGGAGAGGATATTATTGTGTCACCTGAAGAGGGAAAAGGGTAATTTCTTTAGTGTATAATGATCTGTACTGCAATATGAAGTGCTGGCTGGGTATATTGTTATGACAATGGAAGTAGTGGGGTATAGGGGAACCCCAGGAAAATTTTTGAAAAATGCCAGGACAAAAGGTGCATTCTGGTGCTTTTTAAAAATAGATGACACATTTTCTAGGCCCTGATAAGATTTTGTTTTGAGGGCAAGACCTCCCCTGATATGTGATCCTAGGGCTTAAGTGATAAAACATGTTGAGAGGGGATGGGGAGAGAGATATGACCCTAAAAGACTGAAATCTAGTGACCAAATGGTGCATTCTGAAGCAAATTTGCACAAATTCTTCTGTCTGTTACCCCAGATCATCCAATGTCCATCATACATGTACTTAGCCCTTAGGATCAATGATCATACATGTGCAACTAACCACCCAGGTTAAGCCTGTAGATACCATCAATTTGGTCTGTACATGGAACCCTGGTGATATGCAATGATACAATGTACATGCATTGTGTCAACCTTATGTACTTTCTCCAAAAGGTTAAGCATGAGTTCCAATGATGTGGCATTAGGGTAAAGTGCAATTTAGAACTGAGGGCCATTCCGAGAGGTGGGCTGGAAGGTGTTTTTTGAATATTGGAGGACAGAAATAATTATTTCAAAATCATGAAAGAAATTCAGTTTGTATTGCACATATAAGAGAACCCAACAGGTCAATTCCTGATGATCAAAGCTTTCTAATGGTATATGGAACCCTATATTCAAATAACTGTCTCCCTCTCCTTTCCTTTCCCCTCTCCCTCTCTCTTCTCTTCCTCCTCCTCCTCCTTCTTCATAATCGTTGCCTGTGGCGGATACAGGGGGGGGGGGGGGGGGCGCCGAACGGGCCAAGGCCCGTTCGGCCCCCCCCCTGTATCCGCCACTGATACTAGTATCATGTGCCTTTCAGTTCTTATCCAACTTAAGTCGTCCTAATCTATGCAGCTGTGGTTGACCCATCACCAGAGGTATGCAGATTTTGGTGTATTTTTTTTCTTCGAATGAATGTCGTATGTCTGTCCTAACATCATATCAGCCATAAATAAATGAAGGAGGGGCATGTCTTTTCGGCCGTCGTTTCAATGACACACGCTTAGGCCAAATAAAAAAAAGTTTGTCTCCAGTAATGATTTTGAGGAATTTTGTCTCATTTTTTTTTCACATTTTAAAGAATTTTTTATTACCTTTTGAGTATTTTCCAGTACCCTTTGATACATCCATTGATATGTGCCCTAACATTTCCTATATAAATGTAAAAAAAAAATAAATAAATAATAAAAAATCCGACCTACCGATCCTACCTTTTCAAGTCATGTTACTGGAAACACACCTTTATTTTTTTTTTTGGCCTTATAGAATGTTTATGGTCTGTTTAGGAAGCCGAAAAAAATACTGAAACACATAATATGTAACAACTGACCAGACTCCGTATGGAGAGTGGTCCCGGATAGATCTAGAGCAGACGACACTTGCATGGGTTTGATTACAACTTCGGTTGTGGCGGGAAACGTCAAAGGCGAGAGATTGCTGTTGGGGACACGCAACTGTCAAACTGAATCAAGCATTTTGACATAGATATGGTATGTCATTTGCGTGATAGCATCGAAATGTTACTGCCACATGGCATGGGATCGTGAGTATTATATTATCAAATTGACGTAACATGGGTGAGATGGGAACGTGGAATCTTGGCAGTATATTCTTATGTTTAAAGTCACGAGGCGAGAGGCACAGGCAACGATTATGACCCACTACATAAGTGTCCCTCTGTCTCCATTACGAGAGGACGTATATTTTAGATAATGAACTTTTTGGAGGATAGACAGGCATTTTTTCCTTCAGCGGTAGTTAGTTGGCATTGGCATTGATTTATCTCATTGCCACCCCATCAACCACGGCACAGTGCCGGGCATTCCTGCTAGCATGTGTTCCATCACTGTCTGGCATAACTATACGAGCCAAATCACTGTGGACCATCCATTTCCTCTGTTATTTTTGTAGCACATCGCCTCGTTCTTCATCACCCATTTTCCTCCTCCACTGCATTAATAGTGTGGTCGTTTTTTTGTGTGCGTTTTCTTTTTTACACAAATTGACTTAGCTATGCCTTCTACATATAGCTTGGATCAATGTTACCGTGGTAACCCGGGTTGGTAACACTAATTACAGTCGCGTCCTCCACAGCATTACCCAGAAAATATTAAAATTTAATTTTATACAGTAGTAAAGATGAAAACAGAGACTCTTATGTCATCTCACCCTGCAAATTATAACCACTGAAAAGTTAAGGCTAAAATTATAATCTTCAAATGATATAAATCACATGATTTCATTGTTACAATATTATCATTTCACTTAAACTCTGTCGTAGAATCAGCATTCCTTTTATAATTCCATTATCAAAATACACGCTGCGAAGCAGGGAAAGTGTATTGTTGAAATACTGTGCAAATCCGAATTGCAAATGTTGATTTGCTTTCGTATATGCCATTGAAGGAGTCTACAGTGGTTCTCGACAGAGTCCTCCAATAACGCTCAGGAGGAAAAAGGTGAAATTGACTGCATTCAGTAGGGAGATCCCAAGTGGATCCCAAGTCGCTGCCTCTGTAATGAAAGGCCCTTTGAGGGAGGAGATTCGATGGCGCCGAAACTGACCCAAGCGGCTTGTTAATATTGGAACGGCTGATGGGTTTTCTCAGCTCCGGCAATATTTCCTCACAGCTGATCCACAGTGTTCCGATAATTACCAGAGAAGCAGGGCCATTTTTATGGGCAGAATATTCCCGAACCCAGTGATTTGAAATTGATTCCTGTTTTGCAAGGCTTTTATGCCAGACAGCCACGGTGGTGGTGGAACCATAATGGAATCGTATACATAATGTGGGATTACTTCGGGTGTGTAAATTCTTTATGGTTGCGTTAAGGTTGTTTGATTGAATAGTAGTGTGATATTAGGAATTATATGATATAATCCTTATCACCACTGATGGTAAAGCGTTGATTAAGTGTAGGAGGGGAGTATGTAGTATAAAAGGATTCTAGAAGGCCCATCCATTACCCTCCTTCCATCCCCTTGCATCACCTTAAATCAAATGCACTTCTCAGTCTTCTGGATATCTACACATGTATGAACATAGTCTATATAGCGCACATTCTTTGGTTCCAACAAAGGCTGATAAAGGCTGATTTTCGAACAACCACTCATGCAGCCCTGCCTCCAAACTAAATATGATAATCCATGCCTCATATCCGGCAGGGTTATATTTGATCTCTGAGGTCCTGTTTGTTCATTTCGGAGTTAGGCGCCATTGAAAAGCAACCGGCGCCTACAGCTGACCCTTTTGGGAATTGGCTCCTGTGAAGTCCAATTTTTCCACAAATAGATACAAAACGGCAAGGCAGCTATATTGGTCAGCATCTAGTTGTGACACTAAAATAAGTAGTCCCTGATATTCGATATTAAAAATAGTAATGTTATGACAATATTGCCTGATACTTCTTGTTCATTCTACGTTAATAAAGAACAATTTAATCAGAATCATTGTTATTTGCTATCAATCCCAATTTAAAGTAATGCATGAATAATTTGAAAATGTTATGGATGCCAGTGCATCATTTCGGGGATATGGTGGCATTTTGACAGGGGGCGTCAAATAACTGCAATCAGGTACAGAATATAAATGTGAGCCTGTATTTGTAAACATGTGATGCTAGTCAATTCCTCACGGTAATCGTGACAACTATGGCCTAGTTATATATTCTGGCAGTTTAAGTTGAACCTGATATATCCTTGGTTAATGCTGTTAGTGCAATGATCATCCATAGGGATTGGACTATAAAACATAAGGCTAGGGGCCATCCATAAATGACGTCACGCAAAATTTGACCATTTTTGACCCCCCTACCCTCCTCGACACGTTTTTTGCCAAATTTGCAATGCTGAAGGTATATGGAAAATTAATTCCGTCACGCCAAGCCTGACCCCCCTTCCCCCCTCCAGCTTGACGTCATTTGTGGATGGCCATCTATAACTAAAGTGCTGGTGAGGTGGGCAGAGTCAAGACAGCCTGGTTTGGAAGATACATGTACATACAGGCAGTGCTTCAAATTATATAGCAACATGTACAAGATTTCGTTTTACATGCATTCATAGGGTAGCTGTATTCTGTATGCTCGGAGGAAAGCAGTTATATTATAAATTAGGGAGGTAAATAAATATATGCATGCCAGCATGGATTCATCCTATAGAATGGAGGTTCAATGAGAACAGTCAAATGGGATGGAAGGTGTCGCAGAGGAAGCCTGCATGAAAAGGCAGAAGGGCAGCGCGGCTTTACCATGATGATACGGGAAAGAGGGTTTGTAGAACAATGGTTGGGTAAAGTAAGGAATACATCGTCAATGAAAATGGAAGCAAGGACTTGGAAACGTAAGAAACACAACGAAAAAAAAACCCTAATAGAACGGGTTGACAGAAATGAGAAATGTGACAGTTGCTGCTGAGATGTTAGAAGTACGAGTTGCAGACTGATTATTGGCCTATTCAAATGCCACATGAAGCAGGTTCTGATTGTGAGATCACGTTCTCATTTCCCGCCAATGAACGCACTGAACGGATGGGCAGCCTTAATTATAATCTGGGGATAGTGAGATGTTGGCCCTTACAAGTATATGTATGTTGCCAAGACCCTGGCCAAGACCAGCTCGTTAGTCTTAGAGTGTCAGTCTGTAGTAACAGATGCTGCAGGTTGGGATCTTGAATTTTTATAGACATCAGGTACAGAATTCATAATGGTATTGCCATATGGTTAGATGAATGTCACATCTTTCTCAGTTTCTGTTTGAGGTAACAGTATATCAGGACTATATGACTATCTAATGTTCTGATATAGAGTTCATGCACATTATGTTACCGGGATGACTTCTGCTGAGGTCTATTTCGTGAGTATCTATATGATTTGAATATTAAAGCGCTTGTAATAAGATCTGTCCGCTATATCCCCCTGGCTAACCAGAGAGCCTGGCTGTTTTCTGGTGCATGGGTGATGTTAAAGGACAAATTACCTATCCTATCCTGTTAGTCGCTAAATCCCACCACCACAGCATAGTATCACCAAAGAAATGGTTCCTCTAGGATCAGGCCAATACTATAAGGTAGTTCAATTATGTATGTAGCCCCATACTTTACAGCCCCTCCCCAGACATGCAGAATGTCGGACCCACGGGCGTAGACCGGTTACCAGGTTTAGTCTATGTAGATGTTATCCATATGCTATAGAAGGGTGAGAAACTAAAGGGAACAGTGCTGCCCTCTCATCAGTCTGGTGATTTTATTTGCTATGCACAGACCTTGATTACGGAGGTGAGTGGTGACTTTGCCAAAGTAACCCCTCACCTCTGTAATCAAGGTCTGTGCATAGCAAATAAAAGCACCAGAGGGCAGCACTGTTCCCTTTAGTTTCTCACCCTTCTATAGCATATGGATAACACAGACTAAATCTGGTAACCAGTCCACGCCCGTGGTTGGACCTTTGGACTAAGCTGTCGTGTGTATATGATTGTGTACATATTAATGTGACACACGGATCAATGCTACAGGTCAACCTTGTGTCACCGTGTGTGCTTCCATACAAACTCCCCCTCCCTATAGGTATACCATAATCCACCTCCCAGCAGCTTCGTATTCTGTTCTGTTGCGAATCAATAATCATATTTAGCTTGTCCCATCGGATATCACAATACTGCGTCTTCAAGAGACCTTCTGTAATTGATATCTGGGTGATGGAAGACAAAAAGGCTTTTCTAGCCTGTACAGCTAGACATCTCCAAGGTATAGAAGGGGCCAGCCTCTGTATAACACAATGTTCCGGATGGCAGTCAAGCTGGGGGAGCAGCTCATTGCCGAGTTGAGTAACTCTCCACAACGTAAGACCCTCCAGGGCACTGTGCAGGTGGTGCTGTTCAATGAGGTAATTGCACCAGCTCCTTCAGCTCCTGTGTCCCACAGGAATAGGATACATACATGTGATCTGCATGCACAGCGCTTACACATAATAGGTTTTCCAGTCAATTTTCCACTAAAATACAACTTGTGTCCTATCATATCTGGTTAAGTCTGATACCGAAATAGGCAGTGTCTTCATCACGAAGAGATGACTGCTATATTAAGCCTGTCTAGATCAGCAGGATATTCCATTCATTTTGTCCCTTTTGAACTATTCATGTTCTCCAGCAGAGCCATGGGAACACATTTTACTGCCAGATATATCAGGTTTGTCCTTTGTCTATACAGACATCTAGAAGATCCGGAATAGGCCTATCCTGCTTGTATGTGTCTACTCTAGATCTAATCTGTTTATACAGACCATATTGTACATCATCAGTGGTATTATAGAGATCTGGGCACAGGCAGTAGATTCAAGTTCCTTTCTCTCTTTGACCAATACACGATATCGATTATACAATTCAAGAACGCGAATCACTTTCTGGTGAAGTATCTTGATAAGGCTTCCAAATTTTGAGATGTGCTATACTTCCAGGGCTATACTACTCCTGGACAGATTTACTAATGGCGCCTTATAGATTAAACAGTACTAAAGACTAAACGGTATAGACTCGCACTCACCAGTGGTAGACAACCCTGATAAATGATGATGGTGATTAATCAGAAACTCTTGACCTATAAATAGCTACTAGCCATGTCCTGTAAGATCTGCTTGAGGAGATTACTCCAGAACATTCACCTATGGAGTCTGATCTCTAATATAGCATTATCTAGCTCTATGAGGATTACGTACGATACCGCCCATTGTGTTACGTCCACTGCTCAAGTGTACCCAGAGATATCAGCTCTAGAGGTGCTGTAGACTGGGGCTCTGCCTAGCTAATGTATCAAACCCTCCATGCTTGAAGGCTCCCTGCTCAGACACCAACGGGGGCAGTGATCAATCACTGGACCCTCAGCCCCTCCTGGCTATTTCTGCCTTCCCTGGTCTCCAATTGAAGTATGTGCTCTGTGTGATCGTATGGGACCAACTGAGATTAATTCTCCAGTTTTCCTCTCTTTTCTTTTAGTTTCGGTTAACACAAAATGTAAGGATATGTTGGGTACATGGAAATGTGAATTGGTTAATCATGCTTTGTAATTGCCTGAGCAGAAGAGGAGCACAGGCCACTGGTACGGTGGAAGGTTGGGTAAATCTCTGTCACTTTTAAAGGAGATGATGTCCTGACTTTAGAACAGGTAACAGATTAATTCTCCTTAAAACGACTTTTCTTTCAATTTCTTTCATTTTTTTTTGTATATTACAAATGTCAGATACAAGATAGAGTGGTCAATGTACACTCTGCTCGGAATTAGGTGTAATTGTGGATAATGCTATGGGTCTTCAAGCAGACATCCCCTTTGAATAGATCAGTAAACCTATTATAGGTAACCTCACAGATATCCGCTGTGAGACTGAAGACAACCCCTTCAGGCAATAAGGGGACGTACAGACAGACCAACGTTGGATTGGGATGCTTTGATACGAGCTTTGAGACGCTGGTGGTCTTGCCAAATGAGAATGCCCCTGCCTCAACACCCACACACAAAAGGACCTTTGCCCACATGAAGAGGTGGGTGGTGGGGGGGGGGGGGCTGGAGCATGGATGGGTAGAGGGCTTCTGAGTGACCCTGAGTAGCAAGGTTAGCCAAGGTAAAGGCCTTTGGTGGTGTGCTTTCAGGAAGGTCAGGGGAAAATGGGACTTAGCTGAGTGGTAGAGGGTCAAAGTTGGGCTATATTTTCATAGTTATGGTCGACCAACTGGAAGTCCGCGGATACATTTTTATCCTTGTCTGTTTTAGCACCTATACTAAATCTTTACTGGAAAAGAGGAGTATTTATCCTAGCTCTACAGTGACTACATGTAGGCCTACACCCCGGGGCCTACACGCTCTTACCACTTCATGTTGTGTTCAGTTAAAGCTATGTGGGAGCTTTGCCTTCTGAGTCCTCCTGTGCACTATGATGAGTGTATTGGTAGCAAGAATGGTCCTGTTAGGTTAAGCTTGATCTATGATCTTTGCACTAAGATAATTTGTCCTTACAGACTTGAGGATCCACTTTCAGCATTACAGTAAAATGTTTAACAACGTTGTTAACATTATCTAAACCAATTATCCGGCCAATGTCATGAAAGTGGAGAGGTGGGGAGCGGTGGAATCCCATTTTATATGTTTGTCATATGGATCTGATGTCATCATCTCAGTACCACCCCACGCCTCTCTCTATACACAGGTGCTAGGGCATATGTATAGGGTCCTGCTATAGCCAGTTATTGAGTTTATCGTTATCAAATGTCCCAAAAGCCCGCCCAAAAGGCAGTAATAAAGACCGTAACCAGGATATGTCTGCTCCTCAATTGCAGCCCTGGAGGAGGACTGCAGTTGACAGGGAGGCCGTTATGGTCACCTTTATGATGGCGGCATATTGTAAATCCTCTTTTCTGTCCTGAACCTTAGCGACATGAAGAAGGTACTTGTGTTGATGACGTCAGGTGTGAATGGCTTAGTGCGGGTGCTTGATTGTAATCCACAGTAGTATTAAGTAGTAGCCAGGAGTATTCTCCTTAATTCTGATTAAAGGATTTATTGACACTAAACAGGTTGAATGTTTAGTAGCTATTGCTGTACAAAGGATTAGTCATACATTCCATGCCTTGTCTTGCCAACAGCCGGAATAGCTCCGATAGTATCCTATCTTGGCGAGAAACAGTTGATGTTATCTGCATGATAAATATTTACTACAGACAATCTAGATGTGATACAAATTGCCCTTGGTAAACCCTGACCCCGGCCGCTATTTATATGAGAAGCTACTCAAATGCATAAAGGTACAAGTGGTGGAGCTGTCATTCTGACTTAGCTGTCCATGCCAATCGTTTACCAATTGTTATAGAAGCAATATATAAATATTTGAAAGGATTTTGTCTGGATAGACTCTCTTGCCACTTGTATTTGATGTTCTTGAGAACACAATATCAGTATGTTCCTTCATCAAATATATGTATTAATATCACCTTGGGTAAGGTTGAATATAATTTTTAAGTTATATGATATCTTAGAAACCTTAGGTTGTACGTCAGGCTCTACATGACATTGTATATACATTTTCTTTTATAAACTAACACGGTGGAAAGTAAAGGCAGACAGCAGTAAATGTTTAAGGTTAAGGTTGACCCTAGCTTTTGGTGATTTAGATTAGGGGAGGGATCACCTCACTGTTGACAGCTTGGTGTAGACACCCCAGACACACTGCCAATAATGCTGACATACACCCCCTACCGCAATGTAAACAGTCTGAGTTAGTCTCCTCCACCTGTGTGTCTGCCTACAAAATGTCCCTCCATTATCATATCATAGACTCCTTGGAATTGGCCTTTACCAATATCTCAAATACTATAATAGGTTAAAACCTAATGAGAATATGACCCTGGTTCTAGAAGAGGTAGTTTGCCTGTTTGTCCTTCTTCAAACAACAACTATTGTACCTGAGACCTTGTATTTTGCTCGCTTATTATATTTGTAGACGGGTCAAACATGACCTTCAGGTGCATAATCATATTTCACAGGTCTGAAATACAGTTCTCGTTTGTACTTGGGCATTTATAGTTGTGGCCCAGAGTGGTGGTTTGTTGAATTGACCTGGCATGACCTAGTGGTTTCTATAGGTCAGATAAGGTGTATACATATGAATAGCTTGAATGTATAGTTCAGGTTATTGATAATGATATGGAACCTCACGTAAAGCTATATGGCAGCAAGGGCATACATACCAATACTTAGCGACAAAGAGATCCAGCAGTTTTGTACAAGCAAAGAAAAAAGATAAGATCATTAAGTGGGCTCATATGCATGTAGGCCCTAAACGTTGCAACTTGATCTCAGATATTAGAGAGATTTCTCTTTCGACACATGTGTAGGGGACCAGAAATCCCCGTACCTGGTAGATTGACCCTCAGGGGCCAGTTACCTGGTAATCACTGCTCCCCTAGTGTGTATCATACTGATCCAGGTGTAGTTGGAAGGTGGAAACATCAGGCAAGGGATCGTGGTGTAATGGTTAGCATGCTGGAATGTCATGCCAGAGATCCGGGTTCAAGTCCCGGTGATCCTAGATATTTTCACCGTCCTCTACACATGTATATCTGTGTTTATAGAATAGTTTGTCTTCAGATCTGAAAATGAACGACAGTGGCCTCAATTTAACCTTTCTTTTCTGTCTTTGCAGGATGATTTCGACTCGTTGCGGCCGCTGTGCTACCCCAACACAGACATCTTCCTGCTGTGCTTCAGCGTCGTCTCTCCGACGTCATTCCACAACTTGACGGACAAATGGCTGCAAGAGATCCGTCACCACTGCCCCAAGGCCCCCATTATCATTGTGGGCACTCAGTGTGACCTACGTAATGACGTCAAGGTGCTCATCGAACTCGCCCACTACAATGAGCGTCCCGTCACCGAAAACGAGGCCCGCGCCCTTACGGGGCGAATCAATGCGCTCACGTACATCGAGTGCAGTGCCCTCACCCAGCGGAACCTCAAGGAGGTCTTTGACTCAGCTATATTGGCAGCCTTGGACAGGAAAGGGGTGCTGGCTGAAGAAGCACAGCAACAATCACAGCGTAAGGACAAAAAGTCTAAGCATAAAAAGTCAGACAAATCCGCAGACAATCATGTTTGGAGTACTTTACCGCCCAAGGCGGGAGACCGAAAGGATGAGAAACAGAAGAAAGGATGGAAAAAGTTTTGCTGTTTTGTATGACCTCTTGCGCCAATTGGGGGATTTTTACTACTCTAAAAGTCTTACATCTTGAATAGGGAGCTAGGGCTTGAACAATCTGGAAGTGGAAAGAAAATTGAGTCGCACTCTATCCTGATTCAAAGTGTGAAAATCACAGGTATAGTCTAGGTGTAAAACAGCACGGTCAGTGAACATAGAACTTTGGTCTATGGAACCGAACGGCAGGACTGTAAGATAGCAAGCTGAATGTGATATTTTTCTCAATGATTATTATGTATACAGATTATCGGTATTATGATAAGGATAAATGAGGTTAATATAGCATGCCTAATCAGGACCTCATCATCACCCGAACTAGTAGTTCTTGGAGCATTGAATTAAAAAGGAGCCACATGTGTAGCCGACTAGAGCATTTATTCTGCAAAATTATTCGCCATGTTTAATTTTAGTTTTCCAATTCTGCGATGGGTTTTGGGTGACATTTTCATTGTGAATAGACACAGGTATAGAGTAAGATTCCTATAACTGAATTATGGGTCTGGGTAAAATGCCTAGTCCTATGGTAGACCTACATGTATGTATCCTCCTGGCATGCATCCCTTAACTATCTTCTTCAACACTATAAAATATCCAAAAATGCGGGACTTCACAATATGTTTACAAAGAAGACTACAAACATTTTCGCTCAATGTTTGACCATCTCTAAACATTTCATAGAATTTCACTTGGTAATGTGATACTAGCCTAAACATGGAAGCTTTCAAGTGAGGGCGTGAATTGGTCCCAGGGAATGAGTCCCTTATCCCTATCCTTCTGTCGTAAGAATAGACCAAACAGGGATAGATCCACAACTGCTGTTGCCACAGGTCACAATAAATGACATGGGTGAGCTGTGTTTGGTTTGACATGAAAACCATGTTCTGGAATACGCTCATCTTGGTGGTGAAACATTGTGATGACTCCCTGTCCCCATCACTGGCACGTCTGACCCGCTTTCTGTGCTGGGTTTCTTTTCATACCCACTGTCAGACACCACTGCAGCTTTGTCATGCCAGTGTCCTGGCACAATATTTAAGGGACCACCGTAGGAACGTGCCACCAGTCGTCATCTTCCTTTGGGGTGGAGCTGGCACGTGACCATGCCTGTTTGTCTTTCCTGTTCAGATTGAAAACGAGGCCGCCTACTGCTCGTGGCGCCATCCCATGGCCATGTCAGATGATACCCGTGAATCCTCTCTCCATAACCACAACCCATGTCTGCCCCTTGCACACACACCAAAACACACCACCAAAACATATTTGGATAGGTCACTTAAAAAAGATAGAAGAATATTCGTGCATGATCATTTCCCCGAGAGACTTCTCCCACCTATCTCACCCTCTTCCTTTATGAATAAACTTCAAGTTCTGCCCCCATTGCAATAACTAAATCACTTGGGATATTAAGTTGAAATCTTTGAAAGGCGAAGATGAGCCTGTAGTAAGGGAAATGTGGACGGTCTCCTTTTGTTGGTATTGATCTAGGCAACCTAGAATATTCATCATGTGGGTCGATTTCGCCTTAGTGCATTTGCATTTGTCAACAGTGCCGACCCTATTTCACTTTGCTGGCCCAGGCTGTGAGGCAGACCCCATCTATGCAGCTACTGCTTATTGGACACCCAACACTTCTTCCAGGCAGGGACTTGTCGTCCCATGTTGAATTTCCATTGAAATTCACTACTTTGTCGTCTATGCCAGGTCTGTGCCTCGCCTCTCTCCTGTGTACAAAGACCTTCTAGGAGCCATCGATGCTGTTATAAAAAGCTCCATTTATCAAGTTGCCAGAACATGTATACATGTCAGGTATGAATGCTGAAGGGATGGCTGAGAGTTCTATAGGTCTCGTCTCGGCCATGTCCATTTGTGAAGACAGGAATTTCATAATATGATTAGAATTAATGTATTTATATTCAAGAAGTCTGAGATTTGTTGGCTAATCTACTGAGAAGTATTCTCAGTTTTCAGGATGGTATTGGGTGCTTGCTTTTTGTTGGTGTTTTCCTGTCATGGTATCCAGATGTGTTTCTGTTGATTGATTCACCATCGATGAAATGGTACTGTATTAAAGATTATGATTATCTTGTATTAAGTTCTATGTAAATAAAGTGAAGTTTTTAAAACTGCATGTCACTGTGTATATTACAATCATTGTTATTTTTACTATGGTTAACCTAAAGCTGCTTGGGTGATGAAATCACAATTTCCCCTTAACATGTATGTTGTTGAAGAAATTTGCTGAAACCTTTGAAACTTTGGCCATAAAGTTCAGTGGACCTTTATGTTGTTCATTTCCAATTATTTAGACCGAAATCAAATTATAAATCCTATACCAATGAGCCAAATCATAGGTCTATGTGGTGCCTGCTACATATATATATATATATATATATATATATATATATATATACATATATATATATATACATATATATATACATATATATACATATATATACATATATATATATATATATATATATATATATATATATATATATATATATAGCGCTAAACACGAATACATGCATTAGTGTCCAATACACTAGAGAAAAACAACAACATGTACCATGTTTGTTTTTTTATAGACGAACGAAAAGCAATACCAATAGAAATATAAGGGTTGTAGGCCACCGATGTTCTCACCTATGACAGACCGCAAATATTCATGCAAGCTACATTGAAATAAATGGAATCGGAACTTTGAAAGAATAGCCAAGCACTTGAACTGTAATGTCAGAATTACCTTACATCAAGCACACTTAATTGTATTAGGTTATAACTGGACAACTGTTAATTCGTTTCCTCATCAAATAAGAAAATACAGCTTTATGGTTAAATCCCACTGTGCGAAAAATGAGTGAAATGTCTGAATTTGTTTATCAGCAGCCACTACACCCATGACAATATCACAAGGGTTCTCACCCTACTTGGGTCTACTCTATACATCATTTCTGTGATTTGAAACAACAAAAGACTGTATTTGGGGCGGCGTTACCTACCATTGTGATTTTTGGTGACTTGAGTATTTTCTTAAAAAAACGCTTACGATAATGTAAATCACAGCGATATTCAGTGTCTCTAGCCGAGGATATCTAAATGATTTGATGCCTGTTTCCCTAGGCCCGTGTCAATTCAATACAATGCCTTTGCATTTCTATATCGCAAACATTTTCTGACCATTTTGGCATAGGTGGATTTGACCTTTAGTTAAAATATGATGTCATATACAAGTGCTAGATATCATCCTGTGTATATATCGCAATTACTTAATCATTCGTTGGTATCATTAGATGTAGCAAACTAATGCTAAATTGCTGACAACATTCGCGAAGTATTCTCTAATGCTCAAAATGTGTTATTATCCTGTTAGTCCTTGCTTGTAATATGTGTGCAGATGGTATTAGACATACATTGCCAAATTATTTCAGAGAAATACAACTTTTTCAAACAGACTTTTCCTCTTTTATTTTATCCAGCACAATTGTCTCTTGGCATACATGAATTACCTAGCTGCTGTCCTGACATGGGCGTGGACTGGTTACCAGGTTTAGTCTGTGTAGGTGTTATCCATATATGCTATAGAAGGGTGAGAAACTAAAGGGAACAGTGCTGCCCTCTGGTGCTTTTATTTGCTATGCACAGACCTTGATTACGGAGGTGAGTGGTGACTTTGCCAAAGTAACCCATCACCTCCGTAATCAAGGTCTGTGCATAGCAAATAAAAGCACCAAGGAAAGCACTGTTCCCTTTAGTTTCTCACCCTTCTATAGCATATGGATAACACTTACACAGACTAAACCTGGTAACCAGTCCACGCCCGTGTGTCCTGATACGTACAGGGGTAGACTGCATCACTATACATGTCGCATTCTCCACACGCTGACTCATGCAGACACCATGTTCAACAACTGACTTCAATTAAACCAGCCACCAAATAACATAACCTCAAGAGGGACCATTGAAAAGTCCTTATCCAAAAGGACAGGGAGGGTTTTTAACATTTACATATGTCCTATCGTAAATTTCCTGTTCTTTATGACAGTCTTAGTGCATGGCCATAGAAAACTATTGTTTGGCGGAATGCGCGTAAAAAGCAGAGGAAATCCTCTCTGAGTGGAGAGTCTACTTTGCCATTCACACAAAGCGATGAAAAGGCATAGCAACGGCCCCGTTTCTAGTTGCTGATAAACCTTTTTTCGTCATTGATAAGGGCCAAAAAAAATATTGTGTGTTTCTAGTTACTTGGCTAAAAAGTCTAGGGTCGGTAGGTCGGATTTTTCTTCTTTTTTTTTTTTTTTATTTATTTTGTATAGAAAAATATGGGCAGACATGTTGGATCCTATGATTTTACAGTAGAAATATGAAAGCTCCACGAAAAAGTGATCAAAAATGGTGAAAATTACTGGGAAAATGCTTAAAAATTTCTCAAAAATGTCAAAAAATCCCGAAATAAAAAAATATTTCCAGGGTTGGCCCTGTTTTGCTAGAGTCGGTCGGGTAACCGGAAACAAACCTTTCTTTTTTTTAGGCCTAAGTAAGATTCTGTTTATATTCTGGATCACGGGAGGGCCCGATTCATAGGTGTTTAACCTTTCTCTCTGATCCCATATCCAATTTCAATACGACATAATTTGGTTGGAAAGTTTGCCCTGGATGAACCTGTCAAGGACGTGTTGAATAGAAGCAGTAGAGGGACAGCATGTATCACACATGCTGTTTTCACATCATCACATGTGCTGACATGTTTCAGCTGACATTAAACAACCTGTAGCTTTAGTCTGTGCACTAATTATGCTCTTAAATTACACACCCCTCTCTCCTATACATCTCTATTCACAAAAGCACCTTCCATTGCCTGCCATTCTACCCCACCATGGCCAGCTTTGGTTGCCAGCATTGACTCGCTATGTGTGTACCTCCTGCACCCCATCCTTTGGACTATATTTCACCACACTCACAACAGGCGTGCAGAGAAGAATGCCCGTCGATGGGACCCACTGGATCACTCCATGAGAGGGGCAACAGTTGGCTGGCAGAGGGGAGGGGTGCTGGAGGGGGTGTTCTGACCTGTTGATAGCACCCAGTGAGTCATCTCAGCCCCAGGAGTGACAAAGTCACCTGTCTCCATCGGCTGCCTCTAATTGTGTAGGGCGATGAGTTAGAGTCCACTATTCATCCTAAGTTATACTCGGCCATGGGAAACGAGGGGGCTGACTGAAAAGCACTCCCATCTAGGACCCAACAAGAGCAGACAGCTTACCAAAACTGTGAGATTGCGAAAAGGTCACTAGCTCTCCGACATTTATGGTATTAACGTGGGGTGAAAGTGAAACTAGATGCAGGTCCTCAGAGAACTTCAGAGAAATCGTTCTATATTCTCCTACATTCAAATGGTCAACACATTACTCGTAGCAAGGATTGTACAGTATAGGATAGGTCAGTCCATACAATCCTATAGTGAAGGCCAACCCCCCTCTACCACCCCCCCCCCCTGGAAACTAGGTGACCTTGTGTGTTCAGTATTGGGCCCTATGCAGGATAAGGGGGGTTATGGAGCTATCATGTATCTTCATGAAAGGGATACCAAATGAAATGAAGAGATCATCTAAGCCAAAAAATCCTGCAGAATCCAAAAATGTTGGTCTTTATTATCAGAATTTGACCAAAAGTACCTGAAAATGATGTTTGATGAAGGAAATATTTGAAAATGTACAAAAATGATATTGAAAATGATTGCAAATCTTTAAATATAGAACACATAAATAAGAGTTAATATCTCAATCCACATACCCAAATGTGCCTATCTCTCAGTCAGGCAAGTTCTGGGCCTGTGCATTATTCTGCTTATCCCACATACAACATATTAATTGTGTACCTATCACTCACCCTGCCTATCTCTTCAATCCGAAACATCTACAGTATTCCTCAAATTGCTAATTGCTCATACTGCCTATCCCTTTTGCTACCCATCCTTACCTATCCCCCATGCACTCTATACAGCTCTCTTTACCTACCTATGTCACAACCAACCTTCATTTCTTAGTCACCCTATCACCTAACATACTGGTTACAGTCCACCTTATTCATACATCTACCTATCATTCATGCTGCATATCTTTCAGTTTACCTATATATAATGATATGAATGGAGGATAGGCATAATGGGAGATATTTCACAAGGCATAGTCCTGGAGACAGGTGGAAGAAATTGAACACAAGCTGAGATATGTATAGAGAGAGCAGGTTAGATTGACTGAGCTGACATGGTAAGAAAACCATATGGAGAGCATGAGGGATAGGTATTCAAAAGGATTGGTAGCAAGGGGGATAGGACGCATGTGTAATATCTAGTTTAAGGGATAGGCACAGAGAGTACCTTGTAAGATGAGCAAATGTAAAACAAGAAAACATTGGTGCTAGCAACCGATGTGCAAGTCAAATATGAGGAATATGCAGAGTTGGGGGATAGGTATAATGAAGGATAGGTAGGCTTTATGATAGACATCGTTAAGGACAGGTAGGATCAAAATGATAGACGTGATAAGCAATGTACTGTTAACCATTAGGGCCTAAATAAACAAATGAACAATACAGTTTAAACCTGGTGCACAGAGAGAAGAACACTGATCGCTTTGACTCATACTGCACAGGTCACAATTTGGCTCCCACATGACATGTATGAAGGCATGTCGAATAAGGTTGACGCTCTCATATTTGGTTCGTCAACTCTACTTGACATGCGTAATGAAGACACGTCACATATTTCTGATCCATTGACATCGACAGTGATGAACATGGCGGCGTTGGGTTAGCAGCGGAGTGCGACAGGGGGACAGCTTTTTCCGAAATTATCAGTGTTCACAGGCAGTAGAGCACATGAAACTTTGATAAATACATAGTTAAAGTATCACACGAAAGAAACCATGGCAAATCAAGGTCCCAGATCCCGTACCAAGAAAAAGACAGCGGATTTAATTCCCCAAGAAGCTTCGATTAAAGAGGTCATTGCAGCTGTCAACTCTATGGAAAAAAGGTTGCTGTCAGTGGAGGAAACCCAAACCTATATGCAATCTAATATTGAAGAAATTAGAGAATCCATTGATGGACTAAACCAGGCGACAGCCAACATAAATGAGACCCTTGACAGCATAAAAGGAAGACTCACATCATCGGAAGGTACCATGGAAGCCATGTCAAAGACAATCTCGGAAACTGGAGATGCCATTAAAATCCAAAATGACAGTGTCAAGACCCAGACAGCCTTATTACTTCAACATACGAAGAAATTCGAAAAGATGGACTTAGACGTCAAGAAAAAAATCCTGATAATTAAAGGACTTGAAGAAAGCAAGGATGAGGATATTTCCGTTAAGATTGCTCAATTTCTGAGAGATATCAGATTTAATCAAGGTTTGGAATGCGTAGAAATCTTGCAGTCGCGAGGGACCGGAAACTCCGATCCAAGATGGCGAACACCAAGGCGTAAACAAACCGAGACATAGACAGGTACGAGTTATTTTTCGAAATATCTACACCAAACCTAAGGAATCTAAAGTATCTGAAAGGAAAAATGCTATACAAGTTCGTATCTGTGGGAGATGAATTGACAGAAAGTGAACAGAAAGACTTCAACGACCTCCGTGCCATGTACTACCTGGCGAAGAAGCAAAATTATAACGTTCAACTCAGGCAAAGATTTCTTATACTGGAAAAGAAGACTATATATCCAGCCCAGCTGACCCAAATGCCCTATCAGGATCTCACCATGCAGAAGGCTATGAAGCCACCACCCCGGACGGATTAATGTTCAAATCCAAGCACCATATGCTCTCCAACCTGTATGACTGTAACCTGAAATATCGGGGAGTAGAATATACCAGTGCAGAACAGGCCTACCAAGCCACCAAGGCTCGTACATGTAAACAACCTGACATAGCTGACAAAATTCTCCAAATGGACAACTCCATTGACATCATGTATGAGGGAAAAAAGGTCAAACCTACACCAGAGTGGAATAAAGAAGCCGAATCCATCATGGAGGGTATAATCAAGGCCAAATTCTCCAACAAACACCTGAGGGACTACCTAGTATCTACTGAAGGTATGACACTATACGAAGCCAGCTACCACCCTATCTGGGGCGTCAAGTACCATTTCGGTCAGGCCAAGTTGTGTAAAAAGGACAATATCAAAGGAGAAAACTTACTTGGGTTCATTCTTACCAGAGTACGTGATGAGATCATCAACGAGGCTACTAACAAAGACGAAGAACTACCAGCATGAACAAACCAACAGACTAAGAATAGGAAAATGAATTAAATCCTTAAGTGCTCTATAGACCTTAATATTGTATAATCTTCAGTTTTATAATATTAGGAAATGCCAAACCCTAATGTGTTATCTGCTATAACTGTATTATTTTATATTGTAGGTAGCCAGAAGTGCTGTAAACCTATGGAGGGAGGGGGGCTAGGTTATTTTTGGTATAACAAAGGATTTATTTATAATTTGTAAATTGTATTAACATACAAGTAAAAGTAAACAAGGAACTTAAAGACAAGTTTGAGAAAGGCTTCTCTATTGTACATTTAAATACTCGCAGCATAAGAAATAAATTCACAAGCTTAAAGGAAGAACTGTCTGATTGTAACATTGACATTGTACTTTTCTCAGAAACCTGGTTAAATTCAACAGATTGCTCTGACATGTATATGTTTCATAGATATAACTTATTTAGACTCGATAGAATTAGTATTTTTAGGGGAGGAGGACTTTGTGCGCATGTGGATGAAAGCATACCATGTACAAATCAGAAATTTGGCTATCTAAACAGGTCTAATAAGGATATTGAAATACAATGGTTATTTTCTATTAAAGGTTCAAGTAAAAAGGCAATAATCTGCAATATTTATAGACCACCATCTGGTAACCTGACTAATTTCTGTAACATAATTCAAGCATTATTTTTACAAATTGAAAATCTAGACTCATATGAAATATATGTACTTGGTGATTTTAATGTAAACATAATTGGTAATACAAGAGAAAAAATACAATTGTATGAAACTTTTGATAATTTTCATCTTAGCCAAATAGTAAACCAAGTAACTATGTCCTCAGGGGCGAACTCATGTATCGATTTGATTTTTACAAACTGCTCAGGTATTATTTCGTCTGGCCCTCTCGATATTCACTTATCAGATCATCTCCCTGTTCATATACTAAAAGGAAACCAATTTGTCAAACAAGGCTACAGGAGTTTTTTGGGAAGATCGTATAGAAATTTTAATAAGGAAAAATATATACAAGACCTTACAAACTGCAATTGGACTTTTTTTGATAATAGTAATGATCCCTCAGAATGCTGGAATATACTAGTAAATCATATGAAATACATGTTGGATGTTCAATGCCCAGTAAAGAAATTTAAAATAAAAGACAAATCGAGCCCTTGGATGACTAATGAACTGTTGGAACGTATTAATGATAAAAATGTATTATTGAAAGAGGCTAGACGAAATTTGGACATAATATCATGGCACCATGCCAGAATATCCAGATATATTGTAAATCGTGAAGTCCAGCAAGCTAAAGAAGAATATTACAATAATCTATCTGAAGCCTACAAAAAAGATTCTAAGAAATTTTGGACGACTATGAAAGAGGTATTGCCAAATAACAAAGGAAAGTCGAAGACAATTAACTTAGTAGATGAAAATGGACAAACTATCACACTGGAGGATACATCCACGTATATTAATAACTTTTTCGCAGAAATAGGTCCGAGGCTTGCCAGACTTCATGATACAGAATTCTTATTTAAGGGACAAAGATGTATAGTAGATATTCCTGACATGTCGTTTATAGATGAAGAAATTATTAAATGTTTAGAAGATATAGATGTAACGAAATCATCCTCCATTGAATATTTACCTACTAATATTTTCAAGATGGCAGTTATTAAATTCTCTGACAAATTTATCAAAATTATAAATTTGATTATAGAAACTGGTATCATACCAGATAGCTGGAAAGTCGCCACAGTTACTCCTCTACCTAAAGGTGGAGATCCATCCAACGTTTCTAATCTAAGACCTATCAGCGTGCTGCCTATACCTGGAAAAATATTGGAGCGACTGATACATACTAAGATCAGCTCTCATCTAACTTTCCATAATATATTGTCTAAATTCCAAGGAGGATACCAAAAAAATAAATCAACCCTAGATACTATAACTACTCTTGTCGATGACAGCATTTAGCAGCATTTATAGATATAAAAAAAGCTTTTGATTCTGTAGATCATAATATCCTCCTGACTAAACTAGAACAATACAGTATAAGAAATAGGAACCTGACATTAATAGAAAACTACCTTTCTAGGAGGCAGCAATGTTCTGTGGCGAATCATGTAAGATCAGGGTATAAGAATTTATCATGTGGCGTACCACAGGGGTCAATTTTGGGTCCATTATTTTTTTTATTATATATTAATGACTGTATCTCTGAAGACGACACTCATAAAACAATGCTATATGCAGACGATTCAGTTTTATACGTATCAGGCAAAGATATAGATTATTTACAAATCCAACTTGAAAATGCTCTAAATAAATTTTATTATTGGTCTACTAGTAATAAATTAACCATGAATGAAAACAAAACAAAAATTATGACCTTTGCCTCTTCTATAAAACTGAAAAATCTGAGAAAACCAAATATTGTCATTAATAATAAGACACTCATGAATGTATCTTCCTACAAATATTTAGGTGTTACTCTCGACCCTGAATTGAAATTTAATATGTACTTACGTACTGTAATTAATAATGTAAGATATAAGTCGTTAATATTATATAAAACCAGGAAATACATGACTGAAGAAGCAAGATTAAGAATGTATAAAATGCATATACTACCTTTAATAGATTATTGTGATATTTTGTACAATGAGGCTAAGTCTGACTACCTGTTAGAACTACAGCGTATACAAAGTAAATGCCTGAAAACTTGCTTTGACTATCATATATTAACACCAACGCAGACTGTACATAACAAGGCTAATTTACCTATGTTGGCCTCTAGGAGAATCTACCATATTAAACTAGCAGCTCATAAGAGGTCAAGTAATAAGAATTTTATAGATCCAAAGGTACGAGAAACCAGGCTATCTGCTGCACCGGTTTTAAAATATAAAAAAATTAATTGTAAAGCTTATGAATCTTCACCAGAAGTCAAATGTGCTCAAACCTGGAATAATCTACCAGTAGAAATACGAAATATTAAAGACAGAGACAAATTTAAACTGGAATGTAAAAAGGAATTGTTATAAATAATAATCTCCTAAAAATTTAGTTAATTTAGATATGTATAGTGCAATACATGTTAGCAGACCCTCTGTATATATTTAGAGATTACAATTGATCGATATTTGGGTAAGGGAATTTGTTATTATATAATGTTTAAAGTAGAGAATAATGCTGCTGTTCTCAAATATATTTGTTATTATACAAAATTGTTAATCCTATGAATGGCATATTTAGTCTTTTGTATGGCTTGGCCGAGACAACATCCGTAGGATGATGGTCAGTCATTAACTTGATACCCTCGTATAACATAGTTTCCTGGTGTTATAAATTATCAAACATGTTTACTTGGTTATTTAGTACCTTAAAATGCTTCTTACGCAAGCCAGGAAAATGACCATATTATCGATATACCGGATGAAATGTAATACACTCTTAGGCTAAATAAAGTTTAAAATGTTTAAAAAGTAGTAGGTAATCCTGTGAGACACTTATGTAAGGGTCAAGAGCAGTCAATAGCTATGTACCAATGGTTTAATCAAGGCAGGCCTATAAAGGAAGGCAGGGGATATCATAGTCCCACAGGCCTGCAACACTAAGGCACTTTTTCCTATCTACAGAACATCTACTTGACTGAGGACCTCTATGCAGTCCATAAGACAAGGGCATGGAGGTGCATGGAAATGCCATATGTCTCTCTGTACTGTAGATACTGATATTATAGATTGTGGGTTGGAATACAGTTCTTTGGTATTTTCACTGACCCACACATAAGGTGTCTAACCTCTCCAGTTGAAGTATTCAGGATGGTGGGTGTCTATTTTGATATTCAATAACAAATGCATATTTAACAATGAAATAGAATTCACTACCATTCATTGATAGTATTTACAGACCTTAGTGATCTATTCTTCGTGAAAACAAAATGACACAGATACATCAAATGTCTCAAGTGTTGGTAGTACTTCTTGGTGGTGATTAATCCTGGTACCAAAATGGTTGTTTGCCCCATCTAGTGGAATATCCTAGAACAATTATGTATGTCAAACCATCACATGTCAAGTGCCTTTGACATGGCCATGACCCTAGTCAACTCAGCGATGACGTGGCATTTTAAGGCATGTCAAATCATATGAGGATTACTGTGTGCTACAGTTGTCATGGTGACATATGTGCACATGTCCCAATGATGTGTGCTCTCTGTGTCAAATCAAGTTGACATGGGTATACATGTCACTTTGTCAGGAAGACTTTTTTCAGTGTGGTCTTAGGGATAGTCACCATGAGGGATAGGTAAAATGAATGATAAGAAGATTGAGGATAGGTATACTATGGGAAACTAGGACCAGAGAAGATTAGCTAAAGTAAGGAGTAAGCTTTAGTATCTAGGTCTTTTTGGAGATAGCCTTACTTCAAGATGCTTTGGATTTAAGAGATAGGCAGTATGAGTAATAGGTAGACTAAGGGATAGGCAGTATGTGAGATAGGCAGAGTAATGCACAGTTAGAATACTTGTCAAATTGGGAGATAGGCAGACATTTGGAAATGTGCATTGAGGTACTAACTCTGGTTTACACATGTCTCATCATTTTGAATATTAATTTTGTACATCTTAAAAATATTTTCTTCATCAAACCTTATTTTCGAGTACTTCTAGTCAATTTCTGAGAATCATGATCAGAAAATTTGGATTCATCAGGATTTTCTGGTCTAGGTGGTTCCTCCTTTCCCTTTAGTATCACCCTGATAAAGGAATACCACAGCTCCATAAACCACATAATCCTCTACAGAAATCAACAATGCAGACACAGGGGCACCTAGTTTCATGGGGGGGTAGACGGGGGGGGGGGACTATGCTCTCAGTGACCTCTCCTATACTATAAGTTACTTGCTCGTAGTATATAAGAGAAAGGGTATTTCCCTCATGGTAATCTCACGCAAGCCTATGCCTATAAGAAGAAAACCCGACCCCATCCTAAAAACACAAGGTCTATACTATAAAGGCTATAGGCAAACTATAGCTTCGCCCAATTTAATGCAGTAGGTGACAAGTTATGCCAGAGACAGCTCAACCCGGGCAGCTCTTGGATACCATGGGGACACGCATCCCTCCTTTCTCCAGTAGGCCTGTGGTATTTTCTTCGCAGGTAGAGAGCAATCTCATTATCCATCTAATTAGAACTATCCCCCAGAACTGACCCAGTCCATACCGAAGTGTCCCTGAGCCGTCCCCACGGGTATTCGTGACGTTGAATGGCGTGCTGTAGGCAGTGCTCATTCCAATTTACAAGCTAGCCTCCATTAACACGTAGCTTTATTGAACGTCAAGTACACGAAGAGACTCCTAGTGAAACGCCGACGTACTAAGTCGGCAGCACTGATGCGATGCCCTCTGACCTCTGTCTGTCCAGCGTTCCTATAGCCATTCCAAAGTGCCTCCTTCTGGCCCCATAATGCACCGTTAATTCCATTATCGATTGGGTTTATCGATTCCAGTAGGGTCGTCCATTGACATTCCTTAATCCAGCCATCAATAGGTCAGGGCATACATGCCCCTCTCTCCTTTCTAACACTCTACCAAAAACCCTCCCCACCTAACACTCCTCCAAACACCCACCCACTATTACGGTAACTTCCATTGGGCGATTGATTATTGCTTATGGATTAGGTTCCCTGTGTCACCCCTTCCCTTTGTCTGCTACAAGAACCATATGTCTACAGGTTTGGCCCATGTAAGGGCTTTAGGGCAGGTTGTCCGGGCGCTCTTGGCAACTTTAAATTTCCAGTTTGTAATTACATTTTGAAATACACATTGAGAATTGAATACGAAAACTTTCAGCTACCGGGTATACATCATAGGTGGAAAGGTCGTAAACTTTACGAGACATGAATCTATTGGGTTCACTTTGCCCAAACTTCATTAGTCAACTTAAAATATATCAAAGGTTAAAAGACAAACTGTCTAACGATATGCCATGCTTTCCATATACATTTACCACATATAAGGCCATTTGATTATAATAACTTGGATTACGGATCCGCCGCTGGGATTTTTAGCAAAATGAAAAAAAAATCTTTTATTTTATTTGCCTCTGACCACTGGGATATTTCAAGAATATCCTGGGAAAAAAGAAAAACGTCCATGTTCACCAGCAAACTAATTCATTTCCCCCCTTTTACTCCAGTATAGTTGTCAATATTTGATAGTCGAAAGGTGACATTTGATGGCAGAAATCATATCTTAAATGCCATTTTATTTTTACTTTTTTGCCTCTAGCCACTGGGATTTCTCAGATGTAATTTGGTAATTTTATTTTTATTCTTTTTCTTCTGGCCGCTGAGAATCTGTGCCCAAAATGTCCATAATAGTAATTATAATAACATGGCCTAATATAAGATAAAAAAGATAGCAAAACAAAACTATCAAACACCCTGCACCAATAGATTTGGTCAAGGCCAGAAAATTGGTTATAAAGGTCAAAACCACCAAGGCATCTGGTATCAAGGATGTGCATAGTCAGGTAATTAGAGACTTTATTGCCTCTAGGCCTGATATTCTCATGAAGTTGGTGAACCTCAGTCTATTCACAGGTATATTTCCTATGATATTCAAAGAATCTTGTGTAATACCGTTGCCTAAGTGTGGCAACCTGTGAAAGGTTACAAATTGGAGACCTGTGAATCAGTTAAATGTTATTTTTAAATTGATTGAGAAAGTTGTACATTCACAAATGATGAGCTACATATTGGAAAATGCCTTAATTTCTGATAAACAGTATGGCTTTATGCCGGAACGATCAACAGGTGATGCCATCTTTGATCTCATTCAGGAAGTGTATAATGCACGAAATAATAAGGATTTAGTAGCCATTTTGTTTGTTGATCTCCGCAAAGCTTTCGATACTGTAAACTCTGACCTTTTGTTAAATGAGTTAGAAAACATAGGATGTAATAGAAGCGTAGTTACCTGGTTCTGTAGTTATCTCAGTAATAGACAGACGCCAAGTAACACTAGCAAATGGGTCTTTATCAGACAGTAAGAGAGTCTCCCAGGGATCGGTACTCGGACCGTTGCTCTTTGTAATATATATTAATTCCATATGTAACATCTTCAAACATACAAGGTACTACTTGTATGCGGATGACCTTGCACTTGGGATTAGTGGGAAAGATCAGAAAATAATGTCCCAGTTACTGCAATATGATATTGACAGTCTGTCAAATTGGTGTACTACCGATAAACTTACAGTCGATTGTAATATGACCAAGCTACTTTGGTGTTACTCTGAACAGACAATCCTTGACTTATCTGAGTGTGATGTCAAAATGGGTAATATTGAGGTCGTATCTGAGTTCAGTTATCTGGGAGTCATAATAGATAAGTTTTTGAAGTTTGATTCCCATTGTAACAAAGTAATATCTGGAATTAATCTCCGCTTATACCAACTTAGAAAGTTACGTAAATATATGGATAAAGACTTATTGTTGTTACTGTACAAACAAATGATATTACCAGTGTTCGATTATGCCGACTTTATTATTGATGGTGCAGGGGACGATGGGGTAGGGCAGTTACAGACACTACAAAATCATTGTTTGAGGACATGTGTGGGCATACGAGACCCACGCTTAATCAGCATCCCAGATCTTCACACGCTGTGCAACTGTAAGAAATTACATTCTAGACGAGACAGATCTCTTTTGTGTGTTATGTGCAAATTCTCCCGTAACCCAAACAATGTAGTGGAGGCCCCCAGACCCCTACGGAATGCCGCGAAAATTAGGCTAAGAGTTGCAAGACCAACTTGTCAATTATACCAGGTTAGTCCCTTATATAGGGGCCAAACACTGTGGAATAAGTTGAGAGCACATGTGCAACAAGCTGCAACAAAAGAAATATTTGTGAACCACTTATAGTTCCATATTGTTTATGACTATTACCCAACATGCCAGTAATAAGCACATACAAATTATGTAATCACAAAGTATGAAAGCAGGTAATATACATTAGACTGTGTACCGGTATCTACCTATTTTTCGTCTATTATTGTTATGTCCTGGTAATGTGTAGGATAATTTGTAAAGTGTTGTCCTATATTAATATTGAAATTCACTCATTGGTTTTGTGACACATGAAAAGCGTATCTTGTATATGAACTTAGAGTTGTTGCAAATAAAATCTTTTCAAACTCAACTCACCCTGTGCCATTTGTAATCTGACATAACAACGCCCACATAGTCCCAAAATTTGAGAATGTGTCCCTTAACCCCTTACATATACTAACATTTTGATTGATACAAACAGGTAGGGACTCCCATTTGTATTCAACGTTATCATCATGTCCCCTGAAAACCAGTCAAATGTCCTGGGGCAATTATACGTCAAGTATATATAAGAAAGCAGAAAAAAAAGCAAAATGATAAGCAGAAAGCACTCGTTTGAATGCTGCTCAGATCGTGTGGTAACAAAGATGTTCACGGTTGGAATGAGGTACAAGAGTGATCCTCCTGTGTTTCCTTTTGTTCATGGCATGACAGGAGTAGGGGAATAAATCGTTTAGGCCTCTCCCGAAAGTCCTTTTATGTATTGTGTCTTTTATCTCCCCACTAATAGGCCCTGGAGTATACAAAGTCACTTTAACAGGTCAGGCGTATTAAATGATGAGCAAGGGTCCAATACATACAGGATGCAAGCAAATAGATGAAACTCGTCTCTTCATGACTTTTATGATCAATATGTTGACCTTTGTGATATAATTCAAATGTTTATGCATGACCGTGACTTTAGACTTGAGTATTTCAAAATATGTCATGTAGTATATTGACTGCCTCCTGTAGAAAGAGGCAATACTTTGTGCAAACATTGTTAAGCATTTCTTATTTGTCTATTTCCCCCCTGGAAACATACATATTACACAGAGCAGCAGGCTGTTGTAAACGAGTTGGGAACTACTTCTGTCGGAGGTGCTATTCCCAAAACAGAACTGACTAACCTCAGGGAATCAATTGCCTGTTGGGTTGCGAAAAGGTAATTGGTCATAGAAGTGATTTAGGAGTGGTTGGCAAATAATGAATGCTTCCCAATTGAGAACCAATTCCCAGCTAGTTCCCTCCTCTAATTCTCTGTCGTGCCTACTATGCCATTACAGTATAAGGGGGGAATCTGTGTCTCAGGGTGGAGAAATGGGGGAACTGGAAGGTGCATTAGCTACAGTGAGACTCGACTTCCTAATCATTTCGCAACGGCCTCCAGAAATGGCTATATATGTTTTGAAATCAAACATGGTCTGTCGAACTGTACAAACGCCTGAGACGCCAACAGGATCGGACGGTTGTAGTTGTTTTGTTGTTGTTGTTCATCCTCTTCTTTAAAAAGAACCCACAAAAGTAAAGTAGCTGCTCACCATTTTTTATGTTGTTTTTGGGAGGGGGGGGGGGGTTTACAGTCAGGAGATGTTGAGACAATTTTCTTTGGCCCATTTCTAATCTAATCTGTATAGGTAGCTGAACCTGACTGGGGACCATGACTGTTTAGGTTGATTATTAGTAAGTTTTCTCTGCTTTTCTTATTGTCGACCTGTGTTAATTAACAGATCACTCCCTGCAGATACATCCATTGCCATTAAAAGTCCTCCTTGTGCCGTTGGGGTTCCTTGATTAACACAGCTAATCGCTCTTGAGTGAAGTGTGTGTCCTGTCGATAGCCTAACAAGAATGCGCACGCGCTTGAAGTCGACCACACGCGACCTACTACCCTGGAGCATGCCTTCCCATTACTCACCACGCACCCCTGCATCTGTCTCTGTCTAAAATCCCACTGCTCTGATGTCATCGGCATTGCAAACATAAATCCGATTGGAAATTAACCACTGGCGGAGCTGACCTTAATGTCCCAATAGCCTACGGCGTCCTATCTACTCACCAACCCTCTCTTGTGTCCCTAATTACACATGTATCTTCCCTTCTCCAATTTGTACCTTATACGCTTTCTGGTTCCGCAGACATGTATCTGGGCTTAGGATTAGAACATTACTTAGATTTCGTTTTATTTTCATTGAATCTTTTCACCTGAGAAGCTGATAATGTCTTAGTTGATCAGATTCTAGGGGGAAGGTACAACAGAAGTGTTTTAGATCACCTAACCAGTTTCCTCGTAAGGCACATACAATGTGTTTCTAAAATTCAAGCGCACCATTAGAGTGATCTAAGATTTAGAATGGAAATGTGGGCACATTTGGGATCAAATCACAGCTTTCTGCGCCAGGTTGCTGCATCTGAAACGGATCATCTTCTCAATTTTAACTTAATCAACCCATGCATGGGCCTATACCTTGGTACCTCCAGGAAAAGAAAAGAAAACAAAGAGAAAAAAATATATGGTGTGGGGTACTCTGACTACCTCCAGCTTAGATATGTGATTATGAACAATCAGAAAGTACCTCGTTGGCTATGGCATGGGGTGCCTAGATATGAAAGTAAATGGTACCACGTATGGATCATACACTGAAAACCTGTTGGTGAAATAGGTCCTCTGTGCAGAGGACTTTGGGTCCTCAATTTGAGGGCTGTGGGCCCTCAAATTGATGGGTCCTGGGGGGAGTACCGGGTCCTCACTAAAGTCCTCAATTTGAGGACCCTCAATTTGAGGACCTTTTATGATGTGGTTACTATGGGGTATGTAAGGCTGCCTGTGAGGCTGCATGGGAATAACTACGGGTTATATATGAGGCTGTGTTTTGGTTACTTAGGAGTGTTACTAAGATTTATGTAAGTTGTTTTATGGTTACTAGGGTGTATATGAGGCTGGATAAGAGGTACTCCCAACTTCCCTAGGGTACTAGGGGGTATGTGAGTCTGTGTCATGGTTACTAAGGGCTATGAGGGGCAGAAGCAGGTATATGAGGATAGGTTACTGTTACTAGGGTATGTATGGTCTGAGTGTTACAAGGGGGTATGTGAGGCTTTGCTATGGTTACTATGTGAGGCTGTCTGAGTGTTACGAGGGAGTATACATGTAATACTGTTTCATAGTTACTAGGGGTTATACAAGGCTGTCTGAAGGGTATGTGAGGATGCAATACTGTTGCTAGGAGGTATCTGCTTGAGGCTATATGATGGTAACTATGGGGTATGTGAGGTTGTGTAGTGGCAGATCCAGGAGGGCAGGGGGCCCTGCCCCCTAAGGAAACTCAAAGAATTGTCCTGGGGTAGGGAGGAAGGGATCTTTATAGGCAAATACAATAATACAATAAACCACTCTGATTAACCCCATAGATCCAGAAATTGTCGGTCTCTACCACATGATACAGAAAGTCTTGAAATATTAGAAGTAAAATGATGCATTTTGATGATTTATATTATCAGGGGGGCTAGCCACCATCAAAAAGCACCAGAACATGCCTTTTTACATTTAATTTTTCAAATCTCCTCTGGGAGGAAACAGACATCCTACTTTCAGTGACACAATAATACATCCTTAATGTCAGAGACTCTTCTCACAGCCTCACAACCCCTTAAGTAGAATCCTTCATTGAAATTTAATCTCCTACAGGCCTACTCATGCTGTAGGGGGTAGATTATCTGTGTCATTCAGTGGGTGCTTGTAACCTACAGTGCAGCTACCAGCTCAGGCTCATGCATTCTCGTGAGACTTGAAGCCAGTCTATACATTGGTGAGTCTCCACACCTGTAGTTGTGAAGACTTCACACATGGAGGTGTGATATAGCTAGACATGACGGCACCACCTCCAACCCCATATCTCCAAGTAACCCACAGGCAGCCTCACATACTCCTTAGTAACAATAACACAAACTCATTTATCTCCCTAGTAACTCTCAGATAGCCTCACATTCCCCTTCATAACCATCACTGTCCTCATATAAGCTCTAGTTACCATCAGACATCCTTACATACCACCTGTGGTTGCCATATCACAGCCCCATATCCCCTCTAGCAACCATCGAGCCCCTTAGTTACCCCTTAATAACCATGACATATCCTGCTATAACATTAGTAACCCTCCTTAGTAAGCAAAACACAGCCTCATATATAACACTGTGTAATTCTTAGACAGCCTCACATATGCCCTAGTAACCATAACACTGCCACATATAACTCTTTGGATATTGTCAGCCAGCACTACTTCAGGCACCTATGGCTATTTGTGCTTAAATAGCACATTTTATATTGGTTGCTAGGTAGATACCTTCTGTTGCTAGGCAACTATAGGCATAGCAAGATGAATGTATCATTATTCTTTCATGTGGGTCACTTTAGTTACATCCAAAAGTGTGTCTATAATAGACATTTCTAGTGCTTGCTAGGGATTTTATTACAAGAATTGCTGTTGCTGAGCAACCACTCACCCTAGCGACTAACACTGATGTCCCCTAAAGCCTTTAAAATAACTTATCTTTTGATAGTGAACTTTTTAATGAACATTTATGATGAGAAATTTGCAGGGCTTTTGCACGATATAGGTAAATTTCATTGGTTTCTCGGTAAATATATTGGTTGCTAGGCAACAATAAACCAGGGCAACACATCAACATAAAAACCATGGTGGTTAATCTAATGGAGAATGGAAGGGTAAATTCCTGTAATAAATGGTTTTTTGTCTGTTTTTTAATGAATTATGACATGAAATGCCCTGTTGCTAGGCAAACACTTACCCTAGCAACACAACTATAATTACATCGAAAAGCTAGTAGCTGATTTAGGGGGGATAGGTGGTCTTCAAAAAGTCCTCTAGCCAACCAAAATGCACTTTTTAGAGCAAAATCTAGCTTATAGAGCCGGTTGCCATGGAAACAGCCATAGCAGCCAAACAAGGTTGTACCCCTCTGGAACTTTTTTTTGGGAAGAGAGTAAGTCATGTACATTAAGAAAAAAATAAAATCTTAGTCAGAAAACATGATAAGTACTACCTAATTTCTAGGCCTCTTTTGAGGCCACGCATTGCAGTCTATTAGTGTTTGTTTTACTTTCTAAGTGTGCCCCTAAACAAAGGTAGAATTATGCTCATAAGACTTTACTGGAAACAGATCTCGCAGTACATTAAGGTGTGTATGTGTGCGGGGGGGGGGGCGGGGGTGCACATGACGATGCCCCCAGGATCTGTCAGCCTGGCTTCCCTCCCACAGCTGAGGAATTCCCCGAGTCACCTTTTATTGGGCCATAGATCAAGCGTGTGCCCCTTTGGAAAACGGCCTGCTCATGAAACATGCATGTAAGCATCAGGCATATTAACGAGATCGTTTGTGGTCGGGTCGGGAACAATCTGCTAGTCCCTTCAGTGGCGCCCCCTGCAATTAGTGGTGTGTTGGGCACACGAGGAGGGGTTGGGGGTTAAGGGGTGGATGTGTCCGCCCCATTGTTCCGGTGGAGGGAGGGTGACGACGGATGGGTGTCATCAGTCAACATTACCCGCATTACTCTCCATGTGGACTCCGCATCAAGATCATATCATACCCCCCCCCCCCGAGCATCTGACTTCAATAAAGGTAGCTAGGAGATGAACAGCTGCATGTACAAGTGTGCATATTGTAGCAGGGATCTGTTTGAGAGAAGCGTTGAACCCGATGTAGGCCTACCTCCATTCTCCTACAATGACAACAGCAAAGTTGGATGGTCATGCGCGAGGTAGCATTGCTTGATAAAGCACTATTTCTCCATACCACTGGTCAACGACCTGTAGAAATCAACCGGATAAAAAATGGCATTTCCATACTACTTACATCTCCGTGGGGCGTTTCCACAGCATGATAAGAACTCTGTCATTCACTCCATAGTACAATCAGCCGGGGGATAATCAACCTGATGACAACGAACATTTCCATATACTACTGACACGTCAACTTACATGTACCATTAGCTACCATTTCCTGATAATGAGCTCTTGTCTGAACTGATAACGATGATAGCTTTGGTTGGAGGCATTATTTACATTTCAGATAAAACTCAGGTGGGATCTAACATTTTCATTATCCCCGACCCCCCCCCCCCCCTCCATCTATGAAAGAGTAAATCAGGTCCCAAATAATCTAGTACAACGCGAGAGATTGCAATGCAAGTATCATAGAAGGGTATGTTACATGTATGTAAGAAAGATTATTCAAAGTAAGTTAAGAATACTGCAATATCTTCTAATAATACAGCACACCTTAATCCTATGACCGTTGGTGAACAGACATGAAATGAGAGACTCTAGGATATTTCTAATACCGTGGAAACAATACGTCATGCATATAAACATGGCCTTGTCATAGCATATCCTAGTAGACCTATAGCAGCTCCTACCAATAGGGCAAATCATGTTATTTGTTTGACCACCTCAACATTGATAGGCATAACTGAAGCGGAATGGACAGAACTCATAAACTATTAATGAATATGCCTCGTGATTGGATACAAAACCGAATATCAATACAACACACGGTAACGGCGTGCTTCCTCAGGCGACACTAGAGATTGGCAGTATCTTGTCGCCATGGTAACCACTGTTATCAGAGGTGTCAGCCTCCTGCTCCCTCCTCCTGGTGCAGGGTGAGATGTCTCCTGGGTCTGCCTGTCCTCCTGGGTGCTCCGACATCTTCCTCGTCTCAACAGTTCCTCCTGATAACAAGCAACGCGTCAACTGACCGGCGTCTGGGGACTGAAGAGTATAGTAGTACATCCAGCAATTGCTAAAAGAAGGCACAGCACACATAGTGCAGTAGGTTCAGTACATCCGATGAAAATAACATAAGGAAAGGCACACTACTCTGTGTTATAGTATATTGAACAAGTAACCAATGGATAACTCATGACGAGTGTGTGTTAGTGAAGGATAATGACACAAAGCCATAGGCTGAGTGTTATTAGCCTTTGCTAACACACACGAGTCATGAGTTATCCATTGACTACTTATTTTATACCACGAAACCAATAAATAATCAATAGAATACCAATAAATTCAAGTTGAAAACAAAAATTATTCCCCCTCCCTGGGACTCGAAGCCAGCCACAGTGTGTGTACAGGTACATACACCTCCTCGCCCGACAGCGGACAGCGACAGCGGCCGTCTCGGCTCGGATTGGCAGCAGCACATGGCTAAAGATTTCAATGCGTCTCGCGGTTATGTTTGTGTATAATACACCTCCTCGCCCGGCAGCGGACAGCGACAGCGCCCGTCTCGGCTAGCCTTGGCAGCGGCACACGGCAAAAAATAGTGTACATACACCTCCTCGCCCACCAGTGGACAGCGACAGTGCACACGGCGAAAAAAGAGATGCGCCCGGACTGGGGCTCGAACCGCGTACCTCTGACGGCTGAGCGCAAGGCGCTAACCGCTAGGCCACCGCGTCTCCTACTTTGATTGTGTCTCGCGGTTATGTTTGTGTATAAAACACCTCGTCGCCCAGCAGCGGACAGCTACAGCGCACACGGCTTTGTATCATATCCAGACGTGGTTCAAACCGAGCATTTCTCGTCAGTCCCTGTGGCGCAGTGCATAGTGAGTTGGATTTGGGATGTGAGACTGCAGGTTCGATCCCTACCCTGGCCTGGAGTATTTCGTGGGTTTTAACAGGACATGTAAGGTGTGGTGGTTATCCATGGATAATGGCACTGGGTGCGGGTTATCCATGGATAACCACATGCCTTACAAAATTGATGTTACAGCCTACAGGGTGTGCAATATCGACAGATATGTGGATGGGAATAGCCACCAAAAAGCACTGAGTAACCCAGAAATCGTGGTATAATGTAGTATAGTATAGCCTTCTTACAGTATATACAACAGTAGTACATGTGTTTGCACTAGTTGCTACAGTGCATATAACACAATGTAGAAGCTAACAGTAGTTATTTCATATTGACTATGAATATCCCATGAATGCCCCATTGTTTTGACACTGCACCTCTGTATTTCACTTCTGACTAAAATAACATGAAATGGTTCTGACATGAGAATTGGTCTGACCAGTGACCCTTGCCTATATATGGACAGCACTCCCATCGGTAGCTAACAATAGGTGCAGTGCATCTATTAAACAGTAACCAAAATCAAGAGTGCATCCAACAATAGGTGAAAGGAGGTGCAGCGCATCCAACAGACAAACTGCGTAAAATGTGGCCTACTGTTTTATTTCGGGAGAAATTCACTGAACATAGTTCAAGTTGACTATTCGCCTTTACATATTTGCCTTATAGTGTTTTGGATTAAAGAACAATTCCGTTTCAACGTTGAAGCAATACATGACAAGCAGGTTTTGTGAATATTTTATAATTGATATCGACATGTATACTTAACTAATGCTGTGAACAGTCCGTCCACAAACTTTCGGGTTTAACCTTATCTGAAGGGCTAAATTCTTGATAATAGCTAATATCAGGGGCAGGTAAGAACCTAATTGTATGTCAAATTAATGTGAAACAATCCCAGAAAATGCAGCACAATTTGGAGAGGCGGGGGGAGGAGGGGGTTGGTTGCTCTTGGTGACCTCATCCAGGTATGTAGGATAATCCCACCGTGGGAACTAGATCAGGGACAAGGAGGAACTAAGTAGACTTCCATTAGTGCCAGAAGAAAGCCTGGAGGATTATGTGACCCGGATCTAGTCAACCCCTCTAGCGTCCTGGTACTCCAAACAATGGTAATTGGCATGCATTCTGTTACTCAACACGTATTGACATTCTCCTTATGAGATCCTCACATAATACGATGTACACTATGTGCACCATCATGGAGAGTAAGCTACTGTGTGTAGCAACATACCTCGAGCCTAGTAATTATTACCGTACTTACATGACATTATATTGATCACTTAGTGTAATCTACTTCTTTGGATATACCAAAAGAGCACCGCCTATCAATGCCGAATTTCTCTTGTGCTTGTAGGGTAGTTCCATCCTGATTCGACCACTAGACCCTTTGGTAGGCTACCCTATTGTGGCATTGAGCCTTACTTGAAGTGGGATAGTCAGGCTGTTAGCAGAAACCAAATCACCAAGAGCATTCACATCATTATAAGCTAGGGTTATACATATCCAACATTTTATATTAATTTTTCTCGGCTTGGGGGTAATTTTAAAAGGTACGTGCCTACTTGGTAAAATAACCAATTTTCAACCAAATAACCAATAGGGAAACCAATAAGAACGTGTTTTTTTTAACGTAAAAAACAAACTTTTTTATGGCAGGAATATATAGATTACATAGCAAAAAGCGACCTGAATCCTGAATTAAGAATCGCCAGATCAACTGAATCCACATTTACCCCCTGTTGCCTCTGAGGGAGTTACTGAAGAATGAGGACAGAATGGGAGTTCGACCGAGAGGCAAAACCAAACCATTTTTTTTTCATAATTTGATTACGATCAGACACAGAGAAATGTGTCACCTGGGACTGAAATGGAAGAGAGATTGAGTCACATACATGTAATCGGTTTCCAAGCATTCACGCCAATGAAAAAACACCAATGAAAGAAAATCTATTACATTCAAAAAACGTTTTAAAACATTTTTGACTTAATAAAACGTTCGGTTTTACCTTATAAAAACAGTTTGTTTTTAAAACCTAAAAAATGTTTTCATGGAACGTTTAGAACCTTTCTTTTTGTGTACATGTATGCTTTGATTTTTTTATGTTCAAAACAAACGTTTGGAAAACTTTCAAACTTTAAAATCCTTTTTTTTTTATTAGATAAATGTTTCTTTATTAGATAAATGTGGGGGTCAACACTTAATCATTTATCGAGAAATTGACATGAAAACAGCATATAATGTCTACATCTAAATGAAATGCCATCCCCCCCCCCCAACCCCTTACAACATCCAGGATGTGAGGCTTAAAATCCGAACCTCAACTGCCCCCCCCCCCCCCTTCCAGCGAGATAAGTAGCTTCTGACAGCCCCACAGCCTCGCGCGCGCCAGTCGACTCTTATGGCGGCAGGCGTGTACTATTGATACAGTTGGGCGCCAGAGACTGACAGCACCAGTGACCAATAAATGCTCCTTACATGTACAACTATAGGGGGCACCACATGTCCCGCGACGTCCACCCCACCTGGCAAGATGTTCAGTAACTAAAGAATTGGTACAATTTTTAGGCATGGTTGATGCGATCTACTTCGCTTGGATACTTAGGAGCAGATGTCGATTTTAGAGAGAAATGGGCTTGCACTATTGAAATTTCTCAGCAACCTTTAAGCCAAAAGCACTCACACTCACCCAACAGGGGCGTGGGCGTCCCTCCTTAAAACCATACAATTCTCATTGAATTTGGAAAAGAAAATCAATGATCAAACTGGTGCAATGATCAGAAACAAAATTTAATACCCAAACTGATCATTACTTAACAGTATCCTAAATTTTGTCTAGCCTTTAAGGGGTTAATCAAAAGTTTTTAAGTCTGATACCGTGAGGAAATGTGGCATCTATGATGAATCTAGTACGCTTATAATATTGTTGAAATCTCATTTCTATTCAATAATAAGTAAATAAAAACACCAGAACTCAGTCCAATTCTTTGATATATGCAGATTTATTGTTTCCCGACAAGACAATATACTTGTTATAAACACATACACAATGTCTCGACAACTAACAGCAATGTTCACGTAATCCAAGAATAAATAGAATCACGGTAAGTCATTGTGTAATGCAAAATAAGCATAGATAAAATAGGAACTACCATAAGTCTGCCACATATTCAACTGCTATAGCTCTGAACAATTCCCCAATCACTGCTATAACTTACTTAATGCAATTTCTGGTTATGAATATATTAGGATTCATTCACTACGAGAATTCTTAACTCACAGCACCGTTCATGGGCCCCCTTCATCACTAAGTGACTCTTTTGTAGAGTAATAATGAGACTGGCCCTCTACCTGTATCCAGGTCATAAATTGGGGAGCAAAGCTGCTTCAAGATACAATATGAGCACGCCTTCTTCACCCCACCCATCATCTGGACCTATGTACCCCACACAATGCTGGCAGAGTTTGTCCACAACTATAGCACATAAATAATACAAAAAGAAGGCCTTGTTGAATATAGTGGCAATAATCCACATGGAGAAAGGCTCTGACTGACCAAGTTGGAATTTACACAGCTGTTCTGACACGGCCCTCTGAGACCACACTTAACCTACTGAGTAGTGGCAAACCAGTTACTACTACCTCAGCGATTTCTTGTCTCTTTTCTAACCCCTCTTATTCAACATACCTATGTTCATAATTATGCATAATCTACATATCCCTATCATACAGGCTTAGTACCAAAATAATCTCCCTTGAAGCACTCTGGCCAATATCCTATCTATACTAGCAGTTATCATGGTTACATTTCTAACTTCTACCCGTCAGATTCTGTCTTCTCATTATTTATTTATTCCTCTTGTTAGTAATTTTATTCCCTGTTGTTTGGTTTTAAGTAAAGATTCAGGTAGAGAAAAAAGATGGATATCGGAAAAAGCCACAGCAAAGCAGGAAGAACTGATGAGTATTTGCTGCTGGGTGCTAAGAGCATAAGATGCGTGTCCCTGAATAACAACTACTGTTATACAATTGATCAATCTCTTCTTGTGTTTTTCTTTCTCTATCAAAATCATTTTTTCTGACACACAAAGACGTTGGCACTGCAGAAGCATAAAGATGCATATTCTTTAGAACGCCAAGACTGCATATAACACAAATATTGGAAATAACCACAATATACAAAGACTGATACTGTCGTCAGTTGCAGAATACGACCTACACACAAGTTGTCCTTTGTGCCACATAATTCCTTTTGTATGTTTGAACACTTGCCACTGATTAAAATGGAGAGAACACCAGATATGCACAACACACAACTCAAGACTAGGTCGCTGATAATGCAGGAGTAATGAACAACAGTAGCACATTCACACTGTATCAATAGAGGAACATGAAGCGCTCTACCTCTGTGTAGCCTGTATTCCAATTACATTACTTTTTGCAGAAGAGGGTTGGGGACAGGGATTCTCTATAAAACACCACAGGCTTTTTGAGATGACTACCGTTATAACATGACAGTTATGATGAACAAATACAAACAGGTATTATGTTATTCTATTCTGACTATGAGGGGGTGTGTTGGAGGGATCTACCGGTATCATGAAAAACGGGCATGCAACAAGCTGGAAACTAGGATATAATTATTATATATATTGATATATAACATACAGTATATACATTGAGTACTAGACTAAGTACTTAGAATTGTAAAAAAATACTGACATTCCAACATCATCTGCACCATGTAACATATACCGGGAGGGAATGCTAATGATGAATGCATTCCTGGGCTTTTAAACCAATTATGTAAAAGGTATTATTATTGATTCGTTGTTCTTGATTTGTTTATCACTTGACAGGTAGACAGAAACTCATAAGTGAAACAACACATTCTTGAAAGATAACATTTGGAAACTTCTTATAAAACACAGCTTATAGACGTTTCTTTAAGTTGAGACTCCTTTCGCGGAAAACCAATGTCAACACTTTTATACCAGACTCTGTGTCTCAGTCTCCACCCAAACAGTAAGTTATACATATCATATAGGATCTTCTACGCTCCAAGCATCTTTTACGCTACTTTACTGATGTGTCCTCTGATAATTTCATGGGGATGGATATCAATCTAGTTCTCTCTAATCGAACATAAATGCAAACTGGTTTTGTGAATAAGCAATGAAAAGTCCAAGGGTACAACTCACACGCTTTCTACATATACAAGTAGTACAACATTCAGATAGAACAGTTAACTGTCTACCGTGAATGTTTTTCACCTCAACTCACGACCACTAATAAATAAAACACAGTACACATCGCAACTTCCAACAGTAACATTTTTTGATTTCGCAAATAAGCTCAAATAACTTCTAAATTATATGTCTGTTATTATTAATAATAGTTGCCACATACTAATTCACACAATTGTGATACGACAAAAGATCTGTTCACAGAATGAGAAGTTACATGTACTCAAACAACCAAAAAGGGTTCAGTGATTCTGGTTTTTGTTATGATTTCATATACTCAACAGGAAATGTAGTGTCTATAGCCTTTTATCATAAGTTATATGAATATGCTATACAAACTATGTGTCGACTCCTTCGCATCTCCATTGATACCCTAGCAGAAGTAACACAACTCCTAGTCATATTCAGTCTAGGTTAATCAATGGAAATGCCCGACAGTTCAAGTGTTTTGCAAAATTAAAATCTTTGGAACTAAGTCTGCACTGCAGTACACAATTAACATGTCAACGAGTACCCAAGTATTCTGTCAAGGTATTCACACGTGCTATAGCTTTATTTCCATGGTTCTCAGTGAGTATCACTTCATCCTATCTTAACAGGCCCTCCAGGGTTCTGTGCTGCACATCACTTCAATCAAGCATGTAAAATAACAGTTAAGAATACAGGGTACCTCCATTCAAATGTCATCACACAACTAAGGAGGACACCAATACCTCAATGTCCTCTCTTCATGTCAACTTTTTTTTTCTTGGCTCATATCTTCCCTTTGTTTACTCTTTGTTATATAAAGTCTGATCTACAGCTACAATAATATATTTACATTGACTAGTTGTATTATGAAGGTGGGTGACTCGTTGGCGAGGATGGCGATAATGATGGCGGTGATGTGTGTGAGGCGAGGATGCTGATAAAGATGAGTTATGATGAGTTGTATTTTTTTATTTTACGGCTTTGTTGGGTTGGATTTGTAATGCCTGTTTTCTTACGGTCCCATGTGTGGTCGGCTCGGGTCCATATCGGACAAGGGATGTAGTGGTGGCATCGAGCCTGGCAAGTGTTGCATCATGGCACCAGACATTGAGCCATAGGGCGACATGTAGTTATAAGAGGAACCGCCAGGGGGTGGTGGGTACATAGCATGGTGGGAAAGTGGAGACATGTGGTGGTAGGGATAGGCGCCGTAGCTGCCCATGCCTCCACTCTGCATGCCATGGCCACCCTGGTGGTAGGGATTTCCAATGGCTGAACTGTGTCCGCTACCCATACTGCTCATACCGGACATGGCGCTCATGGCACTCAAGGGGTTGGAGGACTGCATGTCGAAGGCCGACCCTGGGGCATCCAGGCCATCTTTACCAGGATGTCGGGGTGCCCCCAGGTTCAGCCGGTTACTGTCAGAGTCTGTCTCTTTGGATGCTGCAGATGGCATACCACCCATGCCTGGGGTGTTGCCGTGGTAACCACCATACCCACTCATACCAGGATAGGAAGACATCGCAGAGGTGGTGCCGGGCATGTGTTTTGCATATGGGTCGCTTGGTGGCATACCGGGGTATGACGGTGGGGCACTCCAAGGCGAAAGGCCAGAGTACCATGGGGAGAGGCCATGGTGTGACATACCGTAGCTTGAGGAATGACCCATGTGGCTGGGGTACATGGGTGGCATTGAATAGCCAGGTGTGCTTCCATATGGAGATGACATGGCACTGGAGAAGCCAGGGTAGGAAGGTGCAGCTGAAGGTGGGTGGTCAGGCTGCTGTGCAGGGGGTACAAGGTCTTTCAACAAGGAAGAGGCGCTCTCCATGGGCTTGGGCGCATTGGGGGCATTCATGGAAGTCTGGCTGCTGGGTCTATCTGCTGAGTGACTGGTACTTGGGTGGGATGACTCCGTCTTTGAAGATGACATGGAGCTTGGTCGTGCACTACGGTCAGCTGATCTATCAGCTGACTTTGAAGATGATGAGGAATTGTGGCGTTTGGCTGGAGTTGGTTCTTTGGTGTTTGACAGCCGGTGAGATTCTGAACTGGCAGGCTGTTGGCTACTACTGCTGCTGGTACTAGAAGCACGGTTGTGGTCTTGTGAAACATTACCCATTTCACTGCGCTTCGTACTCTCATTTGGCATATTCAAGGGTTGTTGGGAAGACGGTTGGGAGGAGCTGGCCATATTGAAGTGGCCACTGTTGTCACTTGCTCTTCCCATATCGGAATACTGACTGTCCATGCTGTTTGCCCGCCCAACACTCCCTAAGCTGTGGGAGCTGCCTAGATTTTGGGTGCTTCCCATGCTCTGAGGGCTACTCAAATTTTGTGAGCTTCCCATGCTCTGGGAGGAACCCAAATTTTGAGAGCTACCCATACTGTGTGAACTTCCCATACTCTGCGAGCTGCCAATATTAGGAGTGTTCCCAATGTTTAGTGTGCTTCCCAGACTTGGAGTGCTGACAATGTTCTGTGGACTACCCATGGTCTGTCCACTTGTCATAGATGAGGTGTTAGATAGCGTTTGTGTTGATCCCATTTCAGTCCGACTCATCGACGGCTGACTACCCATGCTGAACTGATTGGGCAGGCTCGTTGGACTACTCATCGAGTTACCTGGCATCTTGTCCATTGTGTCTCTACCCATGTTACCGAATTGTCCGGACATGCCTGAGTGACTGCTTAAACTCGATTGAGATCCTATGTTTCTTGACTGTTGTCCACCCACATTGAACTGACTACTGATATTTGATGGCTGACTGCTTCCCATGTTGCTGGACTGGCTGCCAATAGTTTCAGATCTCCTCATATCCATTTGGCTACTACCACTTGCCTGTGATGGCATATTTCCTGGCATCATACCTGATGATCGCTCCAAGTTATTAGACATGTTCATCTGATTCATGTTGCCCATTGGGTTATTAAATTGGCTACGCATTGGGTTATTGTACTGGTTATCCATGTTCCGGCTGCCACCCATGGTGTAATTCATTCCCATATCACCAGCTGGTCGACCCATACTGTTCGACACGCTCATATTGGCTGAACTACCCATGCCATACTGAGAACTGGCCATACTGGAACCACTGCTGGTCTGGCCCATGAATTCCTGGTTCGACATAAATTGATTGCCAAAAGACCTGCTTCGGTCCATGCTTCCCTGCTCAATCCCACTTGTGGGCGGCACCATGTCACTTTGAGTGTTCATTCCAAACTGACCAGGGCTGTAGTTGTTCTGGTTGCCACTGTTACCAACTGAGGATTGACCACCACTGCGCTGACTACTACTGGTAGTGATAGATGTGTTGGCGTTGGCAGTTGTGTAGTTGGGCATTTGACTATTGTCCATTCTACTGTTAAACATGTTGGAGCGATTCCATGCCATGTTCTGGTCCATCATGTTTTGGTCCTGATGTTGCCCAAGTGGACTGTCCTTGCTATTTATACTTCCAGCCTTGTGTACCTGACTGTCTTTGTTCATTAAGTCTTTCTTGTCATTTGCCAAGGTAGCACCTTCCTTTGCCTGACCCTCTTTATTTTCTTTGTCTCTTTGGTTCTCATTTGATGGTGACTGTTGAGTTTTTAAATCCTGTGCCACAGAAGTGTCCTTAATGGGTGGCAGAGGTTGGCTGATCAAGTCCTTCAGCATATCCCCAGACTCTTCTGCCTTTTCTGGTGTACCCATACCATCCTTCTCCATACTGTTATCTGGCTTCAAGCTATCACTTCCGGAATCCACCTCCTTAGAATCTTCCTTAATGCCAAATGGTACTGTCTTCACTAGTTGCTCCTTCCCCTTGGCCATTTCTTTCTCCCTGACCATTTCAATGTCTTTGAGCAGTTGAGGCTTTACCTCGTCCTTTACTATAGGTTTCAGGGTCATGCCCTGTGGAATGGTTTTCAAAACCAACTTGCCATCAGCGTCCTTGATCAGTGCCGTCTTTACTTCGTCCTTACCATCACGCTTGATGTTTTTCATCATCCCACCCTGAACTGATGGGTTTGCATTGTACCTTGCAAGGACATCGGCAACGATTGCTGCGGCTTCCTTCTTGGTGTCTACGTTTGGCGTTCCTGCTTTAGCAGCAGCAGCAGCTTTAGCAATTTGGGTTGATGCAAACTTGTCTGGCCTGATAATACGAACTCCTGCTGGATACCTTCCAGCCATGGGACCACCAACCTTTGCAAGACTATATGGCATGTTGGGGTTATTGGGGTTGCGAATCAGGGTGATTGGCATCCCCTTAGGGTTGGCTATTTTGCCTTGCTGCAATAGCGTCTGCATCTTCTCTCTGGAGATGACCTTCGTGCCATCCGGTCTCTGATTGGCAAGTAGAGATCCTCCAGAAAGCAGATCCGTCACACTCTTGGTTGACAGCGTTGTGACCTTGTTAGGATCTGGAAGTAAAGAGAAAATAATTAAAGCTGTGCAAACATATCACTGGCATATACGAGATCAGTGACAAAATATACGCTATATGCATACATTTTTCATTAGCCAATCATTTTCATCAGACATCCCCTTTTCTAAAAATACATCGATAAAAAATCCATTCTACGGAAAACTATATCATTTGGATGTCATGAAATGCAAACAGCAAGAACCTACCCCCTCCTGTACCAGGTTTGGTGAGTGTACGTTGAAGGATCGGAGATGATGCAGTCGTAGTAGCACCAAGTTTTAGTGCGTCAGGTGTGGCATTTGGCATCATAGAGCCAGGTGTTGTTTCTGTTCCTTTCGGGGCTGACCTCACAGCGAAGATCTTCCCGTTGTTTGTGCGAATGTAAACACCTTTAGGTGTCTTGATGACCAGAACTGTTTCACCAGCTGGAATTTTCTGTGGACCCGTGTTGTTGGCTGCATTTGAGGGAATGTTTATGTCTGGAAATAAACGCAAGACATATGAGTATTCTATTATTCAACTCAGCACCTCATTCAGAGACCAGTGGTAGTTAAACTCAGGAACACGAGGAAACCGTTGGCAGATTTAGTCGGGGGCTAGCGCCCCCTCCCTTTTTTTGTATCTGTACAAGGATGTTATTTGGTTACTTTGGGCCCAAAATCTGCTGAAAAATATGTGGGGACGCCACCCTCCTTTTGGGCTGAGCCTCCTCCTTTTCCAAATCCTGGATCTGCCACTGCAAATGGTCCATTTATATTACAAATTCCAGAGAAGTATGAGGGGTATTCCATAAATCCCTGATTGTTTCCTAGTATGTTTTAACCAAAAAGCGGGAAAACCCTATTTCAATGTCTTGGGGAGGACTCAGGGTAACCCGTCAATTCCTAATTTGAGTACTGACTGCCTTCAAATGATTTGACAGTTCCCACAGAGTGAGTCATACTTTATAAAACACTGATATCTTACCTGTCGTTGTCTGTATTTGGTGGACTGTGACACCTGGCCGCAACAGCGAGGAAACTGGTATGTTGCCTGGCGTGCCAGGTGTGGCGGTCCGGGGTGCAACAGACACGGGTGTGGACATCATTGGGCGCACACTTGCAATAGGCCTGTTTCCGACCTGAGGCTGCCTCGTAGGAATACAGATGACTTGCCTGATCTCACCGTTCCTATAAGGTCAAAGGTCAGCAGGGGTTAGTGGAATCACTGTTAGATTTAAACGATGAATCTTTGAAAAGGGGACCAAATTTCATTAATATATCTTATATAGTTATTCATCTTCTAGGCACTTAACTTCTGCATAAGCTTCCTGTGATCATTATCAGCAGATAAATTCATGTAATCTACATTTGCAATATTCAATTAAATTTGAAGGAGAGATAGACAGAGATTCTTTTTCATTTTTTACTAACGTGAAGATATACAAAGTGAATACTACATTTAATGATGCAACGACAGTGATGTTACATTATATTAGATAAGGATTAACGTCAAATTCAATTTATGGCACGTGAATGGTTAAAACTAAAAAGTGACTTGGAGGGAAAAGGCATCTTATATAATGCACAGGGAAATAAGGAAGTTTTTCCCTTTAACATACATCGTCTACAAAGGAATATTATTATATTGGTATTTACTCCTGTGGTAATAATAATAATATACCCTTCACCGTACACACGATGAGTACAAAGAAAAGGATCAGATAAGAGTGCACTGTCAGTTATCAGCCTCCGACATCAAACAATTACAGGCAGATAGTCATGATAAACAGAACACTCTCCACAACAAGGCTCTTCAAAGAAAACTCCCCAAAATCAAAGCACCACACGGTTAAATATTATTTCCTTCAAGAACCCTTTTTTTTCAAAACTGATCAGTCAGAAATATGAACAACATCTAGACGTTCAAAATTACCACGGCCACAATAAACTACATGCCCCATAAAAAGACTTTTCTTATTTTATTCATAGGAGTAGTTTAAAACATCTACTGCTACATTTGTTCATTTCGGACTTCTCAGTTATGAAAATGAACCAGTAACCACACTTTGTACAATGTAAATGAGGTAGTAACGGAGAGGAAGTAGAGAAGCAAGTACTCTCCTGTTTCGGTTCAATTTGCAGCTGTTGGGACACTGATAAAGGGCATGGGCACCTAGGAGTGCACAATCAGTGTTGGACAGGTCTTAATCAAGCTACTTAATCAAAGCGGTTTTAGATGTAGGTTCCTCTTTAATCTAAGTCCTACATCGATCCACTATTACAAACTACTATCCATGAGTAGACTCAGGTCTGGCAATGCGATGGATAGATTCCTTTTGTATGTTCTACAGTGGAACCTATTCTCTTAAAATGAAATAAAGAGTCCTTTCCATGTATAAGCAAGCAATGCCTTAAATTGGGAGGTGTCTTAAATGTATTGAACCTTACCTCCTATATTCTGGACTTTAGACGAAAAATATTTTGAATGAGAGGCCATTTGTTGTACGTGCTGAAATCTGTTTACCTCTTTACCTTTTTCATAACTTCTATTTCTAGTCTGGGATATTTGGCTGGCAGTAAATAAACATATTCAACATCTCGTTTGTGAGCCTGCTGCAGAGAATAGTTTGCTTGAAATGCATTCTGAAATGGCCTTGCCTTTGATACTTTTTTTATCATTTACAAATTATAGGGGGGAAAAGAAGGTTTTTCCCCGTGCCAAATCAGTACTTTTACTTTATTACTCTTCTGCTAGGGAAGGGTATCGGGGGACAGGAGGAAAGTGAAAGGACAGGTGTGAGTAGTGAACATAGCTTAGCTTACGCATTTTTCTTGTAGACTATAGTGACTTGCCTGCCCGGGGGCTGGCGACTTCCAGCGTCATTCTTCTGATAGAATGCTGAATATGATGGACGCGTGTAGGAAATGTTCATCTTTTTCTCCATCTCATAACCCTGCTTGGCTAGTCGCTTGTCAGTCTTTGTTAGCTTCTCCTCCTTGCGGTCTATCAGCAGTGACTCGTGGGTGAACGGCGCCTGAAGCAAATTCAAGGAAACAATGAAGAAAGCTTTATTAACGCTCACATACCTTTGTCTAACCTATCATAGTTCATATCATAACTGAAACTGTGACCTGATACCAAAACTACTGCTATGTTGAACGATATATGCAAACTAAATTAGCTGATAAATATCTTTACCTTTGTAATCCATGTGTTATACTGCTTTATGAGTTCCTTCAGGAGTGGATCACCAAGCGACTCTATCTCCTTCGAGTCTGGTTTAACAGGATCAAAGTCTTTGTCCTGAAAGCACAGAGAACAATTAATTTGTTTGTGTACTTCCTGGTTTTAATCAACAGTTTAACCTTTCTATGCAATCCATAATTCCACAAAGTGAGGGTTTGCACTGATTTTTATTACTGAAACTATGATTTTATCATACTACTTGGCTCATATTCTTCTACTACAGGTACCGGTAAGTGTTCTTTTAATTACTTGGCTACATAAACAGAGACAGAAAATTATTCAATACGTTGTCCTTTGTGTGTTTTGTAAATATCTCTAGCGAATCAAAGAGGTGGGGGGAGGGGGAAAGAAATTCCATGACCACGACTTTCGTCACAAAATTATATGGCAGGATGGACATTTACTAGGTAGGTGTTACACAGGTAGAGAAATGAATTATTGAATTGAACATAACGAAATAATAAGCCTACCTCATACTCAAGTAGCGTGTCCACTTGGCTTCTCGTAAAGTTGGTTTGTGGTTGTAATTCATCAACAACACGATCTATTGGAAATTAACAATTCAATTAATACCAGGGAATGACACTGAAACTTGATATTTTACAAGGATATTAGAAGTATTAAACAACAGAGCCCACCATCCGATGATAAAGAATATTTACACATGTATTTCTTAAGACACGCTTTCAACAAACTTAAAGGCAAAGTATGTCATACCTGACATTCCCTGTTTGTTGATTTGCCGATCATAAATTTTCTTCTCTAGTGTGTTGTCAGTGACAAATCGATACACATAACATCTCTTCTGTTGGCCATATCGGTACACGCGGCACACAGCCTGCGCATCATGACATGGGTTCCACGACGCATCAAGGACCACTACTCTGTTGGCACCAATCAAGTTGATACCAAGACAACCAGCCCTGCAAGCACATAGCTCATGTTTAAATATATGATACGAAAATCGAACAGGTATCAACCCACCTTTTACCTTGTAATTTGCTATTTTCTCTAGTGTTTGCAGTAGGAATACCATTTGTACATTTGGTAATACAGACTATTATACGTGCAATACCATGCAATAAGCAAAACAGCAATGAAAATATTGGTATATATATATGTATACATGTATTTTCATAAATGATATACGGGTATGTGTATATAGGTAAATGTGATAGATAAGTGAATAAGTTCTAGATGAAGGCAAGTTATCGTTGCACTTTATCCTACCTTGTGGAGAGCAGGAAGACGTGCACTCGATTATTATTGTAAGCGTTGAATTCATTGATAAGCCGTTCTCTCTCAATTCCTGGAGTACTGCCATCAAGACCTATGTCAAGAAAGAAGCATGCCAATCAATTCATACCTCAATCCAAATGTACATGGATATCTCGTATGCAAGCATAATTTTTTTTTTTGTCTTTTATCTCAGAACATGTAGTACCGGTATCAATAGATCCACATTTCATCTCTTTATTTTTCATTAAAATCTTTAACACTTATTGCTTTAATATATTCATGTATCATAACACTTTTGAAGTGGATACACTTAAAGATAGGCGACAGATGGGCAGCAATGTGTTGCACACTGTGTATAACTTAACAGTTTGAACGACTAATATGGGTGAAAGTAATAACTTAAATCCCACCAATTCACACTTACGGAAGTAGCTCCTGTTCTTAGCCCAGTACTCGTTCATGTAGGGCAGTGGAATCCTAGACTGTTGTAAGTACTCCTCGATGAGATTCAAAGTGAATAAACTTTGGCTGTGGGTAAAAGTTATCAAAGGTTATGCGATATGGTGATAACAAATGCTAATAAGTTATGAAAATCGGGACAAATGCCGTTACAGACATGGCTCCCTGCTTCCACCAAGAGATCTAAGTAAGAAATCATCCCGTTATCCTTTAAGTGAGAATAATCAATTACCTGAATACGAGAATTTTATCACCAGCTTTGAGTGTCTCTTCAATAAGAGCCATCAGTAGGACAACCTTGCCTCCATTTTCCATCATCCCACGTGTGTAGGTCTTCATTATTTCTTCAGCCTAAAATGAACACATACATGCAGAATGAAACTGTGCCTCCAACATGTGTCGTCACCTTTATGCATTTCCTGGCTATGTGATATGGCTGTACATGTATATAAAAGCTTTAGATTAAAACTCCTAAGTCAAGTCCTTCATGCTAGTACCCAGATGTTTGAAATTGTTGCAGCTATAGCTTCTAACAAACTCTGTGTGTGGCTTTTACGACTGTTTTTGGCACTATAAAACAGTATTAAACTGTCAATTTTCAAGCCCTGGGGGCGGCCTATAGCTTCTCCCAAAGCGCCCAAAGTCGGCGGTACAGCTTATACGAGAGAATTTATAGTAACTCCTGTTTAAGGACTGGCAGCAGGAAAGAAATCTTACGTCAGATTTTAAGGGTCATAAATCATTTGTGGCTGCAATACTCACAGAATCGATTGATAACATACAAATCTGTTTATGCCTCAGATAAGCACTCTATCCATCACTTTCCCCATTTCCATCAGACAGATTTCTCAAAAAAAAAATAACCCTAAACAACCAATCTACCTTATACATGTAGCTTTCATATTTCTGTATTGTCAATGTAAATGGACTTGAAGAGCTGTCAAGAGGATCAGTCTAATATGATGTTTAAGAAGACTACTTTATCACATGATACCCCAAACTTCCTTAACAGTGTTGCCCAAATGACGCCGGCAAAACCAGCAGAGATTTTTACAGGGTTCTCCACACAGGAAATACACAGGCGGGACTACCGTGTATTTTCCACTGCCGCCCTTTTACTCTTATTTAAAAAGCACTGCCTGTCTGCTTCTCAGCGCACTATAAACTTTCTATGCCTTTTTGAATGGTGTAAATCAGCCGATTAGAACAGAATTTTTTCTCCTTCAAAATCCTAACCAAACTTTGTTGCTTTGGGGCACAATTATCATCTCAATTTTCAAAAATTCCCTGCGATTTGCAATTTTTGTGAATTTGATTTGTAAACATATTTCTCTTTAGTTACAATGAAAGGTATATGGGCACATAAAAGGATCAATGTTCATATGGCCTGCATATGATGCTGAGTCACAAGACATTTTGGTCCGTGTTGATAAATAATTTTCGGCAACACTGCCTTAAACAAATCAGTCTCACTTACCCATTCATAGCTGATTTCATTGACTTCCTTCTTTGTAGAGTCTTTGGTCTCTTCATCGGGTTTAGCTTCCCCTGACTTAGCCTTATCGTCAGTGGCATCATCTGTGGATTTTGTGGCATCCGTTGAGGTTGCGTCAGTTGCAGTAGCTGTTGAGGTGGATGAGGAACCAGTGGATTTAGTCACATTTGCTGGCGACCCTGTCCGTGACCCGCTATCTGGACTCCGTTCTTTTGTTGCGGCACTGGTAGAGCTGTCACTTGGGGTATTCGGAGTAGTAGGGGCAGATGGGTAGTGGCCATAATGCCGAGGGGCTGGTGGTCCCAAAGATGGAGGAGCACCTGGCCCACCCGGAGCATTCTGACCACCCGAACTACCCTGGCCACCCGGCATGCCCCCCATGTTAGCTTGGTTTTGATTATCCATATGGCCAGGACCATTTGACCCGGGCATCCGCATGTTGTGTGGTCCACCATAGTATGGACCTGATGGGCCAATGGGCTGTCCAGACATATCCATACCTTGGTTAGAATGCCCCATGGGCCCTCCAGGCTGATTTGGACCCATTGACTGGTTTGACATCATATTGTTCTGCCCATAGGATCCCATGGATTGATTGAAACCACTCATCTGAGATTGTCCATACATTCCCATTGAGGACTGGTTGAAGGAACCCATCGATTGATTGTAGTTGCCCATTTGACCATAAGGTCCCATGTTCTGAGGTCCATTTGGTCCCATATTCATAGGACCATTCTGATTCATATTCATCCCCATGTTTTGATTCATATTTTGGGGCCCTCCCGGTCCCATTCCTTGGGCTCCATTCCCTCCCATTCCTTGAGAACCATTAGGGCCTGTATTTTGTGGTCCATTAGGTCCCATGTTCTGAGGTCCATTAGTTCCCATGTGTTGTGGCCCATTTGGACCCATTCCTTGAGGTCCGTTTGGACCCATGTTTTGGGAAGCATCAGGGCCCATATTTTGAAGACCATTGGGTCCCATACCTTGAGGTCCATTTGGCCCCATGTTTTGAGTGCTATTAGGCCCCATACCCTGAGGTCCATTTGGCCCCATATTCTGTGAACTATTGGGTCCCCTACCTTGAGGATTGTTGGATTCCATATTTTGAGGGCCATTTGGTCCCATCCCTTGTGGGCCACTGGGTCCCATACTTTGGGGACCATTGGGTCCCATTCCTTGTGTACCATTGGGACCCATTCCTTGTGGGCCATTGGGACCCATTCCTTGTGTACCATTGGGACCCATTCCTTGTGGGCCATTGGGACCCATTCCTTGTGGGCCATTGGGACCCATTCCTGGTGGGCCATTGGGACCCATTCCTTGTGGACCATTGGGGCCCATTCCCTGTTGCCCAGTCGGTCCCATTCCTTGTGGGCCATTGGGTCCCATTCCTTGTGGGCCATTGGGTCCCATGCCTTGAGGCCCGTTAGGACCCATACCTTGTGAACCATTGGGCCCCATACCTTGAGGGCCATTTGGACCCATAGGGCCCATATTCTGGGGGCCATTTGGTCCCATATTTTGGGGACCACCAGAGCCCATACCATGTGAGCCACTGGGTCCCATGTTCTGTGGTCCATTAGGGCCTAGATTTTGTGAGTTCATTCCCATATTTTGAGATCCATTTGGACCCATATTCATAGGCCCACCCTGACTGTTCTGGTCCATGTTCTGCTGGTTCATATTTTGATGCCCCATGTTCTGTTGGCCCATATTTTGAGGACCCATGTTCTGTTGGCCCATATTTGGGTGCCCCATTCCCTGTTGTCCCATGTTCATAGGACCATTTGGACCCATGTTCATTGGACCTCCAGGACCAAAGTTCATTGGGTCTCCTCGTCCCATATTCATCGCTCCGCCTTGTCCCATGTGTGGTCCTTGCTGCCCCATACCCATTGGGCCCATGTTACCAGGTGGCCCCATTCCATACATTCCTTGGTTATTTGGACCTGGACCACCATAGTTGTTCATGCCTTGACTCCATGATGGGGTACGACTGCCCATTCCTCCAATTGGTCTGAATTGTGACATTGGGTTTGGTGGGGGCACCAATGGCGGTGTGGGTGCCGGAGTCGATGCAGCTGAGGACCTTGATGACGAGTTCTTCCCACTTCGGCCCTTTTTCTTACCACCCGTACTAGTTGCTGGCGTTATGTCATCTCCGATGTCAAGATCATCTTCATCTGCTTCTTTTCGCGCTTGCATGACCTTGTAGAGTACATCCGGGTGATTCCAGATCTACAAGGGAAACCATTGCACAAATACTTCATTATAGAGACACCATATCAAATAATCCTCATGTTGACTGCGCAGTGAAAGAACTACCGTAAACTCCCGCATAGAAGACGCGCTGCGCGTATAAGACGCACCCCAAACTCAGCACATGCATTTTCGTGTATAAGACGCACATTTTAAGGCTAAAATTTTTAAGATTAGTACATTTCTATAGTAAAATTACCCCTCGTATAAGACGCACCCCCAATTTCAGTACATCCTATAAGACCCCCCAGCATTTTGTTTGGCGTAGAGGACGCGTCTTATACGCGGGAGTTTACGGTAAATACATAAATTACACATACTACAAAGATTATGTATCAATGCGCTATTTATCAATTAAGTCTGTGATTAACACACATTTGAAAAGTAATAAAGAAATCCATTCACAAAGTTCATTCAAATAATTTTCAAGTAATTTTCAGTGATACCTCAGGATGACCTAATACCAATACCCCATTCTACAAGTCCATGAATTACCTACCTTGCAGCACACAGAGAATGCCTTGAGTGGATTGCTGGACACCATGGTCTGGACACTTTCGTTCTGCATTGCGTCCATAAAGGCGCTGTAGAGTTTACGTTGAATCGGGGACATCCGCACAAAGAGCACATGTTCTTCTTTTGGAGGCAGTGCGTTTTTCAATACTGTGTGCCCACGCCTTTAAGGGATGAAAAAGGTTATATTCAGTAAGGTGTAAATATTCACTTTGATTTCTCTTAGATAAAATAAGTTTTTTTTTTGTGTTTATTCTTTTTCTTCACAATATGGTGAGGAATGTATATCGCTATCGCTGGAGCAATACTTATCTATATGGGCATAATGTAATCAAGATTAGTTAGCCAATATCAAAATGTAAGACCTCACCTTTGTACAAATCCACTTAGCAGACTGTAAAGCACGTGAGAACGATATCTCATCAGCTTTCTGTCCTGCGGTGTACTGTCAACACACTGACCATTCATAATGGGCCGTTCAAACATGTTACTGAACTCGGTCTTTGTACCAAGGTAGTTGGGGCGCACAAAGTCCACCATGCACCAATATTCGATGAGGTTATTCTGCAGCGGGTAACCAGTCAAGACGACTCGCCGCCTAAAAGATAAAGCGAAATGTGTAGTTTGTAACCCCAGAGAACAGCCTGAATCTATCACATACATGTATATGTATGCAATAAGTTTTTGCCCCCCCCCTCCCCCCGCCCAAATAAATTTAAATACAATAGTAATCAAGCTTTCATTTTTTTCAGGGATGTGATTTGAAAATCACCCAAATGTAGGAAGATTTTATAAGTCCCACTATAATAGGGTGTTTCCACTTGAGAAAATAAGACTTAGAAAAGGATCTTTGTGCATATAATGGGGGTCTGGACATCCCCCCCCCCAGGAACCAAAGGAATTTTTGAACATCTGGAGGCCAAACGGTGAAATCTGGTGCAGTTGTTTAGTACCAGACCCCCACCCCCCTCTGTAAAATATTTTCTCAATGGATTTCAGAAAATCACGAGGGTCGACTTTTTGGCTCCTCCAATTGGAGGAGAAATCACATTCCTGTTTATTGTCTTTCAAAGTATATGCACAGAGAAGAAGTTGGGCACTGATTAACATGAATTTGTGATATAGTTTGAGAAATTGGTTATCTTTATTGAAAACTTACTTAGTTTTCAGGTTTTTCAAAGTTTGTGAGATGCTGGCGTGGCTGTTCTTGATACGGTGGCCTTCGTCACAGATGACAAGGTCAGGGCCAGGCTTCATTAGGCCCTCATGGATTTCTGGAGATATCAGACACGAAATAAGACAAAGAAGCAATAACTCTACAAAAACAGGTGATTTTAAAGTTTGTGTATTTGCAACATCTACAAAGGCGAATCTTGCAACTTAACGAAAAATCCAATAATAATTCTCAAGTTTCTGGTAACCGATTAAGGCGTCTAGGCTTAGCATGAATGGAATCTTAATTCCATTATTATTCCATTATACAATTATCAATGTTAATTTGACTTACTGTTAAGTCTTTCTTTGTTTTTGTCCTCCTCTTCTACATCAATGACGTCATTACCACTACTCTTTTTGTTCTTTTTATTCTTGGGTGCGAAGGTTCGTTTGGATATCAGCAGGCGGTACATTTCATAACCCATGAGTAAGGTGCCACCATCCTTGGCCCAACGTGCTGAAAGGGTACATACCACAGATCATTAAAATCTTCTCATAAAAAGAATCATATCTTAAAAACGTATTAAAATAATTGGATTTCAAATGCTACTCAGTACTCAATATACATGAAGTAACCTGGGATTCTACTTATGTACATTGTACGTCAATATCAGCCTAACCTGTTTCCTGGTAATTATAATAATTTGAACACAATATAGGTAACCAAGGCCTTAAAGGGGGGCTAGCACGGCGAATTTCAACATGGGTACCTGCCAAAAGATCCTGCACGAATCCGTGGGACCTAGCGGAAATTTTGCAACGATCTGATTGGTCAATGGGTGGTCACGTGACCTTTTAATGCGCTGGTTTATTCGCCGTGCTAGCCCCCCTTTAACCAACAAAATCAATTCTAATGTACTTTAAAGCAACATCAAGGTTTTACTCACTGACTACTTCAGCTCGTGCTGATGTTGTCTTGTGGGAATCATTTATATAGAACACCTCAAACTTGCGTGGCGTGATCATCTCTGGTGGGGCATGCTTAATGGTCTCACTGTCTGCCGTGGGAAGCCACATGTCAAACTCATGAAGCCAGTTCTGGAGAGTGTTCACTGGTACGATGACCAGGGCAGTTTTGGCCGGTGTGCACCGGAGGAATATATCGATGAACGAGATCAACTAGAAATTCATTAAAAAGAACAAGTCATCATGAATGCACTGCTGACCTTGGGATTCATAATCTTTCTTCTCACTGAAATAAGTAATGAAATACATGTTTCATTAGTTGATTCACGTTCAACCACTGATAAGTACCCATTACCGTAAACTCCCGCGTAGAAGACGCAGTGCGCGTAGAGGACGCCCCCCTAACTTGTCAATGGTTATTTTGCGTATAAGACGCACCTCTTAGGTACCAATTTTGTAAATTCAGTACATTTCTATAGTAAAATTACCCCTCGTATAAGACGCACCCCCAATTTCAATACATCCTATAAGACCCCCCAGCATTTTGTTTGGCATAGAGGACGCGTCTTATACGCGGGAGATTACGGTACTTTGGACGTGTATGACTACTAGGCAGGAATGTCCCCCAAAACTGCAAGTAAAATGAAAATGAGCTGTACTCACCTGTATAGTTTTTCCAAGACCCATGCTGTGTGCTAGGATACAGCCAAACCCATTGCTAGTCTTGTATCGTTCAATAGACTCGACCAAGTTGTCATACAGAAATCTTATACCGCCAACCTGAAATGATAACAAATACATCATGTAAAAACATAGAAATTACAATGATGAATTGGAATACTGTTCTTCTCACATTCCCCACTGTTACCTAAACACAGAGTTTCGAGAGTGAACCGTATACTAACTGATCGTTTAATCCCCACAGAACTTGATCTAAATCTCCACTTTGACCACATACTGTAGTAAACTGGTGGTGCAGGTTGTGCCACATCATTTACGGTATAGGAAGTATCACAAACCTGATGTGGCTTGACCGCAGCTGCAAGCTGAGGTGCAAGAAAGATGTCTTCTTCCTCGGGCGGATGCCCAACGTTGACAAGTACGCGCCCCTCTTCATCTGGCAGATTTAGTTCGTCCTTGACATGGAGGCCACTGTTCTCAGCGTCATCGTCATCCTCTGGGTCACTTGGCACCACCTTACAGTCCTCGTCTGAACTCGATAAAGTGATCACGTCCGCTGAAAGTTCCAAGTGATACACCATTGTAAATTTACCAAATGATTCACAATTATAAGTCTAGTCTCTATATTGATTCATTCATTAAAAATAGAAAGATTTAGCTTTCAATAAAGAATGAGCAACGATAAGCAATCATATAACCAAAGTGCTTTAAGTACTCACCATCTTTTCCCTTCTTATCTTTCCCCACTTTGTCTTCCATTTTTATGGCAATCTTCTGCGGTACTTCCATGATGTCATCGTCCTTCTGATCCGACTCAGCATCTATAATTGAAGTATAGGAACAAGTCATTTAATTTTGGTCTAAGTTGGATTTTTCAAGGGCGATGATGGTGATCGATTTCCTCATGGATCTAGATCTATACATACAAGAAAGGGAGACATAATCCTCATGGACAGACGCAAGGTCCGTTTTCATCTAAGCATCTTAAGCTGGCATAAGATCTTGGGTATCAACATATAAGGGAGAATCTGATACCTATAATAGATGAATATGTATTGTACAGAAAGACATGAAAGAAGGGCATGAAACACTCTGGATCGCAAATAATTTTTAAATAACTCCGGGTACACACAATATTAGGAACATCAGACACCTACCTTCTAATAGCATTTTGAGTTCAGATCTTCCTTCTTCAGCCTCTCGTTGTTGCATGGCAAGACGTTCTCGTAATTCCATCAAACGTTGCTTTCTCTCCATTTCTTCTTGCTGGGCACTCTTTGTTGCAGATTCCAACTTGTCACCAGATATAATTTTTCTGTAAAAACAAAAGATTTTAAAAAATAGATGGGGATGCGCTTTTTTTCATTTGTTCTATATCTAAATTATCCGGTACTTTCTTTGAAGCTGATATTCATAAAGGCTAGTTCAGAATTCAGATGTCAACCTACCGTAATTACTTTTCAGTCATAAGGTTGTTGTTTTTTTCATTTTGTATACATGGTGCAAATATGGTATTAACAAGATGGACACAATTAGGGACATACAAATTATAGAGCACATACCTGATATTTTTTCTTGTTCCCTTCTTATTATCCTTTTCTGCCTTTTCTTTCTCTTCGTCATCTTTCTCTTCCGTTGTTTTCTTTCCCTTCTTCCTTCGTTTGCTTTTCTTATCTGTCCCTGTGTCTGAATCAGAATCATCATCGTCATCACGATCAGCCTTTTTCTTCCTTTTCTTCACAACTCGTTTACGCTTTTTCTTGGGCGGTCCGTCTTCATTATCACCCGTCTTAGGCGTGCCTTCACCGCCTTCCTCCCCTGCCTCCTCCTTAATGAGTGCATCAATCTCGTCATCAAGTTCATCCTCCTCATAAAACTCATACTCTTCATCCTCATCATCTTCTTCATCCTCATCTTCGTCGTCTTCATCATCTTCAGCTTTCACCTCTGTTTCTTTCTCTATTTGTTTTCGCTGCCTTCTTAGTTCTGCCTCATCCTCCTCTGATTCATCGCTATTGTATTCAGATGGTGGTCGATCCTCAGCAAGTGAAGCCATAGCTTCATCAGTTATATTTTCCATGTCAAATTTACTAAAGTCTTCTACTGCCATTTTTATCATGGCTGCTTTACTTCCCTTCGTTTTGCCTTTTGAGCCATCTTTGGTTGATTTTGAGTCATGCTGTCTACTGTTTCTCATCCCTGATGAGTCCTTTGGTTTGTATGATGAGTTTGTATCAGTGTCATCTATGCTTTCTGAAGCGTTTGCCTCTTCCTCAGAGGTGAGCATTAAGGGCTCGTCTTCTCCAAAGTCCATGATTTCTTCACTGTTACACTCACTACCTTCTTTGTCCACCTGTGGGTGTATGATGGCCTCATCCTCGCTGCCATCCTCCTCACTATCCCCCAACCCATCCTCATCTGAGGCCTTTTCTGTGTTATCCCCCGCCTTCCCATCCCTGTGCTTTTGTGAGTCCAGCCCACTAGGTTGTTTCTTCTGTATCTGTTTCAACTTTTGGTCCAAGAGTGAGTCTAGGACACTCCCCGAGCGACGTGACCCACCACCAGTATCCGATATCAGCAGTCCACCTCCACCACTGGTAGTGTTCTCCAATGAGGAAGAGAAGTCGATCACATTCCCCTTGGAGATGTCATCTGGTGCAGCAGTGAAGCCCGACTTGAGGAGATTGGAGGACGAGTCGGAGAAGCTGTCCGACGGATTGTAGCCCTCCTCCATCTGTGGCAAGCTGGGTGAAGCCTCCCGGGGTGGTGGTGTATCCATACCGCTAGGCTGGCGACACGACATGTCTACAGTCGTGTCACTGTCACTGTCTGCCATAGCATCACCGAGGTCCATCTGCATCATCTCCATGGTCACTCGTGTTCAAGTGTTCACTTAAACATGAAGATTAAGACCTGAAAATATACAATGGAGAAAATTTTCAGTAATTAAGGTACTACATACAATCCAGCTTATTTGAGATCCTTTAGGAAAACATAATTTTGATGAGAAAACGTGACTCTTCATGGATTTTTGGCTGATTTTTTTTTGCCTTTGGCCGCCTAGATACATTTGCAGCCAAAGAATCCCGTGATCCCAAGTTATTTTAATGAGGTGGCCTTAGGTGTGCAAAAAGATAATAATCAGAGGTCACCCGAACGATTTGTCCCCTGGAGGGTATTGCACTTTGGTGGTCATCAAAAATATTGTTCCCTTGGATAATTGTAAATTTCATTTTTTTTTACCACCACATGCCGTTATCATAGCGTGTATGTATCGTAATACCCCACATATTAGGCGCACTCTGAGTATAAACGCATTGAGACTTTTTTTTGGATATGATAGAAGCATTTAGAATGACATAACTTGTTCCAATCAATGGATTTTCAAAATTCAAAAAACCTATGAACAGCTTGGTGCTCCCCCCACCTGCTAATACATGTACCCCTGTCTGGGTTGGGGGGTTATTAACACTGAAGAGTTTAATCTTAAAACGACAATCTCTACTTTAATACCTGGTAGGAGTGCCATGTTGCTTATCCTCTTCGTAAAGAGCAGAATAAACTGACTCATTAAAGCAAATGGAACATGCCTTTTTATAGGTATCTGTATAAAGGACGGGAGCACCTTCCAAGGAACAGTGATGAAAAAAATAACACAAAGACCCTTGGTGAGAGGGCCAGCTTATACGCCTTTATTTACCTAAATTATGACCCCATAATCTGAAGCAGGCTCCCACTCTAATTTCATATGTGAATTGACTCACTTTTTTTACTCCCCAAATACAATATCCGTTGCCACCCTTTAGAGCAAAAAATGGAGGTATAGGTACAAAATTGTAAAATGAATGCAAATGGTACTCATGGGTAGACACTAACGCTGGCCCGGGTGATAATGGCCCGTAATTTTGAGTCCAGGCCCGCCCATAAGAGTTGGTTAGGAAAATTTAAGGAAGAGTTTCCCATGCCAATATGGCCATGTTATATACCATTAGAAAGGGAAAGCCGCCAGGAACACGACAGTTAACATGTAGATTTACCGTAATCTCCCGCGTATAAGGCGCGTCTTATACGCGAATCAGATCGAGACTGAGTCTTATACGCGGGAGGGTAATTGCCTCCAGTTGGGGGTGCGCCTTATACGCGGGGTACCTCCACTTTCCAAATCAGAAAGATGTACACAGAGTCATGTATTTTCTTTAACCAAAGAAAAGGTGTAGTCTATACCATTGTGCTCTATATACCCTTAAGCTGCTGAATGAAACATGCCATTCTGCTCACCATAAATGTGTTTAGAAATGTGTGTACACTCCACTCACTGAGAGCTTTGTTAATTACACTATTGACCTTTTAATCAAGAGAATCCATGCAGCATTATAATCAATAATCCTGTCATAGTGTGTGCTGCCACCTGGTGTTATTCTAGGAATCATTTAACTCATTAACTACTATTGATGCCAATTGTCTTCATATGGCCCAAAACTGATGTTATTTGGCATCATTTTGAAAGGTACAATACTGTTCATTTTTTGAAAGAAATAATCCTCTGATTTGCATTATTTGTTAACAAATTATAGATAAGACAGGTTCAAACCAAATTTGTTATTTGTTCATATCATACCCTCCCATTGATTATCTAGGCTCACACTGTTATAACAGGGAAATAGGCCCGTCTTCTAGAGACATGGCATGCTGGGATACCAGTAGTTTGTAATGTAGAGAATAGAGAATGACATACAGCTCATACAACACCAGGTGGCAGCACACACTATGGCAGGATTATTGATTATAATGCTGCATGGATTCTCTTGATTAAAAGGTCAATAGTGTAATTAACAAAGCTCTCAGTGAGTGGGGTGTACACACACATTTCCAAACACTTTTATGGTGAGCAGAATGGCATGTTTCATTCAGCAACTTAAGGGTATATAGAGCACAATGGTATAGACTACACCTTTTCTTTGGTTAAAGAAAATACATGACCAGTTGGGGTATTGGTAAATGCAGACAATATTTGAAATGCCCCTTTGGGTTGGGTCCTATGTGTGGACCATGCTCCTTGAGTTAGGGGTGCGCCTTATACGCAGGTTTTTCACATATTAGACTCAGGAGCAGTAGATGCGCCTTCTATGCGGATCTGCCTTCCCTGAGTTGGGGGTGCGCCTTCTACGCGGGCTGCGCCTTCTATGCGAGAGATTACGGTAGTATAAATTAAGTAAGGAGAGCAATCATTTTTTCTTTTAGAATAGTGAAATATATTTTCTGGGCCCACAGATTTAAGTGTGGACCCGTAGATTTCTCAGGCTGTGGGTCGGGGTGGCCTATGGGTGAAAACGTTAATGTCTACCCTTGGCTGGCGACCTACCTCTATGTTGGGGACATCATAGAGGCAGGCCATGTCTAAGAAGTTAGCTGTCAATCATCCCCTGTTTTAGCCCTTACTCACAAGAGGGCACCCTAGTACCCCAAGGGTTAACCTGTCTCTCCTATACAGATGTTTGGATATAGTCTGTGATTGGAGAATAGAAAAACTCCCATCTAGTGGAGTTCAAGAGTACTTCTCCCCATGATCTGGGGAGAATGTCATCAGGCATGGCCAGCGGGTATTATGCCCTCAAATACCTGCGGGGACCAGCGTATGTCTACCCCTGGTACTGCATGTACACTCTACAACCATAATACTTCCGTGTGGCCGCGGCAAACAGAGGACTCTGTCGACGGGCTACTGACCCTTTTTTGTCTTATCTTACTTTATGGGCATTCTGGGGAGGAACCAGACCTTTTCTGCATTTTCTCTCAAAATCTGGCCAAATTCATAGGTTCAAAGGGTCTAAATCGAAACATATGTTGACAACGATACTGCTATAAAGTTGCTAAATGTCAGAGACTGCAGTGGGGAGTGATAGTTATCCTTATACTAATATACTGGAACATTGTCTTTCCACTTCAAAGAATTCTGAATGTGAAACTATTTACTCAGCACTCCTAGCAGTATACACATACCTTTGGCGGAAACAGTGAGGAACAGACAGTTAGGTCACTCATATTTCGTGTACCTCATTCAGGTAGTATCAAGTCTCTATTATTATTAAAATCATGTTAACATGACTTTGTCCAAATAGGAAAATGTGAGACAGGACACTACATGTGCCCCCCTTTATCAAATCTTCCTAGCTGTGCCCCCCCCCCCCACGCACACACCAAGACCAAACATTAATAGATCCGGCCCTGCGCATCTATAAGCAATCTATTGATTTTCAAACTTCCTAGGCCAATCACCAATTGAAATAGAAAAAAAATAGACAACTGCACTTGTTTGACCTTTAACTATGTACATATTCAGCAATGTTACAAGTTGTGGTCTGATCTGATTGCATACCAGATAGATAAAAGTATGTCGAGTCATTCCCTAACACCTTTAACAGTCGTATTTGCAGTGAGTGAGTCACAGGCACACAGAGAAACTACCAGGCCGCTGTGTGTAGGTGGGTCAGGTGTGCTGCAGGATACCATTTAACAGGCATCCGTACTAATGTTACTCTGGGGATCAGTGCAAAGTCTACAACCTTTGAAGTGTTTCCAATATCAAGGAAACAAGACAAGTTCACAGGCTCATGACTGCAACACTAATGCTAGCAATCCTGGGGGGGGGGGGAGAAAAATAGCTCTGAAAATTTATTTTCTTGGGCAAAAATAGGGTATTTTTCAAAGAGATGCAAGTCAGGGTGTATGAAAAACTCTGATCTTACACATAAAAAGTCGCCCGAGCAATTTTCAAAATTGCTGTTGTCAAACTTGTTTGAATGTTTTTTTCCCCGCAGTGATACGACATTTAAACTACGGTAGGACAGCCCTAGTTTCAGGTAACCAGACCCTGACTAGGAGAAAATGGCCCACCCTATGATGATTTCTTCAGTTTTGAAGAAAATGTATTTAGCGGGTCACTTCACTTTGATTGATTAGAAACCTCTTATAAAGTTATGGAGCCATCTGTTACGTCATAGGCCTGGATGCTGGCTTCAACTCGCTATGTCAGTACAGAGTGAAAAGAAGATTGGGCTGGAGGCTTGGCATAACCATGTTGGGATTCAGGTTATAGCTTCCCATCGCATATTGTGGAAAAGAAAAGTAAACATACATGGCTGAAAAAAAAACCGTTTAAAAAATCTCAAGATAAATGGCAAATAATCGTTCACATGGGATAAAAAATAATAATTTGAAAACATTCTGTCGATTCAGAATTTTGATTAAATGTTTCAATTTGATTTTGTTTTGGGCATCATTGGCGCATCATGAGCTGCAGCTGTTCGCTGACATTTTTCTGGCCGAGTTTGTTAACACTGACACAGAGGGTGTGAGGCGCAGGAGGGTGTAGGAGTGAACCGCAGGGTGTACGGAGAATGTAGGAGTGAGACGCAGGGCATACTGAGGGCTTAGTAGTGAGACCCAGGCCGGGACACAGGGTGTTCGGAGGGTGAAGGAGTAAGATGCAGGGCATACTGAGGGCATAGGAGTGAGATTCAGGCCGGGACACAGAGTGTGCGGAGGGTGTAGGAGAGACGCAGAGTTACGGAGGTTGTAGGAGTGAGACACAGTGTTCAGAGGTTGTAGGAGTGAGACGCAGGGCATACTGAGGGCATAGGAATGAGATGCAGGCCGGGACGCAGGGTGCTGGGAGGGTGTAGGAGTGAGATGCAGGGTGTACTGAGGTCTTTGGAGTGAGACAAAGGGCATATGGAGGATGTTGGAGTGAGACACAGGGTGTCCAGAGGGTTTAGGAGTGAGACACAGGGTGTATGGAGAGTTCAGGAGGTGTATGGAGGGTTTGGGAGTGAGATGCAGGGTGTACCGAGGGTGCAAGAGTCAAGACACAACAGAGGTGTAGGAAGCAAATCTTCATTGGGGGGGCCCAGAGGGGCCCCACCCCAGCCACCATAAATTATCGGCTTGAGTGCGCTGGTGTTGATGCATCACTGTATTTGATTTATATAAAAGAATACTCATTGATGCCATTTTCCCTATCTTAATGACATATTTGTCCAATTTGAGTGCTGAGCTGTGGGAATCTTGTACATTTTATAGGGGGGCTTGACACATTTTTTTTATGGGGGGGGGGGGCCCAGACATATTCAGGCCCCACCTCCTCTGTGATTGGGGGGGCCCGGGCCCCCTGCCCCCCCCCCCCCTTTTCCTACGTCCCTGCACAAGAGTGTACTGAGGGTATAGGAGTCACCCCCACCTATAAGAATGGGCTTGGTTTGGTTTGGTTGATTTTACCTAAACTTATAGTACTTGAAAGTCAGCAGAGTTACTGTGTTTCTCGGACATTAAGTCCTTTCTTTTCTGTTTGGACAGGTATTCAAAATCTGCTTTTCCAGAGAACTAGACAGGTATAAAGTTTATATGCTGACTGCCTGACACAGCAGTGACCGTATCTAGTATGGAGGACTGAATCCATGAGATGAATGATCAAATCTATTAGGAGGGTTGAGGGGGAAAACTGCTACCGGGGCTTCATTCCTCTACTCTTAAAGGATAGCAAAAGTTCTTTTATTTGCCTGGTCCCATAGGCAGGGCCAGACAAACCATGGCCTTTGATCACTCATACATGGTTCACTGAGAGGGAATCCCATGACAAAAGACAAGCATGTAGGCACTCCTTTCTTATTGTGCATCCATAATCCCAGCGCCAAAGACACTGGTTGATTCGAAGTGCTCTACCACCTTAAGCATGTTGCCTGAAATGCACAGCTCTTTTTTGAGGCCTTACAAGAGTCAGTCTTTATTGAAGACAGATGAGATTTGGAGTGGCTTTGATAAAACAAAATGCTACCAGACTGAGAGAGTTGTCCCCTGTTTACTATTGGGAATACAGTATTGAGGTTAGGTAGAATATCAGCCAAAGGCCAGGACCTCCGTATTACCCAGCGTATAAGCCACAGCTTATATAATAGGCCATTTCAAATGCCTACTGCCTAGTCTCCCAAAACTTCTACAAGCGATTTTACTTAGGGAGTGATCATTTTTTAACAACAGGGGGGTCAGAATTTTTTCAACCCCTTGACCAGGGGGTCAGAATTTTTTCGCCCCCCTACGGGGGCTGGTGGGTTTGGGGCGGGGGTCAAAATAATTTCACCTGTTTTCAGCGAAAAAGCCTGCGAGTTACTATAAGTTAAAATGGCGGGTAAACTGGGGTTCCCATACGATTTTCACCTCCCGAGGTGGGTCAAAAAAATTTCGACCCATCGAGAGGGGGGGGGGTGAAATTTGTTTGTGCATCCGCATGCAAACCCACCAGCCCCCGTTGTTTAAAAATGATCACTCCCTTATTTAGACTGTAAAGTAAGGGAGCTTTCATTATTTATGGCAGGGGGGATGACCAAATGAAGGGGGGGGGTCAATTTTTTTTTGAGTTATTCAGAGAGGGGGGGGGGGTCATTTTTTTTCAACCTATTGTTAGAGGGGGGGTCGTTTTTTTTCAACCTATTGTTAGGGGGGGGTCATTTTATTTCAACCCATTCCTAAGGAGGGGGGCATTTTTTTCCAACCCATTCCGAAAGGGGGGGGGGTCATTTTCTTTCAACCCATTCCAAGGGGGGGTAGTTTTTTCTGACGTATTCATTCTGACAGATTGTCGTCCCCCCCTGCCATAAATAATGAACACTCCCTAAGCCTAAGGCTTAGCCTAAGGAATGCCGAATGGTAATCCACAGTGCAATACACGGGTGCGACACAGTAGGCTTATTTTACTTACGCAGTATCATCAAGACCATCTTGGAGAGATAGATAGAGTTGTGGTTAAAAACAGACAGTTTGCAGGATTGACAGAACGACTTTTAGGGGATTTTAATAATTTCAACTGTCTAAACTAAAGCAAAGACTGCCAGTGGGTAATCTTAATTCAATAATTCATTAATTGTCATGGCATGAGTGACTGACAATAAATGTTTATATATGACACAGAGTCACAGTGAAATCACTGTTTACTGACTCAGCCTGAATGTATCTTTCTGGTACAAGTGACAGTTGTGATACTGCTAAGTGATGTGATTGACAATGCATGGAACGTCAGTAAAGTAAGGGGATTGGATATGTTACACCTTTCCATTATAGAGGTCAGTCGTCAGGACAAATGGCTGACCGCTCGGCTGCCTCCATCCATGCCAGGCGGCAGCTGTTGATGCGGGGATCATGCCCGGCGCCGCTGGGTGATGCTGTGGAGCCCGAGATGAAAAGGCAAATCTCACATGTTTTGAGTACTCAGTACACTGCACAATGTGTACGGGTATCATGTGGACCGTACAACATGTGACAGAACTGATGTACTTCCTCTTATCTGGTAGCTATATTGTCACGTTGGTACATTAAACATCATAATCAGATCGGGAATATTGAGATGTCCGGCATAGGGCCCAAAACAAAGCCATGCATGGTGGGCCACCACCCGGCGGTGCTCCACCAAAAACGCGAGGTCGTCAAATGCAAGCTCAGTTCTCTTGAATGCCAAAGAGTTTCATTGTATATTACTGTTGGCATGCACCTTGGGGTCCTCTGCTAACAATGTCCTGGCAATTATCGGTGCTTGCATACTTTATGAATTGACTAAATCACATTATATAATTATCGCCGCGGAAATCCACTGTCCAGAGCCATCACCGAGGGTCCTGTCCGCGACCGAGAAGTTCATCAATAAATAAACCATTTGTGTAGAAACGCAATCGTTCTCGGGTGGCCAAAAACGCGAACTTGTAATAGTTTAAAGTCTTGTAAGTGTACTCACCGGTTTAAGGTAGACATCGAGGAGCTAAATCCAACACCATTCGTGATTCTTCAAAACACACAAAGTTGCAAATTCGAGGTTCTTCCTATCTCGGAACAGGAAGCCGCCATCTGTCAACCTCTGACGCAAATTCCGGTGTACATTTTTTAATTATTTCCCCATACTAGTCGCCTATCGATAGAGGTCTTGATTGATATATTTTCCTGAAATTATTTCCCAAAGTGAAATTAGATGAAACGGCAGAATTGAGGTCAATAAAGGCGATTATGATTAAACGCTAATTTTCGGCTGGTTCCCAATTTTGTTGTCTTTGGATGATTTGTGGGAGTGTCGTCTTGATGGTGACCAGCGAAGGAGGCATGCTTGCTGCTCCGCACTGACAGCGCATGCTCAGTGTCCCACTTTCAAATACCACACGCAGAAATGAGGGCCTTACCTACCTGGGTTGATAAAGTCCACGACAGAGACAAAGTTGAGCAATGGTATGTCAATTTGTAGTAACAGTAGCATTTTCTACTAGTGTTCATATGCATGTGCTATTCTAATATCCTGAACCATACGTGGTTTCCCTGATCTGACACCCATCTTCACGGGTGTCTACCCGGTTGCCCCCAAGCCGTCTGCTTGACAACAAATGAACGCTGTTTTGGTCTACTGTTCCTTGTCTGTCTGACTATCTGTCTTTCTTTATTTCTAAAATACTAAATCCACTTCCTTCTGATGCTTATATTGTTTTTATGTCATACGAAAATATAAAATGCAACATATCATCTGCTGTTGAGTATGTCAACATAGATCTAGGCATTTGGGCCATCCATAAATAAATGACGTCAAGCCAAATTTGACCATTATTTGACCCCCCTCATCACTTTTTTTTGTTTTTGTTGAAGGTATAAGGAAAATTTATTCGATCATGTGGGGCCCGACCCCCCCCCCCCTCAAGCATTACGTCATTTGTGGATGCCCCCCCCCCCAAAAAAAAATGTATATCTAAATACCCCCCCTCTCAAGTGCGTCCAAAATTTTCTGCGCCCCCCCCCCAAGTCGGACGTAGATTAGCCACTTTCGTATCTCTTCCCTACTCCCTTTCCCCTCCCGTAGGTAGATATAAACGGCCCACCCGTGACACAGACAATACTCAGTCTAGACGTAGGTAGGCACTTACCTAGTTTTCAAGACTTTATCCCATGGATTTTATCTATTAAGCGATGGATAGATCTCATCAAAAGAAGTCGTTTTGCTCTTTAAATGAAGTCTTTATGCCAAGTATAAGGGAAGTTATGACTGATCAAAGACCCTAAATCGAACCCAATATTCGACCAGTGTTTACAGTTTAAATAGGGTCCATGTGCACACGGACTGCACCATACTGTGCCGGGGACAATTTTGTATGCTCCAGTGTTGCACTCACCATTCAATGTCTAAATTCTCCCAAAATATGGCATTCATGGCAATATTATCTGCACCATATAATGGGATGACAGAGAAGATAATACCATGTCTATCAGTAAGAGATTGGGGCAGTATTACGGCCGTAATCTGCATTTAAAAATGTGCAGGGCTCCAGTGTAGCATTTTTATTATGGTACGTAACAGGGAGTGCCGAACACAGAGCACCACTTTGTCCCCGGCATCCGGTGTGCCGACGTCAGCATGTTACCAAGGTTACTGGACTTTTCGTCTCAATTAATACAGGAGTGGCTACATCTCTTAAATCATTATTTTGGACTATTTTCTTTTCATGTATGGAAGAGTTCCCCGTAAAAGGTTGAAAATCAATGTATCATGTCAAATTTTAACAATTTAAAGGGATTTTATCTTGACTTGTTATCATCTGCGATTTAGCGATCTGACAGAATTGGTGCAAAATTATGGAGTTGATATGAGATTTTTGATTGGTTAGAATTTCCCTTTAAATTGACATAAAGACTTGATTTAAAAAGGAAATCCACTTTTTTTTATCAGCTCTATCCATTGCTATATAAATAATATACATAGGATTGAATTCTGACAAACAGACAACGACCTAACATATGGAGAAGCTGTTGGAAGGGTGATAGCGAATGGCACGCTAAAATTTTTGCAAGGTCTGGCAAACATCCTGTTGCCCAATGAAAAGAAAAACCCTAGACTTTTCCTAAACCATTTTTTTCTGTAGAAAGTGTGGGAACTATTCTCTTTTATGTGAGATTTGGCCTTTATACCAAAAAATGCTTTCAAAGTTATGGGTTAACTTCACTTCAGGAGAATGGGATGTTTGCCTGCATCAATTATTTCTCAATTAGATTCAAATTAAACCCCTAATCAATCCCTTTAAAATGAACCCATATTTGTTAAGATCCTGTAATAAATAGCCACACAATGAGCTGTCAAAGAAAGGAGAGTTTAGCACTCCCCACTTTCAGCTTTCAGCTCTAGACTATAGTAATGTGTAGACTGTTTTGACAAAAAAAGAGGTATGATTTTTTTTTTACCCCCCCCCCCACTTCACGAGGGATCAAAAGTTTTTACAGCACTTTTGACCGACCCAGGGTGGGGGAGGGGGGTTAATTTTTTAAGGCCTAAAAGAGGTGTCTATCATGTGCATTGTTTGTTTAGTCATTATTTCTCCTTTGAATGTCACAGAAACAACAGAGTACATATTGAAGAAGACCTTTCTTTCAGTTTATTCCAATAACTGCAGGCGGTTGGGGCACTTTGATCAAACTATTTATTGGGGAATGTGGCAATGCAGATCAGGTAGTGAGTAGTGAGTAAAGTGCTAGATGAGACCCCTTGTGTCTGATACCAGAACTATCTAGGGGATATAATCATGACATATCACTGACGTCATATTGTTACAAGAATACAACAGCTTTGAATTCACATCATAGTGACAAGAGCATAGAAAAATTAAATAGATTTAATTCTGTAATGTCTCAAGTTTAACCAGATCAAGATGTAATTTTGACTCACTCATGTGTCACTATATTACATTGCAAAATAACTACTATGTGATGTATTATTGATATCAATTGATGTACATCTTTTTATGGGTAATCTCTTATCTCCCCCTCCACTCACAGAAAACAATAGGAATTGATAAGACTGATAAGCTGCCCCTGCCCCTATCTTAATCAACTCGAGTACCTGTCCATTGTTTTAGGTGTGAATGGAGGGGATTAGCCTGATAGGAAGACAATGGCTTGGTTTTACTCAGTCTGGATAATATGTGCCCCTTAGAAAACTTTTTTGAAGTTTAAGATCTCTTGTATTTGAAGTACTAAGTCTATATAAAGCTTATTTTCTTTAAGTTTAAAGTATTTGCTATCCAAAGGTATAGACTTTTAGAATATAGCTTCATATAGACTATTAGGAAGGGCCAACCAAAGTAAACTGTACACAGAGGCCAACTGCTGATCTAGCCCCCGACTACATGAGCCACGTAGCTAATTTGTTTGGTACTAGCAATGGCTTTGTTCCCTATACCGACTTAGCTGGTTTGATTATCCGCCAATGAAATAATCCCAACCATTCACTGCTAGCTGTTATCAGTGGTAAAACTGGTAATCAGCTTCAGCAATGGCGGCGCCCATAGGACAATCCGCTACCTCGGTATATGTGTGTTTGGTAACAGGTTCTTTCTGACCCAGTATCATTTGAAACAACCTTGAAATCATTGTAAAGGTAAAAAAAAAAAAAAAAAAGATTTCGTTTTAAAATTTTGAATACATTGACTACCGTAATCCCTCGCGTATAAGGCGCACCTCACGTATAAGATGCACCTAGAGTTTAAGAATATGCTCAAAAAAAATAAAAAATTCATAACTTTTGTTCTACTAAATGGATTTTCAAAATTCAAAAAGCTATGTGCAGCTACAGCTACATGGAACCCCCTGGAGCCTCCTTTGTAGTATTGTTACTTAGGGGAAGTGTAATATATCAAAATGAAGGTCTTGCTTCCCCCCCCCCCCTTATGGATCCAGTGAGAACTAAAACCTCGCGTATAAGACGCACCTTATACGCGGGAGATTACGGTAGATCTAGTGTTTCCAGATCCAGACAAGAAAGAGAAGAAGAAATAGGGGTTAGTTCTTAAAATAACTGGGGTCAGAATTGACCATGGTCCGAAATGGCCATGTGTCTCCAACCGGGGTCAGTTACCTCTCTACTTAAGCATATTATTAGTTTTTCTAAAGGTTCCTGACATTAAAACACAAAAAATAATTTGCCCAAATACCCATATACATGTATAAGCCGCACCTGACTCTGGGAACACTATGCATTTGATATTTCTGTGGTCCCCATTTGGTTTTCTATGTGACTTCCCTATTTGATTCTGTGTTTGAGGTCCTTTACTATTGGCCTTTTTGTGAGTTCCCATTTTAATATTTGCGTGTGGTACCCACTTGCTTGAGTGCATCGGACATTCTGAATTCCCCATTTGGGTCTCTGTGTGTGAGGTCAACATACCTCTCCACTATGGGCAAAAAGCTTAGTCCCCATTTGGCTTTATGTCATGGCAAATACGATCGTTACTATTGCGACTTAGCGGGATACATTATTGACCAGTGAGAAAATTCATTTCATTCACTGCCGACTTTTCAGGGTGTATTACGTAACACCTGGTACCCATCAGTTCACTGTTATCAGTCCTTATCTCACAAGATATCAGCTTCAGCAGGGGTCGGGCCACTAAGGAACACGCTAAGGCCATTAAACTGGACACGTTGTATTCAATGGGGGGATGGAACACAGTGTGGTTGTATTTAATGGGTCTCCGCCATCTTGGATTTTTAACAGGGCTGAGTTGTTTTTTTCTTTATCTGAAAGCAACTAATCCCATAGGCCATGACATAAATGCAAATGTCAACTCCTCATGGGATATTTTAGCATGTATTCACCTCGGTGAATACCTTGTCGTGAACCTTTGTCTATTACTCTTTGTCAGGGCTCGACAAATCCCTGTGCCCAATGCCCGTGACTCAAATATAATTCTCTGGGCACAAAATAAATTTCAAGTTGTGCCCAGTTGGCACACCTGTCAAAAGACTACATCCCTTTGTTTATTGACTTGGAGGCATATGCTTATTCCACTATTCTTCTACACTGCAGAAGTTATCTGTGTGTACTTTTATTGTCTTGATACAACTGTCCCATTTATTGAAATATGTAATTTTGAGTAGAGAACACAAAGGTGTCGGGCAGAGAGCTTGCCTGCTGGGCACAACGTTATTTTGCCCTTGTGCCCAATGGGCACACATTCTCCAAACTGATTTGTCGAGCCCTGTTTGTCAATTTGTGTCATCTCACCCAATGTGTGAGGTTTCATTTTGGCTTTGTGTGTGTGGTTCCCACTTCACTTTATGCGTGACTTTCCAATGTAGCTGAATCTTTTTAAGGTGCGTATGAGGTTCCCATTTGTCTGTGTGTGACATCACATTGAGCTCTGCTTGTGTGAGGTCCCCATTTGCTTGCGTATGTGAGATCCCTATAGACTGACCTCTGCATCTGAGGTCTCCATTTGGCTCCCTATGTGACTGTGTATAAGCTGTGGCCTATACACAGAGCTGAAAAGTAGAATATGTGATAATTTTTTTTTTCATTATTATTTACAGTATCTGGGCAATGTGCTTCAGGCCGGATGGCACTCAGCTGATAGTGGCTGCTGGAAACCGAGTGTTAGTGTATGACACAAATGATGGGACATTAGTCCAACCTTTAAAGGGACACAAAGATACTGTATATTGTGTCAATTATGCCAAGGATGGAAAACGGTTTGCCTCAGGATCTGCTGACAAAAGCGTCATCATCTGGACAAGTAAACTGGAGGGCATTCTCAAATACACGTATGTTCTTCTCAATGTTACTCCTTTTCTCACCTTCTGTGGGGATACAAAAGGATCATACTCAGTTCCAATGGGCTTTAGAAAATACTTTTGAAACCCAAGGTTTGTTTTGAATCATTAACTTCTGTGTAAAGTAGGGATGTTTTACAGGAACTTCCTGTTTAGATTATAGTCTATGTATGAACGTAATTGTATGACCTGGTAATTTGATTTCATCGGGGCCGGTATCATAGTTGGTAGGCAAACCAAGGTTGAGTTGCCAGGGGGAGGGCACCCAAAGACCTTTGTCACTACCTGAATACCCCCACCCCCTTCCACCCCTTTAGCAGTGACATACTTATTGAACGTTCCCTTGTATACGGTGCTCTGTTTTCCCACCATCCTCTATACAGAGGCAATTATATTAATCAATGTTTGTAACTTCACAGACACAATGATGCAATCCAGTGCCTGGCATATAACCCTGTCACCCACCAGCTGGCCTCATGTGCAGTTACAGACTTTGGTAAGTTTTTCTTTATTGTATTTTTGTATATTTGTCACAGCAAAATTGGCAATGTACGGCTGTAAATTATCTGATATAATTTTTACCCAATATACCGGTAAAAATGAAGAACTTAGAGAAAAACGCCTTCTGTGCTCTTTTCATATTAGTTGTTGGTCGGTGCAGGTGATGTATTTTATGGTTTTGGCTTTTCTTTTCCAGGCCTATGGTCCCCTGAACAGAAATCTGTCTCAAAACACAAAGTCCACTCACGTGTGACATGCTGCAGTTGGACAAATGATGGACAGTACCTGGCTCTAGGATTGTATAATGGCATCGTCAGCATTAGAAACAAGGTAACGTGCATTTATGAGATAATTCTGTATTTCCCCCCCCCCAACCCCACTCTTAACTAGCTCAATTGTTTTCGAATGAAGGCAAACCCTAGGCCTAAAAAAATTCTTGTGTTCAGGTAACATAGCTAAAAAAATTAGGGAAGGTAGGTCGGATTTTTTTTTTCTTTTTTTAGATTTTTTTTTAGTTCCTGAATGCCAGGGATGAAAGTTTTCAGGGAATTCCCTGATTTCAGGGATTTTGAATTTACATTCATATAGAAAACCAGGTTTTTGGGGCAAATATTGGGCCATTTCAGGGATTTTCGTGCTCTGTGACTTGCATCCCTGTGAATGCGGAAAACTGCCAAAAATGATATAAAACATGGCTCAATATATCAAATAAATTAAAAAAATATAAAAATGTTGGTTATTTCAAGCTAGTAGCATTTGTGAGACTGGGCTTTAATTTGGTACCAAACATGCCTATATATTGACATTTTTCTTTATTTTTGGGCCATTTTTACCAAAAATGTCTAAAAAAAAAAAAAATTAGGGTCGGGCCAAAAATTTAGGATAGGTCGGGATACCTGAACACAACTATTTTTTTTAGGTCCTATCAAGCGTACACTAGCCACATTTTAGACGAGAAAGCACACAAAAGAAAATGTTTTTTAAGCACAAATGAAATGAAATGAATTTATGGTGTCCTTTAAACACACTACGCTAATTACAGTAAAAACGGTAGTCACAACTAACTACATGGACATTTGCTATCATTCCAAAATAGATGCGACCATACCATTCGATGCTTCTGTTGAAAGTATTGCATTTCTCTGTTTTTGATAGGGTGGGGAAGAGAAAGTCAAGATTGAACGTCCCGGAGGGAGCTTGTCACCAATCTGGGGAGTGGAATGGAACCCTTCTAGGTGAGTTAAACAATTTTTTTTTTGACATTTTGGAAAGGTGGTAGGGGTAGGTTAGGAATTGTGTAGTGGGGAACATTTACAGAAAGATATTTTGTTCTCACCCAATCTGTGGACAAGGTTGAGATGGATACAAGATATTTGGATGAATCAAACCCAACTTCAATGGGCGTTTCAGGTAAAGGTTTTGAGCTGCATTGATCAGTTCTTTGAATGAAGCCACCTCAATTAGAATGAAATAACTGCAATACTGATTACCGTAGTCTTACTTGTTACAATTTGCACTTGCTTGGAAAACAGTATTTCATAGCCATGAAATGAAGCGAACCACTAGCGATAGTCCTCTTGCTGAAAGAGATTTCTACATGCCTTTTTTTTCTCTCTTTCAAAATATAATGATTTGCTTTTCCCTAATTTTAGCCCGAATCCCTTCAATGTGTCTTGGTAAGGAAATGATTCTACAGTTGGCATTCTTTGGTTGAGTTTCAAAGTATTTTGCTGAAACTAATCTGTCTTTACAATTTTTTACAGCGCTTCTTAGAAGTAACGGATGCATTTCTAAAAGTATGATGGTTAATTTAAAAACTGTAACGATATCGGGCTATGCAGTAAATGTAAAATAGTAATACCAAGGGTCCCAACACAGCACGTAAGCACTCAGCTGAATATGCATATGAGAAACAGATATCAGGAATTCGGTTAATGAATACATCCTTATATTTCATACTGTGGAAAACACTGTCAAATGCTTTACTGAAATCTTGCAAAACACCTGCCGTGAGTTTAGATAATAAAGTATGAATACTACCGGGGTATTTACCTAGTGTACAATCTCTAATCAATTTGACCTGACATTTAAACTATAGTACCGATACTGAAGAGGCATTTGGGTAAGGACAATTCAGAACCTATGAAGTTATTGGTCTTTTTTTTCTCTCGTGTTAACCCAGGACGCATAGCATTGACAATTTTCGTATTGTGGGATTCATTGTTCATACTGGTCATGCAGATAGGACCAGGTTGATAGTTGCACTATGGTGTTTGACGTTATCCGTTTCCCTGTTTTAAGTGGATTGAATTTATAATGCTGTTCGGTGAAATTCCATTAGAATGGAAATGTGATGAATTTTGTTTTGATGGTAATATAGCATTCTTACATCTGAATTAATTGGAAGAGCTTTTGGATAAAGTATGAATTCCTTTGTATCAGAGATGAAGCCTATGACGTGCTTGCCGTTGCTGACTGGGGACAGAAAATGTCCTTCTACCAACTGTCTGGTAAACAGGTAAGTCTTAGTAAACTATACATAGAATGATGATTATTGAAAAAAAAAAAAAAAAAGATATTGACATGACAAACAAATTTTACTTCTATATTACTTTCCTGCTATTATGAAAACGGCATCATGAATTCTGTGACTTAAATGAGTATTAATATGATTCTTTATACTATGTATTTTGTAGATTGGAAAAGACAGAAATCTGGGATATGATCCAACATGCATCGGCTGGTTCTCAAAGGGCGAATATATTGTGGTGGCCGGGTCAGACAAACAATGCACTCTTCACACCAAAGAAGGCGTACGACTTGGTCCCATCTGTGAACAGACCTCTTGGGTTTGGTGTGCCAAGGTTAAACCAGACTCCAATTTTGTTGTAAGTAACTATCGTTGAGCTACATATCAAAAGATTGATAAAGATAGATTGACTTCTGTATATCAACAGTATTTAGTGGTTCACTAATTAATTACCCATATTGATTTGTGAAAAATCAGTCCTTTTTAACCAGAAAATCTTAAGTTAAGTTAATTTCTTTTTGATTAACAGGCAGTCGGCTGTCAGGATGGAACAATAGCGTTTTACCAGCTCATCTTCAGTACTGTGCATGGTCTATACAAGGACCGGTATGCCTTCAGAGACAACATGACTGATATTATCATACAACATCTCATCACAGATCAAAAAGGTACAAAAAAGTGCAGTAATTCACCTTGAACAGGCCTTTCCTTTTAAAACAAGAGGTGAAAAAAAATGACATGGTAGTTTTAAAAGACTGCATAGTTCTTTCATATGTCAGTTTGCCCTTTCAACGATGTCACAATTTTCTTTTTTCTTCTGTATGTTTCAATAAACTTTCACTAAATTTTACAGTGCGGATCAAATGCAGAGACCTGGTCAAGAAGATTGCTATTTATCGTAACAGATTGGCAGTAAGTATTCTTATATATGTGCATTATATATTACCGCTATGTGAATTTCGTTGCGGATGTAGATGGAAAGTGTTTATGATGTAGATCAGCACCGATCAATCTTTATAGATTGTCGAAGAAACTTTAAATATATTAAGTTCATATGCATTTTAAGTTTTCTTCAATATGCTTCTCATTCATAAAAATGTTGATAATGCATGCCTTATCTACTTTTACCCCATAGGTTCAATTACCAGACAAGATAGTCGTGTATGAACTATACTCAGATGATGCTGCAGATATGCATTATCGAGTGAAGGAAAAGATCAACAAGAAGTTTGAGTGCAATCTGTTAGTTGTATGTTCCCACCACATCATTCTCTGCCAGGTCTGTTTGATTTCCAAATCAATACGTCTGTCGTATATTCTTATCGTAAAAATATGTTAATACGGTTGGAAGGGAAGGCGCAAAACCATTGTTAGACTAGTGTATTCTGGTTTTTGAAGCATCAACTGAGAGCTTCAATTCATAAGGTAATACATAAATATATGTATATAAATGTATTTTAGTTACCAAGATCTGGGCTAATAAGACAAGAATGCCACTATCAAATGAAACACCAATACTTCTGGACGGTTCGTTCTGCTCGATAACACCAGGGGGAAGTTGCAGCTAAGTACGCAGGAGATGACGTCATCGCTTGGCACCAGTTCCAACGGCGCATGCGCAAGGTGCCAGACCGTTTGTAGCTAACTGACGACGAACGGTGAGTAAAAATAGTAAATTCTACTAGTTTTCACCCTTTTTAGTCGTCATTATGATACATTTAGACGAGTTTGATACATTTTTTCCGTCATATTGACGATCGGAGCTAAAATTCGTCAGATTTTGAAACTTTCTGACACAACACGGGGAAAACCCCCATTATCGCTCAGATCGTCTTTTGACGAACGATGTTTAAACTCTCTTCTCCTCGTCAATCGAGGGTCTATACAACTTTTTTAACGTTATAGACGACCTAATCCTTTGAATTGACGAGTTTCTACCTGTTTTCCATGTTTTTAAAAATAAATTATACTTTTACGACATCAACAAAATATAAAACCGATTGACGGCACTTTTACGACATTCCAGCCTAGTCTAGAACCCATTTTCGGCAAACAAGATGGCGGCGCCCATGCGGGACGCGCGTCGAGCTGAGAATGGGGTTCTAAAGTTTTATTATTATCAAACACACTGGAAATGTATGTAATTACCTAATTTATATAAGTTCAAAGTTCCTTTGTTATGTTGATGTTCTGTTTAACTGTTTTTTATGGCCATTTGGCTACTTTCACTCCATGTTAGAGTGATAATAAGTTAAACTAACTTGAACAGAGGGAGATGCTGTCACTATAGTGACACATCTACTAAGGTAAGTCCCTCTAGTTCCACTGAGAAGGTTCCTTTTATCAAATAGATTGTATTGTCACTACTATGCTTCCTTATGGAATTCAGGTAGTTGACCAAACCAGCTTGCTGGGGGTTTCAATCTTAGATATTGGGGAGCTTCTCTATGCCCAGTACATAAAAGTCTTCACCTATAGGCCAAGGGGCAAGGTTGGACTCTGCTATGCTTTCTTATGAAATCCAGGCAGTTATTCATATTTCTTATCATGCCAAGCAGGATGATAGAAATCACTGATAGTGTACAGGAAGGTTACTTACACACTGTGGCATATGGCACAGATCTCACTGTTATTAACTTAACAGTTCCCTCCAAGTGACATTTCCAGACCTGCGGTTGGACTTGCAAACTTGTGGTCATTGACCTATAGAGGGAGTGTACAGTGACAAGACACTAAAAAGCACTAGATGCTTCTGCTTTGTAAGCCTTAGCAGTTATTCCGAGTCCTCCGTTTAACCATTTATGGGCAAACGATAGAACTTGTTGACTCTCCCAAGGGGGATGAAGTCTTAGAAAGTGTCAAGGTTGGTTTAGCTAAGACTGTGAATAGAAAAACAGCTATTACCTATACCTTATGCCGAAAAATTCACTTAGCAATTTTTCTGGTCCTTGCAGGTTGATGAATCGCATCTGGGATTCTGTGAGACGTAAGGTCGTAACCCTGCAAGAGCAGACAGACGTAATAGACCAAGTTATGGCGTCTGTCAGTGGCTTAAACCTCAATGGCAAAGAGAAGAAAGACAAAAACTCCAACGGGAAAAAGTCTAAAAAGCCAAGCAAAGACCATCAAATCAGTGATGATGAAGATAAATCTGGCAGACGGAGCAGACCACGTAGTAAAAGCCGAACACCCAGAAACAAGTCTCGCAGTAAGACTAAATCACCCAGTAAGGGCGAATCTCGTAGCAAGACTAAGACACCCAGCAAGGGTAGATCTAGAAGCAAGACCAAATCGCCTGCTCGAAGTAAGAGCACAAGAAGGTCCTGCACGAGAAGCCACTCTAGAAGTGGCGATAGACCTCGCAATCAAAGTAGATCTGATAGTCGGGAAAGAGCACGCAGTCGTGGCAGATCCCACAGACAAGGAAGATCCCACAGCCGGGGTAGGGCCCGAAGCCATGGGAGATCCCGAAGCCGCAGAAGATCTCACAGCAGCAGATCTCGCAGCAGCAGATCTCGATCAGACAGCAGGCACAGACATCATGGTAAAAAACGCCACTCGAGATCGAGATCCAGAGACAGACACAGATCACGAAGTCATAGACCAAGGTCTCACGAGAGAAGACACAAGCGGAAACATAAGTCCCGCAGTCCCTCACGCAAATCTAAAAAGAGCAAGAAGAGCAAAGCCAAAAAACGTAAACGCTCCACCTCTTCCGACTCGTCTTCCGACTCCACTACCCCAGATGACTATGGGCACGAAGACGAAAGCTCAAGCTCTAACTCCAGCACTAGCGGAGACAAAAAGAGTAAAAAGAAGAAGAAGAAAGCACCAGACTTTAAGAAGAAAAAATCTGGAACTTTTGCTGAGGCAGCCCAGACAGCCATCGACAAAACAGATGGCCCCAAAAAGTCTGAGAAAATAGATAAATCTTTGGCCACGTTGGTCGAGAGACTTATACTTACTTCTACGGACCACAAGGCTGCCGATGCTATAGTCGAGAAATTCCCGCCGCCCAAAAACGTATCGGCCATGATCATACCTGAAATAGACCCACCTATCAAAAAGCAGCTACAAAAAGAGTATACAAGGTACATACAGCCAGACAACTACCTGATGAAAACCCAACATGCCATCCAAAGTGCCATGACCGCCTTATTCCCATTGATCCAAGAAGTCATAGAAAGAGGTGATGAAGATGATGAACTAAACAAAACAGGAGGATCAGCTTTTGAAGCACTAGAACTCTTGGCATTCGCAAACAATTCCCTAGTAAGAAGGAGAAGAGAAAACCTCAGGTCACAAATACACAACGACGTCTCTCAGGAGGTAATGGAAGGACCAATGGGGGGTCCCACCCTGTTCGGGCCGGCCCTCAAGATAGCTGCTGACACAAAAGAACAGCTGGAGAAGACTCGCAAAATCCTCTTCAAACCACGACAAAAACAACACAAATACCGCAAAAACTACAATAAGTACAAGAAATCCAAAAGAACGGATTTTCGCGGCTGAGCGACCGGAGACAGGGGAGGCGGGAGCTAGCGAAGTCGCGGCAGCGGAGGTCGCGGACGCACTCGAGGTCGAGGAGGCCAAACCCGAGGGAGAGACCAGCACAAAAAGAAAGACTAAACAAGGTCCGTTCGTTTGACCTACACTTCCAAAGTACACCAGAAAACTTTAAAGCTGGTCAAACAGCTAACTTTCTTAGCAATTGGGCCTCTCTCACCTCCGACTCTTGGGTTTTGAACAACGTCCAAGGGATTGAGATCCCGTTTCTGGAATACCCTGTCCAGAAAAGGGTGCCCAATCCCTACAACATCGAGGATGTTGATCCTGCCCAAATTGACGAGGAAGTAGAGAGAATGCTGACTAAAGGTGTAATCGAATTGACAAATCACGAATCTGACCAATGGGTATCCTGTATTTTCCCAAAGATAAAAGCTAATGGCGAGGTCAGGATCATTCTGGACCTCACACAGTTGAACAAACTGATCCCTTACGAACATTTCAAAATGGACAGCTTCCAAACGGCACTGGATTTAGTAAGACAAGGGTATTACATGACCTCAGTCGATCTAAAAGATGCCTACTATTCTTTTCAAATACGGAAAGAGGACCGAAGATACCTGAAATTTGTTTGGGGGAACAGGATGTACCAATACTGTGTAATTCCGAATGGTCTTGCCTGCGCACCTCGTGTGTTCACCAAGCTACTCAACCCCATATTTGTGACTCTACGCAAACAGGGGTGCACAGCGTTTCCCTATATCGATGACACTTTCATCGTGGGGGAAACCTATGAAGAGTGTCTGGTGTCCACGGAGATGTTGGCCAAACAAGTTGATGCTTTGGGTCTAGTTGTACACCCTGTTAAATCTGTCACCACACCTACCACCTCACTTGAGTTCTTGGGGTTTATTCTAGACTCTGAACAGATGGAAGTACGACTTCCAGAAGAGAAAGAACAAAAATTCAGAAAAGTAGCCCAAGGAATTTTGGAAGAACCTCAAGTAACGATAAGAGAAGTGGCAGGCTTGGTTGGAATGATGAATGCTTACACTAAAGGTGTTGAGTATGGCCTAGCACACCTAAAAGCCCTAGAAAGATGTAAGAACAAAGCACTTAAAGCCAATGCAGGGGATTTTGATGCCACCATGGTACTGGCAGAAGAAGCCATAGGTGACATCTGGTGGTGGCTTGACACGGTGGGGCATACAGCATGTCGCATCAGAGATAGCACACCAGATGTCACCATTGACACTGATGCCAGTATGAAAGGGTGGGGAGCATACCTCGGAGAACACACTATAGGTGGGAGATGGTTGCCCGAAGAAAAGGACCACATAAATGTCCTGGAACTTCGGGCAATAAATCTCGCACTGCACAGTATAGGAAACCAGCAAAACATACATGTGCATGTTCGAACCGATAATACAACGGCTCTCCACTATGTCAACAAAATGGGAGGTGTCAGATCCCCAGCATGTGACAAAATAGCCAGGTATATTTGGGGTTGGGCAGAGGCAAGAAGATCCTGGGTCACAGCTTCCTGTGTACCCGGTATTCTAAACATAAAAGCAGACAAAGCTTCCAGAGTATTTAACGACAACCTGGAGTGGAGTCTAGCAGACAGAATATATCGAAGAATAGTCCGAAAATGGGGGAAGCCTGACTGGGATCTTTTTGCCTCCAGAGCAAACCACAAATGCGACCAATACTGCTCTTGGAAACCAGATCCAGGGGCAGCATGGGTCGATGCTCTGTCAATGCCCTGGGAAGGTATTAATGCCTATGCCTTTCCTCCTTTCAGCCTGATCCCGCAAGTGCTGAGGAAGATAGACAAAGGAAGACCTAGAAGCCTAGTTCTCGTGGTGCCAAACTGGCCATCAAAGGCTTGGTTCCCTCTCCTCCGAAACGCAGTAGAAGCTCTAAACGTTTCAGGGAGGAGAGGGAACCTAGTCCCTGCAAGAGGAAGCGACGGAGGATTTCTAGGCAGGGCCCCCTTAAAGGTTTTGCGATTCTAGAAGCTGACCTAGTCCAAAACCAGGGGTGCAACAGAAAGACAGCAACCTTCCTGCTCGAAAGCTGGTCCACTGGAACTAAGAAAGTGTACACCACCTATATGTCCCAGTGGAACACCTTTTGCCTGCTACACAGGGTCTCCCTGCGCACCCCAAACCCTTTCGAAGTCTGCAGGTTCCTCAGACTACTTTCGGAATCGGGCAAAGCCTTCGGGACCGTCAACGCGGCACGCTGTGCGCTATCAGTCCTGTGTAAGAACCTTGATAATGGGAAAACAATAGGCACCCATTTTTGGGTATGCAGGGCTGTACGCACAGCGTATCGAAGGAACCCACCGTCTCCCAAATACAACACCTTTTGGGATGTACGGTTGGTCTTCGATATGTTCCGGCGTTGGGGACCAAATGAAGATTTGGCCATCCAGTTCTTGGGGTTCAAACTAGTTACGCTGATTCTACTAGTGTCGGGCCAGAGGGGCCAAGTCATCCCAGCTTTGGATCTCCGCAACATGACGTGGTTGCCTTTGGGATCAGTAAAGTTCGTACTGAAGGGTTTAATGAAGACAGCACGTACGGGTGAGCCCCTTAAGGAACTGGTCTTGGAACCGTTCCATGAGGAAGAGCTCCTCTGCGTGACCTGCGCCCTGAAGTGCTACTTGAAGGTCACGGAGAAACGCAGGAAGGACAAGAAAGGGCGAAGGAAACACTCGCTCTTTCTTTCCTACCGCACGCCATTTGGGGAGATCAAACAGGATACCTCTAAGAGGTGGATCCTAGGAGTATTAACTGCAGCTGGGGTAGACACAAGGGTATACCGAGCTCACTCCACCAGAGGTGCTAGCACCTCTGCTGGAGGGAGACTCGGTGTATCCACTGCTGTAATGCTTCGCCATGGGGATTGGAAAGGGGCCAAAACCATGGCGAAGCATTACAACAAACCAATTGAGAACCCCAAGCCTCCAAAGACTCTGGCCAGGATTCTTTTGGAGGACTCAATAGAGTAGCTGGTGCAAAATTTGAGGCTGCCAGGCTTGGGACCTGCAGGCTCACTGGGCTTTTTGATACCTCCTTATATGTCCAAGGACTTTGATATGATTATATATGATATCTGGCAAACACTGCCACACCAAGAAGGTGTATGAACTATAAACTTTAGACTTTTCATTTTGGTATGCTTACCATTTATGTGTCAAGAGAATGGACACTTTAAAAATAGTAGTCTTTTGATTTGGCCATAACAAGAGCCACAATACTCGTTTTTTATGATCTGACGCTGTCAGGTTAATAAATTTATATATTTTTCTATAAATTTATGTGCGAGTCACAGTGTTCTGTGGGATGGGATAATTGAAAATTATCTAAGGAAAAGATCCCAAGTCACAAGGATTGAGACTTCAGGATCAGACAGTGAATCTACTGAACTTTGAAGTCTCCTGCGTACTTAGCTGCAACTGCCCCCTGGTGTTACCGAGCAGAATATAAAATTAATCGAGTACTTACTTGTAAGTGTGAAGATTAATTGTTGTTCTGCGAGGCAACACCAGGGGCGTTGCAGAATACACAGGCCCTCCCATCCTCCCTATGATAAATAGATTACTGCATGGGCATAATCTACAATCAACAAATAATGAAATACGACTATAAGTATAAGGTATGTTTTTCCTGTGTACTTTTAGTTTTCAGTACGATTCACTGTCCGCATGCTACGAACTGGCGCCAAGCGATGACGTCATCTCCTGTGTACTCTGCAACGCCCCTGGTGTTGCCTCGCAGAACAACAATTAATCTTCACACTTACAAGTAAGTACTCGATTAATTTTATATTAGTATTGACAAATTACCATGTGCTTGTTCCTTATTACCAGGAGAAGCGTCTTCAGTGTATGAGCTTCCAGGGCGTCAAGGAGCGGGAGTGGATTATGGAGTCTTTAATCAGATACATCAAAGTGGTTGGTGGTCCGCCAGGCAAGGAAGGTCTCCTGGTTGGCCTAAAAAATGGACAGGTGGGTAGTAAAAGAGGAAATTATTATGGCACCAAGCCATTAGTAATAAAAATGACAGTGTCTCCTGAGGATCAACATGAATCTAAAAATCACAAAGTTAATCATTGTCAGTGATGTCTATTTTTCTCTATATTTCTTTAGATTTTGAAGATATTCACAGACAACCCTTTCCCAATCATGTTGCTCAAACAAAACACATCGGTGCGCTGTCTGGACATGAGCGCAACACGTAACCGGCTAGCCGTAGTGGACGAGCATAGTACATGCTTAGTTTATGATGTGAACACCAAGGAGCTTCTTTTCCAGGTAGGTTAGGACATAGTAACAGCACGTAGTGAATTAGAGCCTATGGATTTAAACAGGATTCATACACTGTAAGAGTATTCCTTCTTATTCCTAAAATTTCATTGCAATCAGTGAAAATTTCCGTAGTATCCCTTGTATATATATTAAAGTGTGAAAGTTTGGTCCAATTTGTGGTCGAATAAAGTACAAAATCACAGATACATAAAACTAGCATTATGTCTTATGAGATTACTCCTCCAACGTAATTTGTTGTTTTCTCATACTTAAGGAACCAAATGCGAACAGTGTTGCCTGGAATACACACTTTGAAGACATGCTGTGCTTCAGTGGGGGTGGACTACTTAACATAAAAGCCAGTGATTTCCCCGTCCATCAGCAAAAGCTTCAGGTATGTCTGCGTAATCATGTCATTTAAACCTTTAAATGATACATAATAACTATTAAATTGTAATTCAAAGATAATCATTATCTGGTGCAAAGACAAAATCTACCAAAACAAAAAAATAATAACCCTTTCATATATTGTCGCTCTGATCTCAAGTGTACGTCACGGTCTGTCGACGTATGGGGATATTTAGGTTCAACCGCGCTGGTTCCAAGGGATGGAGGCATAGGTAAAGAGCTTGTCAACCTTGTACCCCTGCTCTATGGCAGCATCAGTAGCCGTAGGTTCCAGTGAGTCATTTTCTGCTGAAATGCATGACGTCAGCGCATTCCCAATTCTATCTAATAATAGCTATTTTCACTTTAGTATTACAGGTTCTTTTCAACGTTTAAACTGTTGCAGAGTTTTTGATTTAATTTCTTTTCCGATATGAGGTAACTTAACAATGGATATCACAATGTTTTTTTTTATTATAACGTGCGTAGATATTTAATACACTTATCGATGTTGAGCTTGTTTGAGGATCTGCTAAGCTGTCAAGTCGACAGAAAACATGGAACGGACCTGTCGCTCAGTATTGTACAAGTATTAACAACAAAATATTAGTATCGCTAATCAGATTCTGCTTTCAGGTATGGGATGTGTAGTTAAGTCGCAAAACACAGTTTGAGAGAAAAGAATTTTAGTGCGATTATCTCAATCTGTTCAGAGAAATTTGTTTCAGGAATGCGTTTCTTTCCACTCCAGGACTGCATGGAACCATTCAAGGGTTGAACCTTTACAGGAATGTTTATATTTCAAAGGAATTTCATTTCCTTGAGTCACGAAGAGCTACTGTCACATTTAGAAGACTGCGGGTCAGAGATTTCTGTTTTAAAATTCCAGGGTTTATTCTGACAAGCATTAATTCCAACCTTTCTTTCTCCAATAGTGAATAGCTACACTCATTTCATTTGCAGGAACGTAAACAATCATACTTGCTGTTCAAGCGAAAGATTTTCGAAAGTGAACAGCTTTTCTTTGTGGTATGTCTCTTCCCATGTTGATGGGAAAATGGCAGAATTCTCCATATCTCAACAGTCACTTTTTTTGATTTGCAGGGATTTGTTGTTGGGTTCAGTGGATCAAAGATCTTCTGTCTCCATGTGTACGCAATGACATCAGTGGAAGTTCCACAGTCTGCACCCATGTACCAATATCTTGAGAAGAAATTATACAAGTAAGCTATGATATACCCTCACTGACTCCTGTTTTGCACATAGATGTCCTGCGCACCCTAGAACCAAGATGCAGCTTAAGAAGTTTTATAATAATACCTGCAATGTGTGGTTTCTTTAGTATTTAAGTCAGTAATCTGTTAAGATTCTGTGGACAGCGGATACAGAAGACTTGTGTGATTGGAGTTATGTAATGTGTGTATTGAGATCTTTCTATAAATTTGAGAGTTATCATAAATGGTGTGGTGTGAAATGGTGTGTATATTGCCAGTATTCATAGAGCTCACCTATTGATACCATTGCTCTGACAGGGACGCATACAGAGTCGCTTCACTTGGCGTTACGGATAGTGACTGGGAGTCGCTTGCCCATGAGGCCATGGAAGGTCTCGACTTTGAGACAGCAAAGAAGGCATTGATTCGAATTCGGGATCTGAGATATCTGGAACTTATCCACAGCATTGAGGTATGTGTAGAATAGAATTTCCGTTTTTGTTGTCTTTTTTTCCCCCTTTTTTACTTTTAAATATTTCAGAGATGCCACTTTTCCTAACTTTTTAGGAATTCCGAATTTGTGAATTGAGAAAATTAGGAGGATTTCCGGATCAGTGAGTGGCATCCCTGTATTCTACATTCAAATCAAATAATTCAATAGTGAAATATAAATTTGAGATAGTTACATATTAAGACTTTCATCATTCTTTTTTTCTACAACAAGGAACGTAAGAGGCGTGGGGAGACAGACCCACAAGTGTTCTTGGCAGATGTGTATGCCTACCAAGGCAAGTTTGGGGAGGCAGCAAAGCTGTACAAGAAGACGGGTAATGAAGGACGTGCCATGAACATGTACACTGACCTGCGGATGTTTGAGTATGCCAAGGTGAGACGAAAGTTTTAGAAAATATGAATAAAAATTTAGATGATTGTTATACATCAGCAATTAAGCCGTGGTCCCCTGGTAACCATTTCATATCAAACGTAACATTTTGACTATTACATAGAGCTAAGCTATCTAACCAAGGGGAGTGTAACTAAAATATATACATTTAACTGAGGAACACTATTTCTGGCTAGAAATAATACTTGGTATTGATTTTAGGAGTTCATCGGTCAAGGCGATGCAGCAGACAAAAAGATGTTAATCACCAAACAGGCCGACTGGGCACGAAATGTCAACGAACCCAAGGCAGCGGCAGAGATGTACATCTCTGCTGGTGAATACATTAAGGCCATCGACATTATTGGTGACCATGGGTGGTCAGATATGTAAGTAACTCCTTAGAAGATATCTCAATTATATACCGGTAGGAGTTTATGTATCAAATAAGTCACAATGTGCTCGATGTTGAAAGGACATGATACTTGTTATTAAGTGAAATGATGATTTCAAATATTTCAGAAGATAATGTATTTTGTGTCTGTCGGAGTGGAAATCATATTTCCAAATTCTAAATTTGACAGGTTGATTGACGTAGCAAGAAAGCTTGACAAGGCAGACCGTGATGCATTAGCAAAGTGTGCACAGTACTTAACAAAGCTGGAACAATATGTGTACGCTGCTGAAGTCTACAATAAGATGGGTGACACCAAGGCTCTCGTCATGTTGCACATAGAAGCCAACCACTGGGACGAGGTCAGTAAACTCTATAACTTTGCTTCATTACCGTAGTACCTTCTCATAGTGCTACATTTATGAATTACTATGTGAGGCCACACCAAAAAAATAAGTTGGTCTAGGGATCGCCCTCTTCATATTTTTGGAAATACAAAAAAACTAATTTCTTTGAAAAAAATCTTGTCTACGGATTTCGCTCGCTTCACTTTCTACAAGTTTTCTCTTTGTGATGTTTGGCAAAAAATTTTTAGAATAAAAATTTTTTGCGCGCCTCGCTTTTCCAGCAAGGAATCCGTTGGTAGCAACAACAAAAAAAAGTCGCTCACACGCACCATTTTTTCAAAACTAAAATCCATAGACCAACTTATTTTTTTGGTGTGGCCTGATAATATTGAATGTGTATAGGCATTGAAATTCTAAGATTTAAGTGATAAAGTCGCAGTGGGCATGTCCCTTGTCATCGCAAGCATATTGGCAATAACTTTTTCCTTAAATCATAGTAAGGCGTCATAGAATATAAAAAAAATCTACATTTTACTGGCAGACATAGGTAGTAGCACCCGTGTAAACCAACAGATAACTTTCCTTTGAAGGCGTTCGCCCTGGTTGAGCGTTACCCCGAGTACAGGAATGAGGTATATGTGCCATACGCACAGTGGTTAGCAGAGAAGGATCGTTTTGAAGAAGCCCAACAAGGTGAGGCCATTTATCCTTTCACTCGTAAGGTGAAGAATAACTAAACTCACTATTATCTTTTGATAAAATACTTCCAGTGTCTGAGTTCATAGCTGTTTGCAGGCTGGCAATTTAATCACAGCGGAAACTCGTGATTGCAAGGAGACTTTGAGAATTCGCCAATCAAGGGGGGGGGGGTTCTAAAAGAACAACAGTACCAAACGGTTCTCTCCCTAAAAAAGGGTCTATTTCTCCTCTTTCCTATCCCCTCGGGATGTGTGTGGTGCACATATGCGCGGGCACTGACACATTCCTCTGAAATTGTGTAATGTAGTTCTCGCCATGAATATGACCTTAGTTGTCGAAATGGCGTTAAACATCTATTACTCACTCACTCACTCCCTATTGATTCCTTATACCTCCAGGACTTGAGGACTCCCGAGTATGTTTAAGCCACATCCTTCTTACAAGGTAATTCTTGTATGATTTTTAAAACACAAATCAATGTTGATTGATGATTACAATGAGTATTCCATGAGGCATTATGCTGTTTATTTGATGACTTGCAGCCTTCCATAAGGCTGGCCTTCAGGATGAAGCCGTGCATGTCCTGGAGCAACTTACCCACAACGCCGTTGTCGAGAGCCGCTTCAACGATGCTGGCTACTATTTCTGGAAGCTGTCCATGCAGTGTCTGGACATTGCTGGAGGTAAGGCTATTCTACAAATATAGATCTATTATAAAGAGTGAAGACAATATAGAATTCTGCCGACAATTCTTGGGGGAAAAAAGAAATACGCTGTGAATTAGATTAACACTACTTCCACAAACATATTAGACTAGCATTATTTCCTAACATCCTTTACCTTAAATGTGTGTCCTGATTAATAAAAATATATTGACATGTCTGTTTTCAGCAACAGGTCAGTGTATTCCAGTTGAAAGCCACACAATATACCCCCTATACCTAGATTAAGCAGCATTTTCCCTATAGGCTAACCCCCTAGCATTTTCCAATACTGGCATATTTGATCTTCTTTTGCTCTATCTTTTTTTTTACCCACGTTTATTTATTGAAAAACAGTGGTGTGTTTCATAGGATCATGGTCTATTGTAAGACAAATTATCTGTCAACTTTTCATCGATCTTTAGATTTATCTAAACATCGATTGGTATTAGAGCACCATTCATATATGATTGGAATCTTTCTCTATAAACCTTATGCAACCCTTGTGCAAGAGTGTTGAGTGCAGTTGGATGTCACCATAGACATTCTTTTTATTCAAAAATTACTTGCCGCTTAACATAATATGTTGACATGAAGCAATTTTCAGCATATTATATTCATACTCGATACAAATGAAAGTTTTAATTAAAATGGTTAAGTGCTACACACACATGGTTTCTTACAAAGCTTTACTCTCGCTGTTCACAAGCCACCATAGAGGGACCCAGGCTAACATTCTTTTCTTTTTTTTTTAGAAATTGCTTTTCCTGTGGAGCTTTTTTTTTCTTATCTGAGAATTGCATGCTTTAGCAGAACCATCTCGTACGCCCGATTATTTTCTTTTATCATGTATTTACGATAATCAATATTACTTAACTGAATTATCTACTGTTTCATAGGAATTTGCATGATATAGTTAAGTACTGGATTTCGTTTCGGGTGTAATAAGAAAGACATGGACAGTTAAAATTCCATTAGCTAAGCTTTAGTATTTATCACGTATTTCCTTTCTCTAGTCATTTGATTCAGGAGATAAAGAATTTAGTAACGACTTAAAACGAGCTACTTCTTTTTAAACTTTACTATGCATTGGACACCCTACACAAATAAAATAATGTAGATGATATTTGTATTGGTCACCAACACAAACGTCTAAAGATATGTTCTATATAATGAAATGCATGTGAAAATGTCAATTCCTCTCTTATAGAAAAACCAGAGAAACGTGAAGAGATGTCATTGAAATTTCACGATTTCCAACGAAAAGCTGAGATGTATTACGTCTACCATTCTATACAGAGATACACAGTAAGTCAATTTCACATCAGTAAGATAGTATACAGACTGTATTGTGTTGACTTGAGCTACGAACGATGATATGCAATATGATGGCTTTCAAGAACAAATCATTAATTTGATTAGCCATCTTCCCTTACTACATTTTTCAATTTTTATATTAGTTTAAATTAAAACACCGTAGAATGTCATAATGTCACTTCTTTCAGGACGAACCCTTCACATCTCATCTACCTGAGGCGCTATTCAACATGGCGCGGTTCCTGCTACACCACCTTATCAACGACGCTCCTGTAGGAGTCTCCAAGGTGTATCCTCTTTCAAATGCTGATTAGGTATCAGTTAATCCACAGTTTTTGTAGGGTTATAGCCCATAATCAGTGCCTCATACAATCCATCAAAGGTGTTTCACAGGTAGAGGTCTCAGCGATTTCTGGTACTCCACTCCCACTCCACACTTTCCTCCTCCAAGGAATGGATTTATTGGCCCAGGGTATCCCCTGGGCTATTGGAGCCGGGTTTTCAGCCAGATCCACAAATTTGTAATCACCAACTTTAGGGTGTAATCATTCAGTGATATACTGTTAGTTTACACATTTTTCAAAAGCCAAAGGAAAGTTTCAAATCTCATCTATCAGACAACATTTTGTCCTTTATGGTGAGTGATGTCTTTCTCTACGAAAAAAGCTGCTGTACTTACGTCATATTTTTGGGAGCTATACTGACTACAAGTCCTTTAACCATTAGGTCTATCGGTCAGATAGATTTTGGCGATGAAATTAGCACATGGAGTCCTATGGGTAATCACCAAGTGAGACACTTTTTTTCAGCAGGCAATGTTTACAGTGTCCAAGCTATACACATAACACATTGGGGACTGAGCGATAAACTAAGCATGCTAAGGATAAAATTTTCTGTACAATTTTCGACAGGGCTAGAATTTTCACGTCCTCCTCGCACGATGCTACCACTATGAATGACAGTTGGATCTGTCGATCCTGACGTCATTCAGAACACCATTGCATGGCAACAGTCACAGTTGACACTGTCACTAGGTAACAGTGTAAACAAGTATCCAAGGTAGTTAGGGCCTTGGAGATGTGCTTGTCAACATAGAGTTGATAGCAACCGGCAGTAGTTTCATCCCTTGGGGACTCATCAGGCATCCGTTTGTGCATTTAAAGTGACAATAAAATTGCCAGTGGTCCCTGACTGTAGCAATCAGGAGTTATAGGGCATTATTTCATTTTGACAGCAAAGTGAAAAAATTCCCGGTGACATTGGGAGCGGTCCAATGTCACTTATTTTCATATACCTCGAATATATGATTTTTTAGATTATGTATAGAGCATAATTAATTTGCAACAAGGAAAATACAGTATTTTCCGTGGTGTTCTGAATAATTAAAAAATTAAAAAAAAAAAAAAAAAAAAAATTTCTGTACAACGCCTAACTCCTGTTGAATTGACATTTGACTTGCTCAAGTAAATAGATTTATAAGGGAGGGATTTGGGAGCGAGGGGGCTAGGTGTCCAGGGGGCCAGGTTTCCAGGGGGCCAGGTGTCCAGGGGCTAGGTCTCCAGGGGGCCAGGTGTCCAGGGGCCAAGTGTCCAGGGGCCAGGTGTCCGGGGGGGGGGGCCAGCACACCACGGGGCCAGCGGTCCAAGGGGTTTAGTAAGAGAAGGTTATGCCAGACTGGTGTCAGTACATGTATAGATAATAGTCTCTATTTGTAAGTAATTAGTCAATATTTCGCAAGTGCTGATTCCTGTGACCCTACAGGGTTGATAGAGGGTTTTATGGTACCTACCCTGAGCCTTCTGTGCTTCAATGCACAACGCCCAATTTTTATATTGGGGGGGGGGTAGTAGACCCTGGGCCATATGTGATATATATCACACGTTAAATTGTTCTCATTCTTATTCTATGATATTGACTATCATATCGCTAATTTATAAGCTGTGGAATTATTAGTAGAACCTTACACCTGTGAATAGTTGGTTTGTTTTCCAATGGGTTTCATAGGTATTTTAGAATCTTAGGATCTCATCTTGTTTAAGTGATAACCTTAACATTGAAACAGAGCCACACTTTATGCACTGGCAAAACAAAGTAAAAACCTTGGTGCATATAAACTGGCAAGGCATGCTTTTGAAAAGCTACAGGCATTGCGTGTACCACCACGGTTCCAAGAGTCCATCGATCTTGGCAGTGTTACCATCAGATCTAAACCCTTCCACGATAGTGAGGTAAGGACACTTTTTTCAGTAATGATACTTTAATGGATATTTCTTTGCTTAAATGGTAACCAGGATTCATACCTACAAAATGTACATTTCACGTGATCCATTTTCGTAGTTTCCAGAATTTCCCTAGCCCATGTGGAGCATTTGATAATCCAAACTTTTTTTCTCAGTAGGACAATTGCATGTACAGTGTAATTCTTTCCATTCTAGGATCTTCTACCAATGTGTTACCGGTGCTCAACAACAAACCCACTCCTCAACAACCAAGGGTCCTTCTGTATAAACTGCCATCAGCCTTTCATCTACTCATTTGTGTCATTTGGTAAGCATTAGTCAAGCATTTGTTATATGGGTGTCTCATTGAAGGTCATAATAACGCAGCTATCCACCAATGTATCATAAATAGATATGGTTTGGGCAAAACCTGCACATTCTTTCATGAGGTGTTATCACAGGATTCTTCGTTTTGTGGCATTGCTCAAGATTTATGATTACCGTAATCTCCCGCGTAGAAGACGCGGTGCGCGTAGAAGACGCTCCCCAAACTCACGGTAGGCTGTTTCGCGTAGAAGACGCATCCAACCCCTCTGAATCGATTTGTAAAAAACCCCCCGTACAAGACGCCCCCCCAACTCAGCAGGGGGGGTTCGCGTATAGGACGCACCCCCCCCACCCCCCACCCCCAAAATTTGCTGTCGTCGGCCCACATGTTCCCTACACCCCGGCCAGCCATGCCGCTTTGAGTTCAAGCTGTCATCGGCACACGGTCGGCGTCAAACCCGCCGAGCGCCCGTCGACACCTCCCGGTCTGCCGCGGTGCTGGCTATATGAGTTCAAGCTGTCATCGGCACACGGTCGGTGTCAAACCCGCCGAGCGCGTCGACACCTCCCGGTCTGCCGCGGTGCTGGCGCTATGAGTTCAAGCTGTCATCGGCACACGGTCGGTGTCAAACCCGCCGAGCGCGTCGACACCTCCGGGTCTGCCGCGGTGCTGGCTATATGAGTTCAAGCTGTCATTTTCCAAAATGAGATGTTGGAAAACCCCGCGTATAAGACGCACCCCAAACTTGAGTGAAAGCTATAAGACTCCCCAGCATTTTGTTTGGCGTAGAGGACGCGTCTTATACGCGGGAGTTTACGGTAAATTGTTATCAGTCATCATCAGTATTTGTAATGCGGCGTTTGCTTTTATTGCTTTTTCAGAGGTCCTCCCCTTAGTGGAATTCTTCCTAGAGCAAGATATCACAGATGAAGAAGCCGTTCACCTCCTAGACTCAGAACCTCCCAGAAAGAAAGAAAAAGATGAATGGAAGGAGACGGCAATGGGCAGTATCCTTTACAGTGGCAAAGTGTAAAATATCGCGATAATATGTTGTGATATGCAAATCAATGTCGGTAAGAATATCAGTAAAATATTTTTCCTCATGTTAAGATATAGAATTAATTTCAGTAGAGTATTATAAAAGTACTTTGGCATGAGCAGAGCAGAGTTCTTAACGTCGACAGACATGCAATCCCTGCGGTTGGACGATGACTTGATGGGAGAGTCAGAGACCGATGAGGATCCGTTCAGTGCCAGGCTCATGAGTTTTGAGGTAATATCTGAACCAGACTTTGCTGGTACATCCAGGTCTAAATGTCTAATTTAAAGAGAGAAAAATATAGAAAAACGCCAGAAATATACAATGACTTTACCTTGATAAATATATCAATCATTCTTCAATTTTACTTCTATATTGATAATACCATTTCACACAAATCGAAATATCATTTCTTTCCCATATATAGCAAGGAGGAACCGACTTCCAACCTGTTGTCGTTGGAAGGAATGTATTGAAGACATTGTCTCGTGTTGATATCATCATCTGCAAGTGGCCAAAGCCCCTCCGCTGGCAATTCTTCAAAACGATTATGCCTGAAGTTTCCATAACAAAATGTGACTCATGTCAAAAGGTAAGGTTGTAACGAGTTTGCCAGAATTTGTCTGAAAGTATAGACAGATATTCGAATAAAACAAGTCCTATCAACAGACATCCCCTCACTGCACAGTGCCCATAAATAAAAAGTACATCAAGAAATACCGTTCTATGTTATCTGAACGAAGTTCAAAGTCCGTAGTTTAGTGGGGGCCTACTGTGATCTTACCTATTTATTAATACTGTATTCTCCCGCGTAGAAGACGCGCTGCGTGTATAGGACGCCCCCCAAACTCAGCAGAGGCCTTTTCGCGTATAAGACGCACCTCTAAGGTACCAATAATGTAAATCCAGTACTGTTCTATAGTAAAATTACCCCTCATATAAGACGCCCCCCCAACTTGAGAGAAAGCTATAAGACTCCCCAGCATTTTGTTTGGCGTAGAGGACGCGTCTTATACGCGGGAGTTTACGGTAGTAAAGTTGCATCAGTGGCGGATCCAGGAGGGGGCGTGGGTCCAAAATATGCAAATAGTTAAGTACTGACAAAAAGGAGAGGGCGCGCCCTGCCACCTGTCTAAATCTGCTACCGCGCATGTTCTCAGTAAACCCTTATGATACTCCAATAATAATGATACCAGGTAATATATCCTTTTTCCTCTCCTCAGTTGTTCCACACAGATGACTACGAGCTGCTCGTACTACAGAAAGGACATTGTCCGTATTGCCGCTGTCCCACTGAGGAGTAGGTAGCTATCAACCCCAATCTAGCTCCCAGAATAGGCTGCCAAGGTGCGACCACTTTCCTGATCCTGTACTGATAACTTCTGCCACAGAGTAATAGGTTGTACGCACTTGTAAAGAAGAAAACAAATCTGTGAATATGGTCTCAGACTGATGTAAATAGCACTAAATCATCCGCCCACTGTCTCACATTCCATTGCAATTAATTCATGTCAAAAGTTGTTATAATTATACCAGGGCCATTAGGTTCTGTGTAAGTTTCTGTTTTTGCTAGCTTATACGTTTTGTGCCAGATGTGGAATTTCCAGGACTTGTGATTCTTGCATGCCTTCCTGTGATTCCCTCATTTTCCTTGTGTGATTAGTCATTATGACAGAAACGTTATATATTTATTTTTCGAATTGTGTGGAAAGAGGCCCTTTTAAGCTTAATATCCCATGTAGATTCCAAGATAGAAGTGAATACAAACATTTCATAGAATATATCCCGCCTTCAATATTTGACTTGAATCATAATCAAAGGATTTTGATGATAATGAAATGTAAGTCAGACTGTTATGGAATTGCAAAATATAGTTGTGTTCACTTGAGAAAAGAGTATACAGAATCATCACCAGCTTCAGGCCTTGTGAAATATATCTTGTCGTTGTTAACTATTCCAGTTTGCCTGAATGGTGTGGCTGAGATTGTAGGCTTTACTTTTTTACCATACATTCATATAAAACGCAATATTTTATCGATCACTTCGTAACGAAAATGAAAATAGTACATGCAGTAACGCCAATAAGACGAGCAGTTATGGAAAAAAAAAATCCTTGAAGTGATAAAATATTCTACATAAAGTGAGCTTGATAGCACTCTCGAATGACGCAATATGATATACTCAGTTTATTAATACATCTTCTTCATTGTAGTTGCCATCACTGTCCACTGAATTTACTTGAGATCAATTGAGGATATATGAATTATCAGGTTATGCTATATCCTTCCTCATAAAGATGTATACACAGTGTTGATAATTATTTTGTCCTACATTTGCTTTGTATGATAGTACTTGCTAAATCTCAACCTAAGTATATATTATGAAGGGAAATGCACTTGAAACGTCTCACTTCGGCTCCGTCCATAAATGTAATATCTTATGTCATTCTGAAAGATTAAACAAGCTGCAGAGGCCGTCCAGTCTAAGTCAATATTTACGTGACCAGACATTTCATAGAATAAAATGTATTCTACACACTTTGTAAAGACGAATCTCTAATAAAATCATGAGAAACATTAATTTTGCAAGTTGTACCTGATTTCAATAGAGAATATTCAGAGGAAATTCGGACATAGATAAGGTCAAGAGTATCACAAATTCCTTGAAATAGTTAACGTGTAACTGTTTAGTGACCCTCCGAGCTACTGCATTGGGGGGATGGGGCCAGAGTTTCCCGTGACAAAAGTCAGGGATATGACCCAAGACAAGCAGAGAGGTAGAGATACTGGCGATAGAACATGCAAATAGTCTTAATTATAATAACAAGGATATAACCTGAGACCATACTGATTTTGATGATCTCCCCAACATACACCAGTATGCCCTAGACACCATCAATATACCCAGAGTGCATTGCGACATGAGTGAGTGAGTAATAGTTGTTTAACGCCATTTTGACAGCTGTCATATTCATGGTGAGAACTACATACAATTTCACAGAGGAATGTGTCGGTGCCCGCACATATGTGCACCACACACATCCGAGGGGATAGGAAAGAGAATAGACCCTTTTAAGTGGGCTAGGGAAGCCCTGCATTGCGACATGGGAGATTCCTCTGCACCTACGGTTGTAAGAATTGGTAGCAAAGTTCAAAACTTAATCAGAAAGCTAGTAACATATCTTTCTGACCTAATAAAACCATAGTGTTGTAGATTTTAATATAGTAGAGAATAGTCCTGTGAGAAATGCGTGACGACTTGTAATCAGGTGTCTAGTTTCAGTTAGTGAGACTGATAGATAGGGCATACTATCATCTGGGCTTTTGGTAGTACATGTATATAGCACAAATCAAACCCAAACTACCCACTGCAGCTAAGTACTAATAGCCTGTAGACTGTCCATTCTGCATGCACCTCACTCAGCTGTCACAGGGACCTGTCGAGGCGTTCGGAGTACGGCTGAGGGATCAATGGTGTTTTGTAAGGCCACCCCCTATTGGTCCTCCCCATATGGGTCAATGTTGATCCCTGAGTCAACTTTCTACCCTCCCAAGCATAGTTAGGGACTGGTACCTAGCCAGACCTGGCTGGGGTGGAAGGGGGTGGAGGGAACCAGCTGAGGTGGTGTCGTTAGCGTTCGAGGTCACCCCCACCCACAATGCACTGCAAAATGTAAGAAAACTGTACCCCGAACACCTCGTGTCTTATTCAATGTTCAATGCCATAGTCAACAGGTGTGTCATTATGAGTGTACATGGTCTCAAATTGCCAGGAGCCTGCTCTGCCTCCCCCCCCCCCCAACACACCCAACTGCCAATCAACTTGTAATAGTCTGTACCTCGTCACAGGCCAGTGGTCAGCAAACCGGCCAGATCACTCCACCTCTCTGTAGAGGGGGAACACAGTGTAAGTACCTCTGTGTACATACATGTATTCAGTGTTCCACAAAATTGTTTATATAATGAAGGGAGTAATTAAATTAATGTTTCATCACCAATAGCAGATCCATATTCTGAGAAAGCATTTTTTCAATGTTAACTAAAAAGGTTTACACAGAAAAGAATGTAGCAGTTCCACAAGGTGTCCTTACACTTCAACCTTCTCTGATTTACAAAAATGCACATATGGCAACACACACTTTAGCACTGATTTCTCCATAGAGAACTTTAACAGTGAATACTTTGTTCAAATACAGAAAATATGATCCAATTGTACCATAACCCACTGAGATGAAACCTGTACTACATATATATACATGTAGTAGTTTCGGAATGAACAATTCCAAAACAAAGGCTACAGAGACGCATTTCTAAATCTTAAAATGCTCTAATGCTAATCTGCCATAGGGCTCCAAATGATGAAATGTCTTATCTGCGAATAAAATCAAAAGTATGAGATATATTCTGAAAATTCCTTCATTGACAAGTAAAGTACACACACTGTTGTTATTACATTAGAATAGTGAGCAGGAATAGTCCATAGCAGAGGAGCCACAAACAAAAATAGATTGCAAGGCCTCCCTATCCCTTACACCGTGGCGACTGTGAACCATACACTAGTCTACTCATCTCACGAGTAGTACTCACCAGTCGCCGCGCTAATAATTAGCTAATAACATGAGAGCTTCAATTACATGGGTGAAGCTCCCAGGATATCCACTGGTATCGACATGGGATACATGTATGCTGTAGACGTTAAGTATACCCAATGAGGGCATCATAATATGGAATGTATCACGGGAGGTGCCCAAATGCAGGGTACGACATGTTTTTTTTTTTACACCATAAAACAATACTAAATTGCCAATGTTCAAGCCTAGGATGCAGTTTATACCATTCCCTGACTCAGGGTGCGGCTAATACGAGGGAATTTATGGTATATTAATTCATCTTGCAAATGTTAAATCTGGGTTTGTGTCATGTCTAAGACATACAGGATGTGATTGATAAAATAAAAAATAGGATACTGTTATTACTCTAAGAATGTCTACTTTAGGGCTTTCCCACTGTCAGCCTGCTGTGGGCTGCCTGTGGTATGGCACAGGTGTCCAGTACGATACTCTGCTCAAAACCTACAGGGTGCCTAGGCTGTGTGTGCTGCTAATAACGCCGTGGATATGGCCAAGCTTGCCCCCTTCATCAAACGTTACCTAAAGTCTGCTGTTCATAGCGATAAACTGATAGACCAAGGGAACTGGTCCCTCTGGCTCATTTAAAATGGGTAAAGATGGTTCATGGGATGTATCGGTGTGAAGTGGCATCTCAGTTAATCAGGTGGTTTCCCATCGAGTAGCACACATCGACTTAGTGAAAAAAGGTTGTAACTGTATCTGGGTCAACAAGGTAAAATGTACCTCAAAAAGTGAAGCGCCTGGTGGAGGTACGATTTATCCTATTAACCCAGATGCACTTACAATTCATGCACCAAGGCGATGAGATACACAACAGATTTCACAGCTCTCTAGACTTCCCAGCCAATGACACGTGCATCCTGGATAACTTTCATTCAAATCGCACTACCAATCTTTGACTTGGTTTGTAGATCATTAGCCCAAAAATGTAACTCAAAATAACAGCCAACGATTCCAATTTTATAGAAATTCAACCTTTTATTTATCACAAACCTTAAATGTGACTTTTACAAAAATGGCTTGATTTTTCATTCGGTGAAACGAATTGCCTGATTGTAGTATTTGAGTATGTAAGTATCTGATAAATATGGCCTATATGCTTCTTTTCAGTTTTCGGTAATATTGTGATGATCATATGCATGCATGTACATAGTTTATCAACAATGCAAGTATGCCATAATCTATTTTGAAAAGGGTCGTGAAAACAGTGGGGATCATGCTTTGTTGGAGACTGCAGAGTCTTGTGGCTTAGCTAATCACAACTGCAAAGTGGGAGTCATGGACGAGACGAGAAAATCCTATATTGCAGACGGTCCGAGATGACCAGAGAAAAAAGTTGAGATATTGTCAGTTCAGGTCAACTGCTCTCCACGGTGACATCCTGAGACTTGTTCGACTTAGGTTCTGTGCAAGTGACGTGGAGTGACCCATCACTGGAAAAAGGAAAGTGCCACAATTTGTAATGCAGTCCTTGTGCGGTTTATTCAATTCATAATCTAAATTCTAATTAGACAGGATGATAATTTGAATCTTAACTTGAAAATATAGGACAGCATTTTGCAATGCAAGTAACTCGAAAGGGCACTTAATCTCTTCTTTTAGGCCCCTTCTGATACTAACCTCATGTTTTCTTCGAGCGTTATCACTGTCAATGGTTAAGCCTATGGAGAATGTATCCATTATCGCTTGTATGTTTCATTGGCGAATAACTCCTCTCTTGGCGAGTTAAGCATTGCACAATACCAGCAGGTCTTGAATAATGATCCATATTAACCATAAAAACGCATGAGACAGTGTGATTCTCCTCCATTTTGTTATAATCCAGCAGTTTGCATGGCACCGTAAGTCGATCGTCTCGTTGTCCACCATTTTGGATTTTGATGTTCTGTGCGCATGCACAACCCCTCCTTGCCGGAAGTAACATTTTCGATGGAGAAATGATATATTCTATCGATTTAAGTTGAAATTAATGGCTTTTTTAATATAATCCATGCATCTTTGGCAATATCAATCGAATTGAATCAAATATACCCTATCTTTTTACTGTTATAGCCCCACAAGTCGATCGTCTCGCTGTCCGCCATGTTGGATTTTGGTTCTATCTCCACATGCCCGGCACAATTTCCATGATTACTTGGGTCAAATTGCACGACCACGGCTTTGTGATGCGAATTAACGACAGGGCGAACACGTAGTTATTTTATCTTTTTAATAATACATATCGATTCAAATCATATCCTTTGTCCATTCTTTATCATATTTCTATATTATAACACTGAATAATTGAAAAAAAATAGTAACGATGACTTTTACGACAATAGAGACGCGCGGACGGATCGAATTACGGCAAATTCATCAACATTCATCAATTATTTGCACCACTCCGTACCAAAAGCGCGGGAACTTTGAACCTATTCGCACCTCTTATGGGATTTAACATAGACCGGAAAAGCGTCTTAGTTTTTCTCTCTGTTAAGAGGCACTGAATCCATCAATTTTTTACCCGACTCTTATAACTCTTTCGAGTTAACAAAAATTTACCTTTTCATGTGGAAGTTTGCAGTGACATCTGCTCCCGCAGTGAGATCTCTCATAACAATCTGGAAAATGACAGGGCAAATGTGGCATTCAATTGCATTTTTATCATCTAGCATCCTTCGTTCAGCACTTTTTAAAATTGCATTCCAATACAACATGTATAAGGAAATTGAAATTAAAGGCACAAACTGCGTATATGGAGGTAGCGGGGTGCATTAAAACCAATGAAAAGATTCATTCACTGCTGACTTTTTAGGGGGCATTACATAATCATGCTGGTTATCAGTGTTTATCACTCAAGGTACTAGATCGAGCAATGGATTCCCCACTGGATAACCGGGAACTCCGTGTATATATATATATATATATATATATATATATATATATATATATATATATATTCCACATTAACAGAGAAAAGATGAATGCCTAGTCGATTATAGTTACCTTGGCTAGAGTAACAGGATCAGGTGTTCCGTCTTTGTAAAGTATATTTAAACTAAAACTTGTTTGTTCTGAATTCATCTTAAAGACCCTGCTTTGTCTGGTAGGTATTGGGGTGTTCTTGGTGAAGATTGGCACAGAATTGGAGGCGTCGTCCTTTAGGCACTACAAAAAATACAACTTTGAATTAACTTCATCAGTATTAATGATATGTATAATAGATACGTTGGTTTGATTTATCAATTTCCTTCGTATATCATAGGGAATTTTCTGTACATGTATTTTCTGTGGCGAACTTGAGTTAAGATTTGTGGAAACCTCTTCCTCCAGGGAGTGGATTCCCTGGATGAATCAAAAGAACCTGCTAGTATGATATAAAATACTGGTAGTCCATTAACCTCAACAAGTATATCTCCAGGTAGGCACGGTACTCTTGTCTCACGGGCATTCTGTTCACGGTCCTCGTCCTCACCAGCGAGCAGAATTCCAGCTTCCTTGGCAGCTCCAATGGCGATGGCTTCGTCGGGGGACACTGATGAGAGGACCTCAGCTGTGCTGAAATACTTCTGCACCTGACTCTTTACCATGGGGAGACGGCAACCACCTCCTATCAAGAGCACCTGTAAATGTAGACCACAGTGGTTTGACCTGATGGCTTATCTAATTCTACTAGAGACACTGTGCATTTCTTAGGTAGAATGGCTGATCCTAATAACTTTTTAGGACCCCCCCCCCAACCCTTCGTCACTGTTTACTACAGAAATGGATAAGAGCCATGGGCACCCCCTCTGGTGTGACGTACTTTATGGATCGGCCCAAACGCCATGTGCTCAGGATTCTATCACAGTAAGTGCATCTTTAGAGTATGAAAAATCAATTAAGGTATTCCCTGTTAACAGAGTTCAGCTTTTATTTAATGACAGTGAAATAAATATCCTAAATGCTATAAAATGTACCAACATATCTAACCATTAAATATTACTGACCTTGCTAACGTCATCGGCAGTTAAGCCCGCCTTAGCAAGAACTTCTTCGATGGGGCCCATACAGCCAGAAACCACGCCGTTTACCATTCCTTCCATTCGTGACCTGTTGCGCAGTAGATAAGACATGAAAATGTATTACCCTTCTTAGGTACAGGATAGGTTTTCAAAACCACAAATCGTCGCCAAGAAGGCTGTATCTGTATTTTTCAAGTTTTACAGGAGAGACAGAAGAACAGTTCCAGTTACTTAGGGACAAAATGGAATCAGCAATATTGCCCTGGAGCCTGTAGGGACACATATCATAGACAGAGCTTCAGAGATAGATTTGGATGAATGCTACGAAGATTGCGTCTCTTTTTAATGCATACATTTTTGGTGTTTATTCTGTTTTGGAATTTCTAGATCCTTAATCTTGCAAACATTTAGCATACCTTGATATACTGCATTGGAAGTCGATACCTTCATGTAGAGATTCTACAGAACATGTGGTGGTGTTTATCGTTGACAAAATGTGTTTTGCCATTTCTGATGCTGCTGTGAGTTTGGCAGTAGCTCGCTTATTTTCCATAGGATCAGCTTTCCACTGTCTACAAAATTTGGGAGAGATTTAACTTCAATTAAGTACAACTTGTGGCAGTAACACATCAAAGTCACAACCTAAATACCAAACGGCAGTAAAAAATGCATTAGTGGAAGTCTCATATCAAGGTAATAAAGGGATTTGGTTTCGTTCACTTGTCTTCAGCCAACCGCAGATGGGCCAGACCCAGTAGGGCATGGATGGGAGCAGTACGTCAGACCAAGTAGGGCATGGAAAGGACCAGTAAGTCTTCCAGTATGTCTCATTTGGTCTTGCAGTATCAAACATGTTTTATCTACCCGAATCGGTTTGGAACGGACCGTTTGGATTTAGCATACAGGTCCTAGAACCCTATAAACAAAGCAGTCTACATACCTTTTGAATTCTGAAGCAAAGTATTTAACAAGTGCTTTTGTGATATCTGTGCCCGCGCTCTGGTCGCTGTAAGCAGAGGCTAATATGCGGTACATGCCACTCTTCACTTCTAATGCAGTTACGTCCATCGTTGTACCTCCCAAGCGGTATACAAGGATGTTACTAAACAGGAGACAGAAAGTTGTCATTATTATGGAAATAATAAGTCATGATTATCGATGTTTTAATTACTTTCCTTCTTTTCATTGTTATATAACTTGGGAGATATGACCGTTTTACCTTCTATTTTTTCCGTTCACAGTACCCTTAAAGAAATACTATCAAAATTGGACATTTACATGTATTTGTTAAATCTTCAAAAATGTGTGGCTACCTTGAAGTTGTATGGTCTGTCTGTCCAATATCATATGCCAGGGCTGCAGCACTTGGTTCACTAATCACACGGAGAATGTTGAAACCTGCCTTCTCAGCTGCAATGCTACAGTGGAAATCAATAATTTGTCACTATCAGTTATATCATAGCAAGTGATGATATATACCTGGTAGAACAAGATTTCCATATTACACAGGGTTTTCAATTATATTTGAAGGAGAGGATTGTCTTTTACTCCTTGGTAAATAGATTTAAACCATATTATATATTCAATTGCTGCTTGCTAAGACACACAGGACTCACCTGAGATCTTTTGTTTGTGCCTCGCTGAAATTTAGTGGAGCCGTGAGTACTGCATCATGTGACTCTTTTCCTTCACCATGGCGTTCCGCAATAGCTAGATAACATACAAATGTCTGAATGTTATTCATTCCACATACCTGCAAACTCCAGGTGAGAAAAAACTGAGTTCATTGAAATTTTCACAACTCCACCCCTCCCCGCCCCCCCCCCCCCCTTATACATGATAAGATGAGATCTCATTGGATCTGGATGAATTACAAGATTGATCCAGATGACCAAAAAAAACTGAGAAAACTGAAAAGTTGGCAGGTGTGATTCCAATATTCCTTCGGGTTCGGTGTTGTCATTAGTACTAGTCACATTGTGAAAGATTTCACATATCTGCAGTTGAAAAATATGTGTCCAAAGGTATTAAGGTCTTAGAGTAGCCCAAAACGTCTTTCCGTTAAGATACTTTCATATCATAAAACATTTATTACCCAACAGATTTTTGAAGATTACAGTGGCAACCTCCTGCGGCGTGAATTTACACGCTTTTTCCTTGTATGTGACTTCATATGCTGGTGTGCCATTTTTGTCGACAATCTTAAAGAAAAATACCACACATTTCAATCAGGATTTATTCAATTTGATAATATTGTCAACGAGTCCGTAAATGATGAATAAGGATGAATACAGACGAATCAGGAATCCAGTTTGATATCCACTTTATTCATAGAAGTCCACGAGGTATAGACGGTGATACAGTATAAAGGTGCCCAACAGTGTCCAAGCCTAGCCCTTGAGCCAAGGGCCTTGATCTCACGTGAGTGTGTGAGGTATGAAGTATGAAGGTGGAAAGATGAGTGAGCTGCTCCCTCCACAGGTATTTGTAGTAGGAGCTGCTCACCCAGCTCATCCTAAAAATAGTATCAGGTGAGCTAAATATAGTAACTGGGGAACTCCAGTGCAGGTATGTAGGGGGGATCCCAAACATAGCACTGGGGTTCACAGAGTTCAGTGTGGTTCTAAATATAGCTGCTGGGAACTCCCGGTATGCTGTGAGCTGCTCATGATCAATGGGCATGTCCTCCAGCAGGAGGAGTTGTTTCTAAACATTGTCTGCTAGGAATTTCCAGCATGCAGTGGGCTGCTTGTGATTGACGGCGTATCCTCCAGTGGGAGGAGGCGGGGTCACTGAGTGCAGTTGACACCGCCAGCCTTTGGTCTATGGGTATGGCTTGGCTTGTGGGTAGACTCGGACACTGGGTTACATGGTAGAGTCAAAGGTGAAAAATAAATATGATAAGTACAATACCTATAACGGTCTACTGACAAATCCCCACATTCCTACTCGATTCCACGCGAGGTTTTAAGGAGGAAGTTCGTGAGAAAAGGTCTACTGACAATATGTTTGATGTGTAATAATAGGTATTACATCTTATCATTTAAGTTGAAGGTTTACAGTATTAAGGAGATATTTAATATTGGTTTTTGATTGAACATGAATAATTTATAAACAGTACAAAACGAAACTGTGCCAAAGAGGTGTTGTTTGTAATTTTGACAATAAGAATATGAAAAATTCAGGTCGTGGTAGGATACAAGGGCTGGATTATTTATCTAGTACTAAAGTTCACACAAGGATAGAGGAATAAAAACTATCCTAAAACATGCAGTTATTGGCTTTAAGGCAGACCTTGAGGTAGACACGTTAATACTGAAGTTTGTTTCAGTACCGGTAGGCACTTATTATTTAGGTAGGATACAAGGGCTGGATTATTTATCTAGTACTAAAGTTCACACAAGGATAGAGGAATAAAAACTATCCTAAAACATGCAGTTATTGGCTTTAAGGCAGACCTTGAGGTAGACACGTTAATACTGAAGTTTGTTTCAGTACCGGTAGGCACTTATTATTTAGGTCTTGAGCCAATATACAATACAATATAATAAATAAAAACAGAGGTAAGGTAATTGATGACTGGCAAGTCGATCAATCATTCCTTATAATACTGGTAAGGCTTAGGGAGTCTGAAGGCTTTTAGGTGGTATGTTTAAGCAATTTTCTAAAAAAAAAATTGGATTTTTGGTCTTTTATTTATCTGTAGAAGTTTCTGTTAATTTTGTAGAAGGTTTGTCTTAGTCAATGGAAAATTTAGCATGTTTAGCCTTCAGTCTACCTGGGGTTATCATTTGCTGAAAAAGGACAAGGTTAATACAAAAATAAATGGTGGCTCTGGCTGATATTTGGATTGGATCTCAGTTGATCCTGCAAAAATACTGGTTGCCAGCGCTTCCTTGTAAAATTTTTAGAAAAATATGAACTAGCTAAAACCCATAAATATTTGACATGGTTGGGTTTGAAAAGGTACAGTGTGAAAAGAAAAAGAACTTTATGGCATCTTAAGATCACAAAAAAAAACCTGCTGCCTGGCTTGTGTTCTTCATAATGTTCTTATAAAGGAAAATAAATGTAAAAATGCAGCGTGTTTTCATGGTTATGTATCATAGCCCTATACAAACAAGAAAAACTGGCTTTAAAAATCAGTTGACTAAGCTGACTGAGTCAGTGTTCATAGTGTCCATGGGCGGTCGGTGAGTGAAGTGTGTCTCTACACTTTTAGTCCATAATTTTAAAGACAGTTTTTTTTTAAAAATAAATAAAATAAATAAGGATGGTTATTGAAATTATTTTCTCCTTCTATGGCGACTTTGGTTTGCAAGACCCTTTGGTGGTGGGTCTTGGTGGTTAAAGTCATGTGGGTTGAGGGAGCGACCTAGTGAGGGTCTTCTCCTGGATCTGGATTTTTTGGTGTTGGGGACAAAGTTTACAATTTTGCTGAAATGCATTCTGCTAGGCTTGCCTGAGTCGGGCTGCAAATTCAGATCGGAACTGTATGCAGGGTCCATGTCTATTGGTTCTGCTGAGAGGGAGGTGTCAGAGTCACTGTCCTCCTCAGATGAAGCTTGGTATGTTTTGGGTAGGGGTCTCCAGACCTGGGTCGAGCCAATTGTTTTGAAAGTTTCTGGTCTATTGTCTTTGTTGATGCTGCATGGGCAGCTGTAGCTATACGTTAGGTGGGGACAATTTCTTCCCAGGGTGGCAAATCTAGTAGGTGGCCCTATTGGAGAGCAGACTCGTGTGCTCCAATGGGGCAGGCCGGTTGGTATGGGCGTGCCTGGTCTGCCACTATCTCCTGCTGGCCTGTCAATGCGGTCTCCGCCTCCTCGATTAGGTCGTTGGCCTCTGTATTGAAAAAAAAAAAGAACAAGAGAAGGGGGATTTTTAGTTTTAGGGTCGATCATAGTGCATGGATCACAAGGCGACCAACAAAAATACCAAATTGACAGGTAAGGCAGTGAATTAGGCAGTGCATATTGATGTGCAGTGTCGCCGGGCCGGTGTAGACTCATGGCCAAATGTGAGCGGGAAACTGGAATATCCAGGGTCCAGGTTAGTTCTGCTGCGCGGCACGGGTAGCGCCACTGCATGGGGACCTGTTCTTATTTAGTTCATGCGAAAAACATTGGCTGGCGCCACTGAGCTGGCGTTTGTTCAGCGTTCGTGTAAGGACATGGTCAAATGGCATGGTCAATGGTGTAGACTTGCCATGGACTCATTGGGTTCATGTGTAAGGGTTGTCTCAACTCTGGGTTAGGTGATTCTGGGTCCCAAAGGTGGGTTTGGTCGGCTGGAATTTTGAATTTTGATGATGCGCTTTTTCGAAAAATAGGTCAAAAAAATTAACTTTATGCTCCCGTTTTGGATCCTGATATAAAAAGGAGCGGAGGCTATTTTGGGATCAGAAGCGACTGAAATTCAGCGAGGATAGAGCTGTACCAAAATCTGGCAGAAAACTTTCTTTTGCGCGAAAAAGGGAGACCAGAAAGACGGGGGAACATGATCATCCGTGCCCGGATAGCTGTTATGCCTTCGGGCGTAGTCTGTCTGGTCATCATGGCCATCGGCTACAGTGGGTGAGTACTAACAGGGGAGACATATTTTGGAATTCTGAGGTGATGAGTAACTCGGAATCGTGCCGGTGGTTTGACGCTGTGCTATTTGTTTTCTGATTTTAGGATCCTCGTTTTGTGGGTGATCTTGGGCTGGACTCCGGTGCCCTGTCACCAAGTTTGTGGCCCGTTTGACGGCCCGGAGGGTGGTTCCAGCGGACCCTGTTCTGTTCACTGTTAAGCGTGGACGGTATGTATACCTTAATTATTCGTCGAATTGCGATAATTGTAATTTGTCTGTGGTCCGAATTAGATAAATTGAATTTGGGGATTGGCGTGGAATTTGGAAAATTATATGGCTAGTGGGTTCTAGAAAGCGGTTGTCGAATTGTTTTTCCAGGAATTGGTGCTTGGACAGGCGCTGGACGCTTGGCAAGGAACCAAGATGGGATAGGATGATAGAGGAGGAAAAACCAGAAGGTGGCATGGCCTAATGCGATGGAGCGTGATTCTATGATTCTGTGATGAAGAACTGTGATAATCATTATACATGCCAGGAGCTTGATTCGCTGTGATTTAAATTAATAATACATTTGAGAAGTCCACCACCAGTTAGAAGTTATGTTGTTTGTTCTGGGCTTCTAAATTGGCATGGGCGGGCTTCCAAATTTCATGCGGGGTGGTATTGTTAGCTTGGGTCGAAAACAAGTCTAGTGATATTGTTAACACGTGCTTATGTTATTGTTTTGACGCAGATATTGAGTGCGGGTGTCCTGACTGACGTTAAGTTGTCATGCCAACGTGGGAAAAATGAAAGAGATCTGACGTTGGGGAGGCCGACGGCAGTGGTGAGACGCAGCGCCGGCGTTCTGACGCAGCTTTTGGCGGGGAACCAGACGCGACGTCAGAAACAAGATGGCGACGTCTCATCGTGCAGTGGGCCTTCACAGTGAGTCGAAATAACTGTGTTATTGTGGGTCGAAAAAGTGCTATGGTACTGGAGATGTTGTTAAAGGCTTTAATTGTGGGTGGGGTCGGGTTTTAGAGCTATTGAGGATGGGGATGATCCCCACATGAAGGTGTTAGATGGGGCTATCCGGTGGACTGGGCGACCGGGAGAGTCCATTACCAGGTTATATGGGGGGTGGCCGGCGGTTAATTGATCCCCACATGAGGATCAAAGAGGTTTCTGATGGAAACTTACCGCTGGTTGATGTTGAGGGTGGTGTGAGCATCATCTCCGGTTGCCTGTACAGGTATTTGTCTTTCTTTGGCTGATGCCGGAGTGGGGTGTACTTTGTGAGCTCAGCCGGGGAGTCATGGCGATCAGCCGGCCAGGACTCACAAGGTAGTTGTATGGCGGGGTCAGTGTCACTAGAGGCAAGTTGAAAATCGGGTTGTCCTTCTGAGGAGATGACCACTGTCATGTGGTGAGCTCCTTTTAAGACCCTGTACAGCGGTATTCTCCATAGAAGTGGTACCGGAGGATAGCGCTGCAGCGGGATCTGTCGGACTTGTCCCCCGATTATTGTCCTGATGTCAGACTTCCAATGGAGATCCAGGTGTCTGCCCAGGGGTGCCGTAAGGCGAGCTGGGGAGACCTTAGGGGCTGTGATGGTGGGGGCCCAGAGATTCTGTCCATAGATCATCTTGCCAACGGTGAAATCAAAGGTTTGACCATTAGCATGGATCTTGGCCACAATCGAAGGTGTCCTGTGGCTGTCCTGTTTGCAGTAGGGCCAGTGTCGCAGGCACCTCTTGGCGGTACTCCATGTGATGTACAGGAGGGTTGCTATTAAAATCCAGGTGAACATGTCCTGGTAGCGGTCGGGCGACTGTACAAAATCTAGATCGGTGTCTGGGGTCGTTTGTGGGGCTGGCCAGTTTTTGTTAGCCTGGCGTATCAGATCTTTAAAACGATCCCAACTCTCCGCATTAGCCATCTTGGGTATTCGGGTTGCTGAGACTAGTGTGATAAAGCGCGCCAATTGATTGACACGAAGATGGTTTTTAAGGGTTTATGCGCAGCAAAGTAGTGCCAGGAGGGGTGATACCAAATGTATCCAGGGTGAGAACTGGAGGTGATATCCTAGATGCATCAGGGAGTTAGTGGATAGGAGGGCTGATTGGTCTTTAAGTCCCTGTGCGGCTCTTTTAAGGGTTAGGGTGTCTTGGAAGAGGGGTGCTATTTTTTGATTGTGTAGGTGTTTTAATTTTTCAAAATTGGGCAGGTGAAGGGTCTGGGTAGTGGTTGCCATGGTGATGCCGGAAACATTGGCTGGAGGTTGACCAAAATGTCGCCACAGTGGTAAATTGAAATAGGCCTTTGATATGGGTTCTAGGGTGAAATTTTGGGTGCAAGATAAATCAGAATTGGTTAAAATCATGCCGGCATTTTTAATGGAGCACAGGCATGGGACTGAGATGACTGAGTATGCTCTATTTTTAATTTTGACTTGGCCTGAATCTGTGCATTGGAGCATGGAAGTGGGATGGTCGGTTATTAATAGGAAGGTGCTGTGAGATAGGGGTTGGATAAGATTTGGTATGGGTGCTGCCATGTGTGCTTTAAAACTGCAGGTATGGTGCACCGCCTCTGGTAGGTCTAAAAATAGGGATAGAGTGCATGTGGGGTGTGTGGCCGACAACAGAGGTAGGGGTAGGTTACAGCTGATAAGGTGGCCGAGGTCACACATATCCAGGTCAGCTTGTGTAAACTGTATGTAGTGTGAGTGGGTCCTGGACATGGCCAAGTAGCCGGGAAGTGGCTCCACCTGGGTGTGACCTGCTGACTTAGTGTCGGAGGTGTCGAAAGGCATGGGGAAGGTTTCTATTTTAAATATAGAAAAGGTGCTTCCCCCTCTGGTTATGGGTACTGGTATGGTTATTAACAGGCTCGAGTTATGGCTCCAGTGCACATGTACTCGGCGCTGATAATAATAACTTATGGGTAGGCCTTCTAAAATAATGCCGTGGTGTGCCTCGTGCAGGAGGCTGGATAAATTGTTTAAACCTAAACTGAGGTCGTCTTGTGTGATGATGGATTGGGGTAGGGTGCCCTCAAGTAGATTATTAATGGTTAAGAGCAGATTTTCCAAGTCGCTTTGGAGGTCAATTAAAGACTCTATTTGAGAATTTGCTGCTGTGAATAACATGGAATAGAAGGTGTCTTGTCTGGATTGGAGTTCTAATTTTAATAATATTGATGAGATGTTAGAATTTAAATGCTCTAATTTTCCGGAAATAAAAGATAGAGCATCATCAGTGTCGTTTTGGAATTTTGAGAAGATGTTGACAGAATTGTAATTAAATTCCGAAATATTTAACAAGAAATGTGTGGCTAATTCTACCACGTGCATTTTGGTGGCTAACTTTTTATCCAGGTCAGACATCTCAGAATTCAAAATATCAATTTCTGGTTGAGTCCCGAGGCCTATTGAAGCTCTTAAAATGTCACCAATGACTTGGCCGGGGGCATTTCTGGCTTTTCTGACGTTTGGAGGTGAAATCAATTTTGACAAGGTTTTTAGTGTTGTTTTTGACTTGGAGAATAGGCTCTGTATCATGTTATCTAGGGCATGGGCTGTGTGCTTAATGTATTGGGGTGCATCAGTGCTGATGAGAGGGCTGAGTAGTTTTGGCTGACTTAGGTTCTGGTCAAAGGTCAAGTTAAGGCTGAAGGTCAATGGATAGTCCATGTAATTGGCTAGTAATGTTTGGGGTAACTTGGTAAACAGTGCGCCATAGTTGGGTCTGAAGATGGTGTTCAGATTGTTGTCTGATGTTGAGGTGCAGCCGAGGAGCAGATGTAGGAATATACAGACTGCTAGGATGGCTGCTGCTCTAGAAAATGAGAAAAAAAAAAATTGAAAATTTTGAGGATTCTGAAAATTTTGATGGTGGGGTTCACTTTAAAAATAACATTAGCTCAGTCACAAATGGGATGTTAGTATGGTCAAGTATTTACAAAGGTCGGGGAATCTGTGGGTGGTAGGGTTGTTGTCACATGAAAGGTTTTATGCAGATGGACTGGTGCCTGTTGTCACCGTCAGGGGCGGCACACGAGCTTGAGCATGGAATCTGTTTATCTCGAAAACAGCAAACTGGAATACCAGGCTGGCTGTATTCCTTATGGCCAGTTCGCGTCCAATTCCGGAGTATTGGCGGGGTAAGTCCCTGAGGGGCTGCTCTGACGCTAGAAGTGTACGAGCACATAAGAGTGCTATGTATGATGCAGATCTATGGTTAAACCTGCCCCATGGAGGCCGGCGGGGATTATCCCCAGCTACAGCGACCATGAAGGCTTTTATGGTTGCTGCTATGGAGTGATTGTTCATGTCCAGCTCCTGTCTTAGCACAGGGCTGCTGAGGTAATGTTTAATATCTTCCTGGGCGAGGAAGGTGATGAGGTGTTGCTGTTCCATGATTATGCTCCTAATTTCAAAAGGATCCATGAGATCACTCCTGATCCCATGTGGTCCAAGGAGGCTGTGTATGGTCCATGTAGCATTTGGGCCGTGCTTATTTGCCGGTGGGTCCAGGCTGTAAGTCATAAAAGGAAAAAGGGTCTAAGTGGGCTGTGAATGGGGGGAGAGGTAAAGGTGGGGAATTTGCTTGGCTGAAGAGGTTTAGTAAATTGGATTATCAGTGTTAAAAATTATAGGATAGTGGAGAAGTTCTTCCACATTTTACACACACTTGAGGCTCACACCGCCATTGGTTAATAGGGGTACCTGGGCACCATGATAATAAAAGTGCTATCATGTACAATGCTAGAACGACTGTTAAAAATCCTAAATGCTAAAATAGACCCATAAGATAATCCTACCTGGGCTGGTTGCATGATGGGTCTGCCATGGTCCCTTCCCAGACACTTGTTGCCGTGCTTAAGGTGTGGTGGTATTGGTTGTGGGTTGTGTTGTGATCAGATGTGGGTGGGCAAGCACTTATAAACCTGAGATTGAGTTTGGCTATTTCTCAGTCTGAGATCTCCCATAGGTGGTATGTCTTGCCCTGAAAGAGGCGTGGGCCAAATATTATTGGTGGATGCAAGTGGGGTTGTACGGTCCCATATGCAAATTAGGGTTATCCTGGCCTGGATTGGTTGGTGGTGAGATATTGTCTAAAGATAGCATATTGGGAAGCTTGGCGGGGGGGTGTTTTGTCCCTGGCCAAGGTGATATGGTTGCTATGGCGTCCCTGTAGCTTTTAAAGACCTTGAGGGCAGTGTGTTATTGATTTGTATATGTGCCACCACAGCACTTAAGGGTTGGCAGAGACAGCGGTGTAAACATGGGGTGTGGGTGTCAGAGGTCCATCTTCCTACAATAGGTTTATCATTGGAAATAGTGGTCTTGAAGTGGTAACAAGCCGTCGCATGTGTGTATTGAAGTTTATACACAAACCGAGGATACAGCGCTGCCTTGGGCGGTCGGTATGTGGCGTGTGTAACCTAACCTAATTATTTGATAATCCATTTGCCAGTGTTTGGCGTTCCACTTAGAAGGGGTAGGTGTGTGTATATACAGTTAATCAAGGCGGTGTTGATTTTAGATGCATAGGAATTTTTATGGCTGTTAGTATAAATAGGTTGGGCGTTGGTCTGTGACTGTTGCTGTCAGTGTGTTTAAGTGGTTGGTGTATTAATGGTTGATTAATTTGGTTGGGGCGCGTGGCGCCTGTAGGTATTAAAGGAGGGTTGTTTATAGGATGCTTGGTGTTTGACACAACGTCTTATGATCTATAATGGACGCTTAGAAATTTTTCTTGATTTTCTGGAGGGCATGGGGCTGAAGGAGATTGTTCCCTTTTTGGCTGGCCTTCCTCTCTTTTTCTTTGTTTTGGGAGTGGTAAGACTCACATTGGAGGGGTCGTCCTGGTCGGGGTCGTGAAGTGAGCTTGTGGGCCCTGATTGCAGCCTTTTTATAATGGCTTTGGCGCTAGCTCTTGTGATTGGTCTCCTTAGCCTTGATACATGTACTGATTTATTCAGTATTTTTTCATCTTGTAGCCTTTTTAGAATAGCTGTAACTGGTGAAGTCATCTTCATTATGATGTAGGGGCCTGAGTATGTGGGTTGCAACTTTTTTGATGTGCATTTGACCAGCAGGGTGGGTATATGTAAATATACCAATTGGCCTGTGTTATATGAGCTGAGTTCTGCTGAAGTGTCATGTCTGGCTTTCATCTTTTTGTGAGCAGAGATCATGTTTTCTGCAGCTCTCATCTGAATATCATCCCTAAACTGTAGTAGGCTGGTCATAATTTTCTCCCTGGTGCTTGAGTCTTTTTCAGCTTTAATCAAGGACAAAGCTGCTTCGGTTGGTAGGTGTGTCTGCTTGCCAAAGACTAACAAATTTGGTGAGTAGCCTAAGGCGCTGCTTATGGTATTATTAATACTGAAGACTACAGCTTGTAGGAAGGTTGACCAATGCTTTTGTGATTTTGATACAAAGGCTCTGAGGGATGATTCAATGGTTTGATGTTGGCGCTCACAGAGACCTTGAGACCTAGACCAATGTGCACTTCCTGTCACATGTTTAATGCCGAACTTTTCACAAAAATATTTGAATAGTTTTGAGACGTATTGTTGGGCATTATCTGTGTTTAGTACTGAGGGAGTGCCATGGATACATATGACTTTTTGGAAGAAACCAAGTGCTACAACTGCAGCAGTATTTTCTTCACTTGTCCAGGCAGTCACATGCCTGGTGGCATGGTCGGTCACCACATGTATGTAGTGGGAGCCATCAGCGGCCTTGGAAAAAGGGCCTATTGTGTCCATGGTGACATGAGAGTATGCTGTGAGTACTGGGTCACGTAGTTTCATTGGAGTTTTCAGGTTTTTGGGTCTCTTTTTGGTGGTCAGGCATGTGTGGCAAGTACCGCAGAAGTCAAAAACTTCTTTAAACATTGATCTCCAGTAATACCTAGCCCTTATGGCTGTATAGGTTTTGACTGGACCTAGGTGTCCACCTAGGGGAGAGCAATGGGTTGCTTCCACTAAAGATTCTGTCCACTTTTCTGGAATTACAATTTGCAGTGTGGGCTCTAGGGTTTTACCCAAGTTGGTATCAGTAATTCTAAAGAGGACTTCATCCAGTAAGATGAATTGGTCGTGGTTACGTAGTATTTGATTCATTAATCCTGAGTCTTGTGGCAGGCTACCTTTTTCAATGTAGTCTGCCATGGAGGATGCAAAAAGGTCTTCTTTTTGGCTTTTAATCAGTGTTTCTCTAGAAGGTGTCAGGGATTGGTGTTTACAGATTTCCTGAATTGCCCTTTCAGCTTGAGGTAGCACACGGCGGGAGAGCTTAGCTCTCTTGGCGTTTGCAGCTTTGATGGAGACCCTAGGTGACCTAGATTTGGCGGGCCTGCCTTTGGGGCGAGGACTGCTGCACTTAGGCTTGAGTGGGCGGGTCTTTTTACTGGGCCCTGATTGGCTGGCTGCTGCAGGTGTGTCATCCTGGGACTGGGACTGTGCTCGAGTGAGTACACACAGGTCAGGATTCACACCTTGTTGCCTTTCTGGGGTGCCCTTTCTTGCTATGACGCCTTTTGGTGGTTTATTTGTGCTTCCCCAAATTTTGCCTCCTTTTAATATTGATCTAGGAGGTCCCAAACAGATGGGATTATTGGGGATTGGGTCGTCTGATCTGAAAACCTTTGTTATGGATATATCTGAAAATTGTACCCTCTTTGGTGGGAGGATAATTTTTCCTTGTGATCTAATTGGTATTGGATCATCAGAGCCAGGGGGATATTTTCTTCTAGACAGGCAATCTGCCACTAAATTGGCTCTACCTTGTAGGTATTTTACTTCAAAATCATAGGACATAACAGTATCTATCCATCTTGCCAATCTCCCATTGGTGATATTCTCCTTTTTGTTGAAGAGGGAGACTAGGGCAGTGTGATCTGAATATACTTTGAAGTGAGTGCCGTCCACATAATGGTGGAACTTTTTGACAGCGAAGATTATCCCAAGTAGCTCTTTGTCAGTTATCCCATATCTGGTTTCCTGAGGTGTTAGACCTCTCCCAGAGAATTCAATGGGTCTATAAAAACCATGTTCATCTACCTGTGTAATAACTGCTCCTAAGCTGAAATTGCTGGAGTCTGTGAAGATGATAAAGGGTTTGTTATAGTCTGGGAATTTTAGGACTGCCTCAGTGCAGATTGATGCTTTGATTTTTTCAAAGGCTGTTTGGCATTGAGTGGTCCATTTGAAGGTACCTTTTGTGGCTTCATATAAGGGCTTCATTATATGGGCAAAACCTCTAATGAATCTCTTATAGAATTGTGCCATTCCATTGAAACACCTAAGGTCGTGGATGTTTTTAGGTGGTGGGAAGGTTTTGACCGGTGAGATTTTGTCTGGGGAAGGTGAGATGCCGTGTTGATCTAGGGTAAAACCTAAGAATTCCATTTTGGTGGTGCCAAATTCACATTTTTCTGACTTTAATTTGATGTTTCCTTTGATGAAAAGTTTTAGCACTTCATCTAGGTCTTGCAGGTGTCTTTCCCATGTGGGGCTGTATATGGCCACATCATCCACATAGGCTACTGCATTTCTGTATTTGCACTTCATAAGCAATTGTTCCATTACATTCATGAATGACAAACCAGAAGTTTTTAAACCCATGGGTAATACTTTGGCCATATATCTTGTGCCATTGGCGGAGAAGGTTGTTAAAGGCCTTGATTCTTTAGCTAGAGGAATTTGATGGTAGGCGCTGTATACATCCAATTTGGAAAAATATTTAGCACCTGTTCTGCCAACTTGTTGCATGAGGTTGTCTGCTCTGGGGAAGGAGTAGGAAAAAGATTTTAGGTTTTGGTTAACCCATCTATAATCCACGACTATTCTCCATCCTGAGGCCACAGACCTGTCTCCCTGGGGTTTGGGGACTAAAAAAGCTGGGGAGTTCCACTCACAGGGTTTGGTGCATTCTTCAATGACACCTTGCTGTAAATGTTTATCTAACAGCTCTCTTTGGAAAATCTCTTTTTTGGGTGACATTCTATAGGATGGTCTGTTGCAGGGTTTGAAGTCAGGGATTAATTCTAATTTGACCTCATTTTCAACATTTAATCCTATAGCACTCTCATTTAACACAAAAGCCTCTCTATTTGATTCAACGATGTTTTTGATTTGTTGTTTTTGGGCCTCAGAGAGCTTGTCACATATTGTATATTTTAGAGGGTCGTCCCCTTTGGGTAGCTGATCTAGGGGATCATCTCCACAATTGATGGGGAGCATGTCTTTGTCAGAGATTATGCTGTTGAGGGAGTGTTGGCTGTTCAGTTTTCCAATGGGAATGGCTTTGTCTAGATTGTTAAGTGCAAAAATGCCTAGGTTCATGTGCTTTTTGATATTGATGGAAAAATCATTTGGGTTGGCCACTGTTACCGGTATGATTTTTCTTGTTGACCTTGGTTCAACAAGGGCGTGTTTGATTAGTACCGGTAATGTTGTGTCAACATTTTCTGTGATGCCTGTTTTACCTATTAAGGAATCAGGTCCTATGACGATTGCATTGAATGTGGATTCAGAATTTGGTGGCATGGTTAGGCCTTTGGCTGCTCTTATGAAGTGTGGTGAAGGGGACTTGGCCCCAAAGGAAATTTTGGCCCTATATTTGGTCATAAAATTTACACCAAGAATTATAGGGTGATTTAGCTTTGGAACAACATGTAGTCTTGTTTTAAACTCTGTGTTATTAATTAGGAAAGTTATAGTGATGGAATTGTTGACCTGAACTGAGGATTTATCAGCTAGTAGGATAACCATGCGAGATCTCCTACCATGTCTGAAATTGGGGGTTGATATGATTTTATCTGCCATTTTCTGGCTGATAAAGGAAAGGGAGGCTCCAGAGTCTACAAGGGCTCTGTAAGAACTGCCATTGATATCAACATTAACTGCGCCTTTAGTCAATTCAGTATTAATGTAAGAGGTCTTACCTTGCTGCCCATACTTACTGGTCTCGACTTTTAATTGGAGGGTGGAAATTCTCTTGTTCTGGTTCTCATAGAGGTCCTCACTGTCTGATGAGGAGTCTTTGTCACAATTCACAGGCTGGGGGTCGTGGTTCTGTTGTTCTGCCGAATTTAATTCTGCTCCATCGTTTGTGTGTGAAATATGGCATGTGGGGGACGTTCCAATTTTGTTGTCCAAGGTGGGGGCAGGGCTGTAAGATGCTTGGTGGCCCTCCCCTGTGTCCTATTCAATGTTGTCATTGTAGTGTTCTCCTTGTCCAGAATCAGGAGGTTGGTTGTCATGATGGTTGTCTTCTGTCTTTTTGTTGTCATTTCTGCCTGGTGTTGGGTCCCTGGATTTCTTTTGTTGCTGGGTCCAATCATCAGGGATTGGGAAATCTGCTGGGACCAGTAGTTTCTGGAAGGACACCTGGCGGGTGTTGGTGGGGGTGGAGGCAACAGGGATGAAAACAAAGTTGTTTCTTGTGTCGCTGGATTTGGACCTGCTTCTGTTTCCCTCCTGAGATTTGCTTCTGCCTGGCGATTGATACCTGTTCTTGGAGCCTGATCTGCTGTTTGAGCCGGGTCTGGGGTTGTTATAACCTTGTTGATTTTGGTTGTATCCTGATTTAGGTTTATCGTCATACTGCTTAATATTGCCATTTCCAGGGGGCTTGTTGTTATAATTGTTGTTGTTGTACTGGTCCTTCCTGGATCTGTTATTGTTGTTGTTGTTATTGTTCCTTTGCCCATTGTAGTTATTATAGTTCATGGCGCACAAGTCTGAGGTTTGGTTTGAGGCATGGGCTGCTTTGGCTGCTTCCATGACCAATTCTTGTTTTAATGCTGCAGTCTCGGCTTCTCTAATGCTTTTGGGGCTGTCTGAGAGTACAACATTTTTTATTTCATCTTTGAGGCCATTTATGAGATAGTCCACTTGTACAGATTCATCCAGGTTGCTGTTGGATAGCAATAAGGTCATATCTGCTATGTATTCCTCCACAGTCTCCTTGGGTTGCTGCTTTCTGTTTCTATATCCTTTGATTATTGTGGCAGGGTCAGGCTGGTTGAACCTGCTGAGAAAGGCGGCATAGACTGCCTCAGTGTCATACATGATTGGTTTGTCAAAAATGTTTGTGAAAAACCATTGTGCTGCTCTGCCCTTTAAAAAGGTATACATACAGGATGCATGCATTGTTGGGCTGCGGGGGTATGCATTTCTTATATAGAATTTGAATTCTGCCAGGAATCTGGCTGCAGACCTGTAGGGCGAGGGTTTGTCAAAGGGTTCTGGCTTGTTAAAACAGCTTAATTGAGCAGATGTGAGTCGCTCAGGTTCAAAACTCCTATATCCAGTAGGGGCGGAGAAGTTGGATTGTCCTAGATTTGGTATCATTGGTGTGGACTGAGCTGCAGGTTGGTGGGCAGCTGCTTGGGCAGGTGGAGTGTTTGTAAACAAACCATACATTGGTATAGGGTTGTTGTAGGGCGTGTGTGCCTGGTGGGGTATGTATACATTGTTGTAAACACTGCCTGAAAGTGATGTGGCGGCTACCGGTGATGGACGAGTGGTAGAGGGCGCCATCTGGTGGGTTGTGGCTGAATTACCAAGACCTGCATGTGTCGCGCCTTGTTGGGTGGGCGTGGCACCTGTCGCTATCATTCGGGTTGTATTTTGGAAAAGGCTTGGTGGGCTGAGCCTGTATCCTACCGGTACAGATGTCGGCATTCTGGTAGAGGTGCCCATAACATGTGAAGGTTGGCCTGAAGGGGGTAGCCTAGTGTTGGTGGGTGAGAAAAGGCTGTTTTGGCCTTGGCTGGTAGGTGTTCTTGTCCTATCAATGGCCCTGAATATTTCAGATCTCATTCCATCAATATTTCTGTTGATTCTGTCAGACAGATTGGCTGACGCTATTTCAGACCTTCTCAGTACATCAGCGTTGTCCTGAGCTGCTTTTCTTTGTATTTGGCCAATGTCATTCTCCAGGTGCGACTTCCAAGTGTCCATGTCATTTAACCTGTCATTTATTCTTGACAGTTGGCAGGAGGAGTCGTCTCCAATCCTTTTTATTTCAGCGGACAATAAGTTCATTTGTCCTGTTAATAGGTTGGAGAGGGAGTCATTGACTGCCTGGGTGCATTCTCTGACTATGTTCCTCGTCATGTCATCCTGGTTGTACTCTGGAGGTGGAGCTGCAGTGGCCATGTTTGGGTAGGCAGGTGCTCTGTGCAGGTGGGGGAAGGTTACTTCTGTGTCTTCTTCAGAGGTGGATTCTGTTTGTAAATGGGCGGGGAAGTGACTGTTTCTGTGTAGTATGGGAGTAGTGGCCACAAGGTCGCCTCTTCTAGCTGCAGAGTCCAAGCTTCTTTGAAGTCTGTAAAATACAGGTGTATTTGGCCTTTGAGGGGAGGATGATTGCACTCTTCTCCTGGGTCTATGGGTGGGGTATGGCCTTTCAAAGGATCTGGCTCTTGGAGGCGTGCTCAGGGATGAATTTGGTGCTGGAGGTGTCGCCCTGTCTTCCTCGGAGGTAGAGTAGGGGTAGTAAGGCCTAGGGTTTCCTCCAGGTGGATTGCTATCAGGCTGTGGGTTTTGGTGCGGCTTTAGCAGATTGGTGGGATTGGAGTTGTCTTGCCACTGCTCTTCTAGAATACGGTTTATCCTGTCTAGAAAAACAGAGGGACTCTCACCACATTGGTAGCTTGGTGTAGCTCCGGTTGGTATCTGTTGTGCACGTCCTGTGTTGAGTCTGTTTTCTCTCCACCTGTGGATTGCTGAGTCTAGCCTGCTCCTCCAGTAATTGTCTGCTACTGATGGGTGGGCTTGGATGTCCGGTACAGTAAGGTTGTCCCAACTTAGGTCAGGTGTACACTGTGGGTCAGAATCACTGCTAGATGAGGGTGACCGTCCGGCAGCTTCCAGGGCTTCCTGCAGGCTATTGGATCTTTCCTCTAGATGGCTATCTAGGTGGAGGTAACCAGGTGATTGATTTTCAGGCGTGCTGTATGTGGTACTTTGAAGACCACCTAATCTTAGGGGTGGTGATTCTGAGGGTGAATAGCCAGGTAGGGTGAGGTTTAAACCTGGTGGTGGGGCTCCTGCTGGTGTGCTGGTAGGTGCACCTGTGTTGGTGTCCACTATGGTAGATGAGAAATGTAAGGTGTTTGAACTCACAGGTGTCTGTTTATGTGTGCGTCTATGGGCTGGTAGCACTGGGTCCAGCTGGAGCGCGTCTGGCGAGGAGTCTATCGGGGCGGCGTACTGTGTACTGGTGGCTTCTTGCTGGTCTCTGTTTTGAGATGTAGGGATACGTTGTGGGGTTGGCTCCTTTGGTAGGGTCTCACTGTTGTCCATAGCTCATGAGAGGTGGTAACTTGTGGGATGATACCCGGGTTCTCCACCATTGTCAACGAGTCCGTAAATGATGAATAAGGATGAATACAGACGAATCAGGAATCCAGTTTGATATCCACTTTATTCATAGAAGTCCACGAGGTATAGACGGTGATACAGTATAAAGGTGCCCAACAGTGTCCAAGCCTAGCCCTTGAGCCAAGGGCCTTGATCTCACGTGAGTGTGTGAGGTATGAAGTATGAAGGTGGAAAGATGAGTGAGCTGCTCCCTCCACAGGTATTTGTAGTAGGAGCTGCTCACCCAGCTCATCCTAAAAATAGTATCAGGTGAGCTAAATATAGTAACTGGGGAACTCCAGTGCAGGTATGTAGGGGGGATCCCAAACATAGCACTGGGGTTCACAGAGTTCAGTGTGGTTCTAAATATAGCTGCTGGGAACTCCCGGTATGCTGTGAGCTGCTCATGATCAATGGGCATGTCCTCCAGCAGGAGGAGTTGTTTCTAAACATTGTCTGCTAGGAATTTCCAGCATGCAGTGGGCTGCTTGTGATTGACGGCGTATCCTCCAGTGGGAGGAGGCGGGGTCACTGAGTGCAGTTGACACCGCCAGCCTTTGGTCTATGGGTATGGCTTGGCTTGTGGGTAGACTCGGACACTGGGTTAGATGGTAGAGTCAAAGGTGAAAAATAAATATGATAAGTACAATACCTATAACGGTCTACTGACAATATCGTCCACAAATCCATGTGTTTCTCATAGATAACTTTTTCCACAGAAAAATTTGAAAAGGCATATTATATTACAACACCCTTTTATAATTAGAATACAGAAGAAGATACCTACGTTAACTGGTCCTGACAGCTTTTGTACTTCTGGATCCTCGAACTTTCGACCAAGTAAGTGTTTGACATTGCATACAGTGTTTGCTGCATTTCGAATAAGCCCTTGTTTTGCTGCTAATCCAACGGTCTGAAAATATGCAATAACTGTCATGAGTTTTACAAATAACGATCCTTTTTCTTTTATCAAAATTGAGTGGTAATAGGATGAACTAAGTAATTATCTAGTTGATACGTGTTAATCATTTACTTTCAAGCGACTTTTAGGCTCTGTTGACGTCGAGAATTGCAGAAAATTTTTATTCTGCTTAAAAAAGTTCAATGTTTTATACCTGGTCGTGATCTGTGAAGGCAACTATAGCGGGAGTGACACGGTCACCATTTTCATTAGCTACGACATCTGTTTTTCCATCCTGAAAGAAAAGAAAATGAAGGCACATTATGCTAGCTTTTCCATATCTCAGAGATGTTTATGGATTCGCGCCTACTTGCAGTTCCCGGGGCCGCGGTTGAACATTTAACAGAATCAAGTCATTGAGGCAATTTCATCAAACTTTTAACGATCTTTTGCCAATTTTTGGTGTACAGGTTTAGATGTGCCATTAGGATAACAAAATATCCCCAGGCAGGCAACTGTGAAGGTGCCAAACATAATGAGAAATGCAGTGTAAAGTGGGACATTTATGAGGCAAGTCAGCTTAGGGTGACTAAGTCTTATGACATGGGCTTCAGCGGCCCTTGCTCCTGTGGCAGGGGGAGTGTCCAGAGGCAGAGGCTCGGAGAAGATAATTCTGTAACTTCTTATGTCAGTAGATAGCAAGTTAGCTCTTTAACATGGACATTCCACAGGTCTCTGTCACTAATTGGAGCTATCACAGGTAGCTAATGGGCAGGAGTGTGGGGGTTGTGAGTGGTGAGTAGTCATGCACAGTTTTTTTTTTGCTAAAAAGAGACTACACCCCCCCCCCCCGAAGATAAATCAAAAGTTTTTTTACGCCGACCCTCCTCAGGAGGGAGTAAAAGTTTTTATGTCCCCCTCTCAAGCCCACCCCAGCCCCACCTGTTGATAAATAATGACTACCGTTTCTCCCTAAGGGTTGCTCCCTCGGGCCTAAAAAAAAAAGTGTTGTGTTCAGGTAACAGGGTTGAATAAATTAGGGTAGGTAGGTAGGGAAATTTTTTATTTTAAATTTTTTAGACCGGCTGTAAATTTTCGCGTTTATGCGACACAGATTTGATCCACAAGTTCATGGAAAAAAACTTCCGTGTCTCGATAAGTGCTAAAATATCAAATTTTCCTCTGAAATGCCCCCTAAAAAACTTAGGGAGTGGTCATTATTTATCAACAGGGGGGGGGGTGGGTGGGGTGGTGGGTTTTCGCGCGGATGCATGGAAATTTTTTACGCCCCCCCCTCGACGACGTAAAAAATTTGCGCCTCCCCCGCACCCCGGAGGCGCAGAGAGTTTTCGCGCCCCTCTTTGATACAGGGATGAAAGTCACAGAGCACGAAAATCCCTGAAATGGTCCAATATTCGCCCCAAAAACCAGGGTTTCTACATGAATGTATAGGGCCCTGGAACATCAAAATCCCTGAAATCAGGGAATACCCTGAAGACTTTCATCCCTTTTGATAAATAGTAGCGCGTGGGCTTTTTTTGCTTAAAAGAGGGTGAATTTTTTAAGCCCCCCCTCAAGAGGGGTCAAAATTTTTTTAGCCCCCCCCTCGGGAGGGGTCTGAAAATTTTACGCCCCCCCCCCTCAAACCCACCACCCCCTGTTGATAAATAATGACCACTCCATTAGGGTAGGGCCAAAATATTAGGGTAGATAGCGTTAATACCTGAACACAACAATTTTTTTTAGGCCTCATGTTATGGAACCAGCTGGAAGTTGACATTAACTTGATTAAGAAACTTGAGCATGAGTCTTGAGTAATCTAATGATTAGATTACTCAAGACGACAGCTCTCTGCCCTGGTGGTGTAAAATAACTCGGGATAATACAGAAAACAATTATGGCGTGTTTTCCCTATATACAGTACACGGCTTATCAATATCATGGGCCTCATGATCATATTTTAGTGACGCCTGTCAGACACAGTCAGCTTTGCTGTCACATTGACACTGTCACAATGACTGAGTCTGAGAGGCAGCGTGAGCGACAGAAACCGGTAAGGAAAACAGTGGAATAGTGACAGAGACGTTAAAATTTCCGAGTGCCATTGGGGCTCACACGTCTAATACACTCTTCTGCTAAACCATTCAACGCAGATGTTTCCTTGAATTACCTTAAATACTGCTAAACTTGCTGTCGTTGCCCCAAAACGAATACCAAAGGCGGCTGACATCTTGAATCTCGTGCAAGTTCGCGCAAAGCCACGAACAGGGCGAGAACTAGCTCGCGTCCAATCAGCTTTCGCCAACTCGTCCAGTGGCTGGGAGAATGAGCAGACAACACGTAGGAGTGTGTAGTGTAAAATCGGGATTTTTCTTTGAATTTCAATAATTAATAACCCATATATTCGTCAAGCAGGTGATCGAAGTTCAAGTCAAATTACCTAGTCCTTATAGCGGCTAAAATCTCTAACAAACGCTCAAAATGCAGTGGATCAGAAGCCGGCTCCCCGACATGTGTAGTTCCATGTTGATTTTGTGTGCACTCACCTTCTTGGCTATTGATACTTCCCAAGGCAAGAAATTGACAGCCGCCACTGAAGAAAATTGTGAAGGTGAGTTCATAACGTAACGCAGGTGTCCTAATTGGCTTACAAAGTTTAGTCAGTGGTCATTATTTATCAACATGTGGGATGGTGGGTTTGAGGGTGGGGGGCACTTTTGACCCCTCTTGAGGGGGGGGGGCATAAAAAAATTACCCCTTTATTTTTTACTTTTTAGCAAAAAAGCTAGCGCGCTACTATAGATCAAAGAGGGGCGCGGAAATTCTCCGAGCCCCCCAGGGGGGGGGGGGCCGCAAAAAATTTTGACTGCAGTCGAGGGGGTCGTAATAAATTACATCAAATTATATCATGATGATCACACCTTTTTCGGCCATTTTCAACACCCCCTGGTCACACTAAATCACACATCAGCCAACACACCCCCCTCGGAAATTACGTCACACTTGACTAGACCCCCCCCCCCTTCAGCCATACTATTGGCTCAGCTTAACTTCCAAAAAGAATATCTTAGGCCACACCAAAAAAATAAGTTGGTCTACGGATTTCCCTCTCCATATTTTTGGAAATACAAATTTTTTTTTTCTTTGAAAAAAATCTTGTCTACGGATTTCTCGCTTCACTTTCTACAAGTTTTCTCTTTCTGATGTTTGGCTTTTTTTTTTTTTAATAAAATTTTTTCTCCTCACTTTTCCAGCAAGGAATCCATTGGACGGCACCATTTTTTCAAAACCAAAATCCCTAGACCAACTTATTTTTTTGGTGTGGCCTTATCTGAATCTTATTAGAATTTTAGAACAGGGATTTGGGGTAAAATAGAATCTTACCTGACTATGGGCAGGTTGGTTGGGGGCACAGCCCCCAAATTTTTCCACTACCTTTACAGTGCTGACTTTCTGTATTCCCCTTCTAGCTGACATATTTAGCTTGTTCCATATGATGTCTTTAAAATAGCCTATATTTAAGGCTTAAAGATATAGGTCCTAAAATTGATTTTTTGAAAATGGGACATCACACAATCCTTGACACCCCCACCCCTCTGTCACACTTTGTCACAATCAGAAAATACCCCCCCCCCCCTCCTGCGTGACATAATTTATGGACGGCCCCTTACCTGAAACACAATTCATTTTTTTTTGTGTGTGTGATTTTTTTTTACCAACTGGGAGGGGGGGGTGCAAAAAGAAAAGGGTAGGGTTAGGCTGGGTTTATTTTCGACTAAAGGCAAAGTTAGCATCCAAAGTTAGAGAACCTTCTTTTCATTAAACTTTAAAGTGCACCACCCAACAACTTGGTTCCCTCCATTTGATTACAGCTAGGGACAAGGTTTGGTAGATAATGATTTCACACCTTCTCTCCAACCTACATTGTTTGGGAGAATACTGTCTCGAAGCACCAGTCTGACTGTACAGGCTGAACCTGGATCTTTATGCTCTGCTACGGGAAAATGCTCAAGGCAGAGGCACTGGGGAAAGCAGTTTTGCCAGAACACAGGTCAATGACTCAGTCATTTCAATTATGTCGCTAGTCTGCTGTGGTCATACAAAGGCCATTTTCCTTCCACACTGTTCACGTCAACATTCTATGATAAGAACTTACAAGTTTGTTTTATAAATGCATAAATTCTAAGAAAATGCCATCCACCAAATAGGATAGGAACTAATCAAGTGTCAATTGGATATGTCGATATTTCATGTACCCATAGTATGTGAAAAGTATCTCACTCGTGATTTGTTCATTATTCCTTTTCAGTATGTGTGAAATTCCTGACCCGGTTTATTGATAATCTTCCAAGCGAAGCTAAAGGTGATCCAACGAAAATCGAGAAAGAGTTTATGAAAACTTGTAAATCCGCAAGGGGCGCAGACAACAGATTTGTAAGTATACTTCATTAGAGACACACTCACAGTGAATGTAGAAGCTCCGTCAAACTAATTATGCAATGGCAACGTGCACATGTCTTTATTAACTACGACAACTGTCTACGACGGGAATTATTCTAGAAATTCAAAATTTGACAGGGCTTATCATTATGAATAATCGGTAGACTACTGTTTGGGCCACGGTTTGTAGCATTCTGTATCCCGCTGTCTTGTCACGGTGGCATATTTCTAGTGCTTGCAAGTCCTCAAAACCACCCCAAGTGTAGAATGGCATCATTGAATCCTCAATCTTACCATAGGCCTGGTAGATTTTTGTTGTTGTTCTGAAAAATCTCTTTTTTTTGGGGGGGGGGGCGGTTCTCAGCTCAAGATTCTAGGTTTCCAACCCCTCAAATTTAGATCGTGATAGCAGATTCATGCTGCCACTGCTAAAATGTTCGTTCATGACAAATAAACATTTCATTCAAAAAAACATCACATCCCTCCCTCAGGGGTCTGAAAAACCCACCCCCTGGACAATAAACTGATATATATCAAAGGATGGCCTAAATAGGCATTTTTTCATTGTCGGCTCTCATTTAACAGTGTTACTACGTAGGAGGTACTGCCGACGCAGCCACTAGCACGATAGGTGACCTGACGAAACCTTTAAGCTGGGGGATGCCAGCTGATAAGGTGTGCATGAAGGTATACAGGAAAGACGAGCAGATCTGCGATCTCAAATATGGTGCGTGTGTGCATTTTTATGAAAAATAATTCACTTCAAACGGATTACTCACTATAAAGTGTCAATTGTGATAAATGAATTTACTGTCTTCCCTTTCATATATCTTACTATTCTTAGTAGATCCACTGTCTGTTCTAGCTCTTTAAAATGAACCTTACTTCAATTCCTTAGTTGATTGATAGATAACCATATCGTAAGCCTGCAGTAAAATATTTTGATCTATCAATTTATTCATACAGAAAAGCAAATGGACTTTGTGAACGCTAACTTCAAGAAGTTAAAGGTAAAGGACCTGAAGAAGATTTTGAATGACTGGGAGGACAGCTGCCGTGGATGCACAGAGAAGGACGACTATATCCGACGTATTGAAGAACTCCTACCAAAGTATGCGCCTGATGCAGCTAAAGCTAGGGCAGCAAAGAGTGAATTGTAGCTTCTGTGATTCTAGGTCTTTCGCATCACCATCGTCCACCCATCATTTGTATTTATTTTCCAAAATAATAGAACAAGTCAGGGGGGGGGGGATATTTCAGAGATCCCACTTTTCGGAATTTCGGATTTTGGGCTTTAATTCTTAAAAACATTTTCTATTGGAAAATTAGAATAATTTCCGAATTTTCAGAGATCGGTTAGTGGCATATCTTTTGGATATCCATATCTACATGTGAATTACCATGCACTTCATTTATATTGACATTTGATTTATTCATGCTATTCCTACGAATTCATCAGGTCCAATGCATGATGAGGTTGTAAATTTGGAGGTCTGTATATTAACATGTTACCTTCCTAAGTGGAGATGTACTGGATACATCGAAATGATGCCTGACTTTTTTTGTATGCACAGTCAAAGCTTTATCAATCTCATTCACTGTTGTAGCCCGATATCATACACAGTGTCTTTTCATTCCATCAAAAAAAAAAATAGAAAATAGAAAACTTGTAATTTTGGGATATGTTCTGGTATATTACGGTCAGCAATAATACCAAGGTCATTCAGTGTGTTCAGAAAGTAAAAACTTGTATGCCTGTCTGGATCCCAGTATCCATTTACGGAGTAAGTGGTTGAATGTGTCGGGTATAACTGGTATGATGGAATATATTGTTATTGATGTATGGTCCTTTGGAAAGTTGAACCAGAACGATATGGATTGATATATTTACGTCAATACTGAAAAAAAATATAATTGTCTTTAGTAGTGTGTGAACCTAAGCAGTTATAGAGTATCATTCATCGGAGTCAATACAGGGCATCATAAGGCATTATGTAAAAAAATTTAATTAGTTATCGAAGCATAGATTGGAAACATATTCATCAAGAACGGTGACTGGTTGTGAGTATCGCGCTAATTAACTTGTCATATAACTACTCAATGCGGAGAGAAATTCACACATTACCACTCTAAATGAACTGATCAATATATACAGGAATATTTATGTTGTCTCATGGATACAGTGGGGTGGGGTCAAGTGCAGCATTCTAGTAGCCTATTCAATTGGGAAAAAAAAGGATGACTTGAGGGTTTAGATATGTGTCAGATCTCAAACAGTGTACTACGTACAACACAGTGGTGGATTTTGGACGGGGATGGCCCCCTGATTTAGTAAAAGACCTGTGTATTTGATTATTTTGGACCCCAAATAATCCTCAAAAATGAAGGATGCTCCCCTCTTTTTGGGCCGCGTCCCTCATTTTCCAAATCCTAGATCCGCCACTGGTGCATTTATAGAGATCTACATAAAGCACACAAGTTTGCCATTATTTATGACACGGGTGTATCTTTCTACACAGATAAGTATGTAAACATGGGGCATTAACACAGATGTTTAAAAGCATGCCCATTAACTGTGAAACCGTAACAAAAACAATGTTCTGTTTGTGGAAAATGGAGGGAAGAAATTTAGATTTTGGTATGAAACAAGAGTAAGAAAAAAAATATCATGCATTGTGTAAATATTTCCATAATGATTAAACACCATTTCTTAAGAGATTGCATGTGTTTGTATTAAATTATTGGTGATTTTAGAAATGATGAATAATCCGGTACACGTCCAGTGTTTGAAGCGACTCCCTAAACCACAGTCTCTGTATGCAAGATGCCCCCATTTGGGAATAATAGGACAGAAAGCTGAGATTTCGCCAGTCTAAAAGAGCAAACCTAAGAGGAATTGTATAAATTATATTTCAATGTTTGTGCATTTTCAAGACCGGCGCCCCCATGTCAAATTGTGGCACCCATCCCCCCAAAGACCCGTATAATCAACATACTTGTGCTCGAGGGAATACTCTTATGAGCAGCAGTGAGGTCACAGACCATCTGGCCGTTATCAGACTTAACTTTCCAAAGATAAGAAGCCTTCAAAAGGTTTAGATTATACCTGAAATGTTCTAGAAAAATTGGCTTATCAGAAAACGCATTTTATAGTGCAGTGCCTCTCATCTTGTCCTTGGCAAACAGGTATGTTTTTAAGAATATCCAAACCATGTCAAGTGCATGTATCCGGGTTCCCACTCGCCCTTTTGACGAGGAAGACAGCTACGCCCATTGGAACATACTTTTTTTTCACTGTGATTGCAACAATTTTGCTAGGGGCCATGTCCATTTACATGTATATTAAGAATGTCAAAAAGTACTGGGGTACGTATATCTGGGCAGATTTCAAGGACCAAGTCATTTATTGCCAGGTCGGGGGGCTTGTTAGATATGGGGGGGGGGGTCATTTTGAAAAAGAGCCCCTTAGGGTGGGGCAAACCCCAATAAACCTTTACACTTGAGGTGGGGGGGGGGGTAAAACTGAATATGGGCAATTCAAAATTCCCATCGCAACGCATCATTCCACACCCATATCTGATATCTTGGGGGGGGGGGCATCTTGCATAATCAGTTATTAGTGGGAGGGTTGTAATCATTTTTGCCATAGTTGTGGTGGGGGGGGGGCAAAAAAAAACAAACACCTGCGGATTTACTAAAATCCATCAAGCCCCCCACCCCCAAGATGGCAATAAATGACTCGGCCCTTATTTTTGTCATGGATTTTCGGTCTAAAGATATGGGGTATATTATATAGGATATATCAACACCGGGTATCTCTATTGGCCAAAATAAAGGGTTTACACTTATTAGAAAAGCTTGAATACAGTCATTCATGGATAGCCCCAAGGCGTACGCAAACTCTTGCGTATGCAGTTGTCCAGCCTGTACCAAAGATCGGCTAAATCCTGTGGCGGGAGCGAGCTGCTTCGGCACAGTAACCCCCCCTGGAGTATTATAGGGAAATCTCTCAACGTACTGGTCCCCATCATGCCCACACCCCTGTGAATGCACAACACTCGAGCACGAGAGAAACAAGCTAAGTCTTCAATATGGCCGCTTAGGGAGTCCAAGTCTACACGTGCCAGTTAAAATTTGCTTAAAAAACACATAATCCGCAGGTGTTTCATCGTCTTAAAATGATTACCGAGTTGAATAATATTCTCAACGTTAGTTTGGAGGAGTTGCCAAACGATAAGTCTTTTCTGGTGAAGGAATCCAAGTCGGATTCCAGCTTCATCTTGCACCACTTCATATCGTTCTACCTCCGATCTGGACTGAATGTATGTCTTGTGGGCTTGTCACAAGCCTACAACCACTACAAAAATGTTGGCATGAAGCTGGGAGTTGATCTCAACAAGGCGAAAGACTCTGGTAAACTTGTCTTTGTTGAAGGAATGAAAATCATTGGTGGACATCTCGCAGAAACTACAGCTGTCACGGATGGAGATGAGAATACACAACTGCCAGAAACATTCCTGGTCGACAGCATGGGGACACCCTGTGTAAAAAGCATTTTCAAACATATAAGCAATAGCATTGCATCATTACATGACAACCAAAATACCCCCACCCTAGTTATTCTTGATGATATCAGTGTTTTACTTGCCCTAGGAAACACGCCAAGAGAAATTCTAAGCCTGGTTCACTATGTGAGAAACCAGATTTGTAGTAGAGAGGGTGTTTCTGGGTGTCTTGTGACAGGTATACATATTGACAATCAATTAGAAGATGAAGATGGAGATTTCCTTCTCCGATCATTGACACATCAAAGTGACTGCACAATCAGCACAAGTGGACTACCGAGTGGTTACAGCAAAGATGTCCATGGAGAGGTATAGAGACTACACCCTAATTCCCCATAAGGCCACCAGCCCAGGTAGCACACAAAAATTTGCAGACGTTGGCCTGACATATCAGGCCAACATTGGGCCAAAGTTCGCTGCTCGCAGGCCCAGCTGTTAGCATTTTACCCACTAAATACCTTGGCACAATTTTGCCAGGACTTTGGTAAAAGTTGCTGACCATTCATTGAGACGAAAAGTCCCGTAACTACGGCAACGGTCCGACGTCCGCACACCGGATGCCGGGGACAAAGTGGTGCTCTGCGCTTGGTGCTCTCCCTCACATCACATAAAAAAATGCTACACTGGGGCCCTGCTCATATTTGAAATCCATTATACGGCCATCATACTGCCCCCATCTCTTACTTATACACATGACATCATCTTCTCTGTCATTTACTATTTAGTGTGTGGATTAAAATGCCAATAGTCCCATCATTTGGGAGAATTTTGCAGATGTAGGACTGAAGCATACAAATCTGTCCCCCGCACAATATGGCGCAGTCCGTGTGCATGTGACACATTACCTTGGTGACTTACTACGATACGTGGTTATCGTCCGGACGAATTTGCTGACGCTGATGTGTGCCAACAAAATGCCAACATTGGGCCTATGTTGGTACAAATGTTTTTTGTTGGCAACATCAGGCCTTCATCGGCAGGATGACCAGCCTATGTAAAGCTGATGGTTGGGCCAATGTTGGCGCAACGTTATACCAATGTCTTTGTGCTATCTGGGATACTAGCAGTCAGCTCTGATTGGCCTAAATCCTTCACTTCTGCCTACACTACAGTGCTGGGGGCATGGTGATAGTAGTCCACACCAGCTATCCCACAATCCTTCGGTATCAGTCAAGGATTTAAGCCAATCTAAGCTGGCCGCTAGTACGTAAAGCTACTAAGAAATGATTCCCATAAACTACCACGTAGGCCCCTATTTTAATATGAGCTGCGGCTTGTACACTAACCAATATACAGGGATGTAAGTCTTCAGGTTTTATCAGGATTTCCTGATTTCTGAAAATTTTGAATGGCATGTATTTTCCTTAGATGAGTGGTAGGAGGGCTGTTTGGAAAAATTGAAGCCTTTTGTATCAAGTAAACGTTTGGCTTCCTGATTTTTGCCCATGCCTGACTTACATCCCTGAATATACTCCGAGGTTGCCTAAAGACATTGGCATAATTTTGGGCCTATGTTGGCCCAACTATCGGCTTTATATAGGCTGATCATCCTGCCAACGTACATTGGCATAATGTTGGGCCTACGTTGGCCCAACTATCGGCTTTATATAGGCTGGTCATCCTACCTACGTAGGTCCGATGTTGCCGAGCAAATGTCAATGTATTTGGCATTTGGTCGGCACACATCAACATCGGCAAATGGTCGACCAGTTTTGCCGATGTTCTGCTAAGATTGGGCCAATGTTGGCATTTTGGTCGGCAAAATGCCAATGGTCGGGCCTACGTGGCCCCAATAGGCAGCCAACGTCGGCCAATATTGTGTGCTACCTGGACTACGGTTTAGGTGGGGGATCCATTAATTTATTGATAATTTCTTGTGACTTGCACTCAATGAGTCTCATACAACAGAATGTCTCTGTTATTATGACATTAATCATGTTCTCCATGAGTCATTCATGCAAAAATAAATGTATATTGATACTGTACAATTCTTTTCAGATGAATATTCGATGGAAGGATATTGGTCAGACGAATCCGGCTCCTGACCGTTTATCTTCTATGCAGTACAAGATCATGGATAAAAATGTAAACTTCTTTGCCCTCGGAACGTCAGCAGCTGTATTATAGTACTGAGGAACCACAATAAAAACACTTTCAGCTCTACATTTACAAAACAATGTATATTTACAATAATTTAGAACATCTGTTATACAGACATAGATTTCTATTATGGTCAATCGAGATCCAGGGACATGGTGAGAACACCATCTAGCGTAACGAGAGAGCTACACATTAAAGCCATTACGTGATAATAAAATCATGTTGATTCTGGTAGAGAGTTACGTTATTGTGTACCTTGTACCAATATCAAATCCATCAGAATGCACCATTGGAGTACCAGTAAATAAAGCCTTACATTAAAAAAAACGCAGATGCCCTTTTATAAGGGAGTGAGCATTTATTTTTATTAACAGGGGGTGGTGTTTCTTTTTTGTTTATTTTTTTTTGGGGGGATGGGGGGCAACATTTTTACCCATCTGAGGATTGCCTCAAAGTGGACAAGGCCTGACCAGTTAAACGGCAATCAGTTGAGGAAATTCATCTAGAACAGGAGTACTATTTAGAGAATAGACGACCTTGTTCACATCGAGACTGACCATTCAGATGCATTCATGCATCATAGGACAACAGGCAGTCGAGAGGTGAAGAAGGAGTTGACTATTGTCTTTATAAAACATTGTACATTTTATACATTTTATTCCAGCCAATCAAGGTATGTCTAGACTAAAGACCATCAACTTGTTAACAGCTATGGTGACCTTCCTTAGGTGTGCACTACAGTGCTATAAAGCACTCAATGTCACTTCTGTTGTGCAGCCGTGTACTACAAGTCGGTTTGTAAAAGAAAGATACAGCACCTATACATTTGTTAAGCGATTTTGGCAAACAAAATGAAATATGCACATAGGGCCGAGTCATATTCTGCAGCAGTATATGCTGATACAGGTAGAATTCCCCTAAGGGCCCATTTGGAGGTACAGGCTATAAAATACTGGGACAGAATCTGGAATCTTCCAGATGCCCACATTCTTAAAAAGTGTTATTTAAGGTTGTACACTAGATGCAGCAAACCAGGCTAACTGGCGCAGCCATGTAAAGTCTCCTTGTGTCACTTGGTGAAACATACAATCTGCTCTGGGATGCGCAAGGAGCACTTAACCCAAGAGCAATAAATTCACTAGTTGAAGCTATTTATGGAAGACATAAAAATTATATTATGAATGAAATAAATGAATCAAGGGAAGGTAAAAAAAAACCTCATAACATATAGGACATTTAAATCTGAATTCAGATTAGTTCATTATCTTTTCTGTATAAACAATTGTAAATATAGGTATACGGTCGCACAACTTAGAATGAGTTCACACAACTTATAGGTATAGAAACTGGAAGGCACAGCAGGCCACCAAAACCTCCCAATGAAAGAATATGCCTTTATTGCAATAGTGGATTAATTGATGATGAGATACATTTCCTTACAAAATATAGTCTCCATGATGAATATCGCAATGTATTAGAGAAAATGATTGAAAACAAAATAACTGGTTATGCAAATATGTCTGACTGATAAATTCATAATGGTAATGAAGACACGGGAAGAGTCCTTCCTCAGTGCATTAGGCAAATATGTATACACTGCCTTTAAACAAAGACGAATATAAATATGTTATTGTAGCTGTAATAATATGTCTACACGTCTGATGTTCTCTGGTGGGTATGTATGCCACTGAACTGCATAAATTTGCCTGTATATATGTTGTTTTTTCTACTAGTCAACTGAGATCTGTGTAGTTTTTTGTAGGCATTTTGGGCTCCCCTAGCCCACTTAAAATGGTCTATTTCTTCTCTTTTCTATCCCCTCAGGATGTGTGTGGTGCACATATGGGCGGGCACTGATACATTCCTCTGTGAAATGGTAATGTAGTTCTCGCCATGAATATGACCTTAGCTGTCGAAATGGCGTTAAACATCTATTACTCTGTAGGCATTTTAGCATTTATTGTACTGTAGATGTAGTGAGTAGTCTGCATGTATCTAGTCTTATGAACCATTTTCTGGATGACACATAAGTCAGAAATGACTTCTTTTAGTTTATAATAAAAGATATTAGAATATGTTGCCAGGTGGGGGAGGGGCTGAAAACTAAAGTCACCACTTTGATACAAGTAAATACTGTAAAAATTTATTTCATCAGAAAATCTCGTGAATTCTTATGAATTTCACGTGTTCTCTAATAGTCTTTACATTTTAGCCCATACACAAGAAATTCGCGTGAGTTTGACATGGAATCCCATGAAGTTTCACTTTCACCAGATTTATTAGAGTCAACCCATTTATACTATTCATAGTACCATCAAGGATTTACGTACCCAGAACCTCGTACAGAGGTTTGATAGAGAACCAACAATTTTCTACCAAAAAGGATATCCTATAACATCTGATGGGGTGTGTCAATATACTAGCTATTTCACTAGCTTGTAGCTAAATAATTGGAGAATAATATATATAGGTGTCATCGTATTTATAATAGTAGGAGGGTAAGCATTTCAAATTTCAAGTGAAAATCAGAAATCTATTATTTCTTGAAAATTTTTCTTGACACCTTTAGGAGATTTAAAATCACCAAAAATAGCTGCTGTTTTTCTTCATAAAACCAGGTGATTCTGACTCAAAAATCTATTGAGAAGGGCCCAGTATGTTCGTCCTGCTTGGCAAAAAAACACTATTTTTATGGGGTATTTGGCCTAAAGAAACTAAAGCTTACCCAACTTCTCTCTGTCTCATTTGGCATTAAGATGTATACATGGATCATAGGAACATGCTAAGAGGAGGTGTTACCGATTACAGCTGGCCCTGGCGGTCGTTCCCGGTACTGCCCCAAATCCCCCATTGTCGCCCAACCGTTCACGGACGGGACACCTTGTCTAATGCTCTTTCAATGGGAGTAGGCCTATGTTCACAGATATATTTCTAAAATAAACCATGAGTCTCTTCAAGTCTCTAGAAATGAATTAGATGCATAAAATCCCAGTCTATTGAGACTCTAAGCTCAAATAATTTTACTTTGCCATATTTCGGTATAAAGTTGACATTGGAGTGGCTAATTATGGGATTTTAGGATAGCCATTTTTTTGATTAACAAAACACTGCATCCATTTTATCTAGGCTTTGTCAGTGACATAAAAAGTCTTAGACGCATGATGGGAATGTTTTCTATAAACATGACTGCACTCATGTATCATTTGGATGGTCTTGTTTTGAGTCCATAATTTGTCAGTTTATTTGATCGCCGGCACTGCCCGGTACCGCATGAGCCCCATGTTTACGTATGGGGACTTTGGGAATGCCGTGAAGCTTTGCGGGCCGGTTCAACCTCCTATTGAACATGCTAGCGGGATAGAATACTATTCTGCCTTCAATTTGGTGTAGATTATTTGATGTACCCCAGTAATTCTGTCCAATAGAACCCTCAGAATCGAATAAGCAATACCAGGTGTGTATCACTGTGACAGATACAGGGAGTGTTCAGCTGTATTTGGCCGTCATCGCTATCAACAGCCTGAGTCCCTACAACTTTTAATACCGGTACAAGAGTTCCTACCTTGGACATGTGTGGCAAGAACGCGAGAACGACCTGGCGGGAAATAATACTACCACGCCCCCTGGTGTCAGGTAAGCTCATCGATAGGGAATTCCCGTGCACCTCGTTTTCATCGCCAGGATGTCACTGGGGAATCCCTTCCGCCATGGACCGTTGGCGACAGGTCGGCATGTCAAAAACAATTCAAGACATTCCAAAAGGCTTTATCAGAGCAAGGTAAGACGCACTTTGTATAATCAGCCAAAGTGACCTCATAGTTCTAACAACCTAGCCGCAATTAAGGGAGTGGAGAGAAGGGCCACATTGCCTTTAGAAGTTCATTGACAGTGTCACTGTTACTGTTAGTAATAATAGTAGACTAGTGAATAGTAGTGTTACAACTTACAGTTTTACTAACTTTTAGGGAGTGGTCATTTTTCAGCGCCTCCCACGCCGCGTAGCGGCGGTACCGCAAAGCGGTACCGGAGTGCGCTATGCCTATGATGATTGCATTTGCCCCATGTGATGAGGTCTCACAACACAAAATTACTGAATAGAGAAATTGATAATTGTGAAATCTTCTTTATGTCTGCTTTTATGAGACATTCATTGAGACGAAAAGTCCCGTAACTACGGCAACGGTCCGACGTCAGCACACCGGATGCCGGGGACAAACTGGTGCTCTGCGCTCTAAGCTCCCCTTTACGTATCATAATAAAAATGCTACACTGGAGCCCTGCACATATTTCAAATACATATTATGGCCATTATACTGCTCCAATCTCTTATTTATAAATACAGTATCATCATCCCTCCCATTAGATCATACTGGTTTGATGACAATAAGATAAGTGCAATATATTTGGAGAATTTAGATATTGAATGGTGCTTGCAATGATGAGGCAGACAAAATTGTCCCCCACACAAGATGGCGCGCATCGTGTGCACATGACACATTACCTTGGAGAATTGCTATGATACGTGGTTACCGTCCGGACGAATGTCATCAAACACTGGTATACCGACATTAACGGCGGGAGGCGTTTTTTTACGCGGTCACAACCGCATTTCTTGTTTAACAACGGGGGGGGGGGGGGGGGGGTTGGTAGGTTTGGGGGGGGGGGGACAAAAATATGTCAGACCCCTCTTAGGGGGGGACAAAAAGATTTCGCTCCTTTTCAGCAAAAAAGCCCGCGCGCGACTAGATCTAGGGGGGATGGAAAAATTTCAGACACCTCGGAGGGGGGGTGGAAAAATTTTCACCGCTACACGCGGAATTTCACTGCCCCCCCCCCGTTTCTAGGATGCAGCAATTAAAGTAAATAATTAATTAATTTTGGGCAATTTTCATGGTTTTCCTAGCTTTTTTATTTTCAGAAATCCATATCTTTGCATCTAGAGGTCGGACAAGCTTCATTTAAACAGCATTGTATCCGTAATGTCATTGGCTTTCAGGAAATATATGGTTTACTGAGGTATATAGCCAAAGGTCACAGACATTTCTTCTTTATAGAGTTTAATTTCATGACAAAAATTTGCCCTACCTTGTCTCACAAAAACCTCAATAACTCACCCCAAAATGATCCTCAAATTACATTTCAAAACGCATGTTACTTCTCACATATTTGTGGAAAGAACTATGCTAAAAACCAAGAGATCTCATGCATTTGAAATCTTTGGTCACATACCTACCACTAATACTTAGACTATCTTAGAAATTTCAAGTTCCCTGCATAGTCTAAGATGTTAGGTACACAACCTCCAATTTAGAAGCCGAGATGGCGGATATCTAAAATTCTAGACCAAATTTCCTGAAGATATTTCAAGAGCAGCTGCCATACTGCGATCACCGCGGGAAATTGGTGGAGGTATAAATAGACTTAGAAGTGGGTTGGAACTCTCTGTTTTATCCCGTTCCTCACCCACGGGAAAAATCCGGTTTTCTAAACTCTCACGGCGGCAACACTGATGAGAGTTAAGATTTCTAAGCTACTGGATACCAGGTATATGTAACTTTTCACACCTTAGTGCCACAACAGCTGCTTATAGATGATGCACACCTATGTGTCCGCTCTTTAATGAATTAAACTACTTATAGGTTGCCATTTGCCAGTTGTAAGTTACCAATGCCTATGTATTTTTGGTTGGAGTGTTGGTCCCCCGGGGGGGCCACCCTGTATCTTTTCTATAGCAACCATGTGCGTACATGACTTCAGTCTTCAGATTGGGACCCTTATACAGGGGCAATTTTCCCTAGAATATACCCATTTTAACGGGAATTACTTTGAGAAAGTACCCCTTTCACTGCCATTAGAATCCAATGAGACAAAGCCTCAATTTTGGGACTGTTTAGAATGGAATATGTTCATAAAATGTACCCCTTTCCTGGACATTTTGAGATTATCCTGAAAAAGGTACCCCTTTCCCGGCAAAAACATACCCCTTTCAGCAAATTTTGGATAATTTGCCTTCAAAAAAGTTGTGAATATGTGGCCCATTGATATTAGAAACCTTTTGGCCCCATTTGGATCCAAAAGGGCCCATTTTAAGGGGTCCGGGCGGATCCGCTCCCAGGGTACAGAAGGTACCCTTTTCCCGCTACTTTTTGTACGCACATAGTTTCCATATTTCCTCCAGTGCCCCCCCCCTGGGTGGTCCCCTGACCAACCCATGAGGCCAGGGCCTGTAAATACAGTTCTATCATTGTGTCATATTATCTGAATCTGATATCTAATATTTGCAAATAATCAGATGTCTCTTAATTCCCCATTCAATGGATATACCATGCAGTCCAGTTAAGTATCTACTGGGAGACTGAAGGAATGACGTGCATTGGTCCTCTGACCAACATCATGAACGTTGGTCCACTGTTTCTTATGTGAATGGACTGCCAACTAGTATGATAGAACTATAAGTTGCCATTTTCTGATTGCCATTTGCCAATTACATGTATAATGTCATGCCAATTGTCAGTTGCCACTTGGCACTTAGAAATTGCCATCTGCGTTTTACCAATTAGCCAGATACTAGTCGCATAAATTGCCCCCCTCGATGACAAGTTTTGCATCATAAGTCTATAAAAATCTATTGATCGATCAATGTGTATATTAAATTTATATTTCAGAAAATAAGGAAATCATGAGGTGCACTAGGAAGAAGGACATCTAAGGACACTTGATTCCAGTCTCTCTTTGATGCTCCTCGGAGTGGCTGATAAAGCAAAATGACATATTCACCGTCTTACCTCAACAAATTACAGAATATTGACATAAAGTCATTCTCAGTAAAGGTCCTCAACATGAAGTCCAATCTGCGAGTTCACTACTTCAGGCACATCTCCAACCTCATCCTCATTGTGGCCTTATGCGTCGCTCTATATGCCCGATGGATGCAAAACAAGGACACTATCATCCTTATAATCTGTATAGCATCGTTGTTCGTATTTACCATATGCACGGCGCTTGTGTATTACTTTTCAATGGATAGCATTGGCTACTGCATCGGGCGGTTGTGGGTTGGTTGTCTGCTTGGTATAGTAGCCTTTACAGACAAAGCCCTGATGAAATACGACACTTCTGAGGAGGTTATGAACAGCCTGTTTGTTTCTAGCCTAGCAGTGAGGTGCTTCTGGAATGTCCTTGAAAGAGTAATGCACATGAACCCTGTGACCAGCAACATGGATGGATTAGAAGTACTCGGAATGTGTGTCGCGTCAGTTATGTGTGGAAATAACTTTATCGCAGTGTGCATCCTTATTGGGGCCCTAGCGCTGACCGTTCAAGCTATCCGTCTTAAATCCTTCATGGCGGTACTCAACCTCTTAGCACTATGCGTGCTCACTGCATGGCAATTCTTCCCCAAGATCCTTCAGAAGAGTGTCAACCCTTTTCCGCTAATCTGTTTTGTTGGCCGCATGGCATTTGAACCGATCATAGACCTTTACTTCTCCAACCTGACAATGCTGGAGCGGTGGACACCGATCTTCAGCCTATCTTCACTTTTTCGGAGACTGGCCATCTTGTTGATTGTGATAACAGAAGTGACATTTTATGCTCTGTGTGCCAAGCAGATTCCACAGCACAAAGAGTGGTTCATTGTAGTTCCAATCTTTGCAGCTTTCAGCCTGGTATGGTGGAGCTATCATGTTGTCTTCATCATTACCTTGTGGCAGCTTAACAACAAAATCACGGATTGTGGTATTACAAACAGGTATGTCGTTCTTAAAACACCTCAGCTCCCATGGCGACAATTATCAAATATTAAAAAGATCTTATCAAAGTAATCAAGAAGAAATAGAAACATACCAAGTGATATTTCTATCTGGTTCTATGTACAAAATAAAAGATAAATATAATATATAGATTTCACGGTTTTGCAAATAAATGAACGAAACAATTCTTTTTAGCGCGGCGACTCTAAGTCCTACTAGTGAGACTTGTAGACTAGTCAATGGTTCAGAGTCGCCACGGTGTAAGGGATAGGGGAGCCCTGATTTCTATTTTCGTTCACTGTTCTTCTCCTATGGACTATTTTGGCACAATATTGAGGCATTGTTATCAGCATATGTATGTACTAATGGTAGATAACTTGTTTTTGTGATATATGTTTAGTTTGGGTTTTATGATTAGATTAGACATTTCAGCTCCTGGAGCTCTATGGAAGATTAGCATAAGACAAAATTAAGATTCACCAATACATCTCTGTAGGCTTTATCTGATAATTCTGTGGTCTGAAATTGCTGTATATATGTACTAAAGGTTTCATCTCACGGGGTTATGGTACATTTGGATCATATATTCTGTATTTGAAGAAGATATTTACTGTTTAGAATCTCTAAAAATCTCTATGGAGAGACAAATGCTAAACTTGGTGTACCCTGTCTACAGAGGGGAGGGGGTTACCAGTTTGGTGGGGAGGGGGTTGTGACCAGCTGTATGCTGTTGGGGTTGGTAAGACTGCCACACACAACCCTAGTCATTCTGGGGTCCTTGGTGCATATGGTTCTGGGTCATTGAACATGCCCACCTCTACCATTTGTAGTGGTCATCTATGGGCAGGCAGAACTTCTCGGTAGTAGACCTAGTAGTACAAGGCAGCACAAGAGTTACAGGGTGAGCCAGATGGTACAACCTTTAATTGCCTTTGAAGTTAGCTTCCTATTATTCTATCACTAGACACAAGATTACAAGTTGCCGCGCTATGTCTCACAGGTCTATTCTCTACTATTCTATTAAAATCTACAACACTATGGATTTATTTATTAGGCCACTCACCAAATGCAATGTCTCTTGCCTGAAGCCTATTTCCAGTACACTTACATATGATGCAAATTTAAATGAGACCAAGTTGGTTTAACTACATAACCTCTACTATATTATTATGTATCTCTGTTAGAAATCACATGTCTTATTGGCTGAGAGACTTGTCTCCTCGGCCATATGTACATCATGTAGAAGGGGGACAGCAGGTCATGTCAAAAACAGCCAAAAGCCCTCTACTATACGGCACATGGCTATTGTATTATTGACCAATGGGAGGCATCCCTGGCATAAACTACGGAGTCGGGGGCTGAAGGTGTTAGTCATAGTGGAGTCGGGGTCTAATGGCGGCCCCCAGCTGATAATGGCTATGTGAGCTATAGATCAGCTACTGAAATCAGTCAACCATGACGAAGACTGTGGTGTACCAGTGTATCAGTACCAGTGTACCAGTGAATTGCTATTATTCCAGGTCATTCTGGGACAGGCTGATAGCTTCCACACCCACTCTAGGCGCCTCTAAGTACCTGTAGTCAATTGCTATTGTCCCAGGTCATCCAACAGCACCGCAGCTCTGTCCCCTAGAGTCTCTGAGTGTTTGTTCAATCACTTCATAATTAGATGTCTCTACTACGATCTCTCGGCCATTACATCTGTGATGTACAATTCACTCTTAATAATGTCCTCAACCAAGCGTGATCTCGTATATTGCTTCCATCTCTTTCCACCCCCATGTATAGGAATATGACGGAGGAGGCGAGTCACAACCTGAGCTCCATCCTGCAGGCTCGTGGTGTGCGACACTTCAGTCTGATTGCTCAGCGCCTGATGACTGTCACTTTCCTGTCCACCGTCATTCTGACCATCATTGGTTGGATCAGTAAGACAGCTATCAGTCTCAGCCTCTTCTTAACCGTCGTGCCAGTAGAGGTGGTGGTCATGAGCCTCCTGTGGGAGCTTGGTAGAGTACTTGGTGGGACGTGTACCGGCTACGCACTTGTCGCTCCCATCACACCCAACACGTGAGTGTAGCATTTACTACTGCATATTCATTCTTAAAGTTGAAAACAAAACATCATGTACAAGATAAAAAGTTAGTTGTTAACACTGTGTAGCGCTTGTTAATGTTGTCTACTGGGAGTATTAACATTTACCTACTATTAATGCTATGCTCTTAGGCTGTTATTGAACTGAGTTTACGGTGCTTTGAAAGATGCTCAATGATTAGTGGCCAGATGTTCTGCACTTGCCATAGATCTTAAGTCTGACATTTAAATGGCAAACTTCTTTAAAGTGCTGGAGGCTGAATTCGCACCAACCGAATCATATGAAATCAAGAATCATTTGACCGAAATTTACATCATATACCTGTAGATAAGATTGTAAATATGTATAAAACAGAAAGAAATCACGCCTGCTTCTACTAACTCTATCGCTCTTGAGCACTGACAACCCTCCTAACCAATTCCATCTTACAGAGCAGCATACCTAAGTAGAGGTATTGTATGGTAAGCCATATCACAGACAAACAGTTCTCCTATGAGAGGGCACTCTAGTCAGGAATATGTCAAGAACACTGTTGTCACTTGTATATAAGAAGAAAAACATCATCAAGTTCCACTATACCCTTTAAAATATACCTTTTATATACATAGGGAACCTCAAGGATATACTACGAAAATAAGGTGATCCTGTTTGTGTCCTCTTGTGTGCTTGGCAGCTTGCTTCTATCAATCTATTAATTAAGTATTGATTAAACCTTTTCTGAATTATTTGAATTAAAAAAACAACATTATGTGAGTAAAATCCACAATCCCGCTGACGCGAAATGTAGCCGAATATTTCTAGATAGAAAGCATGGTGAGACTTCGACCAAATTGTTAGGTTTTAAATTTGATCGTGGAATGCATTCATAACATTGGAAAATATATACCATTATGTCAATAGGCTGCTTGAACTATGGGAGTGACTTGTTGATAAGGACCCTTCTTAGAACAGGTTCGACCACTCTATTTCCAGTACCCCCTGCATCGTACCAGTGCGTTATTCGATAGCTTCTGATTAAGTAAATGTCTTAGAAAATAATTATTACAAGTGTTAGCAGTAGTTGCACCTCTAAATTAAATCACAAACGGTTAAAAGGGAAATAATTTATTGCAAATTTTCTTGATGTAAAACTTCAATATTCTACCTGTTCCCCTCGACTGGCTTTCATTGTACTTTACGACATGAAAGTGTAATCGTGATTTGATTCTTCTTTCGATACTGTCACTTATCCAATAAAATATACAGGATCACGGTGCACGCCCTGTTAAAATGTCATCAGAGCTTAATTATGGCCTCACCTCATGTGTGATTTATAAATATCACAGCTCACCATTCTTCATAAGGAATATGTCCTCAGTCCACCCCCTTAGACTTTTACATCTAACCACTGCAAAGAAATTTCTAATACATGTACTAGATAAGTTCACTGAGCGTTGGGTTTGATCTAAATGTATTTCATTTTGTTAGAGCGTGTAGTTCGTTCCAGGTAACATTTTATGTCTACATACACATATATACATTTGTGTTCATTTAGTTGTTGCGATTTTGAAGACATTGTTATTCCTTATTAAGTATTTGAAGCTGACAAGAAGGAAGTCTCGTACACAAACGGTCGGGCCAGCAATCTTATTTGCTACCGAAAATAAAGTGGATACCCAATAGCTTTCAAATACCAATGATAGGAATGGTTACTCTGTAAATACTGACTCTATAAATATATCACCATAGGTGCCTTTATTAAATAACCCCCTCACATTATTCTGGCTGCACATATAGGAAATTAAGATCGTTCTATGCTTGCTTTAGAAATAATCCTTAAAGTAGTCAATACATAACTCTAAAACCAAATGAAAATAATTAATCTACCTTTTCGAGTATTGTATATGCGACTCAGAAAAATGATTGTAAAATGTAAACCAGGTATTTTTTTCTTTTCTGATGTATTAGGATCTCGCCCTGCATTACCATTAATAAAGTTTATAAGAAATAAGTCTTTATTTCCAGGCGGGACCAGAGTCCAAAGATCCTACCCACAAATGCTGCACAGGAAATATCTCTTCGGGCGACGACCACACTGAACCTCATCCAGCACTTCCTCACCTACCACCTCATTGACTTGTTCGGCTGTGATTATACCTCCTCTGGGCTGACAATAGAGTCGATAGAAACTAAGCTGCGTAGCTTCTTCCAGAGGGTGACGTCTGATGGGCCACAATACGATACCTACCTTATCTACTACAGTGGTCATGCATATGACAATGGCGACTGGGCACTCGCAGGTAAGGCTAAGTGTTTTAATGGTGGACGCTGCTTGTCCAACAAGGGAATGGTCTGTTTGAAACTAGAAAATAGTAGGGGTATGGGTGTCATACATACCATACATCTTCACCTCAATGGGGATTCTCCATGAGGATATTTGTTTTGTCTTTTTTTTTAAATGTTATACTATGGCATGACATTATATAAGTTTTTTTGACTGAGCCATAACATTTCCAAATGAGTAAATTTCAGGTACAGCTAGAACTTTACCGCCGTCTATGAATTTCTTTTAGTGTATCTCAGCCTTTGCTTGATTGCTTACTTGTGTGTTTCAGATAATGGTCAGTTAAAGCTGGAGACAATCCTAGAATTATGGCGAGAGTACAATGGAGGATCAGGGGCGAGACTCATCCTGATACTTGACAGCAACAGTTCACACCACTGGGTTTCAGAGCTGCGCCGATACAAAGAGATTGTTGTCGCTATACAAACTTGTCGCCCTATTAAAGTCTCCAATAGTGACTTAGAGGAGGGTAAAGGGTTTAAGGTGGGTGACTTTACACGAGACTGGGTACAGTACAACTGTGCAGGAGGTGTTGCTGGTAGTGTGGACGGTGTGCCTGCTGTTGACTGGCAGCACGCCGAGCGCACCCTACGTGCCATCTACAAAGTCTCCCGTGCCTGGGCCAGCTTCCGTTTCCGCATGCCAACCAAGGAGGATATGGCACAGCATTGGGACAGTAATTTTCCAAGGTTGACAAAACCACTTGTTACAATTACCAACTTCCCACAGTTTGGCCAGCTATGCTGCTGTTCGGAGTGGCTCTTCCGCTGTCTCCGTCGGCTGCGACTCAGGTGGTTGCCACCGCTGGAGCTTGACACTGGTCATGGATTCAAACTTGTCCGCTCCTGACCATAATACAGTGAACAAGAACAATGCAATATCAAAATTGAACAATGTCTGCTATTTCTTTATTTGTAAAACTTTTGCCAAAAAAGTATCGCATCAGAGAACAGTGAGTACCGAAATCTCCCACGTATAAGGCGCGTCTTATACGAGAGGTTTTAGTTCTTCCTGGATCCGCAAGGGGAAAATCAAGACCTTCATTTTGATATCTTACACTCCCATATAACCTCATCAGCTGAATATGTGGTCGGGGGCGGGAGGGTCCATGCAACACTTCAAAATCCATTCAGTAGAACAAAAGTTATGAATTTTTTATTTTTCTGGTCAAATCTATAAACTCTAGGTGTGCCTTATAGGTGGAGTGCGCCTTATACGCGGGAGATTACGGTAAGTGGATTTGAGGGTTGGATGTGGATGTGTTTTAAAAATACCTGTATCTGGGTCTCTGACTGTCGTATCTATGTCGTAGATATGCGCATAAGTTTGAAAGTACATACATGTACATTAATCTCAGTACTGTATTTATTTTACCAGCAGGTGTTTCAGTTTGCCATGGGTTATGCCAGTGGAATAGCTGTGTAAAATGTGACTGATTGTTCATGTAGGAAAGCACTGTTGACAAAGCAAAATTGCATGATGAGAGTTTTAAACATCTCTTCAATATAAACATGATTTCCTTCATACTAAGATATGTCTGAGTGTGGTGTGGTAGCATAGAAACTTATGAATTGTTATTGAGTGGATAAGACTTAGATACATGGTAAAGCTTTAAAGGGGAGCAACTTTGGCAAGCTTTTTATAAATGGGCTAATATATTCAGATGGCCATTCATGGCAGAAGAAAAAAGAAAGGTGTCACACGTATTCTTTGTAAATATCTATAAACTGTTCAGTAGCGATATATTTGCAATATTATTGTATCAACTGGCGGTTTGTGATCGTGGTATTAATTGTTGTTCTCAAGTGAACAGTTGAAGAGCTTTGTCTTCCAGCGGATAGCTTCTCTATTTCAAGGCTATCTGCTCGTATTGAACCATTCCTTGATATCTTGCCAAATAATTGGGATTTACTGGTCATCAGTTAAGAAAGGCCTGAGAATCTATTTCATGTGGTTTTACAAACAAAATGTAGATCTAGGAAAGCGTCTTATTTGTAAAGTGTAATTAGCTCCGATTTTCATTGTCATTTTTTTCTATCCAAAGAAATATCAATGTTTAATCTAATAAGAACTTACTGACTAGACCATTACTCTTTTTAGTGGGAATGTGCAGCTAAATATGAGTCTAAAATGTTGTGTACAGGTAGTATAAAATTGATTGGTCATAATGATGTCTATTAATTTAGTTGGATGTACTATATCATATATACTTAATTTATTCAACAACTATCGATGCCATATGTATACATCTTATATGTATGATATTTAAGTCTTTTTTCCACACTTGCCCTATTATTTCAGTTCGTGTAATATTAAATCATGGTACTGTAATTGCTGGTACACAAATAAAAAGCCATCATGTTAATACGGTGCATTAATCTTCTGGGGTGCCATGTTAGCATAATGCAACGAAAATACAACGAGATGCATGTCTCCTGCTGAGAGGATAGTGCAATTTTATCATTCCTGTCGTGTGTATGGTGGACATTAAGGCTCAAATCAAATTTGAAACATTCCATTACATATGATTTTCAACATCAAGTATATCGGTAATGCTTGTGTAGATGGGAGATACATACGCAAGGTAATGTTGTGAATTGTTGAAGTAATCTACCAAACGCATGTTAACTTAATTTTGGAATGAAGACTCTTATATGCAATTTTGAAAATCAAGGTTATTCACTAAAATGAAGTGCCATCGATCAAAATATTTCTCATGAATATCGATACTTTGTTCAAGTTTATGTATGGATGTCCATGTCAACATGACAATAATGTGATGAGTATTGTTTCAATTCCTTTTTTTTTTTTTTTTAATCCATTTTTCTCAGTAGACTATTCACCCAGGTACATTCATTTCAGACACTCTAGTCTTGAGGTATGTTTGTTTGGTATAGTAGAACAACTCCAACAAGGACGTCAGGTGCATGTCTTCCCGTAGATGACTTAGTGAAAGAACAAATAAAGAAAAAGGCAAAGTATGGCATCCCACACTTAGGCTAGCAGTGGTGGCGCAGTGGTTTCCATAAGAGAACTAAAATTGTTATTGAACTGCATGGAAAGCATACAGTGGTTCGTTCTGTGCCAAGACTCCAGGTTCTTACACTAGGGGGAAGTAGGGAATGGTGTTATCCGCTGGCATGCTTTTGGAGGGCCACGTGTACTTTCTGGTCGCCAGCATTTTACCTGACATATGTACCCCCTATCCCCGGCCCCAATCCCTGCCCATATCTTCGCATACTAGATTATCCGAGAAATTGCCATGTTAATAGAGCTCTCTATACGAAAGAAAGTAAAGTATTGTATGTCGGCCGTTCTGTAAGGAAACAACGAAACGTTGTTCTGCAGATTTAGTTGCCCATTTTGTATGGATTCTGTTTGATGTTCATGATGATTATAGTTAGCTCTTAATTCCATTTATTATCTACCCGGGTATATATTTACAAACTGGACAGTTTAGGTATCAAGTATATACATGTCAAAGTATAGAACAGTGATATTGATATCACGCTAAATGTTCATGGAATGGAATTCTTGTTCCATATTTTTGGGTTTGAGAACTGTGGAAAACATAAATAGTCAAATAAAACTCGGATCATGTATGTAGACATATAATGCTAGGAATATTGTGCCTTAAAATATGCTGATGTCCACACTATCAAGCCTGATGTCTACTGGATGAACATCAATTAAACAAGTTCTGTAATGTTCATGAAATGCTTTTGGAAATGTCAATTTGTTGCTGAAGGAAGTTCAGTGAATTATTTAATAAAATACGCTCAAATATTTCTTTGTTGCAATGGTTGCAGGTGCATGTTAGTCCGTCAGAAAGAATCGATTCTAATACATGTATCAATCACAAATTATGGATACACCTACTGTAAAACCTGGCGTATAAGGCGCTCTCTCATATCCTCAGTTGAAGGAGATGCAGTTATAGGCTGATTTTAAAGTTTAGTTCTGTTCTATAGTATGATATCTTAGGCGAGTCCTATAAGGAAGACCGGGACTTGTCATGGAAAGCCACCTTGTTTGCGAGGTATTATGGTATGTATTCTTGCTAACTCTGGAACCCCTTCCAAGCCTCAGAGCAGGATTTGCACACAAATCCCATAGAGTAAGAGAAATCCAGGGGCGAAAGGGATTAAAAGAAACAAGGTACACATAAGTTCAGGCAAAAAGTTGGATCTATGGATCTGTCTACATCTGATTATTCTACATAGTGAGCAAGGGCACCTTCTCAGAATATGTCAATGGGTAGACCTCATGCCCCTACATGTACGGGGTATATTACCTAATAGCAAGATAAGGTCGCAAGTGAGTAAAATCGATAGTCCGATAATTTGATACTACCTCTTTTGGGGCGCTCTTGTTTTGCTCGGGATAGTGGTACCGTATCTTTCACTGTTCCCAATTCACTTTTTTGGGGCCCTTGATGGGGGGTCCCCAATATCCCATGTCGATTTTAAGAAATGATCATGTCACTGTGTCAATTTTAAGAAGTGTCCATGTCACTATGTTGATTTTAAGAAAAGCTTATGTCCCCATGTCGATTTTAAGAAAGTGTCAATGTCCCATGTCACTAGGCTAAAAAATGCCCATGTCGCCATGTCGATTTTAGGGGTCTAGAGCCCTTTTTTTCTTGTTTTTTTTCTCCCTCCCCAACCTTTTTTGGAGTTGCAAGCCGCGTCAGTGGCCGGGAGCATAGCAACCGTAGCAACTCCCTAATGTTTTCGGTTTTCTCCCTGTCACCTATGACGTCATTGGTGACGTCATGCTGCATCAGTGACGTCACCCGCAGTGGCTAGCGATGTTGCCATGATCTATGAGCACAACTCGCCACATTTTTCTTGTTGCACTCACTACCAGCTCAAATCATTAACGACACATAATATGGACACGATAAGAGCCACGCCCCTTTCCCCACACTAGTTCACCTGGAGCAGTAATGTAGGGCGGGAACCTGTCGACCGAGACGCCCCACGTGCGTGACTCCAAACACTTCCACGTTGACCAATCAGGTGGGGCCACGCTTTTAGCCTACTCGCCGTACCTGGTCTGCGCTGATTGGTCCGATTTTCAGGCAGAGCCGAGCGTGGTCGGCGCTTATTGGCCTACGGCCGCCCGGCCTAGAAATCCCGAGGACTGGGAGCAGGTACTTCTTCGTTCACGTTTGCAGTGTTGGTGTGTTCTTTCTGGCCGAAGACTGAGGGACTTTCGGGTTTCGCAGCCGTAATGGCTCGAAAATTCCTTTTCATAGGGCTTTTAGCCATCTTATTAATTTCAGGTAAGTGTATTTTAATCATTGTTGACATGTACTTGCATTAGAATCCACCAAGGAGTACACACTTCGCGTTCGCCGGTCGGCTTGTCAAGAGAGTCTGTTCGCTCTTAGCTCTACTCGCCCGGATTTGGATCCTGCTGTGGGGCTGGGCTATGCAGATACACCCCTTATTTAGAGCCTCCAGCAACCTAATACCTCTACATGTGCTGTATGTAGCTCCACAGAGGCTCACTAGTAAATCCCAGCATTTCTGTTGCCCAGGACAGGTCCCTCAGGAGGTAGGCCAGCGGCCAAGGGGGAGGGGTACCCGGCGACTCGGCCGGTAAACTTAAGTTAAAGGGCCGTGGGCGTGGGTTCCTACCGGTCTGATTAAAAGTTGATACACGTGTCAATGTCTGAATGTGTGGTCTAGTTAAAGATCGGAATATTTAGATAACAATTTAGGTGATTAATATATATCACTTCAAATCAGTGGAATGGTTATTTTGATACTATTAATGCAACTTTTGCCCCTGACAGTCAATTGCCTGTTTTCATATGTAGGTCAAACTCAAAGCAATTTCCCAATTTTTGAAACATGATAAATTAAGAAAATTTCAATACATAACTTGTCACAAGATCTAATCATTACTCTGGAACAGCCTGATGTCAATGATAAAGCCAGAGCCTGGCAGAGGATTTTTCTGTACTGGGATACCGAGGTACATCTATTAAAATTTCAACAGGCAACTTCTTTGCTTTATACGGTAATTACCGGTATCATTATCTTGTCTTATTGAACACTGTTTGATAACTGAGTAAATGTATTACTGCCTAATACTGGGGGTATAAACTTATCTTGTGCTTGTGAGCTACAAGGTGAATTTGAAAACCTGTAGAGGTGCTGGTTCATGTATTCCTTCAATGTTTAAATGGATGTTATGTAGCCAACACGATTTGATACCTGTCAATAATGAACAAGTTTTAATAACTGATGATGTAGTATTATAAACTGCTTTTTGTGATTGTGAGTACCCATGCAGCTTGATTTGAAATGCTGCAGTGTCCTTGTTAATGACCCATTTGAAGGGGGTTTAATTGAGCAGTTCACGGATTTTGTGCTCACTCGCATTCATCCCTGTCTGATTGTGAGGGTTGATTAGACCGGTAAATTTGACTGATGCCTTTAAGTATAATTCCAATGTCCATACCAAGATCCCCAACACAGTTTCTAGTTGACAGTTATCCTTGTTGTAATAACAAGCGCTTTCTTTATTTCTTTTCAGCAAGTACAGTTAAGTCCGAAGAAACAGAAGAAGATGATGAAACGTTAAAGGTTGAAGAAAGTATAGGAAAGAGCCGAGATGGCTCTCGGACGGATGACGAAGCCCTCCAGAGGTATAAATACTTTTATGAATTTCATTGCATGTTTCCCTCTTTTAAGTGGCTTTTATGATAAACAGCAATCTCTTTTATAGAATACACATACAAACTCCTCAGATCTTCTAGGCTTTATTCTAGGTATCACCAAACTCAAGTCAAGAAAGAGGTCTTTTTGACGGTTAAACCAATTAGACATGTGGAGCGGGGGTCTTTGTGAATTTTGCAGGTCAAAAAAAGCATCAACATTTTGCTTCTTAATTTTCAAAATATGGGTTCATGTTTTTCCTTTTCCCGAAAATTATCTGTTGATAGAATATGTAGCATATTTATCCATGTATTTCCTCATTTGGAGAAAGAGGAGCACATATATTATAAGATTTGAAAAAAAAAATGTCAAACGTATGTATACATGCATTACCATGTGCTTATGACAGATATCTCCGCTGGTACATCTCTAACAATCCTGCTTTTGTTTCTCAAAAAAAAAAAAAGAAAGATACAGTTTTGTTGTACTAGTTGTCTGGTAATACATAGGAGTATGTATTTTACTTATTTTGTGTCGCTTACTCAAATTATCTAGTATTAACTCCCTAATGCCATATGATGTTGAACTGTAAATATATCTGAAAAAAAATCAAGTCCAAGGTCAAGCAATAAGTAATTTCTTAAAGAACTCTACCTCAAATTGTTAGGTTTTTATTACTTACTCTGGTCAGACATAATAATGAAGTCTAGCTGAGGTGTCGCTGCCTGGGTACACGTACCACTGCTTGTATTGGCCCCTGTGTTGTGAGCTAAAGTGCTCAAGTGAGCCTCAGCAACTGCTCAGTCTGTTGCTCACTCAGCCGGTTGGCCGGTATATTTTGGACCATGATATTCAGGGCTCTTGCTGTACAGGCCACCCCAGGCTCTGCCAAGGCTTATCTCGAGCAGCTTTTGCTTATACACCCCGAGAAGTTAGAATTTGCTTTTTACTTCTCTTTCAAACTGGCCAGTGAGAATGTATCAGTGCTGTAGGCAGGGCAAAGAAACCTGCTCATTCCTCAGATTTATGACAAAGACATTTCCCAGTCTGCCCAGGTAGTTATGAAGACGTAAGGAATACCAGGAGCGTACTTCCTACTCTAGTAGACAGGGATGTGCCCCTCCCTTTCTGTTTGATAGATTATGGCACTTAAGACCTACAAAAAGTATGGTACATTAAGCCATAAAATGTGATGAATAAAAGACTTTGTTAATCAGGAATTACTCTATTGACCTACACAAATAAATAAATAAAATTCGGACTTTTGATAGCTGCCAAAGCACAAAGATGAAAGCTAATGAGGGTAATCGCGAGTATTATGTCAAATAACGACAATACATCAACAGAAGGAGTCTAATTGTTATTTCTTATATATCCCAAATCATCCCTTTAGTACTAATATGCATATACACATATATACAAGTACCAGACAAGTGCTAATAGGCCATCAGAAGATGAACCCTAAGTTAAACATAGATTTTGTGTACAGTCACCCCCTACCCACCGGTCTAGGCCTGGTGTCACAGGTGAGGCTGAGCCAACAAAACAAAAAACACAAACAACATAATTTGACCCATTTCATGACCAGGTACATGAGTAACAGTATATAAAGTTCACTTTTTACATCCAACAAACGCCCTGCCTATAGCCTAGGTCCAACATGAAAAGTTGGACACTTCACTCTGAAAGTGATGGAGAATTAAGTTCTTTTCCATAAAAATAGCTGACAATCGAGGGTGTGACTTGACTAACAATATGGGCACCAGGTGGGAGTGGGTGAAGGGGGTATAACTATGAGCCCCTCTGTCATCTGTTTCCAGGGGCTTGAAGGGCCAAAGGTTGTTATAAGGTCCAAAATACCTGGAGGGTGTGTTGGTCGCAAACACCAGCTGTTATCGAAGGGACTGACAGAGGGGTAGACCTGGGAATATGGGATTCCTGTGTAAAGTCAGGGCCAATTAACCAGACAGGAGGGTTATAGGGCCTCACGAAAAGCTCAGGGCAGATGGAAAAAAGCAACAACAGATCTATCATTAGTGTGTTAGGCCTAAGATAATTCAACAAAGAGCACAGAAAGTTTGCCAATATGCCTTCTACCATGTCATTTTATAGCTAACTTTGGAGTGTGAGATTTGCCTAAGAAACTGGAAATATAGAGGGGGAGGATGAAGAAAAAAAAATTAAAAAATACTAATTAATTGATTAGAAAACATAGATATCAGTGAATGAATACATTACATTAGATAAAAATTGTCGTGGACTTGAGACAACAGAATTGGTTTATAACAATAAAATTAACATATCAGCTGAATGTTTGCTTGGCTAGTAGTCAGAATGTCTACTTGGACCACTGAAGGTCAGCGCTCTGCCAAGTGATCGGGTCATACACAGCTTATGGTGAACCCGTGAATGGTAACCTTCAGCTGTCAATAGAGTGAGTAACAACTCAGTGAAGGTACTGGAGGACCATGGCTTTGTGTGGCATTCGATTGAAGCTCATTTTAAGGCAAAAAAAAAAAAATGAATACTAGGCCACACCAAAAAAAAAAGTTTGTCTACAGATTTTTGTTTTGAAAAAATGGTGCGAGCAAGCAAAATTTCTTTTCTTTTTTTTTAAATTTTTGCGTCCAATGGATTCCTTGCTGGAAAAGTGAGGCAAGCGAAAAAAAATTTATTTAAAAAAAAAAATTGCCAAACATCACAAAGAGAAAACTTGTAGAAAGTGATGTGATTGAAATCTGTAGACGAGATTTTTATTCAAAGAAAAAAAATTTGTATTTCCGAAAATATGGAGAGGAAAATCCGTAGACCAACTTATTTTTTATTGGTGTGGCCTTATGGTGTGTTTACAATGGGTGGAATGTCAAATTTGACGAAGATTCAGTAGTCTGATATAACAAGGTGTAATCTTTAAGACAGAGATCCACGAGTCGTGTAATACAGCTAGAGTTAGAACGCTTGGACTTAAATGTAATTTCAAGCTATTTGTGTGCAGCCAGATATCATTTGTGTTTATATTATAGCAAAACATCAACCTGAAATCTCAGTGTAAGAGAGGAATCATAGCTCTAATGAATCCATAGTAAGAATTAATGTCAGAGGTCTACTCACGGACAGAACTATCAATTATACCCTGTTCAAAAACAAATATACATAGGCTTGATTTAACTTTGCTAACGCTGGTTGTGTTATCTTTTAGGGAGGAGGAAGCAATTAAATTGGATGGCTTAAGTGTCTCTGAAATGAAAGAGTTACGAGATAAGGCGGAGAAACATGTATTCCAAGCAGAGGTTGATCGGATGATGAAACTTATCATCAACTCCCTCTACAAGAACAAGGAGGTAAGATTGCCATCAGTTCATATTTTTACCAAAGGAAAAAATGATCTTAAATATATTTATCCACATATATTTAAAACTGTAAATTAAGAAGAATCCTATTGTTGTTTAAGATTAATATTAGTTCACTTTTGATATAAGTATCCATCAATGCATTGCTAATACCAGTCCTGTTCTTTTTCTACAGATCTTCCTTCGTGAGTTGATCTCTAATGCTTCTGATGCCTTGGACAAGATTCGGTTTATGTCACTCACAGATAAGAGTGTACTAGACACAACAGAAGAACTGGTTATCAAGATAAAGGTAATTACATTGTCTTTACTTATTTTCAATCCACCACTGTCTATCATGTGCCTTACGTCTATGAAATAGTATTTCATATACCCTGAATGGCACAGCCATAGGCAATCTGATGCACACTTTTAAAAGAAGATAGGGCAGATATTTTCAACTCAACTTCACGTTGGTTTGGTATTACATTGGTTGAATAAAACTGGTCTTACAACCCATTACCATCATCATGGTTAACAAGAAATGCTCAATCACCGTTGACCCAAGTATAGGAGTGGGTAGAGAGGATGGGTAGTATCTTGTAGAGTAGATGCACTCGTAATTGCACAATCTCCTGTTTCCATAGCCACATGGCTGTTTGCTGAGTATATAAATACGATCCACAATGTAGATAGGATCTGACAGCCATATCTTAGACTTAACATAGGGGCATTTCACCACCAAAAGGTCTAAAGACGCTTCTTTCTAAGCAATGTTTGTACATGACTGAAAAGATGAAAGTAGATGTAGGAGAGCAAAAAGAGAGAAAAAAAAAAGAAAAGGGAAAAAATGGTTGTCTTAGATGTGCAACAGCAGGTGTTATACTACTGTACTTGTCAGGTATCAGCAACATTCATAGTAACAGGAAGTACAACCAGGGAGTCGCTGGGAGTTCAACAATCTGGTATGCTGAATAGCAGAGACATTAAAGACGCTAGCAGGAGGTGTGTTGTTAGTTAGTTAGTTAGTGTTTTACGGCACGTCAGCTACTGGTGATGGCTATTTGTGCCTAAAGGTTTTATGGAAGAAAGTTTCTACTGTTTAAATTTGACTGTAGTATCCCAGGTTCTTGACATATGCAAGTATTGTATCCGGTCTGCAGGTATCAAATAACTCTTTCAGTGTTGTACATTGATGGTATTGTGCCCTGATGGGGCACTGGCTACATTCCACAAGGAAATGTTCCACCGTCAGGTGTTTTTCACACCTGTTGGAGGTGTGTTGTGTAGCAAGCTGTATGGTCAGCTCTTTATCTCATTTTAATCTAATCTAATAAAATCTAATAAAGCCACTTTGAAGATAGATCATATGGCTATACGATGAGAGGGTTCATCTTTCGTTTTCATATCCCCCCAACCCAATTGTGGATTCCTCCCCATTAGGGCGAGCTCTGGGTTAGAGCATTGTTGGACGTTGGAAGACAGTAGGTTCCCAGAGATGGATTAATTCAAATTACGCTGTAGATGGAGGTGAACTGCTCTTATTGCTTTCTCCTACATCTCCATACAACTTCAGTGACATACCATTTTTAAGAGGTGTTTATCCCCAAAGAGAAAACCCAGAAATGATACCTCCCTAAGATATATCCACACAGGAAATATTTCCACACACCTGAATTTGGCTACACCTAGTTTATAGACACAATCAATGCTAAAGAATGTGAAGGTAGAAGGTATGTGGAGGTGGGTGTAAGATCGTTAGTAATAGAGATCAGAAACAGATGTGGCAGCCTCAAGTGGTAGATTACCCTGCTACCCCTAGACGCTGCTTCCAGAGGGGTTAAGAGGTCAGTGATAAAGTACTAGTGGAGTGACTAAATGTGAATGAATGGGACATTTGGCGCCGTTATCCTTACTCGGGTCAAAATATCAGATATATCATGAACTGGTACCATAGTATATTTTTCTTTGCTAAAAGGAAAATAACAGAGGTAGTCTTAGGGATAACATGTTATAAAGTCTACATGAAGTACCATGAACCTGGCCAGAACTAGATCATATCCAAGATGTACCTGAACCTGACTGGCAAATGGGCCTCAAAAGACCATTGTCTACAAAACAACTGGCCCTCTGTGAAACAAACAGACCACACAACCACGGTTCTCCCCTCCCCACACCATCAGGATCGTGTTTTGTTTATGCTGGACGCCGGAAGTGCACTGACGTCATATGGAGAGTGGTTATAAACTGGCCAGCTGCTCACCCGTACAGCAGAGGGTGCAGCGAGAAGTGGAACACCTCCCCGGCCACAGGCCCCACCAGCAAACTGTTGGTACCGTTACCATGGTTACCAGGGCACAGTGCCCCCCATGTAGACAGAAAGTTTGCTATAACTCATGAGCAGCTCACTCACTCACTCTCCAAGCTGTATCACTGTGCATAACTCCTATACTGCAAGCAGCTCAGGGCGGTGAGTGAAGAGGGGAGCTGTTCCTTGCCCCTGGATGGCCCTATTTATAGAGGGGAGCAGTGCTCACCAGGGACCATATCCCAAGTAGTATGGCTGGCTCACCCCGCCCACATTATGCTCTAGACTGGGACTATTTTCATACTAACAGTACCACAGAGCTGCTCTCTGAGCAGAAGGTGACAAGGTATACTCAAGTTGACCTACTTACATCGGTAGGAGGGTGTGTTAAGGACGATGCCTTAGCCATAGTATCCTTATAATGCATGTCATCGATAATAAAGCTTATAATTGGGTAAAACATGCATTGCATTTCACAATTAAAACCATGCCTTGGCCATGCAGTAGACTGGTGATATACCAAGTGACTCACGACAGCCTCACCTTCTGTGACATTGATTGACTGAGTGGGGATTGGATGAGAACGCAGCAGGTGCCATGGGAAAGTCGTTCTCCTATAGCCGGGGAGTTTGTTAGTGTTGGATATGGCAAAGTTTAAGACAACAGTGCCCCGTCCCAATCTCTCCACCTACTGAGAGGTCTTCTCGGCAGTGTTGCCCAAGGACAAGAGGAGATAGCCATTTGAGCAGTTGAATGTTAGTGATATGCTCCCAAACATTCAGAGATTTTTTAAAATAAAAAAGGTGACCCATGATATCATTTCTGGGGACAATTCAATCTTCACAGAGAGGTTTGAATATTGACTTTCAGTGCCATGTAGTATCTCAGACATTGTACATATCACTGTGATTGTGTAATCTCTAAACCCTGTGAAAGGTAAGGGATCCATAAAGCTGTTCGGCATTGAATCTGTGGGTGGTGCCAGTTGTTACCCATCAATAATGCCGAGCCGGTTGGTGGTAGGAGCTCCACCAGAGATAACCTACTGATGCTGAGATGCCAAACGGCGCCTCATGACATCTTAGCACAAGAACAAGTCCGGCCCACTGAGTGAGCAATAGACCAAAGGGTGGTTGGCATTTGCCTACACCTGCATTCCGACCTCTTAGCTATGTTAGTCACCTTTTTGTAGAACATGTTTTCAAGGCTAGCTTTCTCTTGGTCGTGCTAATTGCAAAACTTTGAAACTTTGCCAGCCTAGGAATCATGAAAGGGTTAATTCCACCATATCATGCCGTAATTCCTAAATCATTAATCATATATTACCTTGGCAGGTAATATATGATTAATGATCTAACTCTGGTACAGATTACCTTCTATCATATAAGAAAGTTCAGATAAAACAAGTAGAAGGTATGATTTAGGAAAATAGCGTTAGTATGTCGACAACGTGTCAGGTCAGGCCAAAGTATATGATTTAGTCAGTAGCACCTATGTGCTTCTCCTTTGAGGTATGCTGTCTGTGTGTATGTTCTACTTGTGTGTCAAGGTTATTCTGCCTTCTCGGATAAAAGAGGAAAGTAGCAGGGGTACCGGTGCACTTATCTCGTCTAGGTAGATAGCTAACTGTATGTGGGACGTGCAGTGTAACTGAAGGGGACCTAGAATTGCACCTCTGTAGGTTTGCTTGATGAGAAAGGGGCCAGAAGATATGTGATGTCCTAGAAACTCATTTTATCTAATGAAATATTTTCATAAAAATAAATTGAACGTTGAAAGTTGCTCTTGGGTATCTAGAAAATAACCTAGAACTTTTCTCTACTCCACAGGCTGACAAGGAGAACCATGTCCTCCACGTTAGTGATACTGGTGTGGGTATGACCAAGGAAGATTTGGTCAAGAACCTGGGAACCATCGCCAAGTCTGGAACAAGCGAGTTCCTGCAGAAAATGGGTCAGGCTTCCAGTACTGAAAGCAGCGACCTGATCGGACAGTTCGGTGTCGGATTCTACTCCAGCTTCCTTGGTAAGTGAGGCATTTCATTATCATAAATAGGGCTTTCTGGTGCTGTGGCAAAGTCGCTAAATAGCATAAACTTTGGTACATGTATTTCATGCAGGGATATCAGATCAGGAAAAACTGTGACTTCAGTGCAAACCGTCTGAGTGTACTATGAACTCAGTAGTCGATGATATCTAACAAAATCTAACATTATGTTACAGTGGCTGACCGTGTTATTGTCACATCTAAGAACAATGATGATGAACAGTACGTCTGGGAATCTGATGCTAACAGCTTCTCCATCACAAAGGATCCCCGTGGTAACACCCTTGGACGTGGAACCCAGATCAGGTAAGTCAACAACTGCTGTCACTAAATTGTGGAAAGCCAATATAACTGCAGGGGTAGACACTAACACTGGCCCGGTGGCCAATGGCCAGTAGTTTTGGCTGCGGGCCAGTGATTATTTCTAGATTTCCTTTGAAATTGGCCATTTGGCCAGTAGAATATTTGAAAATACATTGCTCTATACCAGACTACTGGCCCGGGTGGCCAAAGCCCCAAAAAGTTAGTGTCTACCCCTGTAACTGTAATATGAATTAATGAATTCATGATTGTTTTAAATACCATAAACCCATGTATAAAAGACCTCGCCCATGAGATATATACCCTGGTATATCATGAATAAACATCGCTTAAAATGTCAGTAGTTAAAAAAAGTAAATATATAGTTAAAGATAAGGATGAATTTGAGTTATTACATCATCCACTATATGTTGACAGCCTGCACCTTAAGGAGGAGGCCCATGATTTCCTGGAGCAGGGCACAATCAAGGACCTCGTCAAGAAGTACTCACAGTTCATCAACTTCAACATCTACCTCTGGGACAGCAAGGTAAGGTTCATATATGATAATGCATACATGTGCACAGATGGTTCATTATTTGGTACATATACTTGTGGAGAAAAACACTGGAACTAAATGGGTGTTAAACAGATATTACTCACACACTCGCTAGACTTGCCCAGCGCTACTTATTTGTTATGGCTTAAAGCAGTTTAGAGAATATGATCGAGGCTCTGTTTCTGTGCTTAGCTGGAATGATGAATTGCCTTTATTGTTGGAAGTTTTGACTACCGTTCTTACTGAATGTTTCCATTGCTTTTTATATCTAATCACAGACCGAGTCTGTCGAGGAGCCCATTGAGGAGGATGAGCCAGCTGAGGATGCTGATGCTGATGAGGAAGAAGAAGATGATGAGGCAAAGGTTGAGGAAGAGGAGGACAAGCCAAAGACCAAGAAGGTCGATAAGACCGTCTGGGATTGGGTCCTTGTTAATGAGAACAAACCTATCTGGACTCGCAAGTAAGTTTAAATAATGCTCGTACCTTCAGCTAATTTGACTAACACTTTGATAAAATCAATAGTTCGTTGCCTTAATGCAAGACGGTTGTAACTACATCTGGGTCAACAGGATGTAAGGTACCTGCTTGAGGGCATCACTGAGGTTCCTCTTACCGTGTTGACCCAGATGCAATTAGAACCTTCTTACACTGAGACAACGTATTACTCAAGTGGAATAGCTAGAACAGTAGTGAGTAGAGAACTGTTGTTTTGTTTAGCTAAATAAAAAGGGTTTGCCAATAACTTATACTCCCAAATTTTGCTTTAACTTAGGCCTGCTGAGATCACTGATGAGGAGTACAATGAATTCTACAAGAGCTTCTCTCGTGACACTGACGACCCCATTGCCCACACCCACTTCACCGCTGAGGGTGAGGTGACCTTCCGCTCCATCCTCTTTGTGCCCAAGGCATCTCCCAGCGACATGTTCCAGAGCTATGGCAAGAAGCTCGACTTCATCAAGATGTATGTGCGTCGTGTTTTCATTACCGACAACTTTGAGGACATGATGCCCAAGTACCTATCCTTCGTTAAGGGTGTAGTCGACTCTGATGATCTGCCCCTGAACGTCTCTCGTGAGACACTCCAGCAGCACAAGCTACTCAAGGTCATCAAGAAGAAACTTGTCCGCAAGACTCTGGACATGATCAAGAAGATCAGCGCTGAGGAATACGAGAAGTTCTGGAAGGAGTACAGCACAAAGTGAGTTCGAGTAATTTGAATAAATGCAATCATGATATACATGTTCATCAGTCTTGAGATAAAGAATACATATTTCAGTAAGATTATAACTGAAATTAGTGGTCATCACCAATAGGTGTTTCTTACTCACAGTTATTTCATTTTAAATATTTATGATTATCACACACTTATATGAAAGATTAGGTGGACATATGTTTACTTTACAATAATTTGACCTATTTGCATTTAACTTTAGCATCAAGCTGGGAGTCATCGAGGACCACTCTAACCGCACTAGACTTGCCAAGCTCCTCCGCTTTTACTCATCCAACTCTGACACCGAGCAGACCTCACTTGGTGATTACGTAGAGCGCATGAAGGAAAAGCAGGAGCACATCTACTTTATGGCCGGCTCCTCCAGGGAGGAGGTAGAAAGGTCGCCATTTGTTGAGCGCCTCCTGAAGAAGGGCTATGAGGTGGTCTACCTAATTGAGCCCGTTGACGAGTATTGCATACAGGTGAGTCTGCGGTTTTAAGCACTACCCGGTAGTAAACTCTAAGATTGCAGTTTATTCCTTTACCCTCGATATTGTTTCATAAATCTATTTCTCATCGTAATCAGAGGATAGTACATATGCTCTTTAGCTGGATAATTCTACATAATTGAAATATTAGATTAACTGCTGTAACTCAGCCCTATTCTGCACCAATGATAATGTGTTATGCCTTCCTCTCTTCACCACAGGCTCTGCCTGAATATGAGTCCAAGAAGTTCCAGAACGTGGCTAAAGAGGGTCTGAAGGTGGACCAGTCTGAGAAGGCCAAGGAGCACCGTGAGCAGCTCGAGAAAGACTACGAGCCACTCCTTACCTGGCTCAAGGATGACGCACTCAAGGAGAAGATCGAGAAGGCCACCATGTCAGAGCGTCTTGACAGCTCACCCTGTGCACTGGTAGCTTCCTCCTATGGCTGGTCCGGCAATATGGAGCGCATCATGTCCGCCCAGGCCTACCAGAAGGCAAAGGACCCTTCCAACAAGTGAGTAATACGTGTTATGTGACACCCACTTTGTTGTCGTCTGAAGGCCAGTTAATAGATACTGCCAGTAGATCTGCTGTGCAAAAGGGAAATCAATATAGATTTAATGGAGTAACGAAATATTAGTTTCATTACTGGGATGAAGAACTATTCTCAACTAGGTACCAACTAAATTTATTTGATCTTACAAATTCGAATCTCTGCCTTAAAAATTACCTGAACTGACATCTGGACTTCTTCTCCCAATATTCAGCTACTATGCTAACCAGAAGAAGACCCTGGAGCTTAACCCTCGCCATCCATTGGTGAAGGAGCTTAAGAAGCGTGTTGAGAATGATAAGGAGGACCAGACAACTAAGGATCTGGCTGTTGTACTCCTGGAGACAGCTACCCTCCGCTCAGGTTACAACCTTAAGGACACTGCGCTCTTTGCAGAGCGTATCGAAAGGATGCTCCGCCTGTCCATGGACATTTCTTTGGATGAAAAGGTATGTACAAAAGAAAATCTTTAGAGGCACTAAACCATATTTCTTTATGTTCATAAATACCCTGGTAACGAATAAACGACGTGGTGATATTTACATATCATGAACAGGCATGGCATTATTCAGGATATATCCGAAATCTCCGATATTTGAAGGCTAAATTGGGCATCCTTGTGATTAATGAGAAAATGATTTAACATTAAAAAGGGGGTGGGTCTTGGACCTTTTCAGGCCTCTATCCTTTAAGATCCATCGGCCGATCCATCTCAAATACTATTCCCAGAGAAGGGACAGGGGCACCATCTTGGATATTTATTCAAAACCAAATCCCATGCCTGCATGAAGCAAAGTGTTATTTTTTTTTCTGTCAAGTAATTAATTATAAATGTACTTTTACAGGTTGAGGATGATCCATTTGAGGTTGAGGAGGAAGAAGCTGATGAGGAGGAGGGAGATGATGAGGAGGTTGATGCTGATGAGGAGGAGGAAGTCACAGGAGACGATAACGCTAGTTCAGAAGAGCAAGCCGATAAGGTAAGGCCACTGCACAAGAAAACCGCATCCTTTCGATTTTACACAAATTTGGGGTAGATATAGAAAGACAAAAAGTTGGAAGCTACTGGAAATATTGAACAAAACAATAACATAGGTTTGGAGATATCACATGGTAGTACCATCTGAGATTGACCATGCAATATGATCATGTTATTTTGAATAGAACATTGGTATCTTCCATCTTATATTTGACATGACCCACACACATATCCAACAAACCAAATAGTGATGAGAACAATGTTGCACAGTTTCTCAATATCACCTATGAAATACAAAGGGTAAAAAATCCCTGCAATTGAGCGATAGCTAGTGAATAAAATGCAGAACACCACTGACCCCCACCTTGATGCACTGCGTACCACCTTCGATTTATTATTCACATGGTTCGGTGAGGGTGGTGTCTCAGATAATACGCACTAGATTACCACATACAAACCAAAATTATAACTAGGAATTCAAAAGTCGTTGGGAGGGGACACATAATACAAGTTCAATATAAATATGGATAAACCGGTTCTAAATTCTATTAAAGAATTTGCAACCTACAAACATGCATGGATTGAATTGTTTAGTCCGAACTTCTCTGATTTGTTTACTATTTTTTCTGTTGAGGCCTGCTGCTTGCAACCGCTGCAAGTAGCATGCCTTTTGTGTTAATGTTTGCTGAATGATGTTTGGTTGACCACCATTTACCCGAGCCAGCTTTCTCCACCTTGCGGCCCACTGCAGCGCCCTCCATAGCCAAACATAGCGGGCGCCCTAAGGTTATGTCCCTATCCCATTAAGCAACCACCCGCTATTATTGGCTGGAGTGGTCAGCTGTGTGGTTGTAATTTAGTGCATTTGCATGCCCAGTGACACTTCATAGACAGTCCACTTGGTGGCGCCACAGTTCCCCCTCAAAAGTCCTTCAACACACACCCCTTCAACCTCTAGTGTCCCAACTAGAAACCAACCCCTCCAGTTTCGTCCAAACCCTGTAGTTGAAATGAGTGGCTGACCGATTGACTGACCAGGAATGCCTCATCTCCCTCTTGATCATTTTCCCCACCCTTTGAGTATTTATTTGATAAGTATTAATAACTGAGGAATGAGGATGACTTGTGCTTCCTACTAATCCCTTAGCGGTGTGTCAGTAGGAAGTAGTCGCTACATAATGGACCCTAAAGAGGATCCCCTCAGAGAAAGGTAAGCGCCAACAAAGGGCCTGAAAGCTGGTCTGGGTTAGCAGGTGGTCCGCCTCTACGTTGTTTATGACCTTTTACTTATGGAGCGCCTCCGGTTCTTTTATCTTATTTCAGACGGAGGAAGAGCAGCACGATGAGTTGTGACCTGTGTGAGCAGCATATCTGTGACAGATGACAGCCGAGAACTGTCAACATTAAACAATGGTGGTGATAATGATAATCATGTTGGTCACTCAGCAAGATCTCGTAACGCCCTGATAGTAAGGGATACATCAACGAGCCCGTGTACCGAGAGCACATGCAATAGAATCTTACAATTTGAACTTATGCTGGTGACCGCATAGGGACAAAAGATCCTGCTAAAGACAGTCCAACATCTTACACTTAGATGATCCATCACCAAAACCAACGCTAAAACTTGTACCACCACTGTTTACTATGGACTTACAAAGTTACATTTTAATCAACCTTAGTCTCTGATAGTGACACACACTTGTCTGTGGATATCAGTATCCAATTCCACTCACTTCTGGATCAAGACAATCAGTTTACAGTTCCAAATACCATAAAGTATGCACTAAGTGAACTATGATCCATGAAGCGGGGAATGAAATAATGGGAAGAAAGCCGTTGTCGTATGAAAACACCCAGACTGTGCCCGTTGATTTCAGTTGTGTTCCACACGTTTGATCAGTGTTACTATAATTATTTACCGCACCTCTGGATGGAGCGTATTTTGCCAGTGATCAACTTCGGCCAGACAGTCATTATTTTATTTTCCTTTGGATGCGTGATCTTTTGTCATTTGGGTAGGGGGGTTTCATGGGATAAGGGTAGGGAATGTGAATGAATGGGTATGGTTGCTTACGGGTCGGGTGGGTGGGTGAATGGGATGACATTCCAGATGTGACGCGTCATTGTATTGTTTTGGTATGAGAGACAGATCTGTCGTTCGCATCAACGGAGCCCTGTGTAGAATGCTTGTGGAATGAATCAGAACTATGTGAGAGGGACAGAACTTCACTTCACTTCATCATTGGGATTATAGATCAGACAATTGCTTAGTGTCGGAGAAGGGAGAGGCTCTGGGGATGAGAACCACAGCTTCATGCACTGTCACCTTGTGAGAGAATAAACAGAATTTCTATTTATACCTAAATTGGTCTTGTGAGTGTTAATTCGTAATACATGTATAGGCCTCGACATGGCATAAACAGAGATGCCATATTTTCTTCTCAGAAACACCCCTCCATTTCTTCTCAGAAAACCCCTCCATTTCCTACAAGAATTCACAGTATAGAAACTCATTCTTACTATTATTTAGAATTGCCCAAAATTTCCTACGTTTCATCGATTGTTCAGGCAGTGCCATTTTTGCACTTCAAACTTTTTTTTTCTTTTTTTTTTTTTTAACTGAAACCACAAGTGGATTGTTATTTAAATCGTTCAAGTCCAATCGTGTTTCTTACCAACTTAATGTAAAATAGTTGATAATGTTTTCTCAACAGCTGATAAGACATTTCTTGGAATTCAAAACCTCAGCTTTAAAGGCTTGAGGGAAAGAGCGTATGTATATTATTTTGTATTGTCAAACAAACTTGTATTGCCATACGTACATTCCAATCCCTAGTATTTTTGAAAGATCCCTGATGCAAATTCTTTACACCTCCAAAGTTGAACTCGTTATGATGTCATTTTATTCTTATTCGGAGCACTGAATTTCAAAGTTTAGATGAGTTCAGACACGATAAATAATGTTGGCCATTGAATTCAGTCTTGTAGAACAAGGGCATAAATGCAAAAGGGGGGGCACACTGGATAGATTCGTAGTGCTAAGGCTGTGGTGGAACAAATACACTCAAAAAAAGGAGAGAGACCTGGATGCCATACATATACATACATGTGCCTCCTATGTCGGCATGTGAATGGCAGCGTGTTTTGAATGTTATTAAAGACACTAACAATACCATACTAAATGCATGCTAGATCTCTAGATTCCTACTGCATTATGCGTTTCAGTAATATTTCCCACAGTTTGTGACATTCACATCAAATAAATAGGTTTGATATATTTCACAAGAGCAGTCCTTTTTTTTCCAAATTCTGTCAATCAGTCCCAGAGGGACGTACTACAATACCTCGCGTGTAAGGCGCACCCCGCATATAAGACACCCCGATCTCAGACCTATAAGGTGCAATAAGTTTACTATTTTGGTAACAGGAATTGTTCCAATATGTCGAGCAATCCAGTAGTTGGTGGGTATAACGGAACACAACAGGGGTAACAGAACAACTGTAAGTAGATGGACACCTAGAGACCCAATCATACATCTCCTGATCGTGAATGTCGCAATCCTCTTGAATTCCAGTTTAATTACATAGGTATCACGAATGTCGTTTGTAGAAGCAGGGAAAAAACCATACCAATAAAGTCTTATGGACCACATATCAAAACAATTGAAAAGAGATAAAAAAAATCAGCCTAGATTGTTTGGGGGTGTACCGAGTATGGTAATTGCCTATTCCATATTAAAAAGAAAGGTACGTAAAGATGGAAATTAGCTTTTGCAGCAACAATATAATTTTATAATAAATGTTAGTGACTGTTCATGAATTGCAGACAGTACAATTTTCTTTCATGAAAATCGGAGCGGGGGGGGGGGGGGGTCAAATACACTTTGCTCAATGCTGGGCCCTTGGACACGGATTGCACTTCCTTTGACGCTCAGTATCTGAAAACTATATTCGTTGTAATGAGCGCACAGCCCTTCTCTTTCGGCACACTGAAGAATAGAAATGACCAAAGAAATCCAGATTTCGAGGCCCGATTAAACTCTTTTAGATATCTTTAAGCGCATTATATAGGAATATGGTAACTTATCCTCAAAGAGATATCAAGAAAATTCCTATGCTAGTTCTATCAAATATGATAGTAGCTATCAGGCTGTATAAAAGAAAAGTGCTCTAGTAAGGGTTGGTACCCTATCCCAAAGCAGTGGCGAGGTGTGTTGATACCTTAACCCCTGGGTTCCTGTTGAGGTTTCAATGCCAGTGCAGAATGCCAGCTACCTAACTGAGTATATCTGAGCACCTTATTATGCCTGTGCTGGTTTCTGGCGCAGAGCCACCTATAGGGCAAGAAGGGTCATTCCCAAAGGGTAGGCCAGAAGATAGTTTTGAAGTTTTTTTTTAATGGTTCTTCTCTGATGTACATGTATATATGGCCAAGGTACCTGAGCCTAAACAAAGGTGAGTGGTGTAGGCAAACTGCTATTTTATGATTAAATTACTATTAGAAAGCATCTATCTACTGCTAAAGATCACATCGATGTCAGGTATCTATTGGTGATTTTCTAATAAATCACTATTATTAAGATGATTTTAAAATTACTGCAACACTTATATGAATTAACCGCCATAGATATGACCCTAGCTGTCGAAATGGCGTAAAACAACTACTTACCTACCTACCTACTTATATGAATTAAAACACACTTAAAGATCGTATCCCAACTAAAATTCTGAGACTTCAGTCTCGCCATATCTATATGAGTCATAGCTTCCTGTAAATTCTCCCAAAGTTTTTACCTAATCTGCAATGTATTTCTACAAGAAAAAGACACCAAATGACACAAAATGTTTACTGTAGGTCGACACTAAAACAACCAGATATTAACAGACTCGGCCAGTGTTTTGATTAGTCATGGATGAGTGGTCACCTAGATGGATTTCTTTATGGCACATGGGTGGCACCTTGTGGGTAAACACAGCACTGAATGCCCTTAGTCTATGCACATACCGTAATTGTTTGTTTACACACAGGCTCTTAAATGAGCACAGGTTTTCTTTTAGCAAAGGGTCAGGGTCCCATAAATTAAAAATACTTCTTTAAAATGATATCAAATGTGGATAGGTCCTATTTTATCACTGGAAGTAAGAGGTAATTGAATTCCATATGGCCAAGGGTACTTGTACTATCAATTACGGTAGCTACTATGCTTGTGACCAGCTGGTGGAGCCCCCTTTTGTTATAGCTTCTACCTCACCCAAGCTGGTGAGAACCTACACTCACATTTCCCGCCATAGTAAAGAGGTATTCTACATCTAGATGTCTTTAGTTTACACATTCAGGATGCACTTCTATCAAAATAAAGTATGTAATCAATTAAGGAAACAGGTAATATTGACATTAGTATGATTATTTGATTACTTTCCCAGGGGTCATTTTAGTTGAAATAGCATCTTTAAGACCCTCTATAGTGGCAAAATCCCTCTAAGACATATTGGTTGCAGTCTCATAGGAGAATGAATGCGGTTTAGACTGCATGTCGTTTCAGACTTGCTAAGATTTCTCTCTTTTTAAAACCATCAATACTTATGGGACAGAATTCACCAGTAGATCACTGATATAGATATTACAAAGGGAGCATTGCACTTATCTCTCTAGTGTTTGCCGGAAGGATTTCAATGACCATGTCTTCCTCCACTGACCAAAAGGCCACACTGATTAGATCTACACAGTGCCACCACAAATACATGCATACGTGCACAAATAGATCTCTTTTTCCTCTTCCCCTACTCTATATGATAAAGTACACGTAGTATAAGTATTTTTTTGTAGATTTGTAAATTCAATAGGCCTATGTATTGTCAAAATGAAAATGTTAAGTTGGAAAAATTCCGTTTGCATCAGACATTTCCCTGTAACGTTATTGTTTTCGTTTCACAGGAGACTTGCACATGGTGCCAGAGAAAACTGATGGCAATTCCCGAAGATGGCAGAAAGGATCTACACAACACTGCAAATAGAAAACCACCCAAAGGGGTTGATCCTTTAGTAGACACTGATCAAGATGGGGTACCAGACTTTCTAGATGAGGATGATGATGAAGATGGCATTCCAGACTACCTTGATGAGGATGCAGATGATAATGGCCTTTTAGATAAATATGAAGATGATGATGGAGATGGTATACCTGATTACTATGATGCTGATGATGATGGAGATGGCATTCCAGATTATAAAGATAAAGTGCATAATGTAATAGGTGGTGAACCTGTTACTGAGATTATAGATACGGATGGGGATGGTATACCTGACCACCATGACATTGATGCTGATGGTGATGGAATACCTGACAGTGAAGAGCCTGGTGATACTAATGGTGATGGTATCCCTGATAGTCAAGACAATGATGATGACGGAGATGGAATTCCAGATCACTTAGACAATGATGATGATGGCGATGGCATACCTGACTCTCAAGAAGATAAAGATGGTGATGGTATCCCAGATCATCTGGATGATGATGATGATGGGGATGGTATCCCAGATCATCTTGATGAAGACGATGATGGTGATGGTGTACCTGATACTGAAGAGGATCAAGATGGAGATGGTATACCAGATCACTTAGACAATGATGATGATGGTGATGGAATATCAGATGAGCATGAACTAGATACTGATGGGGATGGTATCCCAGATTATCTTGATCCTGATGATGATAACGATGGCATTCCTGACTGGGAAGATGATGATGATGATGGTGATGGTATTCCTGATGATGAAGAAGATCAAGATGGAGATGGTGTTCCTGACTACTTAGATGATGATGCTAATGGTAATGGAATTCCTGATGATGAAGAAAAGGACACTGATGGTGATGGTATCCCAGATTTCCATGACAATGATGATGATGGTGATGGAATACCTGATGACAAAGACAAAGATGATGATGGAGATGGTATTCCAGATAACCAAGAGGACTCTGATGGTGATGGTATCCCAGATTATCTTGACAAGGATGATGATGGCGATGGCATCCCAGACAATGAAGAAGATTCTGATGGAGACGGCATCCCAGACCACCTTGACAATGATGATGATGGGGATGGCATCCCAGACAATGAGGAAATAGATACTGATGGTGATGGTATTCCAGATCACCTTGATGATGACGATGATGGTGATGGCATTCCAGATCATTTAGACAATGATGATGATGGGGATGGCATATCAGATGAGAAAGAATTAGATACTGATGGTGATGGTATCCCAGATTATCTTGACCCTGATGATGATAATGATGGCATTCCTGACTGGGAAGATGATGACGATGATGGTGATGGTATTCCTGATGATGAAGAAGATCAAGATGGAGATGATATACCAGATCATTTGGATGACGATGATGATGGTGATGGTATATCTGATGACAAAGAATTAGATACTGATGGTGATGGTATCCCAGATTATCTTGATTCTGATGATGATAATGATGGCATTCCTGACTGGGAAGATGACGATGATGATGGTGATGGCATTCCTGATGATGAAGAAGACCAAGATGGAGATGGTATACCAGATCACTTAGACGATGATGATGATGGAGATGGCATATCCGATGACAAAGAGTTAGATACTGATGGTGATGGTATCCCAGATTATCTTGACCCTGATGATGATAATGATGGCATTCCTGACTGGGAAGATGACGATGATGATGGTGATGGTATTCCTGATGATGAAGAGGATCAGGATGGAGATGGTATACCAGATCACTTAGACGATGATGATGATGGAGATGGCATATCCGATGACAAAGAGTTAGATACTGATGGTGATGGTATCCCAGATTATCTTGACCCTGATGATGATAATGATGGCATTCCTGACTGGGAAGATGACGATGATGATGGTGATGGTATTCCTGATGATGAAGAAGATCAAGATGGAGATGGTATACCAGATTATTTGGATGATGATGATAATGATGCTGGCATCCCAGATGATGAAGAGAAGGACACTGATGGAGATGGAATACCAGATCATCTAGATGATGATGATGATGGAGACGGTATACCTGATCATTTAGATAAAGATGATGATGGAGATGGCATCCCTGATGACCAAGAAGATGAGGATGGAGATGGCGTCCCAGACCACCTGGACCATGATGATGATGGTGATGGTATACCAGACGATCAGGAAGAAGATACTGATGGTGACGGTATCCCTGACTACCTTGACAATGACGATGATGGTGATGGTATACCTGATCACCTTGATAATGATGATGATGGAGATGGCATTCCTGATGATCAAGAGGATGCTGATGGAGATGGAATACCAGATCACCTAGATGATGATGATGACAATGATGGAATTCCAGATGATGAGGAAATAGATACTGATGGCGATGGAATCCCTGATCATCTAGATGATGATGATGATGGTGATGGCATTCCTGATCATTTGGACAAGGATGATGATGGGGATGGTATTCCTGATGACCAAGAAGATGAGGATGGAGATGGTATTCCAGACTACCTGGACAATGATGATGATGGTGATGGCATACCAGATGATCAGGAGGAAGACACTGATGGTGACGGTATACCAGATTATCTTGATGATGATGATGATGGAGATGGCATTCCTGACCACTTAGAGGATGCTGATGGAGATGGGATCCCGGATCATCTCGATGATGATGATGATGGTGATGGCATTCCAGATGATGAAGAAGTAGACACCGATGGGGATGGAATACCTGATTATTTAGATGATGATGATGATGGTGATGGTATTCCCGATCATCTCGACAAAGATGATGATGGTGATGGTAAGTATGGAGTTTCAATATATATTAATGTTGTACTCAGGAGGCCGTTTCACCGCATTTAATACAATAAACACGGACGTCCGTATTTAAAATACGGACATCCGTGTTTCAAATTTCTGTCCATATTTGAACACCTACTGCCCCCTTCCCCCTCCGTATTTGAAATATACTTCATATTGTAAATGCGGAGGGGGGAGGGGGCAGTAGGTGTTCAAATATTGACATAAATCTGATACACGGACGTCCGTATTTAAAATACGGACGTCCGTGTTTATTGTATTAAATGCGGTGAAACGGCCTCCTGGTATGTCTGAATACATACGTTAACTCCAGACAGTAAGATGTCCGAGAGCATTTTTCAAAATCATCTTACATCCTTCTAATGCTCTATTGGCTGCTACTATCCCCTACATAGTATAAGTGTAGACATCTCCAATTCACGTCATCTGCTCTGCAAATGATAATAGCTATACAGGGTCCCATCAGAGTTAGATGGCGCGACTTACCAATCCCGCTGGTTCCCGTCTTTTCCATGGGCATTCCCTAATGCTATGCTACAGAAATGATCACCAATATGGCTGTAAAAGTTTTAATATTGGTCATATTGACTAATCAAGCACACATATGGCTTTGTATTAATGAACCCCATCGAATGGTTATGGCAGATATCGACTGCAAAGTGAATATAAGTCGATTTTGCCACCCCTGCAATAGTAAAGAATAGGCAAATTGCCCACCGTCCCATATGTAAAAAAATCTGTACTATCATGATGGAAGCCGTGTGTAGGCATACTGCCATGCCCTTTTAATACATGGTTATTACAGATTTCTAATGGATGAAAGTGACCTTATTGTGAGATCTTGGACTTATCTCAAGTTTTAACTTGTTGTTACCTTTCTACAATTTTCTCCATCAAAAGGTTCAGATTTCCATCACAAATTTCCACTTTGACTATAGAAGCTAGGTTCTGACCTTTCCACACATATTTCCCCCGCCAGTCTATATGTATACTATAACCTGTGAAGTCCACTGTACCCACTCAGTTGGCAGAATTTTCTTTACATGAAAATAAATTTGGTATTTGTAAGTTCTGCTTATATCACTTCTACAATAAAAAAAAAAAGTTTTTTTTTTTTTAGATTATAGAAAGTTATTTTTTCTAGGATAGAAAACAGAATTTTGACTTAAGGACCCTTAATACTGATCAGGTAGATTACAGACTTTTCCATCTACAACTTTTATTGACCAAAGGAAAAAGAAAAGCTCACACTTTCCCCTATCAGACAGCCAAAATATCCCACTGGCAGGAGCAAAAAGTAGGGAAAATGCCATAAAGATACCATATTTTGAGTTACATGTACATTATGAAAAAATGTGGAGAAATTTGTGCACCTGAATGGCAAAAGATTAAGTTTTTGAGGTAACTTCTTATACTTTTCTTCAAGACATACTTTTTTTTTGTCAGATTATCCAAAAATCATGTCAGCCAAGGGCAAAAAAAAAGAAATCTGTGTGAATTCGACAAAAGTCTGCCCAACAGACTGTAACCCCCGTTATCAGAATAAACTGGCCTAGTCAGGGTTTTCGGTTCAAAGGTTTACAATGTTCAAAAAGTGGTTTTAAACTGCCTCCATGAGCCAAAATAATCATAATCAGACAAGGTTACTGTAATACCTTGCATCTAAGGGCTGCTTATATGCAGGATAGACCATGGGTCCACCATTTTGAATTTCGTTGGATCTACTAAAACTGGCAAAACAGACTGATGAGACATGTCATGATGATGGGTATCTTGACGGGTACATTGTCCTTAGACACCCACTTCCAGGGACAGACTGATTCCCATCTTATCAGCTCTTATCAGTGCATGTCCCCAGAAAACAGCTCTAGTCCTACCTAGACCCAATAGAACAGTCCTGAAAGTGAAAACTGTACTTTAAGCTTAAGCTCCCTATAGTATCAATGATGGGCACCCACTAACTGATTATTCCCTTTCGGACTTCTTCAGGTATTCCTGATGACCAAGAAGATGAGGATGGAGATGGCATCCCAGACTACCTGGACAATGATGATGATGGTGATGGCATACCAGATGATCAGGAAAAAGACACTGATGGTGATGGTATTCCAGATTATCTTGATGATGATGACGATGGTGATGGTATTCCTGATCACCTTGATAATGATGATGATGGAGATGGTATTCCTGATGACCTAGAAGATGCTGATGGAGATGGGATCCCGGATCATCTAGATGATGATGATGATGGTGATGGTATTCCAGATGATGAAGAAGTAGATACAGATGGGGATGGAATACCTGATTATTTAGATGATGATGATGATGGTGATGGTATTCCCGATCATCTCGACAAAGATGATGATGGTGATGGTATGTATGGAGTTTCAATACTTTCGATATTCTTTAATGCTGTACTCTGGTACATCTGGATACACACATTAACTCACGGTAAGATGTCCAAGAGTATTTTTCAACAATTATCTCACATCCTTCCAGTGCTATATTGCCTGCTACTATCCCCTACATAGTATAAGTTAGACATCTCCAATTCATGCCCATCTGCTCTGCAAATGATGTTAGCTATAGTATACTTCCATGCCCTTTTAGTCCATGGTTATTACAGATTTCTAATGGATGAAAGTGACCATGTTGAGAGATCTTGAACTTATCTCAAGTTTGTATTTATTGTTACTTTTCTACCATTTTCTCCCTGACAGTCTATATGTATAACCTGTGAAGTCCACTATACCTACTCAGTTGGCAGAAATTTTTTACATGTAAATAAATTTGGCATTTGTAAGTTCTGCTTACTGACAGTGTTCACTTTATTGCACTACTACCCTATTGATGATGCAAGCTGGCACAGTGACCACTTTACTATACTACTATTCTATTGGTGTTTAAACTGCTTACATTAGTTTTACAGTAAAAAAGAATGTTTTTTAGAAAGTTTTTTTCTAGGTTAGACAACACAATTTTGACTTAAAGACATTTAATACTGATCAGTTGGATTACAGATTTTTCCATCTACAACTTTTATTGGCTCAGGACCTTCCTGAGTCTATACCACTGGGTAGGCAGTGGTCCGTTAAAAAAATTAAAAAATTTTTTTCTCAAAAATTCATAAAAAAAATAGAAAATGTCAATGGTTTATAAATGCTCATGCATGTCATAAATTTCATAATAAAGATATATATGTTCAAAAATTTCTGAGAATCTATGTTTTCTCTTTCAAAATGAACATTTAAAAAAGAGACAACCACCCATCCACTTCCCCATTGACTCACCTCCCTCTCCGGGGCCAGACCAAAAATTTCTCTCTTTGTTCTTATATAATGCCCTCCACCTTGGTGACAACCGTCTGAATTTTAAGACAGTTGTCTCCTATAAGCTGCTGGTAGTGCTACCTTGTGTCAAGTTGAAGAACTAATCCTGAGCCCTCTGTGCAGATCGTGATGGCATTCCTGATCGCCCAATTTTTGTCCAGAGGAAAAAGAAAAAGCTCACACTTGCCCCTATCTGACAGCCCAAATGCCTGACTGGCAGGAGTAAAAAAAGGCTATGAAAATACCATATTTTGTGTTATATTAAAGTTTTAAGTTTTTCTGAGGTAACTTCTATTATTTTTCTTCAAGAGATACTTTTTTTGTTCGATTGTCCAAAATTCCTGTCAGCCAAAGGCAAAAAATAATTCTTTGTTATTAGAATAAACCTACAAAAACTAGTGTTTTCCTTTCAAAAGTTTTCAATGTTCAAAAGTGGTCTTAAACTCCTCTATAAGCCAAAATAATCATAATCAGACGTGATTACTGTAATACCTCGCATATAAGGGCTGCTTACATGCAGGGATACATCCCTACTGTGCCCTAGAATAAATGATATGGAGGTGCACCAGTCGAGGATATTGTACTATAGGAGTCTTGGCCCATACCCAGAGGGTCCTCCACCATTTTGAATTTTGCAGGTTCTATTAAAACTGACAAAACAGACTGATTAGACATGTCATGATGGGTACCTTGTCCCTGGACACCCACTTTCAGAGACAGAGTGGTCCCATCTTATCAGCTCTTATCAGTGCATGTCCCCAGATCCAGTCCTGCTTAGACCCAATAGAACAGTCCGAATGTGAAAACTATACTTTAAACTTAAGCTCCCTATAGTATCAACGCTGGACAGCCACTAACTGATTATTCCCTTTTGGACTTTTTCAGGTATTCCTGACGACCAAGAAGATGAGGATGGAGATGGCATCCCAGACCACCTCGACAATGATGATGATGGTGATGGCATACCAGATGATCAGGAAAAAGACACTGATGGTGATGGTATTCCAGATTATCTTGATGATGATGACGATGGTGATGGCATTCCTGATCATTTAGATGATGATGATGATGGAGATGGTATTCTTGACCACCTAGAGGATGCTGATGGAGATGGGATCCCAGATCATCTTGATGATGATGATGATGGTGATGGCATTCCAGGTGATGAAGAAGTAGACACCGATGGGGATGGAATACCTGATTATCTTGACGATGATGACGATGGTGATGGTATACCTGATCACCTTGATAATGATGATGATGGAGATGGCATTCCTGATGATCAAGAGGATGCTGATGGAGATGGAATACCAGATTACCTCGATGATGATGACAACAATGACGGGATTCCAGATGATGAGGAAATAGACACTGATGGTGATGGAATCCCAGATCATCTAGATGATGATGATGATGGCGATGGCATTCCTGATCATTTGGACAAGGATGATGATGGGGATGGTATTCCTGATGACAAAGAAGATGAAGATGGAGATGGCATCCCAGACCACCTGGACCATGATGATGATGGTGATGGTATACCAGATGACCAGGAGGAAGACACTGATGGTGACGGTATACCAGATTATCTTGATGATGATGATGATGGTGATGGTATACCTGATCACCTTGACAATGATGATGATGGAGATGGCATTCCTGATGATGAAGAGGATGCTGATGGAGATGGAATACCAGATCACCTTGATGATGATGACGACAATGATGGGATTCCAGATGATGAGGAAATAGATACAGATGGCGATGGAATCCCTGATCATCTAGATGATGATGATGATGGTGATGGCATTCCTGATCATTTGGACAAGGATGATGATGGGGATGGTATTCCTGATGACAAAGAAGATGAAGATGGAGATGGCATCCCAGACCACCTGGACCATGATGATGATGGTGATGGTATACCAGATGACCAGGAGGAAGACACTGATGGTGACGGTATACCAGATTATCTTGATGATGATGACGATGGTGATGGTATACCTGATCACCTTGACAATGATGATGATGGAGATGGCATTCCTGATGATGAAGAGGATGCTGATGGAGATGGAATACCAGATCACCTTGATGATGATGATGACAATGATGGGATTCCAGATGATGAGGAAATAGATACAGATGGCGACGGAATCCCTGATCATCTAGATGATGATGATGATGGTGATGGCATTCCTGATCATTTGGACAAGGATGATGATGGGGATGGTAAGTACGATGTTTATCATTTCTAACATTATTCTATTGAACAGAAGCTAAGCAAAATTTCCATGTTGAAAGCATTTCCTTTCCAAATATCCATATATCCAGAGGTTTTATGCATGTAAGTATACGGTGTGGGCCTGAATATAAAGGGTGCTTGAACTGCTATTGTAATATTGACTAACCTATTCAGGCAAGCTGATTTAACTTAGCCAAGAGAGAAAATCGTTCACTTTGTCTAAGGGGTAGTAGTTTTGTCTAAGGGATAGTGGATTTCTTCACACCAGGTGGCAGTGTGGTTTGCATGAGGACTTTACTGGTAGGTGTATATGTTAGGAGCATGGAAGAAGAATGGACAACCCTTTTCTATGGATATTGAATATACTGATATATCCACCTCATTTGATCTGTGACCTTGTGATAAACCCAGAGCAACTAATTTCAGAGGTGGTAAATAAAACTTATGTGAGGTATTAAACTTGCTTCTTAAATGGATAGACTCTGTTCTGAGTTCCTTAACGTATGTGGAGTTTACATGTAACCATTCCAATAAAAGAATTGCTATGCTCACAAAAAAAGAAATATTCAAACATCATGTGAAAAAAGGCTATGTAGTTAGTGAAAAGTCTCCCAAGAAAAGTTAAGTGGTATAGGGGCATGCAAACTCCCAACTTGTCAATCCAACAAATTTTAGCCAAAAAGCATAAGATAGCATTTTTGTGTATGTGCACAGAATCAACTTTTGACATATATGTGACTAGACATTTCCTTTTCTGTCCAAGCCTTACCTCCTCTGTGGCTGATGATAGGTATATCTACTGTACTACTACTAAGTCATGGAAATCATCTGTCTTTGGAGTATAATATGGTGTATAAACTGTGCTTTGCAGCAGAGGATGTTACATAGATATCTATGATATCTTCTGCGCCTTGTATTCGGCACCATCATGATCCCTGTGGAGGCTGCAATATTGGGGCTGATCCCCCCATTGAAGAGCTAAGCGTTGTGGGTAATCTATCATTACCCTCCTGGTCACAACCTAGAACAAATGACATTGATAAGAACGATAAACTGCATACATTATGCACCATCTGACATGTGGCTTCATGATGAAGTTTTGATGATTTATTTCTCCTTTATTTCAGGTTTTAGATATCTTGAAGCTTATCCCGATAATGATTTTTAAATTTATATTTTCCCATGTCTTTGTCACCTGTCGATTTTAAGATAAAACCATGTCTCTTCTCACTTTCTACATCTCCATGTCCTTGTCACTAAGCTCCATGTCACATGTCGAATTCTAGGGTGCTGATCGAATATGTTGGGTGTTATGGTGAAGGCAAGACACTCTGGTCTGGGTCAAAGTTTATCACAGTAGGTGGCCCTCGTGTCTATTCATGAGTATATGGACAGTGGGGGTGCCAGCTGTAGAGAGTGTGGATATCCACCCTCATCTTTGCATAACTAGATGGCACCACTGCCTATGGGAAAAAGCATAGATAGTAGGCCACCTGCTGTGGTACAAATTGACCCAGACCAGAGTGTCTTGCCTTCATATATAACATACTTAACCATATACTAGCAACCTAGAAGTCTGTGTTGTTTCGGCCAGTGTCTAGACCCATATACCCAGAAGGCCATAGTATGGACACCCTATGGGTCTGCCATTGCATGATCTGGCACCTGGTGATATAAGCACTGATAACAGCCAGCATGATGGGGACCAGTTGTTGCATCATGTTATGTACTAGTGAAAAGAGGGACTTACCTCATTAGTTGATAATGTATCGCGCTTGGGTCCTATAACCCCTTGCCTATATACCTTCACATGGAGGACATGGATGCACACAACCATACTCCTCTAAACTCACAGAAAATAAAAATAACCTAAACCATCTTGGGCAAATGTTAGCTGAAATGTCTAACTTTCTAAGCCGGGTTGGGAGTTTGCCTGTGCCCAAACCACCGAACTCTTCTTAGGAGTTTACAGCTTACCATTTGGAAAAATTCCTAACTTGCCTGATTTTGCCTAGGTTTCATACGCCATTTTCCAAGGCCTGCTGTCAATTATAGATGATCCCTAAACTCAGAGTGAAACTTAAAGACTGGGGTTTAACACAAATGAACAATAGTTAACCAGCAGTTTTAAGCCAAAGGTGCAGCTTTTAGTCTAGGATGTCACTTAAGTGTGGGGTTTCATGGCTATTCCTTTATTTCAATAATTGAAACGGTCAGTGTAAACTCTATATCACATAGAGTTTAGACACCCACAGCAGTGCCTCATCTTTTAAGAAGCAGGTTCAATGCCTCACATCATTTTCAATCCCTGAGCTAAGTTGCTCTGGGTTTATTACATGGTCACAGATTCATTATTGTAGGTATATGAGTATATTTCATTATCCATAGGACAGGTGTTTCTATTCTCCTTCCTTGCTCCTTCGATGATTTATGAATTTATTAGGTGTATTTTGTTAATTATCATGCCAGGTTGAATCATTAAGTCATTGAAATCACCATTATTTTGATTTATAAAATGGCTGACAGTGCTCTTGCTGCACAGTAGAAGTCACCTTGAGTTCATTGTCGGAGTGTAGTGCACACCAGAGCAAGGTCAGCACAGCAGTAAACAAGTCAAGTACCATTAATTGGTCTAGACAAACCTTGATCAGTTACTTGATTATTTGGAAGGACAACATTTTATAAAGACAAAGACTCCTTCTTCACATCTTGACTGTCTGTTGTGCTATAATGCACGAATGCATCTTAGACAAAGTAACCAATTTTCTCTCTTGACTAAGTCAAATCAGCTTGCCTAGATAATTTGCAATTATGCATAGACAAGGAGAAAGGATGCTCCGTGCAAAAAAAAAACAAACTTTAAAATCGAGACATTTTCAGTGATAAATTGCATGAGGAGATATTCCTGATTGTTTTGGAAATGGCTTGCTAATTTAATATGGGTGGGTATGACCATATTCCGAATCGCAATAAGTTCTAGGTCTAATTGGTCACGGGATATATACAAATATATATAACTATTTCGGCCCTAAAAAGTTCTTTTTACATTCCAAATTTGGAACCTTTCCATCCAAAATAGATTTTTTATTTTATTCTGCATCAAAAATAACATGACAGTTTTAGGCCTAATTTCAGTTTTCTTGTCCATAGTGCTGCCCCCTGGTGGCTAAATTAGGAACTAATTCCCGCGGATGTCCATAACTTCATCTCAGTCATTTCTTGTGATTAAGTTATGGCTATATTGGCTGTTTGCGCTGTGTGGTAGGGTAGACAATCATGTTGTAGTATTGCGAGTAGTATAAAACCTTTCTACTTCAAATATTCCTAGAGATCAACACTTGAGGGTGGCCATCCTAGACGGATATCTTGGTAAAAAACAGAAGAAGTGAATCATGAGATATTATGAAACCTGACAGAAATGAACTGCATGTTGCACTTCTAGTACTGTACACAGTATGTACCACCTAATGATTATTCTCCTTTACACACCTTCAGGTATCCCTGACGACCAAGAAGATGAGGATGGAGATGGCATCCCGGACCATCTGGACCATGATGATGATGGTGATGGCATACCAGATGACCAGGAAAAAGACACTGATGGCGATGGTATTCCTGACTATCTTGATGACGATGATGATGGAGATGGCATTCCTGACCACCTAGAGGATGCGGATGGAGATGGAATCCCTGATCATCTTGACGACGATGATGATGGTGATGGCATTCCAGATGATCAGGAAGTCGATACGGATGGGGATGGAATTCCTGACTATCTAGATGATGATGATGATGGTGATGGTATACCTGATTATCTTGATGATGATGATGATGGAGATGGTATCCCTGATGATGAGGAGGATGAAGATGGAGATGGTATCCCAGACCACCTGGACCATGATGATGATGGTGATGGTATACCTGATGACCAGGAAGAAGACACAGATGGTGATGGTATTCCTGACTACCTTGATGACGACGATGATGGTGATGGTATTCCAGATCATCTTGATAGTGATGATGATGGAGATGGCATTCCTGATGATGAAGAAGATGCTGATGGTGATGGAATTCCAGATCATCTTGATGACGATGATGATGGTGATGGTATTCCTGATGATGAAGAAGTAGACACTGATGGAGATGGCATCCCTGACCACCTTGACGATGACGATGATGGTGATGGCATCCCCGATCACAAAGACCATGACGATGATGGAGATGGTAAATATAGAGGCTCTTAACGGGCCTTTCCCTTTGTCCTAGAGTGAATTAATTGATTTGTGAAAAATTCATTCAGTCTTTGTGCAAAAATAGATGAATTCTTTATATAAAATTTTAACTCAACTGCTTGAAGGTCATCTCTGATCTATCATGCGAATCATGGTGGGTTGATATCCAGTAGTGGATATGTATTCTTCACCTTTGCTAGTCAGCATGGTATTACGATTCTAAAGCTGACTACAGTAACGACCTTCAGACCTGATTATCTTTCCCGTGTAAAATAAGAATGATGGCTAAGTGTCGTAGTATTCCACTGCACACTATGTTGACTGAGTGACACTGCTCTGGAAGGCATTTCTCAAGCTGGTATGACTAGACTCCTCCAAATCGTAGTGGGATCCCTCAGTTTTATGTCATTACAGCCCTGCACCTAGTGGTTGATTATGATTGCACTCGTACAACTGCGCTACCAAACCCTATGTAATTACTACATTAAGTGCTGATCGTACAGAGCAGTCATATAGCCCATTAGCTATGATTACCCATTCTAATTCTGAGGGTTTCAAATCGTATTGGCTGTTTTCAGTCGTACCTTCTTGAGAAATGCCTTTCAGATGATTTTTGTAAGTAGTTTGTGGTAAAATCTCACCTACGATCACCAATTCTAATTCTGGCATCACATCACACTGCAGTATCACTCTTTCATAGAAATGAATTCGTAACAAGAAATGCAGTTGTGACCACGTGAAAAAACGCCTCCCGCCGTTAATGTCGGTATACCAGTGTTTGATGACATGTCTCATAAAAGCAGACATAAAGAAGATTTGACAATTATCAATTTCTCTATTCAGTAATTTTGTATTGTGAGTCCTCATCACATGGGGCAAATGCAATCATCATAGCGCACTCCCGTACCGCTTCACGGTACCACCTCTACGCGGCGTGGGAGGCGCTAAAAAATTGCAATTGATATTCCTAACTTCCCCCAAAGAGTATTTAACAGCCTAACCCCTATGAACCACCCAATTATCTTCCCGCTTTCCATTTGTGCATCCTGTGCAAATCCTCCAGCACCTCCTACTCTGTCCCCTATGCTTCCTCCCTCGAACCTTGTCAGGACTTCAGGGTAGACAGTCAGTTGCAGGCTAAAGGCATTTGTAACCTAAAGGTGGTGTACACTGCAGAATCTGGCTGTGTGAAGTCTGGCAACGTGGTTCAAAGCTTTATGAACTATAGATAGCCTGTAATGGTTCACAAACCTAGAGCTAGATATATATGTTGTTATTATAGTGTATATAACACATTGATTTTGAGTAGGATTTTAAAAATGAAAAAGGAATCTTAGTACAGTATCTCTTTGAGGTGTCAAATAAGCTTCTATTTTCATACCACTTTACTTATCATTTCTTTGGGTACCTTCAGGTATTCCTGACGACCAAGAAGATGAAGATGGAGATGGTATCCCAGACCACCTGGACCATGATGATGATGGGGATGGTATACCAGATGACCAAGAAGAAGACACTGATGGTGATGGTATACCAGATTATCTTGATGATGACGATGATGGAGATGGAATCCCTGATTATCTTGATGATGATGATGATGGAGACGGCATTCCTGATGAGGATGAGGATGCTGATGGTGATGGGATTCCTGATCATTTAGATGATGATGACGATGGAGATGGCATCCCTGATGATGAAGAGATAGACACAGATGGAGATGGAATTCCTGATCATTTAGATGATGATGATGATGGTGATGGGATACCTGATGATGAAGACACTGATGATGATGGGGATGGCATTCCTGATGACCAAGAAGATGAAGATGGAGACGGCATCCCAGATCACCTGGACCATGATGATGATGGGGATGGTATACCAGATGACCAGGAAGAAGACACTGATGGTGATGGTATTCCTGACTATCTTGATGACGATGATGATGGTGATGGCATCCATGATGATGAAGATGATGATGACGATGGAGACGGTATTCCAGATCAATTGGAGGATGCTGATGGTGATGGAATCCCTGATCATCTTGATGATGATGATGATGGTGATGGTATACCGGATGACCAGGAAGTAGATACAGATGGAGATGGAATCCCAGATCATCTAGATGATGATGATGATGGAGATGGTATTCCTGATCATCTTGATAAGGATGATGATGGAGATGGCATTCCAGATGACCAAGAAGATGAGGATGGAGATGGCATCCCTGACCACCTGGACCATGATGATGATGGTGATGGTATACCTGATGACCAGGAAGAAGACACAGATGGTGATGGTATTCCTGACTATCTTGATGATGATGATGATGGTGATGGAATCCCTGATTATCTTGATGATGATGATGATGGAGATGGCATTCCAGATGACCAAGAAGATGCTGATGGAGATGGAATCCCTGATCATCTTGATGATGATGATGATGGAGATGGCATTCCAGATGATGAGGAGATAGACACAGATGGAGATGGAATTCCTGATCATTTAGATGATGATGATGATGGTGATGGAATGCCTGATGATGAAGACAATGATGATGATGGAGATGGTATTCCTGATGACCAAGAAGATGAAGATGGAGATGGTATCCCAAATCACCTGGACGATGATGATGATGGTGATGGTATACCAGATGACCAGGAAGAAGACACTGATGGTGATGGTATACCAGATTATCTTGATGATGACGATGATGGAGATGGAATCCCTGATTATCTTGATGATGATGACGATGGAGATGGCATTCCTGATGAGGATGAGGATGCTGATGGTGATGGGATTCCTGATCATTTAGATGATGATGACGATGGAGATGGCATCCCTGATGACCAGGAAGTAGATACAGATGGAGATGGAATCCCAGATCATTTAGATGATGATGATGATGGAGATGGCATTCCTGATCATCTCGACAAAGATGATGATGGAGATGGTATTCCTGATGACCAAGAAGATGAAGATGGAGATGGTATTCCAGATCACCTGGACCATGATGATGATGGTGATGGTATACCTGATGATCAAGAAGAAGATACCGATGGTGATGGTATTCCAGATTATCTTGATGATGATGATGATGGGGATGGTATCCCTGATCACCTAGATGATGATGATGATGGAGATGGCATTCCAGATGATGAGGAAGTAGATACAGATGGAGATGGAATTCCTGATCATCTAGACGATGATGATGATGGAGATGGTATTCCTGATCATCTTGACAAAGATGATGATGGAGATGGTATTCCTGATGACCAAGAAGATGAGGATGGAGATGGCATCCCTGACAACCTGGACCATGATGATGATGGTGATGGTATACCTGATGACCAGGAAAAAGACACAGATGGTGATGGTATTCCAGATTATCTTGATGATGACGATGATGGTGATGGTATTCCTGATCATTTAGATGATGATGATGATGGAGATGGTATTCCTGACCACCTAGAGGATGCTGATGGAGATGGGATCCCAGATCATCTCGATGATGATGATGATGGTGATGGCATTCCAGATGATGAAGAAGTAGACACAGATGGGGATGGAATACCTGATTATCTTGATGATGACGACGATGGTGATGGTATCCCTGATGATGAAGATGATGATGATGATGGTGATGGTATTCCTGATGATCAGGAAGATGAGGATGGAGATGGTATACCTGATTACCTGGACAATGATGATGATGGAGATGGTATACCAGATGACCGGGAAGAGGATGCTGATGGAGATGGGATCCCAGATCATCTCGATGATGATGATGATGATGGTGATGGCATTCCAGATGATGAAGAAGTAGACACAGATGGGGATGGAATACCTGATTATCTTGATGATGACGACGATGGTGATGGTATCCCTGATGATGAAGATGATGATGATGATGGTGATGGTATTCCTGATGATCAGGAAGATGAGGATGGAGATGGTATACCTGATTACCTGGACAATGATGATGATGGAGATGGTATACCAGATGACCGGGAAGAAGATACTGATGGTGATGGTATTCCTGACTATCTAGATGATGATGATGATGGAGATGGAATTCCTGATGATGAAGACAATGATGATGATGGAGATGGCATTCCTGATCACCTGGAAGATGCTGATGGAGACGGAATTCCTGATCATCTTGATGATGATGATGACAATGATGGCATTCCAGATGATCAAGAAATAGACACTGATGGAGATGGAATTCCAGATTATCTAGATGATGATGATGATGGTGATGGTATTCCTGATTATCTTGATGATGATGATGATGGAGATGGTATCCCTGATGATCAAGAAGATGAAGATGGGGATGGTATCCCAGACCACCTGGACCATGATGATGATGGTGATGGTATACCTGATGACCAGGAAAAAGACACTGATGGTGATGGTATACCAGATTATCTTGATGAAGACGATGATGGTGATGGTATCCCTGATCATCTCGATGATGATGATGATGGAGATGGCATTCCTGACAACCAAGAGGATGCTGATGGAGATGGAATCCCTGACCACCTCGATGATGATGATGACGGTGATGGTATCCCAGATGATGAAGAAGTTGACACAGATGGAGATGGAATACCTGATCACCTAGATGATGATGATGATGGTGATGGCATTCCTGACGACCAGGACCATGACGATGATGGAGATGGTAATTATTGAGGCCACTAGGCTTACTTTTTATCTTATCTTTTAAAGAAGACCAGAAGACCTCTAGATACGACTGTACAATTCTGTGATGTGCAATTTTCAGTGGTGTATTTAGATTAAAGGATGCACAGTCATTCAGAGGTTGGAGTAGCAATAGCACTCTGGATACATTCATACTGAGTGTGGTAATGCTATGGTATAGGCCTTTTAAACCAATTTTGCTTTGGCATCATTAGTAAACACAAAACCTTATCCAATGTAGCAAATTGGTTCATATTAAATGTTAAAACAACTTAAAATATTACACTTTGGTTACATTGGGTGAATGTATAGATAGCATTTACATGATTTAACATGACTCAATGTAGCCAAAATTCCTATGTATATACCGGTACTCTTCTTTAGATTTGTGGACTCAGAATAACATGTGGAGACACCAATATAATGAATGTATGAGTTCCTCGATGGCCCCCGGACGTAAAAGTAAACAAACAAACAAATACCAATATAATGTAGTAGCAAAAGAGGTCATACTGACTTGCACAGAGGGAAGAACACTGATCGCTTTGACGCATACTGCGCAGGTCACAATTTGTCTCCCACATGACATGTATGAAGGCATGTCAAATGAGGTTGACCCTCTCATATTTGGTTCGTCAACTCCATTTGACATGCGTAATAAAGACACGTCACATATTTCTGATCCATTCACCTGAGTGCTAGGTAATACTGTGAGACAATTATGTAAGGGTCAAGAACAGTCAATAACTATGTACCAATGGTTCAATCAAGGGAGGCCTATAATAGAAGGCAGGGGATATCATAGTCCCACAGGCCTGCAACACTAAGGCACTTTTTCCTATCTACAGAACTCCTACTTGACTGAGGACCTCTATGCAGTCCATAAGACAAGGGCATGGAGGTGCATGGCAATGCCATATGTCTCCCTGTACTGTAGATACTGAGATTATAGATTGTGGGTTAGAATACAGTCGTTTGGTATTTTCACTGACCCACACATAAGGTGTCTAACCACTCCAGTTGGAGTATTCAGGATGGTGGGTGTCTATTTTGATATTCAATAACAAATGCAGATTTAACAATGAAATAGAATTCACTACCATTCATTGATAGTATTGACAGACCTTAGTGATCTATTCTTCATGAAAACACACAAATGACAAATATACATCAAATGTCTCAAGTGTTGGTAGTACTTCTTGGTAGTGATTAGTCCTGGTACCAAAATGGTTGTTTGCTCCATCTAGTGGAATATCCTAGAACAATTATGTATGTCAAACCATCACATGTCAAGTGCCTTCGACATGGCCGTGACCCTAGTCAACTCACAGATGACATGGCATTTTAAGGCATGTCAAATCATATGAGGATTACTGTGTGCTACAGTTGTCATTTTGACATATGTGCACATGTCCCAATGGCGTGTGCTCTCTGTGTCAAATCAAGTTGACATGGGTATACATGTCATTTTGTCAGGAAGACTTTTTTTCAGTGTGGCTAACAAGTGCCTCCTATCATGCTGAGCAGCTAGGTTGGCTTCATGGCCGCAGAGGTTTGAGCCCTACCTTGAAATGCAGAGGTAACCACTGTGTGGGTTCAGATCCTGGTGTAAGGAGTTTTTCCCATTAGAGAAGATAAGTCAGAACCTAATGTACATTCCCATTCTATAATGTAATTGGCTTAGATGTATCTGTTTTCTTTGATATTTCCTTGCATGTGAAATCACATTGAATTTTTTTAAACATTCTGGAACATATTCAGGACATCACGTTTTTATGATTCTATGTAGAACGTCTACATAGTTGCTACCTTGAGACTAAGTTAAAATTTACGTTCATGTGCGTGTTACTCCGTAGACACTCTGAGGGAACCTCAGAGACCAAAGGTGTCTGTTGGTAGTCTATCTACTCTGCCAGATTGATTGATTGCCCAGTTCTCACAGAAGTACTTAATGTCAGGTCAAATGCTTCCATCAACACTTCCCTCAATGCATATCCAAATGTTCTCAATGCACAAAGCATTTGAAAAACACAGCAATTTATAATCCAGGTCGTTTGTAAAACTGCTTTCCTCAGTAAACAGCATGGCCTCCCATGTTGGAGACTGCACTCTGAACATAAACATGCCTGATCTATTGGAGATATTTCATGCTTCAACCACTTTAAGTTGCTGTACAGGAAGAGTACATGTTTGTGAATAGGAGGGACAATTTCCAGGAAGTGACATTGAGTACTTAGTTCAGAATAGCCATGTGTTTGTGCCACTATAGACTTGTATACATGTTGGATCCTGCCTGTAAAGCAGGCAGATATTTCGGCCTAATGCGTGTGTGTATTCACTGGAAGAGCTAAGGGGTTCCGTGTAGACTAACAATCTGCCTATGTTCCGTACCAACACTACAGATAAATATCAGCTATTGCATTATCCTCCCTAGATGACTGTGTGCTTAGTAGGGATGGATAGGCAATGCTCATTGGTCAAGGAGGGTGGGAGTGTCAGTCAGGAGATGCACGTCCGCGCAATGTGTATTATACTAATAAGATCGAGTAGGGTGGGGGAGGGGATGGACAGGGTAGGCAATACACACTTAACTTCAATAAGATTCTTATCGAAATCAAAGGGGGCAATAAAACAATTAAATGATTAGTTGGAATACACATCTAGATTGTGGTGTCAAGGCCATCTTAGCATGGGCTGATACCTGGGTGAGTATACCCTCTGCGCTACGGCCAAGGTACGCCAGGTTAGGTCCCGAGGGCAGCAATCCCACAGCTCAACCCTGACACATAGGATAGGGTACCATAATATTCTACCATAATGATAGTTTCTATAAATGGCGAGATGTGGCTTAAGACGCCTAAAAATGGAGGGAAATTAGGGGTGACTCACAGTCTGAACCGCTGAAAATAAAATATGTTAATGTGGTTCTTGGCTAATAAGAGCTATAGTATGGATAGGGTTATGTCTGGAGAACATGCATTATATTTGAAACTGCTAGGTCCTATTTGAGAACATCTAAGAGTTTGTCTTTCAAACACCATTGAGATGCCAAATGCAATGGATGCATCCTCTATGGCCCATATGATTCCCGCATGTTTATCACCCTGCCATCCCTCTATACCATGGGTTTGACCGACTCTTATTATTGAGAGAATAACGTAACTTTTAGAGTTATTGGCAGTGTACATTGCTCTGTCGTAAGATTTTCCACCCTTTTGATTTATTTAGGTGTTTTAAGGCAATATGATATTTTCATCCACCTTGACATTCAGTGAAGTACCACCAGTACTCCATTGTTTGAGTGACACCCTCCCCCCTTTTTTACATAAGTCTTTGGGCAACAACCCTCCTCAGATAGATATTAACGGCATACTTTGAATGCCTGGAGGGTATTTAACAATAATATATAGATGTACGTATCGCTGACGCTAAGCATCCCACAATGTAGATTAATACCAGAACCAACTCATGATAGTGGATATATATATATTCAAAAGCAAATCAGAATTTCATATCACTGCGAACAGCAGCATAAATTGCATTGAAATGTTATTTTCATTCACACAACTGTTCATCTTATTACATTGGTTTGACTGCACCCCTACACCAGTCCTGTGTTAACTGTACACTAAAGAATCCCACTTGTAACAGTGATCCGAACTCAACCCATTGACCTTATGGTAATAAAGGATCGCACTTCAGTTGCCTAACTTTGGTATCCTCCTAAGCTCTCTCCCACTTTGCAGACGTTTTTAAAATGTCTGTTCCTCATATTTTCATGTCATGTTTTAAACCTAACCTAAAAACCTATTTTAGAATGTTTGGAAGAGGTAATTCATGGGTCAGGAAAGCTTTTGACCACTGCAATTATTTCAATTTAGTATGTTTTACACGGCTTCTATAGGTTGGTGCCTTTGTGAAGCTGGTCGAATGGATTATTAACTTCAGATGTCATAGAGGGAATCCATGATTTGATATCGACGCATCAGTGTTGATTCAATATGATGTAGTCTACATTGATTCCTCATCATATGATATTGTTTTAGCATTTATATGTGGTTGCCAGGTGATTCAAAATTCTAATATCAACATTGAATCAAAAGTAAACAAAAATCAATGTTCAATTGACAAAAATATTTCAACATTGATATGTCTACCATAGATCAATTGTTAAAATAGAACTTTGATGGTTGGTAACATTGAAATGACACCACAGACATGCAGTTTCGGGTCCACCAGATTCTGATTCATCACCTCTAAATTATCCATATGTATTCATCAATTGAATTAAATACTGTTCTTATCTCCAGCATATGTTTTAATATCAACAATTAAGCAGGCTGCCCCCAAGAGTAGGAGACAGACCTCAAAACCCTCAACACTCAGAAGTAGTGAGTGGCCTCCAGTGTACAAATGTACATTAGTTGTTGTTGGAACATAATGCAAAGGGTATTGGGAAGGCACATCACATATATAGCTGTAAATATGAAAGTCTTACATGGAGAACTTGAACATCATCATAGAACCCTTCACAAGAAACCTTTGGTGACATACGCTTTATCAATTTGTCCAAATGTCAGCCAAAAACAAAAGTTGAATCTCTAGGAATCTCAAACTGATATTTTTCTTGCAACATGATTCATTCCCTGATTTACTTTCCAAATTACTAAATATCAATTCAATCTGTAAGGCTAAAGTGATATGAACCATCAATAGTATATATTTTATTCACAAAGATATTTACATCTGATTGTGACAGATATTACTACCGGTATTAGGTATTGAAGACCACACCAAGCAGTACTTTGATGTAACCAGTGCATCATCATCTACATTGTTTATAATTAACTGAACTACCTCTTTCTTCTTCCACATTATTTCAGGTATCCCTGATGACCTGGAAGATGAGGATGGAGATGGAATCCCTGATCATTTAGACAGTGACGATGATGGTGATGGTATACCTGATGACCAAGAAAAAGACACTGATGGTGATGGTATTCCTGACTACCTGGATGACGATGATGATGGAGATGGTATTCCTGATGACCAAGAGGACAGTGATGGAGATGGAATCCCTGATCACCTTGACAATGATGATGATGGTGATGGCATACCAGATGATCAAGAAGTAGATACAGATGGAGATGGAATCCCTGATCACCTCGATGATGACGATGATGGAGATGGAATTCCTGATCATCTCGACAAAGATGATGATGGAGATGGTATACCTGATGACCAAGAAGATGAGGATGGAGATGGTATCCCGGATCACCTTGACCATGATGATGATGGTAATGGTATACCGGATGACCAGGAAAAAGACACGGATGGTAATGGTATACCTGATTATCTCGATGATGACGATGATGGTGATGGCATTCCTGATGATGAAGATGATGATGATAATGGAGATGGCATTCCTGACCACCAAGAGGATGCAGATGGAGATGGAATCCCTGATCATCTTGACGATGATGATGATGGGGATGGTATCCCAGATGATCAAGAAATTGACACAGATGGAGATGGAATACCTGATTACCTGGATGACGATGATGATGGTGATGGAATTCCTGATGATGAAGATGATGATGATGATGGTGATGGTATTCCTGATGACCAGGAAGATGAGGATGGAGATGGCATACCAGACCACCTGGACCATGATGATGATGGGGATGGTATACCGGATGACCAGGAAGAAGACACTGATGGGGATGGTATTCCTGACTATCTTGATGACGATGATGATGGTGATGGCATCCCTGATCATTTAGATGATGATGATGATGGAGATGGCATTCCCGACCACCAAGAGGATGCAGATGGAGATGGAATCCCTGATCATCTTGACGATGATGATGATGGGGATGGTATCCCAGATGATCAAGAAATTGACACAGATGGAGATGGAATACCTGATTACCTGGATGACGATGATGATGGTGATGGAATTCCTGATGATGAAGATGATGATGATGATGGTGATGGGATTCCTGATGACCAGGAAGATGAGGATGGAGATGGCATACCAGACCACCTGGACCATGATGATGATGGTGATGGTATACCAGATGACCAGGAAGAAGACACTGATGGGGATGGTATTCCTGACTATCTTGATGACGATGATGATGGTGATGGCATCCCTGATCATTTAGATGATGATGATGATGGAGATGGCATTCCCGACCACCAAGAGGATGCAGATGGAGATGGAATCCCTGATCATCTTGACGATGATGATGATGGGGATGGTATCCCAGATGATCAAGAAATTGACACAGATGGAGATGGAATACCTGATCACCTCGATGATGATGATGATGGAGATGGAATCCCTGATCATCTTGACAAAGATGATGATGGAGATGGTATCCCTGATGACCAAGAAGATGAGGATGGAGATGGTATCCCAGACCACCTTGACCATGATGATGATGGTGATGGTATACCAGATGACCAGGAAAAAGACACGGATGGAGATGGTATACCTGATTATCTTGATGATGACGATGATGGAGATGGCATTCCTGACCAACAAGAGGATGCTGATGGAGATGGAATCCCTGATCATCTTGACGATGATGATGATGGGGATGGTATCCCAGATGATCAAGAATTTGACACAGATGGAGATGGAATACCTGATTACCTGGATGATGATGATGATGGTGATGGAATTCCTGATGATGAAGATGACGATGATGATGGTGATGGTATTCCTGATGACCAAGAAGATGAGGATGGAGATGGCATCCCGGACCATCTTGACCATGACGATGATGGAGATGGTATACCTGATGACCAGGAAGAAGACACTGATGGTGATGGTATTCCTGACTATCTTGATGATGATGATGATGGTGATGGCATTCCAGATGATGAAGACAATGATGATGATGGAGATGGCATTCCTGACCACATAGAGGATGCCGATGGAGATGGAATCCCTGATCATCTTGATGATGATGATGACAATGATGGCATACCAGATGATCAAGAAGTAGATACAGATGGAGATGGAATACCTGATCACCTTGATGATGACGATGATGGAGATGGAATCCCAGATCATCTTGACAATGATGATGATGGAGATGGTATCCCTGATGACCAAGAAGATGAGGATGGAGATGGTATCCCTGACCACCTGGACCATGATGATGATGGTGATGGCATACCAGATGACCAGGAAAAAGACACTGATGGTGATGGTATTCCAGACTATCTCGATGATGACGATGATGGGGATGGTATTCCTGATGATAAGGACAATGATGATAATGGAGATGGCATTCCTGACCACCTAGAAGATGCTGATGGAGATGGAATCCCAGATCACCTTGATGATGACGATGATGGCGACGGCATTCCGGATGATGAAGAAATAGATACAGATGGGGATGGAATTCCTGATCACCTAGATGATGATGATGATGGAGATGGAATTCCTGATCACAAGGACCATGATGACGATGGAGATGGTAATTATCAAAGGAAAAATCCTGAATTTTTTAAAGATTATACCATTATTCACATCCAATTACTGCCTGCCATATTAATGCCTCGATGTCTTGATAAATGGTTAGGACAGGCATTGTTTAGGACAGGAATTTCTTTTACTACACATTAACAAATTGTGCAATGGACCTGTAGACCTGATTTGATATTCCTCCTTATAACATATTGTAATACCGCTCATCCTAGATGCACCCCATGTATAAGGTGCACACTGAGTTCATGGAACACATAACCATAAGGCGCATTTTGGAGCCATATCTTAGGCAGTTTAGTACTAGTCTAGAGTATAGAATCCTCGTTCTATAAGGCTCAACCCCCAACATTTGCTGACTCTTTAAGGCACTGTAGGGCTGCATGCTTGCACACAACTTTTGACCCATAGATCAAAGGTTTAGGAGGTCAATACTTCTGTGTAGGGTTGGGCAGGATTTAGGTACTTAATACGTTCTCCTCTAGTTTTAACAGTTTGGATTGAGACTCAACTTGTAGGGGGGGGGGTGATAAATCTACTTTTGTTCGGATACCAGCTCAAACTTTGCATTTGGTTCCAAAATCATGGGAAATCACAAAAATAATTTATTTGAACCCCCCTGTACTTGGGTCCGAAGTTTGCCCATACAGTGAAAATATTATAGCCAAAATTCAGACTTTCAGCTTCCTCATAAAACCTCATCATGGATTCATGAAAGTGGTCAGAAACATTCATCTATGACCTAAAGAGTTCCCTTGAAGCCAGTTTCTTGTGAATATAAGGGTATAAACCATCCTGGGGAGGGGGTCAGACTTGCTAAAATACTGATAAATCAGCTATTTTGGATACGACAAAAAAGCGAATTAACACCCCCCTAACTCTAGCCAATGATTGCTATCTCATCCTAACTTCACCTTAGGCCTAACTAAAAAAAAGAAGTCTTGTGTTCAGGTAACATAACCAAAAGAATTAGGGTAGGTAGGTCAGATTTGTTTTCTACAATTTTTTAAGGGTAACTTAATGGCCATAAATAAAAAAATGCCAAACAAGTTCCAGATTTTTCACAAGTGTTGTAGGAGGCTCTACTGGTTGGTATTGAAGGCCAGCTGTATTCCTGACATCATGAGCTTTAATTTGATACCAAATATGCCTATATTCGGAAAATATCTGATATATTTTACATTTTTTTGTAAAAATTCTTTAAAAGAAAAAGAAAAAAAAGGGACAGCCCCAAAACTTAGGGTCGGTCGGGATACCTGAACCCACCTTGTTTTTAGGCCTTATTAACAAACTAACTTCATTATTCTAAAAAACGGCTAGAGTTAAAGTAATCAATAATACGGGCATTACAGACAACCCACCAGAAACTAACTAATCTATTCCAGATTATTTCTTTGTCACATTTACCACAGACACCAGCCTGTTCATTGTTTTAGGTTGGGCAAATGGTAGATTTCCAGAGGGCCACATCAGGTTGCTCTAATAGGGCAAACTGGATTAAAGATCGTATCCCAACTAAAATTCTGGGATTTTTCAGTCTTGCCATATCTATATGAGTCATAGCTTCCTGTAAATTCTCCCTAAGTTTTTAACCAATCTGCAATGTATTTCTACAAGAAAAAGACACCAAATGACACAAAATTTTTACTGTAGGTCGACACTAAAACAACCAGATAACAGACTCGGCCAGTGTTTTGATTAGTCATGGATGAGTGGTCACCTAGATAGATTTCTTGATGACACAAGGGTGGCACCTTGTGGGTAAACGAAGCACTGAATGCCCTTAGTCTATGCACATACCATAATTGTTTGTTTACACACAGGATCTTAAATGAGCACAGGTCATCTTTTAGCAAAGGGTGAGGGTCCCATAAATTCAAAATACCTCTTTAAAATGACATCAAATGTGAATAGGTCCTATTTTACCACTGGAAGTAAGAGGTAATTGAATTCCATATGGCCAAGGGTACTTGTACTATCAATTACGGTAGCTACTATGCTTGGGCCCAGCTGGTGGAGCCCCCTTTTGTTATAGCTTCTACCTCACCCAAGCTGGTGAGAACCTACACTCACATTTCCCACCATAATAAAGAGGTATTCTACATCTAGATGTCTTTAGTTTACACATTCAGGATGCACTTCTATCAAAATAAAGTATGTAATCAATTAAGGAAACAGGTAATATTGACATTAGTATGATTAATTGATCACTTTCCCAGGGGTCATTTTAATTGAAATAGCATCTTTAAGACTGTTGGCGTCCCAACAGTTTTAGTCCTCAGCAAGATGTCAGATCAGGCTTACTGATTTAGTCACAGATAAGCTTCAAAATGGGCAAACATTTTTGGCAAAGATTGGTTTCAAAGTGGGCATCGCAGATTGGGCTTAGCTTCCCCCAAATACAGGAGTGGTTTCATTCAGTATGATATGATAAAAATAGGCTAGTGTTTTGGATTAATTGTAACAGTAACAGTGCTCAATCACTTGCTTCTTTTTATTTTAGGTATTCCTGATGACCAGGAAGATGAGGATGGAGATGGCATCCCAGACCACCTAGACCATGATGATGATGGTGATGGTATTCCAGATGACCAAGAAGAAGACACTGATGGTGATGGTATTCCAGACTATCTTGATGATGACGATGATGGTGATGGAATCCCTGATGATGAAGATAATGATGATGATGGAGATGGCATTCCTGATGCCCAAGAGGACAGTGATGGAGATGGTGTCCCAGATCATCTTGACAATGATGATGATGGTGATGGTATACCAGATGATCAAGAAGTAGACACAGATGGAGATGGAATCCCTGATTACCTGGATGATGATGATGATGGTGATGGCATCCCTGATGATGAAGATGATGATGATGATGGAGATGGTATTCCCAATGACCAAGAAGATGAGGATGGAGATGGCATCCCAGATCATCTCGATAATGATGATGATGGGGATGGCATACCAGATGACCAGGAAGGAGACACAGATGGAGATGGTATTCCAGATCATCTTGATGATGATGATGACGGTGATGGTATTCCTGATCACAAAGATAATGATGATGATGGTGATGGAATCCCAGATGATGACGAAGATTCAGACGGCGATGGTGTGCCTGATCATATTGACAATGATGATGATGGAGATGGCATCCCTGATGATCTGGAAGTGGATACTGATGGCGATGGTATTCCTGACTACCTTGACGATGATGATGATGGTGATGGCATTCCTGATGACAAAGATACGGATGACGATGGAGATGGAATCCCTGACCACCTAGAGGATGCTGATGGAGATGGAATCCCTGATCATCTTGACCATGATGATGATGGTGATGGCATCCCAGATGATCAAGAAGTTGATACTGACGGGGATGGAATTCCTGATCATATGGATGAGGATGATGATGGCGATGGCATACCTGATAATCTTGAGCATGAAATTATTCCTAAAGAGCTGTACCGAGACACAGATGGTGATGGTATTCCAGACTATCTTGATGAAGATGATGACAATGATGGCATACCTGACCGCCTGGATGACGACAATGACAATGATGGAGTTTTAGATGTAGATGAAGCATACTGGTCTGATGTTGATCATGATGGTATTCCTGACTGGCAAGATCCCGACGATGATAATGATGGGATTCCAGACACAGAGGATCTCCACGATGACAACAAACAGACCGCCAGTAAGATGCAAACACCAGGAAAAGGTACCAAAGCTCATTGTGATAAAGACGGATGTGAACAAGATGAGACTGATGAACCCCCTGAATCTCTAGCCAGTAAACTATTCTCTGCCTTAAAGAGCAAGCTCATGTTTGGATATGATGAGGACTATGAGCCTGAGAATCCCCCAGAAGAGGATCTTGATATCTGGGAGCTAATTACATCATTTGTTTTAGGAAGTGATGATGATGCTGATGAAACACCTGATTCTACAGGTAACACAGCAGAACGTGAGAATGAAGGACACACATACAAAGCTACAAAGAGAAAGCTTCTCAGCATTGAAGTAGGTAAAGTTAAGAATGCAAAAGCCAAACCAGACAGTCACCTTAATAAGCAGAAAAAGGGGCCAAATAGTGTAAACAGTGCAAAGCCTGCATCCAAGAGTAAAAGTAAAAATGTTAAAGACGAGCAATTAGCTGATAAAAGTGAAAGTGAGTCTGAATTTGAGAAGGTTGTGGAGACTGTTAGGCAGTATTGGGAAAAAGTAGTGCATTTTGTTATGGAACAAATTAATACAAAGGATAAACAATGAAAATTGCAGAAAGCTCGTTATGGATAAATGAGTGAAATTGAATTTTAGGTTATCGACTTGAATTGTGCCAAATCTACATGCGGATAGTGCAGAGAAAGCAGGGGAGGAGGTAGAAGTGATATGGCACAGATCAATTAGTGGACATATTGCAAAGCACTGCAGGCAGCCTCCTGGTTGCATTCTCTTACCATTCCTAAGTCCATGTAACTCAGTATTGAGTATTATGATAACATATAGTGTGGGTTCTGCGTGGTATAGTGCTCCATGCATATCCCACGTTGATGATATGTCGTGGGAACAGGCATCTTAGTGCCCCCTGCATTAAGGTTCCTCTTCGCAATTCATATGTCACAGGGAAAAAGTAACATCCTGATCTCTCCGTCATGTCATGTGTGGAATGTATGTTATCTCGAAGGGAAAATTCAGTTCACAATCATGGAAGGTTTCACTATGGTGCATTCTGCATCTGAAGTGATACTGCTGAATCTGTGCTCCGTGCGTGGAGGTGATATTTAAAATGAAGATTTCTTTCCCTTTCTTTTGGTTGATGAAAACCTGGTCGCCATCTCTGCTTCAAGAAGCATATCAAATGGTGCTGTACATCTTAACTAAGGGGCATGAGAGGCTTTACCAATGACTTTCCTCCGTGTCCCTTCAATGTGAACCAAACAAAAACTGACCAAAAACAATGTTATGGTCTCCCTTTCCCGGAGCAACGTATTTCGTATCCTCTGTGGTATTCATGTCAAAAGGTTGTGTACGAAAGGTGATAAATGTAACCTTTTAAAGATAGCATGAAGTCTCATGATGTACCAGTGCACTGCTGGTGAGTAACTCGCTGGCACTACTTAAGGGTCTCATACAGATTTGCATGAATGTAGCACCTGCGAATTACATAACCGAGTTGCAGTGTCATGCTGGCAAAACTGGCATAGTGCACTAAATCACTATGATTGCCTTAAACGGTCAAGTATTTTTGCACAGATAGGAAACTGTGTCTGGGCACCTACGGCACTGGACGGGCCCCTTCTCAAATGCAAGCGTCTTACTGCTGCAGAAACCCAGATTCCCTCAACAAAGAAACCAAAAGAACCTCTCAGAAAGATGTGATATGCTGAGAAAGGGTCCGAGGCTTGGTGGTTCTTAAAGTCTTCCTAACACACCAACACTGCTAACGTAACCCTAAGAATGCATCAAGCGTCCATGAGTTAACCGTCGGTGCCCACACACACAACTACAAAGCAGTCGAATATATAATTTGTAATACCTTATAATGGCAAGGACCCCCTTTAAATGAATCTTTTGATGATGCCATATCTTGATATTCCTTGGTCATATAATGACTGGTTCTTTTTCATTGATGTAGCTTTCTCTGGAACCACGATCAATGGAAATAATTGTGATGTGTAATTGAATCGCTTATGGTTGTGAACACATAAATGGCGACGTTTTGTAAGTACCTGGAAGGGTGATGTTTCATTTTGTATGCAACTATTCCCAATGTCTTTCATGCCCCCAATGTGTGGGTACAGCAAAAGAAAAATCTTACTTTCACGGGGCGTTCAAACTGCCTTTTTACAATTGTTTTGTAATGACGAACAAGCTAATCCGTCCAATTTGTATATTTTGTACGTAAATGTAAATAAATGCTGCTGTCGAATGGACAAATGTATAAAAAAATGTCATAGCAGTATTTCTGAAGGAATACAATGACAACATCATTACAGAACAGGGAGAAAGGCTGAGAATTAACTTCATCTTTGAAAGTAAAGCAAACCAGGTTAGTCAATGAAATGTTTGTCGATGGAGCTTTCTTGGCATTGTATTCCTTTGTACATTTGTCACACGGAAGAACATATTTGATAATAAAAAATGTATAAAATGTACAAGCATTATTGTTATGTTTGTTTTCCTGTGTACTCCTATCATTCTTTATGTAATCGATAAGTATACAGTAAGGGTACATACACATGTACATGTATATCACAAAAGGTTTTCACATTGATGCAGTGAGATTGACATGTAAAATTTTTGAATAATTCTTTTTTTATTTGTATAGGGTGAAAGGTAATGATGGTAAAAAAAGATAACTCACAAATATTTTTAGAAACATTTTTTTCCTTTTCTTACGGGTGGGATAAAGGTTTTCCTTTTTCACCCAAAACCGTGTCAAACGTTTCCAAACGTTACAGCTGCGTCTAGATAAGCATGTATATAGAAGCCATAAGCCCTGTGGCGATAGAGATATTTAAGGTTTTTAGTCATCCCTTGGAAACCAAAGCGTTTCCGGTAATCGGTATAATCTTAATTATACCTCAACTTACAGGTAAGTCTCGAATAATTTCAAAATTGAAATAAGTATGCATACGTCATTACCATGTATAAACTCTTATGTTATTGAGATATGTCTATGAGTATATATCGTGAAGGGCCTTGTGGTGATAGAGTTATTGAAAGTTTAAATCTAGTTAAAATTATACATAGACCAGGAAAAATTCCATAAAATATAGCTCTAAATCTTCCTAGAGGCATTTTTTTAGTAAAGGTCGGCAACAGAGCTATTCTGGGTAATCTGGGTGTGCTGAACACGAATATCGCTTTTGCCAAGCTCAAAAATAGTTGATTTTGGGTAAAAATGCAAAAAAATGGCTCTTGAATCCCTTCATTTTGAGGTACAACATGATGGGTTTTGAGAGATTTTTGGCAATTGAAATTAATTATACAGCTTGGATAGTCCTTGGAATGGTCTAGGTTATTCATTCCCTTCATTTTGAGGTAAAACATGGCCAGGAATGGAAGTTATTGTTCATTTTCTGGTATTTTTCTTAATCAATTAGCAGCCATTTTGTTTTTGGCATTTTGAGACAGAAGCAGCCATCTTTGAGCTTGCAACTGGCAACAGTTACTTTCGTGTTCAGAACACTCAAATTACCCAGAATAGTGCTGTTGCCGACTTGTACTAAAACATGCTGGTTGGTGATTGAATTTCTGAAATATTCCCTGGTCTAACATACATCATTTCACTAATGGGATGGCATCAATGAACTTTGGGAGGCTGTATAAAGTCCACAAAATACAGTTTTTGATAACAATATTTTATTTACATAAAAATGTCAATACCTGTACAGCATAATAGTAACTTTTGATTAGACTCATGCGATACCTTCTATCTGTGAAGATGAAAACCATTTAGATGCACAATATACAAAATATTTATATTTAAAAAAATCAACAGTATGATATATGATTTCTTCTAATGTTGCGTACAAACTGGTAGGGCTGCTGCCATTGCTTTAGGTACCACGCTGCGATTCAAATTGTATTTAACACACAAATGTAATCCAAATGTCGTTTAATAGCATTTAAAAGAGCCAATACTGCCAGTATGAACTCAACATTAGTGAAACCGTTAGCGCGTAATACAATACACTGAGGGCCTGTGTAAGCCACAGTGTAGTATCACAGTGGCCACCAATAGTTTAAAGAAACCCCACTTGGGAGCAGCACCGTATTGGTAGCGGTATCTTTTACAGCACAACATTCGCCAGACCTGTTTGACTGTCTTGTGCTTGGAGGGATAGATGGAAAAGGGTATATCTAACAAAGCAGCAACTGATTTCGCATGGTCTTCCAGTGGCTTTTGTATATCCAATACTTTTAGTATAACATTTTTTACAGGGAAGACGTTCCACTCTGGGACACGGGGTTTGTATTTCGATTCCACCAACCTACAAGATATAGTTCCATGAGGTAAATGTTGCAACCAGATCGAGATCACGGGTGAAAATCAATAACTTTTCACAATCAGACTGCTCCCTAAGATTCCCTGCCACATGACTGACATTATAGTGTTAACTATTCAAATCCCCCTTGCTGGACTTTTATTACATAAGGTACACATTTACTGGCTTTCTGGTTTATTTTTATAAATTTATACTGTTTATATTTACACAAGGATATACAAATATTTAGATATCACTGACGATCAAAATTTCTTGCCCTTACCAATTATGAGAGCATTGATCACCATGAAAAAAGAAGAATAGATATCATTTCATGAGGCATTATGGCAATTTCTGTTTATATGGAATAGTATAGTTACATATTTACAAATATAAATGAATGGCATGTAGTGAAATTCAGGACACATAATATGCATGTCTAAAATGGAACATTAACAGGAGACAGAATACTTCTATGATGGTGATATAGGGATATTGCTATAGTTTGGTCTTTCCTCGTCCTGTGAACGTTGTATCTGGTTTGGTGCTTTTTATCGAGGGCAGTCTGAAATTAGAAATGATACACACTTGAGTTGAGTCAATGTTGAGTTGAGACATTTGATTGAAGCTTGTAATATGGTCGAATTTCAAGATTTACACTTAGTCAAAACCCCATGATTTAACATCAACACAACATTGCTGATTAGTCTTGTGTGCTCTATGTTGATTCATTATTGACATGTTGACACAGGATCAACAGCAAAGAAATAACAGATTATTTCAATGCTAACTGAATCAATGTTAAAATGAGAACAATTTTGATGTCTCTACGGATGACCGATGTTGAAATAAGTGATAGTTGACACCATTGAAATAACATGGTTGAATCAGCATTTACATCCGGTTTATCAACATTGTCAACACAAACAACCAATTGTCAACATTAATTCATTGTTCTGTGCCCCCTGGGAATTACGATAGCACATATAATATCTAGTAGCCGTAACTATATTGGCCTTGTTATAAGCATCATCTCCCTGAAGGTAATATAGATCTGTAGATGTACAGATCTGATAAACAATTTCAGAATACCCACTATTGCCCTTATTGACTCGGGACCATACGCGGCGTGTACAACAATCTACTTACTTCGAATATTTCTTGTAGAGATCTAAACTGTCCTGTGATAACTTAGATGGAAGAAGATCGTCTGTCTTCATTGTCAGGTCTTTCGACTTGGCATGATTTGTGATAAACATGGAATTGCGTTTAAGCGGATAACCCAGTGGATTATAGTCTCTCTGTACTGGTGAGGGTTGTCGTGATGGAGTGGGCACATACTTGGAGTTGGACATGTCCAGTGGGTTCTCCACCATCTTGTCATGCATGGACATGAACAGGGGAACATAGCATAGGTAGTCGAAAAAGGAAATCTGCAGAAAGATATGGAGAAAGGTTCTATGTACATACCAATCCATGGTCTGGAGGGTATTTCTTAATAATGCTAATTAACAATATAGGGAAACGCCCTCCTAATCCTTGCTATCGGTTGCATAATTAAAGAATGTAGAGTTAGGTTTACCCGAAGAGAAAAACTAGCCCTATTGCTAATGTCATTAAACTTGGACTTCATTTTTATTGTCAAGGAATAATAATCATTAACAGTGTGTCACTTTATCACTCAATATTCAGGAAACCAAATGTGTTAAAACACGTACATGTATGTATAAAAGCTGCATCCGGACAGCGTTTGTCTCCAAATTTATTGGGAACCACAGATTGGCTCAAAGATATTCTAGCATAAGTTACATACCTCCCTCCACTCATTGGGTGCCATCTTCTCCATGACATAGTCCTGTTGCTGCCAGTTGAGACCCCCAGCAATAAGTTCGATCCTAAGGGAGTCAGCCTTGATGTAGTTAGGGTCGCGGTCGCCCCTCACGTTACAGTAGAACATGGACTTGAAGAGCTCCATCTTCCGCTGTATGTCCATTAGGTCAGACACTTCCAGCAGATGTTTGCAATATTGACTGTTGATTCGCAGATAAAGAGAAAGAAATAAATCCATTGTTTTGCAGGAGACATAATAAGACATTAGTTAATCAGATTGGTCAGGTTTATGTAGGAAGCTGACATTAGGACAAGAAGCATTGATATTGGAATACTCAGCGATGAGCATTTAAAAGGGATGATGGTTGGCGATTACATGTCTCATACAACCATATGGTTATCTGCCCTAAATGAACCAACCATGCATAGATTTACTTTCGACCAATGCAAACATTGTAACCTAATTAATAAACCCGCATTGACTGCTTAGGTCTAACCATCGTCATTGCCATTGGTTGATCGGTTATTGCTGGAGCCTGTCATGATATCAATGGGGACGGTGTGGGGTTCTTTTTCATTCCACAATATAGCGCACCTAGACTAAAGTTTAGTAATAGTTATCATCATATCAAAAAATGATATCCTCTGGCTCATTGATATTCTAAAGATTGCATGCATCATAGAGATTCGGTTGAGTATGTCTTTGATTACTAGATAACCTGCGTGCTAGGATGGCAGCCTGCTAAAGGTAGAAAAACTTCATCTTATACATAGGATCGTGTGTCATGCAAAGTGGCAAGTATCAGTGCTCTGTTGTTGATTTTGTGAAGAAGATAAAGTAGAACGTTGGATCAGGCGGCATAACCAAATGTGGTTTTTATCCATAACTTACCACATACGGCATTGACATAGACTAACACGTGAGAAAAGACAATCAGATTAGAATGCAATCTAGATCTGGCATTTGAATACATGTAGTATGGCAGCCGTCTTAAATGATATATAAAGGCCTGGAGGTGTATTTACAAATATGAGATCATTGACCGAATTAGAATATGTAAATATGGTGGAAATTGTGATTCTCACATTGATCAGAATATGGTTATAATTAACAAGTTATACTATAGGAGTTGATTGAGGACAATAGAGGGCTCCACCAGCCTCGGCGCTCGTCATTTGTCACCACGATGCATATGACACAATCTGCAGGCAGGCACTCAAAGTGAACATTTGGTTCCTTTTTTTCTCCTCTGAGACACACTGGTATTGAGGATTCCAACAATACGTGTGACAAAATTATACTTTTTGTTACATGGAACCCCACCCCCATTCCTACTCAATTTTCTGGTCATTTCTTAAATTCAATATCGGGGTCTTTACAAACATTTCACCTTTTATAGCAATTTACTGTAACAGAATATGCTGATATCATTGGTGATCAAACAGCATTTTAACTACTGATAAAAGACCCGTTGGTTCCAGCTGGATGCTATCAGTGGCTATTCCTTTCAATCTTTTCTCTATGGGAATCTGAAATTCATAGATAAAATGATAGCTTACTCCATAGCAGTGACTCGTTCTGCAAGTGCCGTCATAACTGAGAACATGCGGAACGTTACATGCGTTTCCTTATCCAAATCTAGCAACTGAAAGAAGAAAGAGTCGAACACTGTGAAGACCACTACAACTGTGAGGGAGTCAATTTTTAGCTTTAATCTGCCACTGGCAAATAATATATGATTAAAAATCTCCATTGTCTTGACATTGAAACTACCCTCTACCTAAAATATATGTTATTGACTATCCAAGATTGAATATCATCAAAACCATTTTTACGGAGGCAATCCATTCTAGATTGTTCAATAATTGATCAATATTGAAACCATCATAGAGAGCAGCCCATAACTAAGTTAGATTTAGCAGGAAAATTTAAGGAAGGATATACCTATAAATTCACATCAGTAGATGAATATTTACTTACCTTTTGGATGTAATCCATTTGTTTCTTTGATATAGACTGGATGGTAGGTACTCCACCAAGGGCTTGTTTCGCCTCCTGAATAGAAATGAAAAAGACATGTAGACGCACTTCATGGAAGGATGAAAACATACCTAACGTTGTAATGTATATATATACATATATATATATATATATATATATATATATATATATATATATATATATGATTATAGCGATAGTTCTTGAGCTTAGGGTATCTTGCCCAGTGGCCTTTCCAGAATTTGTTGGGGTTGGGGGGGGCAGACCAGTAGGTTGGGAACACAGGGATACCCCCTCTTTTCAGGGCTTTGTGCTCCAAAATATGCGATATCAATTCTCATGTATTTGGGGGATATATGACACTCATAGATGCACACATTGGTGTCAGTCCCAGATATATTCACAAGCCGTAGGCGAGTTGATATATCAACCCTGCTAGCACAACTCATCCAAATGATGTCTTTTTTACGTAAATCACATGAGTTTTCACGTAAGAATGATGTAAATTGCACGAGTTGTGCTAGCTGGGAAAGGACTGACACCAACAAGTTCTTTCTAGTCATGGTTAAATGCACTCCTTTTAGCTACAAGTATGAACCCAAAATTATATATATAATAAGCTAATAGATGATGCATATCGGGGCCCTAGGGCTGTATATGCTGTATATACCCGAGCCTAATAGGTTTATACCACCATTTCCTCCATTTTGTATCAATTTCTTACCTGAAATCCAAAGAATATAGCCAGGGGAAGACATTTTGTAAGTGCAAGCGACACGGCCCGGGAGAGGTACCGCTGTGTATACAGTCACTTTTCGTATGGAATCCAACCATGACACGTTTTCAAATTAAAACATACATATCCTTAGACATTCTAGATGAGTACTCCATGCTTGATATGTCCAATTTATTCAAAATAAGGGTCCGAAATTTTCGGTGTCTTTCTTGTACGACGAGCAGTTGACCTATATCTACATCCTGGCCACTGACACACTTTCGCCGGACAAGGAGGCGGGTGGGAATGGCCGGACAGCGACTCGCGTACGTTGGGAAAATCAATGGATTCTCCTTTATTTTGAATATATTGGACATAATACGTATGGAGGGATCATCTAGACTATCTAAGGACATGTATGTTTTATTTTGAAGACTTGTCATGGTTGGATTCCATACGAAAAGTGACTGTATACACAGCGGTACCTCTCCCGGCAAGGAAAAAATGGCGAGACTAAATTTCTATGTCCGCCAGCGTCTCCAAAAATATTCTAAGTCCAACTTGACCCCGAAAAAGTATATACCAAAAATTTCAAAAATGCACAAGGGTGGTATATGCAGAATAATGCACGGCTAAACTGCATATAAACCCACCGGAAGTCCCGAAATCGTGGTATAATCATAAAGCGATAGTTCTTGAGGTTAGGGTATCTTGCCCAGTGGCCTTTCTAGAATTTGTTGGGGTGGGGGGGGGGGGCAGACCAGTAGGTTGGGAACACAGGGACACCCCCTCTTTTCAGGGCTTTGCGCTCCAAAATATGCGATATCAATTCTCATCTAATTGGGGGATATATGACACTCATAGATGCACACGTTGGTGTCAGTCCCAGATATATCCACAAGCCGTAGGCGAGTTGATATATCAATTAAGGGACTGACACCAACAAGTTCTTTCTAGTCATAGTTAAATGCACTCCTTTTAGCTACAAGTATGAACCCAAAATTTCGACAACCTTGATATAAACAGGTCATAATGAGGGTGTGTGCACTGCCGCACAAGTCTAGATCCACCGCTGATTTGATGGCAATTATGCCCCAAGATCCATGTTGTACTGAGAAGGATCTCATGAGACTAATTATTCTCGAGCATGCTAACAGGTTGTGAATAGAGGTCGACTGGCTTTGGTATAGGCTGCCATTATTGGACATACAATGACAAATCACGAAGGCCTTTATATACAGCCACATAAATAGTCATAAACATAGGATAATATGGAGAGTCTCTCCTTGAAGTAAACTCTACCTACCCGGATGTTGACAACAGCATCAAAGTCTTCATCTTCCACGACGAAGGCCCTGGCATACATATCGACTTTGTTATTGTCCACAAGGCGATAGTGGTTCAGGAAGTCGATTGATGCATCTTTATCATGAGGAGAAATTAGATCAATGTTAACCAAGAAGAACCAGTTATCCCATTAAGGACATATTTAATGCACTTCTGCAACATGCCAGCACAATTTGAACCATTCACCCCCAGGTGAAGCCAGGGGTGTGTTACTCCAATAGTTACTAGTGGTAAGTAGGCCTATCTTGTTTCAGCGAGTATGAAAAATCTGTAAGTACCGTACTTACCACTTTCAGATTTAGGACAGCTCAGGTACCAGTCCTAGATTTTCTGGGGAGTATGCCCCACTTGCAAGTACGGAATTTGAAAGTATGCACTGAACTTGCTAGTACAGGACTTATTGCCTGATTCAAACGACCAACTTCTAGTACTACTTACATGAATGCTGGACTGATTTTGAGAAGTTTTGTATAAATGTAATGTAAATTTAAGTTTCCAATTTTTCAAACTCAAACTATGTAAGGTGCGTATCTAAGGTAGGTACAATCATCCTGATGACAAACAAATTATAAGCTCTAAGGCATTAAAGATTTTATTATCGATAGTGTCCAACTCACCTCGTTCCTCCGGATGCGTGTGGGCCTCGTCCACCAAATCCGAATTACTGATCACATTTTTCATATGTTCTAGGATCTGCTGCCCTCCTTTACGCATGAGCACACGCACGCGCCGCTGGCCCTTTACTAAGGATAATAGAAAAATATCGATTATCTAGTGAATGTATTCAAGCACCACTATATTTGAAAGCGTCCTTTAATCAGATGATAACTATTATTTTCAAAAATCAAAATACTGCTGTCGATGCAGCCGGTGAGAGAAATGGGTATCTTGCTATCCAGATACAGGATACTTTTTGTTTCTTTAAAAGAAAGAAATATACATAAAACGCTTACATGTAGATGTATCAAGGTCGCTGTCGTCTGCTAGGTCATCTGTATTAGCACCCTTCATCTCATCGGCTGCCTTCAGGCCGATCCTCTTACCGGCTTTTGTAATGGTGATGTCATCGCCAAATTTAGCCTATTTTGAAAAAAAAATGTATACATATATCCCATATACATTATGCAGAACTAATGCGTTTCAAATACGACCCCCTTGATCATTTTATAATTACATGCCTGATATGTAGGGCTGATTACATATACTACCGGCATTTCAGTTCTTGGGTAATGTTTCATTTCCACGTGCGAATTGTCCAATAGGCTTATCAAGCCAAACCTTTGCTCATTTCTTTAATCATTATCCCATACCTTCTGTTGGTACCTTACCTTGAGGATTCGGGCTATTTCTTCCTTTGTCATCGTTTCTGGGTCTATGCCTAGCTTCTTAAGGTCCGCATGACTTAACTTACTCAAGTCAATCTTCCTCTTCCCCTTCCTTAACCGCACTGTGCCGTCCGGAGCAACGTCAAAGTAGTCACCATCAGATTCCTCTGCAAAAGAATCACGCCGGGAATCACCACTTTGATAATTCCTATGTAAGCCTTCTAGAAGAGACGCTAGATCGACATTTAACATGGGGTTTTCGGGACTAGAAGAGTCCTCGTTCCGGGACTTATTATTCCGCGCGCGGTTTTTCTTGCCGCGCTTCCTTCGGCGCCGCCGTGGCGGTGGTGGTTTTGGGAGAGGAGCACGTTCCCTACGTACACGTGGTTTAGTATCGTCGTGTCCAGGTTTACCTACTGTGAATACCTGTGAGGGCTTTACCATAAGGTCGCTAAGGTCATCACCAGAGTCCTCACTACTCTCAGACGCGGAATACATCCCGCTGCTTCTAGGCAGTCGCCGGGTGCTTCCGCCTCCGTATCCAGGCAGATTCAGATAGAGACCTCTCCGAGGATGCATGGTCCGACAGAGGAGAGATAGGGATTGAAGATTCAGGAAGCCTGCTTTGTTCTTGGGCTGGCAGGTGGACAAGGTAACCTGTATTTTTCACAGGCCGCTGAGCCCCTTAACCGAGCGATCCAAGTGTGTGAGGTTATTGACAATGATCGATATCTCATTAACACAAAGGCGAACGCTGGTGCTAGCGTCGCTTCCGATGATGGCTTTGGTTAGGGGATGGTTAACCACCACAATAGTAAGCAATTCCTTAAGTGGAGTCTCCAGCCTTCTGGAAGGTAGGTGGGTTGGTTTGATAGTGGGTGTGGGAGGAAGTTGGTAGCAACAAAGACAGTGACATGATTGATTGTACGTATGATAGCTCTATCGTGACTTCTTTGGAGAAGTACAAATCCTCAAGCTGCCACGCGATTCGGGATGTATTAGACTATTGGGTTACTTTATATGGGCTGTCATTTGTCATTCGGGTGTTTCTCTTGGTGGTTTATTGGGTCAGTAGGAAAAGATAACATTTCTCCATAACTTAAGCTATTAATTGACGTATGGTGACAATAAGTTGGCTATAAGATTTCCGTACGTCACATGCATAATCCAAATATACATCTTGCTATAATGGTGATTTATAGATAAGGTCTGATTGCATAGGTATGATAAGAATACGGGATGAAAATATGGAGTTTCAAAATACCACAAAGTTTATAGGTTAGCGTTCATGTTTAAATCCACACGAATTTGAGTGGCTTTCGTAGTGACCCACTTGACAAATTATACAAAGATCTCGATGATTTTAGTATCATTTGTATATATATATATATATATATATATATATATATATATATATATACACACACTGTCTCGGCACTAAATTCTAGCTTCTCGACTTGAAGCACACCTTCTGGGCCTTTGCCAGACCACTTAGGAATCAATATTAGCTTGCTCTGGAGAGCACCTCTTCCAGAGACGCTTTTACTTAGTGCTCTAGTCGAATCTAGGTGAGTGAGTGGTGCCCAATCTAGATGTGACAAGGGCAATGAGAGCTTGGGGCAGAAAGTACAGATAGAGTAGACACTATGACATACATACAAAATATCAAGTCATAGCTGGGCAGGCCACCGCATTAAACATATATAGCAATTATTGATACATGTATGTTCATATCCCTGGGGACTATTCGAACACTTATACATACTTGAAGTATGCACTACGTTCCCTGGTCTTGCATTTGCCCACATATAGTGTATAGAACCAGTGACTGGTAAATAGTTATTACTATAGCCATTGCGAGTGAGAGGATGGGGAGGAGGATTCTGGGTTAACCTGGTGGAGAAGGCGTGTGAGAACGGCTCTTTCTCACGATAGACCTAATTTGTGAACATGCCACAAGAAATGGTGATCACGCTACTGTCCCTTTGTTTGTATCATGCGAACGTCTGTGGTTGCTTTGTTGTGGAGAACGTCCACTTATGTTCCAGTATGAATTATGACCAAAAGACAGTGATGGAATCAGGAGGGCATTTCTGTATAATTCTATGTAGCATTATTTATCAATCTCACCTAGAATAATCAAAGAAGTAACAGCAATATAGAAAGGTCATTCAATTGAGTTGTATTTTGATAGAGTTCAGAGTTGATGTGGACATATATTACAGGTACGGTATTGACATCTCTATAGCACATCTATAGGTTGCTATGGAAACTTTATAGGAACGTATAGTGTATATAGTCTCATCTCTGGTTGCTATTCTATCAAATAACGTTATGGAAAATGTGCACCTACCATCCACCCCTTTCTTCTTCCGTACAACATTGCCATGTCTATCTGCAAAGGTAGAGGAGATATACAATACACGACTGCTGTTGATCATTATTTTGACAAATTTGTCTGACTATCGTTTATCCATAGGCTAAATATCTAATGGTTATAATGGGTTTGCTTATATTATTCCGAACACAGAATGAACACCAAGAAACTGTTTCTTACCTTTCATATACTCATATTCGGAATCAGAGTCTATGACACCTTCACGATGCTGCAATAACATAAGAACAAAGAACTGATTACTCTGGTTTAGAGAACTACAATTAGTATTTCATTACAGTCATTGTGTAGCATTGGCCAAGATATCCATAATCATTTGGTCAATCATTAGGTCTGTATAGTTGAAAATGAATAGATGACATTTATTAGCCTCTTGACTATCTTAAGAATACAATTCATCAAAAATATTCTCTAAAAGAAAAGGAACAGAGCAATATAGATAATAAGTGTTAATTAATTAACTTACCTTTCCACCACCCTTCTTCTTCATAGTGCCCACCTTTTTCATAATAGGCTTCCCATCTTTGTCTCTGATTATGTTGCCCTTTTCATCACGGGCCTAGCAAAGAAGGCAAATTGATATTCATTAATAAATCTCAATTATTTTCACTTTACAACTCACACGTACCCAATGCATTACATGGTCTATTTAAAGGTATTCTAACAATGTATATGGATGTACAATACCACTGGATCATTCTGATAATGTTATGATTTTTTGGGCCCTCATATCAACATAATTGATGAAGGTATCCAGAAATTGAACAACGTAGCAGTGCACCCATGGGGGAAAGTGAGGATGCACTATAGTTTAGATACACAACTCATCGTCCATATTTTTTCTTTTTCGGCTGCCCACAACAACAATTTGTGTTACACTGGAAATATGATATACGCCAGCAGCCTTTTTGTTCTTTTTAGCTTTCTGATCAAGATAAATCATAGCTATATGCAGATAAGAGCAAACAGCTTACATATTCATAAACGCTCTCCTCGTCACTGTCTCCACCTTTTCCACCTTTCTTCTTTCTTCTCTGAGTGCCATCCAGATCAACTGCATTGCAAGATGAAAACATTGTGATAAATCGGAGTTGTGTACTCACTAGATGACAAAGATCATGTCAGAATTTCAACACACACAAAACACATTGGGGATTCCTGCTATTCAAAATCGAACTTACGATCATCTCCTTCATCATCAGCATCGTGACCGTCTCCTCCCCTGCCTTTCTTGCCTTTTCCCTTAAGCTTTGATCCCCATCTGAAATAAAGATGTATCTATATGAAATGATAAGTCATTTTGCTCTGAACTAGGCAATGCATCAATAATTATTAGAGTAAATCAATCCGTTGCTGCCCCTGGGTCCACTTATGATAGAATCAGCAAAACCTGACTATAATGAAATGTAGCCTTTCCAACTGTGTTCTCAATTCATCAGAGTAAACACACCACATATTACTGTGATATAGTGATTTTGAGTATATGATGCGCTGGAAATGTATGACTTGATAAAAGGTCTATGAGGCATTCCTTAATAACATGTCAATTGAAGGACCACTGTGCATTCCTACATGAAATGGTCAGAGCATATGGACAGCTATAATTGCTGCATGGCATCATTTATCAGATCCATCATTTTGCTAGGGTTTTTATTTTAGTTTGGGGGTACCTGTAACAAAACATGTTCAAGATGCCTTCTTGTGTGATTAGCACGAGTTACAGAGGTACCAAAAGTATCAATTATCCTCCTATGGTATCAACCTGCAAAGCAGCCATGTGGATTTTGGTAGGTTTTGTTGACACAGGGGAGATTGGGGACTTTTGTAGTGTCTTACATTGTTCTAGCTAGTAGAGAGCACAACACGAATGTGTTGAAGTCGAGTTTCCTGCCCGTGCTCAGACTTCGTCAGACAACCTGCATATAGAGGACGATTCGCATGAAGGACAATTGACCGCAAATTTGCCATTCAAAGGGGTGATTTTTTCTCAGGGGACTACCCCTTTTGAGGGCCACTTACTTGGGATTAGTTTATGCAAAGGATCAGATATGCTATATAATTGGTGAAAATCACACCTGTTTACCGGTTTTAAATCAAGGGGTCTATTAATGAAAAAATAGATTTCCTCCCACTTTGTAGTGTTTTGTGAAATATGTTGTGCTAAAAGGTTTCCCTATGACACATTAAGAACTTGCAATATAATGATGCGAATGGTACAACATAATATAACATTTTCTCTACTCTATGTACATGTACACAATGCGGTCCTTGTTTGTATTATAGTGAGACATTACCTATATGTAGAAGCTGTAGTAGATGCTGACGCATTCCTAACAACAAAGACAGTCGGGCGGTCACTCGACACACTTTCTGGATAATCTTTCTGTGATACAGAGTAGGAATACTTATAAAATATCTCCTCTTCTTCCATTTCCCCATTTGTGCTAGAGAAGTGTCACATGCAGGTACCGTTCACCACTGATTCCTGGTGTATATTTACCTGGTTTACAGTGCCCTAACACTAGGCAATACAAAACATGTGGAGAGAGTGAAGTGGACCCCATGCTGAGGGGATGTAATGCGGCCAGTGGATTTGATCTGGTTAATTCGCACAGATTAGCAACGTAATAACAGCAGTATCAGCAGGGCATCTAAACCCTTCATCCACTCTACAGATTGGCGTGAGCAAGCAGCTATCGGGATTGTGGTGTATTAATCCTAATGTTTGACATTAGGAAAAAAGGCCAGTAGAAATATTACATGATATTAAAATTCACTTGCCCTGAGCAGTCAGCACCAACATATTACTTTGGACACACTTGAAAGGATCTACCGACATAAGCCTAACGGTAGATTATATATTCGCCTAGATTGCATGCATGCTGTGAGGTGAGGCACAGCTGCTACATTGTGTGTCTTGCCAGATTAAGGAGTGGTTATAAATTGCCAATAATTGTTAGTAGAACAATTGCTTTTGTTCTGAAATGGCTCCTGGGCACTCTTTGTAAGTAATAACCATTTATTGATCAGTAAAACATAATCGATTATCCCTGGACATTTTGCATATTTTGAATTCTGTTTTATATAAGTCATTGTATGCATGCATCAGGCAGCATTTTATTACAATGTTTCCCACCCACCCCCCCTTTTTTTTTTTGGGGGGGGGGCATATATGACTTCAAAAGGAATTGCGAGGGCTTTTGGGGACACGTCTTTAAAATAAAATTGTGATTGACGGGTAACCACCATGAATTAGTCATGGAAAATCATGACCTGTCCATGTATACTAATTTCTTTTGTTGTGAATCTCAAAAGGTAATGTTACTGTCTCATTGTGATATAGTATAATTTCGCTGGAAAAGTATAGGGTACCTAGGCTATACCGTAGGAAAAAAAGGGATAAGGTATGATGCCTGGAGGGAAATTCTAAAAAGATGACGATCTTTTTGTGGCCATGTCATGCATTTAGAAACAACCCAGAAAATTGTCGTTATCTGTCACCATGATTGGTCATCAATGGTGACTCCTTTTTGAGTGATAACTCACTGCATCATCTTTTGCCACTGTGTGTCAGTCTCACATGGCATGGCGATTTATCACAACAGTCACCAACATGATCTCACTCACTGCGTGAGTATGTGCCACCCCTTGTCATCCCTCACAAATCATGGTGACTTATCACCACCATCGCCAACATGGATCTAACTCACTGCGTGAGTATGTGCCACTGCCTGTCAACTCTCACTCAGAATAGCAGCTTATCACAAGTGTCGCCAACATGGATCTGACTCACTGTGTGATTATGTACCACTCCCGGTCAACTCTCACTCAGAATGGCAGCTTATCACCACCATCGCCAACATGGATCTCACTCACTCCGTCAATATGTGCCACTGTCTGTCAACTCTCACTCAGAATGGCGACTTTTCACCTGCATTGCCACATGGCTCTCACTCACTGTGTGAGTTTGTGTCACTCCTAGTTAATCTTCTCACATAATGGCGACTTATCACCACCGTCGCTGACATGGGTGTCACTCCCTGTGTGAGTGTGTACCACTGTCATCAACTCTCACACAAAATGGCGACTTATCACTACCATTGCCAACATTGGTCTCACTCAATGCGTGAATTTGTGTCACTCCAAGTCAATGCTCTCTGAGGATTGCATCATCCGTCACTCACTTTCACTCAGAATGGCAACTTATCACCACCATTGCCAGCATTGGTCTCACTCAATGCGTGAATTTGTGTCACTCCAAGTCAATGCTCTCTCAGGATTGCATCATCTGTCACTCACTCTCACTCAGAATGGCAACTTATCACCACCATTGCCAAAGTTGTTGAGACAGTACCACTGTTCAACATGTAGCCAATCTAGGAAGTGTGGGCATGAAGTATAAGTCCCATACGTATCAACTGTGCTTTGTTTCACACTGATTTCCATGTAATACTTCAGAGTTGAATCAAACAAGATTATATAGAGAAAATATCAATTGAATTTAGATAGAGCTATCTCTAAAATGAAAGCAACTATCCATAAACACCTTTTCTCTGGTTACAGGAAAAATACATAAGGAAACAACTACATGAACACCTTGTCTGTGGTTAGAGGGAAGATACATGTGGCAATACCTTCTCTGGCAAAACATGCATTGATCTGGCAGATGTGAGGCTGTATGATTACCAATGTCAATGATCATGAGCTTTTCATCTAACAAGATGAGTGATCACCAGCATCGCCATCACTGGTGAGTCTGAGTGATCACCACCTTCGCCATCCCTGGTGAACCTGCGCTATGACGTGGCGCGCGTTTCATCTAGCGAGGTGAGTGATCAACCGCCTTGCCATCCCTGGTGAGTGTGAGTCATCACGATCCTCACCAACCATGGTGAAAGTGTGCTATGGCATGGTGTGCGTTTCATCTAGCGAGGTGAGTGATCACTTGTGTCGCCATCCCTGGTGAGTGTGGGTGATCAAGATCCTCACCATCTGTGGTGAACCTGTGCTATCACGAGGTACGCGTTTTATCTAGCGAGGTGAGTGATCACCTGAGTGACCATCCCTTGTGAGTGTGAGTGATCACGATCCTTGCCATCCGTGGTGAACATGCATTATGACGTGGTGTGCATCTCATCTAGCGAAGTGAGTGATCACTCATGTCGTCATCCCTGGTGAGGATGAGTGATCACTCATGTCGCCATCCCTGGTGAGGATGAGTGATCACGATCTTCGCCATCCCTGGTGAACATGCACTATGACGAGGTGCGTGTTTCATCTAGCGAGGTGAGTGATCACCTGCGTCGCCATCCCTGGTGAGTCTGAGTGATCACCATCCTCGCCATCTGAGGTGAGGCCATGTGATCACCACCATCGCTATTCCTGGTGATCTTGTGCTATAGCGACGTCGTGTTCCATCTAGTGACATGTGTGAGCCACTTCACACAGGTTGACGAGGAATCACGACAATTTGCTGGGAACTATTTAAGAAACAGAAGATGGCCATATTTTTAAATGATTATACATTCACAGTGTTACATATGCCAATTTTACTTTAGAAATTATGTAGAAAGGTCACTCATGAACTTGATCAGACCTGATCTGAAGACCTTTTTGTTCTGACGATATTTGTAATTCTATATCGTGAGCCTTTAAGAATCACCCTCCTGAGATCCTAAATCTTGATGTCTTTGGAGGATTTTCAACACGGTCCTGCTCGGATTTGATGTGATGTTTTATTTATCAAAAGACAATCCTGATTTTGAATAAAAATGTTCGCGGGATTGATTTGCAACATATGAGAAACGCGTTTTTGACTAAGTCCTCTAATGGTGATCTTAAGGAGAGAATAGCAAAGTATTTGCCGCAAAGTATTTGCCATCATTTGGAAGTAAAAAACAACCTCCCCACATGGGACCCATTGTCACTAATAATTCGGCCGTGCCAAGTGAAGGGGTTACTTCACCTTAGAAAGGGGATTGGCCTCATGAGGTTTAGGTCAATATCATTATCCTGCAAAGGAGCAACACAGGTGCCAAATCACATGTGGGCGAGACATATTCTCGTCGTGGGGTAGCATCTGTGGTATGTTCCTATAGAGGGCGTCAGCTACAATTATCTGTCCTTCAGATGATTCCTGGCATACACCAATTATATATGGTATGACGCCTACTCTAGGGATATTACCTCCAGTCGGCCAACCCATTCTTATCGACATGTCCTATACAGAACACTTCTTGGCTCTACTCCCACGAACCCTCACGGCTTTTTCACAGTTTGGCACATAATTAAATGGATCGATACATTATTGATAGGTCACAATTAATTTCCAATCATGCAAGGGCAATTCAAGTAACAATGTAGGATACCCATGCACTGTTAAACAATTTCCTTTATTTAGCATGGAAACTCCATAAAATTTCAAGGTGATTCACCGTAATCTTAATGATGGTGAATTCACCGTATTTTTACAGTGATCCACTGGCAATGCGGGTGCCAGTGAATCACCGTTTTTTTAGTGAAATTGTTTTTACTCTGTGGTTTTAAAATGATTGTATGACTACAAAGGTTACTTACAAAGCAGCTTCTATTCATAGACAGAACTTGGAGGAAATGTATAAGTTTCCTAAATTGTAGAATACTGCCAAACATTAGATTTTGATGTCGCATGGAGTGTAAAAAATGAGTAACCCAGAGAGACACACAAAGTTGTGCCTCTTAGGTCTATATCAATCCTGATATTTGATTTTGTGGGGAAGGATCTGACCTCTTCATATGTGGATGTTGGTCCTGCTGCTGAACTGCACATAACAGTACAAAGTCACATGACACCAAGGGTGCCTTACTGGGATTAAGATTTTGCACAGGCCCCGCAGTGATGCGACATACCATTTGGGAGATGATAAGCCTCTATGAATAATACATGGCATAATGGGATAAGAAACAAATGGGAAGACCTCAGATATATGGGTCCTGTAATGCATGCATAAACATAGAAACCGTATACTCACTCAGAATGTCCCATCCCCGGTTGTCTGTCATCATACTCTGTCTTATCCTTAAAACGGTCCGATCCTTTCTGGTAATGTACTTGAGACTTTGCTGCTTTCTCAGCTGCCTTTTGTCTGAAATGCAAATTTTATGTCTATTTTATTTGATTAAATTTAAACGTAGTCCTAATGGATGGATAAGGACATTTCCGACTGATCCATGCAGTCTCCAAAGTACAGATATCTGCCTGAGAAAGATTATAGGATAGTGCTGGGGGTCTATTTTCAAGATATTGCATTCATGATGCAGACCTATGCCCAAGCTCCACTTGCGAAACAAGGGTGTATGCATTAGCTGTGACACTCCAAATCCTTTGTTTTATTTGCTTTTGTTAACATTACGCATCAGATTTGCTTAAATGTCGTTGCAATTCAGGGTCAAAAGCGTGCTATTGACGCACCTGTGTTGCCTAGAACAATGGATTTTGCTGTGTCAAGTGTAAACGCATACGCCTGTGTTTCACTAGTGTAGTCTTGGCTCTAGTCTGTCATACTACTAATAATTCTGCAATGGACTTCCTTACTGTATTACCTTGATTTAACAGAATTTGTTTTATTTAATCATACTATCTTAAATCCGCCCCTATTATCAGCTTAGTCTTACGATTTATGTTTCTCCATCATTTCCTCATATTGGTCACCAAACTTCTCTTTTCTTCTCTTTTCACGTTCCTCCTTCCGCGCTGCTTTATCCTTGAGGTATTTCTCTCTTTGTGCCTTCGTCATTTTGCTGAGATCTGGCTCATCATCACTGTCAGTTGATGCTAGAGATCCTCTGAGGAATACAAGTGTATGTATGGACATTGCCGTAGCAAAAGACTGCTATAACTGCACAAATAATTATAATTCTTTTCTGCAATTGCCAACTGCAATAATGACGTGTATATATCAGTTCAAATCCAAATCGCCAAATTTACTATTTCATACATGAATTTTATTTGAATCTAAATTGTCATATTGATCCACATAATTATGTATAAAGATGCTCAGACTCACTCGAATACAGGTTTCTTTTTCCTGACCTTCATCTTTCCACCCTTTCCGTCATCCACAAACTCCATGCTGTTTAGAGGTTAGAGAGGTACAGAAACCACAACCATATTACAACTAAGATAAGTCTATACATAAACTTGCAAAATTATTAACTGTCCTACCATAATCTTATTTAGGCCTAAAACTTGAGTTCAGGTAACAGGATGGGGAAAAAATAGGGTAAGTATATAGCTAGGAAAATTCTTTACATTTTGACTCAGAGGTTTGGTTTTTTTAAGGTCAACCGGAAACGTTTACACCTTTTGAAGCAGATTTGACAGGCAGGATCCTAATTTTTCTCTATAAGCACCAAATATTTCCCAAATGCCCATAGAAATATTAGGGTAGGACCAAGAAAATAGGGTATGTAGCGTTACCTGAACAGAACACTTTTTAGGCCTTATCCCTGCTAAGACCACCTTCTTACTTCCCCTGACTTAATGACTTTTATTTCTCTCTCTGTGACCTTTTGTTTGTTAATATCTTCTTTTCTAATAACAATTCTTAAACTCGATTGCTTAATACAATTTCATCAAGATAAAAGATAAATCCCATGCATGAGTTGATGTTATTGCCTACCATTTAAACTCCAGGAGTGAGAAGTGATCTACACAGTCTAAATGTTTAGTCCATATAAGATGAACCAAGAAATATGAGTCAATCACATTGTTCTGAGCTAAGAGAAACCTTTCTTTTTAGATTATATATATATATATATATATACTCTACAGGTCATTTACCTGCTCTAAGGACATTCGGTATTCTCGAAAGGTCGAATGCTGAATGTCTATTGCCTTGTCATTGATGTAGCTGTTTTATTTACGTGATGACATAAGGCACACTATTTCTTTTGGGTCCCATCCCATTATCTGTGATCAGCACAGCCGCACTGGGTAATAACTGTGCCTTCCCATCAAGACTGGTGGTGGACAGATGATATCAGTCAATTCCTTCTCCAACACCACCGGCTATACATTTACATGTATGTACAACAAAGAAAAAACGTCATTTGTGCCTATATACAGTAGACCCTATATTATCTACATAATATACCGTTACCTTGATATCCACCGTCTTATGAAGGCTTACCTCGAATCTGAAAGTTGACAGGAAAAAATAGTAAGTTTATGAAGGCTATAGATTAACTTCTAAATGAATTATTGGTATGGTCTAAATACTTGATGAAAGTATTATGTATTGATCAATGAAAAAGGAGTCATAATGAAATGCATTACCATGTGTTTATCAATATTGCACCTCAGATAACGCCATTGCAACGATTTTCGAGATGATGTGATTGTTATAGCCTCAGTGGGGTTGAGACAAATGAACATTGGCTATAACAATTGTTAAACTATTTCAGAGATTAACCTATGATTTTAGAACTTTGATATTGCAGGGATATTTTTTCTAAAACATTGAAAACAACCGTTTGTATTTCTCTTTATCTGTTATCTTTTCACACCATGAAAACTTCAGTATCCAGTTGATATCATAGTTTACACTTGAATAACTCCGATCTCAAAGATTCTATCATTGATATCACAATAAAACCTTTGATATGAAAATAAAATCTATGATACCACAGCCGGAAACATTGACATCAGAGTTAAAACTATAATTCATAGTGTTTTGACATGATATTGGACGTTACAGAACATGAAAAATGATTAGTAGATTCTTCTATTTAAAGCTTATTAATTAACTGGATTATCAGTTAATCAATCATATATTTCCTTCTCTAAACTCAATCATGATCAACTAGATACAGGAATCTTCCTAGAATAAATGATATCAAATCATTGAAAACTGATATATCAGGGGTGAACATATTGCATGCCATATTGGCGTCCTAAGTAGTATATGAAATAGGGAGTGTTTGATCGTGCAGTGTAGTGTGGTGAGGGCGCTGCTTATGGTAGGCTGCCAAAAAACAAATTGCTGCTCAGAAGCACAATTTCGCCCCCCCCCCAATTACATGTGGAATGAAGTTTGAAAAAAGAAGACAACCTGTATAGTACCCGCGTGTTACTGCCCACACCTCCCCGCAGAAGGAATAACATATTACCCCCTGATTATAGAATTAGCAAGCAATTTGCTGGTATCAATCCAATGAGAAGTCCAATCCCTGTTTGAGAGGGCCTCATGTGTGTCAAATAAAATAATAGCCCACATGACAGGCATTTCCTGAACAGCTAGGCCTTTCTAGACCTTCTCAAATCCATTAGCTTTTGTAATTTGATTAGAGCATATTTTCCATCCCGGTCTGAGTATTTTCTTTTAGACATGGTCGGTGTGTGTCTTTTCTGTTTGGCAGTGTCTGTATATCGATACTGAGGCTCTGGGATGTTCAATGGCTGCAACCATTACCTAAGCTGGTTATCAGCCAGGTAAATTGAAACCGGAATGGTGCTATGAGCATCTCAGCCTTATTACTGTTATCAGTGACCACTGTTCAGAGGTGTGCAAAGGGGTTGAAAATAAAATTACCCAGTCGGGGCCTACCCACAATGCAAAGCGAGATGGCGGTCTTCATAGCATGATATGCTAGTGCCGATATCAGCTAGGATAGCCCCTTGATGTGTCTTATATGAGATCTCTGATGTCAGGGGGCGCCTTATAGTCGAGAATTTCACACTATGTAACAGTACTTAACTGCTTAAAAAGTAAGACTAGTTGGGCCTTATAACATCTCCTTCAACCAAGGGGTCGCCTTATACGTTGGTTACCCCTTATACTCGAGGCACGACTGAAGTATATAGTGCAATGTGTTTTCTCTCTTTTTTTGCGCTATTTCTATAATAACGTATTGGAAGCACAAGTCCATCGGCCACTTCCTATCATACATGCACTGTATCCACCTACTCACCACTTGTATATGCCTCCTCTTTTCCATATCCAATCACTTTGCCGTCTTTGTCACGGATGCGCTGTACCCGCTTCCGGCGTCGAGTGCCACCTACCGACACCTCTGAGATGTAGGAGTGGTCCGAGTCGGCTCCATGCACTCTTGGGGGCCTCTTCTTTTTGCCACGTTTGCCCTTTCCGTTATCTGAGTCAGAGCTGTGGTACGATTTGGCCGCAGAGTATGTGCCGTCTCCCCGCCGCCGCCGCCGCATGACCTTTCTTGTACCTCCAACTGATACTTCACTGTACACAAAGGGAGATAGATACTTGTATTAAGTATGTTGTTCATTGGTGTTACTCTATGATTTGGACTAGGCCTAATCCACATTTGAATGTAGTTAAAATGTAGGCTTACATGGCTGTTTGAGAATACATGTAACTCCGTGTGAAATAGAATGCATGTATATAATTACATACTTTCTGGAGCATTGCAAAAGTGCACTTTTATCTTTTTGGAATGGAGCTGCTGATTCTGGCAATGACAAGCTTAGGCCTTGTCACTGACCTGAAATACCTATCGGACGTCATCCTCATGACCAGTCTCTGGGCAAACATGGGAACACTTACTTATAGTCATTTGATATAGTTTTTCTTTAAAGAACATGTTTTGGCCAAACTCGTAAAAATATTCTACCTGTAGTAGCTGTGAGCACTACCAGCGTGTTTCCGTTCCCTCCGTCGTCTTCGGCGCCTCTCCTGTCCGGCTTCATCCTGTGAGCTATGGTAAGACTCGTCATCACCATACGTACCGTCAGCGTTCTTCTTACGTCGCCGTACGTGTCGCGTACCTCCCGCAGAATGGACGCTGCGGTAGGAGTAATCTGAGTCTGAGTTGGCGTTCCGCTTACCCTGCTTCTCAGCTTTACGCCGCTCCTGTCGCCGCTTCATCCGTCGCTCCTGGAGGTGATGATAATTAAAACAGATCATAAAACAGATTGTATCAAGCAGATTTAGTGATTTTTTTTCATATATGAAAGACCTATGTAGAGTTAATCTTAATGAGAAATTCTAGGAGGTTGATATAAGAACACCCCACTCTGCACTTTTCATCAATAATGACGCATAAGTAAATGAGGATGAAGGGCATTGTAAATCCCATGCTTTTTACATGTCATTAGATCCTATTCAAATGTCTTCAGGTCTTTCATTTTTTTGTACTTTAAGAAGAATAAAGTAGGCAGCAGTCGGTGAGTTTGTATGTAAAGCGAGCTCAATAACAAATGCAGCCAAAGGCCCAACTATACAATATAGCATGGAACACAGTAGATATATAGATTCATAATGGTAGATATTCATATCACACTGGAGTCACAGAATACGGTTATTCCTTGTTATATCTCACCTTTCCAGCTGCGTCATCCTCACTGTTGTAGTCCTCCTCATCGGCATATTTTCCATCTCCCAACTTCTTACGTCTTTTTACATGCCGTGTTCCTCCCGCAGATCGTACACTGCGGTAACTGTAGTCACTGTCACTGCCTGCGTTCCGTCCTCCCTTAGCAACCTTCTCTTTTCTCTCTTGACGTCTCTTTTGACGCCTTTTTTTACCCTCTTCATCGTCTGCACTGTTGTAATCTTCTTCTTTGCCGCGCGTCCCGTCAGCATTCTTTTTACGTCGTTTTACATGTCGCGTTCCTCCAGCGCTCACCTTAGTAGTGAAAATTCAGAATATACAACTCCATGTATTGTCGTGGAGGATCTATTGTGATTCATATGATATATACTATCAACTAAATTCAAATTTGCTGTAACTTAATAGATTAGATCTTCCAGAGAGATGGCACATCTACTACTACAGAGAGAAATATGGCTTCATTGATTTCATTTAATTAGGTGAATATAGACTAAATGACTGCTTGGTCGATGTACCACACCTCTATTCCCATACCATTTACTAACGCTGGGCGGTTTCCAAACTCAAAGTCTATACATTATGTTCGAGATATGTGTAAATGAAAAAAACGCTTTCATGTAACCATACACATCTGCATTTTCCATGATTGACTACAACTACAACCTCCACTTTTTCCATTGTGAATATCACTTGTTATACAATAAACGATTAAATATGTTGTAGGCCCAGTAACCTTGAAGTTGGCATGGCCCCGTCCCATATAGACTAAGGGGCTGCGTCAGGAGGTCATTTCTCAACATGCTATGAGTGCTCACATTCAAACCGTTTTTAGTGACATTACAACCCAATGATAATAATGGCATAATGCTCTGCCTGCAGTATTACGACTACCCTAGCAAACTATATGTAATAACTAGATAAGTGCTAATCGTATAGAGCAGTCGTAGGGAACTATCTACGATCACTCAGATCACTGACACTAATTTTTGGGCTTTCAAATTACAGTGGCTGTGTGTAGTCATAGTACATAAGAAATGGCCTACAGGAAGCAAATTTAGGTTCAGGGTGCATTATACCTGTCACTGTCTACTATTCTGGACTCCTGAAAGGAATCCACTTTTATTGGAAGGCTATAGCTACGATAAGCATTGCTGTCACAACTTTACTTACACTTATCCCTGGTGGAATATGCCTGAGTCTACCCATTGTGTGACAAAGCTACAGGGGTGGGCAGCTGTCGCAATGTCGGAAAAAATGTGCGATAGAGAGCTTGCGACAGTGACATTGAGGATGATATGGGCATTCTAAATCTGAAAGAATTTTGTAAATATTCCAACTAGAAGCAAAGTTAGCAGCGGTTCAAATATGCCCAATAACACTGTCAGACCAAAATAATACAAAGGTAGACTTTCTATACCTTCTCATAGGAGGCCCTAGAATGTCAAATAGCTGTTCTAAAGGGAGAGGTCTCGGAGAAATATGTTCAAATCACTTAAAAACAATAATATTAAAGATGGAATTTCTACTTCTCCTTGGGGCATGGTATCCACATCCCTTTAAACAAATATTTAGTTGGAATCTAAATATCCATGATTGTGATTTCTTCTTAATGTCTAAAATTAATAGCAAATGATTGAACTCTCACTCTAAATCGCTAGAACAAACAAATGCTTTGAGTTTGATTCTACAAGAAGTAATGTGGAGAAATTTGTCTTTATTTAAATTAGTTTAAATAGAACACACCAAATTTCATTTATATCAACCAATAGAATCTTCTTGAAGCAATCTGTGATGCAAATGCTGGAAACCCATTGATTTTCAAGGTAAAATTTGAAAAATTTTCTATGAGCATATTGCCAACCTGTTCCTCTAAAACACAGGTATTTTAATTTAAATCTGTAAATTTTCTCACCTAAATCTTTAAAGCATAACTTAGTGGCAGAAACAATACTCATTCAGTGGCAGAAACTCAGCAATTTGCCAGCTAAATCACTAAAACCACCCAATATTTTGAGGCTGAATCTCAAAATTTCCTTAAAGTAAATTGTCCTTTAAATCCTCTAGAACACAAACTTAGAGGTAAAACATGAAACTTCTTTTTTAAGGGGGGGGGGGGTCGGAATGATGCCAACAAAACTCCAAAAATACACCAATTTTACAAGTAGGCCCTAGAAGCTGAAAATTTTCTCAGAGCGATTTGCCATGCATTGCTACAGCGATTTGCATGTTTGCTCCAGCACTTCGCGATATGCCCACCCCTGAGCTACCATGTATAATAACTCTCTACCTGTCTGATTATTGTTAAAACCTACCACACTGCGGTAACTGTAAGCACTGCCATCACTCCCTGCATCACGGCCCCCTTTGGCTAACTTCTCCTTCTGGTGCTTTTCCCTGACATTACGCCTTGCCTGACGCCTCTTCTTGCCCTCTTCATCATCTGCACTATTGTAGTCTTCTTCTTCCCCCCTTGTTCCATCCTTGTTCTTAAGCCTTCTCTTCACACGTCGCGTACCTCCTGCACTCACCTATTTAGGTATTAAAGAAGCCAAATATTGACTGGAATACAGAGAGGATGTACCATTTGCATTGCATTATCCATTCCAGGAAAATTTATCCAGGAAAATTTATCATTCCTTTATCAACCAAGTTACCTTCCTTCTTGTCTTTCTGATGTGAAAATAGGCGTACATATACATATCTAGTCATTTGAATGTTATGATATGAATATAACTGCTGTTAGTGAAGCTTCTCAAGCAATATGTATTTTGCAGACGAAGATAAATGTCATAATTTCTTAGAAAATGCATTTACAAACAAAGTTCAGCATTTAAAGAAGCGGGTACACTGAAGGCAAGAGTGAGAGCATCTTTGTTAGGAGTACTCATATCGTAGAAGCACCTGCAGACTTTTAATTTGCCCAGACTTTTGTGTCAATAGGAAGATTACTATGTTTATTGAAGGTGCTTTTATTGGTCATGGAGGAGCCACTGAAATATGCCTGGCCTACTGACCACACTCCGATAACTGTAAGCACTGCCAGCACTATTAGCATCTCTGCCCCCTTTCTTGATCTTCTCTTCTCGTTGTTTTCTCCTTGCTTGTCTTCTCTTCTTTCCTTCTTCATCTTGATCACTATGGTAGTCCTCAGCTTCACCCCTTGTGCCATCAGCCAGCTTTTTCCTGCGTGTAACATGCCTTGTCCCCCCAGCACTAACCTACAAGGATGGGCAGACAGATGCAACCAAGCCCAAAGCCACACAAGAACTCACATGCAGAAAGGGAATATGAAATACCGTAAAACCCTGCATATAAGCCGCATCTGCATAATAATAAGCCACGACCTGAGATTAGGGCCTCAGTATAAGCCCAACCAGGGGTCTTAAAAAGGTTCCCATTCCTCCCTATAGTCTATATAAGTAAACCCTCACATGTAAGCCGCACCCTGGGTTCCTGGAGGGGCTATAAGACACACCAGGGGCTTCAAATGATCTATATGCCACAGCTTATACATAGGGTTTTATGGTAGAAGAAATTTTATGTAAAGAAGTAATGTCAGGTAAGCACATAACTCTCTATGCTTTTGAAGTTCTTAAAAATAATACAGGAGACAATCGATATGGGCTCAGAGTAGCAAACATTCATTGACATTATTGCATGCAACTATTCCTATGTTGTCTACAATGAGAAGGTAAACTGTTTGTCTGATTTCTCAACTCATTTTAGCAGTGTTCCATTATCATTTCATTAGTGAAATAACAGCACAAAAAGGGATGTGAGATATGAGATACATAAAGGTGATATTTACAGGTACTTGTTACCCTTTTATGCTTTTGGGTAAAAACCACCTCTGTTCATCGCCAGATACATCTAGTCAGTGCACTCACCACACTCCTATAACTGTAAGCACTACCAGCACTATTAGCATCTCTGCCCCCTTTCTTGATCTTCTCTTCTCTCTTTTTTCTCCTTGCTTGTCTTCTCTTCTTTCCTTCTTCATCTTGGTCACTATGGTACTCCTCAGCCTCACCCCTTGTGCCATCAGCCAGCTTTTTCCTACGTGTAACATGCCTTGTCCCCCCAGCACTAACCTACAAGGATGGGTAGACAGATGCAACCAAGCCCCAAGCCACAAAAGATTCAGCAATAGGTTGAACATAGGAGAATGTAACGCCAAAAGATAAAACAGAACAGAGAGCTTTCTTTAAGTCTAAAGTTGCAGAAGCATAGTTGTAGACAAATATTTAGATGCAAAGGAGCACCTAGGATAGAACAATGCACTGCATTGTGCTCCATTGCGTTTGAATATTTGTCTAATTTTACCGAAGTTGCGATATATGTCCCCAGGTAGGCCAGTAGTATTAAAAGGATAGAATAGATCTATGAGAAAATACATTTTTGTAATAGTAATGATATGTATACATGTACTATACATGATTTCATGTGCAGTTTTGAGAACCGTCTTAGTACACTTTGAAAGTGCACTCACCACACTCCGATAACTGTAAGCACTGCCAGCACTATTGGCATCTCTGCCTCCTTTCTTAACCTTCTCTTCTCGTTGTTTTCTCCTGGCCTGTCTCCTCTTCTTTCCCTCTTCATCTTGGTCACTGTGATATTCTTCTGGTTTTCCTCGCTTTCCACCAGCTAATCTCTTCATTCTTGTGACATGTCTCGTTCCACCAGCACTTATCTAGAGAACACAGTGTATAACAATACATACACACAACACAGACATGAAAATGAAATGTGTAGAACTTCGTGGTGCAAATACCCATAGCTAGGTTTGAAAGCTTCAACACATAGAGCAACACATAGCATATTACAATAATCCATACCATTACCCAGAGCAAGAAAAACCTTTGAGTGGTAAATGATCTAAAGTTTGACGACTCTTGTCAAAAGGCTAATGTCAACCTGTGTTGGTATAGTGTTACATTTTACATGTGATCCCAGTGAGCACACTAATGTTGAACCAACATTTGCAATGCTTGCATATCAACAGTTGATTCAGGGTTGAAATATACGTATGTTTGAATTTGAAAGCTGACGCAACATAACCAAACAATTGTTATTCAACATATATAACCATCCATGCCGATTCAATGTTTGTATTTCTATGTTGATTTCTTGTTGTTTTAACATTGATTGAATGTTGATAGTTATGAGGTGATTCTGAGTTGATATGTAAACATTGAATCAACATTGAAACTGACACTGTTGATTCAGTAGTGACAAAAATCAATGTTGAATCAATGCTGAATTGAGAACAATATTTCAACGCTGATATATAAACTGTTGATCTCATGTTGAAATGGTGATGGCTGACAAAATTGTTTATGTAACAGTTACCAATAAATCCACAATGAAATAGAAGCACCCAGTGCTTAATAGTTATAAAGACAACATAGAGAACGTCACACTGACCACACTCCTATAGCTATATGCGCTTCCAGCACTATGAGCATCTCTGCCTCCCTTTTTAACTTTCTCTTCTCGTTGTTTGCGCCGTGCCTGTCTCCTCTTCTTACCCTCTATATCTTTGTTCTCGTCATATGTCTCTTCCTTTCCTCTTCCCCCACCGGCAAGCTTCTTCCTCCGAGTGACATGTCGTGTACCACCCGCACTAACCTGATTGTATTTCATACCCATGGTATTAAGGAACAGTAGTGTTTGTCTGCTATATATGCCCAGGTATATATGTCCTTGTAGGGCGAACTCTGGCTTTTCAAAGTATTTCTCTATATAAGGGATGGTAGAGCTGTAAGAATATTTACATATGGAATGAAAATTTAAAAGGGTCGTTAAAGTCACCCATTGATGCCGTATACAATCTATATTGAAAATAGGGCATTGCAGTAATGCGGCGGCAAAAGAGGACACATTTCAGAACATGGAACACAAAATAATCTTCATATAGAAACCCATTAAAGAAATAAGCACCACAGCAGCAATACAAATTTACCAAAGCCCAACCGTCAGCAAATTTTCAATCTTTATGCTTACCACACTTTTGTAGCTATAATCACTGTCTGAGTTATCATTGCGTCCACCAGCAGCGATTGCCTTCTTCTTTTCCTTGATAGCTGCATCCTTCCGTTTACCTCTTCGAGCCTGTCTTCTTTTCTTTCCCTCTACATCCTGGTCACTGTGGTAACTCTCAGCAGCACTGTAAGTCCCGTCTCCTCTTTTACGTCTTCGCTGGACATGCCGAGTCCCTCCAGCTGAGACGTGGCTTTTGTAGCTGTATTCCGAATCTGAACCCTGTCAGGAAATCACAATTGTTTTTGAACAAGTGAAATATTCATTTCATAACACTTTAAAGAGTTGAATGAATATCTAACCTTTAAATTGGAGAGTTTAAATCACAGACACGTAATCAGTTTTGCAATGATAATGTGAAGCAAGGCAATGTATGCTTCATTACTTCATTTTTTTTTTCTCTTTTGACAGTATTTGAAAATGATGCATTGTTATCTGTAATCCAAGTCAAATGTACTCACATCTCTTCTTTTACCAGCTCTGTAAGATTCCTTTTGTTTTGTAGTCATGCCCTTTTCATTTGGGTCTTCCATAGCACCTTTTCCCTTTTTGTTTTTGTTGTTATCTTTAACCTTCCTGCAATAAAAAATGATTTGATACTTAGGGCATACAGTCCAAGGGGGAACACATAGACCAATTACAAAGGTATGTGTTGTCAAACTTAGAACACTGCCATTAGCTATTGTAGAACGGATGTTTAAATGCCATGACCGGGAAAATCTTGATATATCTGTCTTCAAAAAGTCGGTTGGTTCATTTATCAGCCATCTATCTAACCAAACAGATTTGATTTCCGCCATTGAATTCTATTGTAATCATGATTCAGAGAACCAGCCGATTCAGCAGCCTAAATTTATCTGAAACGGAAGTGGCCGCTTTACAGAGACATGGGGTAAATTGAGGAACCATCAGAGGTTTTCACGAATACTCTCGATTTCGTATAGATTGCATAGATCTAGTACCAGAGTATCTGAAATGTCCGTTGGTGATAAGTCAGGTAATTATTATGCTTACCGCTTATATTTCTTCCCCGTGACTTCATCTACGACAACCTCATATAGAGTCCCATCTTTCCCTACAATCCTTGTGCCCGCTTCAGCTGCAAAGAAGACGATAGTTGTTATTCTCCTTAATAAATACACAACGCAATGGCCTTAAAATGATAAATTGACATTTTTACCATGGGTAGCCTACCGAGTTGATAATCTGTCAAGAATAATCTGCCGTATCATTTTAGGCTTACCATTTTCAACTTCCTCGTCACCAGATGCAGAATAGACAGTGGATGCCTTCTCCCAATCCTCTATGACGTCATCCTTCCCAATGTCCATGTACCGCTTGAGGAGGTTTACGTCGCCACCAGAAGCCTGGAACTCTGCATATTCCTCAGCTGTCAGCAGGACTGTCTTCTCAATCAGACGCCCACTCTTTGTCCTCACAAATGTTTTTATCACCTGGAAGTAATCCATAAAATCAAAGCATAGGAACTGGTTTAACCATAAAGTAGTTCATTTCTTCATGGACAGAAATCAATTCTATCCATTAGACTATATCATATTGCAAATTAGAAATGAAAAACTTACGTTCATGGGTTTGGATTCATTTTTGGCCCATGACTCGATTGTTGCACCTTCGTCCATGGACATGTACTTCCCGAGGAGCTCGTTGGGGTCGCCACCAGCGGCTTTGATGGCCTCGAGTTTCTCGTAGTCTTCCTTTGTGACTAGGATGGTCTTCTCGACAAGGCGACCAGACTTGGTCCGAATAAACGTCTTAAGTGTTTTCATTTCGGCCTCGCCCCAACCTTCCACTGTCTCACCATTTTCTGGTTTTATGTACTTGCGGAGAAGGGCCTAGAATAAGAATTATATTGCCACAGGTCTCTTTCATAGAAATATAGTTTAGTTGCTCTGCACCCTTACATTTTGATAGAGCCAATATCCATTTTGTGAGTAATCATTCAGAAATGTGTGTTTCTCACTTGATTTCTACACTCTACTTGCTGCCATCAGGTAGTTCCATTTTGGGATTTGCAGAGAACACCATGGGGGGTGAGCATCAGGAGGACATGTCTCAACGATCATTGAGAAATGCCCTCCTGACAAACCTGTAAGTCCCATATGGGGCTTGACTTCTGAAGTAACGTTTGAAGTACAGTTCTCGGGACTAGAATAGGTTTAAAAGTTTAGGCTAACCCTGCATGGCCAACCTGATGTGTGTTGTATTATTATATGTTTTCACTCACATTAGCATCGACGTCACCACGTTTCATTGCCTCATAGTCGGACTTGTTGACATAGACTGTTTTGGCGATACGCCTTCCTGATTTAGTTCGGATGTAGGTGGTGATGACCTTCTGTTCCTCCTTGTCCCATTTAGCCAGTCCTTTGGCCTCCTCCTTGTTCAGGTACTTTTTAAGGATGGCCGCAGCAGCATCTTTACCTCCAGCCTGCATTCAAAAGCAAAGTAAACCAAATGTAATTCAAACCTTCAACTTCAAGGACAATATACAATAATTTTTGAAAGATTCCAACAGAGGCAAAAAAAATCGCCATGGCGGATCCGCGTAATCTAAGTAATCATAATATAAATCCAATGGCCTCACCAGGGTTTACTCTCACCCTAGCACTAGCACCATATAGGTGCATTAAGACAAGATGATAATGAAAACGAGGCATTGGAGCATACTTGTGATTGATCAATTTGAATTATCTGGGCAAATACAAGATCTTTTCAAACTAAAGCACATTCCATCCCTGGATTACCGGAGAGACAGGAACTCCCTTTGTATAGCCATACATTTTTTTCCATCATTTATGTGCTTGGGTAGCAATATAAGCTTTCAATCAGGAATAATTGCATGGGGGCTAGTTTCATTACACTGCACATCCAAAACAGGACTAACAGACGTTATAGACTGGCGGGAATGGGGTGCAATACGTTTTGGCGATCCCTGAATATGTTGCCAGCATGCGTTCTTGTTATCGACTTTGTTATGTGAATTGCAACGATGCCAAACTAAAATGTGCCAACCTTGAAATTTTGGTAATCCTCTTCAGACAGGAAGACGATCCTCTCTACCATCCTTCCACTCTTCGTCCGGATGTATGTCTTCACCGCGCGCACCTCTTGAAATGTATCAATAAATAGGTGAGAATTAAAAGATTATGATGGCATATATGTGATGACGTGGGAATACATTGGGACCTTTACAAAAGGTGAGAAACTTGTCTTTTAAGAGATAGAAGAGGAAACAGATTACGTCCTCTCTCGAATTCATTTAACAGGGACTCAAAAAACTGTTTTGGTGATGCAGTTAATTACAGTTATCGGGAATTTCCCAAGACCTGGAGAGCATTTCTTAACGCACTACGACTGCAACCCTTCAAATTATAGTGTGAACTCTCATTCTAATGCCATTTCTGGTGGTCACTAATAGTTGCACTGGTATACCACTGCCTTAATTTTGAGGTTTTAAAAACTTAGTGGTTATGTGGAGTTGGTGAAACTTAAGAAACACCCTTCTGCCCTGCTTGTTCTCTTTTCGTTAAGCCTTGAGATTGGCATGAACTGCTAGCTTTTTATATATCACTTAAACGGTTTGATGTGATTGAAATACGATTTATATGGTTGAAATGATAGTTGTAACCAAGTGTCCTTGCTCCGGTATGGGTACAATCTTTTTATCGGATTCAGCCAAAATACGTCCTCACACAGAGACATAGTGTATAATTATGACATTGTGCAGATAACTCCGTGTAACAAAAGACTACTAAAATGTTAAATGCATAGTTTCGTCATTTCTACGTACGTTTTTCGTGAATTGCCTCCAATCGCTGTTGCCGAACAATTTCCTGTTGTCTCTGTCAAATAAAAGCCAGATTCCAAATCAATCACAAAAATGACAATTTACATATATAAGATTAATCTAACTTTCAGCTATATAACTTGATGGTTTATAACCAATAATTTTGTAAATGTATTGAGAAAGGGTATAACTTACTCTGAGTTCTATCTCCTCCAGTAAGGCCTTCACGTACCAGAAACTGTGTCGGTATCCACCTCCCACTCGGATGTATTTGTGCTGTAGAGACAAGGCATTATTAGTAAATGTTTTTGAGAGATAGTATACAAACAGATCTACTTCAGATGATAGATCTCAGATTTTATCTGTCTCAAATGTATTTAATCTACATTTATGAATAAACTATGCCACTTTTCCCTTTCTCATGACAAATCGGTTAATTGCCCATAATGTGTTTTTGATTGCACAGCACATTGATTTACAGCAATAAGCAAAATAAAAAATGATATGGTTGCTTTACTTACACTCTCGCATCTTTGATGTGGCACCTTCAACATGCATTTTAAGCATTCCTCTGAAGATGACTGGAAATGGAAATTAAGATGACTGTTAATTCCATATGCCGAGTAGTTTGACTTTGCGTTGTTTAAATGCTGCAATCCCGGGGCTGCAATATCCAGGACGAAATTAGTTCAGAATTATAAACGCCCAATTACAAGGAAATTATATCTTAACTGGCATAATTACCCGTTGGATAAATTGTCCTTCACTTGTCCCTGACCGGGGTGATGCTAATAAGTTGGCAAACCGGCTTTTAAGATCGAAGAACTGTAAAGGAGAATTAAAAGGGAATTAAATGACACAGACCAAATCTGTGCAATACTGACACAACAAAATATAAGGTGCTTTAGTATGGTATAACACATTTAAATGCTATTGTGTAGACTATATAAAGAGGCTTCTCATAGTGACACATTATGAGACATTGTACATTGTGTATATGCTATAGTCCACGATCAAAGTCTTCATGTCTTTCAATTGAAGAGACTGAAACAGCCATTGGTGGCAAATTAAAAAAATTAAATGATGGAAACCCAGCAATAGTAACCCCGATTCATTTCCTAAAACATGACCATGGCACACAATTGTCAATGCTATTTCTGTGATTGTCTACACTGCAAAAAACAATGTTGTTGAAATAACAGTGACATCCTTGTTCCAAAGATGCCAAAGATCCATCGTTACTTTCACAGTAATTCCGTTTAGCACAGTGTGTACTGTACTGCTTCATAATTTGTAGAAACTACACTGCTTCACAGCAATGCAATTGTGGTGGTTGTTTAGTTTTACAAGGATTCCTGGTAGATTCAACAATTGTTTCTTAGAATGACGCCCCCCCCCCCACTGGTGAGATTTTCCCTATATAAAAATATAACGGGCCCCTTCAACTGAGACCTCTGCCCCCACCCCAAAAAAGTTGCATCCTATGGCTCTGCACAATATGAATGATATTGTGAGATACGTTTTTTTTTGGGGAGCCAGGGACCTCGCTGATGTGCGTTGGTCCTAGCTACACGAGGCTTTTGACTTTTGAAAATTCATTGAATACAACAGAAATACTATGTCATATCATATTTTTTTATCGACAACTCTAGGTGCCTCTTACATGCACGGTCGCCTTACAACCCTGAGCTCCACTTGCGCAACACTGATGTCTGTGTAACCTGGAGGGTGTTGCTTTTGTGGGAAAAGCTAGTTTTGCCTAAAAAGGGCCTCACCTGCAGTACTCTCTTTTTAATAGTCCTAACTTTTATGTTGTGTTGCATACAAGTGGTCATGGCCGCCAGGGGCGGATCCAGAAGGGGTGGTCTAGGGGGGCACAACCAAGAAAATTTGGTCTGGGGGCACAAGCGGGTTTTCAAGCCAAGTTTCCTATAGTGAAGGGTCATAGCCTGGCCCAATTTCAGGAGGTCTAGGGGGGGGGCATGTGCCTCCTAGCCCCCCCCCCCTGGATCCGCCCCTGCATGCTAGTCCGGTACTAGAAAGGTGAGTGGGTACTTTGTCTGGAGTAGTCAGTCTATAGTACCTTTTCTTGGTGAGTACTGTGTCATGTCACTTAGACCTGGAGGGTGTTGCTCGTATGCTAAATAGAGCTGGGAGTAGGTGCCTTCCTTTCCAAAGAACTTATGCTCTGCTTCACCATTCAACTTCCACTCACAATATAAGTCTGAAAAGGCACCTGCCTTGCTTTAAAAGAGTGTGTGCTGCTCTATGAGATACCTACTTTTGTCAGACACTCTTTCAAGTTTTCTTGTGTTGACCACTTGTGTGGAACACAAAAAAATTAGGATTACTAGGAAAGAGACTGCTGCAGGTGAGGCACTTCTCGGGCAAAACTACCCTTTTCCATAGGAGCAATACCCTCTTGTGTATCTGGGTCTATTTTGAGAACACTGAAGCTCTAACAATTACCTTGAAAAGAACATACAACGTAAACTCACATTAAGAGCACTTGAAACAGATAAGAGTGTGACACAATTAGGTACCTGCTGGTGCAGTACCCCTATTTCTAAGTAAGGCAGGTGGCTAAGGCAGGTGGCTTTTCAGACTAATGTGGTAAGTGGAAGTGGAATGGTGAAACAGAGCATGAATTCTTAAGGAAAGATGACACCTACTCCCAGGTCTATTTAGCATAAAAGTAAAACCCTCCAGCTATTTCTGTGTCACTCCTGTGGAGCTCTCGCAATCCGTGGAGAACTGATTTATTTTTATACTCCAAATGTTAGAGCGAATATGTGCACATTTGGACTCAGCAAATGTGAGCTAGATTGGTAATGAAATGTAATATTGTTGCTTTTTGTTCTTGTTTTTTCCTCCCTCTAGTACCATCCCTCCACCCTAAGTCTCAAATGCCTCACCCCCCCCCAGTGTCACCATCCCTTCGCCATGTCTCACCTTGCCTTACCCCCATTACCACCAACCAACCAACTTACTGCTATACCACAACTAAACAGAGACGTATGACCGTTAAATGCATTTGTCCACAATAGCAGTATGGCATGCACTACATGTACAAGTATCTAACGTTACCCTTTTCTGTTTGTCGTCCTTCCTACTAAACCTCTGACCTTGCCTTACCCCATCACCCCCCTTCAGTCTCACTTCCTCAGTCTTATCCTGCCTTCTCCCCCAGTACCATCCATCCACCATCAGTCTTGACCTGTCTCTCCCCAAAAACCATCCTTCCGCCCTCAGTCTCACCCTGCCTCCCACCAAGTACCACCGTACCTCCAACCTCAGTTTCACTTGCCTCGCCCCCAGTGCCACCGAGCCTACTCCCTGAGTCCCATTTTGCCTTCTGGAGCCACAGCACCATCCCTCCATCCTCAGCCTCACCTTCCAATGCTTCACCCAAATTACCATCATCCCTCCACCCTCAGGTACAGGCCCACCCTACCTTCACCCCCGATGCCACCATCAGTTCCAACCCCCCCCCCCCACCCAACAACGTGGGTGTTATCTCATGGTATCTCACCGACAACATCTGCACACCTATGGCTATTATCAAGTACACAGCTTATGACCTAAGGGATTTATATCACATAGGCCTTCAGGATTGTATAATGAGTAGAGCTAGGCAGAGGTGGCAGGGTTGATATGGATGGTCTGTCAGTACATGGCAGAATACATATAATAGCAGTCTGCCTCTATATATGGCTGTAGAAGATGAAGTGACACGTGGTTACAACAAACCCCTAGATTTAGGCCTAAAGGTTAACACCAAAATCTGTTGTAATCAAATTGCATTTTTATAGAAATGGTCGAAATACGACTGTCATATCAAGTCCAGAATATGCCCTAAGGTGAGGATGATGATGTTAAGCTGATATGGATAATCTTCATAGGGAATCATGTATTCCATATATCCGTCTTCAGGGCAGAACCAGCTGGTCTAGAAGATTTCCCTAGGGCATAAATTGTACCTCATTAAAGCTACATACATATAGAAGGTGGAGAGAGCCAATTGACACCTAGGTTATTCCCCAATTGCATGGGGGAGAACTCCCATGCTATAGAATATTGAAATAGTCATTGTCCTATAGAAGTAAACAATAATCCTTTAGGGCAGAATACTTGTGATGACTCGATTGTGTACATTAGTCATCTGTAGTCTAAAAAATAAAGGAATATGCCCTAAGGGCTTTGACAGTCAGAAATGTAACCCTAAATTGAATGCCCCCTGCTGCGGGGGCCTTCTCTACAGAGTTAGTACAGGGCCCTCAGAAACCCCGAGAGTGGTATCTTAAAATTGGCTCCCCCTGGGCCCTATACTAGGTATCAGCTGGTACAATCACACGGGAAAGTATCCCCAATAAAGGATCTGCGGAATTCTATATATTATAGTAAATTGCCTGACCCAAGGGGAACACTTACATGTGTGAACAGAAACCCAGCTAGGCAGAGCCCACTCTCACGTACATGATCCATAGCTTATTGTGGAGCACTTGAGATCTAGGTGACAGGTCTACTGCCAATACTCTCACTTGGGCCCCTCTACACTGTATGATGAGAGCCACAATAAACTCTCAGGAAGGCGCCCTGTCCGTATACTACCAGAAATACCAGTCAAGAGATAGTTCTAATCATTTAACATGCATCTCTCTCTCTCTCGCTCACTCTTCTTTCTCCCCCCCCTCTTTATATGTTAATGAGGGAGGGGGGTTTGAATCCACAGTACATCTGGAGGGTGTTGCTCCTATTGTAAAAAAAGCTGTGAGTATGTGCCCTCTTTTCGTGCACTGCTTCACCAAAGTACTTGCACTCACCACATTAGTCTGAATAGTCACCTGCCTTGTTTAAGACAGAGAGAGCTGCACTATCAGGTACCTACTCATGTCACACACTCTATATATATTATACTGACTGACTTCTCCCAACTAGGTACCTACTCAAATCCTCCTTTTTAGCACCATACTTGAATGACCACTTGTTAGCAACAAAAGGGACAAGTTATAGCTACATGAAAAGAAAGGACTGGAAACGAGGGCATTTTTAGCCAGCTCTTCCTTTTACTATAGGAGCAACACCCTCCTGGTCAGCGAACATTTAGGGTCAGCCAGTGCCAAATTGCGGATAGGGCCTAGAAAATTCCTTGGGGGAGACAGCCCCCTCAGCGTGGATCGACCCCAATCTACACCATGGTCGTTTAGTTCTGTATTTATTTCTGGTTATATTGTTCTACAATGCTTTAATGAAATTGTCATGTAAATTGGTCACGTGACCAGCAGTGTGGATCGAGACATGTTATGTAACTTGGGGTGTGGCGTACGCCACTCTGGTGTTAAGTCTATGGAAAGATGTTATTCACATAAAATAAAAAGTGTTATCGGGTGGTTGCAGCTATATCCTCAACATATGTTCAAGGATCCGGCCCTTTACCAAACAGGGCAGAGACATAAGCTTACTTGGCCGCCTAGCCACTACAGATAAACACATCATACAAATGTATATAGAACAGTCAGATACAATACTCCTGAAGAAAATTCAGTTTGAAAGTACATGCAAATATGGGACATGTACTGGGAATAGGGGCCTAATCCTCTCCAATGGATACCCTGTATCTTTCACTAAATGCCCACTGACCACGCTTGCTAAAATTTTAGCATTCCACTTCAGTGTAGATGTTTGAATGCATTGGAGATTCTTGTCTAATGTAGATTTAGCACCAACAACAAAAAAGATAGAAAAAAGCGCTCCTCTAAACCAGCAGTACCTTCGACATGTACAAAATTCCTGTTGTTATATAGTTAGTATATTCGGCTGGACTCAGACAACAATAGGTTAGTTAGATTCACCCTACTTCCACCTCCACGGCTGTTGTGGTGTACTATTAATCATAATCACCTCCAGCTGGTAATTGCGATTAGAATCTATGTTATATAAGCAACATTAAGAAGGGCATTGTTCTACTGCAAGTCCTAACCTATTTCATATGACTTTTCAGACGTTTGTCGGATCAAAGTAATGCAATGTTATGTGGTGTTATTATATCACGATTACATATAGGATACCCGTTAGGCTATAACTTTGTAACAAACTGCATAATATTATGTCAAAATATTTGGATAATTCCCCTTACTTTCTGAACATCTCTGTGATTGAGGCACATTCACCCCTATCATGTGTTGTGCGTTTGGATATGTATGAACATGGCTTGCCTGTCGATTTCATGTAAATGTTTTTAAAAATGTACTTACTGAATTTTGCGATGGCGGTCGATTGACACTGGGATTACTTTTGAGAGGAGGAAATCTTGACGTACCCGGGTTTGAACGGGAGGTCATGGCCCTGGACCTCGAACCATTCGGAACCCTATAGAATTCTGAAAGAAAAGGATGTATAACGTGAGACAAAAGAAAAGAATTAAGTGCCTCAATAATAATGTAACTGAATCCAAATCATTCTTGGAAGTGGGGAGGATAGTCTGCTGGGCGTGATCTAAACACCGTTAACAGTGGCCCCAGCAAATTGTCGTCATCTGTCGCCATGATTGGTCATCAATGGTGACTCCTTTTTGAGTGATAACTCATTCCGTCATCTTTCGCCACTGTGTGTTAGACTCACATGGCATAGCAATTGCTATTCCTGACGATCTTGTGCTATAACGACGTCGTGTTCCATCTAGCGACATGGGTGAGCCACTTCACACAGGTTGACGAGGACTCACGACAATTTGCTGGGGCACGTTATTTGGCTAAAACTGTCAGCTGGACCTATCACTACTTCTCCTTTGACAGGCCATGATACAGCCATCAATGCTGAACAACCGTCGCTCATATTTCCAAGTGTGTACAGAACGTTGAATCAACGTTGCCAACTGGTTGATATGTATTGACAATTTTGGCGAACACTTATTCAGTGATATCAATGCTATCAACAACCACATACATCATATTAATGGCAGACAAACCCTTACATGCCCAGAACTATAGGAAGGACCCAATTTTTTCTCTCTGATATTATTATGTTTGAAGGTGATGTAACAGGTGGATATCTCCACATGGCATATGCTTCATATCACATTTCCTTGAAGCTATTGTGGTGGGCTTTATGCTAAAGTGGCTAGCAACATTCTACTTGTGAACTGCTGTAGTTGCCATGGCAACGGAATCAACAAGCATCTCTCTAGGTGAATCTGAGTGAAGACCTTATATGGCATATGTCAGTTTGTTTGATTGATCCTTGCCCCTTCTTTGATGCTTTATCACATAATACCACTACATTCCTCAAGACAAAAAAAAAAAAGGTATGGTCAGGACTTTTGTTTACATGTTTGGTTTGGGGAAAATATTGGTTATTATGGCAACATAATCAACAAAATCAGCGGGAAAAAATAAGACATTTTACACTATTTTCTCACTTCAACGGTTCAATTCTAACATATTTTCAACACGAAATGACATCTATTGCTTGTCCTACCAAGATACACCCCTTTTTCCATTGATAGGGTATGTTGCCATGGAAACTGGAGCCCATAGATGACTGGAACCCATCATCTGCAATATGTCTCATTTCTTATTGAATACATGTTAGAAATGGACTACTCACATGATAGAATAGTGAAAAATGTCTGTTTTTGTTGATTTTGTTGATTCTGTTACCATGGCAACCACAGCAGTTCACTACTGGAATGTTCCTACCTACTTTATAATAAAGACCATCACAATGGCTTCAAGGAAATGTGATATGAAGCATAGCCCATATATGGAGCTATCCACTTCTTATATCATCTTCAAAAATGACATAGAAAAAAGTGGCCCCTTCCTACTAACTCTTGATGATGGCCAACACTTGCTTCTGCCACTAGTTTCCAAAAAATGTTAGATGATTATTTTCATTACTTCATTCAAATTACTCTAAAATCCTTTCTAATGGCTGGATATGAAATATAAAGGCATAAAAAAGGAGCCCGTTGCAATTCGTATTGTAAACCTAATATTTCTATATCAAATCAATGGCCCTTTTAAGGATGCATAAAAATGGCAATTTTCCGACATTTTCCGCCACTGGGCACCTAGTTATAGAATTATAAAATATTGTTTTCAATGCAACCTTGATTCAACATGTGCATGCAGGCTATGCATATAATGGAATGATGAACGTTGAACTTATTCAAAAAACGTTTGGGTTACACCCTACATGAGGTTACTGCAGCCACCCCTGGTCAACGCAGTGTTCAGTATATGATCACGCGAGAAGAGTCTTGAGAACATCGCAGATAAGTGAAAGGTCCAATTGGGGCTCCCTACCACTGACCCCTGGGTTATTAGTCTACTTACAAGCCATTTCTTTAGTGAATTGACCGTTTTTTCATGCAAAAGATTTCCCCAATTTATTACTTATTTTTCAATAGTTGTTATAGTGATTTTTTCAAGAGTTTTGTCATTTGTGACACAATGTGCAAAAAGGGGGCTTAGTGCAGGGGGTTTTAAGACTCCTTCTCCCAGTACATGTCACATTTTTAGATATGTTTTCTGGGATTTTGTATTCCCACAAGTTTAGAGCCCCACTGCATCAGCCACCACCATCGCCCCCTAGGCTGTTGTCAAATCATGGATGACCACTGACGCGAGAGTCTTAAACTGACCTGACCAAAAACATCTCATGGGAAACTGCCTTGCCATTTTGCTATGTGTATGCCTATTTGCAACAACAACAAAAAAAGGAAGAAAAGAAAAAGACACAGAACCAATGTCTGCAGCTTCCAATGGTTTTCCATAACCAATATCCTTTCCTCATCTGTGATAAGTTATCTCTGTTTCTTTAACAGTGTCAGTACATAACAGTGATCCATATCAACAGTAGTCATTCGAGGGGTTTTATATATTAGAAACATTCTTAGAGGTAAAAACAGTACCGTGAGGGCCCTGATAAGAAGCTTACATCACCCCCTCACTAATGACAGGGCCCTATTTCACTTGGGGTGAAGTAAGTAGCATGGGACTTGTTGTATCTACAAAATCAAAGAGAGCAATAGCATGCCATTATGTAAATGTATTGTGGTGTGTTTTTCATGAGATAAAGGTTCAATCCATTAAGGATTTCTGCATCGTACCTCATCTCAGGCTATCTCCATGCAGAGTGTCAACACACGAGAAGGTATAGTAAATCCATGTATAACTTGTGTGTGTTTCCATGGGATAAATTGTCGATCCGTAAAGGATTTCCGCATAATGGGATTCGGCCTTGGGGCCTCAAGTCGGTAACTGTTGATAGCAGATGTAAAAATGATTCAATGGGGACACATATTGTGAAGGCTGATGGTTTGTGGAACACTTGTGTGAGAAGTGCTTGTAAGGTACTTGTGTTGTCGGTGTTTGTGTACATCATAACCACAAAAAAGACCTGATTGATCTGTTTGCTGGATTATTTTTCTCTCGTTGAACGTTATTAGGCCAATAAACCCCCTCTCTTTACTCGCCAATTGTTAAAAAGAAAACGTTAGATCACTATCGCATGGCCCCCTGGACATAGGCCACAGCCTTTCCAGCACTTGGAACAGGAGGCCATTTCTTAAGGTACTACGATCACTGACAGCCCTATGACTATAAATGCCAGTGCTATTCCTGCGAGGATTTTGGTACGACTTGAAGGGTCCAGCCATAGTGTGTTAAGCATCCAGATCATTCTCGGTCATTACTCGCCAGGATAACATATCACAATCATGAAACACGCCAAGATGACCTAAAATGTTGAGAGGGCACAACCATGGTTGGCAAAATGATACACATCACAAAGTACCAGAAATATGGCGAGGCAGGGTACATAATAGTTTATCATGAAGCCAAAATGGCTTGTAAATCACCTACCACTAGCCATTGGTAAGCACTATTCCGCTACTATCACTACATCCATCACAGTGTCGATGTTTTACTTCTGGTTCCATGTATTAATCCATGTAGGTTGATACGTTATGGGACTAGTCATAACCAACACGCAATGTTGGCAATGTGTATATGAATACTACATTGTGGTCTATGGGGTGAACCGTCGACATCTCCAGGCGAGGCCTAAAGGAAGTGAACAACTTAGGCCAAAGAATTAAATTGTAAATTTTTAGAGAAAAATTAATTTCAGTACAACTACTCGCAATGGATTCTTTTACGAGAAGCTCTGCAGCCAAAGTGAATGTTGATATTTCATCTAAACAATAATATGATTTAATAGAGAAAATCTGATGAGAATGAATGCATTAACATGCATAATTCACTATGTTAAAAATCGAGCAGCAAAAATTTGGCCTGGCCTAGGAAGGGATCAGGACGGCCATACTACTAACAGTGTGCTTGCCGTGACTTAACCTGATCCGCTTATAGGGACCCCTACCTACGCCTAGTGTAAAACAAATGCCAGTGCCCTATCCATTATAATTATATTCCTCTCTGAATTAAGGACAACGTTATAGGCCATACTAGCACCTGGCTAGATGAGAAAGAGTTCCTCATTATTTTGGATGTCAAGTCAGTGATCGCGATAGCAGATCTAAAAGTTCAATCTCGTGACTGAATGTAAACAATCATCATAACCGTTGGTATAGTTCGCCCAGTTAAATCAGAATAAAAGAAACGCATATCATGCATACAGATCTATGTCTATACAGCTGAATCTAGATTATAACTTGGAGCCTGTAGGCCTATGCAGTTATTGAACAAGTAACCAATGGATAACTCATGACGAGTGGGATGGGTCTAGACCCCTAAATTCTACAGGGTGACATGGCCATTTCTTAAAATCGACATGTGACATGGAGCTTAGTGACAAGGACATGGAGAATGAAAAAGTTAGTGACATAAGACATGACCTTTCCTTAAAATCGACATGTGACATGGAGCTTAGTGACAGAGACATGGGGAAATAGAAATTTAGTGACATGTGACATGGACTTTTCTTAAAATCGACATGTGATATGGGGACCCCCCATCTATACCCCCAGTGGGTGTTATCGACGGATAATGACACGAGGCCGTAGGCCGAGTGTTATTATCGTCGATAACACCCACGAGTCATGAGTTATCCATTGTCTACTTATTTTATACCACGAAACCAATAAATAATCAATATTATACCAATAAATTCAAGTTGAAAACAAAAATTATTCCCCCTCCCAGGGACTCGATGCCAGCCATTGTGTGTACACAGGTACATACACCTCGGCACCCGGCAGCGGACAGCGACAGCCCCGGTCTCGGCTAGGCTTGGCAGCGGCACACAGCAAAAGATTTCAATGCGTCTTACTGTTGTGTTTGTGTATAATACACCTCCTAGCCCGGCAGCGGACAGCGACAGCGCACATGGCAAAAAAAGAAGCTTCTCACGGTTATGTTTGTGTATAATACACCTCCTTGCCCAGCAGCGGCCAGCTACAGCGCACACGGCAAAAAAAGGATGCGTCTGGGCCGGGATTCGAACCGTGTACCTCACGCGGCTGAGCGCAACGTGCTAACCGCTAGACCACCACGTCTCCTCCTTCAGCGGCCGTCTCGGCTTGGATTGATTTGAACGCGTCCTTTGGTTATGTATACACAATCGGTACACACGCCTCGGCACCCGGCTAGGATTCCTTTGCTTGGTTTAGTTCTAGCCAACCACCTCTCGTCAGTCCCTGTGGCGCAGTGCATAGGGAGTTGGATTTGGGATGTGAGACTGCAAGTTCGATCCCTACCCTGGCCTGGAAAATTTCGTGGGTTTTAACATGTAACATATGACATGGGAGGACATGAGAGGCGTGCTGTTATCCTGGATAACAGCATGCCTTACATGGATAACAGCACACCTTACATGGATAACAGCACGCCTTACAAAATTGATGTTACAGCCTGTAGGGTGTGCAATATCGACAGATATGTGTATGGGAATAGCCACCAAAAAGCACTGAGTAACCAAGAAATCGTGGTATAAACCATGCTAACTACTTTACATGGCACTCAGCCTAGGCTTAATTGTATAAAAATGGTAAATTATTTGTAAATCATACTAAAAAGCATAATAGGCATACCCTAGGATTAAGCATAAAAACACTCAATCGTACAAAAGAGGGAGTATACTATCATATATTATCAAACTATACACTTTTAGTGAGGGAGTTGGCAGGATAGGGTAGAGGCACCCTTTTGGATTGAATCACATAACCAATTTGAAGAATAGGTTGACTAAACATGCAAACTAAGCTCTCATACTATTTAACAAATGCAGCAATCTGTTGTGTCTCAACCTTCACATTTCTATATGTGTCAATATGTACATCTTTGCTGATAGTTTGACCTGGTAAACCTGAATCCTCACATTACATTGTGGAAGTTATTCTTATATGACAATCGGATTGCACCGAATCCAGACACCAATTACACCCTGCCCTGGACCCAATTATATCATGATTTCTATGATTATGCCATGCATATTTAATTTGTGTTTGGTTTAACCAATATCTAAAATCTAGATCTGATCCCTACTCCATCTGCCAGTGGATGTCATCTTTATCTGAGCCTGCAGACTGTCATGTTAAGTCATTTAAAACCAAACATCTGAGAGTGTTTTGGAGAGGAGTATTGTATTAACTTAGATTTCCTAGTGTTACATGCTATAATTATGCCTTTATATTGTAAAGGGACTGACACACCACTGACACCTATATGTGTCCCCTTGTGATGATCCGCGCCGCGAGACTACCAGTGTAATGTTCGGTGAAAAGGGTCTAGTCTCGCAGGGAATCGAACCCCGGTCGCTGACTTCAAAGTGCAGAATGATAACCACTACACCACGAGACCGCTCCTACCCAGTCCACCTACTAGCTGTCAGTCACTCTGGTGGCCTAGGGACACCGAAACTCGGTTCCCTACAATATCATATTTCACATGGAGCAACGCATTATGTCTGTATCAATTAGATAACAGTCAAAATCTCAAAAAGTCAACATTATCTCTTAGGGGATGCCCCGCTACCAAAAAATGTCTAGGTATTCTCTTTTCTTTTTAAAGTTTGCTAACATGTGGGTAAAAAGTGAATTAAGGGTCTACATGTACCGGTATATGGGGCGATCTGGAAAAGTTCTGGTAAAAACTTTTGCCAAATCGGCTATTGAATGATGTTAAAAGGACACGTGAAGGGGCCTATCATGGAATCGTATCTTAAATATGTAGTTAATAGTGGGGGATCTACGAGAACTATTCCAATACAAAATGTGGAAGTAAAATGTATGTAAAAATAAACTGTTTTGAACTCCTCATACTGGTCGTTTTTCTCCTTCTTTCCTTTCCCTTTTCTAAGTACATGAAGGCTTTTTTTCACCAACATATTTGCGAAATTTGGATGACTTTGAACAATTTTACGAGAGTCGTATCAGACCTGTGTACATGGGATCTGTAATTTATAAGGAGGATGTGTACACTTGATGAACAAACTTGACAACAAAGCCACACAGGTGCTGTGCAGATCGCTTAATTACAAAGATGAAAAGTGTGATCAGGCTACTTGGTCTGAACGTCTAGTTTACTTATAACTGGTCTGGCATGGATTCATGTGTCACTGACTCATTTAGTTACGGTAACTGAACATAACCCTACACTACCTAGAAATGCCACATATTTCCCAAAAACTAAATTAAAAATAGGCTTGATAATGATAATATTATTGTAGCATTATTGAATTTCAAAAAAGACGATGTGCCGCTAGGGTCTGGTGCATCGAGGCCGCTTATGCATGGTTTCTGCTCGGGATATGGTTGGGCAACCTGAAATACCCACTATTTCCACACTGTAAAAACAGTGTTTAGGGATTAAACACCAGTGTTTATAAGTTAAACACTTGGTTAAACACTTATTTGTCCCACTTTTCTCAACACTTCTTTAGTGTTAAACATATTTAATTTTAAACGCGTTTAACTAGGAAGTGTTTAACCAAGTGTTTAAATGCTAAACACTTAAATACTTCAGTGTTTAGGTGTTTGAGAATAAGTGTTTAAAAGATAAACACCTAAACACTTCAAGTGTTTAGATGTTTAAATATTGGTGTTGAGAAAATTTGGTGTGTATCTTTAAACACCTTTTTTGCAGTGCATGTTGGCCATGTCACCTATCTTGTATAATGTATGGACATCATGCAGTATATAAATTTACCAAAGAGATACGCATGTGTTGACATCATAGAACTGAGATAGCATAACTGAATCAGCTGGGATGCAGAAAACCTTAATGGATTGAATCTTTATCTCACAGAATAAACATCACCATGATTTTACATGATGGTGTGCTAATGCTCTCTTTGATTTCATAGATATAAGAAGTCCCATGCTACTTACTTCACCCCAAGTGTAATAGGGCCCTGTCATTAGTGAGGGGGTGATATAAGCTTCTTATCAGGGCCCTCACGATATGATTTTCATATCCAAGAATGTTCCTAATGTAAAAAATCCCTTTGAATATCTACTGTTGATATGAATCAGTGTAATATACTGACAATATTGAAGAAACAGAGATAATTTATCATAGACGAGGAAAAGATAATGGAAAACCATTAAAAGCTGCAGACATCGCTTCTGTGCCTTCTTCTTTTCTATTTTTTGTATTGTTGTAAATAGGCATAAACATTTGGCAAAATGGCATGGCAGTTTCCCATGAGATGTTTTTAGTCACGTCAGTTTAAGCCTCTCATGTTGGTGGTCATCCATGATTTGATAACAACCTAGGTTTCTGTCAATTCACGTTAGAGTAAAATCATCAGCTGAACGTAGTCAGCCAAAGCAAGTCACTTTGGCTTAGTCTAGTTATATCTTGGCCTTAAGATCCTCTCTGTAGGCCAAATCCCACAACTTGTATTAACTACAGCTGGTTAACAGTTAGGATAGTGGGGGAGTCACTTACGATTATGATTGGTTATATTTCTTAAGAGTGTCTCAAAGGTAATCTGCAGTGGCCTCTCTATAAATCCAATGTGATTGTGATAATGTAAACCACAGTTATACCCAGGGTTGTTTCAGTCAAAATCACAAGAGTCTAGCAAGCATTCTTAGTCACTCTAAAGACCCACCTTGGGTTATATCATTATAGGATAAGGCCCATGTATTTCTAATCACAAAGATTTTCCAACCATTTTCAAGTAGTGGGAGCTGTGATACTAGCACCTGTTGCGATTTTCAGGTAGCCACTCAAGTCACAACATGCATGTATGAGATCGCAGAGAATTTGGAGGTCTAGTTTGCCACGTGGGATTCGGCCTCTAGGATTGAAAGGTCTACACATATATACAGAAGGTCCATCAAGTATGTAAGTAATATATGATGAATAGACTTGCGCGAGTTGGCTTCAGGGGGTGATATAAGCATGAGCCATAGACGAATGCTTATATGAACCCCATGAAGCCAACGATCAGATTATATTATGATCAGATTTTGAAATAGGTTATGGTTGGACAACATTGAAAGGAAATGTTGAATCAACCTTGAGCAACGCTGTCTGCACAAATCAACACATTGTTAACATTGAGTGCCACAAGGATGCCTCTGAGGGTGCTAAATATGAGTGTCCGTCTTTAATTGCTTAGATGAGGACTAAACAGAACATCTTCGTCTTGGATAGGTAATCCTGTATTGTTATTATGGAGGCTTATTGGAAAGCGTTATAATATATTGGTTAGGCCTCGCCTACACTACGAGCTTATAATGGGTGACATTACACATAATGTATTAGGCCGGGGGCTGATAGGGCCCACCATGCACCCCCCCACATCCCAACGTGACAGGTATTTTTCAGATCCTTAGGGTCCCCTAAACAAGATTCAAGATGTTAACATTGATAATCTTGGGATGCACTACCGGTTTTTGCTCATTATCCATGTGCGGGGTAAGACCACTTTTGGGTCAATTTCGGTACCCTGTTATTCAAGGGATACACTCCTTCCCAAAGCTCTAATTCTACCTCACCCTGTCTGGATCCTAAAGCTCTTGGTCTTGTTGGAAAGAGGACATAATAAGCTTTTCATTAAGTCCTAATATGTATTTTTAAGTTCAGATTTGAGTGTACCAGAAGGTTGGGAAGACGGAAGATTGAAATCACAAAGTTCCTTTTTTAACTGAAAACCTTTAAAGCACTCCAGTCACATGCATAAAACTTACCCTTATCACCCATCTAACCACAATATCTAATATAATTCCTGTAGGCCAAACCTGTCTGAGTAATATGAGACATTTTGCAGCATTCCTTGATGACTGTGACCCATGTTATTGCCACAGATGCGAAGACAGTACCTTGAGCCAATATAATGCTGTTCCATTTCAATAAACTCCCTCTTTATGTAAATGGATATTTTCCATGCTAAATATTTATCAATTTGCATGACTCTTAGGTTAAAAAGGGTGCTGATTAAGAATATGGATGTTTCTACTTCATAAGATTTAACGGCGAGGCTGTAAATGGCTGAAATTCAAAATGACCGACAATAGATTCAAATGTCACTTTGCATTACATAAATGTGCAGTCCAGAAAGTATCTGGTGTGTGCCCCCTATGAATTAGCTCACTAGTATACAATAGTGTTTTTGTTTTGTTGCAAGGTGGTGTGGTTGCCTAGCAACAGCAGCTTTGCATAGCAATCAAGCCTGAAAATATGTTTGAATGTGCATATCTTCATGGTTTCCTTTCAGCAACTTACTCCCATGATGTAAACTTGCATGTAACTCTTCTGTGACTTTCATCATAGACTAGGAATATAGGTGATAACAGGTTGCTAGGTTGTTTGGTGGCCTAACAATAACAGTTTTGTATAGCAACAGAGCCTAGATTCTTATCTGTAGGTACGTACTTGTGCATAGTCATAGGACATACTTCACTGATTTCAAATTGCATATAGCTCCCCTATGCACATCACACAGTATAAACATAGTAAATGGTTGCTTCGCCATGTGGTTGCTTAGCAACTGCAGCTTTACATAGAACCCCATGTCTAAATCTATGCAGATAGTCACAGATAAGTGTAAGCTCGCCTCAAGAATTTGTATGCACATCTCAGAATAGAAGTACATATAACAGGTTGCAAGGTTGTGTGCTTGACGTCAGTCTACCTTTTAAAACTATCTAATTGACAAAGACCATATGAGATAATGATAAAATGATGAAATATTTGCTACATCCACACCATGTATATATTTTGTATATACATATCAATGCATATATGTATCTCAGGTCCTTCATGATTACACAGAATTGTAATTCCTAACAACTGCCCCCTGCCCCCATGCCAAATTTCTGTAACCACTGTCACACTATCAAAGTTTACTAATGCTGGTACTGATAACATACATTTAGAATACAGAAGATTGGCTCTCAGTCTCAGTCTCATAAGGTAATGCATGTGTAATAGATTATCCCAAAAGCCTTGGGCAGCCTACTTGCCTGAAAGTAGGGGCAAGGTGGAATTTGCTTTGACCTTACACAGTGCAGGTTTCATTCACATACTAAGAAAATGAAAGAGAAGGCTTGGAATACAATTGTACCATTCTCAGTATATTCTCGCCTCTGTTACCTCCCGAGAGCACCAGGCCCAATGCTATCCATCCTTAGATATCTCTGAATATTATATTCTGGTTCAACTTCTTTCATTAACTCACAGCTGGGGATTATACTGCTGGACACTTGTGAAAAGCCACGCTGATCTGTTAGAGTTCATTATCCCCAGCACATATGGTGTAGTGAATTACTAGTTGACCCAGGCCATACTACTGAAGGCCACTGGCACACAGCCCTTTAGTATCTTCTACCAATCCACATCACTCATAGTGGATAGGGTGGTGAAATGGTCTAGCTTATAGAAGAGGGAAGTGTCATCCACATTGTATGAATTGCTCCTATCATATCTAGAAAGCACCTGAAGCTACTGTTTTGCTTCTGTCACCTCCACTATATCTGTAGTCTTCCTTTCTCAATGGATCATATGAAGATCATCTTTCTGCCTTTGACTATTGATAACCATCTTTTAAAGTAACCCAGGGTTTACTGCTCACCATAGTGCCAAGTCATCTATTGAATCTTTTGGACAGCTATCACAGACTTGACCACTAAGAAGTTTTAATGTGGCAGAGGAAAAAGCATAGTATATTGAATGGCTGTGATGGATACATAACTGGAAATGGGCAGAATACTTAATGGGGGCTTTATTGGAAGTATGACCACTATCAATCCCCTATGACAGATAGGCACAAAGTGCCAAGTAGTTATCAAGATCAAGCTAGACATCCTAGACAATTGGCTGGTGACCTGTCTGTATATTGGAGAAACAATACAAGAAGTTACCAGTCAACCATCCCCTGTTTTCACACAAACTCACATGGGGCACCCCAATGCTTTACCTGTCTCTCCTATACAGACTTTTGGAATATAAACTGTGATTGGGGATCTCAAACTCCCATCGAGTGGAGTTCAAGTGCACTATTCCCCAGTATCTGGGGAAAAATTATATCAGACATGGCCTACATGGGTACATGTCCTTAATACCTGCAGATTACCAGTAAAGAGCATGCTCCCTCAAGCCTGTTCTCTAAGTTGAGCTGTCATGAAGCAAGACATTCCATTTTGGGAGTATGTGTGCATGGGATAAATAAATGAGTTACAACAACCCTTACATCATCCAAACATACCTTTACTACCTTGTTCTGTTTTTATTTTGGCCAACATTTTCACACAACTAGACTGATTTTCTGGGATTGTTCTGATCTCTTTGCCAAGCCAGACTATCACTGATCATTTCATAATCCTAATGCTGTAGGTTTACTTTCAAAAATGATCTGTCATTTTAGGTCTGTTCAATGATCTTAGCACTCATCATCCCCAGTATTAAAGGGTAAGACAACAAGCCTTCTCTAAAATCCTTAGCCAGTAGTTCTTATCCAGATCTCTATTCCATTTAAACAATGCTCTAGCATAATAATGACTATGCTCTTTCCCAACCTACACTACTATTATGAACTGTATGTTGCAATTCATTCCTGAGGCGAGCTTACACTTATCTGTGACTATCTGCATAGATTTAGACATGGGGTTCTATGTAAAGCTGCAGTTGCTAAGCAACCACATGGCAAAGCAACCATTTACTACCTATGTTCATACTGTGTGATGTGCATAGGGGAGCTATATGCAATTTGAAATCAGTGAAGTATGACTATGCACAAGTATGTACCTACAGATAAGAATCTAGGCTCTGTTGCTATACAAAACTGTTATTGTTAGGCCACCAAACAACCTAGCAACCTGTTATCACCTATATTCCTAGTCTATGATGAAAGTCACAGAAGAGTTACATGCAAGTTTACATCATGGGAGTAAGTTGCTGAAAGGAAACCATGAAGATATGCACATTCAAACATATTTTCAGGCTTGATTGCTATGCAAAGCTGCTGTTGCTAGGCAACCACACCACCTTGCAACAAAACAAAAACACTATTGTATACTAGTGAGCTAATTCATAGGGGGCACACACCAGATACTTTCTGGACTGCACATTTATGTAATGCAAAGTGACATTTGAATCTATTGTCGGCCATTTTGAATTTCAGCCATTTACAGCCTCGCCGTTAAATCTTATGAAGTAGAAACATCCATATTCTTAATCAGCACCCTTTTTAACCTAAGAATCATGCAAATTGATAAATATTTAGCATGGAAAATATCCATTTACATAAAGAGGGAGTTTATTGAAATGGAACAGCATTATATTGGCTCAAGGTACTGTCTTCGCATCTGTGGCAATAACATGGGTCACAGTCATCAAGGAATGCTGCAAAATGTCTCATATTACTCAGACAGGTTTGGCCTACAGGAATTATAATAGATATTGTGGTTAGATGGGTGATAAGGGTAAGTTTTATGCATGTGACTGGAGTGCTTTAAAGGTTTTCAGTTAAAAAAGGAACTTTGTGATTTCAATCTTCCGTCTTACCGACCTTCTGGTACACTCAAATCTGAACTTAAAAATACATATTAGGACTTAATGAAAAGCTTATTATGTCCTCTTTCCAACAAGACCAAGAGCTTTAGGATCCAGACAGGGTGAGGTAGAATTAGAGCTTTGGGAAGGAGTGTATCCCTTGAATAACAGGGTACCGAAATTGACCCAAAAGTGGTCTTACCCCGCACATGGATAATGAGCAAAAACCGGTAGTGCATCCCAAGATAATCAATGTTAACATCTTGAATCTTGTTTAGGGGACCCTAAGGATCGGAAAAATACCTGTCGCGTTGGGATGTGGGGGGGGGTGCATGGTGGGCCCTATCAGCCCCCGGCCTATATAGGCCTAACCCTGATGATTATAAAAGCTCCAGTGCGTTGTGATGTTATTGGCCAATAAACCCTTTTGAAACATGAGTGTAAGTATTGCTTCGTTTGAACATAACAAGAATAAGTGTAATTCCCAACTTACGGAGAATGGTATGGAGATATCTCTATGAGTTGAAATGGTCAAGGTGTTATCCCATGGGCTTCAGAATCTCTGCATTTTGGTCTGTTGCATTATATTGCCCCTGATAGGCTCATAGGATGCAAGGACTGTTCAAAATACCGAACCACTCGGTATATTCACTTTGCAATAGGAACGGACATGCCAATGTGCAGAGATTTTGGAGCCCTATAACGCATCATTTTACTTTGAAGCGTGGAGTCAATATCTTGTCTGATTCCATGTTCTATACTTGCATTGCTTATCCGATCGCAACATGCACCTTTCGAATAGCTGTTTATAAAAGTACAGTGGAAAAAGGATATCGTCAAAATAACCACGCGATCCTCATCCCTACGTTGCCAGAGATCCGCCAGCATTTCACAGGGATTCCTTGTACATTTGTGTGCCACTGTACTGTCATCTGGGGATTCTTGTAAAAACTACTCTGTTTCAATGCTATACAATTACAGTGGTTCACTGAGGTTCCCTGGTAGATTCAACAGTTATCTTTTACAGCTTAGATAACGCCACACCTATATTGAAACTGCCTGCTCACCTGAATGCCCGTGTCAAAATGCACTATCTATATGTAATTCGTATTCTGAATCAAATTTCGCCCGTAAAGAATCAGTAAAATGTAAGTAGGATGTGGAAAATTGGAAATTAATTTCGTCTCTGCAAATACCAATTACCCTTTACCAAGTCAACTTTATTTGGTAGAATCACACTAATGCCTAGCTCTGCCCCAGATGCCATATGGTAACCTTAATTGCTCAAGGGATACGGGTCATGTGACCTATCAGCTCAAAATTTCATACAGTGACTAATCAGAGAACAAAAGTTGCTACGCGGTTTGCTGAGCCTTTGCTGCTCCTAATCCTGCAACACTCACTGGCCATTCCAATGAACCTTAAGTCTTAGGTTCCCTGTACTGTTGTTAGGCTAAGGTAGTTTGGATCATTGGTCATTGGTTGAGTCCATTATTTAGTGGGGTGGAGGATAATTACTCCTCCTTGTTATCAAACGTTTGAAATAGTCTCACATTTGAAGAAGTCTGAACATTACCTCTTTGTGGAATATACACCTGCAATGTACATTTTAATCATATACCTAAGTCCCACGCTGTTAGAGGTCCCGTGTGAATAAAGGTACATACGCGTGAAAGCTATAGGATAGGTGGCCAGAACGAAAACCAGCAAGAATGAAAAATATAAATCGTCTGGTCTCCAGTCTATCCGAAATGATATGAGTTAATTATGAAAAATCATTATTCAAAAGCAACCGATGTGTCTTCATAAATCTGAGACTGAGTGTGTGTGCTAGTGATTTGCCTACAAATTCAGAGGACGTAAACGAGGGATAGTCATGATATTCATTCACATCATAGCATCCTGTCAAGCCAGAGGGAGAGGTCCATCTGTACACAACTAACAATCAACCTACTTGGACGGAAACTAATACCGTTTACTTACTAGGAACTGTCCCTTTATTGTACACAAAGGTCTCACCTCTAGGTGTACCAGGGCCGCTGTGATCCATGGTGAATATATCCTCCAGGTGGGAATACCTTAATATCCAGGAGGTAAAATCCAATCACATGTATCACATAAAGGTGTGTCTTTAACACTTATAAAACAATAAGCAGGACACTGGCCATCTACCACGTCCACACAGGTCATCCATGGTGACTGTTAGGGGCTCCAGTGCCAGTTGTCCTCCTGAAAGCTTCCATCCTCCCTCTCGGACTTTGTGCCTGCTGGAGGGGGGTCTGCTCCAGTACCTAGAGGTGCCTATTCCACTACACTGCCCAATAACGCCCGCCTAAAATGATCACGAAACAAAGCCTTAGTCGGTGCCTGAATTGAGTACTTGACCGCTATATCTGACCACACACTACAAGGTACCTACAAATATTCTGAGTACATAATTTAATTTCTTGATTTGAAATTTTCATTTTGCCATAAGTTATTTGCAGATAATGGGCGAGGGTGAATATAGTGAATGCCTCTGTGGTGATTTTGGCATATTGGTGCGCTTTCTACTGTTCAATGAACTGCTGAAGTTGTAATTCATTTCGTAATTTGCACCACTGTGTACATTGGGTGATCTTAGGCACGGCCAATGCCTATAATTCCCAAATCTTAGCGCCACTGCTCCCAATACGCTGTTACAAGACAATCCTGTAGTAACACCAGAAACTTACGGGCACAGGTTCAATTTGCTACTGATACCCAAGCCGTTGTATATGTATAGTATATTACCATACATCATTTTGAGTTTTAGATTTCATTTCCTTCAATTAAAAACACCATGCATTGAATAATGTTTACGAAGAATATTACCAATGACAAAACGTATTGTTGTATTAGATGTGTCTAATCCTGCAAATGGGAAAGAATTAACTAAGTTCCCCATTGGATCTTATATCAGCTGTATATGGCATTGTGTATCGACCTGAAAAGATCACATTTGATATCACTATACCATAGTTATATACTTACTGGTATTGTTTATCATTGAATATATCTCATATGGTAGGGTTATATTGACTTCTATACCCAATGTTGCTGCTACATTATAAGTTCGGACCTGTATATGTCCATTCTGAAATCTTCTTTGATCCTACTAACCATTACTGTTGGCACATCACATATTCAGTACTGTTTAACGCATTTAAACAGGCTCTCGGCTTCTGTGAAGTGTACTTATATATTAGTCACAGGTTTCATGCCATTGCTTATGGCATAAACGGGAACAACTCATTTGCGATGATATCAAATCTGTGTATCAAACGATATCAGGAGGTTAATTCAAAACATCCTGGGATCGCAACCTCAGCAATCTTAGGAATTATTCTACCTTATCCTATTAAGTGATCTTAAGATTAGACTGCGTTCACATTTCCTAGCCAGCACTAAGATCGCATCAATCTTAGCCTCAGCCCTCCTACACTATTCCAAGAAGTACTGACTGGGCACAGGGGAAAGAGTCCCATAATAAAGGAATAGCTGTGGAGACACTCTTCTTCACAACAGTGTTTATACCATCGTTCCCCGTCCCCATATGGGCTAACAAAAGAGCACAGGGTGCAGTTGACCCCCGTACAGTATTCAAGAGTTGTTCCCATGAATGTATGATTTATGCTTGCCTATTAGAAGCATTGTGCCCTCCCCCCAGGACAAAGAGAGAGAAGGGAAGAATTACCTTACAGTGCACTTAACGCATGAGTACCCCTAAGAGCCCTCAAGGACACTCAGCAAACGTCCTCCCTCCCCTCTATATGTATGCAGCAGGCTATTCACTCTTTCGATCAGGAGTGTTCCCTGAAAGTGCTCTTGTACTCAGGTTAAACCACTATGCAATTCTTTCACTAAGATCGCAGTGATATTAGTGCTGGAAAAGGAATAGTGAAGTGATCTCAGGACTTGCTATTCCTGACAGGCCTGCAACCACTGCATTAGATAGGGTAGACTGGCCAGGTCTTATGATATGTGCCTACACTAAGATCACAGGGGTAGAAATCCCAGGATCTTTTGAATTAACCTCCAGTCTTAATTACAGAATATAAAGCTATTGCTTCTAAATAAGTGCTATGGTATTGTGTAGCAATTCTCATATTAATAGAATCCCACACCTAGGTGTTCCCTTAGCCAAACTGCTATGACAGTGACCTGTTACTCTCACCATCTATAAGCAATGCCAATACACGGGGAGCAAGAGAACAGGGATCAATCCACCCAACAAGAGAAATTCCATCGTAAATTGATTATATCTTAGCAAACGACACGACCAAACGTGGAGAGCCCATTTCCAAATACTATATGTTTGCACTGGCTGTAATCTCGGTATGTGCTTTTCTGCCTTTGGTCACTGTATGACTAGTGAGAAACTGATACAGTCATATGGCAATGTTGATCCAATGGCCTGCCACTAGTCTTTGACCATTAGTAACCCATTGTTGTGTAATAGAACTAGCTACCATGGGGAGGCTAATAGAAAATTGTTTTCATCCATAACTAATTCTCTGGTAAAAGACAAGTCGGGGGTGGGTTTTGGAATTTATAACCATAGATACTAGTCCAAGTAATCACAGGGCCGTAGGTATAAATTTGTGTTGGGGAATGAAAGACAATGATTTCAAAGGGAGGGGGTGAGATGTGACGCTGTAAATATGAGATGGTCTCATTATTGCGGCCCATCCACCCACTTCCTACACTAGTGAGTAGGTCTTCAGCCTGTACTACCCACTGGGCACATCAATGTTGATTCAGCGTTGAAACAACATTTGCAATGTTTGCATATCAACATTGATTTAGGGTTGAAATAGAGTTGAAATTGAAAGTTGAAACAACATACTCAAAATCAACTGTGATTCAACATCTAACCATCAGCGCTGATTCAATGTTTGTGTTTCTATGTTGACTCAACATTGTTTCAACAATGTTGAAACAACGTTGACAGTTGTTTTGTTGACATATCAACGTTGAATCAACATTGTATCAACATTGAAATCAATATTGTTGATTCAACATTGACAAATCAATGTTGAATCAACGTTGAGTTGACAACAATATTTCAACATTGATATGTCAACTGTTGACTGGATGTTGAAATGGTGATGGTTGACAACGTTGAAATACAAATATTGAAAAAGTGTTGAAAACAGGTTGATCAACACCATCAACATAACATCAACTGGTTGTCAATGTTGATGCAACATTGTGTGCCCACTGGGTATTCAGGCTCTAGGTCGAATCCCACATGGCGAAAAATCGCTCAAATATCTCTGCGATTTTGGGACATGCCCCAAAAGTGGCAAGGGTCATAACTACAGTAGGGTGTATGTAACACAAGGACACTTTTGCGTTTTCTCATCTACCCTTTGGGACATTTTGCCTTTGTTGATATTTATATCTGTGTGCATTAGTATATTCTCTGGTCTAAAATTTCAGAACAGTGATTGTGTTCTATACACACTACTCTGTAGTTATATCTCTTGCCAATTTGGGATAGGTCCCAAAATCGCAGAGGTATTTGAGCCATTTTTCATCATGTAGGATTCGACCTCATTTGCCGAATCTCAGATGGCGATCGAGGGTTGCAAAATCTCTGTGATCCGAGGGGCCTTTTAAATCCCCTACAGAGCCCCGTATAGAGAGCAAAGATCAATGCAAACTTGGCAGTACTCTTGGCCTAACCTGACTTTGAGATTCAGAATGAGTTGAGCAATTCTTGTATTCTAGCTATATAGATGCTCATGCTGCCCTTAGAATGAAACAGACAAAATGGTAGAGATGTGGGATATTGCCTATTGGTATCATAGTATTCAGCTACTGCTGCAAGTAAATCTCTAACCGTTTTGTGAGATTGAGTGAGTTTTAACTCTGTATGGGAGAGTGAAGTACATGTTTATCTAATATACATGTGATAGGGAATCGACAAAGCAGCGTATTTCATATGGCATTTTTCCAGTATACTCACCATCCTCCCTCTCCATTTCTGCTAAAATATCCTACGTTATTCTAAAGTAAAATTCCACGTATCCATTAAATGTCATTAATATCCGGGATTTACATTTAATTATAGGCTTCCTGGTTAAATCCAATCACTTGTTCGGCGGATTTGTAGAAGTAGTTCACATGATTTGTACGCCTCGCCATAATCATGCACAGGCACTCATTTGCGCACCATCCAAGGATTGCTGCCTGCTCCTAGAAGGTCATGCTATGTTTCAAGCACAAACTCCTCTGAACTTATGACGATTGTGATAATGCCTAACTCTGTAAGTCGTGTGGGGAGGTACCCCCTTATGTGTGTATGCCAGCAGAGCGGAACGACTAGTCCTATCTGTGGTTGAATTACTAAATGGAGTGTCAGACAAAGGCTGTACTAGGATCTCCAAATCATAGCCTTTAAGTTTGAACCGCTCTGCAAAGAGTTCCACATTATTGTCCTTTGGTAGGTACCGGTGGGCTATACACTAAGGGGGAGTGACAGGCCATGGTGAATGATCTCCTCTAGTCTGCCCCCCCCCACCACCACCACCATACCTCTCCCCTCCAGGGTGGTAATACCCAAACATACCGTGGAGGGTCTCGAACTAGTGGTCGAGGCCCGAGGGGCTCCCCATTGCTGGACCCTATAGGCCATTCATTGGCGAGGATCAACATTTTGATAGGGTGCAAAACGGCAAGAACCAGTCACTATTCGTCATGTTTTTCCATCTTCAGCCGTGCCAAACCCCTCTTATTGACCATAGAGAATAAGGTGCAGTAGGGAGGGAGGACTTCACTAACGTCGGCATCCCCCTGCCTGCTCTTGATAGGACTCTTTCTTGGCGGGCGAGAAGTTGGGTGGGGTAGGGTCAGGAGTCCTTGGCTACACGACCCCAGCAGAGCAATGCTAACTTATTTGTCAGGACTTAGCATAGTGTTTATGATAATCGGAAACATGTGAACTGGTATCGTGTAAATATGTACAGGTTGAGCCGAGCAAATACCAAGGTGTTTTACTGTAACGGACAGGCTACCCTTTCGGGCGTAACGTCCGGCAGTTTGTACGTTAGAATCAACACACTTGTGTGTGTTCTTCCATTAGCAGACAGGAGCAAAGTCTAATAATTGTTAAGAGGAAGGCAAACGAGTGGCTATTATGTTACAAAAGAAAACTCGCATACTTTGCTAATCTATACTGCGTGAAGTGTTGCCATTTACCTATTTGCAAAATACTGTACTTTAGTGGCAGTATGGCTTCTGTAGAGTCATACTATGGCATATGTATGGCTTAGGAGACAGGTAATATGACCTATAAGAAGAAAAAGCCATACTTTAAAGTGCAGACCTGACATATACCGACTTAGCTGGTTTAATTATCACACCAACTATTCATATCGGTCCTCTCGGGGGGCAAGTGGTACCCATCTGATAACTGCTATCAGTGATGACCACCGGTAATCAGCAATGTCCACGCCCATTGGCCAATCCGCTACCTCGCTATATATATATATATATATATATATATATATATATATATATATATATATATATATATATACATATATATCCATTTGTAAACGTTGGTGTGCGAAAGCTTCACGTAGCCTATAGTATATATGGCATGCTTATACGTGGTATTTTACACTATAGTTACACAATACCTATAGGTATTGATGATGCTATCAGAATACAGCGATACAATGTATGTTTATGCCTTTCTGATATAATGTTCAAGAATGCTTTTAAAAGAGAAGGCTGTTTGTGATTTTCTACGGCGAACAATCTGGGGACCCTATAACATATGAGATAAATCACAGAGCCCCCTCCCCTTCACAAAGAATTGTGTGTGTAAACAATAGGATATTGATCTGAGACAGCGCCCTATGGTTAAAGTAATAGGACAAGGTGTGATCCAAGACAGGAACAGGATCTTGAAAGTGAAGGCGGCTAAAAGAAATGTTGGTTCGAGGGAGTGGTTCAACCAATAGAACTGTGCCTACGTCCTTTTGTTGATTTGGAATTTGTATATATCAAGTAGGCCTATATCATAGGGGACAGTTTTGATCTTTTGAAAACGTGAACAAGATTCTCTAGGGCCAGATAGACATCAGACGAGACATGCCTATGCTCATTTTCAGCTCCACGGGCGAGTAGAAAGGTCAAATCCCATCTCGTTAAAATGGTCAGGAAATTACTGGTTACTGTGATTTAGCTGGAAGGTTATGGTCGACTAGAGATGGGCTTATTGAAACTATTGTGGTGGGCTTTCTCATGATGTAGGTAGAAGCATTCTATTGGTGACCTGTTGCGGTTGCCATGGTAATGGAATCAACAAAATCATTACAATCAACAAACAACAGAAATTCTTACATCAATATACATCAACATTAGAACAATATTGATTTGATATTCATTATTTCAATAATAACAATGCCCCAATATTGTGGGTGTTTATCACAAGCCTATCATATTGCATTGCCATGGTGACTGATATTTTATCAAAACTGAACATACCACTACCATGCAGTATGAAGTGGTGAAACCTGACAAACCATCAAGGAAAGGGCAATGAATCAATGCATCAATATAACTGACGTTTGCCAGGTTTGCATCCAGTCTGAGACTCCCCTATAAAGATGTTTGTGAATTCTAAAAAGATACAGCCCCTTTTTGCCATTGATAGGGCATGTTGCCATGAAAACCATTACTCATAATGACTGGGACCCATCATATCAACATCTTAGGCAGCAAATAGAAATCATTTCTTGCTGGATTGATGTTTGAAATGGACTGTTAAAGTGAGTTCACAGTAAAACATGTCTGTTTTTTTTTGTTGATTTGGTTGCCATGGCAACCACGACAGGCCATAAATAGAATGTTTCTACCTACTTTATAAGAAAAACCACCACAGTAGCTTCAGGGAAATGTGATATGAGGCATATGCCATGATATGAGGCATACCCCATGCTGACTTATCCACCTGTTATATCATCTTCCAAAATAATGATATCGCACAGAAAAAAATAGCCCATTCCAACCAGTTGGGGGCACGTAACGTTTAACTAAGAACCTCCATATCACACCCCTTAGAGTGATAACCATACTCTATATCACACTGCCGAGTAAATCACCCCAAATGGTCACATAACTTATGATAGAATCATTTGTAATGTCATTTTGAACATATCTGAGCACTCGAATTGGTCACCACTGGGGGTTATCACATTCGTCTCTGCCTCATGTGATAGCCCTCAGTAGTGACCAATTCTAGTGCACCTTTGTCTATGTGTGTTTTCAAAAGGATAGAAACTGTAGATTTGACTGAAATAGAGGAGCTAGGACACCTTTGCATTTGGTATATTCTTGGAATATTTCTAACAGTCCCGTCTTGCCGATCCCCCAAATAACAGGCCCATGCACTGCTCACGCAGTGGGATTTGACCTTATATCATTATTGTTCGCATATTCTGATTGGTAAGCACTACCTCTAACTTGATATCATATTATGATTTATTGGAGGTATGTCAGGTCCCACTGGGGACTATAAGAGTATGATAGCCAAATATTTTGGTCTCGGGACCAATATAGTGTTTTGAATAGGTAGATTCTCACGATATTGCCAATTCTGTTACATGACCAATGATAGATTAAAGGGAATAGAAATAAAGAATGACCTTGCCCGCTTCTTTACATACATGTATACATGTATATATTTGGGGCTTATTTCAATATTCTTGACGACAACCCAGGAGCTTAATTCAAAACATCCTGGGATCACGACCCCAGCGATCTTAGGAATAAATCAGCCTTATCCTATTAAGCGATCTTAAGAGTTGACTGGGTTCACATATCCTAGCCAGCACTAAGATCGCATCGATCTTAGCCTCAGCCCTCCTACACTATTCCAAGAAGAACTGACTAGGCACAGGGGTAAGAGTCCCAAAATAAAGGAATAGCTGTGGAGTCACTCTTCTTCACAAGAGTGCTTATACCATCGTTCCCCGTCCCCATATGGGCTAACAAAAGGGCACAGTGTGCAGTTAACCCCCGTACAGTATTCAAGAGTTGTTCCCATGAATGTATGATTTATGCTTGCCTATTAGAAGCTTTGTGCCCTCCCCCCAGGAGAAAGAGAGAGAAGGGAAGAATTACCTTACAGTGCACTTAACGCCTGAGTAGCCCTAAGAGCCCTCAAGGACACTCAGCAAACATCCTCCCTCCCCTCTTTATGTATGCAGCAGGTTATTCACTCTTTAGATCAGGAGTGTTCCCTGTAAGTGCTCTTGTACTCAGGTGAAACCACTATGCATTTCTTTCACTAAGATTGCAGTGATCTTAGTGGTGGAAATGGAATAGTAAAGTGATACCAGGACTAGCTATTCTGGACAGGCCTGCAACCACTGCATAACATAGGGTAGACCAGCCAGGTCTTATGATATGTGCCTACACTAAGATCGCTGGGGTTGGGATCCCAGGATGTTTTGAATTAAGCTCCAGGCCTCATTGGCCTGATATAGCTACCATATTCTCATTTATAGGGACATTAGAATAAGCCCCGTCTGCATGTCTGCACGGTCTCTCTTTCAGCCAGAAAAGATTCTGTTTAGTCATTATGATATGGCGTAGTTCTAAACAGGGGATTAAAACTTTAGTTGCGGCAAAAGTCACCCACCTGAATTTCCGCCTGGTGTAGCCATTCGTAGTATAATGTACAGCTGTTATGATGGTTACCCACTCAATAGTCACTCAGTTAGTATCCCACTACAGGATCCTACCGCTTTCTCCTATGAGACTATACTATTGGACACAATTATACAAATGCATTGCGCCTACCGTGTTATACTCACTCTCAAAGCCACTTAGCGGTTTACTCTTATTGAAATTACTTGGCCTTTGTCAAACAATCTTATCGGCGAACGAGGACCAGCAGTTTATACATGTATACATATTTCTGGCCGTGTCTTTTCAGTGATAAATTTTCAGTCATGTTACCATAGTTCTATATGTGACTGTAGCTATGCAGCTGCTAGTAAGCCGTATGTTACATAGAGGGTTGATCTGTGTTCATTCACATACCACCAACATCCCCAGGGATGTGACAACAGTGTTCTGTCAAGGATCAATCCTACATAACAGCCTCAGGCTGGGCACATTATAAAGATTTTCTTCTCCACATACACTTAAAACTGCCAATAGCAACATTTTGTTTTGGATTTAAAGGATTGTCCCATGCTATCTTTATTTTACAAAATATGTAAGAGCGATATATCAAAGTAAATAGAGAGTGGGGGTACCTTGACAGCTTTCGCTGGTAAACACAGGCCAAACAGCATATATTAAAAGATAGAGACTCATCGACTGGAAACTCTTAAGGCCGAATCCCACTACACAAGAAATGGGTATGAAATCCATGTGATTTTAAATATGAGCAAACCTAAGCTCTTGCCATTATTGTACATCACAAGGTTTAGCAAACCACCTTGGCCCTACCCAGATCTGATATGGGGCACTGCATCTCTGTGATTTTGAGTCTATGCACAATACTTGGCATGAACTCATTGTGATTTTGATCCTATTGCCATCAAATCTCTGTGAAATTAGCAGTAGGGCAGAGGAATCATGATGATACACTGAATAACTGTTTTTTCATGTAACAACAGTTCATATATTGAATGACATAGAGCAATATGCATAGTTTGTATGAATACTGGTACCTTAGGTAGCAGAGACATTTAGGGTGCAGACACTTAGGGTGCATGCAGGTGGACACTTAGGGTGCTAGGACATGTAGGGTGCAAACCACAGGACATGTAGGGTGCAAGGACACATAGGGTGCAACAGCAGGACATTTAGGGTGCAAAACAAACTGGTGTAGATTTGTAAACTGTAAACTATTCTGCCCCCTCAGAGTGTCTGCCCCCCCCCCCTCAGAGGCTGGCGGCCGGGAGTTGGCCTCCCGTTGGCAGTGATAGTGCAAATAAAAAGATTTGGAATTAATAGTGAACCAAATAATCATACTCCAAGCTCTAATAGAACTAGAAACAATTAAAGGGCTAAGGATACTGTCCCTAAGCCGTCCGTCACCGACTGACAGGCGTCAGTCGGCAGTTTTGTTGTGTATACAAAGATGAAATCACCAGCCTCTAGCCCTACCACTGATTTTATTCCCCATAGCCTTATACGCATAGAGATAAAATCAGTGGTGCGAGCTAGAGGCACGTGATGTCTGTTCAGAGGGGACTCCCTACAGACAGATGGGCTATAGACCGACTGCACCCTAAGTGTCTTGGTATTTTCACCCTGCACCCTACCTGTCCTTTTTGTGCATCCTAAGTGTCTGCTACCTAAGTGTCTTTGCCCCCTACATGTCTGCACCCTAAGTGTCCTTGCACCCTAAAGTACCTGTTACCGTTTGGATATGTGTGGGTGGAGAACGTAGGCCTAGGCCTACATTCCTTTAGCTACACTGCCATATCGCACCAGTCGAGGAGGGGGTATACTATGCATAGACACATGCATGGATCGACAGGTAGTTGGTAGAAAGGATTACTATGTTAGGGGGGATACTACTGCACAACCCTCAGGATTGACCAAAACAAGATCAAGATTACCCGATCAATTCACCTGCTCTGCTTCATCAGCCTCTAGCCCTACCACTGATTTTATTCCCCATAGCCTTATACGCATAGAGATAAAATCAGTGGTGCGAGCTAGAGGCACGTGATGTCTGTTCAGAGGGGACTCCCTACAGACAGATGGGCTATAGACCGACTGCACCCTAAGTGTCTTGGTATTTTCACCCTGCACCCTACCTGTCCTTTTTGTGCATCCTAAGTGTCTGCTACCTAAGTGTCTTTGCCCCCTACATGTCTGCACCCTAAGTGTCCTTGCACCCTAAAGTACCTGTTACCGTTTGGAATTGTGTGGGTGGAGAACGTAGGCCTAGGCCTACATTCCTTTAGCTACACTGCCATATCGCACCAGTCGAGGAGGGGGTATACTATGCATAGACACATCCATGGATCGACAGGTAGTTGGTAGAAAGGATTATTATGTTAGGGGGGATACTACTGCACAACCCTCAGGATTGACCAAAACAAGATCAAGATTACCCGATCAATTCACCTGCTCTGCTTCATGCTTGGGTGGAAAAGGCGACCCTGATTGTACAACGCTTTACTCCAAAGGAGCTGGCCGTGGGCAATACCTCACTCTTATTTCGACTCAGGGGTTTTGTTATTAAGTACCGTTAATTATCTTTAGGGACATATTGGACTGTTTTATATCCCATCTAATACGCTTGAATATTAGCGAGTTGTTAATGACAGTCATTTAAATGTTTTCCATATCAAATGAAGAGCATTCGGGCTATCTGACCCTTATGTGAATAGAGAATCATTCTAATTCTGTGAATCGTAGGTCTATTAATCAGGGCAATAGCAGTGATAACTATGCATCTTTATTTGATCTCCCATAATTCCAGCCACACTGGGCCTAAAGTTATATCTAAATCTTAATGATTGTTCTCCTACGATAACTACCGAATGTGCACTACGTATGTCTATACTGCTAAGTTTTCTTATACTACTGTTAATACATGGGATAGAGTGGCAAAAGGGTCCAAGAATTGAATTGAATTTATTGCACGGAATCGTCCCGATGGGACGTTTTTCAGCGCACACACTACAGTTGTTCAGGGATGTGGCATGGTCCAGTGGAGTAAGACAATTCCAGTGCATTGATATATGAGTATGAAACAATAATGAATGATATTAGTACCAAAACAATATTGAATGGGTAGAGTGAAAAAAAAACAGGGCATTTCTAGCTTAATGGCGAGTTGATTTGATTTAATAAACTGTCTGAATTTATCAGCTGCGTTTTTAAAATGTGACCTAGAATTTAAACGTTGTGTTTCATGATCTAGAGTGTCCCATAGGAGACAGCATGATAATATGGGGATCTTTGGTAAAAACTTGTTTTGGCCCTTCTTTTGGCAAACTTAACTTTCCTATCCCCACATGTTCTCACTTCCCTCTCAGCAGCAGCCTCGCCATTAACAGATTTTTCCACATGATTAGTAACAGTTGAAGATTCCTCCTATGTTCTAATGAGTCTATCGGCATTGTTTGTGCAGCTCAATGGTGGATATTTGCCTGATCCATTGAGCTGCACAAACAATGCTCAATAGACTCATTAGAATATAAGAGGAATCTTCAACTGTTACTCCTATGTTCTAACGAGTCTATCGAGCATTATTTGTGCAGCTCAATGGACTGTGCCAGGCTGGGCTGTAGCCTATAACTATACCATTCTTAATGCTCACCATACATACAAGCCTCTAGATGGCGACAATTGCATACATTATTCAATAAATCTGTAACTTCCATATGAAATTCCAACTGTGTTGTTCATTTGTAGCAGTACTTCACATTCGTCTTCCGACTTCTATCCTTACTTACTGTAGTTATGTGCCATTTATGTGACTATCTCATGAACGCCCTCCCTATTGTAAATCAAGTTCAATCAGTGAAGGAATTTATTATAATGAAACTGGGAGGATAGAGGTTTTGCATTGCAGAGGTATACGTCTTAAATTAGAGAGCCCATCGTATATCTCACGACTATACAATTCGCATACTATATAAATGTGATAGAAATAAAGTATTCGGTACATTAATTTTATAGTGCGTCGGGAGAACTACTCCTGGGAACCAGCGACTGTACCTGACATCTCCTGTGAGATGTTACAGGTGTAGCCTTCATTTACACCAAACTATATTTCACATGCAGAAAAGAAATCTGACCAACGTTTATGAAGGATGCCACACCCATTTTAGAACTACAGATGTCTTTCAGATGCGTTAAAAGCTTCCTGTGCCTGTCAGTTTCTATACCAAAGCCATGTACAATTCACTCACATAGTATACTGGCTTTGTTCTTTGTAAATGAGGTTGCTTTAAAACCTATTTATGAGTCTCTATTTCCTATTACGCCATTAACTTAGTCCAAAAAAAAGAAAAACGAACTCCAAATTTATGCAATGAAGCATGGACAGAACACCTTCCATCATTAACTTAGTGAAGCGTGGGCAAAAGTGCTTGCATGGGCACATAACCCAAATCCCCAGGGAAATAAACTATTCAGTACAGGGAAGAAGGAGGGGGCGTGCGCCCCCGTCTAAATCCGCCACTGCCCTCCCACAGCCCATTTTTCTATATGAGAGGATGTATACATTTAGAGAGAAGTCACATCAATGATGTGTGGTTAAGAAGATGGCCTGTTTGATTAGCATCTACTGAAGGATGGGAGGATAGAAGTTTTGCATTGTGAGCCATAGGTATTTTTTCAATAGGTGTGCCCTCATTCAAACTCTGGAACCCGTTGTTCAGCTTTTGTCAAGTACGTTCTGAATGCTACCTTTTATTCTAGAAAATAATAGAGGTGTTCATGGTTGGAAGTGATTTACTCTAAAGGTCTTCTGAAATTTATCCCACACTATAGCGGGTTGAGCTCTTTATCAGGTCACTGTTGGCAGGGATGCCCGGGGGCGACTCAAATCATTTCCACCGGGATGTGTGGTCATGGACTGTGATAATGGCGCAGACCCATAATGGCGCAGGCTTCAGGTACAAAAATATGACCCATATGGCATGAGGCTAGGAAAGTATACCCCTTTTGGATGCACTCCCCCCCCTACATTTGGAATAATTTGCACCCCTGCTAAAGTATAGGTAAATAAGATAGGCATTTTTTTTTTTTTGGGGGGGGGGCTAGGGGCTTGATTGGGGTACATGTATGTCCTTAAATGTTGTAATTAGCACTCATGAATGCTGCAGGGTGTACACAGCCATCCTGAATGCTGCAGGGTGTACACAGCCATCATGAATGCTGCAGGGTGTACACAGCCATCATGAATGCTGCAGGGTGTACACAGCCATCATGAATGATGCAGGGTGTACACAGCCACCATGAATGCTGCAGGGTGTACACAGCCATCATAAATGCTGCAGGTTGTACACAGCCACCATGAATGCTGCAGGGTGTACACAGCCATCATGAATGATGCAGGGTGTACACGCAGCCATCATGAATGCCAGTGGCGGATACAGGGGGGGGCGAACGGGCCTTGGCCCCCCCCCCAAAAAAAAAAGAAAAAAAGGAGGAGGAGGAAGAGAAGAGAGAGGGAGAGGGGATAGGAAAGGAGAGGGAGGCAGTTATTTGAATATAGGGTTCCATATACCATTAGAAAGCTTTGATCATCAGGAAATGACCTGTTGTGTTCTCTTATATGTGCAATACAAACTGAATTTCTTTCATGATTTTGAAATAATTATTTCTGTCCTCCAATATTCAAAAAACACCTTCCAGCCCACCTCCCAGAATGACCCTCAGTTCTAAATTGCACTTTACCCTAATGCCACATCATTGGAACTCATGCTTAATCTTTTGGAGAAAGTGCATAAGGTTGACACAATGCATGTACATTGTATCATTGTATATCACCAGGGTTCCATGTACAGACCAAATTGATAGTATCTACAGGCTTAACCTGGGTGGTTAGTTGCACATGTATGATCATTGATCCTAAGGGCTAAGTACATGTATGATGGACATTGTCCAGATGATCTGGGGTAACAGACAGAAGAATTTGTGCAAATTTGCTTCAGAATGCACCATTTGGTCACTAGATTTCAGTCTTTTAGGGTCATATCTCCCCCATCCCCCCTCAACATGTTTTATCACTTAAGCCCTAGGATCACATATCAGGGGAGGTCTTGCCCTCAAAACAAAATCTTATCAGGGCCTAGAAAATGTGTCATCTATTTTTAAAAAGCACCAGAATGCACCTTTTGTCCTGGCATTTTTCAAAAATTTTCCTGGGGTTCCCCTATACCCCACTACTTCCATCGCCATAACAATATACCCAGCCAGCACTTCATATTCCAGTACAGATCATTATACACTAAAGAAATTACCCTTTTCCCTCTTCAGGTGACACAATAATATCCTCTCCCCCATTCTCTTTCCCCAAACCTTTTCTTTTTCAAACTTCAAATGGTTCCAGAGCCCTTGATTTCTTTAGGGGAGTAGGGGTGATACCAATCTATATATAGTGACAAAATGCCTCAGATTTCACCATTTCAACTCTTAGATTTCAACTTTCTCTTGGGGGCTAAGCCCTTAAACCCCCATCCTTTCAATTATCAGAAGCTTAATACAAATGCCCTATTTCATATGGTGTTCAATGATGTACCAGAATGGAATATTTCTTGTAGAGATCTTCAATGCATTCTGTTTGTGTAGGGAAGGAGATATACAGGCCACCTATTCATCAAGAATTGTTAACATAAAAACTGATTTCACACTTAAATTTGACAAGACCTGAGACTTAATATGTTCAGTTAGAATGCATAAGAATGCACCATTTCAAGTCTAAACCCTCAAAATTTTCTTTCTAGCTTGACCTCTGCGCTTTGCTTGCGGTGCTCCGACACATGTAACACCCCTAACACTTTCACCAGGTCTTGCCCCCCCCCCTCTAGAGAATCCTGGATCCGCCACTGAATGCTGCAGGGTGTACACAGCCATCATGAATGCTGCAGGGTGTACACAGCCATCATGAATGCTGCGGGGTGTACACAGCCATCATGAATGATGCAGGGTGTACACGCAGCCATCATGAATGCTGCATGGTGTACACAGCCATCATGAATGCTGCAGGGTGTACACAACCATCATGAATGCTGCAGGGTGTACACAGCCATCATGAATGCTGCAGGGTGTACACAGCCATCATGAATGCTGCAGGGTGTACACAGCCATCATAAATGCTGCAGGGTGTACACAGCCATCATAAATGCTGCAGGGTGTACACAGCCATCATAAATGCTGCAGGGTGTACACAGCCATCATGAATGCTGCAGGGTGTACACACAGCCATCATAAATGCTTCAGTGTGTACACAGCCATCATGAATGCTGCAGTGTGTACACAGCCATCATGAATGCTGCAGGGTGTACACGCAGCCATCATGAATGCTGCAGTGTGTACACAGCCATCATGAATGCTGCAGTGTGTACACAGCCATCATGAATGCTGCAGTGTGTACACAGCCATCATGAATGCTGCAGGGTGTACACAGCCATCATGAATGCTGCAGGGTGTACACGGCCATCCTGAATGCTGCAGGGTGTACACGGCCATCCTGAATGCTGCAGGGTGTACACGGCCATCATGAATGCTGCAGGGTGTACACATCCATCGTGAATGCTGCATGGTGTACACAGCCATCATGAATGATGCAGGGTGTACACAGCCATCATGAATGCTGCAGGGTGTACACAGCCATCATGAATGCTGCAGGGTGTACATGCAGCCATCATGAATGCTGCAGTGTGTACACAGCCATCATGAATGCTGCAGGGTGTACACAGCCACCATGAATGCTGCAGTGTGTACACAGCCATCATGAATGCTGCAGGGTGTACACAGCCATCATGAATGCTGCAGGGTGTATACAGCCATAAGATAAAAGGGAGATGCAGAATGGGTATGGGAAGGGGAGGGGGGGGGGTATCAGAGCAGACTCACTAATTGTTAGGAGGATGAGGTGAGGGTATCCCCTGTATCATGTTTGTATCCTGTTTGCTTTGCTATTAGAAATATCATTGTATATTCATGCCCTAGGGTGGTCCTGTCATATGTTGGGAGCTAAGATTAATGATAAAGTTGATGGAAGGGGGTGGGTCATCAGGGGTTTCTTTGCCCCCCCCCTTCCCCCAAGGTAAATATCACACCCTTTCGGTGTGGTCCCCTGAGAAACATACCCTTATGGGGCGCGCCCCATCACGCCCTATAACCTGAAAAAGCACCCATATCACGCCAAATTATGACCACACATCCCGGTGAAAATGATTTGGGTTGCCCCTCCCCCCCCCCGGGCAGGGATGGCAAAACGGAGTTTTCCTATTGTTTTACGGATTACTATAGTTCTACGGCGTTTTACTATTGTTTACGGCTTAATCTTGAGGTACTAATGGGTCGTCCGACTGAAAGGTTATCTCCCCGGGTATCTGCCCTTCATGTAAAATCCCCAAGGAATGAAAAGAAAGTTCTTACAAAGAGATATGGGCGCACACATCTATTTATAAGGATTTACACGAACTACAAGGTCGAATCCCACTTGGCGAAAAATGGCTCAAACATCTCTACGATTTTGAATCTCTTGCGATTTTTGGACCTTCCCCAAATTTGCAAGGATATTACTACAGTAGGGTGTATAGAACACAAGGGCACTTTTGCATTTATTCATGTACTCCTTGGGTTATATTGCCTTTGTTGATGTTTATATCTCTGTGGATTATGTATTTCCTGGCCTAAAATCGCAAAAAAAAGTGCTTTTGCATTTATTCATGTACTCCTTGGGTTATTTTGCCTTTGTTGATGTTTATATCTCTGTGGATTATGTATTTCCTGGCCTAAAATCGCAAAAAAAAGTGCTTGTGTTCTATACTGTAGTTATATCCTTGCGAATTTGGGGAAGGTTAAAAAAATCGCGAGAGATTCAAAATCTCAGAGATATTTGAGCCATTTTTCGCTAAGTGGGACTCGACCTTCAGGAGTGGGCACATAACGTTTAATCAATGTTGATGTGTGTTGGTAATATTCATCAATCAATCTGCTTTCAGCACTTTTTGCCATTTCAATTTTGCTGTCAGACATCACCATATTAGACCCTGGGGTTTCAACATCAGATCAATGTAGACATATCAACGTTGAAATATCGTTCTCAGTTAATATTGATTATACATTGGTTTTGACACCATTGAGTCATCTGTGTCAGCTTTCAAATTAAGCCATAAGTTTGCCTACTGGGACCCTGCGTTTTCTTTTTCACACGCTGGGCTTTGGGTATAGAGGCCCCTATCTCACGAAACCCAGATAGTGAAAGATTCGTTATACAGATTGAAAATTCACAGGTTCAATGGACAGATTTCAAGTGAATATGTCTGTGGAGAATCAAGTTTCTTTATGACCCCGTGGAGAATGCCCCTGGCTTAACTAAAGTGTCGCTCGTTCTTTACATGATATAACCAAGTTAATAAAATCGGAAATAGTTTTAGGGCACATTTGTCACTAGTGATCATCGGCATGACTCGTGTATACGTGACACTTCCGGTTGCTGACAGGAATGAGTGAATTAATTTTCTGTGATCCCGGATCCCGAGTGTAGGCGGAGTTCCAGAAGTACTGAGAATGGCGTAAGTGAGCGAGACACATGCTTAGGGATCCAGCTATAGAGCTTGGGTCGCTGTGCCAGTAGCTGTGAGGCATCCTGCTGATGATCCTAAGGTCTACCAGCATCTACCAGCGGTACCCACCGCCTGATAATCTCCTTAATGACAGCATCGTGTTCTATTCAATGCAATCAACTTTTTTCTGGGTCGAGGCACCACTAAACGATCGGTCTGCATCACAGCGGCCTACCTACACTAAGCCAGCGAGTTACGCGCGGGCAGTAGGTTGGTGTATCATGACAATAAATGAGCCCGCATCCTATGAAGTCTGTGAATAAAGACATATTGAAAGGCCAATATCTGATGGGAATAGTAATCACTGATAATCCTAGTCCACAGCTAGATTAAGACTGGATGCTTTAGTTAGTATCGGACTTCATGTCTGGTTGGAATCTAGATCTAAGTCTATTGGGCCCCATAACGAAGACTTTATCTTAGTGACGAATCTATGGACAGCTGATAATACAAAGCACTGCAGAAATGTGTCCCATCTATGTACATACATTATTTATGGCGGTGGTCGCCTTTTAAGAACTGTGGGAGAGGAGATCATTTTGTTGGATCCTCTTGGGGGCGGGAGGAATTCGACCCCTCATAATGATAAAGGCCACTTTTCTCGAGCACATGTATAGGCTACCTTCTCTCAATGACTTCGAAATGAAATACTGCCTTGCAAATAATCTGCCAATGGATTCAACCTGAGAGAACACATCGTGAGATTCCTGGCAGTATCACGCCATTGAAACATGTTGTCGTACATCGGAATTGAAACATTGTTTCACTTGTATGTTATCCTTCGCGAATTCATATCAAGAGATAGCGTAGTACTACAAATCCTTTCGTCTGGGAATTCACTTTGAAATCCTGTTAAATAATATTCCTCACAACATTTTATCAGGAAACAGAAACAGGATTGCCTTTGTATGTGTATTATGTGAGTAGACTTCTGGAGACACGAGGGAACTCTGTGATCTAAAGGTTGAAATATGACACGTTCGCATAAAACATCACTTGAATAAAAGAATAAAAGACTGTAGTTGAGGAATTTCCATCACATACATGATTGTATATAACATTAAACAACATAAAGAGGTAAGATGCATCGAGGTCCCCTTATACACAATACAAGAAGCAAAGAAAATCAGCATGACTTTCATCAAGTTGCTATGACTCAAACTACAACATTTTAGGGTCATGTGTGATGTTCCAAGCTCAAAACGATATAATCTGTTATCACTGAACATGACATGCTTCTCAGTTGGTCAGGCATGAGAATGAACATCAAACCGATTTGATGTCTACGCCCGGAGGGCATTTCTTGATGATGTTAATCAACACTGTTGAGAAATGGGCTCCTGGCATTATTACAGATGCCCCTATTTGACAAGCACTACGTTTTATCTCAAGTTGAATACTGAGGCTCCATAGGTTTAACCAAGGAATCCCGTATTGCATACCCCTATGCAATGACCCTATCCTGTATTTCACGGCATGCATTGATTAAATCATTATTTTGTGCCAAAAAATGGAACATTTCTACCTAAAAGGTCGAATCCCACATGGCGAAAAATGGCTGAAATATCTCTGCAATTTTGAATCTCTTGCGATTATGGGACCTACCTCAAATTCACAAGGATATAACTACACTAGGGTGTATAGAACACAAGGACACTGTTGCATTTATTCATGTACTCCTTTGGGGTATTTTGCCTTTGTTGATGTTTATATCTCTGCATTATGTATTTCCTGGCCTAAAATCGCAAAAGAAGTGCTTGTGTTCTATATACCCTACTGCAGTTATATCCTTGCGAATTTGGGGTTGGTCCAAAATTCGCAAGAGATACGAAATCGCAGAGATATTTCAGCCATTTTTCGCCATGTGGGATTCAACCTAAAGCAACATAAAATAAATGAGATAACCCTCACTCATACCAATTATTCTCGTGAACCTTTACCATTATATCAGAAGCGATGGCTCTGTTAGCCATACCCACCTCCGGAGATCTGAGCAGTGGACCTGGAGGTGATAGACCTTGAATCCACTGAGCTGCTCGCACTAGAGCACCTCGACTCTGGGATGGTCCGGGGCAGGGAGCGTCCAGTTGGGGGTAGTGAGCGTCCAGTGCCGAGCCCTCCTCCACCTCCACCGCCACCTCCACGGTGAAGGTTAAGAGGGGGAAGGTTCCGAGGTGTCCTATCCATTGTATGGTCAACTCAGCAACTTTCTTTGTTGCTAGCACCTGTATATCGTATCAAGAAATCAAGGGCTTATCCAATCCTTCAATAATGGCCCAGTAGAATGGCAAAGTCGTAATCCGTCCATATCTGGTTACTTCCATCTAGGCAATCCATTCTCAGGTATAAGAAGCTATAAGGATTATTCTAAGCTACAAGTTCCTCCTTCGAAGTAATAATTCCATAGGGATGTAAATGCTTGCAGTATGGAAAATGAACGACCAATTGAAGTCAGTTCTATGTCCAGTGACTGAATGTATAAAATATAAAGATGAGGTGATGATTATAGAGCAGGAGTTTTTCCTTATGTATATGACCACTCCTGTATCATCGATAGCTATGTTGTGATACAGTATACATATCTACTTGGACCAGGCGGTGTATTACAATACCTCGCATACACAAGGCCAGTGGGTCCAGATCAGAGGTCGGATCAGCGATACTTAAGTATAGGCATTATGTAGCTAAAGCTACTGGCTGTGCATATTACAGACACCTCGTATTATGTAGCTTAATAAGAAAATAGCCTGTGGCGCCCGATTTAACTCGAAGGTTTAAGACCTTGCTTGGAACAGGCAGCAACCAAAAAGCCTTGTGCTCGACTCATGAGCTTTTTTTGAAGTTGTGCCAGAGGCAGAGTAGCGTGCATAGTATAATACTTGCAGCTAACACACACACACACACACACATGCATATAACCTCTCCATTGCCTTCCTTCAGTGTATAACCTCACCTGAGGCCGGAACCTTCACCTCCATTATGGTTAGCCCCTGTTTTACTAATACCACAGCAGTGGAGATTTGTATTGGTTTTCCGACTTAGAGTTAGAACTATACACTACTTCCTCTGCCAATCCTTCATTTCCGAGGGCAGAGGCGGAAGAATCAAATCTTGTTGCGAGGGGCATCTGAACCAAACTGAATCTTCAGCCTAAGAACGCATGCACCTATATATACTTATATAGGATTTGTATTGAACAGTACCTTTGGTGACTTCTGCAAGTTTGAGATCCAGTGCCTCCCGCGCCTCTACTTTCATATAGGTCTATTGCGTGAGGTAGATTGTGGAAAAAAAGGTCTTACACTCCTCCCATCGGCTTCAACGCTCTAGTACTAGCGGGTTGAATCATCTTCTATACCATTCCGGTCCATACCTGTTCCACAGTCCACACCCGACGGGACAGACAGAGCCCCTGTGTGCCCTGCATATACAATCCTGAGACATACTCGAGACATTCTCGTGTCATGACTTGTGATGCCACCGAGAATTGTACACGTTCACTTCACAAATTTTTTACTCATGATTTCCACAGGAAAAGAACGTGTTCATAATTCTCAAGGAACTCCTGTGTCTTTCTCATGTCATGGCACATACCCCAGATTTGCCCCAGTTAAACTTGTTCATCTTTTGGGAAATACACACGTTGTAGACATATGACAATACTGACAGTACAGAGTCGTCATCCTGATGACTCAGGTCATCAGGATGATGACCTAAAGTCGTCATTTTGACTACCTAAAGTTGTAATTTTTAGGTATCGTCAACTTGAGGACCTAAAGTGGTCACCGCTGACTAGTTTCGGATCTTCCATGTTTTCAGTGCAGGCGAGTCCTCTACCACAAAGCCACTTCTCGGTACAGTATCTATAACCACGGTGCATAGTAGTAATCCTGCATCCCTTCCTCTCAGAAATACTTGCTTCTAAATGCATTGTCTAGCTATATAAGCCTTGTCATTTTTTATGATTCACCCCCTGAGTTCATATTATAAGTAACTGGCCAGAATACTGCCACTCATGTAATTGCAACAAATGTAATGGTCATCTTCTTTCGTTAGGAAATTTTAGATTGTCTAAAAGATATAGACACTTCTAAATCATCTGCACTTGATTACTTACCATCCAATATATTTAAAGCAGCAGCATTGAAGGTACCAATGAAATTTATAAAAATTATCAGATTATGTATTAATACCGGTAAGATTCCTGACGCTTGGAAAATAGCAATAGTCACCCCCCTCCCCAAGGGTGGAGACTCATTGAAGGTGACAAACTACAGACCCATTAGTGTGTTACCCCTTCCGGGAAAAATCCTGGAAAGACTTATACATACGGCTATATCGTTGCACTTAGAAAGATACGAAATTTTAACACAAAATCAGGGAGGGTACCAGAAATCAAAATCCACTTTGGATACAATTTCAAAATTAGTAAATCATATTTTAAGTAACAGAAACAGGGGAAATATTACATTGGCAGCCTTTATTGACATAAAAAAGGCGTTTGATTCCGTCAATTACTTAATATTACTAAAGAAATTGGAAAATTATGGCATTAGAAATAGAAATTTGACACTTATAGAGAATTACCTTTCTAGGAGGCAACAATGTTCCATAGCCAACCATGTAAGATCTGGTACAGCAAATTTGTCTTGCGGAGTCCCTCATGGCTCAATTTTAGGTCCTTTATTCTTTCTATTATATATAAATGACTGTATAAAACTGAACGACCGACATGAAACTTTACTATTTGCTGATGATTCTGTACTGTTTGTATCTGGAAAGGATTTTAATGCCTTATGTGATACACTTTCTAATGCTTTAAATAGTTTTTACCAGTGGACTACGATAAATAAGTTAACGATGAATGAGTCCAAGACAAAAGTCATGTTATTTGCCTCTGAGATAAAATTAAAAAAACTCCCCAAGCCCAAAATCAAGTTAAATGGCAAAACCCTGAAAAATGTTATCTCATATAAATACTTAGGTGTTATACTTGATCAAACGCTCAACTTCAATATGTACGTCTCAAGTATCATCAGAAGTGTACGATATAAATCATTCTTATTGTATAAAGTGAGAAAATGTTTGTCTATAGAGGCTAGATTAAGAATTTACAAATCTCATATTCTACCGGTAATAGATTATTGCGATATTCTCTACCATGGTGCTAAAGAAACATTAATTGGTGAACTGCAAAGGCTGCAAAACAAATGTATAAAAACTTGTTTAAATGCTCATATCCTCACTCCCACACAGTACATCCATACTCAAACTAACCTCCCTTTATTGAAAAATAGAAGGATGTATCACTCGAAAATCCAAGGTTTCAAAAGGGCAAAAAACCCTGAATTTGTAACAGACAGAGCTAGAATTACTAGATTTTCTTCAGCACCTGTATTAAAATACGACCATATTAAATTGGTTTCGTACTCTCGCAGTCCTGAAGTATTCTGTGGGCAGAGTTGGAATGCACTCCCTCCAGAAATTAGAAATATTCTTGATATAAATCACTTTAAGGCTGAGATGAAAAGGGATCTTTTGAGGCCACTTGCTTAAAACTCAAAACAAATTTGTATATTATATGGGGTAAAAATTTGGGTTTTAACTTTGGGTTCTTCTATTACTTTTTTTGTTAAATTGGGCGTGGGATATCAAAGTGATTTAAATTATAAATGAAACCGCCATAACATATGATACTTGCTCAAAATATGAATGTCACTGCTATATATATTTATAGAAATTATGATTCAAATGGTATTGCTGTCATAACAGGTTCTGAAGGCAATGCCATAACTTATCAGCCTAATTTATGTATCTCTTCCCGGGTGTATCACATCATACATATCTATTTCAACAACCTGTTATAATTGTATTATAATAAGTTAACCATATTGTTGATTACTGGACTTGACTTACAATAACGAAAATGATATTGATGTCTACCGGTGAATGAAACCTCTGTGTACTTCGACAATGATGAATTGTTTGGCTGAATAAAGTTTAAATTTGTTCAAAAAAAAATAGGAAGTCGTTTCAATGTGAATAAAAGTGGCAGATCGAACTAATTTAAATTGCATTTACTCTGGAAACACATGTGGATTGTTTTATTCTGGAATAGAGAAGTCAATTGAAAGGGTATTCCTTTTAGTACACTATAGGTCGAATCCCACATGGCGAAAAATGGCTAAAATATCTCTGCGATTTTGAATCTGTTGCGTTTATGGGACCTACTGCAAATTCGCAAGGGTTACAACTGAAGAGTTTGGTTCCAAAACGCAATAAACACCATTTTGGAAAAAATGGAGTTAATATTAGAAAACAATAGTTTTGGGGTGAGTGAAAAAATGTTGCAAAATCATTTTTTTCCAAAACAGTCACCATTTGGCACCTAGGGCCCACCTAAAATCTACTTTTTTTTTCCAAAATGACATAAATCCCACACCTGTTTTGTTCCAAAATGCAATCAATTCACTCAGGCATACATTGTCATGATATGCATGTTCATTAGTAACCTTTTTTCCATGGATTGAATTATCTATTCATGTCATATCATTGTGTTTTGTAAGTTTTTAAAACCCTTTTCCCAATAAAAAATCAACTTTGCTGGTGAGGAGAAAGGTATATGGATGTGAAAGCTGTTGCGCTGGATTTATTGTGTTTTGGAACAAAACAGCATGGATTTATTGCGTTTTGGAACAAAACAGGATTTATTGCATTTTGCAAAGAAATATTGTGATAAATCACCATTTCTCTGTGAAAGAACCATCAGTGTTAAAAAAGTACTTGGAAATGTTTCATTTATATCCAAGTAAATGAGGAAAGTCAAGTATAGAAAAGAAAACTAACTTTTGTGGCTATTATGTGGATACAAAAAAGAAAAATGTTGGATTTATTGTGTTTTGAAACAAAACAGTTTGTGGATTTATTGCGTTTTGGAAAAAAATGGGATTGAACCACTTAATTTATCCATGAAGGAAGACTCAGGGATTTCAAAACGAAATGTGGAGATGTTTTATTTATGGTTCCCTAGATATTGGAACTCACGAAAGTAGCCACCCCCTCTTCAATCTTTTGGAATGATAAATGTCTCATTATCTCAAAACCCCCAAAATGGATTTGTTGCGTTTTGGAACCAAACTCTTCACTACAGGAGGGTGTATAGAACACAATGACACTGTTGTGTTTATTCATGTACTGTTTAGGATATTTTGCCTTTGATGATGTTTATATCTCTGTGAATTAAACATTTTCTGGGCTGTAATCGCAAAAGAATGCTTGTGTTCTATACACCCTGTTGTACTTCTAACCCTTGTGAATTTAGGGAAGGTCTTATAAACGCAACAGATTCAAAATCGCAGAGATATTTCAGCCATTTTTCGCCATGTGGGATTCGACCTTATACAACTATCATAATACATGGCGTAAATGTTGTGCCTCATGCGAGAGGATAGCCTACAAAATAAGTTTAGTGGAAAGTCACTTATGGAATCGAAGTCTCATAAATATGAGTTGATGTCCTCGAATATGATATTTGCTGATATCTATCAAAAAGGATCTTTACTACCTTTGTGAGGAAATACCCTTTTATTTCTTAACCATCTCAGTATAATCTGAGGATCTTGAAAAAGGGGAAAGGGGGCTCACCATTGACAACTTTTCCGAGAGACATTTTAGGTAAACATTTGAACAATAGGTAACAGTTACTTTAGGGTGCAAGGACACTTAGGATGCAGACATGTAGGGTGCGAAGACACTTATATATAGGGGGCAAAGACACTTAGGTAGCAAACACTTAGGATGCACAAAAAGGACAGATAGGGTGCAGGGTGAAAATACCAAGACACCAAGAGGGTGCAGTCAGTCTATAGCCCATCTGTCTGTAGGGAGTCCCCTCTGAACAGACATCAAATGCCTCTAGCTCGCACCACTGATTTTATCTCTATGCGTATAAGGCTATGGAGAATAAAATCAGTGGTAGGGCTAGAGGCTGGTGATTTCATCTTTGTATACACAACAAAACTGCCGACTGACGGCGTAGGGACAGTATCCCTAGCCCTTTAATTGTTTCTAGTTCTATTAGAGCTTGGAGTATGATTATTTGGTTCACTATTAATCCCAAATCTTTTTAATTGCACTATCACTGCCGACGGGAGGCCGACTCCCAGCTGCCAGCCTCTGGGCGGGGGGGGGGGGGGGCAGACACTCTGAGGGGGGCAGAATAGTTCACAGTTTACAAATCTAGATCAGTTTGTTTTGCACCCTAAATGTCCTGCCATTGCACCCTATGTGTCCTTGCACCCTACATGTCCTGTGATTTGCACCCTACATGTCCTAGCACCCTAAGTGTCCACCTGCATGCACCCTAAATGTCTGCACCCTAAGTGTCTCTGCTACCTAAGGTACCAGTATTCAAACAATAACCCCCCCCCCCAAAAAAAAAAAAAAAAAAAAGAAGAAGAAGAAGAAGGGGCATGCGACCCGCTCACCCCTACCTCTAAATTCGTCATTGTCGTCAGAATTTAGTATATGGAGATTCTGTGATTTATACCACCTCTGGAATTTCGATTAACTATATGATCCAGCTGTTTCTCTAGATTATTGTTTGATTTTTTTCTATTCTTTGATACAAGGGCAAACAAATCTTACTGGCCAAAAAGGTCAGTAGTCTAATAAGTGGATATAAGAAGTGGGAGTTTTCTACTATTCCAAGATTTTCCCGCCAGGTGGCCAATACTGTGACGCGCCCATTCAGCAAGTACATGTATTACAATGTGGTCTGCTAGCAGCTCAGCGTTTTGTCTCAATGTATCCCGACAGGAGCGCACGCTTTGTACACTGGCCCAGGAGGGCCAAAATTTAGAAATAAAAAACAAAATGAAAATGCAATGAAGATAGAAAAAAATTAAATTGCAAACTCAATGAAGAATGAAAAACAACTATTTAAAAATGCAATGAAAATCAAATACCATTCACAAAGTCAATGAAGAATAAAAAAAATCAAAATTGAAATGAAAATAAAAAATCAGATACCATTCACAAAGTCAATGAAGAATGAAAAACAAAAATTCAAAAATGAAATGAAAATCAACAAGAAAAATGTTGCAAGGACCACGGCTAGGAGTTGCCACTCTGTGGCAGACATGTGACGTCACGGCCAACGTATGACGTCACAAATTGTGTCACAAGGTGACCGTGATGTGACTGACAAACCAAAAAAATAATTAAGTTGCTACGGTCGCTGCGCTCCCGGCTGCTACGTGGCAAGCAACTCCAAAAAATCATATTCCATTCACAAAGTCAATTCACAAAGTCAAATACAAAATCAATAGTCAATGAAAAATGAAAACTCAATCACCATCCAGTTGCTGTCAACTGTCAACTGAATGATGGGAGTGTCATTCCCCTACTGACGCACTCCCCTCATTCCCCCACTCACTCACTCACTCCCCTCATTCCCCTACTGACCCACTCTCCTTATTCTCCTACTGACCCACTCCCCTCATTCCCCTACTTGCCCTCTCTCTCATTTCCCTACTGACCCACTCCCCTCATTCCCCTACTCACTCACTCCCCTCATTCCCCTACTGACCCACTCCCCTCATTCCCCTACTTGCCCCCTCTCTCATTTCCCTACTGACCCACTCCCCTCATTCCCCTACTCACTCACTCCCCTCATTCCCCTACTGACCCACTCCCCTCATCTCCCTGCTGACCCATTCCACTCATTCCCCTACTGACCCACTCCCCTCATTCCCCTAATCACACTCTCCATCCCTACTTACACACTCCTCAATGTTAAAAGATACCTGTCACAAGTTGGACCATGAGGATTGACAGTTGACAGTTGACAGCAACCAGATGGTAATTGAGTTTTAATTTTTCATTGACTATTGACTTTGTGTTTGACTGTTTGAAAATGGAATTGACTTTGTGAATTCACATTTAATTGTTAATTTTCATTTCATTTTTGAGAATTTTTGTTTTTCATTCTCCATTGACTTTGTGAATTTTCATTTCATTTTTGATTTTCATTTCATTTTTGATTTTCATTTCATTTTTTAATCTTTGTTTTTCATTCTTAATTGAGTTTGCAAATGCAATTTGATTTTTCTTTTCATTTAATTTAGATTTTGTTTTTCATTTCTAAATCTTGGCCCTCCTGGGCCACTGTAGAGAAGGCTACCTGAGAGACAGTGCGCCGTCCCCTACACCTCTCGCCACCCTTCCAGCGCCACTGCCTTGTGTGTGGTCTTGGCATATGGAGGACACTATGCAGCGTCTCCCATCCCTTCTCCTTCTCCAGGCGGTCTGCCGGGCCACATGTAAAGTATAGCCGGCGCCACAAGCCCTCTTAGAGCCATTCAGACGGATTGATCTTCCATCAGCTCTGAGAGAACTCACAGACGCTGCTGCCTCTCAGTATTTGGAGAAAATGTCGTCTGGAAAGATCCCAGGTGAGAAGCGTCATGTTAGATACTATTGATGGATACTGCAAACAGGTTAATTGCTTTCATGGGTGAAGTTTCAGTCTCCCGTAATCGTTTATTATGGTCAGACCATTGACTATTGAGACTAAAGTATAGTTTAAAAATTTAGAATTTGGAGAACGAGGTGACGCGCCTTGCTTTTATACTAGTGCGCACCCCCAATTGTCGACTAAATTCAGGGACTAAGAAAAGACCCAAAGTCCTCGTTCCCTCTATAAACTGTGTCTGACGGTCATACTTCAATGCTTCAATAAGTGAAATATATTCGATGAAAGGGTTTTGTTTCAAGTCTTTTGTTTTGTCTATAAATGTATAATGTAAAGGGTCATAAATGAAATTTCTCTTAAATCATTAGGGTAATAACTATCCATACAGTTGCAATTAATTGAAAGAGATATTGAGATTGTATTTGCACGCAACAGGTAAACGGCATTTGCTGCCCGTCGTGCCTATTTCGATATTGGTGGGACATTTGGCATGCTGTAATTATGTCCCTTGAGTTTAGAAGATGGTGATATCAGGATTATTAGCACTGGAAGCATATTTGTAAGACATGGATAAAGTCAAATGCAGAAGCCAAACTGGGAGGGAATTATTGTGCTATGATAATAATCCCGCACAGGTATGTCATTAAGCAAGCCCTATGGAGCCACGTCGCTATGCCCTACATCAATTCTGTTCACACCAAATTATTATTACTCGACGTATTGACTATTGTAAAGCAAGGCGTGTCTCATTTTACTTTTCTGTCTCCATTTCTAGCTCACCGCTCACTTTCTTTCACTCCCTTGTCCCTTTCCTGACCATCACAATTTAGACGCCTCCATGGAATCATGATATACATACATACAGTGAATCCCTTGCCATTCTAGTGGCAATTAATTGTATATGTATGGGATGGGACCAGAAAATAATGACAAATGCCACACCATTCACAAAGACAGGCATTTCCACACGGATATACTAGGGCCCAGTGGCGCCATACATAGCGTGGTGTTACATGGCCTAACCCCTAGTAGTGCCCTCGGGGTAATGGCCCTGTCCACGCCCATCAGTATACAACCTCGGTGAACTATCACACCCCATCTCTTTGTCTCCGTTTGCTCAGCCCCCCTCCATATAGTAGGCCGATACCAGCTTAGCGCATTGCATAGATATATCATTGAATCCAAACCAAGTGTTTCTTCCACTAAATGCTAGAATCTATTATATGTGTATTAGGCAACGCCACGCCCTCACAACACAAAAAAAAAACACACAGGTAAAAGTAAAGAAGAGTAAAATGAACTAACGGTGGAATGATATCATGACACACGGTAGTCTATTACTCTGTCAAAGCAAGAAAGGAAATTTGATGGCAATCGATTACACACTGAAAAGGCTATCTAATTTGTAGTAAAGACCTATCACAATGTTTAATAGATTAGCAATTTCGGCAATTTCTCCTCTGAAGGAAGCCTTGTTATACCACTCTGACTGCAACGGTGTTTTATTATTTCCGATGGGAAACCTCACAATAACTGTAATCATAGTTGGTTTTTATTGAAGGATTGCTCCGTTCAAGCATGCTGTTATTTAAGTGGAATGTTTAACCAACTGCCCAAATAACCGGGTCATGGCGACCAGAGTGCTGATGCCTTTATTTCCATTTACACCCACTTCATATGCCTTGTTTTGTCACTCATCTTAGCGACTGATTTCCTGTGAAATGACGGATGCCGTTGGTACATTTGCATTTATCATGGCGCTATCACGATGGCATCTCAGAAGGATGGCAAGTGTTATCGTTTTGAAATGTCCTCCAGATCTCCAAGAAAAAGGAATAAATAAGCCAACTATCAGAGAAAGGGAGAAAATAGATTAGTCATGCATAGTCACGGTTGTATAGTAATTAGATAATGGAACCTATATGGGTTTCAAAACGGGCAGTGGGTGTGGGAGCTGGTCATTGGGAGGTAGGATAGGATTCAGAATACGGGTTCAGCACCATAATTGTAACATATTCACTAATGTGTGCTCACTACTGAAGATTCACTGATCGCTGAAGGGCTTAGCTACCAATTTATACCTGGTCATGTGAATGCTCCTTAAACCCATAGTACACCAGGCCTCTATTGCAGAAATTTATATAGGATTTGTATTGCTCAATCCTCCGATACAGGCCAAGTGGACTGTGGGTATTACGGCCATAGTCCACTAGGCCTCATTTGACAGATCTTATATAGGGTCCATATGGCTCATTCATGGCCAAGTGGACAATGGACTTGGACTTCTAGGAGGGTCTTGCCAAGAGATGACGAGGAAGAACCTCTTAAATTTTCTTGAAGCGGCACTGATAGAAACGTGCATAGCCTGACACGTTTTCACATTATTGCCAACTAATTTACAGTAGAATGCATGGAAAACATGTTTTGAGGTGTAGAAAAAGATGATTTGTGAAAAATTATTTAGCAATGTAAAAACGTTTTTTGGTTCACGTTTCTTTTTTGGCAAGACCCTCCAGAGGGGGTGGTTTAGGGCGGCACAACCTAGGGAATTTGGTTGGGGGGGGGGGGGGACACAGTCGGGGTTCTGTACCACATTTCTTGTATATAGTAAAGAGTCTAACCAACGCCCACTTTCGGTTGGCCTGCTTATCATTGAAATTTTCGTTTTTCAATGGGACTGGGATGAAGGAACTGACGATGGCGTGGTTATACTACAAGCACTAAATACTATATTTTTACGGCTGCCGACGGATACGGTGTATTCTGCTTGCTTAGGCTAACACAAGGCAGCATCTGCGATCCGCCAGGCAGATTTAAATTTTAGAATATCATTTTTTTGGCATCTTAAGTAGATTGACATAAAACATGGAATGTATAATAATGCAAGTGCACTTTCATCAGCAATTCAGATTAGAAGTTCACATCCTCCTTAACCCTCTAAGGGACTCATCATACATAAATACATCATGCCTTCAGAAGCCGGTGGTTAATCGGTCACTGAACTATCGCATCCAAGCTTGGGAATAATATATATAAGCTGCACCCACCCCTGATTTTAGAAATCTTAAAACCCATAGTCCACTTGGCCTCTGTCGCACGATTGAGCTATACATTTCCTATATACATTTCTGCGACAGAGGTCTAGTGGACTATCGACGTAAAGGAAGGGCTCTGTAAAGCAGCGTAATACCTATAGTCCACTGGGCCTCTTCGGCCGACTTTTGTGGAATGTATGACCAAAATTGGCCGAAGAGGCCCAGTGGACTATAGGTGTAAGACTTCATTCTGACGCCTGTTTAGTGAAGCCTAAACAAAATAAGGACATGTTCTTAATTGAGGTTCCCTACACCCATAGTCCACTAGGCCTCTGTCGCAGAAATCTGTAAAGGAAATGTATGGGTTTTATATGAGCTTGTGTATTGGGGAGGTGTAGCAGCAGGCACAGGAGCGTGTTGCTCCTATTGTAAAAAGAGCTGTGAGTATGTGCCCTCTTTTCTAAACAAGTCGTGCTCTGCTTCACCAAGGTACTTGCACTCACCACATCAGTCTGAAAAGTCACCTGCCTTGTTTAAAACAGAGAGAGCTGCACTATCAGGTACCTACTCATGTCACACACTCTATAGTATATTATACTGACTGACTTCTCCCAACTAGGTACCTACTCAAATTCCCCTTTTTTAGCACCATACTTGAATGACCACTTGTGAGCAACAGAAGGGACAAGTTATAGCTACATGAAAAGAAAGGACTGGAAACTAGGGCATTTTTAGCCAGCTCTTCCTTTTACTATAGGAGCAACACCCTCCTGAGGATAGGAGAGTGGCTGCTGGGGAAGGATGAGAGGGGTCGCGCACTTCAGTCCACCATTGAACAGATCTCTTTATCACCAAAGAATCATGGTAAAGACAACCGGATTAAAGTGCACTGGAAATCTTATGAATGGGGAATATTCCTTTTTAATAGAATATTATTATCTTTTCACCCAAATTACATCAAATTGCGATCGTTTAGACTAAATGACTGTGGGGATAAAACAGTTCTGAATAGCTGGTATTATGAAAGACTGAAAGAATTACCTTAAATGTAGAATCACAATGAAAGATTTTCGTTTCAACTGAAATTATTACTCTCAGTATTAAATGATCATGTCATCATAATAGTTTCAATAAAAGGGTTTTATTTTGAAGTTATGAATGGAACTTGAGTGTCTACTGGAACTAACTCCAAAGCATTGAGCAGCCAAAAGCTAACCCTCCCCTACACCCCACGCTGACCGTCTCTGCACAATGGCTTTTGGATGGCCAGCACCTTATCTTCTCAGGGCTCCAGTGTAGGCGATACTGTATTTTCGGAAGATCATTAACGCAGACACTGTGTATAAGCCACGCTATGAGTTCCTGAAAGCCTTGTAATGAAGTGGTCATTTATCAACAACAGGGATGGTGGTTTTTGGGGAGGGGGCAAAAAATTCAGACCCCTCTGAGGAGTGGGATAAAATATTGCACCCTTTTTAGCAAAAAACTTACTATAGATCCGGACCTGAAAGACTGCATTCGAATCAGTATAGCATTGCAGTCTATCAACTGTGCCATGGGTCCCCTGGTGGCGAAATGGGAACTACTGATGGTAGGCCTATACGGCACTAGCATTTTGCTAGTACTGAGAGAATCAGCGAGGTGGCTCATGTAGTCAGGGGCTAGATCAACATTTGGCCTCTTTGTATAGTTTACTTTGATTGTCTCTTCCTCATTAACTACCTGTAGCTATTTTCTAAAATTTATATCTATATATAGTAAATACTTTCAATTTTAATGAGATAAGGTTAGTTTAAACCTAACAGTTCAAAAACATTACAAATAAAAATCTAAAATTCCAATAACAGGTCACATATCACCCAGATTGAGTGCACCTAGGCCATTGTCTCCCTATCAAGCTAATCCACTCCCCTCACACCTGAAACAATAGGGAGGCACTTAGGGTGATTAAGATAGGGGCAGGGTGCAGCTTGTCTCCCTTATCAGTGTTATCAATCACCATTGTTCAGAGGTGTGAACAGTGGCTGATAAGAAATTTACCCAGAATGCACTGCTGTGGAGTCAGGAGCCATGATGCAAAGCAAGATGGCTGCGTCCATGACCTGATATGCTAGTGCCCTATACATGACCTTCAGAAGATTTTTTTTTGCCCCACTTAGCTTTGTCACAGCTCTTTGATTTAAAAAGCATCAGAAAGCGCTTGATTTGTAGTTTCTGACTGACTCTATTTCATCATGGTGTCAAAAGTGGATATTTTTTAGAAAAGGCTCCAATTTTGAAGATTCTTTGAAAAATTGCCAAAAATTGACCCCCTCCTAGAGAATTTTCTTCTCATGATTTCCATAGGAATCACTTGGATCACTTAGATGAAGAAGATAGCTATCCAAATCCTTTTGAATTATGGATTTATCACAATTCTAATTGACAAAAGAAAATCATCTCCTGACTGCCACTTTATGAGTTCGGGGCTAAATTAGCTTTATATCTTTATCAGAATGCCCATTGATTGATTTGTGTTTTGCCCAATCCCAGATACTTTTTTCCCAAACTTAGCTATGTCACAGCTCTTTGATTTAAAAAGCATTAGAAAGCCCTTGATTTGTAGTTTCTGACTGACCTTATTTCATCATGATATCAGAAGTGGATATTTTTGAGAAAAGGGTCCGATTTTGAGGATTTTTTTGAAAAATTGCAAAAATATTTACCCCCTCCTAGAAGATTTTATTATGATTTCCATAGGAAATCACTTGGGTCACTTAGATGAAGAACATGGCTATCCAAATCCTTTTGAATTATGGATCTATGAAAATTTTAAGGGGCAGAAGAAAATTATCTCTTAAGGGCCAGTGACTGCAAGATTTTGAAGGAGGCTTCCATAGTTACCCATCAGGGGGCAGCACACTCACTTCTCTCTCTTTTACATATATACTGTTTTCATTGCATAGATAACCTATCTACCGTAATCTCCCGCATAGAAGGCGCAGCCTGCGTAGAAGGCGCACCCCCAACTCAGGGAAGGCTGGTTCACGTAAAAGGCACACCTGTCTCCCCTGAATTGGTATTTTGAAAAACCCGCGTATAAGGCGCATCCCCAACTCAGGAGGTCTGGTTCACGTACAAGGCGCACCTTGTGCATGGCCTGCCTACAAGGGTCTCCTTGTAGTTGGTGATAGCCCTAGTCAGGGTTAAGATCAGTTGAGTATGAGGTGTGACCAGAAGTAGAACTTATCTATAACATTGTATCATCAGTTTTTTTATTTCTTTTTCTACATTCATGCATTCTATCAATGTTGTAGCATGTTAAAGAATGAATTTAAATCAAAACATTATCTAAACATAGTTTGAACATCTATTCTTAAGTCAAACACATAGCAAGTGTATATAAATGGTATACTGGCTCCATCTGGTGGCATTTCTAGGAATCATTCCTATTGAATACAGGAATATAAATGATCATGATTAATATACAGTTTGCATTATTATTATGTGCTAGATTGTATTCCCAGTACTGTAGTTGTAAATGGATTTTAGGTTATCCATGCTTTTACAAGATACATTTCATGTTATCATGTCAATAGGTCATCATGATGTGGTTGATTTGTCAAACCTGTGCCAGAAGATAGTATACAATTGAAATTTACCTCAAACTGTACCTTGATCATGATCATTTATAATCATGTATTCAATAGGAATGGTTCCTAGAAGTGCCACCAGATGGAGCCAGTATACCATTTATATACACTTGCTATAATTATGTTTGACTTAAGAACAGATGTTCTAACTATGTTTAGATAATGTTATGATTTAAATCCATTACCTAACATGCTACAACTTTGATAGAATGCATGAATGTAGGAAAAGAAATCAAAAGAACTGATAATACAATGTTAGAGATAAGTTCTACTTCAGGTCACACCTCATTTGTGGCATTCAAAAAAAATATGTGATCAGCATCATACTAAACCTGATCCCAATTGAGATATCGGAAAAACCCGCATATAAGGCGCACCCCCAACTCAAGGCAGCTTGCCTCCCGTGTATAAGACCCATCCAAGGTCTGATTCGCATATAAGACGCGCCTTATACGCGGGAGATTACGGTATGCATTATCATAATGCTTAAGTATAATAATAGCTACAAAAATTACATATTATTTGTAAGAATAAGTTATGAATGAATAGAATATAAGATGTTTAAAGATTGTATCTGAACTAAAATTCTGAGATTTTTCAGTCTTGCCATATCTATATGAGTCATTGCTTCCTGTAAATTCTCCCTAAGTTTTTAACCAATCTGCAATGTATTTCTACAAGAAAAAGACACCAAATGACACAAAAGTTTTACTGTAGGTCGACACTAAAACAACCGGATAACAGACTCGGCTGGTGTTTTGATTAGTCATGGATGAGTGGTCACCTAGATAGATTTCTTGATGGCACATGGGTGGCACCTTGTGGGTAAATGAAGCACTGAATGCCCTTAGTCTATGCACATACCATAATTGTTTGTTTACACACAGGATCTTAAATGAGCACAGGTCTTCTTTTAGCAAAGGGTCAGGGTCCCATAAATTCAAAATACCTCTTTAAAATGACATCAAATGTGGATAGGTCCTATTTTACCACTGGAAGTAAGAGGTAATTGAATTTCACATGGCCAAAGGTACTTGTACTATCAATTACAGTAGCTACTATGCTTGGGACCAGCTGGTGGAGCCCCCTTTTGTTATAGCCTCTACCTCACCCAAGCTGGTGAGAACCTACACTCACATTTCCCGCCATAGTAAAGAGGTATTCTACATCTAGATGTCTTTAGTTCACACATTCAGGATGCACTTCTATCAAAATAAAGTATGTAATCAATGAAGGAAACAGGTAATATTGACATTAGTATGATTATTTGATCACTTTCCCAGGGGTCATTTTAGTTGAAATAGCATCTTTAACATGCTGGCTCTGTGCTGCCACCTAGTGACATATGGATTTCCATTGCCATCTAGTGACAAATGGTGAAAACACACCCATAGCACACCTCTCCCAGAGAAGGTCTTTCTTTCATATCCAGTGTTTCAGGTCCATGATAGATCTAAAGGGGGGGCACAAAAATGTCGAACCCCTCCAACAAACTATGATTGACTACTGCATGCCCTTGGGGCTTCACATGTATGTATGTCCTCAGGGCATGTCCCTTACTTCAATAGACCTTACTTCAATAGACTGTGATGGACAAATGCATGAAAAGCTCAGGGCATCACCATTAGAATGCATGTCTCGAGTGCGTGTTATATGCCCTCAGGACATCGCCAGTAGTATACATACCCTCAAGGCATACCGGTTGCACGCTCTCCCCATGTCTATGATTCCTTCGGGACATCACCTATGTCAACGATGATGCCCTCAAGGAATGGATATGGACGTTGGACCAGAACCCTAACGGATATCAATGTAGTATGACCTTACTGTTAGGCAGACAAATAGTCAGATCCCCACTTGTTAAGTGTGGGATGTCTGACCTCCTCCGCAAATCTTTGAATCATTAGATCTCAATCTAATTGGCTTGTGAAACAACGTATTTTAAGATAATTAAAACTGATGTCTGGTTAATTTACGGGCAGACTGTTGATAGATTCCAAAAGCGTCTTAATTTTTGGACAGCTTTAATTTTTGTACTGCTTTAACTACTGATGTTTAGATCATAGTTGGCAACTGTCAGCCAAGTGTGTCCCTCAATAGTTTTAAACCTAAGCAGTTCTTACAGCCTTCTCCATATTTGTTACAGGAATAGTATTGACTGTCTGAGTAATGAAAAAATTGTCAGAAAAAAACAAATAAAGAAGTATTGTGTCAACAGCAACCGGCCTTGGGTTTGTCAAATTACATGATATGATTATAATAGTCCCGTAGTCCTTATCCTATCTTTAAAATGAGGTCTAAATCACTATTGTAAATGGGAAAGGGTCATGAAATTATCAGTAACTGTACAAAACCATTAGAAGAAAATGGATTTTCCCGGTTGCAGCTTGATTGCTGGACATAGGCCTATAGTATGAAAGGAAGAGTGAAGACCTGACATGGCCCTATTCCACTTACACAGGAAGAGGGCAAAAAAATGGACACTTAGGGAAGAAGGCTAGTATCGTTTAGTGTGAGGGGGCGTGAGAAGTAATTGGACAAGTGGCAGTCCTGTGAGATTGGCAGCACTAAAAGGACTAAGCGTGTAGGTGAGAGACAGGTAAATCGTGACAGATATGGTAGAGTCTAATAGGTTCATGAATATATAGAGCTTAGATTGTTGTTACAAAGGCAGGGAAGATTCCATCAATTCTATCAACGTAGAACTACAAAGTAGCCGGTTGAGTTTCTGCTAGAACCATAAAATCTTAAAGTTATGTTAGCTGAGACATGGTTCCATTTTCTGGTGATTTTTTTATACGCGTGGGATTATGATCTATAGTATTTCAATCTCCTATGTAATAGCAGAAAATATGAGAAGGTGAAAAAAGTGTACATGATATTTTGTCTATATATGTGATGTAGGAAGTTCAGCAACTCGTCGCCTGATGAACATAACATGGTATAGCCTATAAACGTGGAATCGTCCTCTATTTCGGCTCTGATCTAAGGCTATTCATGTCTAAGTGATACTGGCGAGTAGGAGATTTAATCACTATCAAATCAAATATGACATTTATTTCGGTCAATGTTTATATTTTGTTTTTGCCTACAATATCCTAGTAGACCTTTCATTTTTGCATTTCAGGGTATGTGTATGCATAATATATGGCCCGTAAACCAATAGGGAGACAAAAGAAACCTTTCTATTCAGGACTGTCTTCTGTCATCTTGTATTTTCTCTTTTTATTTTGCATTTTCCATTCCGGAAGCTCGAAGCTGTTTTCAGTTTTGTGAAGCCTGCCACCCTTTTATCCCCACAGGCCCGCATTGGGATATGAATAGATCGATAGCAAGTTATACTGTGTAGTACACTTGTTTCGTGTTTTGGATATGTTTCTTTCTCGATGAGAAAGAGAATATTGTTTAAAATTCAGACTGAACTCTAAAGGTAATGAGCCTCACTTTCGATTGTAATCAATTACATCATGTATGATGTGATATGATCCCACAGAATAGTCAGTTCGCCATCTCGTGTACTCGATTAATACTTTAGGCACTAAATCTACTTGACTGTAGGATAATCTACTTATATGAATATGTAACATAATCTAAATCTACTTGTATGTAGGATAATCTACTTATATTATTATGTAACATAAGCTAAGTGCAGGGAAGAAGAGACACTTGTGCATTTGTGTCGTATGTCGGAAATGTTCAATTCTCAGAAGGAAAAAATCCTTGTGATAAAAAGGTAAGCGCTGTATGGTGCTGCTAGATCCTATATTTTAAGTGTATTATTTGTGTAGGCTTGCTTGGTACCAGGGTCCCTAACCACCTAAGCGACAGGTAATATATAGACTTAAAGTTATAGTGACATATCGTTGTTACTGATTATAATAATGTCAATGTGGAGATATAGTATAGACCGCCTGTTATAGCTGTTCAATATTTGTATCTGTAGTGGAAGTGATAGCAAGTCTGACAGAATTGCCTGCGACAAACCGATATGTCTCTATACTACTTACATGCGAGGAGGCGTACCATCCAGGGAAAATGCCCCAATCCATATACTACTTACATGTGATGGGCCGTGCGTGTCACTTTCAGTCTCTCCAGAGGCACTGCTCTCGGGATGTCTGGCAGCAGCTTTACATCCCATCCACAAAAAGACATGACCACCATATCCTGAACAACATTTCGATGTGATAATTGGCTGGATGTCTATTTTGTGATTCAGGCTAAGGCACCCAGAGAAAAAAGGGAGAATGAGGTTGGAATTGAGAAAGACTTCTGTGTGGGACGAACCCTTGTTATACCCAAAGGACCTTTGGCATTTCATTCTACGCCTGCAGACCGTGACCGGACGCTGTCACATTGCATAACATGACAATGGTCACTGGTGGGAGGGGCACTGGGAGTACCAGAGACCCACCACTGGGTGGTGTCAGCACATAGGTACTCTGGTGCCCTGAGGTATAAACCCTCAGGGAACCACCATACAGGAAGCAGTATAGGAAGCAGAAAGGTCTGGTGGGAGAACACTAATTTCATTCCCACTATGCCTCACTCATAAGTAGGCAGGAACTGGAAATACTGCTCACTCTTCAAGTGTAGGTTTTATTCGGTACGTTCGACCCCTGGCTTCGTAACTTACGGAGTTCCGCTCCAATTACCAACTGGGTTTACTTGAGTAAGGCCAGACCCAGACACATGTATCACAGGAAGTCATGTGACATCTGTTTGTAGCATAGGAATGGTGCACTGTGGGATACAAACAGAGGTCTGAGGCTCTGTATCTTACACAACAACCTGCCCTGACCCATTTATGATGTCACAGACTGGTAGCCAATCCGATAACCCGGCAGGTTACTCAAGTAACTAATGCAAGTCAGTTTGGCCAGGGGTCAAACGGACCGATTTTTCTAGTCTGAAACATAGGGTTGAAGAGTGCCAAGTTCAGGGACATTGTAGCAGTCACTATTGCCTATATATGGCACTAGGTACGAGTGTAGCACATAGGATACAAGAGGAGGGTGGGGAGGAATGACCGATGGAGTGGCATGTGCTTACAGCATTGCCACGCCATCTTACCGATCCTTCCATGTTTTAGCTTTGGGGATTGAAACAACAGAAGGCTGAAAACACAACATAGGAAGAACAGCAGGGAAGTGTCCACAAATATTGATCGACTTATTTTTATATTATTAATTACACTACATGTTTATCGGGTCTAGTAGGTCTGCAGTCGCAGGGGATAGGCCTACTATAGGTAGTCTCAGTGCTAAACCAAGTTCTCATCAATTGTTGCAAATAAAAAAAGTGATTTAACATTAACTGTGGCGCTGGGTGGATCGGGAGGGGACTCTCCCATACAGTTCCTCTCAAATACCATCCGACCAAGAGTTTTTGGCCACAACTTGGTTCTTCAAAGCCAAGCCAACGCCGCCAGGTAAACGTCTTTTTGAGGGTAATTTAATGACCTAATGAAATCAATAAAATCTGCCTCACAGGCAAAAGGTGAAGAGCCAACATAAATGACCAAATATTTCAAGCAACGAGACTGCCACAAGGAACACATTCATGGCACATACTGTACTAATCTGCAGATACTGGCACCATCGCATTTATCCCATGATAGCCACCTGTACTGATATCTGTACCTGCACTCATTTCAACAGCCTACTTGTGTAGAATCCTTGACACCAATGTCATAGTTGTTGATTATTTTCTGCTGTATCACTGGGTGAGATGCGATAATCCATTTCATGAAGATGTAATGTACACGTGGTAAAATATTGAACTTAACTGTAACACAGATAGAACGCTAAGACAAATATATAGGAACCTTTAGTATTAAATGCTCTAAATGGTGTTACTGATATTTCGCTTAATGCAATCGCGTATACAAAATGCCATTACACAAAATCGATAATGGCCGATTGAGGTGTTAACACCTCTTCCACCTCAACCTTGACCCTAGGACATTGAGATGTTAGGAAATTCAAAATGATAAGCAAACAAAACCCACTTGGCGAAAACACGTTTTTTTTTACGTCAAAAAACGTTTTTATTTGGTTCCTAAGTTTGCCAAACGTTTTTTGAATGTCAACATAACGCCAAAACATGTACACAAAAAAAAAGTTTTTTAAAGCTTTATAAAAACGTTTTTATTCTTAGGTAAAAAAAACCTGTTTTTTAACGTATAAGAAACCTAACTAAAACATTTTTATTTGGTTGAAAATGGGTTGAAAAAACAAACGTTTTTATTTGGTCGAAAATTAGTTTAAAAACGTTTTTTTAATATAATAAAATATTTGCAAACGTTGAAAAAACGCTTTTTGCCAAGTGGGAAACATCCTAACCTGTGTACTTAGGCCCCTACGTCAATATATCTGCAAAATGGCCCCAGAGAGCTCTCCTCGGGCCCATGTCGTCTACTAGTTAATGTAATGGAATTTACCTAGGGAGAGTAGCTTTTTCCCTCTTCACTCTTTGCATGCGTTTCTATGTATTCTATATATGATATCGATTGTCACATCTCTCTCATATCCCACCTACCGGTAGTTGAGGTGCAAATGTACACCTCCATAGCTGTTCCTTCTTTTTCATGTTGTTAGGGTAATTATCGGCATATTGTGTTTCCTTGGTGGTGTATTGAGATCAGGTAGCAGTTATCAAAATTTGATGCTGTTTTTGTTTATTTAAGGTCTTTTTAGACTTTCCTCCTTTTTTATTCACGTCTACTTATGGTGTTTCCTCTAGGCCTCAATAGGTGGATGGTGTAACGTTTTCCTCGCATTCTTTAATTTCTGTTTTGCTTTGTTTTAGAAGTCTCCTTATTTCTGACAGATTCTTAACAGTATCTTCTTGGTATAGATTATGGGTAGACCAAGAGTAAAGACATGTGTACTAACATAAGGACAGTTTGTCAATAGTTTTGGGTGAATGAAAAAGTTATGATCAATAATCCCAGGTCGTTTTCAGATTACAATGGGAGTGTTGTATGCTTTGCTCAAGAAAGGCAAGATTGCCTGACACGCCTAATGTATACAGGGTGGATAAAATTATTCCCAAACAAACTAAATCTAAATATGTTATTTTCTCGCCATAGCGACAGCTAGGCCTATGTATCGTCCACCAGAACCTGGCTAGGCTGACAAAGGCACTAGCTAATATAAATAAGTACTCTGTGGGAGACTTATGGCTGTCATCAGTGATTATATCGGGGCACAAAATAAAACAACACCTCTAACACTTTTGCACTCTTCCATCAGGGTCTGCGAATAAAACCACTCGCTGCCTGTTTCCCTCCTTTAAAGTTGGGATTTTAACAATGTAATCTGTTAAAGCAACATTAAATTTGAAAATACTGTGTAGCATTGAAGCTCACTTCGCTAAAGTCGTTAAAAGTGAAACAATGCCAAGAAAACTTTCATCAAGATAAATAATATCAAACCATATTTTCATTTGAAAATACTGTGCAAATTTAAAATCAGGTTTGGTAAATGTCACAAAACCTCAAAACCACGAAGCAGTGCCCAAACCATTAAAAGTTAGACCAACATCATAAAACTGCTGAATCAACATCAAAAACGCTACTGCATTTTTTTTCAATTGATCTAACATTTTTTTCTTCGTTGGTCTAATGTTTTCTTAGGTTTTGGCATGCCAATATGAAAGTAGCTTTTGGTATGTCAATTTGCATGATAAGTGGTGACATCAGCAGTTTCAGCACCATCACCAATCTAGACCTTTATCCGTTTAGCCAATATGTAGTCAGCACAATATTATTGACACAATGTTAGGGACGAGTCATTTATTGCCAGCTGGGGGGGGGGGCTTGATGGATTTTGTCCGACCCCCCACCAAAAAATGATTGCAACCCTCCCACTTAGAACTGATTTTGCAAAATGACCCCCCCCCCAAAAAAAAACAACAAAAAAAAAAACACACACACAAAAAAACACGCGTGGAATGACGCGTCGTGATGGGTATTTTAATTGCCCATATTTTGACCCCCCCCCCCAGTATGATGGTTTATTGAGTTTTGCCCCCCCCCCACCAAGGGGCCCTTTTTCAAAATGCCCCCCACCCCCCATATCTAACAAGCCCCTCCACCTGGCAATAAATGACTCATCCCTTAGACTAACTTTGCATCTGCAACCTTCATAAGAGGACATTTAATGTTACATATCAATCTAAAAGCGATTTCCCCAGACGTATCAAGTGGGTGCCCCCCCCCCCGATCTCATCTAAGTAATGCATAATAGGGACAGTGTACGTGTATATCATTTCAATACACATGGCTGATTAGATATGATCCTGTATGCCGAATAGCCGATTTTTAGAATTGGCCTGGCTCAATGTTGGCACAACATAACTGACACAATACAATGTTGGACCAACATCATTCAACCCCAACCTTCACAGTAGGACACCTTTTGTTATATCGATAAGCGAATTCCCAGATGTATTAGGTGAGGTCTATTTATCAATGGGGGGGGGGGGGGTTGGTGGGTTTTCGCACATACAAAATTTTGTGTCTCCCGCACCAGAGGTGTGAACTTTAATAGGGCGCTGGCTTTTTGGCTAAAATGAGGGTAAATTTTTTACACCTGAATGTGATCCATCCATGCCAAGTCTATTCATATTCCAATGATCCATAGCACAATCCTCCCATGTTATCATCCACTTGTCTACCAAACCAATCTCCCTTGCCTCCAACCTCAGGCCTATGCCCACATTCCCTCTGGCACACATACCTCATAACAGTGGTGAAAGTGACCCTAACAGAAAGTTCCTGATTAATCAAATGCCATAAACACCCTTTAAATGATAAAAACTCACTAAAAAATACATATACAATGACAGGCAGCCATTAACTCACATTTACTCTCACTATTCACATCTTTGGTTGTCATGATGTTAAAGCCGTGACATGTTACTCATTAGGGCTATATTCATTCATAGATTATACAGGCCTTATAATTGTTAATGTATGCAAACCATGATGCACCCCCATGCAGTGCTAATAGCGGGACTAATAGGCTTAAAATGCATCTTGGTACTGCATTGATGCATCATGGCAACTAATATTAGATTGGGTGTGTTGGCTTCATAGTGTCACTAAGTGTGTACATAAACTAATGTAAGGTTTAGGCTTCATAGTGAATATACACACACTAGCATAGGATTAGACCTCCAGCTGCCTTCTGTGTGTCATCCCCTCTCCCCTGCACTACTGTCCATTTTCACATGCAGCACCTAATGTAGGACTTTCAATAATGTTCTTTGTTCAATCAATCTCCTTATAACATCCACAGTCTTGTGTGCTCTGTCTAGAGTTTATGTACTTGTTGGAGGTGGAGGTGGCTACTACTAAGAGTGTCAGGGTGTAGGGTGGTTTGTGTGGGGAGGGGTTGGGTGTCCACACCCTTCCACCTGACCTCCTTAATTCTATTCTTAGTATTTCTGTCAAGGAATGTGAGGCCCTCTCCATACTGGGGTTCACTCTGCCTGACTGTAGTGTATGCATGTATACAAAAAAAATAAGAAGCATATTACCATTAATACTTTCCTATGATATGGTAGGTGTGTCCAGATGAGGCAGTTACTAAGCTAGAGTGTTGTAATACATGTTCATGTCATTTATTTAAGAGCAGTAGAGAGTCAACTCTGTTTCAGATTGTGCTTAGGCCCTCATGCTGACTGGTGTATATGTATCCAGCCCTATGGCTGTGGATTTTATTACCCACAGCTTTAGAGGTTTCAGTAAATCCTGAGAGGGGTATGGCTCAGTAAAGGGAGTTTGTGGTGGGTTCCAGGATTTCCTGAGGGGACTGGGTGTACACATTGAGTGTGGCTGGTGGCTCTGACTGGGCAGACTGCAGCCATACAGTGGGCTTGTTGGGGGCCCTATTATGAGTGAAGGACCTAACAAGGATACATGCAACTTAACCCAGAATATAAACTAGACCGAATATTTACAATATATTGTACAAAAAAAATGTATTTCAATGACAGTCATAAAAAAGAGAATCAGGTACTATAGAAAATGTATTTCACTGAAAGAAAAAAATATAAAATATTGGTAAAAGGAAAATCCTGATTTCAAGAAACTTCCTGAGGACTTTCATCACTGCATAACCATCCCATGCATTCATTTGATGCAAGAATCACTATTCGCATGTGCACGTTTGTATGTGTACCAAAATCCTCAGCCCTCTAACGGAATTGCATTATCCTGTCTTCACACAGTGACCTTTAATCTACACAATAAGCCATTTAAAGCCCCTCCCCAGAAAACGTGACTTGTCTATATCAAACGGTCTTAAAAGCAAAGAACCAACTTTATCACTCCCCCTAACTACTACCAATTACAAGATTGCTTTGACAAACGATTCTCCATATCTAGGCAAATTGCATGGGACAATAAACCGTCTTTTTTGCCAAAGTAGGGAATCTCCTAAAGCTAGGAGAAATTATCTCAGCCCCTTCTAATACATTCTATCTCTCTGCTTCCATCTGCAGGAATGCTACGCCTGCTGCTGATGGTGTCTGTCATACCAGTCTACTGCTCGGCGCGCCCCCTGGATTGCACTTGCCGAACCACGGCTCCAAAGTCATGCCGCATGACCTGCTCAGTTACAGACTGCGTCCGTTGCTGCTCGTGTGTGGTCCATTATTCCTTCTACATAGGGAAACGGTCTTCTAGGATTGAAGGAGACGCTGCTGACTGGGCTTTACTTAATGATTTGGTGTCAAGAAATTTCAAGCCAAAGAGGAGACAATCAAATGAGGTGGCACTCATGAAATATTCTGCTACAGCTGGACAGGATGTCAAAAACAGCGCCATCTATATGGAGGGTTAAGCAGCACCCTCACGGCGTTCTCGTAGTCGCCATGCTATGCTGCCATATCTTTTGATGAAGGAAATGGAGGTTCTTATTGATTATGAAGGCACATAGGAAGAAGTATTCCTATAGTGAGTCTCATAGACCTGACATTACATGATTAATTAACATGCACCCATAAGCAACCCCCTACGGTATTGTATAGCTGTCATCTTCTTATAGCATACCCTATGGTATAAATAGGGGTCAGAAAGTCAACCGCTGACTACCTTGATCGAGTCCATAGATAGCAGGAAATCTACATGAATTGATGTTTCTTTGAAAGAATAATGAAAGTTAAATCCTAAACATGCCTACTACTTCACAAACACCTAATACACGGACCACCCTTAATGGTCCACTCAATCTGCTGCATGAATACCAGTGACCTATAACTATAACGAGCTACTTTCTTTGTCAGCCAGTTTAGACATAAGCTATGCCCCCTTTATGGCTTCAAACATTCTGCGCTTGGTTTAACATCTTTAATTTCCCTAGATTCTGGTTTCAAGCTAGGTTTCAATTTGGCACTCAGTCGCTCCTCTGTGTGCAAGTTTGGGATAGAATTGATGAGAGATGTCATTTGAAAAAAAAAAAATGGCCGCATCATGGCGATTGAATGACGGGAGGCTCGGTAGGGTGGTGTTCAATTTTCAATTCTGATAATAACTAAGGCTATAATTTATCATCAAACAAGTTGAAAACAAACCATGCCCACATAGGTTTAGCTGCTCAAGATTTTGATAACATGCTTCTGAAGCATTAGGTTAAGCGTAAGAGAATACCAGAAAGCGATGCCTTTATTTTCTATATCAAAGGGATATTCATGAGAACTTAAATTGTTCAACCAAGTGGACTGGTGTAAAGGGGAATTTAATAAAGCACTGATCAACTATCCTTTGATGTCTGTTTGCTTTTAGTCCCATACAAATTCCGGCGATTTCAAGAAATGTAATACGTGTACATGCATAATGTGTTCATGAAAGATAACATAACATCGCTTATTGAAATAGAAAACAATACATCATAAACCCCCGCGTATATAAGCCACATTCTGAATTTGGGAGAATGCCATAAGTTAGACGTGGGGCCTGAAAAGGTTGCCATTCCTTACTGTAGTCTAAATATGAAAATAACCACGCGCATAAGGTGCATCCTGAGTTCTATAAGCCACAGCAATGGTTTTACAGTAAAAAACTGTAATCAAATTGAAAGTTCAGCTACTTTGAATCACTTTCAAGTACAATGAAGTGTCATGCCCTATTTAGGGAGTGGTCATTTATTATCAACAGGGGGGGGGTGGTGGGTTTGAGGGGGGCGTAAAAAATTCTGACCCCTCTCGAGGGGGGGGGGCTAAAAAAATTTTGATCCCTCTTGAGGGGGGGCTAAAGAAATGTACCCTCTTTTTAGCAAAAAAAGCCAGCGCGCTACTATAGATCAAAGAGGGGGCGCGAAAACTCTCCGGGCCTCCGGCACGGGGGGCGCAAATTTTTTTTACTGCCGTTGAGGGGGGGGGCGTAAAAATTTTCGCGCGTCCGCGCGAAAAGCCACCACCCCCCCCAGTTGATAAATAATGACCACTTCCTTATAAAAGTGTGTATTTGAATGAAACCTGTCCCGCCAGTGTACGGATTTCTATCTACTGTGCAATGCGATGATTCATTAAGTGATATGGTAGACTAACTGTAAGCCTTAACTCTATTTCTGTGGATATGACTTGCAAGGATAGGCACATATATCCACTATCGTTATTCAATATTGAGTCTGACTGCGTAGCGTGACTTCCCAGTGCATACCCTAATCGGCCGCATATAAGGCGCACCTCGCCTATAAGATGCACCTAGTTTTAGCACTTGGTCAGAAAAATAAAATACAATCATAATTTTTGTTCTACTCAATGCACTTTCAAGATTCAAAAAGCTGTATGTAGCTAGGGCCCCTCAGACCCCCTTACACACTATGTGCTCTTATGAATATATCAAAAGAAAGATCTTGATGTCCCCCTTGCGGATCCAGGGTGTACTAAAACCTTGTGTATAAGATGCGCCTTATACACGGGAGATTACGGTAGGGTATAAACTTTATGACTAGAAATAAAGCTTTTAATTGACAATATATTTTAAACGAAAATGTCCTGAACAAATTTATTACAAAGAAACTGTGTCAAACATACTTGGCAATCGGTCAGAACACAATACATAATCCCGCAGCTGTTATTCTCAAAGAGGCCTAACTCCATAAAACTGCGAGTCATGAACCATATAACAAATTAACCTCAGCAGTATCCAGACATCCATGATAATAATGATGAGTGCAATGATGTGCTATCACAAAACATGCCTGAGGAATGCTTATCTCTTCAGTCTATCAAGAATAAGTGTCATTCTATGACGATATGAAGTGTGAAAGTTCATATGTAGGGGAACATATGGACAAATGTAAGATTATGTCTGATCTGTTGATTCTCACAATGTGTTCAGTTTGGTTACAATGAGGACGCGGAAGGCTTGGTCAAAGGCAGTGCACACAGCGAGTCCAGCCTTGTCCGGGCTCCAGTCAAAGGATGAAATGGGTTGTGTGGATAGAGTCACGTTCTGGAGGAGGTTTACTGTACCAGCTACACCCATGTCTACACCATCCTTATCCTGCACCACTCTCTGTGCTGGGTATGAACTATAGAGGAAAGACAATGATTGTTTAAAAAATATACATGTATTAATCTTTGAATAAAGGCCAATAGAATTTAATGAAAAGCGTAGAGTAGCTACGTTATTCCTTAAACAGGAGGCCAATTATGTATTAGATATCGGCTAGATATCACATCGCCTTTTATTGATCAAAATAACTTAAGTTTTTTTGTTGTTTTTTTTTCCAATGAGTTGAAAGAACATTGAAGGACCCACAGACAGTGAGAAGCAACCAGATGAGTCTTGTCAGGGAGTATACAGATTTTAAACTCTTGAGTATGTCAGATCGATCCTAACTATATCTATATAACTGTTTTATCTTCACGCTCATACCGTGTCCAATCTTCTCTAGATAGTGGCAAGGCCAGCCTAGGGTCGGCTTTACACAACAAATTATGCACGTTGATTGGTAATCTCCAATAGATATAACAAGGTGGAATTGTGCATTTCATGGGGACAACTGAGTTTCTGTATACTTACTATTTCCATAGATTTAGCGAGCCAGTTCCTCCCAGTGTCATGAACACATCCCGGTTTTGTGGTAGATGTTTTACGCCCCATACTGTTGACTTGTGTGCCTATAAATGGGATTAAAGAATTAAGTTTAACCATTGAGAAGAGTCATTTAAGATGTTTTCCCAACATCGGTCACTCATTTACATATCATCCCTACAATATACAATGCTCGCTGCTATCATACATTTTTTCCTGTTTGTTTAACTAATAAAAAGCTGGAATCTTGATTTTACATTCAGCATATTCATACCCCTGTGTGGTGCATTGTACAATTCAAATAATCTGAGACAACCTAAAAACTGCATATTAGTAAAAAAAAATGAGGTGTTTTATGTTTATTTCCAATCTACATCGTACTCGATTTATAAAAAATACCTTTTCTGAGAGGCTTGCAAACCCATCAGTGGGGTGTTGTGTTCTCATATCGAAGACGTGGAACTTGGATTCTAAGCAAGTGGCGACGAGTTTGTTCATACTAATATCCTTCCTGTCGAATTGTAAACCACATACCTACAAAGACAAAAACTTACATTAATACCCTTACTTATATGATTAACAGTGGGGCCCTAATATCCATGTTAAGTAAATTATGCATGTGTATGGAAAAAGTTAAAGGTAGTACAAGGCATTAGAGGTAAGTACAATTAAAGATACATCAGTAGAACTCATCACAATTGACATGCTGCCGGTTGGTATGAGTTGCTTCAATTGTATTCATTGTAAGTACCAGTGCGTCTGCCAATTTGAAATGCAACTTACTCCGTTTTTGACATTGGTTTCCCATCTCAAGTTCATTGCTCTCAAGTCAAACAGTTTTACATCGCCGTTATCGTAACCTGCACATACACACCGATCATGTGTGTTGTATGCATGTCCTGTAAATGAAATTAAATAAATTTTTATTTATTTTATAGAAACTCTTACCATAATCTTAGGCAGTCTTACATCTATAAGTAATTGTTCACTATGGTCATTGCACAGAATCTACAAACTATAGGCACTGTAGGCATTGTAGGCTTTATTACATGCGTTAGTGCATTGTCGCAGATGAATGCTCAGTTAGAATTTCTCTGGAATCAAACAGAAAGCCTCAAAGGATAACAATACGCTTATCAAAGTTGTCTGAATAATGCAACATACCAAATGCCACAGCCCAGCAATCACGTTTTGTTTCCCCCTCATTTGGTTCCATTGTGGCTACAGGATCATTTTTCTGTCTAGGGTCCCAAACTTTTACAGCACCTGGAGGTAAGAAGAATCATATACCTTTACATAAACATTGGAGGGACAGGGTCATTTTGATTTAACAGTCGCGAAGGAGCTAAAGGATATACATCCTCGACACTACTGGTTTTTAAGTTTGGAACTATAGATTATATTTAAATTGACTCGGATTTACACAACTCAATCCCAACACTTACTTGGATGCTATTCGGCCCTATTATTTTGGGTATTTCTTTTTAGCACAGGTAGATGTGGTACTTGTTAAGGTCGAAAATATTTAAATCCACTCAAGTGGAGACGGGACAGCCTCCAAATAGGTCTAACCTACCTGGTAGCATGGGGAGACTGGGACAGGGGTAAAGTGAAATATCTGCTCATCTTCACCTAATTCATCACCACCAATCCACTGTTTACTTAAACATACGGATCAGCATGGGCGAGGTACACCTCAGCAGGGCTAGACAAATCCCTGCGTTCAGGGGGCCGGGACACAAAAATATTTTCTTGGACACAATTCATTTCTCAAATCATGTCCAGTGGACACAGCTGCCAAGCTGATTTGTCAAGCCCTGTACCTTATACGTGGAATGCGCCTTATACGTGAGGTATTACAGTAATACCCAATGATACAGTATCTAATATAACGACATTCTACCTTAGTCCTGCCTAACTTCAGCAGAGAATAAAGAGATACATACCATCCCTACTTCCAGTGACAAGTTCAGGAGCCCCTTCACCAATACCCTGTCCACCAACTCCATCTATGCAGTTGATGATTTCCTTGTGTCCTTTTACTGAGTATATCGGCAGCTCAGGTGAATCCAGATTCCAGATTTGCATCTTTCCTTCGAAATCTCCCGTAGCGAGATGTCGATGTGCTAGACTTGATGCAGCAAACGTTCCACATTTTAACGATTTTGATTTACTGACCTTTAAATGAGAAAATTTCATCGACCTATATCAGGAATAGAGGAGAGACAAAAATGCTACGATGTGCTTTGGTACGCACAAAGGGCTCAGGGCTGGTGCTGCCACCTATCATATTAAAATGTAATGAAGAAGATATCGAGCAGCGCATGCGCGATGTTAACAAACAGGTCTAATCTAGGTACACTACTCTTACTAGTCTTAGTATATGATGTCGGCAAATGAAAGTTGTTCTTTATGTACTTAGAGTATACCTCAGGGGTAGGCAAAGATGCTACCTGATAATGAACATTGTGGAGCTAATGACTTTTCGCACGTTTTTTTTAAAGGCGTCCAAACCGTCTCACTTTTAGACGCTGTTTTTGAAACAAAAAGAAACAAAGAGAGAAAAACCTATGGAGGACTGGATTGGAGAAAATATTTTTATGAAATGATTTTTTTCTTTGTTTAATTTTGTATGAACTCATGCATGGATTTTTGAATTTTTTTCTTTACTGTAACTAAAGACTGATATATGAACTACTCATGTATGGTGATTTTATTTGTTTACATGCTTTGTTTCTTGTAGAACATTGAGATTGAAAATTGTATAACTGGTCCCTGAGCCAATAAAGAGGAAATAAACACTTCAGATGTCTCTGGATCATTTGTCCCAAAGCACAGTATTTTCCAACAATTCTGTCACTGAGTATTGGTATGAAATTGACAACCAGCTGAAAACCTCCTGATGAGACTGACCTGGATTAGATCTATTGCAAGGTTTCTTGTTTATCTGTGTGCGCGGACATGAAAGTTCTGATCTCGGAACTTCTCGCGTCATTCTGATGAGAATCATACATACCAACCTCAGGACATGCAAGTCTGATGCAAAATCAGAGTAAGAATATGCTGATCTCAGCATGCACACTGTGAGCCAAGGAACTAGTCTACTCCCAAGTCAATGCTATACGTGTACCGGGCCGGGGTACCAGGTAGCTAGGGTAAGTCACCCCCGTTTTGACCACTAGGCATGGTGGTACCCTCTGTCGCTAGCTTTTTTGAGGTAACGTAAAATTTCTAATTGATTGTACCTCTTTCACTAAAATAGGTAGACTTTGCACATGCCACAAGCATAGACTATTCACCGGTTGCAAATCTCGGACATTCACGTAGCTTTCAGTCAGGTTCCATGCACTTTTCCCTCTTTGTGATGTTTAATTCTATGGCCTCTAACAAAATATCCTTGCATTTTTCACAATATATCTGCATATATTTGGCTGTAGGATGACTCCATTTAGTACATAGGGTAAAGTGACCATGAGTCGTCCACCTCGGCCATCTTACTACCTACTAGTTATTCTAGGATCTTTGTAATAGTAGGAAAACTTGCAGGGGTCATCTGAAAATGGATATAAATATTACCCAGATGTCTTACTCTTTCCATCCAGCAATGTTACAACTTTCATACCCATAGTCATGGAGCTCGTTGAGCACTCATTATTCAATAGATGTGAATTTTCTTTCATCAGTACCATGAGTCGGCCACTGTGGTACCTTGAGTCAGCCACATCATAAAATGACTCAACTAATTCATAGTAAAGAGTGTGCTTTTGAAGCAAAACAAGGAAAACATTTATTCCCGGCTGAGTGATCTTGGTCAGAGTGTTTCTGGAATGATTTTACTAATTATAATGCTGAATAATACCACTCCTTGGGTAAACATAAATTATAGCAAACTTGTCCCCATTTATCAGCTGTCCATCATTTCAAAGTGTCTGTCAATCTATCAGAAGACCTCTCTACCTAATTGCTAGAATATAGTTGATTTTGTTGAAAAATAAGGGATAGTGCTAGATTCACTTTCCCAAAGATGAAAAGATAGCAGGTGCTACAGCTCAACATATTCTAGCAGTGTAAATAACTTAGAACCCAATGAAATGGTCACTATTAAGTTCATTTTGGACCAAAAAGCAATAGTGGCTGACTCAAGGTACTTGTATAGTGGCTGACTCAAGGTACATGTATTGCTCAAAGACACCTTTTGTCAGTCTTATCATAACACAAGTCAACTTCTATACAGCAGATTGTTGACTTTTGTACTGAACACTATAAAAGGAATAATTTCAAGTTAAATGATGTTTGACAGAGTATGAATGCAATGTTTTTCTTTCCAATTTTAGTTAGGTTTAACTCTGTTACTTGGTCAATATCACATTATCACTCATCTATCATTTTGTTGCTGGAAAATCATCGGAAACCTATATCTGACTTCAAGAATAATTCACAAACTCTAGTGTCATCTAGAGCTCCTGGAAGGTCCTAGACTTATATTCCAGAAGATGCTAAGATAGCTTATAGCATATCTTGCCATATAGCACCAGTGCTTGCTTGTTTGTTTGTTCGTTTAGTTTTACGTCCAGGGGCCATCGAGGAACTCAGACATTCAAGAATTTTATACTATTCAATAGTAATGGAAGGCTGTGGGCCTACCTCGGGTTTGCGCATATGAGTGGGTGGGTGTGTGTGCACGCATGCATATATTTATGAGTCTGCTTGTAGCAGTGGGCACCAGTGCAAATAGCTTAGAATCCACTACCGTAATCTCCCGAGTATAAGACGCGTCCTCTAGGCCAAACAAAATGCTGGGGCGTCTTATAGGATTTTCTGAAGTTGGGGGGGCGTCTTATACCAGGGGTAATTTTACTATAGAAATGTACTAATCTTACAAATTTCAGTATTAAAATCTGCGTCTTATACGTGAACAGGGATGTAAGTTAGGAATGGGCAAAAATCAGGAAGCCATACATTTACTTGATATAAAAGCCTTCTATTGATCCAAACAGCATTCCTTACCACTTGTATGAGGAAAATATGTGTCATTCAAAAATTTCAGAAATCATGAAATCCTGATAAAACCTGAAGACTTACATCCCTGCGTGAAAATGCATGTGCTGAGTTTGGGGTGCGTCTTATATGCGCAGCGCATCTTCTACGCGGGAGATTACGTTACCGTAATATATTCATTAACACATTCATTTTGGGCCCACTCAAGATACCTGGACGACTCAATGTCACTCTACCCTATATACCAGAGGATGGTAAAATGTGTCTGTTCATTGAGCTACATTTAGTGGAAAGTAAACATCACAAAGAGGGGAAAATTCAGGGAACCTGACTGAGAGCTGTGTGAAACCATGAGATAAGGTCGAGATTTGGAAACTGGTGGAGACTCTATTCCTCATAAATTGAGAAATATGGCTAAGTGGTTGACTCAAGGTTTACCAATATGCCTATACTAGTATAGCCTATAGTGGTCCAGTCAGGGGCAACTTAAAGATTGTATCCCAAGTAAAATTCTGAGTTTTTCAGTCTCGCCATATCTATATGAGTCATAGCTTCCTGTAAATTCTCCCAAAGTTTTTAACCAATTTGCAATGTATTTCTACAAGAAAAAGACACCAAATGACACAAAATGTTTACTGTAGGTCGACACTAAAACAACCGGATAACAGACTCGGCCAGTGTTTTGATTAGCCATCGATGAATGGTCACCTAGACAGATTTCTTGATGGTACATGGGTGGCACCTTTTGGGTAAAGGAAGCACTGAATGCCCTTAGTCTATGCACATACCGTAATTGTTTGTTTACACACAGGATCTTAAATGAGTACAGGTCTTCTTTTAGCACAGGGTCAGGGCCCCATAAATTCAAAATACCTCTTTAAAATGACATCAAATGTCGATAGGTCCTACTTTACCACTGGGAGTAAGAGGTAATTGAATTCCATATGGCCAAGGGTACTTGTACTATCAATTATGGTAGCTACTATGCTTGGGACCAGCTGGTGGAGCCCCCTTTTGTTATACGGCACATGGCTATTGTATTATTGACCAATGGGAAGCATCCCTGGCATTTACTGCGGAGACGGGGGCTGAAGGTGTTAGTCATAGTGCAGTCGGGGTCTAATGGCGTCCTCCATAGCCTAATGTGCTAATGCCCTATAGCTTCTACCTCACCCAAGCTGGTTAGAACCTACACTCACATTTCCCGCCATAGTAAAGAGGTATTCTACATCTAGATGTCTTTAGTTTACACATTCAGGATGCACTTCTATCAAAATAAAGTATGTAATCAATTAAGGAAACAGGTAATATTGACATTAGTATGATTATTTGATCACTTTCCCAGGGGTCATTTCAGTTGAAATAGCATCTTTAAGTTAAGTCGACCGCAGATGGGCCAACTCAGTCGGTTGTTGGGGAAAGGGTGGCCGAACCGATCAGGAATATCAAAATCAAACATGTTTGATATTGGCGAACTGGAGTCTGGATCAGATGTCCTCTGCAGACACCCCCGACATCACGCTTGGTTGACTGGATCGGCCCCGTCTGCGGTCACCTTCAGTAGGCTTTACCATTATACTTACTTACTCTGTAACTCTGATACTCAGGCTATAGCCTACATTAGTCTATAGCATAGATCTAGGCAAGCTTCAGCCAACTTCACTCAGTTCAACCAGTTCAGGTTCTATATATATAAATATATATATATATATATATATATATATATATATATATATATATATATATATATATATATATATATATATAGGGCTTAGCTTTAGACTTAATAGTAGTACCTAGTACTGAGGCCTAGTGGGTCAGCCATTGCTTGATCCTGCACTGGGCGAGACAAGCACTGATAACAACCAGCATGATGGGTACACATAATGTACCCAAAAAGTTCTGCAGTGAATATAAGGACTTATCTGATTGGTCAAAAATGCAACCCGGGTCAACCCTTTAGATAGGTATGTGAACAAAAAATCCAAATACATCAGATCATCTGGATTTTTGGGTATTCCTCAAGAGGAATATATGAGAATTAACATGCTTTTTGAATTAAGAATTTAGAGTCATTTTTGGGAGAGCTGGAGAGGGTTTTGTGAGCCAAGATTGGTTACATTTTCGTCATGAAATTAAACTCTACATAGAAGGATGGTGTGTGACCTAAAGCCATATATCCCCCCAAATTTTAACAAAGGTTGACCACATAAAACTATACATATCATGGAAGCCTGAAACCCTGCCGATATAATGCAGTTTAAATGAAGCTTATCCGACCTCTAGAACCAGAGATATGATTTTTTGAAAATAAAAAATCCTGGAAAAGCATGAAAATTGCTAAAAATTTATCAATTAGCAAAATCTGCGGAGCTTAGATAAGTATGTGCGGACCATTCAATCTTTTTCAAACTTGATACACATAATTTAAAGAGTTTAAACTAACTCCTTATCATAGTTTGATAGCTCCTTAAACTGACCTTGGGGTAAAGGTAGTCAGTAGAAGTTGATGTTAATGTTAACCAAGCTGTAATTAATTAACTGTCAGTACTTCCTAAAAATTAAGATAATGGCAGCGTAGAGAATCTTGTGTACATAATATTAGAATTTTAAAGTGAATTGATCCATACATTTAAACCCAATTTACAGCCCAATAACTGAGCACTACCTTTGCACAACCCCCAAAAATGATCACAGTTTTTAGTGACGCACATCTGCGCTCAGGAGTGTGCTGACGTTCACATACCTACTTTAGACTGGATGGACGATAATAGGGAATTAAATAGTCATAGACTATTTTGTGCGACCTGCAACGTGTTGAACTATAAGAAATAGGGTACCAAGTATTCATACTTACTTCTTTCACTAATTGCACATCTCCTTTTGAAACTTCGTATATTTGGATGGTCCCATTAGCGTTTGCTTGGTTACCAATGATAACAAACTTGGCACTTGATGGAATCCACTTTGTGTCAAAGAGAGTGAAATTCACTGACTTTTGGACGTGTGCAATGATCTGTGGTTTTTCCATTGTAACTCTGAGGAGTAGATCTGCTTTACACTGTGCCGAATACCCTTTAAATAGAGTAAATGCAATAATGTTCTGGAGTTTTCGGCGTCCGCACGGGTCAAAACAGGTCCCGGTGTAAAACACGCACCTGCTGCATCGCTGCACAGGTAGACCATTGGTTTCTGTGGTCGCCAGAAGCGGCGCTCCTGCTCGGTTTGTTGATTGCGAATGCGACCTTCACTCAACTTCACGAGAAGCCGGCTTGTAGAGTCAGAGTGGATTCAGTGGACTCATAAATGAACAAGAATATTTCCATTGTGAGTATCGATATAGTACCCTATTGTTGTTGTTATTTTCGATGTAATTTTCATCGGATTAAAGCAGTTCATGAAGCTAGCCTTAGCCTTAGGCATAAATTGGCGTAGTCGTACTTGTGACTGTGTCTGTGCTCAGTGTGGAGTGTGTGTGCTACCACTGTGCCAGGCTCTGGACTGTGCAGGCAAACCGATTGACTCTTGAGAGTCTAAGGAAGTGATCATTTTTTAACAAGGGGGGGGGCTGGGGGGTTTGAGGGGGGGTCAGAATTTTTTCACCCCCTTGACCGAGGGTCAGAATTTTTTCAACACCTCTGATGGGGGGGTCAAAAATAAATAATTTCACCTGTTTTCAGTGGGAAACCGCGCGTTACTATAGGCTAAAAGGAGACGTTCGCGCGCAATTTTTTTCCCCTATGGGGGGAGGGTTGAAAAATTTTTTACTCCCTCGAGAAGGAGGGGGTTCAAAATTTTTTTCACGCATCCACGCACAAACCCCCTGTTGTTATAAAATGATCACTCCTTAAGTGACTAAGTCTTGTTGAAGTTGTATACCGGTAACTTAAACTTGGACAGTTGGAGGGTGTACATGTGACATAAGTCATTTATTGCCTGCTGGCGGAATGGGGGGGGGGGGCTTGGACCTTGGTGGATTCTTGCGGATCAACACCCCCCCCCCCCCAATTAGCCAACATAATTAAGTAATTTAATTATCACGCACCCCCTCCCCCTTTTAAACTGTGGATGGTAGCCTATGTCAGTACCGGGGTTTTTTTTTTTTGGGGGGGGGGGGAGGAAGCCCACACGTTAGGGAGTGGTCATTATAAATTTCTCTCTTGAGGAGTCGGGGTGTATAGAGTTTTTAGGCTATAGCCCCCGGGGGGTGGGCACTTCATTTTTTTTTATATAGGTGTGTGGCTGAACCCCTGACTCCCCTTACCCTTGGCCTTGCTAGGGCACTCGTTCGCAGGGTTTTTCTTCAAAACCCTACCCTTGCTAAGTAACTTTTTACATAATGCTCAAAATATCTTAAACTGACCTTATTTGGGAGAAAATTTGTACTTTGTTCGCTATTTTCATAAAAACTTGGAAAATATTCATGAAAATTTCTAAAAATTTCCCTGTGAATCAGGGTATTTCGCAGAAAGTTGACCCTTGCTAGGGACATTTCGCTCAAAAGTAGACCCATGCTAGGGACATATGTGGCTGAAAGAGGAGGCTTGCTAGGGACTTTTCCTTGAAAAAGTACCCTTGCCAGCCGCACATATGTGTATACATTACATAGAGAGGGCCCCCCCCGGGGCTATAGCCTCTTCTTTTATAATAGTAAAAAAGATTGCATGCATCTATACCCCGGTATAGAGGGTGTGAAAATTGTGCCTCTGGCGCAGGGGGCTCAAAATTTTCTGGCCGCTGTTGAACCCACTACTCCGACAATCGTGAAATAATTTGTTTTTTTTTTCTCTCCTTTCAGATACAGTGATAGGCTGTAGGCCTGTATTATTCCTACAGAATTTCAGGTGCCACCTGAATAACGACCTACTATGGTGAGACACAGCAAGATCCAGAAACAAGTTTTAGGTCTTTATCGCCAGTTTATGAGGGTATCACAAGATAGACCAGGCATTGCAGATCACATCCGCTCAGAGTTCAAGAAGAATATGCAATTATCCCGATCAGACTCTTTACGCATTGAATTTCTTATCAGAAGAGGAGAGCGACAACTAGAACAACTCAAGACATCGACTATTAAGAAAATGGGTGTTTTCCAAGACAACGAAAACAAAGAATAGCTTACTTGGAATTATCCTTTTGTTCCATCATATTATTAACTCAATATTACATACAAAATGGCAACCACACCCTTATTTCAGAAGATTTTGAGCCACTTTCCCCAAAGACACTTGAGGATGGTTTTTGCCTATGGCTCTGGTGTTTTCAAACAGGAAGGTCACACAGATATATCGAATAACATGATTGACTTTATCTTCACTGTGGACAATCCCAAAGAGTGGCACCGTGAGAATATCCGTGCTAACTCAAACCATTACTCATTCCTCAAGTACTTTGGGGCTCAGTATGTGACTCGTATACAGAGGAAATATGGGGCCGGTGTGTACTTCAATACGCTAGTGCCTTGTGAAGGTCGCATGATCAAGTATGGCGTGATAAGTACAAAGGACCTAACTAATGATTTACTAGATTGGGAAACCTTGTATATAAGTGGGCGACTCCACAAACCGGTCAACGTGCTCAAGCATGAGGAGTCATCAGATCTGCTCTCTGCATTGATTGTCAATCACCAGAGTGCTGTCCACGCAGCACTATTACTTGAAGGAGAGTTGTTCACAGAGCAAGATCTCTATGCCACCATCACCTCTCTGTCTTACACGGGTGACTTTAGAATGACAGTAGGCGAGGACAAGAACAAGGTTATGAACATAGTCCGTCCCAACATCGAGCGATTCCGTACTATCTATGAGCCAATCCTCACCCAAGATAAGCATGTACACTTCAACAAGTCCACTGGCCTGATACAACAGAGCACACATTACGGCTCTCGGTTTCATCATGTGAATTTGTTGCCTAAAGTTGTGCTTAATAATATAGTTGCACACTGTAACAGAGATGGGCGGTTTAGGGACACCGAAGAAGTCATCCATAGTGTTTCGCATGATGCCAATTGTAGCGAGATTGTTCAAGAAGCAATCAGTGCCATTGTTAAGAAATCCTCAGTCACACAAAGTGTCAAGGGGATATTCACTGCAGGCATGACAAAGTCAACACGCTATAGTTGGAAGAAACTGAAAAAGATGTGGAAAAGTCAGAAAAAAGTCATAGGCAATCAATGAATTAGGTTTTCAAAAATGTGAATCTGTATAATTATAAGGTGCATGGTCAATAAAAGTAATAAAACCAGATATATTACGCTTCTCTGCTAGTCATCTGTGAATATTGAGTACCATTAATCCTCGAGTATATGCAACTCATATAGGGAGTAACATTTTGGGTAGTTTAATACAGGTACTGAGGTATATTGTATAAAAACCTGGGCTTTCTGGCACAACTTGATATTATGAACATTGTATATGGTATAACTAGAGCCAATCTCGCGTGTTAGTTATATGTACAGTACGTTGTATTGCCACGTTTAAGGGTCAGGTTTGAATAAGCGCCGGTCTTGTATAATTCCTGGTTTATAGTAGCCATTAAGTGTTCAAACTCTAGAACTTGAATAAGGTCCTGTCTTGTAAAAGGTCTGTGGGTAATTTTCCTCCAGATCTATTACCACCGGGAGGAAATGGTATCTAAATCTAATGCACCGAGTCCATTTAGAATGATTTAAGCAAGATAACCTTATTGCCTCTTTTCGGTATCTTTTCTATGAGAAAGGGTACAAGAGTATATATCTTTGAAGTTAATTTATTGCACTATCAAGCAAATAACATGAACTGGTGGATAAAACTGTGTGGTTCACAAGCATCAGTATCTACAAACTAAATAGCTACCATAGTATGTTTTGTATCAACATACACCCTTATCTAAAATGTATCGTAATCACAGGCACCGGCAGGTCCTGTGGAAAAAATATTGTTTGGATCAAACAAAATAACTTTTAGGATTTCAAAAGCCAAAAAAGGTGAAAAAGAACAACAAAACAAACTCACAATTTTCATGAATTTCAGATGAACACACTAGTTTTACAGGCTAGCTATCAGGGTTTTTCTTGCATGGTCAATTGATGAAATGGCAGTATCTACTACTATATTTCTCCAGCACTATTTCCATCGATGAACTACTCATGATGACAACGTGAAATAATATTACGGTATGCCACGTTATTCCCAGCACAATGAGATTCAGTAGAACATCAAACCAGTGTAACACAAACTATACGCAGCAAATTCGGAACCTTCACCATAAAACACATTATGGAGCAACGAACTGGGAACAACTTACGTTTATCTGTAGGGACACATCCTTGACAGAATTCTGATCAAATGTGTTACGTTCCACCATCGATCAAAAATGGGATCATGGCACAATATGACCACAGCGAATTTTGCAATGATCCTCAAATCAATAGGAATAAATTATGGAAGCTTTGGGACGGGATTTGGTAAATATGTGCACATGAATCGTTGGTCATATCATAGATTATTTTCAGTACTACCGGTACTAGGTTATATACTTCACATTTCTCCGAACACACCAGATACCATATTCTCCCGTGTATAAGGCGCAGCCCGTGTATAAGGCGCACCTAGAGTTTTGGAAAATTATCAAAAAAAGAAAGAAAAATTCATAACTTTGGTTCTACTGAATGAATTTTCAAAATTCAAAAACCTATGCGTAGCTTGGGCCACCTTGGACCCTCCTGAGCCCCCTTATGTCCTATTATGACCAAGGGGGCATGTTAGATATCAAAAGAAAGGACTTGGTGTCCCCCTTGTGGATCCAATGAGAACTAAAAAAAAACCCGTATAAGACGCACCTTATACGCAGGAGATTATGGTACATTTCTTTTATAAACAGGAAAGTTATGTGTCTTATAATTCCAAAGAACCAGTTAACGTTGACTGCTAGAAATATAATACGTCAAAGTAGATTCCCATATGCCCCCCATGTCCGCTCCATTTGACATAGTATGAGCGATAATCAAGCATGGAGACCTATAGGACATTTGATAATTCCTTTTATCACCTACTTTTTCAACTTGTGTATCACATTTGTAATCAAGACAAATACACGAACTTTGGAATGTTAAACAGTGGACGGACGGCAAATTGGAGAGGTATAAAAGGTGGTTATTCTATCGTGAGAAAACTCAACAATATCAAAAAGATAAAAGTGTCTTGATAGTTTTAACAAAAAACATCCTTACATCTCTAACAACTCGTAGTTACAATAACCATTAATATAGCGCCACCTAGAGAGAACACCAGGAGGTCCAAAGTTAAAAACCTTGAATGTCATTAAGACCAAGAATATTTACATCACGATCCTTGACATCAATAAACACTTTTTAAATGAATTGGACTAGACACAGGAACAAACGTGACTTATGAATATAAATAAATGGGAACACTTGCTATATATCTGCGCAATAACAAAGCACTAGTCTTCCAGGAAGACCAATTCCAACAACAGCTGTCAATCGGTTAATATTATCATATAACATTGAGAAATGCCAGAGGGTATGAACAAAGGGTGAAAAAGAAGTGAAATGAAATGAGTTTTGACGAATGCACAATATAATATTTTTAGCATATTTTCTGAAGAAAGGACGTCATTTCCGCAAGTACACTTACACAGGACAGGCCATACAAAATATTGGAAATTGAGACCATGCTGTCATATAATTTCCTCTGAGTTCTAATGGTCAAATCATCACTATCATCTCAGCCATGGACAGAATTATATGTTATAGTCCATAGGCGGTACACATATGGCTTGTTTGAGCTTGTCACTCAGCTGCTCGAGCTCCCTGCGGAAGTGGTCCTGCTTGGAGTTGACCTCTGACTGAAGGCGCATCACAGCGTCCTGCAGACCCGTGATCTCTTCCTGGATGTCAGTGGTCGTGGATGCAGACATCACACTTGAAGGTGCCATTGCTTGCGCAACTGCAAATGGTAACTGTTGGTTCTGACGTTGTGTGTTTTTCTCGAAGATGAATTGGATGTCGGTAAAGTTCTCGGGTGGAGGTTGTGTTTGCAGGTAATGGTCGGTGTTATTCAGCGCAATCGATGCTCTCTGGATTGAGAGTTCAAGGTCGATTGAAGCTAGAATGCTATCCAGATCTTCTTCAGACACATCATCCGCCTGGTGATAAAAGAGCAACGCTTTCAGTTTGTGACAACATACATGTTAAAGGTACATCAAATGGGGTTTAATCTGAAACAAGTCACAAAGAGTAGGCCTGTTTGTGTATTATACCCTGCGTATTTGGTGAATCTTGCCTATAAGGCGCACCCTGAATTTGGAAACTGGAGGTACTACGGTAGATTTTTTGTCTAATTAAAACTGAGTAAAGCCACACCATAGCATGTAGCCACATATGGAGTAACTAAACGTGATGTTAGTTAAGCACAGATGTTTCACTAGGACAAACTGCCGCATACAAATGTACTAGCGAGAAGTTGACAGGAGTTAAGCTGTGTGCTCAACTTAAATTGTCTGAAATATTGACTTAAAAAAATGATGGAATTATTGTCGTTGTGAAATGTATGGCAAAAACCCATAGAGGACATGTAGTTGACAAAAACAACCCCTGATCACTTTGACAACCCCGGGTGACAGCCCCAATGATAAACGTGAGGTAAGCCGTGCTACAATGGCTAAAATTGTAGGATATAAAAATGCTTACTCCTACAAAAGAATCCAGAACATAAAGGACGAGTAACTAGCCTTGTATACCTCTAGAATCAGTCCAATTGAATAACACAGCCAAAAACCATTAAACTTACTCGTTCTTTCCATGCAGCTTCCAAACTTTCCAGGATAGCTTCATATTTGAGAATGGCTTCCTGCAGGTTATCATGTTGGCGGACAAGGGTGCTTGTAAGTTCTGATGGCACGGCTGAATTGTTATCTTCTGCCGAGAATTCTGACTCAGTCTGCTGCAAAACCTGTTCTTTGCTACGCAGTTTAGCATCAAGAACAGACTCCTGTAAATAAGTAAATATAAGGCTTACCTGGAGTCATAAATGAGGGAAGGAACCTGGATGTGTGTAAATTTAAGGTATCAATAGAACAGAAAAACCTAGCTACTACATTGTATTGATGTATAGAAGAGCTATCAAAGTTCTTATGCAGTGTTTGCCGCCGTTGAACCTAAATGGCCGGCATAGGGCCTACAGATGCAGGTCAGAACGACCTGCAATGATCTCAGCTTTCTTATGGTGATATAATTTTTCAAGTCTGTCAATTAAAAGCACAGATATTCAATCTCCGTAAAAATTTACCAATTTCTGTGTTATATTAAACAAGTTATAATGAAGTTTATACAGGTACCTTAGAATACCAATATTCATATGGCCTGCGTGAGAGGGAAATGGCCTGCGTAAAATGTCAAGATGCAGGCCACTTTCGCCTGCACTGAGAAAAGGCTTTCGGCAACATGTTTAACTCTCTCCACCCGACTGACAACTATTGTTGCCAAAGAAGGATTGAGTAACGGGAATCTGGGGGTGAGAGAGTTAATCTGATGGGCATTTTACCGAGCTAATTCTGTAAGGTTTTCAAACCTCAACCACATCCATGTATAGGCTGCAACGGTTTCACAAAACCCAAGAAAAATGGAAACATACCATCCACTTCCAAAAGGTGTCCTCGTGGCTTCGCCACTGTAGAAGATGCTGCAAACGTTCGCTGTCTTTCTCAAGCAATTTCAAGTTCTGAAAAGTGTCAATGTTATGGGAGATTATGTTTCAAAGTCGATGGTACCACAACTGCCTCCTTAGTTTAAAAAGTCAAATCTTCTGATATTGGTCAACTGTCCATAGGAATTTGATTAAAGGACCAAATAAGAAACCCAGACACTGTATATTAACTCTACGTCGGAGAACTGCTGCCTCTATAAAGGTATACATCAATCAATAACGACACCTCATTACTAACCATTATGGAGTATTTTGAATTCACAGATCAAGAAATGAATATGATACTACATACATCATCCTTTTCTATATTATACTTTATGATCTAAGCGTTAGTGGTTCTACAGAAACATCTGATACATATGGACTTGATCTCCTTACGTTCTTCAGCATATCGGGGTTTTTCAGCATGTATATTTCCATTGCAGTAAGGTGGTTTCTCTCCACTGTTGTAGCAACACCTGTTGTTGCTTCAGCCATCTGTAATGAAAATCAAGCATGTAATTCTCTAGTTATGGATTTAGAAAAATAGATGTTAATCATGAAATACCATGTCTTATTCAGTGAATGTTTTAATTTGATCGTCCATGAAACAAAATGGTATCTTAGAAGAGTTGTCTATTCAGAGGTTTCATTTAGATGACTTGTAGTGTGTTTTTTTTCTCGCTTCGATTCTCATTTTGAAAATGTTGTCAGTTTATGTAGTAATGATAGTACACACCTTATGTTTGAGTCTCAGCTTTTCCCTTTGCACGTTGTAGAGGTTACGGAGGCTAATGCGAAGTTTGTTGTTCAACCATAATAATTGCTGAACCCGTTGGGCAGGTTCACTCCGTCCTCCAATACTAAGATCCAGAGACTGTGCAGCGGCTTTGTCCTCCAGACTCTGCATGGTCAAGTATTCTTTCTTTTAGATTCTTTCTAGACCCAACCGTGTATAAGATAACTGAGTGTTTAGAGAATTTCATACATTTTTGTAGTTTTTCATCTTTTACTTTATCCAGGACCTACTACAGCTTAATCATTGCTCAGGGATGTAAGTCAGGCATGGGCAAAAATCAGGAAGCCAGACATTTACTTCATATAAAAGCCTTCTATTTTTCCAAACATCCCTCCTTACCACTCGTATAAGGAAAGTAAATGGCATTCAAAATTTTCAGAAATCAGGAAATCCTGATAAATCCTGAAGACTTACATCCCTGATTGCTAGTAACTACCGAACATCCTCACCTATTAAACGCGGCTTATACGTGAGGATTACATCACTTTCACCCTATAAGATTTATCCTGTCTCTGTGTGCGTATTATATGCAAGGATTTTACACTATATAACAATACTAAAGGACTATAGGATTTATTCAAACACAGGGTGCGTCCTGTTCCCGAGAGGCATCTTTTTAACAAGGATTTACGGTACATGTACTCTCTTGTCGTAATCAGATACTGATTTCAATTGTTTAAAATGTGCTACCGTAATCTCCCGCGTATAAGGCGCGTCTTATACGGGGGGTTTAGTTCTCATTGGATCCACAAGGGGGACACCAAGACCTTTCTTTTAATATCTTACATGCCCCCTTGGTCAAAATAGGACAAAATGGGGCCCAGGAGGGCCCAAGGTGGCCCAAGCTACCCATAGGTTTTTGAATTTTGAAAATTCATTCAGTAGAACCAAAGTGATGAATTTTTCATTTTTTTTTTAAATTTTCCAAAACTCTAGGTGCGCCTTATACGCGGGAGATTACGGTACATGCTACGATGTAAACCCTCAAATCTCGATGTAGATTCTAGTATATTCATTTCAATAGTAATTACGGTATGGTATTTACCTTGTACTGTCCGTAGGTATCCTCTTCAAGTGGTGATGTCCTATTGCTCATGAAACGATGCATCACATTTTCCTTGCACATGAGCCACCCAAAAGACAGGAGAAGTTCTCTACTTCCATACGTTTGGTTCTCTGGAAGATTGGCAAAGTCACGAGAGTAGAATCCTCGTTCTGCCATTTCTCTCTTGATATATACAACCTGTTCTTCTGAAAAAGATGTGTATAAGCCAAAGATTATAGGCCATTCACACTCTCTGTGCGACTTATATGATCTATCAGACCTTTCTTTAACTTCTACAGTACTAAACCGATTTTTGGTACCAGGTACGACTTTTAGCCTTTCCTTATTTTTCATATTTACGCAAGGTTTCATGGCATTCTTTGAAATGCGGAGACAAAAGTGATGAATCAGAAATATCCATTTGTCAAAGAGGTACCAAAGTTTTTAAATTTATTAAATGTTCCTAGATGTCTTGAGCTTTGCAGGCCCTCTTCATGCTTCCTTAAATGGTAGGCCTAGCCAATGGTAGTTGTGAAAAAGATTTAACATGTGATATATATCACATATGGCCCAGGGTCTACTACCCCCCCCCCCCAATATAAAAATTGGGCGTTGTGCATTGAAGCACAGAAGGCTCAGGGTAGGTACCATTAAACCCTCTATCAACCCTGTAGGGTCACAGGAATCAGCACTTGCGAAATATTGACTAATTACTTACAAATAGAGACTATTATCTATACATGTACTGACACCAGTCTGGCATAATCTTCTCTTACTAAACCCCTTGGACCGCTGGCCCCCTGGTGTGCTGGCCCCCTGGTGTGCTGGCCCCTGGACACTTGGCCCCCTGGACACTTGGCCCCTGGACACCTGGCCCCACTGGACACCTAGCCCCTGGACACCTGGCCCCCTGGACACCTAGCCCCCACAAAAAGCTTTATCCTTAGCATGCTTAGTTTATCACTCAGTCCCCAATGTGTTATGTGTATAGCTTGGACACTGTAAACATTGCCTGCTGAAAAAAAGTGTCTCACTTGGTGATTACCCATAGGACTCCATGTGCTAATTTCATCGCAATCTATCTGACCCATAGACCCAATGGTTAAAGAACTTGTAGTCAGTATAGCTCCCAAAAACATGACGTAAGTACAGCAGCTTTTTTCGTAGAGAAAGACATCACTCACCATAAAGGACAAAATGTTGTCTGATAGATGAGATTTGAAACTTTCCTTTGGCTTTTGAAAAATGTGTAAACTAACAGTATATCACTGAATGATTACACCCTAAAGTTGGTGATTACAAATTTGTGGATCTGACTGAAAACCCGGCTCCAATAGCCCAGGGGATACCCTGGGCCAAAAAGTAGATGATCTAATAAAAAAAATGTATGAGTGTGCAATGTTGTGATGGTTGTAACAATGAACTAGACAGTAGAATAATCTATTTGTGAATGAATATGTATGTACTATTAAGTTTTAGGAACAGCCTGTTGAGTAGCTACTGTTGAGAGATAACTCCTTAATTTCCATACCTGTGGTGAACTTTGACCAGGCACGGATAGCGATTTCATCAATGCGGCCATATTCACAATAGTACAACAGCTCGAATATCAGCCGCCAAAGTGGTGTCACCTGAAATATGATAATATAAGGCTAGCTATGTATTTAAAATATGTCTCGCTGCTAGCTCAGAACACCCACCATGAATCTTTACCCCATGGAGGTAGAATTGTTGTTTGACCGGTTCTGGGTAGGTTTTGCATTATTTATCAACACCTTGGGTAGTGTGGGAGCACGGGTGGTCACCATGTAGCCACTCTCGTAGCCCTACCAAAGTAGGGCTACTGGGCGATCCCCATTCATTTTGAAGGGAAATTTTTCAAAAGGGTGGATTACATTGAAAACATTATCTTTACACAATAAGTGATATATGTTTGGATAGATCTTTGTCTCACCTTTGGGGATTACATCAAATTAGAACTGAATAACACTTTACGAAAGTGTAATTATCACAATTCTGATGATACCTGCATTGGAAAGACAGTGGCGGCCATTTTGACGTGCATATGACGTAACTATTAGTTGCCATAGTATAGTAACATCTTACTTGCCCCCAAAAAGCCAATACAACGCAGTCAGTCTGTGAACGGCCAACCCATGAGACAGACGAAACTCAGTCTAGTCACCATGGTGCTGGTGAGTTTTTGAACGGAAATTTTTGGCACCCCCCAACAGCCGTCAAAATCTTTTCACGCTCCTCTTTGATCCATAGTAGCACGCTGGCTTTTGTCGTTTTGATGAAGGTGAATTTTTTTATCCCCCTCCCCCAAGACAAGTCTCAAAAGTCTGGCCTTCTCTAGGAATGGGTCGCTCAAGGAATCTTTATGTTGCTGAACACTGGTGTTTCATGAATGGCCTTTGGGCTTCAAATAAAAAGTGGATTCCTGACTGAAGTGAACGGAATGACTGTGATGGAATGAGCCTAATATGACTCAATTGTGCATAGTTGGTTATATGTGTTATTTTTTTGTTATGGAACAAGGCACAATTTCTGTGTACAGTCAGAACACATGGGGTAGACTTCAGGGAAGGGGGTCTCTAATGGAACAAGGCACAATTCTGTGGGGACATCCCCTGGCTTTATTTTTTTTTATGGGAAAGGCCCAATATATGCCTTGTTCCATAACAGACACCCCTTCACATTCTAATGTGAAGGGGTGTCTGTTATGGAACAAGGCACAATTATGAAGGGATATCCCCCAGGTTTATACCGTTTACACCTTGTTCCATAACAGACTAATGAAGGGGTAGACAACAGGGAAGGGAGTCTTTTATGGAACAAGGCACAACTATGGAGGGAAATCCCCTGCCTTGACTTTTTTTCATTCCATTTAAATTAGGCACTATGGCTATGTTTAGTTATGGAACAGGGCTTATTATCCTATATTACACAGCATTCGTATATATGAAATAATGCCAAATAATGCAATAAGACGGCATAAGGCCACCCTTAAAAATATGTTCGTTTCCTGTCCAGAGGGTGGGATTTTTCAGACCCATGAGGAAGGGAGGGGGAAATTTTTTTTTAGGAAAATATTTTTATTTGTCCTGAACATCGTAAGCGGGGATAGCATGAAATTGCCATCACGTTCTAAGATTTAGTGATTGGAAGCCTAGATTCTTGAGCTGACGGATAAAAAAAAATCTTTTTCTGGAACTCAGGAAAATTTTTTCCCATTCTCACAAAAAAAATCCACCAGGCCTCTGGACAGGAAACGAACTTATTTTTAAGGGTGGCCTAAGGCCAATACATTTTACTGTGATGTTTCCATACATATTGTTCCATTGAATGGGTGACTTTTATTTTATTAGAAATCTATCGCCATGTGAACCCTGCTGGAACAAATATAGCTACAGAATGGGAGACAGGCAGGTTATTGTGGCTTATATAGTTTTCTGCCGAAATGGCATTATCTGAAGTGGTATATAATGCCCCTCCTGAGCCTACATGGTGCCATGGGCTGCCTGCACACGCAGAGCTAAAGTGAGATCTCTGTGTACTTTACAGGTATCATACATTAGTAATATATTGGTTAAAGATAGATTAAATATAACTTTCACATGCACCCATTCATTTACTTTTATTCAAGACCATATTCATCTCTGAGGGATGGGTAATAAAGTTTTTAGAAGGCTATATGTGTCACAGTGTCTGAAATGTACAGATCCCCCCAGTAGGGATACGGATCTGTTGGCCAATTGGAACACCCTGTGTGTGTGGGTGTGTTGGTGGGGGTACAGCAGGCGCCGTGTGGTTCTTACACAGACAGATGGCTTGCTGACAGCTTTATCTCGAGATGGACCGACCAGTCGGTGGCCATCTAATGCCGCCCCACTGCTCACCACCTGCATAGCACATGTATACCCAAAGATTGCTCCTTGTTCCATTAGAAACCCCACATTAGAAACTATACCCATGCTGCATATTGAGCAGCTGGATTAATCCTTATTCTATTACAAAACCCACATTAGTACTGCGCCATTATAGCCCAATCTGTGATGAATCATGGAAGTTTGTCACCCTACAGAAATGAATTAATTGGTATTTGATGGTTTTTGCAGTGGCTGTCCCACTCCAGACAGCAATGTACAAGCTCCCAATTAAGCATGGTGCCACCCACTTCAGCATAGTAATTAGCCATTCGTAGCTAACTGGAACCCCACTAGGAACCTGTCACAGGCAAATCAAAACAGCGACTTATATTAGCGACCTAAAGCAGGAGTATATACGAGATCACATTTGGTCAAAGACATTATTAAGAGTGAATTCTACATCACAGATGTAATGGCCGAGAGATCGTTGTAGAGATGTGTAATTACGAAGTGATTAGGATGTGTGGGCGTGGGGGGGGGGACTGTAAACATTCAAACTTTGGCTCAATTAGCGCATCTACCCGCATACTGTGTTTGAATATTTTGCAAAAAGAGTTAGCTTTCCAATGATGTAAAGCACTCTGTACTGTTGGATTGGTGCATGTTGACTGGACAGTGTACAGGCTATTATTACTTAGTTCTAGGCGAGTTTTGAGTGGGGAGGGCAGGCTGGATTGGTGCATGTTGACTGGACAGTGTACAGGCTATAATAACGTAGCTCTAGGCGAGTTTTGAGTGGGAGGGTGGGTTGGATTGGTGCATGTTGACTGGACAGTGTACAGGCTATAATTACGTAGCTCTAGGCGAGTTTTGAGTGGGAGGGTGGGTTGAATTAGTGCATGTTGACTGTACAGGCTATAATTACGTAGCTCTAGGCGAGTTTTGAGTGGGAGGGTGGGTTGGATTGGTGCATGTTGACTGGACAGTGTACAGGCTATAATTACGTAGCTCTAGGCGAGTTTTGAGTGGGAGGGTGGGTTGAATTAGTGCATGTTGACTGTACAGGCTATAATTACTTACTGCACGCCATCTAGAGAGGCGTTATACACAACATAGACTTGCACAGGTCTCTTTAATAGCAATGATAATAATATTAATTAAATTGGTAGTGATTCTATTCTACTGGGAAAAAAAGAATAGCTTAAATGACTAGAATCTAGTCTACACCACGGTCTTTGTCATGGTTGACGGATTTTAGTAGCTGAGCTATAGTAGAGGAGTTTTGGCTGTTTTTGATATGACCTGCTGTCCCCCTCTTACATGACGTATTAATGGCCGAGGAGACAAAGTCTCTCGGCCAATAAGGGGAAGATAACAAACTTAAATCATCCAAGGAAAAGGGATACCCCCATAAGAGGGTCTTTTGAAGGGGTCTATATAGGGAAAACTGGGGCTTGGCTTTTTTTGGGGGAAAGAAGGTTGTATTATTCATATCATTATAAAAAGAGATATGCTGGAAGTCGCTGCTTGTACATTTCACACCCACCCTTATCCTAGCATATATACTCCTGGATTGCGTCGCTAGAATAAGTCGCTGTTTTCATAACAGGGTCTGGTCATGCCCAGCGCCTCCTGCTTGCAGGCAGATACCCTCCACTCATACCAGGTAGGCCTGCCCATTGATCCCTGCATATGATGTTAGAGTGGAATGGCAGACGGGTGTGGAAATCCCACACTAATACCAGGCTATGTGGCTGCCTGATGGAGTGTGGTACATGTACCGCATGCACGCTACTGTTAGTGGGATTTACTGAGAAGTGGGAAGATTCTAGTAATATATACTATAAAACAATTGCTATCTACAAGTTTATAAACATTAGTAGTAGCGACCTATTCTTCCAGTATCTAACTGTGTATTTACTCTCCATACCATTATAATTGACACATGATGATACTGCACAAGCATGGTCCCAATAGATCCTAATAGCGACCTATTCCTCCACTCTGTCAGATATGAATTTTGAATAAGGCTTTGCATATAAGCGACTTTTATTTCCCAACTTAAAATGAACAACATAAAATTCTTTTTCTGTATTCCTTTTTGAATAAGGCATCGCCTATAAGCGACTTTTAATAGCGACTTATTCTGAACAAATTAAAATTGTATGCTACCCCAAAAAAGCCCAAGCCCCATTTTTTCCTATATGGGCCCCTTCAAATGACCCTCTTTTGGGGGATCTCTCCCCCTTGGATGATTTTAAGTTTGTTATCTTTTCTTTATATATACTCCTGGTTTAGGTTGCTTATATAAGTCGCTCTGTGAAACTCACTGAAACTACCTATTTTTGGCAAGCCAGTTTGTGTACTTATCGTGGCATATATACTCCAATTTTAGGTCGCTAATATAAGTCGCTCCGCCCTCCACCCCACCCATCCCTCCCATGTCGACCCTCGGTGCAGTGCGTTCTCGGCCTAAGAACGGATATGGGAGCGTTCTGACCACACTGGGCCAGAGATATACTTTGTAGTATGTCGCTGAAAAGGAGTGATGGTTCTGCAAGGGGATTTGGCGTTCTGACATCAGAGCCACATTACGTTGAATCCAGCAGAGGGTGGCGCTGTAAACAGTACAGTGTGGGAGTAGACTAGGTCGAGTATTGACATCTGGTCGGGTGCCCTAGACTAGGTGGGAGATAGAGGGTCGGGTTACTTTAATAGACAATATATTTTTAGTGTTACATTGGGGCTCTTACCTTCTTTTTCCGTTAAAAAGGAATTCATTCCTCTTTTTACATAGCGACCTAATCCAGGATTAGGCCAAAAGTCTTTACGCTGGGGGGAGGCATAAAAACTTTTGACCCCTCTTAGTCTCTTTTAAGGGAGTGATCATTTTTTAACAACAGGGGTAGGTTCATCAAACACTGTCTGCACCACTCCCCTGGGAGGGTCCATCATTTGTGACATTTTTTGTGACCCAACAAATTTCTGCACTGGAAGTTAAACTATACTGAAATTGTCATATTCTTACAGAACAAAGATTAAAAAAACACATATAAAAAGTTATCTTGGTATATCATGGCTCATTTTACCTATATGAAACTTTCTCGGGGAAAATGGTGCATTTCTAGACATTTTTGTAGATTTCTGAAGTGGATGACTGAAAAGGTCATTTAAATCAAGTTGACCAAAACGAAAAAAAGTAGAATGAAACTAAAAGAAATTAAAAGTATGTTTCATGGCGTTTCATATAAGGTATAGAGTTTGTGCATGTGGACTGAATAGTCCAGCTGTTGACTGCAAAATAAATTCCAAAATTGCATTTTTCCTGTGCAAAGGTGCGTGGTTGTCATTTTGGCAGTTTTAAAAACATCACTGCAAGACCCATGTACATCATACAGGTGTGACACTTACAAAACCTGCTAAGATAAAGTTGTTTTACAGGCTCCCTGATTTTGGGAGCAATTAACTGATTTTTGAAACTAGGTCAACAGGAAACCCATTAGAGGTTAATGTTAGGATCAAATACCTTTGCTAGGGTCAAATATCAATGATTCAGAATGTCTACTTCTTCATATTTTGCAGCCTCTGTTCCAATATATTTGATCAAATCATAATCTAGGTCAAGAAAATGTAGGTCAGATATATAGGTCATGGGAAAATTAATAACATGTTTCATGGCGTTTCATATAAGGTATAGTTTGTGCATATGGACTGAATAGTCCAGCTGTCGCCTGCAAATAAATTCCCAAATCATGTTTTTCCTGTGCAAAGATGCGCGGTTGTGATTTGGCAGTTTTAAAAACATCACTGCATGACCCATGTACATCATACAGGTGTGACACTTACAATACCTGCTAATATAAAGTTGTTTTACAGGCTCCCGGATTTCGGGAGCAATTAACTGATTTTTGTAGATTTCCTAACCATGTGAACTTGCAACCACAGGAAAAAATTATTTGGTCATGTCATCAAAATCTAGGTCATGAGCTAATGTCGGTCGAATATATAGGTCATCCTGAAACTAGGTGAACAGGAAACCCATTAGAGGTTAATGTTAAGGTCAAATAACTTTGTTAGGGTCAAATACCAGTGATTTGGTTATCAGAATGTCTACTTCTTCATATTTTGCAGCCTGTTCTAATATAATTGATCATATCAGAATCTAGGTCATGAACTATTATAGGTCAGATATATAGGTCATGGGGAAATTAGGTCAAGGTAAAATTTCATACAGGTCAACATCCGGGTCAGATAGCTTTTTATTTCGTGCTGATATTGTGATTCATTTTAATGTAATTGACATTTTACTAACTTACCTTCCTTTCATTTCTTCATTTATTATGGCTAATTGGGATCCAGAAGGTCACAACAAATTTCCTGAATACTTGGGACAAAAATGTCAGATTTCTAGATACTAATTCTGCAATTCTGTGAGAACCAATTGAGATATCAACACGATTCCAAAAGATTTGAATTCCTCACACTCTCCCACAAAACTTAGACACAAGGGTTTAGCTCTAACTTATTATCTTAATTTTCATGTGATGTACCTAAAAGGGGGGGGGCTGGTGGGTTTTGGTGGGGCCCCCTGACTAGGTCCAGGGGGGTCAGACTTTTTTCGTCCCCTTAACCAGGAGGGTCAAAATAATACCTGTTTTCAGCAAAAAAAAAAAAAAGAAGCCTGTGTCTAGGGTAAAAGGGCGCATTCGCACGCGATTTTTGGCCCTTCAAAATTATTTTGACCCCTTGCTTGTCCATATGCAAACCCACCAGCCCCCCCCCCCCCGGGCCGTTGTTAAAAAATGATCACTCCCTAACCTGTGACAAGATTCAAGATTCAAGATGGCTTTATTGACTAATGTACAGGTACACTTATGTCAGCACCAGGTTTTCATTTACAATGTTGTAGACAGATTTTATATATGAGTATATACAGTTCACAGCCCCTGGCCTTTTAGATGATTTGCAATATGGGGCCACTGCTAGTATTTGAGAAAGTTTCCTAGTGTCATCGTGTCTTTTATAGTAATCAACGAACTTGAGGTATTTTGTTTCAAACACTGACCGTGCGTTTCTCATCTCGGGCATGTTACAATGTAAGAAGACATGATTGACATCTTGCACAGCATTACAGAATGTGCACTTAGAATTGACAGGTTTCTTTCCTCCAGGCTGTGTCAGTGTGTGCTACTGTACTAGTCTGCCCGTCTAGTAAAACCATGGCATGGTCATGGAAATTCAAATTGGAATAAACTCAAAATTCACAAAAATGGAAACTTACTGCATCTTCTTGGTCAAACTTGGCTAGACGAAAAGTTTCGGCCCTAACCCTCGATGTTCCATTTTCTCGCAATATTGAAGTAAGCAATTCAATAGTATTTCTTATTTGTGCGGCCATATCAATCACAAATTCATCATAAAATGATGAAAACTTTGTAAAGACGATCCCAGTTTGTTTTGGCAAGTTTTCAGATTCGAACGCAAGGTCAAGGTTGTTTCTATTTTGGCGCCGCCTGGCGGGAAGAGGGGGGTACGTACTGACTAGGGTACGACGTGCTCATTCAACCAATTTAGAGGTCTCGGACCACCAAAACATTTCTCACTATAATCTTTTATAGCTCAATTACCGATAAAACTCGCCTACAATGATTCAAATCACCCCATACTATGGAAGGTCGGTACCACATGCCATTTGCCTTTTGTTATTTGTCATTTGCCAATTGCTTATTATGTCTTGCCATTTGCCAATTAATTGTTAAAGGGGCCCTGGCCTGCCTGGCATGGTAAGGGATTGTTCATTTTTTAACAACAGTGGGGGGGGGGGGGGGTGTTGGTGAGTTTGAGGGGGGGGCGTAAAATTGTTTGACTCCATTAGAACATGAGAGCTCTGTGGTATGTGTGACGCCTGTCACAGATGGCTCGTGCATACATGCATGCAAACTCCTCATTTTTTTCACTTTTCTCCATTATTCTAAGATCTGTCAGGATCAATCTTTGTCCAGATCCCATGAGATATCGTTTTACCATTTTATATATATGGTGGGCTCTTTGGATAAAAGGGCATCAGCCACCCTCAAAAAGCACCAAAATGCACAAATTGACGTCTCACTATTCAAAATTTTCCTGGGCGAGATACCCCCAGACCCCCCTCCCATTTTAACCTATCAATGTCAAATCAAAGAAGAGTCTTTACTTTTAATGCCTCAATTTTTTTTCGCATTCCGAATTTGCATATGTCATGGTCAGATCAAGTGCTCAGTGTTCTCTCTCTCCCTAGCCTTTCCTCCCATCTCCCCTTTCCCTAACCTTTCCCCAAATTTCTCCCCTCATCTGGAGTGGGCCTAGCAAGACATACCTGACCTGACCTGGATGGCCTGACCTGGATGGCCCGACCTGTACCCACCCAGACTGCCCCTGGACAGATCCACCTGGACAGACTCACCCAGACCGGACTGACCCAGACCAGACAGATCTACCTGGACTGCCCCCAGACTCACCCAGATCTACCTGGATTGCCCCCAGACTCACCCTGGATGGATCCACCCTGACAGACCCAGACTAAACTGACCTGGACTGGAAAGACCCAGACCAAATGGACTTGGACCAAATGGATCTGGACTGAACCTACCACAACAGACCCAGTCAAGACTTCAATGGGATCTAGACCAGACCGGAGAGAATCAGATGGATCCAGACTGAACAGAACCACACCATACAGACCCATATGAGATGGAGTCGACCGGGATAAACCCGACCCATCCAGTCGGGTCATCCAGTCATACCTCAACAAAATGCACCATTTGACTTCTCGATATTCAAAATTTTCCTGGGGGACATCTCTATATACCCTTAGGCTCCCTGAGCCAAAAACAGTGTATTGATGATGCAGGGGTAGTAAAACCTTGGGGTCAGGTGGAATGTGTGCCCCCCTGCACCATCCAGTCATACATCACCAAATTGCACCATTTGACTTCTCAATATTCAAAATTTTCCTGAAGGACATAGCCCCAGACCCCCCTCTGATTCTTACTCTCTTTCACACATTAATCACACTAACAATAAAAAAAACATGCCCAAGAGTTTTAAACATTTTTCTTGGAAAGCAGTATGCGAATACTTAGAGTTGGCCTGGCCATTTGGTCAGAAACCCAAACCCCCAACCCATGTAAATGGTAAAGTTTTTGATTTGCCTGTTTGTATTGCTTTGGTTATCCCCATCCCCCAAACAAAATTTCCAAAGGCTGTGCTAAAAGAGCCCATCTCCCATTCCCTATAGTTAAGAGTCATAAAGGCCCATGTGTGTCTGCAGCAAGTTGATTCAGACTTAAAAGATCCCTCAAATACGGTTTGCTTGCCTGCTTTAACCTAAGACCACAGAAATCAATCTTGTGATTCATCCAGATCCATGCAATGAGATCCCATTTTAACATTTTGTAGAATTTTAAATAGAGGGTATAGGGAAACCTCAAAAACCACCAGAATGCATAAATTTAGGCTCTAGATTTATAAAACTGTTTGACTGGGGCGGTGATGCCTCCAGACCACCCTATACTTAGCTTGTCCTGGCTGCTTTTTAAACAAAAGACATAAGGCTAAGTAGTGTGTGACTCGCACTGCAGCTACTGATGAAATTGGTCTTGAGAAGTGGAACCCCCTTTTCAATTTCTTGCATTCCAATAGAAAAATAATTAATTGATGATAATAACTGTGGGAAGTGATACTTTTACCTTATACTTCAGTGAAATAATACAATTGAGTGTGATATGTTGCTGTACAATGTGGTGCAACACAACTCGATGTTGGGGGGGGCGGAAAATATTTTGACCCCTCCTGAGGGGGGGGCCAAAAATATTTTGGCACCTCTCAAAGGGGGGGCGGAAAATATTTTCAGCGGTCAAAACGAAAACCCACCATTGTTAAAAAATGAACACTCCCTAATGCCAGCATTAAAAAGTTACGTGACCAACCTTTGACCAATCAGAGCGCCACGATTTTTCCGCTTGTTCCTGTGATTTTATGATCACTCTTTGAACCGGTACCCATGTTGTTAGTTTGCGGTGCTAGCCCCCCTTCAATATCATTTGCCAATTGCCATTTACATCTTAATTATAAATAATTGTTAATAATTATTAATAATTGTTAAAAAAATATTAATAATTGTTAACTTGATGTCATTTGCCACTTGCCAATTGTTAATTGTTGTTATTAACAACTGGCATAGTGTACGCATGGTCCGCCAGTCGGCGCCATCTTACGATACCGAGATACGGACGTAATGACTATTCCAGTTTACTCCTGACTAAGACACAAACTGTCCTAGATTGTAGAGGCTCGAACTGTGGGGCCCTTCACTCCTACGGGTGCATTTACCGAGGCATGGGGGCTCTTGACCTAAAACTGTCCATAATCAATCATAGTAGTGTCCACACTCAATACGTAATAAAGGGTTCCAGAAACATAACAGGAAATATATAAGTGCCAATTGGCAAACGGCAAATGGCCCTAGACCCCTAAATTCGACATGGTGACATAGCCATCTCTTAAAATCGACATGTGACATGAGACTAAGTGACATAAAAAATATGGTCTGGAAAAGATCTCTTAATTCTACCCTCAGAAAGCTTTTATTCTATAGTCCCGCGCGGGCTTTCTCATTCAAAAAGGGTGAAAATTTTTTTGTCCCCCTCTTAGCGGGGTCTAAATTTTTTTTGTCCCCCCAAATCCATAACCCCCCTGTTTTTTAACAACACTAAAAATGATCACTCCCTCAGGGAGTGATCATTTTTTAACAACAGGGGGGGGGCTGGTGGGTTTGAGGGGGAGTCAGAATTTTTTAACCCCCTCTGATGGGGGGGGGGTCAAAATAATTTCACCTGTTTTCAGTGGAAAACCCCGCGTGCTACTATAGGTAGGTACATCAAACACTGCCTGCACCACTCCCCTGGGAGTGTCCATCATTTGTGATGCATTTTTTTGTGACCCAACAAATTTCTGCACTGGAAATTAAACTACACTGAAATTGTCATATACTTACAGAACAAAAATTAAATGAACACATGTAAGAAGTTATCTTGGTATATCATGGCTCATTTTACCTATATGAAACTTTCTCGGGGAAAATGGTGCATTTCTAGACATTTTTGTAGATTTCTAAAGTGGATGACTGAAAAGGTCATTTAAACATATATAAGGTATAGTTTGTGCATGTGGACTGAATAGTCCAGCTGTTGACTGCAAAATAAATTCCAAAATCGCATTTTTCCTGTGCAAAGGTGTGCGGTTGTCATTTTGGCAGTTTTAAAAACATCACTGCAAGACCCATGTACATCATACAGGTGTGACACTTGCAAAACCTGCTAAGATAAAGTTGTTTTACAGGCTCCCGGATTTTGGGAGCCATTAACTGATTTTTGAAACTAGGTCAACAGGAAACCCATTAGAGGTTAATGTTAGGATCAAATACCTTTTTACTAACTTACCTACCTTTCACTTCTTCATTTATTATGGCTAATTGAGATCGAGAAGGTCACAACAAATTGCCTGAATACTTGGGACAAAAATGTCAGATTTCTAGATACTAATTCTGCGATTCTGTGAGAACTAACTGAGATATCAACACGATTCCAAAAGATTTGAATTCCTCACACTCTCCCGCACAACTTAGACATTTAGACACAGGGGTTTAGCTCTAACTTAGGGAGTGGTCATTATTTATCAACGGGGGGGGGGGTGGTGGGTTTTTCGCGCGGACGCGCGGACATTTTTTACGCCCCCCCCTCGACGGCAGTCAAAATTTTTTGCGCCCCCCCTGCACCGGAGGCGCAGAGAGTTTTCGGCCCCCTCTTTGATCTATAGTAGCGCGCTGTTTTTTTTTTTGCTAAAAAGAGGGTGAATTTTTTTAGCCCCCCCCTCAAGAGGAGCCAAAAATTTTTTAGCCCCCCCTCGGGAGGGGTCTGAAAATTTTATGCCCCCCTCAAACCCACTACCCCCCCCCCCCCCGTTGATAAATATGACCACCCTTTAATTTTCATGTGATGTACCTACTATAGGTTAAAAGGGCACATTCGCTCGCGACTTTCACCCCTTATCATTTATGGGGCGCGCAAACCCACCCCCCCCCCATGTTGTTAAAAAATGGTCATTCCCTAAGTACATGTACCGGTACTATAATTATGATAACATTTAGCAATTCGCATGTCTGCTGCCTATTTCGCGAGTGTCTCGGTGTGTCTCAGGAAATAGTCTCCGCGAACGAGAAAGACGAGCTGAGCATACATAATAAATCGGGAAATACCACCGTCTTGTACATCTCATTGGCAACATAAGATATCCAACAAGTCACGGCAATCTATTATGAACAGATGCATAGCTGTTTGACAATAGTAAGTCACCATTTAACTGCCTGGACGCGATAAAGTTAGGTCATGTGACAGTCGCGGAGTTTGACCGTACGGGGAGGTCATCGACATCCATCGGCATCGACATCGGCGATGGGGAGTGCCCATGGGGAGTTTGCGTGCCGCTGGAAACAGGTGACTGTGAGAAGAAAACAAACCGAAACGTAATTACTATTTGTCAACACTGTTACCTATGGTGCCCCTTTTCAATTAAGATAAATAGATTGTTGCATATAACAAGAAACCGAAACGCTTTATGTACTGTATATGATTGACATCTCTATGAGTGAGTATGACTGCAGCCTAGCCTAGGCTCAGTACAGGCTACTACAGTCTACTGTACTAGACAGGCCTGCACCTTGGGCTTGGCCACCTTGCAGCAGTCTAGAACTTGCCCAGACTCTACTATATACAGTCTGGGAGACTTGTTATGGATCCACTGACGTTGCAATAGGTTGAAGCAGATGTTAAAAATTACCTTTGCTATATCCTATTAAACCCCAGTAAGGGAGTGATCATTTTTTAACAACAGGGGGGGCTGGTGGGTTTGCGCGCGGACGCGTGAAAAAAATTTCGACCCCCCCTCTCGAGGGGGTAAAATTTTTTCGACCCCCCCCCATAAGGGACAAAAATCGCGCGCGAACGTCCCCTTTTAGCCTATAGTAACGCGTGGGGTTTTCCACTGAAAACAGGTGAAATTATTTTGACCCCCCCCATCAGAGGTATTGAAAAAATTCTGACCCCCCCCGGTCAAGGGGTTGAAAAAATTCTGACCCCCCCTCAAACCCACCGCCCCCCCCCCTGTTGTTAAAAAATGATCACTCCCTAAACACACAATATGATTCCTGTATGATTAATGAAGACAGGTATATCTACATAGAATTAAGTGGCACTACATAGTTTTGTTTGGAATGTGAACATTTAAGCATTTACTAATTACTAGCAAAAATCTACTTGTAGGATATATACATGAAAAACATTGATAGAAATGTGCCATGATGAAGCCTTGAAGTTAAACTCTGGACCCTCCACATGCCATGCCAACTTGCTACCACTGTACTACAGACTCTGGTGTAGATTGGTCTGTTAAAAGGCCATCATGACTTAGGGACTTGCATAAAATTTTTTAATTGTTTGAAACATTTGATTATGGGCCCTTTCCTGTAGAGCTCATTGCCAGCTTTTCAGATCTGTTTAGATTGTCTTTCTACTGTATATAGTTCCCGAGCAGTCTTAATCTAAGATCCAAAATTGATGGACACTTGATCCCCATTGACACAATGGTTAAGCTGATAAGAGGACTGTTATCCAAATGAAATCCAGATAGGGCCAGAATAGACAGAGGAAAGAGGTTTTTTTAACATAACTCAGTCAATAATTCATATTTTTGCATGAAATTTTCAGTATATATTATTCAGATATCGTGCCCTTGTTCCTCTATGCCCATTTGACCTGTGACCTACTTATGATTGACCTTTGACCTAATTAACTAGGTCAATTTGTTCAAACTATGATAACTACCAGAGGTTTCTCATAATTTGTGTACTTGCGATCAGAATTAACATTTATCCTACTGATAAATGATAATGTATGATATTAAGGTCAACCTCTATGAACCTATAATTGACCTTTGACCTTCAAGGTCAGGCTATGAAGCCAAAACATAGCTAAGTACCTGAACACAATGGACCAGTTGAGATGAAAAATCTGTATGCTCCCTAATGTATTCTCATTTATCAGAATTCTCATGCATGTTATATATCTTGACCTTAAATTTGACCTTTGACCTGATTAATCCATGCATGACCTAATTAATCAGATTGTTTTCTCGCAATTCATAGGAAATTGCAGATATAACACTGAATTTTTGCATGAAGCACCAACAGCAAGAGGTACATATTTTGATACCTATCAAGTTTGTGTGTATTGACCTTTGACCTAGTAAAATAAGGTCAGTTCATAAATAGATCAACCTAGTTGAAATAGGGCAAGTCGAAATGTGGATTACCAGGGAAAGGTACATTGTAGATAACTTCTTTACTAGAGTCTGGATTAATAAATGTCTTTGTCAAAAGTCAATGTGTTTGTGTACATTGACCTTTGACCTAGAAGTATATGTCCATTTCTGAATAAATTTGACCTAGAAGAGTAGGTCAATTATTACTGTGGGCCAGTATAGTACGGCTTTCATTTTGATACTACCATGTTGAATAGAGGGGCTCCATAGGAGCCACTGAATAATTAATCCCCCGGAATTCGAAGGGGAGACATGCTTTACTAATACACTACAGCATAATAGAACAAATGTAAAAGATAACAGCATTTCCCTTAGATGTGTTTTACACCCCTCAGAAGTGTGAGAGGGTGAAGGCATCAAAGTGAGCATTTCTCTTAGATGTGTTCACACCCCTCAGAAGTGTGAGTGGGTGCGAAGGCATCATAAGCACCATTTCTTTTAAAACAACATCAAAGGGATGTTAATATATCTATAATATACACTTTATCTTATGCCCATAGAATGGCTCAGTCCCTATACTATGCTATAGTCACAGTGTCTAGGACTAGGTTGCCTGCACTGAAGCTGCATTGACAAGGGTAAACTGTTATGGCTGGGGCTTCGTTGGGCTTATTCCTTCAGACTTGAAATTTGCAGGAAATATACTTAGGTTATGTAGGAACACAACTATGTAGGTGAACTTTGGCAAACCTTTTTTTCCCCTTAATTTTGGTCATTTTAAAATAAAAAATAGATTCAAAAACTACGACAATACAGAAATATTCTATGGACATCAAATATACACCTCTCATTGTAATCACCTAATTCTAAGCTTCAATTTGGTATATTAACTTTTATTCTAGCTTAAATATTAAGCCCTCCAGCCCCTATTATCTGCTGCTTGTAATGTAGCAGCATGGAAAGTTGTTTTGATAACAGTAACGGCGCTACAAGCAGCGCGGACGCGGCAGTGGTTTATGCAAGTGCCTAAATTTATGTCATCTTCATTACAGGGCACCTGCACCTACAGCTAAGAGAATGTCATTCCCTTGGCTGCTTGAAAATTGATTGCCTGGTTAGCTCAGTTGGGAGAGCAGAGGTTTCCAAATGCAGGGGTAGTGAGTTCGATCCCAGCCCAAGCCTATGTTTTGTAGTTGCATTGAGCCTGCTGGTTCTAGTAATGAAGTTGCAACAGGTACAATCACAGGGGAACAAGCTCCATTCATAAATATTCATTAGCACATGAGGGAATGCACCAACCAGTAAGGCCACTACCTTATGAAAAAATGATCCAGGATTCTGGATCATTTTAGAGGAGGCATTGCAGTGATTTAATAAGAAATCTTCCAGGCCCACTATAGGGCCTCGAAGATCGAGGCTGCCTTGCACTAGCCTAGGCTTTAAGAATCTGATTGAAGTGGGATGTGTATTCGGCCTTATCTGATTCCTGGCTGCAATACACAATTTTGCACCACTAACCTGGCGCAAATGGAAAATTGACAGTTTCGCTAGATCGCTGGTTCAACAGGACAATTTGACAGCAATTCTACAGAATTTGATAGGACTGTTGGACAGATTTTTGGACCATTGGACATATTAGGACTAGATCTAATGCAAATGACCTCATAAAATGATCAATTTTATTTTTTCAAAACAGATTTTGCCATTCCTTGATTCTATGGCGTAATGACAGTATCACTAGGGTTGTTGGCTTTCAAATTTTATAAGAAGAGAGGGATATTATCACGGTGTGAAGTGCACCGAATCTGTCGAATCATCCTGTCAAACTGTCTCACTTATCAGGGAAGTCTGTCAAACTGCCGGAACTGGCAAACCGCTGATCTGTCAAACTGTCTGCAGACCGCGCAAATCTGAAATCAAGGTCTGACTCCAGTCCGTAGTATCTCGGGCTGGATGGGTCGAGCCTTGGCCTAGCCTGGCCCTAGGCCTAGCTGTGAATAGACCCACTAGCACATAGTACCGTAATCTTCCGTGTATTAAGCGCGTCTTATACACGGGGATTTACTTCTCTCTGAATCCTCAAGGGGGACACCAAGACCTTTCATTTGATATGTTACATGCACCCTTAAAAGTGAAAGGCATAATCCAGGGTCATGATACATAAGGGGGCCCGAAACGAAAAGTAATGAATTTTCTTATTCTTTTGACCATTTTCTGAAACTCTATGTGCATTTTGCCTTAATCTTGATGAGTGTGTTAAACTTTCCTTCAGGTTGGACGGGATGTGACAGACTTCAAGTGAAAGTACCAACTAGAAGTGCACCATGGCACCCAAATCATCGACTCCGATAGCTATGGATGGAGGCTGGGGCTGGGTTGTAGTCCTGGGTGCCTTTCTTGCTTACTTCATCGCAGATGGATGGTCATACTCCTTTGGTATCTTCTTCACAGACCTACTTTCCTACTTTCACCAAGGAAAGGGAAAAACGGCTGTAATTGGCGCCTTACTTTATGGATTTCCACTGCTTCTGAGTCCAATAGTTTGTGCCTTAGTAACTAGCTATGGCTGTAGGAAGATTGGCGTTATTGGAGGTTTCATATTTGGAGCTTCCTTTGTGATGTCAGCGTTTGCTAATTCTGTGGATGTTCTCTGTATTAGTATTGGGATTATTTCGAGCATCGGATTATCAATGGCTTATATATCATCACTAGTTATCGTCACATATTATTTTGAGAAGCGCAGAGGGTTTGCAACAGGGCTGGCCGTCACAGGCTCAGGTCTGGGTGCATTTGCCTTCCCTCCCTTGCTTGAAAAGCTCATAGACATATACGCCTGGCGAGGAGCATTGCTCATTGTTGGCGGCATCGGGTTTAACATCATTGTGGCTGGTTGCCTATTCAGGGCACCACCCATGATGACCACTGAGACAGAGGTGCAGGAGGACTATGAAACAGCAGAAACAGAACTCCACGCTGAAGATGAGGAGGACGAATTGGAAGACATCCCCTCAGGAAAGAGCAAAAGAACAGAAAGACCGTTGTCTCTGGCCCATGTGCCAACTGATGCCAAACAGCTTCAGAAACAGAGCCACTCCCTTGACGACTCTAAGTTGTCGCGTGGTATGCCTGGTTTTGAGACATCAGGTGACAATGTGCGTCTCCCATCCAATAGGGATGAAGAGCATGAGGTGCATAGACTTCTAGGTGAGGTGGAGAAGGGACTACAGCTATCACGACGTGTTTCCTCAAGCTCTCCAGACCTTTACAGACACACCTCAGAGAGTGTCAAAGAGAGACACTCGGTCTCAGTCAGCTCACCCAGCACTAACAAGCTGGTTATCTTCTGGCGCGAACTGAGCACTGTTATGACAAGCATGATGGACAAGTCTCTCCTGGTTCATCTGCCTTTCCTTCTCTTCTGTATGGCCAACTTTGTGCTTTATTTATTCAGTGGGGCTCCATTCGTTTACCTGGTAGACAAAGCCATTGGCCTGGACATCAAGAACGACGATGCCGCCTTCCTTCTGTCTATCATAGGGATCACGAGAACCATAGGCCAGCTATTTCTTGGCTACTTGGGTGACAGTAAGAGTATGAGTACCACAGGGATCTATGCATTCTGCATTACTATATCTGGTGTCATCACTTTGATGGTGCCTGTCTTCAGATCCTACCCGACCTTGTGCATCTTCTCTGCTGTCTACGGTTTCTTTATCAGCGTTACCTACTCCCTCCAGATGATGGTGGTCGTTGACATCGTGGGCATCACTAAAGCTACAAATGCCTTTGGCCTAGTTCAGATGTCGCAGGGCATCGCTACTCTACTTGGGACGCCCATAGCTGGTTTGTATTCTTTTGTGATATATATATATATATATATATATATATATATATATATATATATATATATATATATATATATATATATATATATATATATGTGATACCACTGACGCTATAAATGAAAAAAAAAGGAAGAAAGTGAAGATTAGGGACAGAGCTACCCCGGTAGTTAGATTACACCTTTTTGCGAATGTAACATTTCGATCCATTGACAAAAGCTTAATAAATGCTGCCGATAGATTTCAGGATTGCTTGTATCTGTTACCTTCAGCTTCACATAAATTTGGCGTATGCATTGATAACAGTTTAGAACAACGTGAGCTAAGCTGTAAATATATGTTTGGTGATTTTAGGGAAGAGATATGTTTGGGCATTATTTTCCTCAATTCTTTTACTGATTTTACCCTAAATGTTTATTTTTCATTTTAGGCTGGCTTTTTGATGTATCTGGAGATTACGACGCCTCCTTTTACATAGCTGGAGCGTGGATTTTGTTCTCTGGCCTGATAATTCTACCGCTCCCTTGCTTTATCCGCAAGTGGAAGAAGAGTCACGACATCGATATAAAGGGTGGTGTAGCTGCATGACGAAAACCACGGTCTGGGTATGACCTAGACATATCTGGATTCAGAGACTTCTACCGACAGCACCGCTGGGTGAGAGGGAGCAACATTTGGTTGTAACATTCGAGTTGTGACAGGCTGAGGGTTTAATATACACGGAGTGATAGTCAACGGTAGGCATAGAGCTGTCATAAATCGTGGTAAATTTAGAGAAAACCCATATATACTAGTGATGGTTCATCAATACATCAAATGTGAAGTAAATGAATATGAATTAATCAAACTGAAATTAATTAAACCAGTTGTAGATTACTATTGTTTTAAAAGGTTTGTTTATAAAAAAAAAATGAAACAAAGTATTTTCCAGGCTTCTATATATGAATTCTAGATATGAGAGTACCAATAGATTGTACTGGTATGTTATTATTGAAACTGAGAGTAGTTTCGTTCCTTGTTACACAGCTGCCTTGTAGTATTCACATTGGTCTAGGATATCAAGCGCCTATAGGTGTGTCAGTGAAATGACGGTCAAATGAAAAGCTTAGAAACAATTCTCCAATTATAGTATTAGAAATGCCAATTTAATGTATGATATTTGGATATGCTAGTGATTCTTGAATAAGTTGATATAGGATCTGTGTTTATCTGAGCACTGCCCTTGACTTAGGTGGGGCTCTAGATGATGATGTTGAGATTACATAATATTGTCATTGGTGTGTGTGTGTTTGTATTACTGACTAGCACGTCGAAGCAGATTATCTCATGAGAACACATAATTGCATGTGTATTTGATTCTACAGAGGTTACATAATCATGTATTGGAAATTTTACCCCAAACATTTATATGTGTATATACGTTTATAGCATACCTGTTAGCACAGAGATTAGAGTATATCTCGTATGTAAAAACTAGAATGTAACAAGCACAACATTGGAAGTGATATGCTGATATTTTCATTATATGTTCAGACAAGTAGACCCTACCGGTATCTTCGATGTTAGAGAAGATATATTTATACATGTATTATAGGAGTTACAATGTGTAGACCTCTCTTGAGAAACAACTAATATAACGTACTAAACAGTATGCCACTCTTTGCTCACTTTCTACTACATGTAGATCCACCTTTTGTCCCCTGGTGATGGTCGATCAATTGTCCATAAACACAATTTAAAAAGATTTAGCAGCCAATGGTGCAGCCTGCTTCTCTGATGCACATATCGAAGGCAGTCAAATGGACAGGGAAGGTGTTAGTGTTCCAGACACCAGTCAGAAAATCATAATTATATCAACTCACATCTATTCTATATGAATGGCAGTAAAACGCTCAACCCTCTGTAGACTGTGATTACTACTATCTCTGGATATTGTACCCAAAGCTGCACAAAACTTCACAACTCAATATTACTGACAATGTCATATCTGAGAAATTTTAATATACATGTACAATATGACACACTATAATCTCTATGCACTAAATCTCCTCAGTATGACACGAATTCAGAAAAAGGCAGCTCCTATGAAATTGTTTACAAATAATCTTTGTGTATTTGGAAGGTTTACGGTCATACTACTGCAACTGGCTGAATTCCATCGGTATCGAAAGTCCACCATGACGCTTGGCGTCTTTTATTACTGGTACTGGGCATGCAACGTTCTATTTACTGGCACTGTTTATATTCTTGTGAAAATGATGAATTTGCACTGATAGATTAAAGAGGGAAGATACTTTTCCAACTCGGTCCCGCTAGTACATTTGCCCCCCCCCCCAACCCCTCGTGGGGGGCTTCAAAAGTTAACTACAGTATAACAGTGTGTATGATATCATAAATTTATGCAATTAATTCTATAATAAGAGTACCATTCCTGAACCATATACACACCATCGATACGAAGTGAAGTGAACCACTTAAACGTTGCACTCTTACACATATCACCTGTTTTTAAATGCGCTTTGGATTTCTGTCACTGCATGCGTATGATGACAGCATGGAGCTGCCTTGCATCATCATATCCTATATACCTATCTATAATCTGTTCTCTTCACACATGCAATGCGGATAGTGAAAACCCTGATATACAAAAGAAATATGGATATGGTATCATATAGTGAGTGATAGGCTTAAACCTGAAGGGTAAATTTATTGCTGTTATTTGGTAGCGAGGAATCCTCTCCGTATTCAGGAATCTCTATTTATAATGATAAGTGCGGAAAGTCGAAAAGTCTGATTCTCTCCTAGTGTTTTGACTTAGCGTATCATACTCCTAATGTACATATATATATTGGGAGATAATTAATTGTTAGCTTGGAGAACTAAAGTAACTTAATGCGTAAGTAATGTCATTTTGATGCTTAATATCGTGTAGGATACTTGGAGGTCAATCGTGTAGGAATTGTACTGCATAGACACAAATTGGACTCTTCATCTGCTCTGTCGACGGTTGGGGGAAGGTTCTATTTGTGTTGACTTTGAATTGATTTGTTGGTTCTTGTTTACTCAGTTATTGGTGCTAAGGTATGGGTCCTTCGTTATGTTCTGGACTATGTGGTCTATAGACTACTTCAAAATGATTTGTAATGAATATATATCTGAACCCCTCCCAGTTTACATTTCTTTCTGTTTTGAGTACATCGAACAAAGTGTCGAGAGCATGTGCAAATCTAATGATGAAACCTTCCCTCCAAATGCTAATCAGTTTTGTACTTTCGTATAGGCAATCCTAAGTTTTTATTCTCTTCATATGAACATACGTAACATATGCTATATAGTTAGTTCCGTCCAGGAAAGAGAGTTTAGGCTGCTCATGGAGTTACGTCGTAGAAAATTAGTTTAAACCTAGAAGAGCCGTGAAGGCCAAAATACTAGAAAAATGTTGATATTTAATGATGGGGGGATGGGGTAGAGGGATGCACTGTCTTATTTTTCTCTCACTAAGAACAGCTTCATCAGATTGTGCCTATTTCACCCACCTTCGTTCTGAAACCCACCTTCATACTGAAAGCTTCTGAGAATAGTGTTGAGCAACATTTTGATGTACACACCAATTTGCGTGCTATCAAACATAGAGAAATAACTTTGTACTTTACTTGATCGTATGGATAAGATTTAAAATTCTTCAAGATATACATGTTTCTCGATTGGTTCGCCTTAGATATATGTGTTATAGACCTTCGTGTAACTTAGTTGAAATGTCTCATCATGTTGCAACATATATGTATGAAGATTGTGGAACCTAGTACAAACGTCTAGTATGTGTATTGTTATAGTACTATGTGCATTATATGAGGTTAATACCAACTGCCTCTCCTACTGTGAAACCCAGTTTATAAGCCGCATCCCGAGTTTAAGATTTGCGAGAAAATTAATGATTTCATAACTCTGTATCAATCTATAGATATTCAAAATACAAAAAGCCATAGGTTGTTGGGACCCCCTGGGTGCTGTCGGGGTTGGGGAGGCACGGTGGTGTTAGGGTGACGCCCAGGCCACCAGCTCGGATTTGTTCTATATGCCGTAGGGCTACCCTTATTTCCTGTCCAGAGTGTGTGTGTGGAAGGGGGGGGGGGGTCAGACCCATAAGGGAGGGAAGGGAAAAAATCTTTTTATGCATTTTTTCTCTGTCATTAACATTGTAAGCGGCAGCAGGAATCTGCCATCACATTCTGAGATTAGCCTAGACTCTTGTGCGGAGGGACCAAAAGGAAAAAATGATTTTATGTAATAATGAATAAATTTCAGAAAAAAATACCCAACTTTTCCAGCCTCAGCAAAAGAATCCACCTAACCTTTGGACAGGAAAAGAATAAGTATATTTTAAGGGTGGCTTAGCTCACATGTGGGTTTGCTGTTTTTGCTGTATCTACAGTGTAGTTGTACAGATATATATATATATATATATATATAGATATATATATATATATAGATAGATATATATATATATATATATATATATATATATATATATATATATATATATATATATATATGGACTTTACCACTAAGTGTTGTTACTGTTGTGGTGGTTGTTAAAGCATGTATATACATGTGTAATGTTACCGTTATAATCTGTACTAACTGTAAATAGCAAGTGTACTAATATGTTCTCTAACGACTTAGTCACTTCAAAGTGTCCTAGTGTCTGTCTGCACCATCTTAGCACTCGGATTACCGTATTCAACGTAAGAAGCGCACATACTCTAATAAGCGCACACCCAAAACTTTAGCATATTTCTAGAAATTTAAGAATTGGAATAAATAAAATCCCTGTCAGTGTTGCGGAGGTACATCATACCTTCCTGTGAAGGGTTCATACCTGCATGGACCACAACACCTGCAAAGCCCCCAGCCTCAAAGGTGTAAAAAGTATGCTCGATGGGTGTACACTATTAGAAGTGCTTACAATCTTCTGCTGCCCTCAAATCAATGACTGGGTGTGCGCTTATTAGAATTAAATTTTGTTTCATGTTTTAGAGGAGAATATGACGTCGAATACGGTATTGAGTCAATACTAAAAAAGTTGCTAACCTTAGAGACTTGTAATGGTACTTGTATATGTCGAAAGACAGTTGCATATCGTGCGCTATAAATATATGAATGACCATCATATGTCAAGAGTGCATTGTTAGTAGAGGGATGACTACACCATCGTTACTGCCACTGCTCAACATGAAATACTGTATTGTCGCGATTTAGCGGCCCAGTGCTTTTAGATTTGTAAGTACGATCATCCCTCGCTCATTGAAGATGCGCACTTATTCGAAACCAGGCGCTTAAGCATGACAATAAAATGTTCTAAGATTTTGATTCCATTGGGTGTACACTGTGTGGCTTGTTGGTGATGGTTGGAAATGAACGGGTGTGGTCAAGCCTTCAGTAATAGACAGTGGTATAAGCCATGGTAATAATACAATGTGAGAATAGGGTCTTTTCTCAAAGTACATGTACAGCTGTAAATGTGTGTTCAATAACAAATACATGTATATGGTTGGTGTTCCCTAACACAAAGTGTCCAGAGGCTGAAGTAGTGTCCTCAGTGTTGATATCATGTAGACAAGACATTGACCAGAAAGGTTGATTCCATGGTCTTTAACAAATGCCAAGTTATAAAACTTCGCTGTCTATAGATACATATCAGGATGGTCGATTAATAGACTAGTATTTGACATTTGACACGGGACCACTCTTTTATACTGGACGTATCCTGACTTGTTGTCAACAATTTCTTTGTATAAAACTACCGGTAATATTCGTTTTTACTGCACTGTTTCTCCGACCCTGGGGCTCATAGATAAGATACCTCTGTTGATAATATCTGTTGCTTAGCCTGGATGGTTCTTTTTTGTTTTCACTTAGCATTTAAAGTATACGCACAATGAATTCTAAGTTACTGTCATGTTTTAATAATTTTCTATACTTGTACATAATAAGTGTCAAAGCTTGCATCAAGCCAAGTGTCACTACTATCGAGCTTGGCTCGTAAGCTACCCTTGTCCCCGAACATGCTTTTCAAAACATATGTGGTGTATATTTTATCCAGTTGTGCACTCCGCCCATATTTTCAATTTTTGGCATAAAATGCAGAAGGCTATGGGTGATACGTATTAAATATGAGAGGTCCAGTCAAGAACCAAATATTTGTATTCATTCTTACCACTGGATTTGTAGAAATATTAATGAGTTGAAATATTTATACCGTTGAAATTACTACCACCATGTTTGTTCGTCAGTACCGTAGTACCTTGCATATAAATGCGCATCCTGTGTAAAAGGTACTCTTGATGAGAGAAGCCTTTAAGGTGCACCATGGTTAAAACAAGAAAAATGTGGCAAGGACCAAGGATAGGAGTTGCGCTCATAGATCATGGCAACATCGCTAGCCACTGCGGGTGACGTCACTGAGGCAGGATGACGTCACCAATGACGTCATATGTGACAGGGAGAAAACTGAAAATATTATGGAGTTGCTACGCTCCTGGCTGCTGATGCGGCTTGCAACTCAAAATGAAGATATTGCAAATGCCGCATACAAGCTGCACCCCTGATTTTGTGAAAATCGTACAAGGCACCCCTCCAACACCGTCGCTGCTCTCTCTGCATTACTAAGAGACAAAGCCTATGCGGCGCGACCCTTACCACTGTATGGCCGTTTCAATACAGAAAACAGGAGAGGCCTGTAGGAATTGCAGCCCAAAATTTGGAATTCCAAAAAAGTGGCATCTCTTCCCATAGACCCCCCCCCCCGACGCCCTTATATACACGTTTACCTCCAATATATGTAAGTGCACCCTAACTTTGGAATCCTATAAGGTGTGCCTGATCTGTGATTCGCGGCGAAGCTGAGGCTTACGTACAGGTACTACGGTATTTACAAATATATTGTCCTGTTTAATATTTTGGATATAGGTTCATCAGTATTAGGTATTGTTTAAGTTTTCCTCCATTATAGGTGGTAGATTTCTTTGCGACGAGTTGTCTCACAATTTTAGAATAGGGTTGATAAAAAGAATAATTTTTATTTCCCCCCAGTAATTTTGTTATGGTAGACCAGAACCATTCCATATTGGAACTATTATTTTAAGATGCCTGTTGACTTGCAGGAGACCTGCCCTGTGCCAGCCTTGAGTGTATTATTTTAGAGATAAAGATTTAGCATGGCGCTTATGGTCTCTATTAGATTTATGATCTCTTTGATGCCTTGTTTCAAGATGTGCCATATAGAGGTACCGTTCGTCAAACAGCGTTTACCCAGATGGTTGTTGAAATAAAGGCGTGAGGAACAAAAGAAATAACGCGTTTTTCATTAAGTTTTTAAAATGTTTTACCGCTATGCTTATCAAAATAAGAAAACCACCTTATCACAATCTACTCTCCCATTCCATGAAACGCCCCCTAAAAAAGCATTATCATCAATGGATATAACACTCCATAATGGTAGACCATTATGTGCTAATTCATAAAATGGGCAACAATCGAATATAGAGTACATTTTATTGCATTAACAGTTGAAATATGTATGTGGGAAGATTTATTTACACAAGTAAAGCAGACCCCAACCCCCATCTCAATAACTACGGTCACCCCTCACTCCCAGAGCTGTCTCCATCATCTGCCCCATCACTGAGTTGTGCTTCGTCATCTTCACTCTCTTTGTCCCAGTCCTTCATCTTGGCTCCCATCATGAAGTCTTCCCTCAGGATGTTCCAGGACGGTTTACTACTACCACCATCTTCAGAATCGTCACTGTCTGAGCCATCTTCCTTGGCTGGCTTCTTCTTTGTAAGCTGTAAATGTGGGGTCATTTTGAACATAAAATTATGGTTTGAATATAGGGGATTTCATTCCTTTATGTGCTACTTGTAGTATTGACGCCTATGTATTTTATAACTACATGTAGTTTAACATGCCTACAAGTGATCATTACCTTAAAAACATATGATTGCAGTTATATCAAAATGTTACCCGTTTATCAAAATGTAACCCGTCTTGAAATATCTAGGATAAGATACCGACATACCTTCTTCCTGTCCTCAACTGGTTCGTCACAAACATTTGGTGTAGTTTTGAGCATATCAAGAAAAGCTCCCTTTGACAATGACTTCATTACATCATCCTTCCTTCTTTCTGAACTACCTACTTCTCGTAATCTATCTTCGATAATCTTTTGTTGTTTTGCAACAGCATTGAAGAGCTGGAGGACACCCCTGAATGATAAGGATCAATCATCACAAGATAAGTAACGAAACACGAGTAATTAAGGCCGAATAAAAAGTTATGTGTTTCAGGTAACCTGCTGAAAATATATATGGTAGGGTTGGTCGATTTAAAAAAAAAATAAAACCATAGTGTTGTAGATTTTAATACAATAGTAGAGAATAGTCCTGTGAGACATGGCGCGGCGACTTGTAATCTTGTGTCTAGTTTCAGTTGGTGAGACAGATAGGGCATACTATCATCTGGGCTTTTGGTAGTATATAGCACAAATTCAACCTGAACTACCCACTGCAGCTAAGTACTAATAGTCTGTAGACTGTCCATTCTGCATGCACCTCACTCAGCTGCCACAGGGACCTGTCTTATTCAATGTTCAATGCCATAGTCAACAGGAGTGTCATTATAAGTGTACACTGTCTCAGATTGCCAGGAGCCTGCTCTGCCTGCCCCCCCCCCTCCACACACACACACCCAACTGCCAATCACTTGTAATAGTCTGTACCTCGTCACGGGCCAGTGGTCAGCAAACCTGCCAGATCACCTCACCTCTCTGTAGAGGGGGAGCACAGTATAAGTTCCTCGGTGTACATACATGTTTTCAGTGTTCCACAAAATCGTTTATATAATGAAAGGAGTAATCAAATTAATCTTTCATCACCAATAGTAGATACATATTCTGAGATAGCATTATTTCAATGTAAACTAAAAATTTTACACAGAAAAGAATGTAGCAGTTCCACAAGGTGGCCTTACACTTCAACCTCCTCTGATTTACAAAAATACACATATGGCAACACACACTTTAGCACTAATTTCTCCATAGAGATCTTTGACAGTGAATACTTTGTTCAAATACAGAAAATATGATCCAATTGTACCATAACCCACTGAGATAAAACCTGTACTACATATATATAGTAGTTTCAAAACGAACAATTCTAAAACAAAGGCTACAGGGATGCATTTCTGAATCTTAAAATGCTCTAATGCTAATCTGCCATAGGGCTCCAAATGATGAAATGTCTTATCTGAGAATAAAATCAAAAGTATGAGATATATTCTGAAAATTCCTTCACTGATAAGTAAAGTACACACACTGTTGTTATTACATTAGAATAGTGAGCAGGAATAGTCCATAGCAGAGGAGCCACAAACAAAAAAAGATTGCAAGCCCTCCCTATCCCTTACACCGTGGCGACTGTGAACCATACACTAGTCTACTCATCTCACGAGTAGTACTCACTAGTCGCCGCGCTAAAAAGTTAACTGCCACAATGACTTGCGGAGATACAGGATCAAGTCGCGGTGACTCAGGGATGCCAAATTTTGTTGAAAACTTCCCCAAATACCTATAATTTCTTTAAAAATAAAGAAAAAAAATTAGGGTCAGACCTGTTTGGCTAGGTAGGGTCGGGTTACCTGAAACAAATTTTTTTTTTGGCCTAATTAACAACTTGTACCAGTGGAATAATTTGGTGATTATTCTTGACAAGATAGTCAGCTGTAAAAATTTTGATCACAGGGGGCGGTGGGTGAAAAAAAAATTTGTTGAAGATAAATATGTACCAGTAATTGTAAATGTGCACAATTCTTTAGATGTTGAATAAGAACTTACTTTGTGGCTATTCTTTGCAATCGGCGTTCCGATTCTCGTTGTGTAATGTCAACCTTTCGCCGTCCAAGTTCTTCCCATGCCTTTTTCTATAAAAGAAAATGAAAGGTAAAATGATTCAATATTGATTGTTTGGGTAGATCTGGAGCAGCCTTTCTATGCAAACCAGACTTTCACAAGGTTTGAGCTTTCCACTAGTAATGGACAGGTATTAGAATGCTGCTTGTCCATAACAGCACTGATTGAATTTATGAGATGAACGGAACCGCATTGGTGAGATGAGAGAGAAAACTATTACCGGGCCATGACTCTAAATCCTCTCTAAGGAGGAGTTTGAAAATATAGTAGCATGTGTTCTTTTACTTACTGGCCCCATAGACCGGACCAGACAAAGGGCTCGCGATAAAGTAATTTTGCTCCCTCATCCCCTCATCATGAATATCCCCACTCCATGGGGGGATCAACATGGTTTAGCATTACCGGCCTATGAATTAAAAGTCTTATTGGTGGTTTTGAACAACATAGCAGAGATTGATGGGCATCACTAATTCAATCCCAGATGTGTCTTCTTATGGTCACCAAAAATGGCCAATATGGGAGTAAGGCCTATGGTCAAACTCCTACTATCACCAATGAAATGTCATTATCAAAAGTCTACGCGGAATTTTGAGGGATGGAATCACTGTACAAATGGACATACTGAATAAAGGCACCTTCAATATTTGTTCCTTGGTCATCAAACCAGTGTCCTCATCACTACTGCTATCGTCGTCATGAGGTTTCTTCTTTTTCGGTTGCATGTCAGCAGTTTCCTCTTGCTCTTTAATCTTTCTTTTCAACCGGAGTTCTTTATCTGTGAGGGCTTTTGATAGGATCACTGGTTTGTTCTCTGGAGCTTGCTTTCGCAATATTTTGGCCATGACATCGGCCAGGCCTGACTTCTGTTCTTGAGCTTCATCATCCCCACTCTCCATTTTCTCTTCCTCCTCTTCTCCCTCATCCTCAGCATCCGCCTTCTCTCCATCAGATGGCTCGTCTTCGTCGTCGACATCAGATTCTGATGCACCGTCATCGTCATCATCATCAGCTTCATTTTTCACCTCTGTCTCCATCACGTCTTCATCTGCATCTTCATCTGCTGTTGTGTCTGTAGTAAGAAAGAACAATATATGTGACTGACTGGAAATGTATGTATTTCATCTTAGATCTGTCTGAGAAAAGAATTTCCACCATGAGATACTGAGCTGATTAAGGCTACCACAAATCAAAAGGACCTGACTAGGAAGCCTGACAACGACTATCAGAACTTAAGGGGGGTGTCTGCAGGGACGTCCGATCTAATCCCACCTGTTCTATCCCATATACATGCCATCCCCCGTATCTGTGCAAGGAGTGAGTAATGACTGTTTAACGCAATTTCAACAGCTAATGTCATATGCATGAGAGAAAGCTACATTAGACTTCGATCAACGGATGAATTCATGTCCCCGTACATATGTGCACCAGACACATAGTGGTGGTGGGTTTGAGGGAGGGGAAAAATTTCGACTCTTTTGAGGGAGGGGCAAAATAATTTTACCTGTTTTCAGTGATGAAGCCCACTTGTTACAATAGATTAAAAGGGCCCAGAGGCACCAGATTTCTGGTCTGCCGGGAGGGGAGCAAAAAGAAGTTGACCTTCGGGAGTGGACGGGGATTAATTTTTTTTGGCATATTTGCGCAGAAACTTACCATCCCCGCCCCCATTTAAAAAAAAATTTAACGTGTGATATACATCACATATGGCCCAGGTTTTGACACATATGACTGAAGTGACAGTCTGTCAGTTGTCAATGGTTAAGCCTATGGAGAATACACCCTTTATCGCTTGCATGTTTCATTGGCGAATAACTCCTCTCCTGGCGAGTTAAGCATTGCACAATATCAGCAGGTGTTGAATAAGGATCCAGATTAACCATAGAAATGCATGAGAGATGTAATTCTCCTCCATGTTGTTATAATCCAGCAGTTTCGATAGCTCCGTGAGTCGATCGCCATTTTGGATTTTGATGTTCTGTGCGCATGCGCGACCCCTCCTTGCCGGAAGTCGCATTTTTGGACGGAGAAATAATAGATTACCGTAATCTCCCGCGTATAAGACGCGTCCTCTAGGCCAAACAAAATGCTGGGGCATCTTGTAGCTTTCTCTCAAGTTGGGGGTGCGTCTTATACGAGGGGTAATTTTACTATAGAAATGTACTGGATTTACAAAATTGAGCCCTAAGAGGGGCGTCTTATACGTGAAAATGCCTCTGCTGAGTTTGGGGTGCGTCCTATACGCGCAGCGTGTCTTCTACGCGGGAGAAAACGGTATATCGATTTAACTTGAAATTAATGGCTTTTTGAATATAATCCATGCATGTTAGACAATATCAATCAAATTGAATCGAATACATGGCCTGTATTTACTTTTATATGAAAAATAAAGCTTACGACGGACCACTCTGTGCGCATGTGCGAACTCGCATGAGGATGTTCTGGCTCGGGGGGGAAGAGTGTAAAGACTAGTACATATATAGTATGTCAGACGGCGCATGTAGTAGCCGGTGTAAAGGCATAGACATAGAAATCATAACAGCCTGCGTCCTCTGACTATACTACTACGTACATAGAGTCCTACACTCACCTTCCCGGAAATGCGATAGCCATAACAAAAGTATGTCGGTCTGATTTACAAGGTCGGTCTAGTTTTTTCTTCAGCATTTTTCATAGCTAAAGAAATTTTTTTCCCAGGAATTGTGCATGTGCAATGAAAGACTAGATCCTAAAGAACATGTTTCCATAATTTTTTGTCTAATTATCCCCCAATTTCGATGAGCAATTCCCATCTAAAGTTACAATTTATGACCATCAGTTTTGATCGAAAAGGCGCTGCCAATAACCCAGGAGGACCTAGGCCAAAAATGATAACATCCTTAATACATTTATAAAAAGGTATCAAACTTGTCAAAGAAAAATTAGGTAGGGTAGATCAGATTTTATTTTGATTTTCCAAACTTTTTTAGCTGCTACAATGACCAACGACCAATTATGGTGATTCAGGGACGAGTTGCAGCCATTCCAATCCAGGAACAGTCATGGTCTCAGGGTTTTTTTTTTGGGCCTAACGGTAAGGGTCATGTATTGCTAGGGGGTGGGCTTGTTAGTTATAGGAGGGGGGCATTTTGAAAAAGAGCTCCTGGGGAGGCAAAACCGAATAAACCTTCACACTGAGAAGGGGGGGAGGAGGCAAAATGAAATATTGGCAATTCAAGTACTTAGTGCGACCTGTCTTCCGCAAAAATCCACTAAGCCCCCCCCCCTTCTGGCAATAAATGACTTGACCATAAATGGAGATAAAACCCTTCCGTTTTAGTTGTATAGTTCCACATACATATTGAGATGTTCGAAGGGGTCATTTTGGAAAATCAGAGAAAAAAAATTGAACGTGTGCAATGCACGATTGGCCCAGGTTCGTCTATGACCTACCGTAGGTGACTGGCACTATAGTGACAGTCTGTCAGTTGTCAATGGTTAAGCCTATGGAAAATGCACTCATTATCGGGCTCAAAGCCCTGGACAGAAGAAATATCAGAACTAGACAACACGATGAGCGTTTGCTCAAAGTTAAGAGACCCAGGAAGCCTATATATAGACATAGCCTTGCACACAGGGCAGCCTTATGTTGGAACAAACTAGACAACACTGTTAGAGCTATCAAATCAAGGGATCAATTTAAACAATGGAACGATGATAAGTACAAGCTTATTATAGCTGGGCTGCCGGACCACACTGCACCAAACTGAAGATGAGTCTCTGTGTGCCTTGGCCGGCCCCCTCCCTTGCCTCGTACTACCAACCCTAGTGACAGACCCAATTAATTTATTGCTGAGATCATATGATCTCGGTGATATAAACCTGGCTATTTTTAAGAAGAACACCAAGAACAATAAAGCCTTACTTGCAAATTCCCCCCCCCCCTTTTTATCTCCCCGCTTGTGCACCTGCTTATACATTTGTATATATGTGTATGTTTGGGTATATATGTGTGCACTTATGCGTGTGGGTGCACTCGTGGCTATTAATTTTCCTCTGTTTTTTCTTTTCTTCTTTCTGTATCTTCTTCTTGATTATCAGTTCTACTGATGCATACTTGACACCGGCACCTTATTCCTAGTACTCCTGATTGCCATGGTATTGTTATCTTACTAACACTAATGATGGCAATAGGCCTTGGAATTCTAACACAACTTGCTTTATAAATTAGGTGCATAAAGGACAAGTTTATAGGCTCCCGCTAATGCGGTGACCTATAACTTAATTTACAAACCAGTTTGGTCTCTGATTTTGTATTGTTTATCTAACTGTAAGAAACAATCATTATACGATTTTGATATTACAACAGGCTTTGTATCAAAAAAGGGTATCACCCTCTACTGTAGCCTGTATAAATAAAAGAATTACAAACAAACATCGCTTGTATGTTTCATTGGCGAATAACTCCTCTCCTGGCGAGTTAAGCATTGCACAATACCAGCAGGTCTTGAATAAGGATCCATATTAACCATACAAACGCATGAGACACTGTTATTCTCCTCCATTTTGTTATAATCAAGCAGTTTTGATGGCACTGTGAGTCAATCTTCTCGCTGTCCGCCATTTTGGATTTTGATGTTCTGTGCACATTCGTGACCCCTCCTTGCCGGAAGTAGCATTTTCGACAGAAATGGTATGTTCTAACGATTTAACTTGAAATTAATGGCGTTTTGAATATAATCGATGCATGTTTGGCAATATCAATCAAATTGAATCGAATATACCCTATCTAATTACTGTTATATGAAAAATAAAATCAGACGACCGGTCACTCTGCGCGCATGCGTAAAGTCTATACTGGAAGTATGGCGGTAGACACAACAAAATTATGGTAGTCCGATTTACACACTCATATAACAACGGTCTTAACCCCTCCTGTACAGAAAATTCCACCTTACCTGCTGAAAAAAAGCGTCTTAACTGCCCTATTCCCATAGGAGGCAATGTGTTATTTCTACCCCCTGTTTACCCCCAAAATCTACCGCCCAATGCAATCCTATGGAGCCTTGTTTTCATGAGAAAGTAAGTCAAACATGTCAGGTTTTTTCTTCAGCATTTTTCATAGCTAAAGAAATTTTTTTCAGGAATTATGCAAGTACAATGAAGACTAGATCCTAAAGATTATTTCCATGATTTTTTGTTTTATTTTCCCCCAATTTCGATGATCAATTCCCATCTAAAGTTCCAATTCATGACCATCAGTTTTTGACCGAAAAGACCCAGAAGGACCTGGGCAAAAAAATTAGGGTCAGCCCTGGTTTGCTAGGTAGGGTTTAGTTGATCGGCACCCATCAAATGTAGCTTAGAAATCTAAACGGTCATCTATGTACCGCCATGAGAGTTTATTAAAGCTCTTGTTTTCCAATTTTTTGTCTAGCTTATGTACATTGTATTTGTATGAGACAGGTCTTCAAAATATACTGCAGTACCACGTGATGGGATGCCATCATTGCTACACTACCCATGTGGAAGTACATAAAGAGATTTATGGAGAAAGGAACGACGACACCCAAGCCATCTTAGGGACGCTGCAGATCTGAATATTTATTATAGGTCACATGACCAGAAGTACTTGTTATCCGGCGAGTTTGCCGCCTCTACATTTTGGGTTTGGTTGTATACACTTTTAACAGTACAAGTTAAGAGTGTGTTGGGCAAATAATTTATTTTTGATGAATAAATTCTATGAGATTATCACATATGAAGTCATACGAATATATATATATGATTCATTTTATATATATTCGCATGACTCCATATGGGAGAGTTGGTAGCACCCCTGGTATATCAGCCTCGGCCAGCGGCTATTGATACTCAGTTCAATAGCCTGGGGTCAGCTCTATATCCCACTGGATGTGTATTCCATTTTATTGTTTTATTACCCCTTTTGATCTAGATAAGAATCTGATTGATCTGGGATGTGTATTCACTCCCCAAGCTGAGGTGAGGTAACTCCACAAGTAAAGCATCTGCTTGGGGAGTGAGCTTCGTCACCGCGGCGGCGAACCACTCAGGATAAGGTCTGAAGCCAGCCCGTAGTGTGACGGGCTGGAGAGGGCGAGCCTGCTGGTATATAAGCAGAGTGTTCAGGGCAGACTCTGCCCAGCGGCTGCCCAGCACAGCATCATGGCACCCCCTGGTGTTACACAATTGTACTATGTTGCTGACTGATGATTTAGACCAATCAGAGAGCAGCATTCCCTTCATTTCTCCCTGGGAGGGTCTGCCCCTGAAATTCCCTGTCCAGAGTCTCCCCTGGACCAGTGAGTCCCTCTGCTTGCACCAGGGGGGCTAAGTGGAGTCCCTAGTTGAAAATACAACTGAGGACTGGGTATGTGTGAAGAAAATGACTAGGGAAAGAAGGCTGTGAATAAATTCTGTCCCTGAAGACCCTGGATATCCCTATTTAGACTACATTTCAACATTTTTAAATTCCCTATTTTCAGGGAAATCCTTGACAACTTACATCTCTGAATTAATGAATAAACATGGCATATCACATTTTATATATTATACAATATGATAACAATAAAATAACCGGTATATTAACCATTGTACTGCCATTCTTTGGCAGATATTAAAGATAAAAAGAATTATACACACATTATGAGAATAAAAGATAGTGTTAAAAGTAAGTGGGTGGGTGGGAAACGATGTGAACATGTAGAGGTGAACAGCGCGAATGACAGTAATGGTGGTTGTTGATTGATATATGAGGTAATGTGTGTGACTTCCTGTAGGGGGCAGCAATGACATCTGATTGCCGCAGTTTACTACAGTTCTGACATCAGCGATACATTATGTAGAATGGTTCTCTGACACCGTGCACCTCTGGGAGTTCTAAACTGACCAATGGAAAAGAAGTGTGTCAACAACCTGTCATGGCCGCTATGATGCCTTACCCTTGCACTTCATTAAAGTTTCAGACTATTATATCTAATAATCTATGCAAAAATATGTTGTACAATTTTGTAAATCACTAGAGGATGACTATATCTATACCCTTGTAGAACTCATTTGTACCCAAACCTTCTGGAAATAGCCAAACCAAGATGTAAACAATGTGTTTCTATCAGCGGGGAGGTCACCAGAGCAGTCACTGACAGTGTTAGCAAATATTTTTATTTCCTTGAAAATGATAGGAATGCAATGAAAGGATTCATTGGATTTTGCTTTAGGTCTAATCCCATGATGAAAAATATACATAACGGTACTCAAAGTTTTTTATGAGTTTTCAGGCGAAAATGTAAAGAACTATATTGTGCTGCAGGATACAGCCTAGCAACTTAGCCTTGTCATTGGCGTAAGGTTCTGCGTACAGATTTACACCATGGCCGACACTAAGACAGTTACACACACCAGGAGAGGGTGGCGCTGTAAACAGTACGGTTTACGACAATAAGAAAACTTAATGCCAGGTGGGCGGGGGGGGGGAGAGAGAGGGTTGTTGGAAAGCAAACTTTTTTCTGACCCCTTACCAATAAATCAAAGTTAACCAGACCCCCCCCCCCTCCCACTATTAAAGAACTGATTGTGTAAAATGTCCCCCCCCCCCCAAAAAAAAAGGTCTTTTTGGGTTTTGCCCCTCCCCCAAGGAGCTATTTCTAAAAAGCCCCCCCCCACTTGCCAATAAATGACTCGTCCCTATAAATAGTACTTAACTTCTTAAGACTTAAGTTGAATTGAAAGGACTGGCCCACTGGGCGATAATATGGAATTATAAGAGATACAAAGCTTTAACGAGATAATATCCTTTCTGCAAATCTGGAAACCAATCCTTACCTGAAGTTTGCTCATCATCCTCCTCTGACGACAGATCATATGCGACTTCAACTTTTGCCTTTGCCATAATTTTGAAAAAAAAATCTTACGCCACAGCACTCACACGTGTGTATGATTCGCTGGTTTTGCGTTTGCTAAGACTAGATAGCGATGCGCGTAAGAAACCAGCTACAGCACTGTACGGTCGCACCTGCATGCTTGCACTCAGGAGCGCACCATAACGATGTAACCACGATCAGTCAACACAGCCGACCAACTCATAAAAAGGCAACATTTTCCAGGTATAAGTTAGGCTATTACCCTCTGTGTGAACGTTTTATGTGTTAATGATATGTGAAAAAAGTCGAAGAAACGTTGAAGAAGAAATAGAAGAATAGTATAGTCTATTTTGGTTACATTGATGATGACCAATAATTTGACGTGTGTGCAATTACTATTCAATTGCACAAACGAAACGTCAATTGTGAATTGGACATTGGCTGGACCTAGAGTCAAGCCTCAAGAATTAGCCTAGACTCTACTCTGGCGCCCTGAGACTGACTACTCTCGTGTACCTAGACTCTAGATATGAATTAATCTAGGGGAGTGATCATTTTTTATTATTAAATAACTTGATTTTTTTGAACATACAAAATATTCAAAACTGAGTTCAAGTTATCTATTCTGTATCCCTAGACCCTAACCAAGCCCACTGCACAGCATTAGCTCATTTTAGACTCAGCTCTCATAACCTGGGTATAGAAACTGGAAGGCATAGCCGGCCCCCAAAACCTGTGTGTGATCGGATTTGTCTATATTGTTCTAGTGACCATGTAGATGATGATATGCATTTTCTCATCCAATATGACTCTCATAGTGTATCAAGACAGTTGTTTGACAATGTTATGAATGAAAAAAAAATCAAAACTACCGTAATCTCCCGCGTAGAAGACGCGGTGCGCGTAGAAGACGCTCCCCAAACTCACGGTAGGCTGGTTCGCGTAGAGGACGCATCCAACCCCCCTGAATCGATTTGTAAAAAAAAAACCGTACAAGACGCCCCCCCAACTCAGCAGGGGGGGGGGGTTCGCGTATAAGACGCACCCCCCCCACCCCCACCCCCACCCCTCTATGCTGTCATCGGCCCATACATTCCCTACACCCCGGCAGGCGTGCGGACCATTCCCCGGTCTGCCGCGGCGCTAGCGCTATGAGTCGATGCTGTCATCGGCCCACGTGTTCCCTACACCCCGGCAAGCCACACCGCATTGTCAACCTGTTGAGTCTATGCTGTCATCGGCGCACGGTTGGCGTTTTGCCCGCCGAGCAAATCTACAGCGACCGGTCTGCCGCGGTGCTGGCTATATGAGTTCAAGCTGTCATCGGCACACGGTCGGCGTCAAACCCGCCGAGCAAATCTACAGCGACCGGGCTGCCGGGGTGCTGGCTATATGAGTTCAAGCTGTCATCGGCACACAGTCGGCGTTTTGCCCGCCAAGCGCGTCGACACCTCCCGGTCTGCCGCGGTGCTGGCTATATGACTTCAAGCTGTCATCGGCACACGGTCGGCGTCAAACCCGCCGTGCAAATCTACAGCCACCGGTCTGCCGCGGTGCTGGCTATATGAGTTCAAGCTGTCATCGGCGCATGGTGGGCCTTATCCCCGGCAAGCGCGTCGACACCTCCCGGTCTGCCGCGGTGCTGGCGCTATGAGTTCAAGCTGTCATCGGCGCATTTTCCGAAATGAGATGTTGGAAAACCCCGCGTATAAGACGCACCCCCAACTTGAGGAAATCCTATAAGATGCAGTAGGGATTTGTTTGGCGTAGAGGACACGTCTTATACGCGGGAGTTTACGGTATGATGAATTGAATGATGTAGAGAAATTCATTTCTGCTATGAACAATACTGATACTGATGTCATCAAAGCTCTCGCCAAGTTTATATACAATGCATTTAGACAGAGACAGAAACTCTAATTGCTAGCCTATGTAACAGCTGTGTACTATACTATGATATTTATGTAATTATCACTGTAACAAAGAGTGGGTATGTGTGCCAGGAGAGAGAGGGATGGAGATTGAGAGAGACAGAGAGAGAAATAGTGTGCGTATGTGTGTGTGTGTGTGTGAGAGAGAGAGAGAGAGAGAGAGAGAGAGAGAGAGAGAGAGAGTGAAAGAGAGAGATAGTAAGACTTAGACTTAGTCATAGACTACGGTAGAGTAGTAGTAGCTGGAACAGCGAAAGCGATATACAGACGGCACGCCATGTGTATAGTGATCCTTATGCATATGGCGCGACCAGGTACCGGTATGGCAAAAGTAGTTCTACGGCATAGGGACAGTATCACTAGCCCACTAGGGTTAGTGCTAACCTTCAAATTCTATAAGAAGGGAGGGATATTATCATTATTATTTTCTTTAAAATTAGGACCCCCCACAATAAAATCACTGTGCACCTTGTACACAATTTGAAAACCCACCACCCCCTGTTGTGAAAAATGATCATTCCTTTAGCAAGTGTTCACTTTTTAACAACAAGGGCCACAATTTCAATGGTGGGGGGGGTTACCACATCTTGAGGGGGGGGGGGCAAAAAATTTAAATGCACGTTACTAGAGGTTAAAAGGGCACATCCACGTGCGTTTCGGGCCCTGGGTGGGGGCCACAGTCCACATTGATTTGGTACCTCAAGATGGGGGGGGGGGGGTGATTTTGTTTCTTAGACTGCAAAAACCTACCAACTCCTTTAGGAATCGGTCATTATTAATTTTATCAACAGGGGCGGGAGGTTGTGGGTTTTAGGGAAGGTGTAAACACTTTTGATCCCTCTTGATGGGAGACATAAATAATTTAGTCTCTTTTAATAATACTTTTTGCTCAGAATGAGGGTACATGAAAAATTCCCCACTACATGTATTGCAAAAATGATTTTATAGTCGGATGCCATGGCATGTGTACATCTTTTTTATACATGTAGTAGACCTCTATCCTGTGCAGTATCAATTTATTGTTATCAAATGTTAGGTGATTCCATGGAATTATTTGACAGGGATTGTAGGTTGAGCCAGGGTCGGGCTGCCAAACGACTACCTCTTTAATTACGTACCATGGAATATCTCTAGGTAATTTGAGCTAAAGGATTTAAATTTCTTTCAGAATGGGTAAAAGGAAAAAAAGACAGGATGCAGTGGGCTCACGGAGAGAAAATGGTAGGTCTACAACCAGTGGTCTATACATGACACTGCCAGAATCTTCTGTTAACCAGGAAGCAGGGACCAATGAACATACGTCTGACACAAGGTTAAGAACATGCAGAGACAGTTCCAGCCCCTCCACTACTCTCAGAGAACAGATTGGAGGCCCTTCCTTCCACGATCCCCATAATGAGGGACCACCCAGTGCTGGGGGTCAGAGATTTACTGCTAGACCCCATAGCCATCCATCCAATAGGACTGGACATTCTTCTCAACGTGTAGCTGGAGTAAGGACTAGACCTTTAGATAGTAACAGTAGAGCTCCGTGTAGCTCAAATAAGACTCGTACCAACTACAAGGCTCAAAATGCGCATCACAGAGGGAGATGTAAACGTAATATTGATGAAAGTAGATCTGACCAAAGGTATCACCATGATCACCACCCATATACTCATGGTAATCGGTGGTCATATAGAGGTGGTGGCCCGACTAGTACCACTTCAAATCATCCTAGTGGGAGCCAAGAATCAGAAGATGCAGCCGCTTCAGGGAACAGAACTAATGTTAAGGGTGAGCGTATGTTATTATCTGTTTACTATTTAGACATGACAGGTGATATTTTGCCATGCTATGTAAAGTGAATGTAGGAAACATACAGGTCGCGTAGTGGTAAGATATGAGGCACTTTTTGTACCAACACAAACAGAGCAATTAACGAAAATAGGTCCCAGCAAATCGTATATAATGTAATATCCCGCATATAAGCCGCAACATACAAATAGTATGGTCTCCATTCAATAAATCTAGTTCTGTTGATTTTTATATCATCTATCTTTTCAATTAGTTCTATTTTGCTTTCCTGAAACATGATAATAATGCGTTGCAGAAATCCCTGGATTTTATTATGATGCGGAAAAGAAAAAGTACTTCAAAATTCTTCCTGGACATCAAAGTGCCAACAATAATATGCTCACAAGAGAGATTATCAAATTGAAAAAGACTGAAGAAGCAAGACAGCAAAGTCTTCGAGAATTTGCCTTAAAGACAATTAGAATGGACCCTGCCTATGCAGATGCTGCAACTGCTCAAAAATCACGGTGCCAGTATTCCAGAAATATCATAGACCACATTAGCAGTATTCAGACTGGGGCAAAGCGATCACATGAGACTCGCCTGCTTCAGCACCGCCTTGTCAACCACCAACTGCAAAACCTGCAGGCCTTCTGCAAGCAAAAAGTCTTTCCACGCATTGAACGTGACACTCCTTACAAGCGCCTTGAGCATATGACACAGATGTGTGGTGCACTTGGTGACGAGTCACGCCTCCTGTGCCTATGGTCTCTTGAAGGCCTCATCGTGCAACGCATCCAAGTGCTGAGGATTGACCAACTGGCGCTACGCGGGGCGAATGCTGCAGAGGGCGCTGCCATGTGTGTATCGCCCATTGGTGCTGTTCTTCTACAGTCTTTTAGTAAGGTCACACATCTGTGTTGGGCACCTAGTGAACCTGATCAAACAGTAAACGTCCCAGTGCTGTACACCACCACCTGCTTAATAGGTAACAGCCCCAGCTTAGCTCTGCTTCGCACACTCGAAGACGAGTATTATCCAGAAAACTCCAAATATGCTGAGTTTCACCTGGGCCATAACACAACATGGACATGTGCATGGAGTGCTCAAAAGCAGAAGTTCAGCATTGGCACCAAGGAGAATGCGCTGGTCATTGATGTAGCAACTAGAAAGCTCTGGGAATTGTCCACTAAGAAAAGTGATGTCTACAGTCAGGCCTTCAACCATACAGTAAGAATGAATATGTCATGCTTTTCTAGTCTATACATTATTTATTAAGTATTCCCAGGTGGCATGTAAGGTTGCCCTAAAATAAGGATGTATTTCATTTGTACACTTCTTGGATAAGTCACTTTACCTTTTGAAATATTATGATACCTAAATGGCATTCTTACAATACCTAAATGGCATTCTTACCTATACAATGCAGGGATGTAAGTCAGGAATGGGAAAAAATCAGGAAGCCATATATTTACTTGATATAAAAGCCTTCTATTTTTTCCCATACAGCCCTCATTACCACTCGTAAGGAAAATAAATGCCATTCAAAAATTTCAGAAATCAGGAAATCCTGATAAAACCTGAAGACTTACATCCCTGAGTCAATGTGGCAAGGGACGTGGCTCTTAGATATACAACTTATTAAGTTCAATCAACTTTGATGAATCTGCATGCATACCGGGCGCTGCATACTGAAATCCTTAATTTCTTTTAACATATGCCACATCATACACATAATTAAGGCAGTTGTAACCATTCTTCCACTTTCATTTTCACCTTTACTTGAATTTTATACAGACTGGGAATACGTTATACAGTGGCACACGTAAAGGGGTAATTGTAGGCCATGACCTCAGGAGTAACTCCACGCGACATGTCGCAGCGCTTCACCACAAGTCCCCGGTCTGCCATCTCCACCTGCTCAAAAACGACTCACACCTCATTGCTGCTGACTATTCTGGAAGGGTAAGGCTTCATAGGATTTAGCTGTAAATTACTAAAAGATAATAGATGAATGAGCTTTTCACTCTCCCTTTTAGAGGATAGTGTCCGAGAGTCACAACAAAAGTCTTAATTTAAAGGACCGCCTACTACTTATTGAATTTATTGATATATTGAGTTTCATTAAAATTACACTTTTGTATTGCAGTTGTGTATGTGGGATTTACGGATGAGAAGTGTTGTTCAGGACTACATTGGACAGAACAACGAGTATGTCCGCCTTCCCTTCAAAGTCGATCCCTCTGAATCCGTCATTTGTGGAGGTAAGGCTTACAGATAAAGTTCATCTCTTGAATCAGCAAAGAAAATACTGAAGTCTCATGTGACATGACCTGGTGTTTTGTAATGTTGATAGCATATTTCCAGGGGCGTAGGAAAAGGGGGGGCCAGGGGGGCCCGGGCCCCCCCAATCATGAAGGAGGTGGGGCCTGAATATGTCTGGGCCCCCCCAATATTTTCCAAGAACTCATAAGCACAATGGAAAATAAGCTAAAACTTTACATCTCAAATTAGATTATTATGGTGATGTCATAGGGAGAATGGGAAAGTCAGATCCAAAATTTACCAAAAATCACTTTTCTATATGAATTCTAAATACTCATATATATAGACGCCATCACGCATCAGCCGACAATTCAAGGTGGTCGCGATGGTGCCCTCGCCAGGCCCCCCCAATGAAGATTTGCTTCCTATGCCTCTGATTTCCGAAATATAATCCATAATCATTACATTTGAAACCTATTGACATGTTCTTTGCTGCAACCATAAAAACCTCGCACATAAGCCGCCAATCTGAGCCTTACTGCACCTCCCCAAAGTAGGGGATATGCCTCATAGGTGGAGTATTTATTGTATAGAACAGTAGTACAAACACCTCGAAAATCGACCTCCAAATGCGCCTTTTAGGTTTCCCTTCAACACAGGGTAGGTCTTATACGTGGGATCCGCCATATATATAAAAAGGTAATATAGTACCTTGTATATATACGAGGTACTATATTACTTTTGTGAGTAGGCAAGTAGAAAGTCAGGGATGCCACTTACTGATCAATGAAAATTCGGAAGTCATCCTAATTTTCTGGGCTCCCAATAGGAAATGCCTACAGGAAATAAATTCAAAAATTTGGTATTCCTAAAAAGTAAGGAAAAGTGGCATCTCTGGAAGGTGCAGCCTATGCCTCAGTTTTGTTTGACTGCTGACACAAGTACGCACATATGCAACTTATTTCTTTTCTCCTCACAGTTGGTCAGGATTGTTATACACGGTTGTGGGACTTACAGACTGGTGATCTGCTCACCTCTGTACCACCGCCCTATCCAGCCTCCCGCGACCTCATCCCGTCCGTCTCCGTCTACACCGCCCCACACGGCCACATTGACAGGCCGGGTATGCTCATGGGTATCAAAGATGAACTTCACTTCTATGCTGCCTGATCTTCTTGTGTCATTTATGCTTTCATTATCATTCTTTTACGCATGCTCATTTATTTTTGTGCAGTTAAAACAGACCAGTGAGAAAGGCTACGCATTAATTCTATTCTATGGAGCAAGTTCTTTGAGTGGACCATATAGATATATGCCATTGTTGGCTGTTTATTGGGATATTCCATATCCAACTCAGAAGATAGTAAAATATAATGTAGTTTCGCCTAATCTAGTGACAAGGGTACCTGCCATTTGCATTACTACAATAATTTCAATCCTAACACAGTATTGCTGATTAAGAAAACGATGCAACTTCTTTTTGTGTTCATGGTATTTTGTGTAAATAAATTTTCTGCATGCTTCATTGCTATACATGACCCATGAAGATTTGTATTCTTACAGAAAATACCAGGTACTTGATTTTAGATATTGAGCAATGAGATATCGCTGGTCTAGATAACATCCACGACAAAAGATCTTGCATTTTGGGTTATCTGATACTACAATCTTCTGTTGCGGAATATGGTATGGAATGGCAGTGTTAAATAAAATGTAACACAATGTTATTTCAATATTTTCATTTTTATTGTGAAAGTGTCTTTATTTAACACAAACATGCCACAAAAAGTGTGATACGCATTCTTTATTATGGACTCAAATACACTGGGTCCATTATAAACATGCTGTCGTCCTGTACATGTGGGGATATAAGTTTGTGTAAAATTGTACGACTGTCACACCGCATTTAAAGTATAATTCTATGTACAGTATAAAATACATACATATATAGATTTACATACTGAGATTCTGATCTCCATCCATCTCTTGCATTACATAATATTTAGTTAGGCTCGTTTTGTATCAAACATATAAATTTGCTCTCAAAACCTACACAACCAGTTGTGTATGAACGGCAAGCGTCAATAAACATTTAAATAATCCCGATTTGGGAGAATAACTTAAATACTTCTTTTCAAATATCTCACATAATACAAATATGACCTTTTATAAGTTAACATACATTTATGTGGACGGTGTGGTAGTATAGCCCATCCAGTGTACACTAAAACGAACGAGTTGCGTTCATTCCAGTATTATATAATAAACACTTACAAAACTACATAACAATATTTTAATGAGACTCACAACAATATAGCACCATCAGTTTTCAATTCATTTGCTGTAAAACATTTCTTTATGAACTCATGAAAATGTGTATTGTATACATGTACCCTTGCTGTAGAGGGACATCCTTAGCAGTGAATACATTACTCTATATGAATATCGTCATCACATTAAATCATTAATGCGTGTACAATACACTACATGTATATGACTTATGTAAAGTACATATATTAACTATCATGGGGTATTTTTGTCTACTGTAGTGAATACAAGCATGCAGTGTCTAACAACAACGACGCTCTGGAATATGTAGCATAATATACCCACATTTGATTTCTCAAATAGTATGTGTATGACTTGTCGAATTGTCAGGATATGGAAGCTTGACATAACAGAAAGAGAGATAATGAATAGAAATCAGAGATAACATCTCTGTTAAATCTCTCTTTTTTCTAACCCTCTGTATCCATAAGGGTAATTACATGAACCTAGATAACAATTCTTGGCTTCAGATCTATATATATTTAGATGGCAGTTGTCTGAAAGGGGTCGTATGGCTCTTCTCCCTTGTGAACTCCTACGCTAATATCAAAAACTATCATTTGGAAAATTTCCTTCGAAATGACTTGAACTTGAGATGAGGGGTTTAGAATGAGTTGCTCATCTCCGATTGGACCAATACTGAGGGGTTGTGAGTTAGTCCATGATTAGATACTACAAATGAGTGTCAGTAAACATTGTGTGTTCCTTCAGCACGCTGACAGGGCGCTCACTAGCTGCATCGTAATCCTCACCATACTGAAAGGGAAAAACAATTTTGTGAAAGGGAAATTTATGACCCACAGAAAAATTGTCTCATGTATTATAATCTACAATTCTTTATTTGCAATTATGAACATTAACTTCTTGTTTTGCAATTATGAACATTAGAAAACATATGTCCATGTGGTCGGAATCGAGATTTACTTTTTTCATTGCACTGTTGTACAGAGCTCATTAACAAAAAGGAAATGATTCATTGTTCACTATGGAGAAAGGCTCAAAAATACATACAAAGGAATCATAGAATCGCCACCCCCCCATGCTAGTCAATTGACACTTATGGCTTACTCCACTCCTTTAATCCCATCAACCATGATCCACAAATAGACATGATTGAATATGATGGAAGCACAAGATACTTACTTGCAGACTGTGAAGTCCACTGTCTTCCCTCGGGGGCTGCGGCTCCCATGGATGCTCATCGGAGTCATCGTCATCGTCCCATCTAGAAGACTTATGTGACATTTTATCCAGATTCAGGTCTGCGATGCTACCCACTCGACTTGGTATAGACAAGTGTGAGTAGGCAGGGTTGACATAGCCGGGATGCCCAATCACAGCATGTTGTGCTAAATGGCCATTAGGTGGGGGAATTTCCTGTTCAAGAAAATGTCGAAAAGAATATGAAGATACCTGAAACGCTATGTAGTTTTGTAGGATTGAGTAGAACTTCTGGTGGGAGAAACTAAGAGATTTTGTAGACTTTTTTTTAAATGTTAGATTCACACTTGGGACGCTTGAGTATACGCTTGAGTATTTGACTACAAGAAGAAATTGAGTTGGAGAATAAGGCAGCTTTCTTTTTCATAGGTGGGGACTATTTATTTCGTAGGGGTGTTAAATGTAGGAGGTATCCAAAGCCTTTACATCACGAATGTAACTACTGTAAATTATTATTATTGGTTAGTAGATATGGTTTAGTCTTCTAGAATAATGTTAGTACAAGTGAAAGACTCTAGAGTAGACATATTAGACACTTCTCTTTTATTTATTACTTAAATACACACTGTTACTTTATTATATGAAAAATTGCAAGAAACGGAAAAGGGCTTGATATACAATCAAAACTCTACTCTGCAACTCTCCCAAAAAGGTAACTGATTACATGTCTGTTTTGGATAGAAGGGTTAGGTATTAGGATTGAGTCGAAATAAAAAGTCAAGTTGAGTCTACACAGATGATAGATTGAGTATTTTATATTAAAAAAAAATGGTATATTGATCCCGAGGGGAACCCAAAGCAAAGGTGAGAAATATTTCTAGATGTTACCAGCAACATTTAGATCCTTCTATGAATGGGTCTATAGTCAGTTCTTATCCATGAATAAGTGGTGCACATATAAAACACAAAACTTGGAAAACATAATCATGTAAGTTTAATTAACAGTGAGCGACAGTGTTTATGAGAACAATAGGTCATTCAATCTCAACTCTCTCATCGCAGAATTATTTCTACTTCTAAAGTGAATCAATTACGTGTACTGATAACATCATTCAAATTGTCATTCCATTCTTTTGGATAGTATGATGATATAAAATAGTTACACATTGAAATTAAACTTGGTATCTGGGAACCAGAAAGTTGAGATAGAATTGGGACAAAATTCAAAGATACATGTGAGGTATGAGACACATATCACGGATTTGGTGTCACCACGAAAAGCAAAACCACAAAACAAAAACAAAACTCAGTGTGCCCTACAACCAGCATCATTAGTAGCATAGCGGAAAGCAGGATTACCAGTTGTAGACTAAGTTCCGCCAAGTCGGCCATGCTGCTGCCCCGACTGGCATACTGGAATTGGTCTTGGGATGGGGCCAAGCTGAGGTTGGCCGTACTCCCAGGGAGGCTGAGGCTAGCAGCACTGCCATGATAGCTCCCACCATGGCGAATGCCATTAGCCGACATACTGCCCCGCCGGCTGTATACCGGGGTACTGGCCGACAGCCGATTAAGGCTACCCATGCTGCCCGCGCGCCGTGACAATGGAGTAGCCCGCCCATGGTGAGATTTGCGGGGCAGGGACAGGTTGCTAAGGTGGGCATATGCTGGGTTAGTGAAATATGGCCGGTTTGTCATGTGGGGGGTATTTGGGGCAGAGCGACCGTTATGATTAGCGACAGGGGTCGCTAGGGGCGCTGATGTGTCTGCTGGTGGCATGCTGCCATTGGGAACTGTCTGTAACAGTGACAAATACAACAAGGATGGTCGGTGTAAGTGCAAATAGAAGGGATCATGAGACATGTATTCACACATAAAATAATGATAATTCTCAAATGAAGTACTGTGTGACATACAAGGACACATCTACATTTTACAAGAAAATGCTTATTTCTGTGCAAATTACTCAAAATGTGGTTTATGATGCCAATGGACTTGCTTAAGACAATTAAGGCTATGGAATCAAGACAGACTCATTGTGCAAATATTGAAACTTCAGTCACTCCTCAAAGTTTGATCTCCACATGACCTGGACAGTAGAGTTTGTGCCTTTTGTCTAACATGAAATATATTACTAACATGCATGGACTCCCTAAAGGAATCAATAACTCCTTATTCCCATACATGGTAATTTCATGCAGCTAATACTCCCATTCCAGCATTACAAAGTATTGCATATGAAATTAGTGACTGACCGTAGAGACCAAGCTGCCGTTGAACTGATCTATGGTGTAGGGTGGGATCTTTGCTTCTTTCGCCTGCAGTGGCATGCGCTCGCGGATGTATGGCAGGCGGCGCCCCTGGGTTCGCAGACAGCAGAAGATACACAGGAACAATAGAAGAAGGACGACCAGAGCGATGACCAAGATGAACCAAATCTCCTCATACACTGGGCGGTCATTCAGACTTCCAGTATTGGGTCGGGTGTTGGTATCAGTGCCAGGAGTGACTGGTAGGAAAAATGGCGAATTATAGGTGAACGGTGTTACACTGAATCCTATAACAGCACTAGTATTATCCTTGCACAATCATTTCTAATTTTCAGGAGCGCTATAAATGTTCATTTCCTATGTTAAATACATGGTAAGATATCACGTCAAAGATTTTACTTTAAAGGAACTATATATACGAGTTAAGACAAATTCAGTGCTGTCTTGGGTAGCTGGGGTACGTCCAAAAATCAAATAAGATTTCTTTGTGAAAACTAGTTTCGTTTCATTTATCAAGATAACACAATTTCATTTGTGAAGAAGACACAATTACAGGCTGAGTATACATCAGCTTAAAATAACTTGATGCACGCAACAAAAATGGGTGAAGTAGAAAATAAAAAGAGAGGATTCTGGACAATTTGTGAAACAAATGTTATCATCTCGTGTAGTTAAACTTATTAATCACTACATTGAGGGATGCAGGCATATTATTCTCACTCACAATCCTCAATGACATAAATTGATCATATCGAAAATATCAAATAACCATTCATACTTAATTTGGCGATGAAACTCGATATCAATGTTAACAGCATTCATACTGCACGTCTGTGCACTGTTTAGGTGAGATTTAATACCAACTGATTTTTTCCTAAATGAGTGCTGTGTTATTGCAAGGTGTCATTAAATCCACACACAAAATTGTCTACATTTAACCATGCGTTACATTCAAGGTTATACTCCTTTTTGATGGTCCTACAATACCTGGATCAGTTACTGTTGAATAGGAAATATTGAGATAAACCATCATTGAGGAAGCCGATGTCAATTATTTCGCAAAGGAATTCTGTCATTTAATGAAATGTATATACTTATAGTATTTTACAAATTTCATAGTGCACAGGGTAAGTAAATTCCAAACACTATTTCTCAGATGTATAGCAAACTGATCTAAAGCCCAGGTCCTGATACCTTAACAACTTGTTTTCATAAGAAGACATTGAGAAGACAAATAAGAGTTTATAGATTATCAAGTCCAAAGTTGTTTATACATGGATGTAAGTCAGGCATAGGCAAGAATCAGGAAGACATAGGTTTACTTGATATAAAAGCCTTCTATCTTTTTCAAACAGCCCTCCTGCCACTTGTAAAAGGAAAATAAATGTCATTCAAAATTTTCAGTAATCAGGAAATCCTGATAAAACCTGAAGACTTACATCCCTGTTTATACTTACTTGGTCTGCCCTGTTGGTATGGGTCGAATGTGATGGTTGGTGTCTCAGCCTCACCCTGATCAGTCACCAGCCTCACCCTGAACGTGTACACTGAAGAAGAGTAGTTGTTGTATCAACAAAGCTTCTTAAATCTACAAAAACAATTTCTTATCTCTCGTATTTACTTACTTCAAACTCAAATCCATGTCAGATTCATATATTGATTGTTACACACATTTGCAGCTGACACTGATATTACGCAGTATTGCTTTTTCAACGAAATGATCTATTTACTAGATCCGGTACTTTCCATCTAATATTTAGGGCCCAACTGCAGTGTTTCAACTTCCAGAAACAGTGACCAGTTTCCATATACTACTTCCTCTAATAAAGACATGATAACTTTCTTGCTTTCTATATACTACAATGTACTAAGAATCTCCCAGGGATTAGGAACCTAGAGTCACGGTTCAATCACTTGATACACCTCTGACTCTCCATATACTACCGTAAACTCCCGCGTAGAAGACGCGCTGTGCATATAAGACGCACCCCAAACTCAGCATATGCATTTTCGCGTATAAGACGCATATTTTAAGGCTGAAATTTGTAAGATTAGTACATTTCTATAGTAAAATTACCCCTCGTATAAGACGCACACCCAACTTGAGAGAAAGCTATAAGACCTCCCAGCATTTTGTTTGGCATAGAGGACGCGTCTTATACGCGGGAGATTACGGTACTTACGACTTCATAGCCATGTTTCAACCACCTGACAAAATTTCTACTTTCCACAAACTACTTGCGACCTCATAGCCATGTTCCGACAACCTGATACAATTTCTGCTTTCCATATACTGTTCAGGACATCATAGCGATGTTCCAACCACCGACACAATTTCTACTTTCCGTACACTATTTAGGACACCATAGTCATGTTCCAACAACCCGACACAATTTCTACTTTCCATATACTACTTTGACACCAGTCATGTTCAAACCCCCCGACACAATTTCTACTTTCCATATAATAATTACGACCCCATAGCCATGTTCCAGACACCCGATACAATTCCTACTTCCCATATGCTACTCATGATGGCAGAGCCATATTTCAACCACCTGATACAATTCCTTTTTTCCATATACTAGTACTACCGTAATCTCCCGTGTAGAAGACGTGTAGCGCGTATAAGACGCACCCCAAACTCAGCACATGCATTTTCGCGTATAAGACGCACATTTTAATGCTGATATTTGTAAGATAACTACATTTCTATAGTAAAAGTACCCCTCGTATAAGACGCACCCCCAACTTGAGAGAAAGCTATAAGACGCCCCAGCATTTTGTTTGGCCTAGAGGACGCGTCTTATACGCGGGAGATTACGGTACTTACGACCCCACAGCTATGTTCAAACCACCGAATACACTTGCTGCATACTACGGTTCTTACGATTCGATAGTTGTGTTTCAATGGCCAGATAAAATTCCTACTTTCCATCTACTGCTAACAACTATCAATAGGTCCAAGACAACGTATACTGGCATGGATCTGAGGGATCGCATGATTTTCTTTTCTTTTTTTTTATACTAAGTTTGGAGCCGTTGCATAAAAATACTTACGCTTAAGCTTGTTTTCTCTAAATATATTGGTGACCGTTTTGTAGCCTCTAAACGTCTCTGCATTGTCGACATACAAGATGAAGCTCTGCACTTCGCCATTGATGTAAAATGAGTTTGTCCAATCCACAATAATTTCATTACCAGGCAACGTCCAGCGGATGGGGTTTTCCTTTCTGTAACTTGGTGCTGTAATATTAAGGGGCGTTTTTGTTCAGATGTGTGATAGAGAAGATTATATTACCGACAGATCATAATGATCAAAGAATAGCTAGGTTTACGGTGGATATAAGATAGGTACTAGTTGCACCGCAAGGTAAATCTGTTCTAGCACACATGCTTTTTGAAATCATTACTTCAGAAGTTAGATATGGACTTTGCTTCAAAATTCTTATTGTATGTTGACGGAGGAAACACTAACTTTTAAGGACATGTGTTCCCGAATATAAGCATACTCACCAGTGGGTAGGGTATTGGTAGTAAGGATTGGGGGAGAAGCGAGTCCCCCAGCCTCATTGAAGACGTTTATACGGAATTGGTATGTTGTATAGGGGAGTAGGTTTCCTATGCTAATGCTGCTGATGAGGCCTCTGGCTTTGGTCTGCCATGGAGTCGGATCACAAGGTATATTCAATTGGTCGTTTGCATCAGCATAAGGCTGTGGACAACCCTGCCGCATGGCCAGTATGTATCTGTAGTGTGGGAAACAATCATATATCACAAATTGCATCTGATGCTTTTTATTTCTTAAAACATGATCTTGTACATACACCTTTGGGTCACATGGCGCTGTGATTCAGATAAATTCTGACGTTGAAAAACTTGATACATGGGCATAAATCTCCATAACAATTTTAAGCTGCTTTGACCTTGCAATTTGAACTTGTAGAGCAAGGAAATGTCGTCTAATGACTTACTCAGTAATCCTGCCACTTGTAGAGCAAGGAAATATCGTCTAATGACTTACTCAGTAATCCTGCCACTTGTAGAGCAAGGAAATGTCGTCTAATGACTTACTCAGTAATCCTGCCACTTGTAGAGCAAGGAAATGTCGTCTAATGACTTACTCAGTTATCCTGCCACTTGTAGAGCAAGGAAATGTCGTCTAATGACTTACTCAGTAATCCTGCCACTTGTAGAGCAAGGAAATGTCGTCTAATGACTTACTCAGTAATCCTGCCACTTGTAGAGCAAGGAAATGTCGTCTAATGACTTACTCAGTAATCCTGCCATTGCTTTGTGTGGGTGGCTGCCAGGTGAGGTCAATGGTGGTGGTGGTGACATTGGTAACTGTTGGTGCGGTTTGCCCAGATGGTATTTGCGGACTGGTGCGAGTCATGGTCGGCTCGCTCTCTGTACAACCTCCCGCTGTACAAACAGCCACAGACACAGCATACTCAGTGTAGGGGAGCAGCGGCCGACCGTCAACTTCAACAATGTCAATCACACTGGAATAGCTCTGAAGCACCTGGAATGTCACAGTTAGTATAGTGAGTATTCAGATTTCATTACTGATTAATTTTAAGTTGGAAAACACGAATTTTACGTTCCATTTTTAAAATCACATGAAAGAAACAGTTTAAGAAATTCAGCCAGTAAATCCTTTCCAGAGTACCTCATTTTTGAAGAATACATTTCATTAAAATCTAGATTTGTTGGAAGTAAAATGAGTGAAATCAGTGTTAAACAATTTAAGTCTCTAATTTAATGCAATATTCAGAATAATTCAATCAATCTCTTGATGACAGATGGGGGTTTGGGACATGTGTTTGGTACAAATTGTGTAATTCTTAATCAATAGAGCACATTTTTGCTCCTTGAGTGTCAAACCAAAACAGGTGTTTCCTTAAGTTAAGCATGCGTGTTGGCTTGTAATGAAACAACATTGTACAGATAGGAGAACATGGATATCAGTGTTTTAGGGTTTTTATTTTCATGCCTGGACTTTTATGAAACAATCACACCGAAACAAATGTATCTGTATATAGGTATAACATTCGCTTCGATGATAAGCCATCAATGATAAAAAAGAAAGGTCTGAAAAATTCTTGAAAGTACACATTTCTTACCACCGACTGGATGAAGGAGACAAAGATTTGAATTAGAAAAATGACGACATAAAGTCCTACAGCACCTACTGCCGACGTTATTTTCTTACTGTATATCCTTTTATCTATTTTATATTCCAGTATCTTATCTTTATCTACATGTATCTGCGTGTTGTCTGCGTAGAGCTGAATTGAGTAAATATCACTACTAACAAAGAAGATATCCTTAAGCTAAACCAAAAATGGTAGGCCCGATAAACATGGGTAAATTCTATACAATTACCTGTCTGCTATTGACATAGATGATATAACGTGGACGCTGGCCATTTAATCGAATAGGCTCGCCTATTGCTATCTGTACGCTGCTCTGTGTGACTTTCTGTAAGACAAAAATGAAGTCAGATTATAATGCCGACCTACATGCACAGTGCATATCTAGTTAGACTTCGCAGTTGAAATGTTTCATTACATTCATACTAATCTGCCAGAGAAACAATATTCCGTAATCTCCCGCGTATAAGGCGCAGCCCGCGTATAAGGCGCACCTAGTTTTAGAAAATTGTCAAAAAAATGAAAAATTCATAACTTTGGTTCTACTGAATGAAATTTAAAAATTCAAAGACCTATGTGTAACTTGGGCCCCACGGACCCCCATATATCCTATTATGGCTAAGGGGGCATGTAACATGTCAAAATAAAGGTCTTGGAGTCCCTCTTGTGGATGCAATTACCGTAAACTCCCACGTATAAGACGGGTCCTCTACGCCAAACAAAATGCTGGGGAGTCTTATAGCTTTCTCTCAAGTTGGGGGTGCGTCTTATACGAGGGGTAATTTTTCTATAGAAATGTACATATCTTACAAATTTACGCATTAAAATGTGCGTCTTATACGCGGAAATGCATGTGCTAAGTTTGGGGTGCGTCTTATACGCACAGCACGTCTTCTACGCGGGAGATTACGGTAGCACTAAAACCCCCCTATAAGACGCGCCTTATACGCAGGAGATTACGGTTATAAAAGTTCTAGATCTAGTTAAACTATTAGGACATTAGATATAACGAAAGCATTCCCGTGGAGATAGATATCAATTTCTACAGCTCTTAGACTGTTCATAACATTGAAAATTTTTCTATTTTGATGTTACCCTAATAATTGGAGCAGGTACTCCAACTGGGGGAGCCTCTCTGGTGCGGATGTCCTGCCATTTGCTTTTCACAAAGCCCTCAGCATTGTGTGCCTGTACCATATACTCGTATCTTGTGTACGGCTGCAAGCTGGGGTCCCGGTCATGATACGTCTCCAACGGACCTTCATATATCTTCCTACCGGGTATAGCTGTGGACAAAAGGTGATCACAATCAGCATAAAAATCAAGTTTTGTGAATCTGATGTCATTTTGTTTTACGACAGTACTTCTCTTACAGCTAAATCTACAGCCTCAAAGTACAAAAGAAATATTTTACCGATATGTATCACTAGAAATATCCATAAAGTATAAATGTACACTGATGACATATTATATATTCTACAAATTAATTCTCCATGATAGACTTACTTGATTGACCAATGTAGTCCCTGCGGTAGGCTTCATATCTCAAGATGATACCATTGGGTCTGCTTGGTGCCTGCCATTCCATGAGCACACCATCATGGGTGCCTTGACTATTTGCTGAAGCTGTCAGTCTCGGTGGTGCCATACCTTGCGGGGATGCCTCAAGTGTGCGCGCGCGGGTAGGCTCACTCGTCGAACAGCCATTATTGGTGCAAGCCACCACTCTGAAGCTGTACTCAGTCCAAGATGTTAGCCTATCAACGATTGTCTGCAGACCACGCTCTGAGTAGACAATTTCATTGTCCCTGTATAGAGTGTAGTTGTAAATCTTGCCATTGGGCTGCATGGGTGGTTCCCACACAGCCTGTACTGAAGAAGCAGATAAGGGTGTAATGACTGGTGGAGCCAAACCTGATGGGGAGGTGCTGTACGTTGTGGCACTACTGGGAGGGCTCTCTATTTGACCTTTACTGTTGTAGGCAGTCACACGGTAGCTGTATGACCGCCCCGGTAGAACTTCATAATCAATGTAGTTTAGTCCACTTGTCTGATCAATGAGCGCACCATCTCTCCGAACTTCATACGATGTGATTACACCATTGGGGAAGGTGGGTGGGCGCCAAGTTATTTCTATTGACATTGAGCTTGTGACGCGTAGTACTGGTGCTGCCATTCCTGTTGGCGGTGCTTCTTGTGGGCGCGCTAAAACACTACTGCTGTCTGTGCACCCACCAAAGGTACAAGCGACAAGGACAAAATAGTATGGTGCATAAGGTGTGAGACCACTGACAATATACTCCAAGTCCTGACCAACGTACTGTGTTTGGTTGTTCACCTTAAGACGGTACTCCCTTATCTGGCCATTGGTGATCTCTGGCTCTGTCCAAGACGCCTGCACGGATGTGTCACTGATGGTGGACAGTGTTGGCGGTGCGACATAGAATGGTGCGGTCTCCTGTGTTCGGATGATGGCTGGTTCGCTTGTTGTACAACCTCCTGCAGTACAGGCTGTTACCCTGTATGCATAAGTTGTAAAAGCTATCCGACCAGTGTCAACATACTCCCTTGGTTCGTCCGGACCAAAGCTCCAGGGAACAGACTGGTTCCGCTGGAGTTGGTAACCTTGTAAAATACCATTGGCTTTAAGTGGGACACTCCATGTTATTCTCAACTTATCATATTCATTAGCTACCTGGGAGATGACTGGTGGGTAAAGACCATCTGGTGCTGCCTGGTGGGTTTCTACCCTCTGCCAAGGACTGTCAGTTGAACCTCTGGAGTTAATGGCTTTGATAGCATATTCATAAATGGTATAAGGATCCAGACCCCCATCAGTGTAGCTATAAAGTAGAGGATCAGTCTGTTCTGTTTCGTACACTAGTACAGGCTCAGACAGAGCTCTTTTCTTTCTCCTTGTGTCTGTTCGTCTAAGTACCTGGTACTTCAGAATCTGACCGTTAGGGTTAACTGGTTTAGTCCACTCTATCGTCACATATGTGGCATTGGCGTGAGAGGCAGATGGAGAAGGTTGATCTGATGGTGAAATTTCTGCTGTTGTGAAGGTTTGCGGCACTGAGCGACCACATCCACCAAGGGTACAAGCTTCAAGCTGGATGGTATAGTCTGTGTAAGGACGAAGGCGGCGTAACTCAAACTCACGACTCAAACCTGTGAATATGGGGTTGATGTTATCTTCTTCATATACAAGGTAGTTGACAATGACTCCATTTGGCTGTGATGGCTGATCCCATCTAAGAATGACGGCTAATCCTGTACTGATCTTCTCTACACTTACTGGGCCGACACCGGCCGGTGCCCCCTGGCCTGTAACTGCCTGCGCCCAAGGACTGTATGTTTCCCCTGCAGAATTGATGGCCACAACTCTGACTTCGTAGTTTGTATATGGCTGCAGGCCGCTGATTGATGTCTGATCTACATTTGCGGCTACCTGCACAGAATCGCTTGGGTAGATGAATGTTGGGTCGCTTGATGATTTTCGGTAGTGAATGGCATATGACAGAATGAGTCCATTGGGCTTCCTTGGTGGCTGCCAGGCAACTGACATTGTATATGCATCTGAGGTGGTGATCATGGGGGCCTGGAGTTGTTCAGGAACTGCCTCTAGGGTGCGCTCCTGTGCCCAGTCACTAGCATCCTCTCCTTGTGAGTTGACTGCCGTGATTCGGTATTCATATACAGTGAAAGGTGTGAGCTCTGGTCCAGCATTAGTAAATGCATGTATTGTACCAGGCAGCACATTTATCAGCAGCCCCTGGCCAGAAATTCCTTGCAGCTTGCGGTGAATGCGGTACTGTAAAATTGCACCGTTAGGTTCAGTGGGTGGATCCCAGGTTAACTCCATAACAGATGGCCCCTTAGCTCTAAGCATGGGTGGGGGTTGGCCTCTAGGGGCTGCTTCCAGAGTTCGCACATCAATCCCTGGACCAAGACCACAGCCATTGGGGATACCACGGATACATGCCTTGATGCGCACATTGTAAAGCGTGTATGGCTTCAAGCTATCGATCACAGCATCGTCCACAATTCCAACTCCACGTTCAATTTCTGAACTCCTGCCTGCATTAAGGACAACCCTAAACTGATCAATGATATTTTTCAGAGTAGGCATGTCCCAGACAACATAGATGTGATTGGGACCTAATGCTGTAGCATTCAATGGCGCCGTGATACCGTCTGGAGAGAATGATGGCATTGTCACTGTCGCGACAGAGCTATTGGTACTTCCCCCTCCAGTGACCGCCTCCAGGACATAGGTATAGGCATTCCCGGGCTGGAGTCCATCATTGACTGTCATATAGGTGTTTCCATCTCCAGAGTAAACCCTGGCCATGGGACCGGCCAGTGACCCCTGGTATACATGGTAGGTGGAAATGATACCATTTGGAGAGGTGGGCTCTTCCCAGTAGATTTCCAGTTTAATGGTACTCACACTCACCAATCTTAGTGGTGACAGACCTAAAGGATGATAGTAATTTGTGTATATAGTTATTGGTCTAATTATCGTATATATTATTGGCATTAAACTCTTTAAACAAATTGGATGGATTGGTTTGTGCAACAAATAAAATGAAGTGTACTGTGATTATGAAAGTTAGATAGTGTCTCAGATGTTAGGAAGGTCCCATATACACTAAATTATGCATTATACAGGTAAATATGTGTCATTTACCTTCTGGTTTGTCTTGTAAAGTGCGGGCTGTTACTACTGAGCTGTTGGTGCACCCAGCCTCAGAACATGCCGTAAGTAGAAACTTGTACTCTCCATACTTTTCAAGGTCTGTAAAAAAAGGGGATGGCTGTCAAAGAAGTGAAGGAAAAAGGCATCTTCTGCATTCGAAATGTATTGAGCAGAATCTATTGAATAGGATGCATTGTCTAATATGAATATGCTTATCCTTATGCCTATTAGAATAAGGGAGTTCACGTACTGGACGTGAATAGAATATACATTTCATAACTACTCGTTTTTGTTATCTACGGGAGAAATTCTAGACAATAAATTTACATATCAGTATTTGTTCATAATAGCATAGTCACAATTCAACTCTAGATATATGTACTAATACATCTCAAAAACTCACCCGACAGAAGGTGGTTCGTGGTGTCACCCCCAAAGGTGATGGAGCGTTCCTCTGTCATACTGACCAACACATAGTTAATGATGATTCCGTTTGGTCTTCGAGGAGTTGTCCAAGTTACATAGAGACTGGTCGAAGTTACCGGGCTTACGGTAGGTGGCTGTACCAACTCTGGGCGGGCTTGAAGTGTTGCCACAGACACCTAGTAAAATATATAAGGTTAGTTAAAATCTGAAGAAGCAGAAAGGATCTCTACTTCTCATGTCAGATTGAGTACCAAGGAGAGAGGCTAGGCAAGTGTTTCTTATGGATCTCACATTTTTTATGTTATTTTTCATCAGAATGTTTCATGTAGTTCAGATGCTAGACCTACCGGTGGACTGTTGACACAGTCAATTGAGTTGCAGGCACGCAGTCGGTAAGTATAAGTCTGGTAGGGCTGAATGGCATTATCATCACGGAAGTCCTTGCGCACAGGGTCACGGAATATCTCAACACCATCCCGCATTAAAACATACTGAATTATCTCTCCTGAATGAATGGACGGGGATAATACATGTACATTAGGAGGAAAACAAACATGGGAAGTTAGGAGTTTTCTACAATTACATAATAAAGATTCTGATCCATGTGATCATAGAACTGATTTTTAATATATAAGCTTGTCATTCTAAACCATGGTGGTAAAGTCACAATATATTGCATTACATCTTTGGTATAGGGAATATTAGTGATGCATTTAAGTATAGTCTTAACAAATTTCTGTTTCATATAAGAGCAAAACATCTTACCATTTGGTTCAGTGGGAGGTTCCCAAGATAGGAATATAGTGTCAAGTCGATTAGTTTCCACACGTGCCACAGGAGCTGCAAGGCCTACAGGAGTGGCCTGGGATGTGACAGCAGAGTTGTATGAACTAGTTTGGGTCCCGGCACCATTAACAGCCACTACTGAGTATTCGTACTCAGTATAAGGCTTTAGTCCTTCATCTGAAATATAATGAATTAACGTATGTATATGTGATGATATTACATTATGTACCTACCTGTGAGGTACGAACCTTCACCTATTTTCTTTTCTCTTCAGAACATCAAACTCACAGTTCAAAGTTGACTATGAAGTAGGATAACTAGGCTTATGATAATCCATTACCGAGCCTTTGGGAGAATAAGTAACACCAGACTGTTCTGATTTACTTACCAAGATAGGCAAACTGTAATCCCCTGTAGACCCTGACTGGATCTGTCCAACAGAGACCCTCCCTTACTGCTGGGGTGGTATCCACGGTGACGGCCCGTGGGGCGGTAGCGCCACACTTCATCGTCTGGTGGTTGAAGTCACAGCGGTCACAGAATGCGGTACTTTCCTCACCAGCTGCACATACTACACCATTCCCACAGCCTGCAAGAATGAACAAGATACATGCTAAGGACCAAGCCTCTCAAAGCTGTTTATGAAGCCTCTCTTTGAAATACTTAGCAAGGGTCTTTTTTCACGTGAATGAGCCCTAAATGGTCCTTTTTTAAAGTAAGAGTGATATATAATGTTAAACAATCAGTATCAAAACAATTGATTCATGTGCATGGCTTGTCAATGAAATGAAACGGAATATCTGTAACTATGGGTGAACTAATATTGGTGACTAAATTTCACAATTTAAGTACTGCAATTCACAAGATAAGCATGATTACAGCAGTCGGACCGTAGGATACTCGGGCTTCCCTAGCCCACTTAAAAGGGTCTATATCTTCTCTTTGCTATCCCCTCAGGATGTGTGTGGTGCACATATGCGCGGGCACTGACACATTCCTCTACGAATTGTGTAATGTAGTTCTCGCCATGAATATGACCTTAGTTGTCGAAATGGTGTTAAACATCTATTACTCACTCACTCCATAGGATACAATGATAACACACCTGCTCTTCCTTACGTTACCAACTTTTTAACATTTTATTAATCTCCATGGCATATTGTACTAGGCATGTTTAAATGGTAATAGCAGTTTCTTGCATACTTGCGCACAATGAGGCAACCAATTCAGATAGGGCAGATAACGTGATTAGATTGTGTGCCCGGACAGAACTTTCTATTCTACGGGGAGGGGGAAGAGAGGGCATTGGCATCTAAAATGTTTCTTTATTAAAGGTGGCATTCAAGTCTGAATGTCAATGTATTTGTACGAAGTAGCATAGGGAGTTTCAGGAGGTTTCTCTCATAAGTAGTATATGGACATTTGAGGCAGTGTTCTGAAGTTCGCCTAATTTGGAATGTGAGGCAGGTTCTGTAGTTTTAAAGTAGCATAAAGTCATTGGAATTTGAGGCAGGTTCTGTAGTAAGCAGTATATGTAAATGATCATTGGAGTATGCCACACATCTCTGCAGTAGGCCCAAGCTAAGTTTGACGCGGGTTTCTGTAGTAAGTAGTATATGGCCATATGGAGTTTGAGGTAGGTTCTGTTGCCGTGAGTAGAATATGGTATGTGAGGCAAACCTAGGTAGAAGTATAGGGACATGGGAGTTTGAGGCAGGTTTCTGTGGTAAGTAGTATGTACGGTCATGGGAATTTCAGCTTGTTTCTATGGTAAGTACTAGTAGTATAAGGACATTGTAGTTGGAGTCAGGTTCAGTAGCATAAGGACATGGGAGTTTCTGTAGTAAGTAGTATATGGACATTGGGGTTTGAGGTAGGCTCTTTATATAGGCAGTAATATATTGCCAGTGGAGTTTGAGGCAGACGTAGGTAGTACATGGTATATGGGAGTTAGTGCAGACATGGGAATTTCAGATTTCTAAAGTAAGTAATACATGGTCAGTGTAGTTTGAGGCAGGTTCAGATGTAAGTAGTATATGGCCAGTGTAGTTTTTGAGGCAGGTTCTGTAGTAAGTAGTATATGACGAGTGGGGTTTTAGACAGGTTTAGTAGTAAGTAGTATATGGCCAGTGTAGTTTTTGAGGCAGGTTCTGTAGTAAGTAGTATATGGCGAGTGGGGTTTTAGACAGGTTTAGTAGTAAGTAGTATATGGCCAGTGTAGTTTTTGAGGCAGGTTCTGTAGTAAGTAGTATATGGCGATTGGGGTTTTAGGCAGGTTTAGTAGTAAGTAGTATATGGCCAGTGTGGTTTGAGGCAGGTTTGTAAGTAGTATATGGTCAGTGGAGTTTGAGGCAGGTTAGGTTGTAAGTAGTACCGTAATCTCCCGCGTATAAGACGCGTCCTCTACGCCAAACAAAATGCTGGGGGGGTCTTATAGCTTTCTCTCAAGTTGGGTGTGCGTCTTATATGAGGGGTAATTTTACTATAGAACAGTACTGGATTGACAAAAATCACCCTTAAAATGTGCGTCTTATACGCGAAAATGCATGTGCTAAGTTTGGGGTGCGTCTTATACGTGCAGCGCGTCTTCTACGCGGGAGATTACGGTATATATGTTCAGTGGAGTTTGAGGCAGGTTCAGTTTTAAGTAGTATATGGTTAGTGAAGTTTGAGGCAGGTTCTGTACTAAGTAGTATATGGCCAATGAAGTTTGAGGCAGGTTCTGTACTAAGTACTATATGGCCAGTGAGGTTTGAGGCAGGTTCTGTAGTAAGTAGTATATGGCGAGTGGGGTTTGAGGCAGGTTTGTAAGTAGTATATGGTCAGTGTCGTTTGAGGCAGGTTCAGTAGTAAACTTGTAGTATATGGCCAGTGTCGTTTGAGGCAGGTTCGGTTGTAAGTAGTATATATGTTCAGTGGAGTTTGAGGCAGGTTCAGTTGTAAGAAGTATATGGTCAGTGAAGTTTGAGGCAGGTTAGGTTGTAAGTAGTATATATGTTCAGTGGAGTTTGAGGCAGGTTCAGTTTTAAGTAGTATATGGTCAGTGAAGTTTGAGGCAGGTTCTGTACTAAGGAGTATATGGCCAATGAGGTTTGAGGCAGGTTCTGTACTAAGTAGTATATGGTTAGTGAGGTTTGAGGCAGGTTTTGTACTAAGTAGTATATGGCCAATGAGGTTTGAGGCAGGTTCTGTACTAAGTAGTATATGGCCAGTGAAGTTTGAGGCAGGTTTTGTACTAAGTAGTATATGGCCAGTGAAGTTTGAGGCAGGTTCTGTACTAAGTAGTATATGGCCAGTGAGGTTTGAGGCAGGTTCTGTAATAAGTAGTATATGGACACTGGGTTTTGGGGCAGGTTTCTCATGATAAGTGGAGTTTGAGAGTTTGGAGTTTTGTGTAGATGGTAACACATGAATATCTGAATTTTCGAGAGTAAAATTGGGAAAGTCGTATTGAATTTCTGGTTATATATCAATGGAGATATGAAAACATTGTTACTTACCATCAACGATATCAGAACGGTCGGCGCAGACCTGAGAGAAGGTGCTGTAGCCGACACCGTTGCAGCAACTGAGGCCCACAGATACACGCTCAGTGCCACAACACTTCTCATTAGACACGGCTAGCTCTGATGCAGTCCCGTATGTATGCACCTACCATGAGTGAAAGAAGTGAGATGCTGACCATCATTGTATTTTCACATTACAATTAAATTTAAAAAATCATAACAGCATTGATCGATTCTCTGTGGCCTATTTCAAATTTTGTTCTGGCAACTAACCTTTGAATGACCAATCTCATTGGTGCAGCACACGCTGGTTTCCCTAGGAATGTATTCTACCCCGCAGCATATGTTGGTAGGGTCAGGTGTGAATGAAGATCCATGTGTATCATTTCCACAGCACATCAGACCCTCCTCGACCACCTTGTTACCACAGCACCGACTCTCATACTTAGAATGGAGCTCACCTGAAAAGGACCAACATTTAAAGTAATTACCAGTAGTGATCCCCGTGGTATTTATTTCCTTATTTGCATACACAATATTATATCCATAATCAGTATATTGATATTGGAACCTCTAGTGCAAGTGCAGGGCAGAATTTTATAGAGTACTAATCGAAAATTAGCCTTTTCTATAATGAGTACACGTAGCATATGTTTGCCTTAGGAATATTTCCACTGTCAGTACGAAGTATATATTTTGATAACGGTTTCTACAGTAAATCTTGAATGAAAATTGGTTCTATGGATAGGTGTAGTTTTCGAGATTGGTATTTACCTGCACAACAGAGCTGGGATCCTGTAGAAGAGTAGGGGAGTCCGCCACAGCAACGGTCTCCAAAACCAACAGAAACACGATCTTCAGTTGGATCAGCACAGCAGATTTGATTAGGCTGCACCTCCACATACCTAAAATTTATAAGACATGTACGTTTAAAGATTGATTCTAAATTGCTTTACAATCCTACACTTCCAGAGAAAATACAACACAAGCTTTGTGTATTATAAGGTTTGTTCAAAATAAGGGATTTTACCTTTTATTGCAGCACCTGTGGTTACTGAGGGGCCTGTAGAATTTGCCACCACAGCACACGTCGCTGGGGTTTAGTCTGTTGGGTACATAGTGGGTACCACAACACTCGTATCCATTTTTGTTGTCGTATAGGACGCCATTACAGCAGGTCTGAAATATTACAAATGCCAGTGTATCAAATAATATGGGATGTTGAAATTAGAAAAAAAAGGATAGAATGTAACGTTGGGCTTCTCATATGTCCCATGCCTCACTTAATTCCTTTATCAGCACTCCGCTCGATTCTGAGAGATGTCTATATTCCATAACAGCTACCAGCATAATTTATCTTGCTTATACTATGTACATAGTGTATTTTGTAAAATATCTGCCAACAGAAAGCAATATACCTAGTTGCTTTATCAACTGAGACAGGTTAAAACTTACCTTTGGACCTGAATAGCACACAGCGCCACAAAACGATTCCAGAATACCACATTCATAGTACTGACACTTTCCCGATGGCGGTTCCGCAGTAACGGGGAGACTAGAAAGATTGGAAGTGAGTCTTAAAAAGTTGGCAAAATTTCTACAAATCTTATTGCTTCTGCAGCTGCTGCTACTGTTGTAATTTCGGGATTTCTTGGCGACATTGAGGAGCTAACTACAAGACTGATTACGAGAAGGTTTACTACTAGATTCAGGAGGGAAGGAGGACATCCCACTCTACTAATCACTTATCAGTTTAAAAATCTAAGCTGATTGAAATCCCATTGTGTGTGTGTGTTTTGTTTTTTTTGCCTTTTTGTCATTTCTTCCATGTGTATAGAAGTGTAGAGGAAGGACTTACCTCTGTTGGCAGGGAACGTGGTCCCTTCTGAAGAGCTCATAACGCAGGATGATGCCATTAGGTTGGGATGGGGCTGAGAATGTGACCCTAACACTTGTTGCTGATTGTACAGACAGGCTGGGCCGGCTTAGTCCATATGGGATAGCCTCAGCAGTAGTACCTTTAATCTCAGTGCTCTGGACACAGTCATATATGGTGCAGACTTCCAACTGTGAGGGCGTTAGGGGGAATGGATTAGTGCAATCGAATTCAATTAAGGAAGTGATCATTTTTTAACAACAGGGGGGACAAAAGAAATTCAAACCCCTCTTAGGGGGGACAAACAAATAGCCCCTTTTGAGTGAAAAAGCCTGTGCGCCACTAAAGAATAAAGGGGGGGTGTGGAAAAATTTCGGACCCCTCCAAGAGGGGGTGGGATGGAAATTTTTTTGGGGCGCACGCACGGGATTTCACCAACCCCCATTGTTAAAAAATGACCACTCCCTAAATTGATAATGCAAATCTAAGTTTGAATTAAGATTGCGCCTCTTCGTCAGGTTCTGAGTGATGAAAGGTCTTATGCATGTATTTGAACATTGGATTTAATTTTTGAAGCGGTTTAAACTCTTTCACAATTCTCGCTTTCCATCTTCACCATCAAGACTGTTACACGTGACGTTACCTTATACTATACGACTCCAAAGGCCTTACCTTAAATGTATATATTGTGTAAGGTCTCAGACCCCCTATTACATAGGAGCCTGCTGTGGTGAGACCAGTCTCTATCTTATCTCCATTCAGGTAGATCTTGTAGCCTATGACCCTCCCATTTGGCTGGTCTGGAGGCATCCATACAGCACGCAGAGCTGTAGTATTAACCACAATAAGCTGGGGAGGTCGGAGGCCTTCAGGAGCTGCAGGTAGGGAGAGATCATACATGGATTAGGAGACATGGTTATATCTGAGATAATTTTCATACATTTGATTTACAAATTTAATATGAGGACAAATTGAATTTGGAATTTGTAGAGATTTTTCTTATAAACTGAACATGGTTAGACAATCTACTTACCACCATCTCTAGTCTGTGCATAGGCTGGGTCACTGGTGATAGTAGCGCCCCCATGCATGACAAGCATGACATGAACCTCATAGCGAGTGTTTGGGGCAAGATCTGTTACTGTTATATAGGATGCATTGGCTGGTGCCTCAACCTCCATAGAAGTATCTGCTGATCGAACAGATACCTCCACACCAGTTATGCCACCCTGCAAGGCTGCCACACCTAAAATGCACAACGGAATAAATGTCAAACTAATGCTATATACATTCTGTTGTCTAGTCTCCAAAGAAAACCGTACAGGGTACCAAAATGAAATGCATTGACAATTGGGAATATAGTATTCTTACCGAATATAGTATTCTCACCGAATTTCTTAATTTGATTGATGAATGTAAGGAAATGTAGCAATAAAATGACATCGGCAGAGCATAACGGGTATCATATTACCTGGATTAGACCACTCCACTCTGATGGAGGTATGGTTAACTGTGGACGCTGCCACAGAGGGCGCCTCGGTGGGTATTCCCCCATATGTCGTTACTTCTTGTGAGGGTTGTGATGTCACCTGGCCATAGTCATTGAACACAGCGACACGGTAGCGGTATGTGGTGTAGATGGTAAGGCCCTTGTCATCAAAGTATGTCTCGGTCCCCACATACACACGTGCCCACATGCCAAAGTCACTGGCTGAAGCTGCAAAGATTTCACAATTATTGCCATCATATTTTATAATATTCATGGGATTTGAAGGGCGACTTACTCATATCTAAAAAGCTTCACATGTCTATAATATATTCAGAAATAAGAAATTGCTATTAATGTTGAATACTCATTCAAAAAGAAAGATAAGAGTTTTTAATATAAGCAGAGTTATTTCCCTCTAGTGGGTGACATTCTTGTGTGAGCTTAGAAATAGTCTTGGCTTATTTATACTTACGCTCCAAGGGCTGCCTGATTTTGGAACGGGATAATTCATAGCGGAGGTTGGGTCCATTGGGATTGGAAGGCGGCTTCCAAAGGACTGATATGTAGGTCTGGGAGATTGGGTCCCCAACAGGGGGCTCCAGACCCGAAGGAACAGATGGACGGGTAAAGACCTTGGTCGCCTGGCTCTCTGTGCAGCCACCACCTATAAAGGCATACACAACCCTATCACTTTAACATCTTATATATCTATTATAAAGCTGTTAGTATTGCATTTATGCACTAGGGTAAATGACATCTTTTACCAAATATCACCAGCCAATCAGCCATTATAAAGGTTATAAAAGAGGAAATAATGTCTATGAAGGATATCCTCTGTTAAATTCAATCATACCTGTGCATGCAGTAACAGTGACTCTGTATTCTGTGAAGGGAGACAGATTCTCCAGTAACAGTGATGTCACACTGACATTACGAATTTCCACACGTGGCACTGGGAGGCGTATTATGTAGGACTCTAGCTGACCATTTGGCTGGATCGGTGGTTCCCATGATATCCGGAGGGATGTGGCCGACATCACTTCTACACTTGGTGGCCGAACACCTCCAGGACCTGTTCATATAGAATGTAAAATAAATTGATTATTGACAAGAAGAACAAGTAGTGTTTCTCATACTACCTACATATTTATCAGAAATACTACTTTTCTAGAGAAATTTACAGTCGTACCTAGTTATCTACCTGACTCATCTGTAGGTTCACCACAGCGCTTATTTGTACAAAAAGGGAGCGTCTCATACAGACTTACGTGCAGACTTGGTTGTCACAGTGGCCCATGCACTTTTTGCCTCACCAGCTCTATTCACTGCCACTATGCGGTACTCATACTGATTGAATGGCCGTATCTGTACCGACTTGTCCTCATATCGTAGACTATCAGAGCCAGTAAAGGAGGCGACTAATGTGAAAGTTGGGGTGCCTGGAGGACTGCGCCTCTCCAGGCGGTAACTTAGGATGTCCCCATTGGTGGCAGTTGGGGGTGACCACACCACCAGCACCGATGTAGGAGTAGGAGAGGTCAGAATGGGTGGGGCCATTCCCTCAGGCACTGTAGTGTAGAAAAGGAATGAATTCAATTAAAATCAAATAAGATTTAATCCAAAAATTGTAGTGTTGCCAGTTTGCTATTTTTTTTATAGAGAGTTCATCAGATCTCCTTTCATGGGCTACTTTGAACATTTGTGGGCCAACGGGCAAGAACGCTCCTCCAGGGGGGATATTTAATACTGGCTTTGGCCATCTGGGGGCAATATACGGGTACAACACTGAAAAATAAGCCAAAAAATGCTTTGTACCAATTTTTGATGGGGAATCCGATGGTATGGTTAGAATTATTCCATCTCCACTGAAAATGTTCTATTTTTGGAATGCAAAAGGAATGTTCGTTGCCATGGCAACATAGAAAATTGTCATTTATGGCAATTTCTGGTTACCATGGAAACTACCCCATTATTCCAAATGGGAATCTTTGCCACAATTGTTTTTGGAAATTCCTTCAGGAACTCAGAACTGAAGAGAGAGCTCAAAATTTCCCACTAGAATAGTAGAATTTGACGAAACTTACCTGTAAGTTGATGTAAAATTAGGATTTTACCGAGGGCACACTTCGTGGTGCCGGGGTGATTATACAAGAACGGCCGAGCGCAAAAGACTTAACCTCAAAAACCATCCGAAAGGACAGTAAAGAAGTGATATTGCACGAATCTGTCTCCAAGCCGTCTAAAACAAACGACTGAGCTCAAAATCCCGCAATGCCAGCAAATCCAAAATGGCGCCCCGAAGGTCAGCCGGTCGGATCGCGCAAAAATGCAAAAAATTTAAAGGAAAATAGCCGTCTCAGTGTCCAACGAAACACGAGCCTATGCTATAACCCTTCAAGAAGAAGAGGTACAAAAACTTTGCACCAGAGATAAGCGAATTACTAACTTACCCCAGTTTTAAAGACAAGGCTCAATCAAAGATGACAAATGCCGTCAGCGAAAACGACAAACTGACTGCGCATGCGCGGCCCGGCCTCCTTCTCGTAGAATAACCTCGACACCACTAGAAGTGTTGTCCGAGGTAAAACCAATTTTACAATATAAACATCACATTTCTTTATACAAAACTGTATTTTTTGCATTATAAGTATTTATGATAGGATAACACATTTAGAGCTTATTTGCTTGACAAGCAATTACAGCAAAACTACCGGGCATATTTTAGCTCAAGATATCCCATTTTAAAGCCTGGGACTAAAACCTTAAAAACCTTTTTCCCCCTGGAGGCATGTTTTCCCTCATCTGGCCACATTTAATAGCTATTTCACGGCATTTAAAGATTGCAAACTTGATGAATTTGATGAGATTTTCAAGAGACAAAGCCATATGCACAGAAGCGATATAAAATGGCCATGAGCGCAAAGCTGAAGGAGTAATGTCTAATAGTGAATGGTACTGACGGGCGCCTAGTGTGAGAATGACCCTGGAGGGGGCGCTGATGGTGCAGCCGGCCACCGTGCAGGCCTCCACCTGGAAGACGTAGCTGGTGAAAGGCTTCAGGTCGTCCAGCTCCAAGGAGGTGATGTTACCAGCAGTCTGTAACATATGTGACACAAATCTAATAACTGAACTAGAACTAAAGAAATTAATTTCACACTTAACTGGTTCATTTTGGTCTTGTATTACAGTGGTTATATACAGATGTACCTGCATGGCAAATACCTTTTATGTATGCAGTTCTTACCACGTAATCCACATACTTACTAACTTGCTGCAAAAAATCAGGATGTCAAACAGCAGATATCTGACAAAAAATCAGATATTTGATATTGGTTAAAACTGTGCTACCTTTAACTCCATAAATGTCTTACTGAAACTTTGAAGGTCTCGTTGTGGTGTATACGATATTGAGTAATGATGCCGTTAGGGATGAGAGGCGCGGTCCAATGAAGTAGTACTGAACGAGCCCGTACATTGCTGAGGAGTGGAGGATCAATACTTTCTGGCTCTGGAATATTAAGTTTTTACATTACTTTTGTTGTTTTACTTAATCATTCTAATAGCAGGAGATAATAGAATACATAGTATTTTTTAAATATCTTTAATCCGATTTAAAATTAAGATTATTATAATTTGTACAGCGGATGTTTGCATTGGACATGATGCGCCACACTTACTGTCCTGCCTGGTAGTAATTTGCACCCATTCAGTTCTGGTATCACCAAATGGATTACTGGCAATCAGACGGAACGCATACTCTGTAAAGGGCTGCAGGCCCTGCTTGAGAAGGGTCAGGGACGTCGTCTGAGTACTGAACAAACTGAAGAAGAAAAATGTTTATTATTCAAAAGGTTTAAGAGCAAGCCACAAGTGCCAATATCTTATATTATCACTATACATGTATGTTTCAGTACTGATATATGTGTACACTTGATGTTTCATGTTAGTTATATTTATGTTGTGAAACTATAATATCTTACTCTTCATAGCTGGGGGCTTCATCTGCCCTCCTGAAATGTAGCATGTAGGTTGGGGCCTGGTTAGCGTTACTGCGGCCTGCAGGGATCCACACCACACGCACCGAGTCTGGTGTTGGAGATGTCAGGGCAGGCGGTTTGACACCATCAGGAGCTGTGAGAATGTACAATTACTCAATGTTTTATACCGTTATAATAATCGTTGTCCCTTAATCATTTTCTCTCCTAGTGGTGTAAGATCTTTGGAGGAAAAGACCATGCAAGTAGAAGATATTGTGAAAGATATCTATTTGGGTGGTTGAGTTTAATGAGCAGGAAAAGGAATTTCTTGAATACCACATCAAATGTCAAATATGTATTATGAATGTCTCCAAAATAACAAGGGAAAACAGCAAAACTTCTTGATGATAGTGGTTACTCACATCCCATGGGCATGTCTGCCCTCCTGATGGCAGAGAGAACAAAGCCCTTAGTGTTAGAGGCGTTGACCTGGACCTGGTAGAAGGACATGGGGACGAGCTGCTCGATGTCCTGGGTGGAGCCACTCTCACGGGTCTGGAGCAGACTGCGCCGGTCACTCACAATGCTATAGTCCCAGTTGTCTGAAATTAAACCATAGCTTCTTCATACATACACAGACCTTGTCAAAATGGCATACATAAGGCTGATATGCGAGACATTATGAAATTTTCATTGTATTATGTTCTTGACGTCTCTCAAATGAACAAGATTAAAACAGTTTATGAAATGTCCATAAAAGTGCAGTATGTATTACGGCATTCGATGCTTAGTATATACAGCGTGCACACATTCCAGCATAACCCCCCACTCTATATGAGTTACTTTCTCTTTACACTACCAAGTCTACTATTATTTGAAGAAACACTAAGTGAGTTATCATCTCTATTATTAAAGGTACTTACCGGGATCATTATAAAAGAAGCCTTCAAAGTAAACATCATACACGATGTCCCCATTTGGTGTATTGGGTGGATTCCAAAGGGCACTAACCATCCTTGGGCCCTGAACCTGAATTTCTAACCCAACAATACCTTGTGGTGGTGCTTCTTGTGTCCGTCCCTGCGTTAAAATACATACACAATTGGTTAGATAATTCTTACCAAAATTTATGTCCAACCTTAAAGACATACGGCTAACAACATACTGTGGTGGTCCTAGTGTAATCCTATAATATTTCATGATTCAGTACACACATACATGTATTTCATGTAGTGAGTCAGAATAGTAGAATACTTACCTCAACCTCGTCACTGGAGCTACAACCCTGCAATGTACAAGCCTCAAGCCTGAAGGTATGCAGTGACCAAGGCTGGAGTTTGTCTATGATAAACCAACGCGGTGAGGCTTCTTGGAATACCAGCAGTGTATTCTGATACAGCTTATAACTGACGATGATACCTACAACAACAAAAAAGTGAATGTCAAATTTAATGTAAATGTGGCATTGAAGAAACGTTCGAATCTAAATTTTGTTTAATACTCAGAGCGATATGTAGACCAGCATAAATATGTCCTGGGGCAATGGTATTTTGAAAGAATTTTTTTTGTCAAAGGCATATATTTGAAAGAATGTTTTTGTCAAAAACATATATTTGAATATAAAATGATTCTGTTAATCCACACGATTTAGAAGCAAGATTCTATAGGATCGACTGTCAATATATCATGTTACCATTGGGGTATTGAGGAATTGGCCATGATACATTGAGCACACTTGGACTAGGTGAGCTGATGGTCGGGGGAAGCACGCCCTCGGGTGCACTTTCCAGTGTTACGGCCGTGACGGGTTCACTAGCAGTGCAGCCCCCTGACGTACATGCCTGTATGATGAGGTAACATGGGGTTGTAACATTTTCATTATTTGAGGTAGTCAATTGAAAAGTGGCGTGTATGATAATTGCTAGGAGATACCAAGGAAACTTGTATGTAGTAAAAGATGTAAGCAGGCATCGCAGCACTTACATTTACCCATGTCTTGATACTGATATGACCATAGCCCTTTAAAGTTTAGATGGAGCGGACATGCCCCAGATGTCATGAAGGGACCCAGCCGCCTAATCATTTTAATACTAAAAACTGCTGTGTTTTTAACTGGTACAACAGCACATCACCAAATTTGAAGTTCTAAAGGTTTAGTATAACCTTTATTTGATGATCACTCACCCCGACTCTGATATGATATACGGTTCCAGGGGTTAGAGTAGTGAAGGTATGCTGCAGGAACAGGTCTGTGTTGTTGTAGAGTAAATCACCAAGGGCTGTAGAACTCCCAGCATTGCTCACGTAGATGAGGTATCGGTTCAACACACCATTGGGCTGATCAGGTATATTCCAGTTCACCTTAATGCGCCGGGTGCCTAGAATGAGACAGACTTGGTCATCAAGATTACCAAAACTTTTGACGAGGCAGATGGATTCAGGGAAGCAGATATAATTCTATTTTAAGTTCACCTGGAGACCTATACACTATCATTCCATGTCTTTCTTTGTTTAATCTCAATTAACTGGACGAGGGCTAGTGAGGTCAATTGTCTCCAGGGTGATCATGATTAGGAAAAATGAGAGTTAGTTATAGCTTCACATAAAACATAATACCATTGCTCGAATATACATAGATCTGTGATAAAAGCTGATAAGAAATAAGATTAACCGTACCTTGGACAGTGAGTGTAGGAGGAGCTACAAAGGCAGGTGGTAGTTGGTCTGTACTTAGCACCACTGGAGGACTAGCCTTACAGCCTACAGGTGTGCACGCCTTAACATAGAACTCATAGGACGTATACACCTGCAAGAGGGACATTTTCTTTTACTTGGATACACTATGTAATTGTCGCCTAGTACAAAATATACAATGCCGGATACAGAGGATTATAGCATCGAATCATTTTAGTTTTATCCAAAATGTTTTATTAAAAAGTCGACACTTTAGACAAATTCCTACTGTTTATTCATGGACATAGTACTATAAGATTATATGGGTATTACATGCAGATAAAAAATTTCGACATTTATCACAATCTTGTATGAGGCCATGGTTCGAATTTTCTCTAAAGGACCTTCAGTGGTGATTATTTGTACCTTTGTACACGATGTACACTGGTTCTTCCTTTCTAGATCAGGCTTAAAACATAGCCATGATTATTCTATATAAGGTTCTTACCAGGAGGCCAGTTACATTAAAGTTCAGTTCATTGCCATTGTAGAGCTCATTCCCATCACGATAGAGTGTATACCCTGTTATTGGACCGTTGGCTCTGGCAGGTGGACTCCAGCTCAACAGCAACCAGAAGGCTGATGACACGTGAATGATGGGGGCAGACATGTTTTCTGGCGCTGGAAGGGTATGCCAAGATTTCTTTAATTTCATTTCTTCAATTTCATCTAAATATCATTATTCTTTTAACAGTAAGTAAAGCGAGGGAAATTATTCGAAAGTAGTTTAATTATCTAGCCTTTCTTCTTTCTAAATAAAAGTGTTTACTCACGTTCTTGTGGGGTGAGGACATCTGTGCCATTTATGCTTTCAGTGCAGCCACCCCAGGTGCACGCAGCAAATCGCACAGTATAGTTAGTATTTGGAATGGCATTGGTGATGTCACCTGATGTGTGAGTCAAGTTGGTGAACCTGGCCACCACAGGGATCGCATCAGGATTGCTCCGGTCATAAGCAAGTAGCTGGAATTCTGTGACCTGACCAGTGCGAACTACTGGTAGGTCCCACTCGCCCTGGATCGTATAACCATCGATCACAGTAACCGACGTCGGTGCAGCCACAGCAAATGGAGCTGTCAGGAAATAGCAGAATGGCACCAATTATCTAATTCTTCAGGTTGAGGTTTCATACTTGTTTTGACTACCAGCAATAGACAAAGCGCATACGTGATGGAAAAGCTATATAGATAGCAGGGCCAGAATTAAAGATCCGATGATAAGAGGGGGATTGGGCAATATCTAGTGAAAATGGAAACTATATACATATATTGTTTACTTTATCATTCAATGCCAAGCACCGTCTTCTCTCAAGAAAATCAAAGATAATTGCTTACGTGCTTCTCGCGTCCTCCCAGCATTCCATGATCCGCTGGCACTTCCTGCAGAGTTATAGGCTTCTATTTGGTAAATATAGTCTGTAAAAGAATAGTTTGGTAATTCAACTCAATATATGTGGCTGGGTTATTTCATATCAATGTATGTGGGCTAGATTTTACAGAAGGTATTATCAAAATATTCACCTAGACTTGGATACCCATTCGATTCCTTTTCTATTAGATACTTTTCACTAAACATGTGAACTTCTCATTTTGTTATATTGCTGTGCAACAAACTTTCTTTGAATAGGCTACATATATAGTTTTATATATGCTGCAAAGCCAACGGCTGATTCCAGACCATATGCCCCATACTGGATTTTCTTTTCTCCTCTCCAATAGTTCTAACCTAAGCCAGTTTCAACTTTGATTATTTTATTTTCAAAGAAATTCTATCCCGAAATATTGATCATGGCAACTTACCTGTGAAGGGCACAAGGTTGGTGTCAATGTATGAATTTTCTGTCCCGTTATATACGACAGTCGTAAGATAGTTCTGACATGGTCGCAGAGTGACCGCATCAGCAGGGCACCCATCAATCCTTACATTTAGTGATTCTGTTTTCTTGACAAAATCAAATGGACGCCGCTGCAAGAATACCTTTTTGAGACAGCCACCAAAACCTGGAGAAAAACAGAGCAACATCTATTTTTGTAGATCCTATGGCGTGAATGTGTATCTATCAAGAAACCATAGTTTCAAATTCTATTGAGTAAAAATTCCCTATGAAAGTCCAGAGATATCTACAGTAAGATATTTCATTACAAATCAAGATGGACAATTTACCTACACGGTCAAGCATAATAATCTGTCGTGAAAAGAATCATCTCATATGTTACTGACCCTCTATTAATTATACTCACTGCCTTGGACATATTGGATGTTGTTGTCCTTTATATAAGCCTCTGCAGTTGATCCGGCAGCTATGCCACCAATGTATGTATATGAATTAACATAGAGTACTAGCGCACTGCGCTTGGAGCCCGTCTCAACCGTTGGACCACCAGTTACTGTTGCCTGCATGTATCGTCCCTGCTTCTGGAAGCTAACATGGCGCCACGTGCCATCACATAACTCAACACTCTCTGCCGGGTACATCAGCACAGCACGATGCTCAGGAGAACTCATTTCAAACCACAGACCGCCATTAACGAACTGGATGAGGAAGTAGAGGCTGGGTCCACCGTGCACAAACAGCACCAAGCCATTCTTCGATTCCGTGCGAAAGTCGAATTCCACCGGGAAGGCATTGCCCCCTTGGAAAAGTCTTGGTTCAAATCGGATATAACCTGATAATGGATAATATAATGGAAAATTTACTATCTCTATAAAGTTGCTATATAGAGGTGTGTATTATTGTATATTTTCATAGTTCTCAAGTTTTCTCTTCAATTCTTGCTTGAAATGTTATTTTAAGCGTTTGGAGATAATAACCACCCTAATCCATATTAAGGTTCATGAGCAACATGTGTTTTATATATTTCTTACAACAGCAGGGTGCATCTGAGCATTAAGAGATTAAGAGCCCCACCTGTGCCTGGAAAGTGGGCTCCTTCTTGCAAGTTCAGGGGACACCCCTCAAATGGAGCAGATGCGCTGTGTCGCTCAATGCTGGTGGTCCAGTCAAGTGTGCCCCACTCCTCCTTTGGACTCTGCTGTTTCAGGATCATGACGTCTCGAATACATCCCACAAATGGTGTCTGGATCTGCATATACAATTGGATTCATATACCAGGAAATGTAAATCATCACTGTCACTGGATTTACCCACAGCTGATGGAGGATCTAAATTTAGCACTCAAGAAAGATATAAAATTTGCCTATAAAGTGGACAATAAACCAACTCCCAGGAGAGGTCTGCTGGAAGACTAATACATAATCTAATATGATGTAGTATAAATGTAATACAATAGAATAATAGGTGAATAATCTGGCGATGCAGCTATTTGGATTACCAAGCATACCATACTTAAGGCTAATACTTACCTCTTCTCTTATTTCTGTCTTCTCCCTAAAGATAGGGAAGTCCAAGGGTAAGCCTCCTAAGTACACCCCCGTGTTATCTCCAATGATATTTCCAGTTGCACATTGAGCAGCATCTTTGGATCCTAAAAGAATATATGAACCACATGTGAATACCATTAAGTATAGAGAGAACTAACAGTTTTGGTGGTGTGGCAAGCTAGGTCAAACATAGCATATCGTTTTATGTCGCTGGTCTGATCGTTGTTTATGTCTATTCTAAACATGTACATAGGGGAGCTATCCATAGAACCATAGTCGAGAGAAGAATTCAGTACCTACACAAATGAATATAATACAAAATAATTTTAAAGTGAAATCCTGGGACCAGCAATTACGTTCTCAGTGGGAAAGTATATAAAATGCAAATATAAATATTAAAATAATTTACCTGTTAATTTCTCAAAAGAATTGAACAAATTCTAGAAAGAATAGCTCTATTGATACACTTTTGAAACACAATTACATTGAACAATCATCAAAAATTGGGTATAAATTTCCTGGTGTGACAGAATTAAGAACATTGGTACCGAATAGTTTATACAACACATATGTGAAGTGATTGGTATTTTGAGTTGTTTCACACCACTGCAGTGACGATTTTGTTTCTGTGTCATGTGATACTGTCACAATGGTATACATTATACAATAAAAGTATACTGGTTTTGGAACGAATGTCCAAAGACATATTCTGGGTTCGTAGCATTGAGTGAGCTGTGCTTCTTCAATAGTCTTGTGATTGTTACACAAATGATACAGTGTGAGAATCAGTAATTAGAAATCAAATAGATACAATCACCATGCCGGGTCATTTCTTTAACAATTTCCATTTACAGATAACCAGATGGATAACAATCATATCGACTGAAATCGAGACATTGCTAATATCCCTGATGATAACAGAAACAGTTTATCATGACCCTGAGCAAAATATGGATGATTACACTTAATGGTGAAAAGGGGGAAGAATGCCCTATACCCAAGAAGCTTCTTTATTGAGAAATCTTGTTATCAATACCAGTTTTACAACAACAAAAGCAATTACTGCTAACTGAGACACCCTAGATGCCCCCCCCCCCCTCCATAAAGAAAAGAGATAATTTTTCCATTTTCTTCCTTTGTCATCCTACATCAAAATATAAAGTGACCAATATGATGATATATACATGTGTCTCATTCTTGCTCCAACCAATAGGCATTATTTTCTATTGCCACCTTCAATTATGTACACACAATGAGCATAACAAACACGTTCAAGGCTTTTTGGTACATTGACTCAATTCAACATAAACTCCTGTTTGCTTCGTAAAGTCTCACCAGTTGGAGAATCTGGATCCGGTTGGATATTTGTTCCTGAAATTTGACCCGTGTGTTTGCATTTGGATGACATATATTGGGGGGTGACATCAATTTTCAGAAAGGTAGGAAGTGATCATAAGAAATTATTTTAATGGTACATATTCCTAATCTTACAATAGATCTGAATTAATGAGTATTGCAAGAAGAACACTGCTATACGGGTGTGGAATGGTAATAGAGTAAGCTGCTGCCGGTCAGTAAAGTTGTTTCTTGTTCAGCCATTCCTCAATTGGTTTAAAAAGTAAACATCAAGGTTTCTGGAATTTGGGACTTCATAGTTAAGACCGAAGGATTTGGCGAAGCCGACATGTATATAGATATTTTATCTGTTATCTAACTGTGGTAGGTGGAATGCAGTGGAGGATCATCAATGATTACGGAAAACACTGACTCCATGGCTCAGATCTATGGAAGTGTAATAGCTTGAAGGTGATGGGCCACTCAATATGCCATTGGGTGTATAATATCGCCAAATCCTCTGGTATTAATTTGATGCATCCTGCAGCATCAAATTATGAGTAGGCAAGTCTACAGAAAATACTTAATTAATTTTGTAAGAACGTAAGGAAAATGTATCAGATCCTCATTATTAGGGACCCCAGAAAAAGTTCTAATTCATTATATCCTCTATTTTCTTTCTTTATAACAATAGAGCCTGCCGAACAGAGTCTAAATCTTTTGAAATTTTCTTTTTATCCTTTTTAGAACCTGAGATATTAAATAATTTGTGTCTGAAAAATTAACAATTTTGCCCCTGTACATTCCGTTTATACAGGTGTCGAGAAGCTGTGACAACTGACCACCAAATTGGCCTTTTGATCATTGACTAACCACATACCCACCCTGCCCTGCCAACACTGCTGAGGCATGATGAGTGGTCACCACCCACCCACTATTGTTGAGAATGCACATAGGACTGTATGGGTGTTTTACTCTACACTGTAATAAATTTGCCTAAATTTTGTATGGAAACTCCGTAAAAGTTTCCAGTGATTCACCCTAACTAAGAAAGCATTACTTAACTCATCAGTGTTTTGTTTAGAGTATTTTTTATGTTAGCATTTTTCCTGACAATAGGGTATTTTTTTGGCACCAAAAATCAGTGATTTCACTACAAATAGTGTATTTTTCAACTCCAAAATCAGTGAATAGGGGGTAGTTTTCATTTCCCGTAACTGGGATGGTGTCAGTTGAAATGGGGAGTGCAGGGGCAGGGCATCCGCCATTGGCAGTGATTCAATGTATTTCAAAGGATTTTTTTAACTGTGTAGGTTCAGTTCTGTGTGCAGGCCCAGTTCCTACAGTCAAAGAACCAGCATTGGCAGGAGGACTACCTACATCTCGGCCTTGGAGCACTAGAGAGCATCCCCTATTGTGTTGAGACTTTGTACACATATCAAGTACATAATAGAGCATCTACATCCAAATTAGCAACCAACAGCAGCAAGAATTTCATGCTCTGCTCATGCTCTGAAAATACTCTACTCACATATACAAAAAAAAATGGAAATATCTTTTCTCTTGAGTTTGTGGTGTTTGGTATGGCTGGAAACACAATTCCTTTTACTGTCTAACCAGGTCATTACCTAAAATAGGGTAATTCGAAAAACTTGCCCATAAGAGAGGTTTGACTGCAGTGTCTCGGGGCTCTGGTAAACAGCCTGTGCACGGAAAAAAGGCTGCTCCCATGCCCAAGCAGCACACCTGGTGGATTCCGAAGTTCCTACCATTATCACAAAAACTGAAAAGGTCCCGTCTCGTTCATTACGTCCTACAGTACCCCGGGGTACTGGCATGTTGTAAGCATCACGATGGGTGTTGGTACCGAGGGTACCCATATTCCAGATTAATATATCATTATAAATAAAACTGACAAATGATAGGAGACCCTTACTCACGGCGATATATTTCACTTGTTTCTGCCTTGTGAAATATGGGTCAATATCCGACTAGTAATTCAACAATATCTTATTCAAAAGATTCTCGTAAAACTTTGCCTTTACAGATAATTTAAGAATCGATGGTTATCAAGCTCTGCAGCTTGATATGAATGAGTAGCTATAAAAAAGCAGTAACTGTCCTAGAAGCAACACAAGGTCCTGAGTAACTTATGAATTCTCCTTTTACCTGTGTAGGTGAAATCGACTGTGATGTAGCCTCGCTTTGCATCACGGACAGCCTTAATGTGATGCCATTGGTCATCACTGTACGTCCAACCCTCATCGTCTGTCGTTGTCACAATTGATGTACATCCTTGTATGATGGATTAATACAGAATTGGGATGGTTAGGGTCTGGTGGCACTTCAACAGAAACTTCCCTATACAGTGCAGCAGACTAAGGGTGCTATTTGTTGGACATGCACTTCCTAAGTTGCTCACATAGGCTCCTCACATACAGAGCAGAGGCTCACCATTGACAACACCAACAACAAAACCTATGTCAAACAAAACCTTGTGATTGTGGTAAGAAAGAAAATGCTGACCTGTGGCAGTGTGGTCTACTGTGATGCTTGCGGATGCTGCCCAGCGGCGCACCGACAAGTGATGCCACTCGTTGTCGCTGTATGTGGTATTGGTGTCAAGGGATACTTCAACAGGGCAGCCTATATTGCATATGAGGTATGAAAATGGGATAGGTGCAAAACATGCTGATCATAAACAAATCGGTGCAAAATAATGGATAACTGAGAATTGCATCATTCAATGTGTATTAAACCATTCTTTATGCTGACTTTATTTTATAACTGGTAGGCAGTAATGTGCATTTATAACAATGTGATTAGAAATAAATATAAGAACATGCCTTTACTAAAATGTCAAATAATGTATGCATAACAGGAATACAAAACGACATAAATCATGCAAAGGTAACTATGTGCATACAGGTTAATGGTAAAAGGACATTATTTTCGTAACCGACTTGAACCATTCACTTTAAAATAATTTTTTCTAGTCATGAATAAATATATCAATGAACACACAATAAATGTTTTTACAGAACATGCCAGTAGTGGCAAGACAATCGTTACATCAATTACTCTATTGAGTGAAGGGTATTCAAAATCCTCTATGATCAGTTTGATTAGAATGTCCCCTTCGACTCGAGGCACTTTGAGTTCTAAGTTAAGTGATAAGTATACTAGAAGATGACTGCAAAAATTCCACCACATACCTTGAGGATCGAACAGAAACCAGGGTCGCCCTGATAAGATTTGGATGGCCATAAACTCATCTTGACCTTCCGATGATGCATAAAATATCAGGCCGTCACGGACCTTGGTTTTGAACCATAGTGATATACCTGGGGGAAAAAAACACGATGAATTACTTAAACTGCTAGACTTTGGGGTCATAAAATAACAAAGATTGTAAATGTCTAAAAACCCTTAGTATTATAGATACTTACTAGGTATGTAAGTTCAAACCTACCAGTGAAGCCAACTCCTTGTGGTACAGTGTGCGGTGGGAAGAGATAGTAGCCATGTCCGTAGAAGCGTACACCAGGGCTGACAATCGGAGGTGGGTTATTGAAGGCAGAGTTTGTACGTCGCACCACGTACCCCGGCGCTGGTCCGTTTAGTGAGCCTGGCTCCTTCCACTCAATCAGGAGAGATGTGCCATTCACAGCTACTATGTCAGGCTGTTTCACGTCTCTAGGAGCTGCAAATATTTATACACAAGTCTATCAGTTCTTTCTCTTGAAAGCTGTGCCTTCCATGCGACTTGAATATACTATCGATGCTTACTTTACTTACACTGTGATGTGTGGTACTCTGAACATTAAAAAGGTAGACAATGCATAGGACTCCACTGTATTAAAGTGACTATTAAATCGAATATTATCTCTTATAACAAGTTTTTTTGCTGTTATTGTTTACCTTGTCCTTTTTTAAATATAGGATATCATTAGAAAGAAGCTTCAAAACTTCCTTATACTATGATTATTAGAAGTAACTTACCTCCAATTTCGGTCATGGCAATGAACTCAGTGCTGTTGACACACCCAATACTATTGCAGAGTTCGATGAGAAAAGTCTGGTTCTTGAAAGGAGGCAGCGCAACAGCTGTGTATGTGAGGGCATCACCGGGGAGCGTTGCCAAGAGCTAAAAGTGAAAATAAGGAAATTGCTGTACTTACGTTCTTTTCAATTAAAGTGATCTATAATTTTTCTAGTGTAACTAATGGATAAATCATTTCTCTATAAATAGATGTCTACTCGTAAGCCTACTTGTATACATTTCTTTCCACTTACTGTCCAAGCATAAGGTGGTGCAAACGGTGTTGCTGCAAGATCAGCTGCCTTATAGTGGTACACATTATATGAAGTCACCACACCACGTGCGTCTTTGTCGGTTGGCATAGGCCATGTGAACTGTAACTCAGTGTCTGACACTGGTGTAACAGTCGGTATGGGCATACCCATTGGTTCTGAAATGTTTAACAACTCTCGTTAACTATAGATAAATTTTATCACTCTCCCTAACAAAATTACCAATCTAAAGCATCGCAGCTTAGTACTACTATTGACTGCTCTATAATGGCAAATACCCTCATATAAGCTGCACCCTGACTTAAGCAATGTCATATGTTACAATAGGTTTCTGCTAAATAAATAACCTATGGCATTTATATGCGGAACTTTACATTACTACTAGCAAATTCCCCATTACCGACAGACCACCCAAAGGATCCCCAATTTCCATGTACTATTGACAAGAGTTCAAAATTTGTATAAAGTCCTGACAGAGTTCCCAATTCCCATATACCTGGTACTACTAACATAATTCTCAATTTCTATCTACTACGGTACTGGCAGAACATCTCATCATTTTGCTACTGATAGAATTTCTAATAATCATATACTACTGTTAGAATCCCAGATTTCTATATGCGCTATATGACTGATATAATTCGCAATTTCCATGTCTTACTTAGAGAATCTCCAATTTACATATACTACCAGTGGAATTCCCAATTTCCATTATGCTAAGTACAGAGTTCATAATTTCCATATACTATTGACTGAGTCCCCAATGTCCATACACTACTGACATGATATCTGTTCTACCCACTGCATTATCAATACATCAAACAAAAGGTCCTGGTGCCCCCCTTCTATAAGATACATCCAGAGAATATCAGATCCATGTGTACATCAAACTCAAAGTCAAGCCCCAGCTGCATCATGTGCCCTATATACGAGGTATGTACGGTCCCACTGATAGAATCCCCGTTCCCATATACTACTGACAGAGTTCACAGTGCCCATTGCCTGAAACTACTTACTGAAACCCCAATCCCCACGTACTACTTATAAAATCCCAATTTCCATGCACTACTTACTCACTGAGTCCCTGATTTCCACGTACCACTCACAGAATCCCTATTTTCATTTACTACTCACTGAGTCCCTGATTTTCACGTACCACTCACAGAATCCCTATTTTCATTTACTACTCACTGAGTCCCTGATTTTCACGTACCACTCACAGAATCCCCATTTCCATGTACTACTCACTGAGTCTTTTATTTCCACGTACCACTCACAGAATTCCCATTTCCATGTACTACTGGGTCCTTTATTTCCATACATTATACTATTGGAGGAATTCCCAATTTTCGATCAATACTGCTATGACAGAATATCCAAATGCAACCATTTCAATGTATTACCGACAAGGTCCCTAATTTTCCGACAATACTGAAAATATTGCCTAGAGTCCATGTTCTACTGAAAGAATTTCAAATTCACATGCATACTTATGAAACCAGTAAAAGTTTATTCACATGGGCTAACTAAATAAATTGAGCTGTATCTTCTTCCCTTGGTATAAACGATTGTTTCACATACAATCATTAAGGTACAAGGTATATATACTCACGGCCCTCTAATGTCCTACTGCTTGCCCATTCACTTGCTGCTTTTCCCATGCTATTTTCACATAGTACCTGAAACTCATAGACAGTGTACGCATCCAATTGGTCTATGGTGAATGTGGTGGCGGGTGGTGGCAGCGTCAATGGAATAGGGTTTTGGACTCCCTCTGGCCATGGGCTGTATTGTCCAAATGGGTTAAAGATCCGTCTGGTGGTTGGGTTGCGGATACCGTCTTTTCCAGCGAGTCCCCGCATGTAGAGCTCATAGGAAGTGATGATTCCTAGAATAATAAAAGTTGATTAAAAGAAGGCTCATCAATTGAGGAACAGTTCTACGTAACCTCACCTGACATAGCAAAGGTATAGTGTGTTGAAGTGTTGAAGTATTAGCAAATGAAGTTTGCAAGATAACTGACAATGTTTCAATTAAATTTCAATTTAAACTCAAATTTCAACAATGAACTCTGCATTCAGTACTTTCTCCATCTTTAGAACATTGTCCCAACACTTACCGCTAGCTTCAGCTGGAGGGTCCCATTTCACACGCAGTGAGGTGGCGCTCAGAGCCTCTACAGCAGGCGGGCCTTGTCCTGAAGGTGGGCTCATCTTGGTGACAACAACCAGCATATCACTGTACAGGCAATCCGCTTGGGTACATGCCCTCACAAAGAAGCTGTAGCGTGTGTAAGGCCTGAGGTCGCGCACTGTGTAGGTCAGCGAGAGGATGGGGTCATACGTCACATTAGTGTCGGGCTGGTAGACATTGGTTGAGACTACCTGGTAATACTGGATGACTCCATTAGCAGCATCGGGCTGGTTCCAGTAAATGGTCACTTGACGCGCTCCCAAGCCAGTGAAGTCTGGTAGTAGGCGACCTGTGGGGCGCCCAGGTGGTGTGCGGAATGTCACCCTTGGACTGCTTGCACTTCCAAACTCATTTGACACCTCAACCCAATAGGTGTACTCAGTAAAAGGTTCCAGGCCACTGTCGGTGTATTCCAGGACTAGGTTGAAAAGAAAGTGCTTGATTATTTCTGCTAATGTACTGATTGAAGAATAAAGGTGACTGACTACATTCATATTGCTTGTGAAGGAGGGTAAAAAGAAACCGTTCAATTAGATTTTCCGTGACATTACATGTAGCATTTCAATAGAGTTAGAGACAGATTCACTAAAAAAAATTGTAAAATACCGGTACCGTGAGCACCATGCACTATCGAGGACAGAAAAAAAAACCTGCAAACTCCTAGATTTGATGAAAATATATCGTGTCATTGGCACTTTCGTTGACTACATTCAAATTGAGGGAAATTTTGGAAGGGTGATTGTTTTCAAGTGAACACACAGACTATCCATCCTTCCAATCAGTATAATACTAAAGCTAATGAAATGATGAATCGGTGTCAATCTGAACCATTCCATAACCTTATCAGAAATGAAGCTATAGAGTGATGCATGTAAGGCTATCCATTGGAATCAAGCAGCCAATGTGTAAGAAGTATATCCAAATGGAAATACCAGGTATATAAGGATAACACATTACCCATTTCTATGAACCAGCAAGAATATATGCATTAAAATACAGCACTTTATTAGCAACTTGAATTTAAACACAGATACAGACACAGAGATCTCTTTGAAAAGAAGTGATATTTACATATAGCTAACTAGACATATATGCACTATGGGGTCTTTCTGTGATGTGTATTTTCATACCATTTGTTACAGTTCTTGTAAGTTATGGTCGGAATGAGTATGTATGATACAGGCACATTCCTTTGTCATCAACATTGAAACACTGCAAATCTCTAATCAGCTTATCGTTATTTTGATATACTATCTAACATCACCGACAAAGGGTACACACCTGTGGGTCCTAGTTCAGCAATCCTGACATTATCTCTGTAGAGCCTGTATGTAAGGTTAATCCCATTCGGGTAATCTGGTGGATTCCAGAAGATGCGCAGAGTAGTTGGCGCTATAGGATCATGTTCTGGTTGTGGCTGTTGGGATGGTGCTACAAAAGAAAAATATTACCAATGATTGAGACTTTTTTAATTTGTATGATGAAACTCGAAACTGAAATACCCTTTCACATTTGACCTGATGACATAGAACTTAATAACTTGCAAAGAGTGAGTGAGTGAGTAATAGATGTTTAACGCCATTTCGACAGCTAAGGTCATATTCATGGCGAGAACTACATTACACAATTTCAGAGGAATGTGTCAGTGCCCACGCATATGTGCACCACACACATCCTGAGGGGATAGGAAAGAGGAGAAATAGACCCTTTTAAGTGGGCTAGGGAGGCCCGACTTGCAAAGAAATAATCTGATGACATAACTTGATAAAACAGACATAGAGTAAAAGACCCAATAGGCGGTCAGTCAATAGATATCTCTCCATATATCCATTAATAAAAGACTGATCAAGCCCCTACCTGCACACAAGGTACGGTAGCCATAATACTTATACAACAGATGATAGAGTGGTTTTGAAATAAAAAAAAAAAGAAGCTTTTACTATGTGTAAATCAAGCTGAAAAAAAGGCTTGATTGGGCACCTAATAGCGGACACAGGTACCTAACAGCAGACACCGGATTTGCATATTTTAAATGGATAACATGCAAGACATGCATCATTATGCATTAATTCTTTTATGTATAACATTATAACACATGGACTTTACCATTAGTACATCATTCCCTGTGATTTCTTCATTGCACATCAGGTAAGAGATATGAACTCAAAGGCCTGGTATTTTCCATGAGGATTTTGAGACCAATGCTTTTTCTCACAGATAACATGTGATTGCAGACGATATTCGTGTACTCCCTTGTAATAACTCCATTTCCACATGATATTTCTAATCTAAATATTGTGGTTTTCATGTCTAAATGTTGATAGATACACATGCCAACCATCTGATATCACTATCTGCCTTATTCACCATATCCAATCAACATAAACACTCCTATGTATCAGAGTGTCCGATATTTGGGCCTGTCCGCTATAAGGGTCCGTTACTCTACCCATGTATCTATATGTTTCAAAACATATTCATTTGAGGTCGCTTACCTTTGCTGCAGCCATATGGGTTGTCTCTATCCAGTTTACTTGTGCCCGGCACACATTCATTACACGCCCGCTTCCAGGTGAACAATTTACACGGACATTGACCAGTGTTGGGATGACAGGTTGAGTTAAGACTGCCCGCTTCATCACAATCACACCGCGAACAACTGCAGAAAGAGAGTGATGTGACCTGAATTCTATCCTCTGACTCAATAGACTATATATCAATGCGGCCATTAAAGACATACATGGGAAATTCTCCCCATATCAGTGAAAAGAAAATTAACATACAAGAGGAATATTTCATATTGTGAAGTATGAAGTATATGTCAGCTTCAATATAATGTAAGTAGTATATGAAAAAGCTGGTATGGCGATGGCTTCAAAACATTGTTCTTACTATGACCATTCAAATTTCAGAGCAATTGTATGAGAAGTTATCTAAGTAAGCTTAAGAATCCCAATTTACCTTCTGGCTCTGGAATTTAAGTTCCAGAACCCTGGACTACAGGAATCACACCTGCGCCCAGATATGCCAGACTCGCGTTCACTGCAGTCACATTGCCCGGTCTTTGAGTTACATGATTTCGGCGTGATGTTACAGTCACATGGTATGCACCCGCCGCCAGGTTCCAAGGAAACATAGTTATCTGTAGAAATATCAGTGTGTGGCACATTAAGATTCACAAATTCTACTACGAATTGATTTGAAATGATTGGATATGGACCTCAAACACCTCATAATTCAAAATCTTCTTCTGGATTTGTATTAGAGGGGCATTTTACGGTATAGGAGGTTTGTAAACTTATATTACACCAAAGATGCATTAGAAGCTGAAGATGCTTACCACCGCTGCAGTCGTCACAGTTCCGCCCAAAGCGGTGGGAGAGGCAGGTGCACTGGCCATTATTCTGGTCACAGCTCAAACTATTTGGATCACTGGTTGCTCCACCTTCTGTGCCAGTGATATCACAGTTGCATTCTTGGCAGCCAAATGAATTCTGTCGAGTCAAGTTGAATGTGCCTTCCTTACACCGGTTGCATTGCTGCCCCTGAACATTAGTCTTGCACATACATTCTCCGGTCACATTATTGCACACATCCGAATTTGGCAAGGTACCGGCTTCATCGCATCCACAACTCAGACAGCCGAAGTCTACAGAACCACCAAGGTTGAAATAGCCTGGTCTACACTGGTCACACTTGAGACCAAAGGCATTGGTTTTACACTGGCATTGTCCATTGAAGCGGTTACAGCTTGTTCCAGGCTCACTTCCATCGGGGTGACAGCCACACTCTACGCAGCCCTGACTGAAGTCCCAGAAACCCTGGGCACACTCATTACACTGCCGACCGACTATGTTGTCCTTGCACTGACACTCACCATTAGTTGGGTTACAGAATGCGTTGTTCGATCCCAGTGGGTTACATTCACAGGGTAAGCAGCCACGCTCGTTAGTTAATTCCAGATTATAATATCCAAACTGACATTGGTCACATTTTGTACCTAAAACATAGAAAAGGTATTGTTGATTTACAGCATTGATATTTATAAATGATTTGCCCTTTAACCTACTTTGGCCTCACGACTGTTAATCCTGGAGGATATTTCAAAATGATGATGAATCAACATTATTTTGAAATCACCACCAGGTTGTACATGTCCTTATGAATTCAACGATGTAATACAACATCAGAATCGCTTGAATAATACTGAAATTGTCAAAGAGGCTTGGTATTCTATACGGAACTAGCATATTGCTAGTACTGGGAATACCAGCTAGGTGGCCCATGCAGTCAGGTGAACAGGGGCTGATAGGAAATTTACCCAGAATGCACTGCTCTTGAGTCGGGGGCCTATCCATGATGCAAAGCAAGATGACAGCCTCCATGACCTAATATGCTAATGCCCTATTACACATACATCTAAATAATGCAGTCTTTGAATAAGGCATGTTTTCCTTACCTCTGACATCACCTTTACAGTTGCACTGTCCCGTGGTAGGGTGACAGGACAAGTCACCAGCTAAAACCCCATTTTCATTACACCGACAGGGCTCACAGCCCTGCGGGTTAGCAGCCTGTAGGTTGAAGTAACCACTGCTACACTCGTTACAACGCCGACCAGCAGCGAATAACTTACAGGTGCACTGACCGCCCTCCTGTATGGAGAAAAAATGTCACATGAGAAAGGGGCAATGGCCTAAGTGGTAGGCTTCAATGCCAAGTATCTATATGTTATAGATTGAATGAGTGCACATTACTAGGCCAATAAACAACCATTTGTGCTATCTGTTTTGCTAAATATTTCTTTAGAGGTGTCCAATCCCACTTGGCAGATAAATGTTTTTTTGACGTAAAAAAAAAAACGTTTTATTTTGGTTCCTAAGTTTGCAAAACATTTTTTTTTCAACGTCAAAATAATGTTTTTACATGTACTCGAAAAAACGTTTTTATATTTTTTAACGTAAAAGAAACATAAAGAAAAAACGTTTTTATTTGGTTGAAAATTGGTTGAAAAAGCAAATGTTTTTATTTGGTTGAAAAAACGTACGTCAAAATAACATGTTTTTTTTTAACTTTTTTACCCAAACCAAATAGAAACGTTTGCAAACTTTAAAAAATGTTTTTTGCCAAGTGGGCTATTTATGATAAATTTTAGAAAAGTCCTAGTCATTAATAAAGAGTTGCAAGCACAAGCCTGTCACAATAAACAATGCTGAGAAGTTCACATTTACATCATTTAGGCCTAAAATCATTTCAATAACAACATTTTTAAGAGATTTGAGTAAGATTGGGTTATAAGTAATGGCTAGAGGTCGTTTGCTGCATAGTATTATCTTGACAGCCAAGAGAGTATCGACAAGATAATTATACATTGTAGTAGAAACTGGAAAAGAAACAATTTGAGATGAAGCAATTTGAAATGAAAGTTGACATATTAGCATATTTGTGTACAATCAGGCATGGCAATTACTTTACATAATAGGATAAAGAATATACCTTTTCACACTCAAAGTCAGTACCCTCAACACCATTGGCAAAACATTGACAGGGGGTACAGACATCCTCAGCAGACTTGCTTTTGCCAAGTTGCCTGAAGTAGAAGGGACCACAAGTCCCACAGTCAGGTCCAGCTGTATTATGCTGACAGTTCACACACTGGCCTCCACCACCTCGGCCATGTTCTTCTGGAAAGGCATCAAGTGAAGCATTGTAGACACATTCTGTAGCATGATTATAGCACTGGCACTGGCGGCAGTCATACGCATTAAGCTGGTCACCCATACGGAATGGTTTGTCATTGAAGAGAGGTGCGCATCGTTGACACTGAAATATAAAAAGAATTGGTTTAGTGTTCATTCTTTTCATACGAGCCCTTTGATAAAATACATGCTCAAATGCTGTTTATATTTATATCTACATACATTACATCTCTTGGACAATTATGGAGAAATATTTTGTTTCACATATATGATAGAACTGAAAAGAGCCAGATGATTTAATACATATGAACGGTCAAACTACCGTAATCTCCCACGTATAAGACGTGTCCTATACGCCAAACAAATGCCTGGTGCGTCTTATAGGATTTTTTCAAGTTGGGTGTGCGTCTTATACGAGGGGTAATTTTACTATAGAACAGTACTGGATTGACAAAAATCACCCCTAAGAGGTGCGTCTTATATGCGAAAATGCATGTGCTGTGTTTGGGGTGTGTCTTATACGCGCAGCGCGTCTTCTACACGGGAGATTACGGTAAGCAGGGAAGTTCCATGCAAAAGTGGTTTCCATGGCTTAGACCTACCTGATTTCCCTGGGTGTTGCTGGAGGGGAGACAGTTGCATACATAGGGTCGGCTGGTTAGATCGCAGGTCTCTCCATGCCCATTACAGTTACACCGTCCAGTAACAACAAACTCGTAGATACCATAATACCTGTTGGAAATAGGTTTAGAATAAGCAATTTCCCCTTCTGCCGAACACGAGACTAAAATTGATATGATGACACTGATTCCTTCATTCAAACGATATTTGCTGATTAAATCCTACTGGCTACATTTTATGTCATGTATATAAACATTTCCAGAAAACACTTTCAAATGAAATACGTAGTAATGGATGAAGGTTTAACCCAGAGTTTACCCTCCCATCTACCGGGGGGGGGGTACATACTTTATCCACTGGGATATTTAAGTTTACATACACAAATCAGCATAGGCCCTGACATAGGTCACTTTCTGAATGCAAATGCTGTGCCAGCTTTATACTTGTATAGTGTAGAGTGTATTTACCTGTGACGCTGATGTGTGACGTAGTAGTGACCCTGGAGACGGACGCGCACCTGGCGGGCCTTGACAAACTCAGCCAAGGATGGAGTGTTGTAGAAGTCATTGTGACCTGGACGCGAAACAGGCTCAGGAGCGAGTACACTGAAGGTGATATTACCCTTAGAATAGGGAATCACTCCCGAACTGCAAAGGAGGAAAATAGGGGTTTGCTATAACTCTATCAAAAGAAATGTAGATCTTCCTGATAAATCATCAAACACTGCAAGCATATCGTTCGTAATACATGGAAATTATGTGCATTTTTTCAAGTAAACATTGTATTTTTTCATATTAAACTAGGATGTTCCAAACATATTTGAGATGTCGTCTTGTAAAACTTGATCTCTGTACTGCTATAAAACTATGCTCGATATATATTTAGTCAATAAAGTAAATTCAAACCAAAAAAAATATTTACTGACATTTGATTTACGACCATCAGTGATAACATAATCAATCGACATACTCCCAACAATAGTGGGCATCTGACAACCACCAGTATGAAGCTGTTTACCCAAACTGTATGCAGTTGATGGAGTCTGGGTTTTCCAAAAGACCATTATTTGGAACACCAAAGGCTGTCTGGCAATCATCAGCATACAGCTGCCACCGTTCCCACTGAGCATTAACACTCTTTCTTCTCTCTATCGTCACTACTGTGGGTTGAGGGCTGTAGAACTGGAGTACCACGTAAAACACCTTGGGAAGGAAAATAATGCTTAGTTATTATTTTAAAGACATATTCTATGGTTACCGTAGCTAGATGGTGATATGTTATGAAACATGTGGAATTCACAATGTCTTGAAAAGCTGGGGGTAATGCTTGAAGAGGAATTTTGCAAAATTGGTGCTTCTAAATCTTTTCATCCCTTAGTACCTGGAATTGGTCTCCAAGATCCACTGTCAATGTGACGTCATCCAAAATGGCTGAGACCCAGTAGCTTCCAAAGTTTCCATCGTTGATGTACTCAATGGGGTGGGCAAGGTCGGCAAGGCGAAGCACTTCATCTCCAGTGTTATCCGGTACACCGTTCCGGATGCAGTATCGAGTATGCAGTGGACGGACGCGTGGGTGGGTGGGCGGACATCGACAGGAATTCTGTATGCGGACCTCTGGTAGGGCACCACTGTATACTTCTATTACCTCCCTAAAGGTTATAGACAAGACAGAACATTTTGGCATAAAATTACAAAATAGATATTACTCATATGCTCTAGCAAAAACATGAATACTGTCTGCATTTATCACAGAGGCACAATCCTCTAGATTAGTGACAACCTGAAAGTAACTGAGTCACATTTATCCTAATTCACAGGAGTTCAGGCACAGGTAACAGGTGATTTATATGAGAACCTTTCTTTCTGAGAACTGAAAAGTCATCAACAATTCACTTTCAGAAGTATACATATATGAAGTGGAATGGTAGCTCGACATGGCCATGGTACATACTGTCCAATACCTTGGTTGTATGTATTGCCTGGCAGTACACAGATGCTATTTGTTCTAGGTATGGGTGGGTGTGTAAGTATGTGTGTGAAGCTGTGAGTCTATGTGCTGGTATGTCAAGTCACCCTCCCTATGCCCAGATCATCCAGGACTAAGCCAACAAGGAACCATTACTGCTTACATAACAAGTCACCAGGCAAAGGCTTGGTTCCCACTCTAAGTGCTAGATTCCTATACAAGAGTACTGCAAACTGGGACTGTAAATACATATATATATATATATATATATATATATATATATATATATATATATATATATATATATATATATATATATATATATATGCTTGGAGAGTAATCAGTGATTAGAGTAGATCCCTGACTGTGGAAGGATACAGATCTTGATACCTATAGTACACAGCTCAATCTGTGGGATGTGGCATTTCACAGGGTCATGATAAGCTGTTTCATTCGTCTGGTTCAATATACTCCACTTCACTTTCAATATTTCTATTTCAATGTCTTATCAGAAAATATCTTACTTACCTATTTGTCAAAGTTTCGACATAAAAACGCACATCCTCCAGCCGTCCAATGAACTGCTCAGACCCTGAAAAATGAAAAAAAAAGATAGCATGCATATCACAATAAGCAAAACAACTTTTGAATACCTTATTTATTCATTTTGAATCGTGTTGATGCTGTATGGAGAAAACCAAAGATAAATTAGACAATGACTTACATATGAAAAGATTTAATGAAATATCTAATAAACATCTATGTACCTTCTTGAGTTTGTCCAATGCGCATATATCCATCAGCATCAAGAAGACGACCGGTGAGTGACTGCGTACCACGTGCAGAAAATCCCAGTCCGGTGTCATCCACAAAGAAACTCAGTGTACGGTCATAGACCTAGCAAAAACAGAGAGTAAGGCTTGTTGAAAACATCATTGAACACATATACATGGGTCACATAGGCCCTACCCCCGGTACTGGTTATATTGGATGAGGGCTGGAGGGGGAATTGATTTTAGTAAAGGTTATAAAACTGATTAAATAACCTGTATTGAATGAAAATCAAAATCAAAACAGATATTCCCAAGGTCAGATGGCACCAAAGCAAATGCACATATGCAAAGGTTAGTAATATTAGTGTCCCTCTGTAATAGCATGATGTATCGTGGGACAATCGAAACAAAGTTGGTATAGTTATATCAATGACAATACATTTTTTGTTAAGAAATACTAAACTCTTAGGGACACCCGCTATAATCAGAATAATAGAACTGGAGCCAAAATTCTATGGCAACACATCAAACAAATATCTACGTAGATGTTCTAACAAGGTGGACATGACGGGAAAAACATCTAATAACGTTTGGTAAGATTAGAAAAATAGAAGACGTCTACTAGCGCCCGGGACGTTCTTAATGTTTCATGTTAAGGTCATGTACCGATATTTTGAAGCAAGTTAGGCTTGAGGTATACTGAGTCCTTTTGTATTCTAGAGAGGGGAAGTGAGGGGGCTAGTCAGCGACTCCCTTGATTTTAAATCATCATTTATTTTATAACTCGTAACTCATATTAGTAGCATCTTTATGACACGGAGAAACGATTGCAATCTATAAATACTGCTTTACATGTACATGTATTCATATAATTTACTTGTACATTATAATTAGTTCCTGACTCGGCCGTCATTTTCCAAGTATATGGTGGTATTATTTTGAATTCCTGGTGATAGTCAACTAGGTAGACAGGGTGTACCAATCACTATAGGTTAAACAGTAAGGAGCTCTAGAAATTAGGGTTCTAGGTGTCTGTATGGGAATACCCCGGTAGATACTTTTAGATTAGACTATCTACTTTAAAACATGTTTTGTCACATGTAGTTTTAAACAGAGGGGTAGCCTATAGTTCTTTTTTGTGGGGTTTTCCTTGATATTAAATGTGACCAAAAGTTATTTTCAAAGTTCTTCCACTAAGGGTATTGGCAATGAGGCATTTGAGAGGAAACTACAATGGTATAAGCACGCTTTCCATTGTGACGTGGAGCTAGTCTACAATGTCAAACACACATTAGAATAGAAGAACATCGAAATCTTAAATTTTGGTAAAATCAAACTTGTGCTAGTCACAGAGAGGCTTATGAGGAACGAACAAGCCTCTATTTAGACAGTGAGATAAAATAGGACAAGTATAATAATCAGGGATGGGGTACAGCTTTTTCGGTAATTCCACACCAGTAAGCATTTTATTTGGAAGGTTGTCAATAGGTGGACCCTAAACAGAATCCAGTCCTTACACCTCAGGAGCTTAATTCAAAAGATCCTGGGATCCCAACCCCAGCGATCTTAGTGTAGGCACATATCATAAGACCTGGCTGGTCTACCCTATGTAATGCAGTGGTTGCAGGCCTGTCCAGAATAGCTAGTCCTGGGATCACTCACTATTCCATTTCCACCACTAAGATCACTGCGATCTTAGTGAAAGAAATGCATAGTGGTTTCACCAGGGTACAAGAGCACTTACAGGGAACACTCCTGATTGAAAGAGTGAATAGCCTGCTGCATACATAAAGAGGGGAGGGAGGACGTTTGCTGAGTGTCCTTGAGGGCTCTTAGGGCTACTCATGCGTTAAGTGCACTGTAAGGTAATTCTTCCCTTCTCTCTCTTTGTCCTGGGGGGAGGGCACAATGCTTCTAATAGGCAAGCATAAATCATACATTCATGGGAACAACTCTTGAATACTGTATGGGGGTCAACTGCACCCTGTGCTCTTTTGTTAGCCCATATGGGGACGGGGAACGATGGTATAAGCACTCTTGTGAAGAAGAGTGACTCCACAGCTATTCCTTTATTTTGGGACTCTTACCCCTGTGCCTAGTCAGTTCTTCTTGGAATAGTGTAGGAGGGCTGAGGCTAAGATCGATGCGATCTTAGTGCTGGCTAGGATATGTGAACCCAGTCAACTCTTAAGATCGCTTAATAGGATAAGGCTGATTTATTCCTAAGATCGCTGGGGTCGTGATCCCAGGATGTTTTGAATTAAGCTCCTGAATGGCTGGTGAACCTATGAAATCTTTCAGTTACTTGATCAAGTAAGTAAGTCTAATAATATCCGACTATACTGTTCATTTTGGGGCAGCAATATACTTCTGATATGTATCACACATTTAAAAAGGATCTCCCGGGACCAACAATGTATCAGTCTGACATGAAGACCATCTCTTTCTACCCTTGCCAAAGTCCCAGCCTTCAATTTCATATTATAGATCTGAGGTGTAGAAATGAAAGAGTTCTGTCATGTATGGGTCCACCTACTGAGCTGAATGAGCTTGCTAAGGCTTAGGTGTTAGATACCTCCGTTAGGGGGAGATAGCTGAAAGAAAAAACTCACCGACATCTGTGTTGGTACAAAGCATACATACATTTACAAAACAACTGAACAAGGCATTCGGAGATATATACAGCATTCTACATAAGTGTACGTACACACTGATGTCTAAACCATTAAAACAAATCCCCAATACTTGTACAGTACCAAGAAAATGGGCATAGCTTTATGATTTACATCGTAGGCCTGAGTAAGCAATCTGCCATCTTGTCATTCTACCAACACTACATTTAGTGTGGAAAATGGTATGAAATACTCATAAACCTACTATGCATATACTTGATATGCGTGTACATAGCATGGGTAACAAAAATACAAGTTACATAACAATGTTGTAACTGAAGTGAATACAATGCCTATACACTATGCTTGTAAAATATTTGAGGGGTGTCTAACTAGCTTTGATGCTTGCAGAAATCATACCAAACGTGTTCAGCAATTTGCGTGTCATGACAATGTTCATCGTGCAATAGGCTAATCTTTCTCTGGCATTTCTGCTGAAATACAAGTTATCAAAATCAAGCTACCAAAAGAGATATACAGAGGAACCAAAAGCATTATGCCATCTAATACGCCTTCAGGTTCTTCAATTCTAGTGAAAAAGACATTCTTCCATCCAACATCTTGGATCGGTTCGGTTGGAGACCAGAGTGCTATCACCCATCATCCCTCTTGATGAGTACAGGGCTTCAAAACTTAATCACCATCTTTCAATGGGAAAGCACACATAAAAAAACATTAAATTTAGCATTCGTGGTGTACCTGAACAGCGAGGTAGGTCCACTGCTGAGCCGGCAATGTGTCGAGGAAGGTGATGGACTGCTCACCGGCCGCCGTCCTGTAGAAGATGGTGAGTGCTGAGCTGCTTAACCGTACTCGTAATAACACATCCCCAGCAAGGCTCCACTTCTCCAGCACCGTTCTGTGGTGAAGAGTAAATGCTACTGTTAGCAATCTTGGTGTACCAATACGGGTTTTCATAAAGCCGGACTATACAATTTAGGGCCATCCAGATGGAAGACCCATAAGGAAAAGTAGGTACATGTAGGAAAGACAGCAAGAGCAAAGCTCTTGTAAACTGATAGCAAGAGCAAAGCTCTTATAAACTACACATTGTACTGCCTTCAGTTTAAATGGCATTTAAGGCAAGGACAACGCCCTCAATAGTGATTGACTTCCATGTAGAGTGATACAATTATTATATGTTCATGGTCAAGTGATAGAACTGCAAGCACTGCATTCATGCATCTTTTATGCAACATTTATGCACTATGCAGCTCTCAAAAGGTTAATGGTTCTTGTGTTAATGGACGGCGATGTACTGCTACTATAAGCAAGAATCAGGTGTCACTAATCCTCCTCCCACCCTCATGTGTTAATGTCTCTTCACAAATGGCACTGAATCCCCATGTAAAACCAGGAAAAATCTATGTAAAGCACCATGATCAAAACTTGTTACCATAAGGATATAAGATAACTTTCTTAAGTGCAGTGTTCTCCAAATATTGTTGCAATGCTATTGTAACACTGCCACAATGTTGTTGCAATATTGCTCCAGTGTTGTTGTAAGATTTTGTCTAAGACTGTTCCGATGATATTGCAACATTGATGCAATGTTGTATTGTTATTGAGTTGTTGAATGGTGTATGACTGTTTGTCACAATATTGTTGTAAAGTGGTTGCAATGTGGTTGCAACATTGCTGCAATGTGATATTGTTGCAAAGTTGTTATGATATTGTTCCAATATTGTTGCGATGTTGTTCCAATATTGTTGTAATGTTACTGTAACATTGTTGCAGTGTTGTTCTAATATTGGTCTAATGTGACAACAATATTGTACATTTCTAACACTGCCACAATGTTTTCATAATCTTGTTTCAAGGTGTTTGCAACATTGCTGCAATGTTATGATATTGTTGAAATGTTGTACCAACAGTGCTGCAATGCCGTTGCTTTAATGTTGTTGCAGAGATGCCACTAACTAATCTCTGAAACTATCCTAATTTCCACAACCTCCAATAGGAAATAGATCTACAGCTAGAAATTCAGAAGTCTGAAAAATTTGGAAAAAATGGCAACTCTGTTCTTGTAATGTTGGTATAATGTAACGTTGCACATGTTGTTCCAACATTGCTGCAATCTTATTATAACATTGTCAGAGTGCTGTTCCAATGTTGTTACAACACTGTTGTAATGTCATAACATTATCATAATATTGTAATGTCATTGCAATGTGGTTGCAACAGTTGCAATATTGTTGCAATAGTGTTGAAATGTTGTTGTAATATTGTTCCAGTGTTGCAAGGATGTTCTACACCTTGTCTCATTAAAGGTGGTGTAGAAGTGAATTTATCCATTTTACCATTGGTAACTTAAACAAGAGAGCGTTTATTTTAAAACAGTTGAGTCGAGATTATGTCTTGGAGAGACAGAAAGGAAACGAGGCAAGGGTACAGAGCCTAGGCTAGATGACTTGCCCATGACTTTCCCACTATGTCATTAAGGACACATTTAGCTGCTTGATTGTCTTCCTCCCCCTCCCAACATAACTACCAGCACAGCTCTGAGTATTGAGGCATGCCTGAGTACCCCCAACCCACCTAGTGGCATGCCTACCTACCATCCCCTCTGCCTCCCACACCCACTGGTGATTGTCTGGTGGTTTGTTTGTTTGTTTGTTTAGTTTTACGTCCGGGGGCCATCGAGGAACTGAGACATTCAAGGTTTCTCTGACATTAAGTCCTTTCTTTTCTTTTTGGACAGGTATTTATATGCTGCTTGCCCGACACAACAGTGACCGAATCTATGAATGACCGAATCTATGAGATGAATGACCGAATCTATGAGGAGGGGTGAGGGGGAAAACCGCTACCGGGGCTTCATTCCCCTACTCTTTTCGAAGGATAGCAAGTGTTCTTTTATTTGCCTGGTCCCATAGGCAGGGCCAGACAAACCACGGCCTTTGATCACTCAGACGTGGTTCACTGAGGGGGAATCCCATGGCAAAAGACAAGCATGTAAGCCCAGGCCCGCGCATATGGACACCAGCTGCCCACATGCTCACCCCAAGACACAAGAAACCCCAAGTTTGTCGCCTTTTACGAATCTGGTATGCCCACTGTTAGTATGGAAGGAGATTTCTCCTTGTGGACTCCCAATGAAGTTATTCTGCTCCTTCATGCCCTCACATGAAGGTCCCCACTCCACAGGGGGATGTCTGGTGGTGTCACCACCTATCCTGCCTGCCTCTGCCTTTAGACCCAACTGCCTTAATTTGTGTGTTACTAGTATTAAGTAGGTAATTATAGCTTTGTCTAGACCAATCAAACATCAGCCATAGCTTTCCCTGGTCTTCAAGGCCAACCCAACTAGCCATGCTTCAGCTCATAACATTGTCTACTTTTACTATTAATACTAACTACATGATTTTGAATTCCATATTACCTACAAATGCATCCATAATGACTATCTGCCATATACAAAACACTACAAACAAAATGAGACAAGGTGTTGTTTCCTCATACATTATCTTAGTTGTTTGTCTGTATCATTTAAAGGAACGCGTCCAGTACCATGACGTTTCCAGGGGTGGACTAGGTCCCAAAGACTCAAAAAGATCCCAACTTAAAAAAAAGGTCCATCTCATAGGATGAAAATTTAAAACATCCGCACCTCTAAAAAAAAATAAATAAATAAATAAAAAAACGTCCAAAAGTCATGAAAGGTCCCAAGGTCACAAAAAGGTCCCAAAGTTCCAAAAAAGTTCTGAAAAGGGCCCAGTCTTCAAAAGGTCCCAAAAAGGTCCCAAGATACCATAAAGTTCCACAAAATTCCAAAATGTTCCACAAAATTCCAAAAAGTTCCATAAAATTCCAGTTATGTAAAATTCAATAAAGATCTGTCAAGTTCAATAAAGATCCGTAAAGTCCGATAAAGATCCATAGACCCCAATAAAGATACGTGAAGTTCAACAAGGTAGCATTTGCTTTAACTTTATCTTAGCTATTTGTCTCCAATTCAAACAGTAACGCGTCCACTTCCATAGTCTTGACTTATTAGTAACAAATAGTACTAGCATATAAGGACTACTGGTAATTGCAGAGAAATGGTGAGTTAGTACGGACATACATTGCACGATTGCTGACAAATGTTAAGTAAATTACTTTCATATATTGAGTAAATAGTCCCGCCCTGAGTCCCCACCTGAGTCCCATAGTCCCATCCATCCATCCATCCATAGACAGTCATTGTTGATCCTACAATTCACATCACAGACAGTGTAGCCAAGGTGATGTGACCTTGTTACAATTACTTGTTACATTTCCTTCCTTTCCCATGGGAAATGATTGGAAGCCAATCCTCTTAAAGGGCCCAGCTATCTCACTACTGATACTTACCATAGAGAAGCCTACTAGGCTCCTCTATGTACTGACCTAGATTCACCTCCAATGCAAGACTAATGTTTTGTGTATGAGAGAATCTTGGAATTAAACCTATCAATAAACCAAATGGGAAGGCCTTCAAAATCAACTATATCAAAAGATATCTGCCCAGATAACCATGGCACGCACTGCCCCCATACCTACTCTATGCCCTCCTCTTCTAAAAAATCTGAAATCTGTCTATAAGTGGGATTAAAGACAGTTTGATTACCCTTTTATTTAGGGTAAAAAGAGCCTTAAATCCCATGCATTTCTCCATAGGGAAAAAAACCAACAGTAATTACCATGTCACAGCCATCAATGTACACCTTAAATGTAAATTCTATTGCATGGATAGCTTTGTCTTACTTTTTGTCTCACTATATGACTAATTTTTGGGGGTTCAGTTGTAACAGAAATAGGGCTAAATGACAGGTTTTGATGGTCTATGCAAATTCTTGGAATCTAAATATAAGAAAAGCATACCCCATGAAATGGTTTTTTCGTCATTTATCAAAAGATTTTCATGTAAATAGAAATATGACTCATGGGGTCTTTGAAGGGTGTGAGAGGGCATATGCTGTGTAATGGAATAGTTTTTGGTGGTGCATGTAATCTGCTAGAGGCCAAAATACAATTGAAACTTGGTAATCATAAGAAACTTGGCTAAGGGCTAGTAGACAAGAGGTCAGAAAGGTGGTGTCAAAAGCCCTTGCCTCGTTTAACAATATGAGCTCACTAGAAAAAGTTCCTCTTGCAAGTGAAATATCACGATTCTCCCAATAGTATTATATGTAACATAGGAATCTTTGTTTGGTTATAGTATGAGTACATACTCATTCACTCTATCTGCAGGCAATACATGAAAATAATACTTTCTTAAGGTAATATGTTTTCGTGTCAGCCTTTTCCCATTTTAATGATAAATCACCTCGCCATGTAACCATGGCAAGGAAATCAATATCTAAGAAAAAATAATAGGCTGGATCGTTTTCCTATGCCTCTAATACCTATGCAAAAATATTTTAACATTTTCAGGCCCAGTTCTGCTTATCTTTCAAGAGACAAGGTGTCCAATCTTGCTGTAATGCTATTGTAACACTGATGCAATGTTGTTCTAATGTTTTAACAATGCTGTTATAATAATAATGTTGTATTTTTTTGTAAAGTTGTCAAAATATTATTGTTAAAATGTTGTACTATTGTTCTATTGTTGATCCAATACTGTTCTTGATCCAATGTAGCTGCAATGTTGTTGTGTCGTTGTAGAATTGTCATACTATTGCAATGTTGCCTAATATTGTAATGTTGTTTTAATGTTTATGGTGATATTGTTGTAATGTTGGTGAATATATGCTTCCACATTTTTGTTCCAATGTTGCTATAAAATTGTTCCAATGTTGTTCTAATGTTGTTACACTGTGTTGGAATAACACAGTAATATTGCAATATTGTAATGTTGTTCCAATGCTCTTGCAATATTGCTGGTATGTTGTACAGTGTTGTTCTGTTGCACCATGCCGCCCCTAAAGGCTTAACTACATCATACCGTCTATCATGCCGTCTGTAAAGGTTACTTCCGGGGGATATGCCATATAAATGAATCATGGTGCAAAGATGAATAATGATGCAAAAGTGAATCATGATGTGAAAATGACTGATTCCCAAGGCCCATAATTCTATGTGGGCCTGAGAGGATTAAGTTTTGGTATTGCTGCCTGTCTGTCTGGAGTATAGTAATATAGTACTAAGACCTCCCAGCCTTCATGTGCTAATGAAGTAGACAGTACTCAATGATGGCTCTACTTTAGACCAAACTATGAGGGAGTGGGGAGGTGTCATGCTATAGTGGATTCCAATGACCATGTTGCCTAACAAACACCTATTTGTCTTGAGTGGAGCTGCGCCGTCTTATGCAACCTGCTGTCTACCGACGCGAACAGACTGCAGAGGTAAGAATAAGGGAAACAATTTGACACGGATAAGGTTAGGGTCAAGGGGTGCAATGAAAGTAGGGGAGGAGCAGGCGAGGCAGAAGAGGCAAGATACAGTTAGAGAGGGAAAATAATTTTACTGAGGAATGTGTTGGTGCCCGTGCATATGTGCACCACACACATCCTGAGGGGATAGAAAAGAAGAGATATAGACCCTTTTAAGTGGGCTCCGGCAGAAATGTAGCTAAAGGTAAACATAATGGCTGGAATCTCAAGTCTGGGCTTTCTGAGTTTATTTTAAGATAAAATCAGCCTTCTTTGAACCTCTTTGGCATAAATAGTATACCATATGTAGGGCTATAGCTTCTTTTCAGGCTATACAATTAGAATAGATGACACCGACTGACACATTGATTTTTCATTTTACCATGGTGCGAATAATTTATTCACTGAAATAATGGTGAACTGCAGTGTATGATATAATTGATTTGATTATATTATTTTGAGAGTGCTAAAGCCAATGAATATCCCAAACTTTTCAAGACTATAGGGGCTCAATCCATGCATATATCAGCCTTGCCTTACACACATGGTATTTTGCATAGCCTTAGAAGAATCTCTATGCCTATAGTAGTGTAAAATGCCCTGCCAAATGTAATTACATTGATACTGTGTTGATTATACATTATCATATGCATGATCCAATACTATATAATATAAAGAGTCGGCACAAATATCAGCTACCATGGTACAGTAGACATCTTGCCGGTCCTGTGGACCTTTCAATTCTGGAGGACCGAATGTCCTGCAGAATGAAACGTTTTCAAAAGACTGCAGACGGGTTGGCGGCGGGGTGAGGGCCGAGAGAGGAGGGGCATAATGGACAACTGGGGATGCAATCTCGCCCGGCATACCCCCTTATTTCAGGCTCCGTCCCTCCTTCCAATATCCTGGATCTACCACTGATTGGAATAGCAATGCTTAGAGCGGTGGAGGTGGCGACAGATGAAGGGGAGGAAACAGACAGCCATCGGGAATGTAGCTGAATGGTCATGGCTATCTGCAGGTTATCAGAAGACCAATAAGGAAATCCAATTTGCCTTGGTATAGCTCGGACAAATGAATACGTCAGAGTGATTGAGTGGGGCATTCACCTCCGAATATCAATCAGGAGAATCAATTTCCCCGTGGACCAGGAATGTAATGTAAAGCAGTCTTATCATATATTTTTTTTCTGTATAGTGTATCACGGGTTACTCTTATATCGACGCAGCAAAAGTATCTGGTATTGAAGAAGTCACTTTCTCGTTAGATAGGGACATCTATCAAGAATGACGTACATCTTAGCTACAGACTAGGACATTTTCTCCAAGCCAAATGCACTATACTTAGATCATCAAACATCTAATATATATCCTGTTGGATCGTTTCAAAGATCTCTTGATTAAACAATAAGGTTTAATGCCCAAACTATAACATCACACGAATGTACTTATGAATGTTCATATGACTGGCATCAGCAGTTTGCAATCTGATGTGAACGTGGGCCATTTAACTTATACTTTTGAAAGTGGGTGGTTTCACAGCTTAAGACCAGGATCTTTTGACACTCTAATAATATCAGTTGGACCAACAAAGACTAATGGTCCAGAAGCATTACATGTGTTCAGTTCTTAATACTTCTTAAATGGTTACTCCAGGTGGTAATAATCCTGTTGACTCACTAATTATCATGACTCCAGACTGGGTCTTAGTTTAGAGTGCTAGACCTGCTATAGCTATTATGCCTGGAATGCATTCAATGTGAGCTTACATACTGTTCAATAGTTGTTACATGGACCTCAAACCTGACTCACAGCTGGGTGCAGGGTCTGTGTTAATTCCCTGGAACACCAGCCGGAGGCAACATGCTCATATTGCGAACTAGGATTGACTGCCTCTACTCCGCGCAGAGCTCTATAGGCTAGATAGATTCTGTTTAAACTAGCTCTCCTAAATCGGGTATAATGTTATTAGTCATGACTTAAAAAGAGGGGATTGATTGTAGACCTTTCGTCAAAGCACCTCAAACGCTCAATTAAAGACAACCTACTTAAATTAACTGAGTTACTGTTTAGAAATGGAAATCGAATCTTAAACCCTCTTTTCCTTACAATAACCCAATGTATATATTCCTGCATCTTTTAGAATCGCATTTTTGTATGTATTGTAGCGGTGGGCGGCACCGAGAGCGGCACGGCGGTACGTACCGCGCGGCACGGTGGTGTGCCGCGCATCCGGTAGGGGGCGCCCCGGGGCGGCGCGCGTATATAAGAGGACGCGTGCCGCACGGGGGGCAGTCTAGTCTCGCTTGAGCTGAGAGTAGGACGTGCCCTGTGCTGGTCTTAGTGCCTCCACTGCTACTCTCTACTAGGCTACAGGAACGACGTGAGCTGATAATAAGTTGATGACAAGTGATGTTACATTCCTGCATTCTTCAATAGTGAACCCTAGTTTATTTACAGCACTTCTGTCTTGTGTCTTCTCTGCACTCATACCAATTCCCGTTACAGTATACACATTTACTCGTAATATAAAAAATATGTGACTTGTTTTTGTTGTTCACCTGACAGCAATAGTCGAAACTGTTTTAGTGATTGCCTTTAAAATCCATTGGCACTTATATAGCAGGGTTCTATTGTTGGCATATTGCCCAGTATGTCTCCCTCTCTCTCTGTACCCGATAAGTCTATGATTACCCTTCTCTTTTATGCTAAAATGAACCCTATGTCCAATGATATTCCCGTACTATGTTATATAGCTAGGTCGTCAGGTAAGCGCCAGGCATTTCTTGCTTGCATTTTGGTTATGCTTATTTTGTGGTCCTCTGCACGTGTTACACTTGTCTATTTAATCCTAATTGCTAAAAAGAATTTTTAATTGAAATAGTAAATCTCTCTTTCTCCTCAAATCGATAGATCCTATGGAGGGGTTTGAATCTTTATTGTTAGTGAGCTCTACACGTCACTCCCTTCAGGCATTCCTGGCACTCTCTCAATGTTGACATATCTCAGCTGAGTACGGGGGAATCATACCTCACATGTTTTTGAACCTAAACTGTGTGTATATAGGTTCCAGTCGGACCCATTGAAAACGTTTAATCCGTTATATAATAACACCGATCTTGAACCTTTACACAGACATGCATCTTAAACGTGTGTTCCACCCACTGCTAGGACTCAACCTAAACCCCACCTTTTGTCGCTACCCCATACCCTCAGGGGCAAATGAACTTCGTCCCTTGGGTATACATATGTCTGGAGGCAGGTGACTTGGTAACATATTGCTGACTTGAATGAGTGTCCTATGCTTGAAATAGGGGTCTCTATGAAATGTCAGCATATGTTACTACAGGTGAGCATGGGGCACCTGTATCATAGCGGTATGTTACACCAGTTATAGAAAAATATATACATGGGGCGTCACATACACTGTGCAACAGCTGTGGTCATAAGTATACACATGTGTGACCAGGCAGGCAAAAACACCCCTCTGCAGGGAAATTCATTATCAAAGTTCATGTCAAGATCTTTAGACATCATTGGGTTAAATATTCCTAGTAGTTATGTCAGGATCCCTCCTTGAACATAGGCCGTTATTCCTACCTGAAATCAATGATTAAGCTCTAAATACATTATAAACCATAATGTCTAAAAACACAATAAATCAGCCTTTTTCATAAGAAAAATACATAATAATATGGTTATTTTTATCATAGATTTTGATCTAGAAGGAATTTTCCATTTCTGTTTTCAGTTTTGGGCTTATGGTGAGTATCCCCGAAAATTGACATAAAAATCTGTAAATTTGGATGATTGGGATGGTTGCCATGGCAATGAGGAACAGACATATAGCTTGATTTCTCATGAAAAATGTTCATTTTACCATCCAAATATGGGCCATTTCTACCGAAAATGGTGCATTTTAAATGAGACAATTGAATTCAGCATAAAAAATTAGCTTAATGCATTTTAATAATGATTTTAGAGTAATTTTGCCCCCCAATGCCCCCTGCAAGCTGATTCATAAAAAGTGACGACATGTTATAAAAAAACGACGTTGACTTTTGGAATCTTATCAAAATAATTAGGGCATTTATTGATAGAACATGTGTTCTTAAAGTTGGTCGTCAAATTGCATCGTTCTTTTACTTAAGGGTCAATTCAAAAATTTTTGAACATGTTTAATAGATGGTTAGAATTGGCATTCTAACCAGGGGTTTCTTATAAAAGTCTGTTAAAACATGTGTTTTAAATGGGGGAAAAAGCCAATTCAGCAAGCTACTTATTCCAGGGTAATTAGGTCCCACTAACTTTTCCAAAATGTTTATTTCTGAATATATCTACTAGCGAAAGGCATAAGAAGTGGCCTAATTTTTTTCTTTATAATGTAGTTATAGTTATGCCTGTAAATAAAGGAGAGGAAAGAATTATAAAGAATGAAAAATTCATGTTGTATTTGATTTCGTCAAATTATTTCTATTCCATGTTGGTATGTTAATTTCCATTGTTGTAAGTAATTTTTTTTTATAAGAGGCCTTTACCATTAGAAAAAAATATAAGCTGCCCTTAAATTGAAAAGAAAATAGTCTCTCTGTAATAAACGATGCATTTTTGAACATGCATTTTTGAACATGCATCTTATCCAGGAATTCCCCTTGAAATAATGACGTCACATGGGAATATCCTTTAATTAAATTATGAATATAGGGTATTCCTAAGAATCAATGATGTCTTAGAGGGTGTGTTCGACTGTTGATCTGAGTCTCATTGAGTTACTTTTTTAAAACATGCAATTTTTTTATGGAATACATCTACTAAAACGACCAATGTTAAACGATTTCATATATTCATAGATGCACATAAAAAGATCAATTTGGATTCCTCTGTCGTCAATGACTTTTTCTTTGTGAATTGCAATTAAGTAAAAACCTTTTTTGGCCTCAAATTTGTCGTCAATAAAAAATCCATGAAATAAAATCCATGTCCTAATTTCAACAAGATGAGAATGTCGTCAGTTTTTTTATGAATCACCTTGCTGGTGGCCAATGGGGAATTAATGGTTGGTCACATGTAACACTGGCCTAGACTACAACAGAGTCTCTATACTGAGTCACCAGGTAGTCTAGTTAATATGTTACAATAATGTTAGGGATTTATCATTAATACAGAATAGCCTTTGAAATAAATGTCCATGATATCTCCTCTGTGTACATTATTTTGCAAGTGTTGATTCTATCAATTGCCGTATAACTATTACGTATTCATTATCAAATCAAACATGATTCTATAATTCATAAACTTAATGTCATCAACGCATACAAAAAAAATCATCAAAACCCAGAAAGCCATGTAACCTGAATTTATGCCTTCTGTCGAAGTACCAAACCGTTTCACATACATGGCGTATTGACTAGGCTATGGGGCTGTTCAAAACCATCAGTATTGGTTAGTGGTCACAGATCAAGCTGGCAAACTGCACGAGTTATTATCAAATACACTGCATCGAGGGAAGCTTTTCCATCATTATTTATATACTCCTAAGAATATATTTATATACAGGGTACCATATTTACAAGGTTTGAGAGTAGCTGCTAGCCTCCATGAAAAGTAACAACGAGAACGGTAAATTAGATAAGCCCATCCCTTTCATCATCTCATTCTCAATCTCATGGTGCCTACCCAGATAATTCATCAGTAATGTGTGATAAGATGATTGCATCCAATCAAACGAAAGAGAGAACCCCAGCTGGAAAACTCTTGCACGCCTTTGATCAAAATGTATATATGATTATATCATTAAAAGCTATCATACATTTTAAAAAGTATCTCATTCCTAACTTGAATGACTAATAAAAATCCCCAAGTTGAGTTTGGCTGGACTAGGAGAAGTGCTGACTGACTGTATAGTGTGCGTATAAAATCGATTCCACCACCTGTGAGGACCGCAGACATAGGTGATTAATACTTGATTAATTGGTTTATCGATCCAATGATTAGATTATTGTATAACAAAATAGGTATCTGTGCACGTGTCTATATAGTCAGCAAGATGTGTACAATTTCCAAGCCAGTCTCTATTAACTTCACTACAGGAACATATAGCATATATAGTACAAGACGGAATGGAGGGGTTGGGGGGAGGGTTCGTGCCAAAATGTACCGGTAATCATGAGTTGGGGCCCCACGGTCGGTAGGTAATTCTGCAGTCAGTTTCTCCTAATATAAGAAGGTAAACAAAGGATGGGAAACCAGGGACTCACCACTCACTGAGCAGCTCTCGGCACCAGTGGGAGTAAGAATGGAGCTGCTCTGTATAAGCTTGGAGTTGAGTTTCATGTAGAGCCAGCAGGTGGGTTTCAATACTTGATGAGCTCATGTCCCCAGTGGCCAACAGTAGAAGAGGCCAGGGGTGAAAAGTGAGTAGGACATTGTAAGCAGATCAACATACCTAGAATAACACGTATATATGATTTTATTACATGTAGAAGGGTTTCATATTGTTGGTACCACCTGTCAAATTAATTCTAACTTGGGGTTACAGATTACGAAATTTATCTCAGCAAATAGCGGGACATGTTATAAAATATACACTAACACATGTATCGGTCAGGATTATATTAGGTAGGTTTAGCAACGACGACGTATGTCTTCCGTAGCTCATTTAGCGCAGACGTATCAATGCTGTAGGTATGCTGTACGTCTGCGTTTTATTGCTCACGCAGTGGGTGCTAAACCTCCCTATTATCACACCAGGCAAACGTGTACATGATAGGTATTCAATAGCTCTGTCTCACTTTTTTCAACTAAAGCTATAGCAAAGCGCTGCATTAGGCGCCCTGCATTACCCATGACCTCAAAAGGCCTATACCTGTGTGCATACCATACAGATCATCTGTAGAAAAAAAAGTTTAAAAACGGTTGTCCTCGGCGTTATATGGGTCTCTAACGTGGGTCATTGAACATGACACCAGGACGCGATACAAGGATAGGTCACTCTAGTGCATTGTACATTTGTATTGACCAGCGACCAAGTTGTTGCGTTCGAGTCACTCATTTTGTCTAAATATCACAGCTGTTTTAGTGCACTTTCATTTCAGTGCCATACTTTGATTATTGTCACAATCACTTAAAATTTGCTATCAAGTCTGCAACAGGTATTTGCACTTGTCATTGCTATTGAATTTCTGAAAGGTTACTGTGTCACTACATTGCCATGTCCAAAACGAGTATTATCACTCTACCCCATGCTAGAGTGCCAACTGTTGCAATTCAACCCACAACACTTCATCCACCCCCATCCCCCCCATCCCCTCCACTCAACCATGACGGTACAGCATAAGCCTACCATGCGGCACGCGCCACACCCCATCCCACCCACACCTGACGCCGACCTACTTCCCAGGTGACTCAAAGATGGCGTGCTCTGTTAGCGTTCCGTTGCTATGACGACGTCAAGCCAATCAATAGGGCCGTGTCCCTCGTGGTTCGGCTAGTGTAATTGATTTGGTTATTTCGAGGGCAGGTTGGGCCAGTCCCGAAGGTGGGAGACTGAGTGCTAGGGAGATGAGGATCGGGTTTTGGGGATAGCATTAGGGAGACATCCCATATAGGATGTTGTGTTGCTCATGTTGATAATAGCAACGCCTGTGTTCATGGTGCACCTAGACTATATAACTGTATTGATCTACTTAGACTCGTTACTGAGCTGTGTAGAAGTGTGTAGCAGAAAAGAAGTATCACTCTGCCTATACTAATAACACTTTCCTATGCAGCACATATGATTGCTGTAATTTACGGTAATAACAAGTAAACGTAATTTAGGTTTTACATGCATATTTGTTGATATTAGTAATTGGTGCTACATCAGCGGACATTACCGGGGTCATTGGGACCTTAGCTTGTAACCTGGCATAATGCACTGCCTTTAATTAGAAGCCAAACACCTGCATTGTCTCTCCCATCAACACCCACTAGACCAGAGCAAACAGTGAAACACTCTGAGAAAACATTGCATTTCCAGCTCATTTACTATGCTAATATCAAGGTATTCCCATGAGTAGCCCTGAGGCCACCCTTAAAAATATGTTCGTTTCCTGTCCAGAGGCCTGGTGTATTTTTTTTATTTTTTTTTTAGAATGGGATTTTTTTTTCTTGATTTCTAAAAAAAAAAAAAAAATTTTTTGTCTATTAGCACAAGAATATAGGTTTCCAATCACTGAATCCTAGAATGCGATGACAAATTCATGCCATCCCCACTTACAGTGTTCATGATGAATAAAAATCTTTTCCTAAAAAAATTGTCCCCTCCCTCCCTCATGGATCTGAAAAAATCCCACCCTCTGGACAGGAAACGAACATATTTTTAAGGGTGGCCTGAAGACTGCTGGGTTCATTATAATTGCAAGATGTAATTATCCAATATAACAATAGGTTAATTTGTTGTTAATCTAGCTAAGCTGGAGGGTTTTATTAAGGTGATCAATACCATACAGGTATATCAAGGGATTTAGGTAAGTCAGGGTCTTTGTCACAAAGATCTGACCAGTTCCTGTGTATTTAAGTTGTGTATATATGGTGTATGGTTTGTTTGACTTGAGGTCTGCATCTTGATAGGTCTGGTCCCCTGACCCTCTTCCCACCTGATCCGACTCAATGTGGTGCTATTAGTGTTCAACATGTAGGATCCACAAAGAACACCTGTACTATTGAACCATACAGCTCTATGCTGAATACCTGTCCAGACAGGCTCATTGAGAACTGGGCCTCGCGTCCTCTCATGTACGCCTTTGTGCACAATGAAAACAAAATCTCATTGAATTGTTTAGTGAGGTGGAGTTCAAGTTGGAAACAAGCCGGCTTCAAGACAATGAAAAGATGTATTATATCACTGCTTCCCTATAAAATACAGAGATAGCGTGCTATCATGTGAAATGCGATATAACATCGTTAGATGAATAACTTCAATATTGTAGCACATATATAAACAATTTATTGGTCTGATAGAAAAGGGTACCAATATACAATGTAAATCCCCCGACTTGGCTTCATTATCTTGTAGGGCCTCCTTTAATGCAGGCCTACATCCACCTCAGCATTTTCCATTAAGACATTAATGGTAGTTGATGGGTGGTATATGCAGACGCTCGGCATGACAGCCCACCCTGGCAATTTCCTGCGTCTGAGAGGGTTCTCGTCTATATGCCTACTTAGACTGAAATGATCGACTACCATGGCTACAGGTCACGTCACGCCAGCGTTTTTAACGTTATGCTAAAATCAGTTTGATATGCTGGGAGTGGTCTGGTCCTGATAGATACCGGGATTAAGAGGGGTTGGATGGAGGGCTTGGATGGAGAGTGGGTGGAGAGTCTATATAAATAATCACTTATACATGTGCAAACATTATTAAAGTGATGGATAGCAATAAGCCGATATTGCATTCTGTAGTGATAAGTGTTGGCTATCAAGCAGATCTTATTTATGGAAAGAACCGGGTGGAGACTGAGAGTAATGTAGATTGCTACATTGTACATATATACAGCCGTTCTACTATCAAAATAATCATACCTCCATGACCTGGGTGGGGGCACTCAATTTTTTTCTGACACAGGTGTGCGGCTGAGCCTCTGACATCCCTTACCCTTGCTTAGAGGGATTTTCTTGAAAAGTGACCCTTGCTTAGAGGGATTTTCGTCAGAAAGTCCCCCTTTTTGCAGAAAATCTGATTCAAAATCACAGGCGTAAGAATTTTTCTCAAAAACTGACCCTTGGTTAGAGGGATTTTGGTAAAAAATTGCCCCTCTTTTGGGTAAATTTTGTCAAAAAGTGACCCGCATGATGACTTTTGTCAAAAACAGACCCTTGCTTAGAGGGATTCGTTGGCCAAAAGGGACCCTTGCTTAGAGGGATTTTGCTCAAAAAGTACCCTTGCCAGCCACACACATGTGTATCTCCAACATATGAAGTGCCCCCCCCCCCGGGATCCATGAGTGTACATATATTTTTTTTTCAAATCAAAATCCGTCCATAATGTTTCAACATATCTCAAGATTATATGTATCACCAACTTCACCCTTTGCATGTTAATAATAAACACTTCAAAACGATAACAACTGTAATAACTAAGTAGATAGTAAGTAAAAGATGTATAATAGCCTTGTGCATGTTATATGAAGACAAACCAGCACTTACCCAGTATTGCCATTTTGCTGCCAGTACCAGAAGGTTATGGTAAAAGCCCCATTAGCACCCAGACTGGGCACTGTCCGTGGGGTAAGATAACAAGACGATCCAGTTCTGAATATAGCAGAGAAATCTCCACTCGGCGCTCCAGGCCGAACGTTGAGATTATCCCTAGTTATACAAGCACCAAAGTTGTCAGCATTCAGAAGTTGTACATGGACTGGTAAAGTGACCCTCCTGGGACATTCCTGCATGCAGAAATCCTGCCGGCACTCTGAGTCAAAGAAGGTTGAGCTCCTACAGTGGGCCGTCACTGAGGGCACCCCGCATGTACTTTGAGATGGGGTCGTTGTAAGGTCCCTGTCCTTGGCTGCGTTGAATAAAGGTGGGAAATTGCGGAGATCCTGACTGGAAACCATCCGAAGTAATAAAAACAATGTGAACACACCAAAGAACGTATGCCTTTTACTAACAGAAAGGCATGGGGAAGACAGTATGGACCTGTGTTTAGGTTCCATCTTGCTTGGCATAGTCTTTTTTTGGGAAGGGATGGAAATGGCCTGCAATGTAAGCCGATGGCTTATTGCCACTTGGTTGTATCAGTGAGAGGGCGTACCGGTATCCGGCCCCATGGCTTAGTGATGACCTCTCTCAGCAGCAGGAAAGTAGGTATAGATCCTGTAAAGGAAAAAAGGGAATAGTAATATGTTACCTATTATTGATGTTTATAGCTGTATGGGTCTGGCAGCGTCTCGCACATCTCTCCCAATACAGCCACCTCTCCACTACACATACTGTTATAAAGCACATGTATATGCTTCATAGACCAGGTATGTTTAGTATCATAGAGCTGAATAGTGCAGTAGTACAAATCTCTATCATACAGGATTAAGAAAAATACTCCCTCTTCTGATTGCTTTTAAGAAAAATCAACTGCACATTTCCTTTATCGTTTTTGAGGGACTGAGGGTGCATTCATTTTTGCGATTGATATCAACAAGTACTATGAAATGCCTACCTAAGCAGACCAATGAGTAGGACATTCAAAAACAGTTTGAACTAGAACAATATGAATACCGGGGGAGGGGGGGGGGGTACCTAACAGCTAAAGCAATGGCTGCAATGTTAGCCAAATATTATCCGGGTTATTGTGCAGACATGTCTAATCATGAGAGTATACATGGTGCATATAACAGACCTATATCTAGGCTCTACCAGGTAGGTCTAGTTGCCCTAATAATGATAGCTTGAACATCTGGACACTCATAAAAATCGATAGGGCATTGCTGTGTGAGGGGAAACTGCCATATTGTGTAATTGGTCGGTCGCCATGTATACAGCCACGCCCACAAGTTGAAAACCCATGTCACAAAATTTGATGAAGCAGAGCTTTGGCCTAGCCATCCCGGGCAAACTAAAAAAAAAATGGGGTAGGCCTAACGATACGGACACGCCCCTTTTTGTGCCCCCCCCCCCCCCCCAACAACTTGGCACAAGGCACGCAGGTGCAAAATTTCTGACATTCTGTCATCAGGTGAGACGCGTTACAATATAAGCGTTATGGGGTCCTTGCACAGAAATCATCGTTTATAAGAATTTTCGGGAGTTAAATAGATCTATCTAGTAGAGGTCCACCAATCGGATCATGTCGATACATTGCATTGCATTGGAAGTAGTCGGGGTCGCCTCGGGGAGAGTGGCTTCTTCCGCCCCCGGGTCCCGGCCCGTGGTCCCCCGCCGCGGTCAGCCAGCCACGGGAAGCCCCTGCCGGGAACAGCACAATGCCTTCTTTCATAAACCGTCATCGGATAAGAAGCGCCAAATTCAACTGAAAATTGTAGGCAGTAAACCACGTTAATATCTTAATGAACCGATACTGGATAGATCTTGCCTATTGTACTCTGCCCCCCAATATTTTAGGTCAAAACATGCCCATAAAAGTACCCAACGGCCAACCCACCCCCATCGCCATCGGCATTGACCATTCTGGGAACGGCATGGCATACTCAGTCGACCGAGACGGACCGGTCTGAACGGCGACCTGTAAACAAATGCCTTCAGCTGCTAGCTGTCAAACTTTTCTGGGTGTTACACACAGGTCAGTTACTATTCTTCTGACTACTCAGATGACAAGTACATTGCAACAGAGATAATTCACAGTTAACACACTTACCTAGAGTAGAGGCAGTTATGCTGCAGTACAACCTCGTTGACTAAACTCCCGTGTTTGGCTGGCCTGGCTGGCGCGCGCTTGTTCGGGTTGGTTTACCCTGCCTCGTTTTGACGCGTTCAATCAACAATTCTACAGCGCTCTCCAGCATGTCGTGGGCCCGGGTTATGGGCAGCGGGCAAAGGAGCCCCGAACCCGGCCCTCTCCTCCATCCTAGATCTTGTGGTGTGTGTGTGTGGGGGGGGGGGGGGGGGCAAAGTAAGATGAAAATGTACCATAAATAAACGATATAATCAAACAAACAAAAATGAATAAAAAATGGGAAAATTAATGAACAAATATAGGCTATTAAATGGATAAATTGGAAATGCAAGCAGCAGAGATATTTAAGAGGCACTTTATTTATATTTGTAGTCTACCATTGTACCCCTACTTTTCACATTAATCAATCCACGGAACACTCTTATTTAACACAAGGTGCGCTTATAAATAAGTACCATAACATTTCTTTTTTTAATCATTTCACACAGAAAATAATCCAAGTTAGTAAATACTAATCTAACTTAGACAAAATCACCCATTAGGCAAAATACCCAACATGTTAGTAACATCTTACTAATGTGTTAGAAGTATTAACTAACCTATTAAGGCAAGCTGACTTGACTTAGCCATGTCTAAGGGGTAGTAGTTTTGTCTGAGTGGTAGCAGTTTTGTCTAAGGGGTAGTAGATCTTTTTCACACCAGGTGGCAGTGTGGTTTGCATGAGGATTTTTATGGTAAGTGCATATCATGGAAAATCCTATGAATGTCAGAATAATGGTGCTTTCAATGACTATCGACATAATAACGCCTCTACAATTCAACCTGGCATGTGATTTAACAGAATACACTTAATAAATATATATTTGTTATTGAAGGAGCAATGAAGAATAATGGAAACACCTTTTCTGTGGAAATTTAATTTACTCATATATCCACATCTTTGACATTATGATGGTCGGGAGGAGTGGCGCAGTCGGTAGCGCGTCCGCTCACAGGCCGTAAGGTCGTGGGTTCGGTTCCCGGCCCGGCCGGGGCATAGTGGTGGTTCCAAATGTCGCCGTAAGGTGTCGTTTGAGTTCCTCCCTGCTCTGGCTAGGCTGTGCTGGAAAGTCTCTCGGCGGTCATGGCAGACAAATGACTTGAAACAGGCCTGTCCATCTCTCACTATGCCTATGTAGTGACGGATGTTAAAGAACCATTGCCTCGGTAAATGTGTAGGGGCGTGATTTCTACCTTAGCTCCCTCTAGTGTACGGGTCCGGGTTTCACGCCACGGGACCTCTCACCCTCGACGTGTCCTTGAGGCACATAGGTGAGGTTTAAATTCAAAGCAAGCATTATGATAAACCCAGAGCAACTAAGTTCACGGGTTGCAAAGAAAATGATGTGAGGTATTGAACTTGCTTCTCAAATGGAGAGGCTCTGTTCTGGATGTTTTATCCTATGTGGACTTTACACTTACCATTTCAAAATTAAGAGAATTGCTATGTTGCTTGAAAGTCTATGTAGTTAGTGGAAAAGTCTAAGGCAAGTTAGGAGAAATCAGGCAAGTCGGGCATTTTGCCTAAGGGTTAGGCATAAACTCCCAAGAAAACTTCGGTGGTTTGGGGACGTGCAAACTCCCAACTTGGGTTAGCAAGTCCAACAAATGTTAGGCGAAAGGCCTAAGATATTCAGAATATTTTTTTGTGTGCACAATGAATAAATATTGATAAAAATTACTCAATGAAAGTCCTCCCACTTGGCAAAAAAAAACACGCTTTTCAACGTTTACCGTACAAACGTTTTTATTAGGAAACCAACAAGGGAGGCTTCCTGGCGAGTATAATTAATTATCTCCCCCAAAAGGTCAACTCACCCTTTCCTGCTCTACACGCCACTTAACAATTTAGCCCTGGAAGGTAATTCATAAGTTAAAAGATTAACAGATAGCCTACCCACTTGGCAAAAAAAAAACGTTTTTAAACGTTTTTTTCAACCAATTTTCGACCAAATAACCAATAGGGAAACCAACAAAAACGTTGTTTGTTTGTGTTTTTTTTAACGTAAAAAAAAACAAACACGTTTTTATGCCAAGTGGGTAGCATGTTTGGTATGTAATGCTTGACATTTACTATTGCTCCCTGTCGGATAACACTAGAACTAAGAGAAGTAAGGTAGGCCTAAACATACACTGCATGATGGCCTATGGTGTTCCATACCTCCACTAAATATAGGGCCTAGTGGAGGCCGGTGCGGAACACCCATTTAGAGAATAGACAACGATCTTCTTCACATCAAGACTGTCTGATGTCCTATAATGCACGAATGCATCTGAGTGCATTATAGGCGGGATTATAGGACAGCAGGCAGGCAAGATGTGAAGAAGGAGTACAAGTGCAGTTCCTGCTGTGACGACTTTAGTAAGCATGCACCATATTTCCCCCGAAGAGAAAGAATAGAGAAAAGGAATAGGCTTTATTTCCCCATAGGTTTAATATTGGACCTCCATATGTCACAGCCCCTGTGGAATAACCTGGTGCTGTATTCCACACCCAGTAAAGGCATGCTAAATTATCATTAAGTATGTAAATACACATCTATATAGGCCTATGTCATTTTAAATCGTTTTATAGCATATCTGACTAAGATAACATAAAAATAAATACAAAGGACCACTCGGATGGAGTATAACCCTCAGTCAGACCCCATCCTCATGGACCTTTGTCTATTTATTCTGACTTTTGTGATCTGTAACTGTGTGTGTTTGAAATGGGCCCTATATGACAAGGATTGTAGCCTCAGATTGAAGACTAGACTAAATGGATGATATATGCCTGCGGATTAATTGATCCTGCTGTGTTAAGCAGTTGGTTAATGACTGACAATTGTATCTTTCTGATGTTTTCCCCATGTGTCCTTGTTGCTATTTAATGATTGTCTAAAACATGATTAAATGCCATAATTGAATGGTTATCGAATAATGTAAATTTGCCATATAATGATGAACCTTTGTACAATAGGGTAATTGGTTTAATCTACCTTTGACAATGAAATAATGGTACAGTTAACTCTCTGTTCAATAGACTACCTGAATTTGAAGTTCATATTCATATTATTTGTGTTAAATTTAACGGTGAGAATGAAAGATGTATTATGCTGCTGGGTGATTGTACTAAGGCGTAAGCGAAGGTCAAGCATATTGCTAATAATGTTGATAAGTACACTCAAAAACTTCTCGTCATTTAGGAAGCATATTCAATGTCTCTCACATTATTTTTATTTGTAATCTTGAGCCAAAGCCCTGGGTTTACCCATTGAGGTATATGGTTTACCCCTTAGAAGCCAATCCCGGGAACCCCTAGACTCGGGCACCAGTCTCGTTAGTGGAGGTCGACATCTGGGCGGGTAACCTAGACTAGGGAACCCCGTGAACCAGTTGCGACTTCGTGGATAGTCCTATATAAATTATGATATTATTAATAAAGAATAGTTTTTCTTTTCTAAATACATATAGTTCCTTGAATCCATTTGGTATATCTTGTCAAGGGCAATGTGAGATTGAATTGTGAAAGCCTCAAATACCTATAGTAATTGAAAAATACCATTTACATTCACATCCATGGAATTATAAATTTGTGGTACACTCTCAGCCCGGATTGTAAATAGGCAGTATACTTTAATCTATAATCTTTAGATTGCTGGGTACCTGGGGCCTGTTTTTCCCTATCTTACGGACAGATAAGGACGTCCGTATGTCACATATGGACCCCCACATGTTGGAAAATCAAATACGGCTAGGGGGGGTACCAGGTCGTATCCTAAAAGTGACATATGGATGTCCGTATGTAACATAAGGACATCCGTATGTGATATACAGACGTCCATATGTGACATATGGAGGTCCGTATGTGTCCGTATGTAGTGTCCATATCTGATATTATTTTGTATCATTTTTAATACATTTTAACATAAGGAAAAACAGGGCCCTGGAGCGTGTTTCTGCACATGTGATTAAATAATATAAGATATGGAGCTAAGATATGGACAGAATATGGACATGATAATAATTATTTTAAAAAAGTGTTTCAGTTGGCCATCCACTTACCCTCCATATCTTTTATATAGATAAAATAACATATGGACTTATAACTCCATATGTGCAGACCTAAATACCAAATAAGACAGAGACCAGTCTACATTCCGGGGAACCCCTAGGGGATTCCCTCAATGACATCATATTTCCAGTAGAGAGGTCAAACATATGGAGTTATAAATTAACATATGGAGTTATGATAATAACATATGGAGTTATAATATTCATATACATTTTTATAGGTCCATATGTTGGAATTCAGGAGCAGATCCAAGGGGGGACCTTGGGGGCATGTGCCCCCCTAGACCCCCTGAAAATGGGCCTCTTAACTATAGGAAATGTGGCATGAGACCCTGGCTGTGCCCCCCTAGACCAAAGTTTCCTTGCTGTGCTCCCCTCTAGACCATCCCTTCTGGATCTGCCCCTGGAATTACATACTGTAGGCTTAAAAAGGCTCATGGCTGAGTAGCTGCTCAATGTTTGATGCTAGAGAGTTTAGCCAAATGGTTAAGGGTCTGGGTTTGGGGGAAGGGGATCTTATATCTCTGTTGCTTTTGGGAGTGGGTCATTTCTCAGCAACAGGGTAGTGGTAGATTGGGGATGGAGCAGGTTGTCGTTTTCTTTTATCAAATCTGATATGTGGCATGCAGCATGATAACAAGGACAAAATGATATATCGTTTTGTCTTTTATGCGAATTTGGAGCTTCCTAGGCCTTATAGATTAAGGAATACAGAAATGTTATAGGGTTTTCCTTTAAAGGAAAAGACCAGCCTATTTTCTTAGAACCTTCTATTTCCTACCCCGTCATGTCACTTTTCTCTCATGTCAATAATAGTTACCTCACAGGTCAAATTTGAGAAATGGCCATGTCACATGTCAAATTTATGAAACGGCCATGTCACATGTCAAATTTAAGAAATGGCCATGTCACCATGTCAAATCTAGTGTTCCACACCCATAAAAGCTGTCAGTGGTTTGGATCACCCCCTCACACATATGGAGCTATTTTTAGATTCACATAATTTTAGAAGTCCATATGTTGCAAAGTAGCTCCATATGTTGCAAATTAGGTCCACATGTAGGATACCACCTACCCCTTACCCCCTCCACATTTGAGCTATATTTTAGTTCCATATATGGAAGGGATATGGAGAAAAATAAGTCCATTTGTTGAACAGAAACAGGTTAAAGTCTATATGGGAATGTGGAGCTCCATATTTGAATGTGGAGCTCCATATGTTGTTAAAGAAGATATGGAATGATGAACAGAAACAGTTTCTCAATATATGGACCTAAAAATGACATATGGAGCTCCATATATATGTGGAGAAACACGCTCCAGTGGTGCAGGGCAATCTACTGTAGAGTCATTAGATTTGTATTAACAGCAACTCCCCCTGTAGACTCGAATTATAGCCAATCCACTGTAAAACTGGGTCGCTGGGATCACAGTGTACACAACCACCACAACAGTCTCAGACCCAACTCTATCAAATAGTGGAGTCTGAGCAGAAGTCTATTTGTGGCTTGTGACAACCCCTGCTGCCCCCTAGTGGTAGTTCCTGATAGTTCCTGTGACAGATAATGGTCACATGGAACTAAATCCATTTCCTCTGTTTCTATATAGCATAACACACAAAAACAGCCGCCTAAAATGTTCGTTGGTAAAAATTTCAACCATAGCACGGTTAACTCATCCCTCATACACAATCTGACAGAATGTTGGATAGGCTTAACCCTGAAAATCTTAAATAAGGGAATGATATGTGCAGTGAGTGCCATTCTACCCTATTTTGGGCCTAAAAATCTCCATTGGCCAGATTAACTTTTGCATGCCTCATAAAATCCCCAAGGCCTGGCATAATATAAAAGCACACCTACTATTCCATTTATTAACTATTTGGGAATTTCATAATTTTACCAATATTTCTTCTGTCTAATTCTAAACCAATCAGCAGTCAGAAGACCCTTCAGTGCTGTCCTGAATACCATATGACTCACGAGAGGGCAGCATTTACGTCCACGTAACCTAATGGGTAGATCAGGGGCTTTTTATTTGCTGCATTGTATTACCTTTTTCTCAAGGCTGATATCCTATTTAGTGGGTGTTGTGTTCTGTTGTTTTTACCTGGTTTGTTTACCTGAGGCCAAACCACATGTAGAGATGTCCACAACTATACAACATGCCATAGAGAAGAGCAGAGAGGCTGCTGGGGTTGCGTACAAAAACTAGCAGGAAGGGGGTACTTTTTGTACCCCTGTTACGGACCCGCCCGGACCCGTTATAATGGGTCCTTTAAGGTCCAAATTAGGCTCAAAGTGGTACGTTTTGAAAGAGCTTTCCAATGCTGAAAGAACTTTTGAAATATTCCAACTAGAACCAGAGTTAGGGAGTATTCATGATTTATGGCAGGGGTGGGGGTGAGCAAATTGACGGGGGGGGTATTTATTTTCAGGGTATTCTTTGAGGGGGCCATTTGTTTTTTACCTATTCTTAGAGGGGGGGCCATTTATTTTTAGGGTATTTATCCAAAATGTCGCGAATTTCGACACCATGAAATGTCTTTTAATGTATCAGAGACTCCTTTAGAAAGACTAAAGGTAATGAAATTCATCCAGTTCAGTGAAATCTAATTGGAAAATTAAGTACTGTTCTACAATATGATATCCTTGCACACCCTGACTTGAGGAGGAATCTTTGTGGGCCTGACTGAAGGAGCTATCCTCATGTATAATCTGCATCTTATGCATGAGTTTTTACAGTAGTAGGTCTACTATTCTACACAAAAATACCTTGTCTATAAGGTGTATCTGAGTTGAGACCAATCCTATCACCTATCCCTTGGAGTCTATTAACCTATTAAGGGCAGAAGGCGCATGAGCTATCTGGCCATGGGGACAGCCTTTAAATATCCTAGGAGTAAGGGAGTGGTCATTATTTATGAACAGCAGGCCGGTGGTGGGTTTTTATGTTCCCCCCTCGACGACATTGAAAATGTTTTGTGCCCCCCCAAACAGGAGGCGCGGAGAATTTTCGCACCATTCTTTGAGCTATAGTAGCGCGGGGGCATTTTTGCTCAAAAGAGGGTAATTTTTTTCAGCCCCCCCCCTCAAGAGGGGTCTGAAATTTTTACGCCCCCCCCTCAAACCCACCATCCCCGCTGTTGATAAGTAATGACCACTCCCTAAGGGCCTACCTTCTATTAAATGCACCTGCACTAATAAGTGCACCCCTTGCCTTTTGGGCTGTAAGCACACACCCCTTGTGTCAAATCATGCTAATGTAAAAGTAAAGTTTTTTTTAGAGCAAATGGTCCCTTGGAATTTGTATCACACGGCCATCATTTTTACTTGAATTTTTAGGCTGGGAAAGGGGTACATTTTTCAGTAAAAAATCAAAATATAGTCGGAAAAGGGGTATACTTCATGCAACTATTCCGTTCAAGGGGTGCCCAAATTCAGAGTTTGTCTTCTGTCATCCTGACAGCAGGAAAAGGGGTGGATTTCCAAGCTAATTCCCGTCAAAAGGGGTACATATTAGTCAAATTTCCCCCCGCATAAAGGGGTACCAAGTCAAGGGTCATGAACGCACATGGTTACTATAGGACAAATAGGGAGTGGCCCCCCCGGAATGTGGATGTGGTATGCAGACATGCCAACATTTCAGGGGTAAAAACCGGGAGACCTTCTGAAGCCCTGACGATCATCCACACATACAGCAAATAACTTGTATTTAGGCTGCATATCCAAGAAAATTTTGAAACTCTGCATCATGAAATGAAGCATTCAGCCAGAAATTCTGGCACATTTTCTAGGTTTAGAATGTTGAGTCTTTCAAATCCGGGAGATTTTATAATAAGGAAGTAGATATACTTATGAAAAACCGGGAGATTAGTGAAAAACCGGGAGAAATAGGGAGAGAAAACCAAGCCGGGAGAAACTTTAAAAAATTGTCAAAATCCGGGAGTCTCCCGGCCAAACCGGGAGTGTTGGCATGTATGGTGGTATGCCTCAGTGTAGAAGCAGAGCATCAGTACCACAGAGACGCGTATTGAGGCACAGAGGGCCAGTGTGTTTGCACCAGGATCCTGGGATATTGGTTCATCCACTAGACTACAGGGGGAGCCAAAAGTAACCATCCACAAGTAGACTCTTCTCCAGGCCCACATGTTCACATAGTGGGGCTGGGCTCGAGGCTGCCACCACAAAAGCTAAGAACAATAACCACCAGAACAAGGCTGCCACCTATTGTGAAAAAACAACACCAAAGTAAAATAGTCCTACTAGAAAATAGGCTGGAAACCTACCCCTGAATTCCGCTCCCGCTACTCTCCCACTACATATAGTAGTTATACAGACCGCAGATGCCCAGCGTAACTAGAAAAGTATATGTTATCTTGTTGATTGAAACACGGACGTTTTACATCTTTATATGTGTGCTTTCATTTGTACACTTATATAAATCTATTACCTTGGAACCAAAAAATGACAAATGAAATGGAAAAGTCCGCCTCTTCTTTCAAACCCAAACCCCTCGAGATAATAAAACCTGCAACCTCCTCATCTCTCATCTGTAAATATTCCATAATAATGTACACAGCCTGTTAATAGCCTGCCATTTCTTTGCAGGTTATAGCTCCACGCTGTACATCCTAAGTATTGGCCCAATCAACTACAAAAAATCAACGCAATGTACGCAGTATGGATAATGTTGGATCGAGAAGATCATTTTGTATCTCAGTGAAGACCAATTTAAAAAAAAGGGTCCTTGGTTGAAACAAGTCAGTTTGCCTGAAACTTCCAGCGTATACTGGTCAAGATTGTGCTTTTGGAGTGGAACTGGTTATTGTGTTATCAAAATAACAGTAAGCCATTTAATCCAACTAAGCTAAGTTGGATGGATTTACTTTGATTATTTTCGTGATAAAGTCAGCTAGCGGAATGAATTATAATCCAATGGGAGAATTGGTATCTGATTTATGTAAACCTATCCATTCATTCACCTACAATTGTTATTCATTTACCTTCAAACTATCTATATCTACACGCATGTAAACACCTGTCAATGGACACTTTGGATATTGCACTTTGGTCGTCTGGATTAAAGGTCAAGAACGTAGCCCACTTGACCGAAAAGCTCTTTAACGTTAATAAATACTACTTTTGTGTTTACAAGTTTTCGGGGAGAAAGTTTGCAAACAGTTTTCCTCCACACAAAAAAAAAGTTGTTTTTTTTTCTTCTCATTCCACGAAGTGTTTTATTTTTATGTTATTATGATGTGGAAATGCAGAACAAGCGGAAGTTGTTTTTTCAGAAACGTTTGCGAAGAGCTTTCCTTCTGTACGTTTTAGACTATTAAATAACAACGTCCTTTTCAAACCTTTTGGACCTAACCCTATCCAAAGGGAACGTTCAACAATAACGTCAATGCTCAAGGGTGGGGGTTGGGGGTCTTTGGGTTCCGGTGAAAAGGCTATATATGTTCCATACGAAAACAGTGACAATATGTTGGGTTGGGGGTGGGTGAGTCCTGACAAATGCAAAACAACAACAACAAATACAGTGACGTAATTGTTGAACATTCCCAAATGTTACAAATACGTCTTTGTACAAGTTTGAGGGGTACATGTCTGAATTTTCAGCCATGCATGAACCAGCTAGTGCATGAACTGACAGTTGTCCCCTCTGTGGATCTGTTTATCCAGATAACGGGGAAATGATCTGCATTGGTATCAAGAGGTCAGGGGATGCGTGGACACTTCACATGCCTTATCTGATAGAGCAACGGTCAATGGTCATCATGTAGAGGGATTGTAACCAATGTGTACCCTAATTTTCTAACATACGTTTCAGGTCTACCAGATTGTATGTATAGCAATTGGCTAACAGCAGGGGTAGGAGGTTTTTCATTTACCTAACTCTCCACTTTCACCATGGAGGAACCTACATCTAAGGGAGAAATATTCAGCTTATTTGGCATTGACTTCGCACCTTTGGGGACACCACTGAGGCGTCGCCTACAAACGCTGAGCGTCCTTTTCTATGTGAACTGTTTCATTCTCTATCCCTTCGTCTTATCCATTGCTGCCATAGTGCTTCTCTTCACTAGCTACTGGTGGATTGTAGCCGGTTATTTGATCTGGTTCTACTATGACGTCTATTATCTTAAGACAGCCAGCCGTGGTGGACGCCGATCAGAATGGGCCAGAAGAGGCCTTCATATGAAATATTTTAGGGAGTATTTCCCTATGAATTTAGAGAAAACTGCAGATTTTAGTCCAGACAAGAATTATGTCATTGGATTGCATCCCCATGGTGTGATAAGCTGTAGTTTATTTGGGAACTTTGGAACAGACGATGGCGGTTTCAGTGAGAAATACCCTGGCATCACCCCAACTATTTTAACTTTGAGTGTAAACTTCAAGTGGCCAATTCTCAGAGGATATATATTATGGATGGGTAGGTTGTGTGTTCGTAAATGTGATTGCTATCGACACAGACATACGCAGGTCTATGCTACCGATTTACAATGTACAGTGTCCCAATAATTATCATGAATGCCTGCGATTTCTAGCGATCCACAATTAGCAATCGATCATCTCTTTAATATGAGTATATCCACTTGGCAAAAAACATTTTTAATGTTAAAATAGTGTTTTTATTTGGTTCCTAAGTTTGCCAAACTTTTTTTTTTAAATGTAAAAACGTTTTTATTTAAGTTAAAAAATCGTTTTCAACATAAAAGAAACGTAAATAAAAAACTTTTTACTTGGTTGAAAATTGGTTGAAAAAGCTAACGTTTTCATTTTGATGAAATTGAAAAAAAAAACTTTCTTTTTTATCGAACCTAATAAAAATGTTTGCAAACTTTAAAAAAAAACGTTTTTTGCCAAGTGGGTAGTATATATACTGCTGATAGCCTTTTCATGCCGGGATAAGGTCCCTGTTTTCTCCTATGATAATTCTCACCAACGAATTATTGAATCTATACTGCGCCATATACATGTACAACCTGAGCGAACGTGATTATAGCTTTTCATTATGTTCTCTCAGGTGCATGTGACGTGAGCAAGGACAGCATTGAGTATTTGATGACGAAGAAGGGAACAGGGAACGCGGCTGTGGTTGTGGTTGGAGGTGCTCAGGAGGCTCTCCATGCCAGGCCCGGAGATTACACACTCATATTGAAATATAGGAAAGGTTTTGTCAAGATGGCTCTACGCACAGGGTTAGTTCAATGCAATAATTCATCGTACTGTCTTTACATGTCTCTTTCCCTTCCCTATATCCCTCTACCCACACGCATGTATACTTGCCTGTATCTGAATTTCCATCACCCCTCTTTATATTTCATGTCTCGAATGTAGTTGAACCATTACCTGGTATCTTAGGTGGAGTTTCTGGGGGTGGGGGAGGGTAATGAAAAAATACTATGTATTATACATGTATACCTGCATGTTGTACTTTTTTCTTCTTTTCTTTACAACGTTTTAACTTCGTGTGTTCCCTCTTGCAGTGCAAGCCTAGTTCCTGCCTTCAGTTTCGGTGAAAATAATCTGTATGAACAAGCCGACAATCCTGAAGGGTCAATGGTTCGAATATTCCAAGAGACATTCAAGAGACTGTTCAGCTTTTCACTCCCCTTCTTCTACGGGAGAGGGGTCTTTAATTACTCATTTGGATTGATGCCTCACAGGAGACCAATCAACACTGTTGGTAAGTGCAATTGTATGGCTCTCTATATATGTTGCTTAGAGTTGGGGGTCCTTTTATTTATTTATTTTAATGTCTTTTAATTATAGCCAGTTATTATTCTATGAGATGTTCAATAATGTTTAGTAAATATATTATGCATGGAGACAGCAATATAGGAGTATGTACAACCTTTTGATACCAACGCTCCTAGGTATATAGGTATAGATGTATGCACAGGCCCATTACTGAAACTGTTCACATTCTAATTGGATTCAATTAACCTTGTGCTTCACTTGTGTGTTTTGATATGAATCCTGTATAATGTGAGTGTCGTTTTATCTACAGTCGGTCGCCCTATTGACACTGAGAAAGTGGAGAATCCCAGCAACGAGTTGATAGAGCAGTATCATGAGAGATACATGAAAGAGCTCAGTGACTTGTTTGAGGAACATAAAACCAAGTATGGTGTACCAGAAGACGCTAAGTTGGAGTTCATCTAAAGACAGTTCTACCCATTAGACATGTACACTGTTAAAAATTTTCCGTAGAAAAAACGAAGAATCATTGGCAACAATGGCTGCCAATCTTTCACCGCTTTTTTAACGGTCACCGTTTTTTCAATGTCACCGTAATTTTTACGGAATTTCACCGTTATTTCTAAATAATGATTAAAGGTAATTAATTGCACATTGTTTTGGTTTCAATGCCATGCACCATTAACTTTTCATAGCAATATTAAGCCTCTGGCTTGACATTTTAGAAATTCCACTGTAAATTCACGATGGACTAGGTTATCTTTATACATGGTTTGGTTGCATGTACAGTTCATCTGGACATCCTAGTGTAGGGACATTCTAATCATTATAATTATAAATTAGTCCTTGAGAGGCACATCATGCCCTTCATAACTTTGGAGGAATAATCTAAGTACATAGATTACTTCAGAATTGTGTTGAATTAAAAACTGCAGTGATATGCCTATGTATTTTGTTCTATTACCACATAATGGGTGTTTATGACATTCCTGCTACTCCCCTTTGCCACACAAAGTTGGATTATTTTTTGAATATCTGAAATCTATGAAACTACAATGTAGACTTGCATTTTGATAACATGGTACATAAACCAAATTGGATATGCTTTGAATTTTGTGACAATTTGAGCTGTTTAGGGTGTAGGGCATTGAAGAAAGTCTCAAAGTGAGCCCCGAGGCCACCTAGTGGGAAGATATGAAACTTCTGAAAGGACAAAGATTCACCGTAAATAAAATAGCGGTACTTTTCCGTAGTGTTTTACACAGATTCACTGTAACATCACCTAATCTAAGGGTGTTTCATTGTAATAAAAATAACGGTGAAAACCTGTAAAATTTAACAATGATTCTCTGTAAAATCTACGGAAATTTTTAACAGTGTACCATGAACTGTCGAATGAACTGCCAAAATGGAAAGGTTCTGAAGAGATATGTCTAAAAGTTGGTCAATTGATCAAACGCTGGCCATTTCGTTTTGCTATAGTATATACATTGTAATTTTGACACTACAGACTCAAAATAAACGGTATGGTTGTCACTTAATCAAACTTAGGGTGCACCCGGGATACACAACTGCGTAATTTCCAACTTCTTGTGACGAAGGACAGGCAAAGCAATGTCTAGGGTAGATTAACCTAAAGGCGGCCACCTACATTGAGACGTCTTTCCCCAGAAAATAGCCATAACATTGGGTTTGCTAGTGAATCAACATTACCAAATGATAGATTCAATGCTCATCAACAATTTCATAATGTTGATGCAGGAGTAGGCAAATATGTTGGGTTGACGTCTCTAGGTATGTGGCCGTCTTAAGGTTAATCTACCCTAGATGTGAAATTTTAACCCCCCCCCCCACCACCGCCACCAGACACCTTTATATCATTTGTTTACTTACACATTGTATAACTATGAGGTTGTATTGGTCGAAAATATATGCAATTCAAACAAGATGTTGTATCGTATGTTATTACATGATTTCTGTGATTTTGGGTGCTTTTTCTGGATATTCCCGTTCTGATACCTGTTCTGATACCTGTCGATATTCCATGAAGTGTCCTGATATCCATGGATATCAGGCACACCTTACAAATGTGGGAGAACACTTGCATCCCCAACCAGGAATTGAACCCGGATCGCCATATTTAAAAGCTAGAGTCTTATCTCTAGACCAAGCTGGCAATGGTACAGAGAAGGTTAATAGTTGAAGCCAATCGGCCCGGCTTGATGAATTGTCATGAAAAGCATAGGATTCTGAAGAATTTATACCATAACAGCTCACATGGTTAAAATCCATAGAAGTAGAAATCCCATAGATGATATTAGTGTCCATATCTAAAGTCTCCATTGCTTAATTTCAACGTAAAATCAAATTTCCCTGCAGTAAATGCAGCCCAGCTAGCGATAGCCATGTGAGTTGCCTTGTTGGCGTTGATGTGCAGGGAGGGGTTGTTATTTTTATTGTGCGTTCAAACATGGCAAGTTGACCTCATTGTCTCCCTTCACCTTGCACACAGAATTATATATACATTTGTTAAGAAATCTATTTTAATATGTTATTCTTTCAGTATTAAACCTTTACAGAGCTTAGTTATGTCCTGTTCACTTAGAATAGATATATACAGTGAACCCGGTGAAAGACCCCAAATCTATTTTGAAAACAATGCATGCTTCCTGTCCAAACCAGAACAAGGTTGACCTAAAAAGACGCAGTGCAATGGCAAAGGAGATGAGCATGCCGGGCTCTATTTACTGTTGGAAAATTGGCATTTACGTTGAAATCAAGCAATGGAGACATTACATATGGACAATATCATTATCTATTGGATATATATTTACAATGGAACTAGATTATTTGAGCTGTCACCATCCCAAATCTTCAGAATCCTATGCGATTCATGACCATTCATCGAACCGGGCTGGGCTACAACAAAGGCGACTGTGGCGCTTGCTTCTCCTCCCTCCCGTAGAATGATTTTAGGCTTGGATATCAGGTGAATTAAACATTTTTAGGGGCTGTCGTGTAATAAAATAAGTAGTGAATGGATAATTCATGACTCCTGTGTGATATCCATTCATTACTTGTTCACTACTATATTGTACAATATCATATAGGGCAGAAGTGGGATGCATTATCAAGCAATCAGATAATTCCGTCCATTTACTGCAGATTTTTTCTTGAGTAGCCTAACTGGTCACCAACATGCTGGCTGTTATCAGTGCTTATCTGGCGGCCCCACTGGGTGTCGATTCTAAAGCCTAATAGGCTGCGTGACATGATCATTGTTATTTTGTGTGTGTGTGTGTGTGTTTTTTTGTGTTTTTTTTTTTTTTACTTTTTGCTAAGTATCACTGGTATTAAACATGAAGTATTTGTATTCTGGTATTCTCCAGGCACAGTATTAGATCTCTTGCTCATGCTAATTTTCTTTTGCTTCCCTCTTTCTGTGTTCCTATGTTGATGTCATTGTGCTAACAGCAATATATATATATATATACATATATATGTGGATTTTTCTGGCACTGATCGAGCCAAACCTGAGTGTACTGGAGTTTCTATGAGCTGCAGGAATTATACTTCAGGATGTAAAATATCACACTATGACATTATACTAAACTCCTTCCACATTTTCAATCTCCCTTCATCCCTCACCCCCCCCCCCTTCCCCAAGGCCACTGAGTGGTTTCAGCAATACTATAATGCGAGTGCCTGGAGTCTTGAACTTCTCTGATTTTTTTCTAATTTATCATGTGTGAACATGATTGTTAGAACTGAAACTATTTTCTCTGCTTTATGGTCCACTGAAGATAATGTTATTACTCGCCGCCATACCAATTGTCAACATAGGAGGCTGAAATGTGGGCCCAGATGGCAGAATGGCCAGACTGAATTCTGGTATTTAACTTTAGACCAAATAAAACCTTTAAAAAAATATGAAGTGGTATGTATACTGTTTAGGAAATAATATGTGGGTTAGTATATTTGGGTTAGTTTTATTCTATTAGACCCCCAGGTATGTCCTCTAGACCGACCTTTGTTTAAATTGGATAGGGCGATAAAAAAAGTGTTTAATTGTCAAACGTAGGGCCTCATACACTTATTGCTGGTGTATATTGATTACCTTACTTGGGATATCAGCAGCAGTGATATCACACGGGCCAGCGCAGCCCCCACTGATTCCTTCAGAAGGGTTAAAGGAAGTGTATAGGCCTACTTAAAAAGGTATAAACACCCTTTTCAGAAAAGAGCTAGAACCTCTATAACAAAATGCATTACAAACTCTGAAATTATTAAACATTTGCAATACATAGGCCCACTTGAATCACTATTTCCTAATATGAACGTGAGAAAAAGAAAATAGCGAGTTTTCTAGCACATTGCCTATTTAATTCGACTCTTTTAAGCTACCAGGATTCTGCTCCCCAGAAGTCAGGGGCACGAGTAGCTCAGTCAAGAAGAGTACAGTAGATGTTCTACGGTCCTTGGCTCAGTGCAGAGGCGCGAAGATTGTGGTTCATATTTTACGCGCCAGGTGGCAGCTCGGCTCTATGATAAATGGAACGCCGTCTTCTGGCAGGTGCCCGTACCCGACAAATGTAACCTCGCACTCCGTAGAACGCGTTTTTGTGATTGGACAGCCGTTGTACAACGGAGGTTCCACGGCACATATGTAGCATATCGGGAAGCAGACAGGGTGCTATCCATCACAGCCTTTAGGACTCTTGCGTCTAGAACTTTAAGTAAAGCTACATGGTCTGACCTTTCTAGGGCAGAGGTCAAAGGTCAGAGTTGACCACGGATCGATCCGCCATCTTCCGTACAAAACAAGCGCAGACCTCGGAGAGAGCAAACTGCTCGAAGCCGAAGGCGGCACCCGTTCGGATTTTACTTTGTGAGCATGGCACTCAACCTAAGGTAAATCAGTTTAGATTGCGATGCCTACTTAGACTTCAATGCTTGGTTTAGTGTTTTCTAGAATATTGATGAGGTATACAGTCCCTCTGCTCCTCTAGCAGTGCTGACGATCAGTGTTTTGGTCCACTGACTGGGTCGGTTGATGTCAGACCCTCTTGTTTTGTTGTCGCTCGTTCTGCAAGGGAAGCAGTTGTGGAGTTGTCACTCTCTGGCAGGCTTTGTCGGGATTTGTAGTGACACTTGCGTGAAACAGTTCCTATTAGGGTAAAGCCGGCAAACCTGTTTTGAAGATCTGCTTGAGATACCACTTGTCAAGGACCAGTGTAGCCTATAGGCTAGGTAAATATCTAAAATACCGTATCTTACTTAGGGAGTGATAATTTTTTAACAACAGGGGGGTTGGTGAAATTCCGCGCACGCGGTGAAAATTTTTACGGCCCCCCCTCTGAGGGGTCTGAAATTTTTCTGTCCCCCCCCCTTTCATTCTATAATCGTGCACGGGCTTTTTCGCTCAAAAGGGGCAAACATTTTTTGTCCCCCCCCCTTAGAAGTTAGAGGGCTCTGAAATTTTTTTTGTCCCCCCAACCCACCAACCCCCCCTGACCACTCCCTAAATAATATGAATCGCACCGGTAGAATCTTCTGTGTAGACTATATAGTCAGTAGTATGTGGCCAGTAGGCAGACTCCTTTGACTTAACTTTTAAGTCCCCTGTAAACCTAGGCTATTACCTATAACCCAAACATCCTAGCCTGGTCTCTAATTCTAACGTATATGGCCTATTTTATGATTTACCCACTCAATCACTAACTCAGTCCTTAAATCAAGGCTTGAAAAAAAAGCAATTGCCTTTTAGAACCGCTATGGCACACACCTGAACTCTAATTTGCATACCATTTTTAATTGTAGTACAGGCTGTATGCTGTCCCTCGCGGATAATGCACATCCCGACTCGGACCACCTGTACTGGGGCTTATAATTTAAATTGCTGATTTAGTATGGAACTAGTTCAGTTCCTTAACTCTCATCTCCGTTCCTCCATGAGACTTCAGCAAATCTGTAGTTTAAAAGTTGAGGAAACTCTTTATCTCAGTCAGCGCCTTGATAGGCTGACTTTCGTCACCAGTCAGCCTATCAAAGCGCCAGTAGCCAGTCTGGAGTTGACTACATTCAAAATCAGGAAGGGTTTGGAAAAAAATGCTCTAAAATATTTTAGTTATCTGAGTACCAAATTGAGTGGTTTAGAAAGCAGACAAGTTGCCCTTTATGAGGCAGTTGAAAAAATCACAAAAATTCCAGGTATTAGTGGTTATAAAAGTACTCACAAGCCCATGTGAGCACCTGTGTCCCCCAGTTTTAAACTACAGCTTTCTCTGCCTCTCTACGGGAGTAAGAGAGGCAGAGTTCCCGAGCGTATTACGGTACCAGTTCTCTAGTATGCACAAAACTTACATGTATAAGCCACACCCTGAGTTCATGCTGATCCTATAAGCAGAAACAGAGTCGATGAGCCATGGCGTATATGCAGACTTTGGAGAACATCCTGGGTTTTGAATCATGTCATTTATTAACTGAGCATATAAATAAATCCTCGGTCATAAAGCGACACAATTAAGGCTATGTCCATATAGGCCTATAGCACTCTAGCACATGAAGGCCAAAGGAAGGCCCTTGGTGTTATCAGCATTATCTCCCAACTGCACATAACTCGCTTCCAACCCCAGGGGACTACTACTAGAATTCCTAGTAGATCTCTTGATCGTTCAACTGAGTAAGCACTGCAAGGCTGGGGATGGGCGTCTGTGTGATCGAAGGCCGGTCAGGCCAGTGGGTCATGGATCCCCAGAGAGTGGCTCGATGGACACTGAGCATCTGTTGCCGCATCTGTTGATGCCCCACCAGGCACAGACAGGGACCTGTCGATGGTGGCCAGGCAGTCAGGGTGGCTTTTTCTGGGTCCTGATAGTAGTCTACACTGAACAGGAGGACTCCCTGCCAAGATGCAGCCTTATCATGTAATGGTGGGTCATATGTGGCGTCAGTTAGTATAACTCATTAATAGTAGAAACAGGGTAGTGCACTAGAAAATTGGCCTCCCCATATGAATTAGGTCTGCTTAACGAAGAGGTTAAGACCTTGTGTTCTCTTCGTTTAGCAATTCTAAAGAAATTAGAAAATAATGTGGAAAGTTATGCAGCATGCATTAAAGAGGAATAGCTCGGGATGATGCATTTTCTTTTCTTACAGCGTTTATCTAAAAGAGATGTCTTTATGATTTTGTATCCTAAGTCTTGGAATCGTGAAAATCCATTTGGTAATCAGAGCAGGTAGGATATAACTTGTAAGACTTGTTGACCTGTGACTGATCCTTTTAGAACTTGGCAAATATGTAACCTTCCCTCACCTTCATGACTTCGTTCTCAAATCACATTATTTCTCCTTGCCTGGGCACTGTCAGGCGATATGAATACCGAGTGTGATTACACTTTTCCGGTGCGAGATCCTTAAGATCAAAATGAAAACATTGAAATGAAGAATAGAAACCTGCCAACTCCTACAACCCACACCTCATCCAACCCTCACCTGACTCAACCCCCACAACCTCTACCATATACACCCACATGCCATACCCCACTCTACAACCATAACTTGCCCCTTGTGATAACCATTAGCAGGTCTGGTAGAAATGTGGTTCGTGTTTAAACCTACTTCCTCCATCCGACGTTCCACCACTCTCCAGTAAAGGTCAAGCCATTATTTGAACACACACCTCTGTCTCTCAACTCACCATTTGCAGACGGCAGCCACAAAGTGACAAACAGACATTCAGAGAATGCCATCTCGCTTTATGGCCACCCTTCTCCTCTAACAATATGGAGGATGGCTCAGAGTAATTATGTGAACATGCAGTCTACAAATAGTCCACCTGTGCTAGCTGTGTTTCTGACCTCGGCCCTGCATGCATACATCCCCGGCTACATGTACAAGGCCTCTAGGTCAGGATGGAACTCCCTTCAAGTTGTTCCTCTTCATGTCTGTAGTAAAATGTGTTAGAAACACACTGTCAGATGCAGGCAGCGAGTCTATCATTTACCTTCTAGGTCCAGGTATTTCTATGTCTATGAATTGGTAGTTCACGAAAGGACAGCCTACGTGTTGGGTAGTAAAATTAAATCCTAGACAAGATAAACACTTATTGACAGACTTTACAGACAACTGCCTATAATTGGTGTGAAATGATAGGTAACACTTATCGTGTCCTAAAATGACTTGATATGGAACTGTTTATAAAACAATACCTTGTATAACAAATGAGTAATACTTTAGGCCTGAACTCCGAGTCGTTCCTATTACGTTATTCATGTATATAATCCAAATGACATTTATACGGCTTTTACATGGAACCATCGAACCTGTATTATATTTCATCATTTTACCATGTTCCATGTCTGAATACTGTACCCAAACCAGGGAAGCATGTCTAGGTACTCCCCTCAAGCACTCTAGTATAAGGCTCTGTAAACTACAGATTGTGTGCAAGTATCTACACAAGGTTTATGTAGTAAGCAGGTCATGGGTTTTGGGTTCTTCATCACGGTATAGAGGAGTGAGGACATGCAGGGTCTTTATGTATAGAAGACTACCCCGCTCCAACTCCCCCATATCCACGTTTACCTTAAGGCACTGAGGACGCCAATATATTGCACGACACTCTGAAACAGTCACAATTGTCATGCACACAAAAGCAAGGACCCATACTGTAGTCTTGCTACAGTGCCCAACCCATTTCCCATTCATCAGCCATTCACTCTCATTGGAATTAATCCTATGAAATCTTGTTTTAGTCATTAGCTTTTCATAAAAATCAAAATACTCGTTAAAAAAAGTTTATTCTGATGGTAAGCCCGAGTATCGATTATCAGTGATTGGTAGAAATTCCTTATTTGGGGTATTCATATTTTTACTTCATAATTTTAATTATAATTTACCCGGACAAGTCTAGACTGTGTTCATGATAGCGTGCCACTTTATCCAGGACATGAGAAGAACAAACCTCCTGTCTCTACCCCTGTCTACCCGCACGTTATACCGTGCTATGTCAACCCTTCTCTCTGTATAGCAATATGAAACTCCCATGTTGAGCAGCTGCATGCAGGTTTTGTTCGTTGTGGGTAGTATGGTTATTTTCAGGTTCATTGTGACCTCTAATCACAAGGATGCTGGGTCTGAAAGGATAGGCCTAATGCCAGCAATTATGCACACGCAACCATGAACAAACTATGGGCATATACCTGTGTATAATGTAGAGAGGGGCATGTAAGGATGAACATATGCATTTGGACTTAGAACTTTATTATAACATATGCAGGCCGATATACAAAGTATAGATGAATTATGGAAGAAGTATTGTATGTTGATGAATTTACAAATTATAGATGTTAAGATGTCAGCTAGAAAAAAAATACAAATTGTTTGCTGAAGTCTTACCATTCTAACAGTTCCAGAGGAATGGCATAAACCCAACACACTTTCTTCAAAAGGCAAAAATATAAAAGACAAGAGTAGAAACTACCAGGATATATATCATACCCTGCCATGGACAATGCAACGTCACATTTGTAGCAATTTGTAAACATGTAAACTCTTAGCAGTGCTCTTTGAAAAAGATTCCTCTGTGAGTTCCAGAGATACTGGGCCTGTGAAAGAAAGAGCATACCATGTGTTTGCCATTTTTTTATGCCATGGGTGTCAGGAGAGGTCAAGGAGTGTTTGTTTGAGTATGACATAAGAGACAAGCAGACTCCACTGACGTATGGCGGGTATGCACTGTCAGCTCATATCTCTCCCCAAACCTGGTTATAGAGCTGAACATGTTTACAGTCACACCCTCAATGATAAAACCTAATCTTATTGGCCCAGGTCCTCCTGGGTCATTGGCGGCACCTTTTCAGTCAAAAACTGACGATCATGAATTGGAACTTTAGATGGGAATTGCTCATCAAAATTGGGGGATAATTAAACAAAAAACCATGGAAACATGTTCTTTAGGATCTAGTCTTTCATTGTACATGCACAATTCCAAAAAAAGAAATTTTTTTTACCTATGAAAAATGCTGAAGCAAAAACCTGACATGTTTGACCTACTTTCTCATGAAAACGAAGCTCCATACGATTGCATTGGGCGGTCAATTTCGGCGGTCGACAGGGGGTCAAAATAACACATTGACTCCTATGGGAATTGGGCAATTCAGCAGGTGTGGTGGAATTCTCTGTATAGGACGGGTTAGGACCATTTATATACGAGTGTGTAAATCGGACCACCATATTTTTGTTATGTTGACCGCCGCACTTCTGGTATGGAGACTTGACACATGCGCGGAGAGGGACCGGTTGTCAGATTTTATTTTTCGTTTAACAGTAAATTGAGGTGTATTCAATTCAATTCGATTAATATTACCAAAGATGCATGGATTATATTCAAAAAGCCATTAATTTCAAGTTAAATGGATAAAATCAGTCATTTCTCCGTCGAAAATGCTACTTCCGGCAAGGAGGCAGGTCGCGCATGCGCACAGAACATCAAAGTCTAAAATGGCCGACAGCGAGACGATCAACTTATGGTGCCATCGAAACTGCTTGATTATAACAAAATGGAGGAGAATTACAGTGTCTCATGCCTTTTTATGGTTAATATGGATCCTTATTCAAGACCTGCTGATATTGTGCAATGCTTAACTCGCCAGGAGAGGAGTTATTTGCCAATGATAAATGCGAGCGATAATGGGTGCATTCTACATAGCCTTAACCATTGACGACTCGGACATACTGTCACTATATTGACAGTCCCCTACGGGCCAGTCGTGCATTGCATGCGTTCAATCTTTGAGAGATATCTCACACTGTATTATCTAAAAGAAGCACTCGGTGAATCATCAGGACTTCGAGGAAATGTCTAATGTTAATTGGGACATATATTTACATTAGTGAGAAGTAATGTGTTGGTGTAGTACAGAAGAGTTGTGGCATTTTTTCCTCCTGTATCTGTCTATGGCTCGTTTTGTAAGAACTGACAAGGGCAGACCCTAGGTGCGCTCCTGATGACTTACACACCTGGGACTGGAGGAAGCTGTTCTTTTCCTCCCCTCCTGGGTGAGATGAACCCATTGGGGTGAACCTGCTGCACTTCCTGTTTATGTTCTATGCAAATGGCTATTTGTTTTATGCTTCCTGTACTTGATTATATCAGACCTATGTTTGTGATTCTCGTAATGAAACTCATGATGTCCATACATATAAACACATAGATTAGATATTTAAAATAATAAAGGGTCTATAGCCTAGGGTGTAATAAAGAAATACTATATATGTTTCTGGTTATCTGATCTATCAGCTCTTCGTACAACAAACGGAGACGAAGAGTTCAGGTTTTGTACGTTTATCTATGCGTGTGTGTGTGTACGTGTGTGTGTGTGTGTGTGGGGGGGGGGGTATGTCAAAGTTAATTTCAGAGTGCATGAACCTACATATTTGTACACTTTGATGCTAATTTGACCCTTACAAATGTTAGGGTAGGGCCACAAATGTAGCATTACCTGAACAGAACATTTTTAGGCCTCATGTTGGACATTCTTGTAACTATGCAATGTTCTCCCTAAATTCTAGAGCATGACATTATCACGTATCACATAGCGTCTGCTTCTATCATGACGAGACCCCGGGGACGAGTCATAGGGTAGTGATCCTGATTTGTCCTCTGGCTATTTGCACCTTGTTAAAAGTCCTCAAGTGCAATCTTCTCAATATAGGCCAACATGTGTGCATGAGTGAACTGTGTCTGTCGTGTTTCCATGGTAACTAACAGTTGTTAACCTCCCCGAGGGCTCGTGAGCATATCTTATACTATCATGTCGTGGATCCCCTGTTCCATATTGCTCTTATCATGGATGTCCTGCCTCTGAATTCTTAATGCCCCTGAGACACCTCATCTCTTGTTCATCCCCACTCTCTTTTTTTACTGGTCGCCATGGGAACTTGATGTGTCTCTAGCAAGAGCAAGACAGTATATCTACCGACTAAGACTAAGTGTACGAGATAATTAAAACACATCTTATGTCTCTAGACCTGGTCTGGCTTTAAGCATTCTATCACTTGAGATATCTAATGGCCACATCTGCATGGTGTCTGTTATAAAAAAAACAAACAAACATATATACTACTCCGCTTTAATCCTGCCCTCCCCCCTCCACCCCTCTTCCATATTGCACGACCTGACCTGTAAATGATATTGAAATAATCCCTATCGGGTGCCACATAGTATTTGTACTCAATGTATATCCTACAATTGTACTCTTATTGGTGTCATATCAGAACCTCAATCTCTAACCACACACATTCTGTCTTTTTTTTCCAGAACTGGATAAGGACACTCACTGACGTGGTATCACACTCCTAGTAGGCTAGTTCCCATAGCGTGTCATCTACACCACCTAGACAGGAACCACGTCCACTGCCAGTTACTTGTATATTATTCTAAGCTGTTTGATAGTCTAAAAAATCACCTTAAAGTGAGGTGCTAATGGAACCAGAGAGATTAATTATTCACACCTGTGTTTCCTACATGACAGGTAATCTGGTACCTGCCTGGGGCCTCCTCCCTTGCCCAACTCACCACTCGGATTAACCAGGGGGATTACCAGTAATGGATTAACATAAACCTTCACATACTAAACACCGATACAAGCAGAGAATAATGACAGACTCGACCGCTGTAACCTCAGTGGCGCTGGACCATGTGCCCCCAGCGCGTTCCCCTCCACCGTTGCCGCACTCGAAGCCACTTCCGCCCCTGAGCAGCAAGCCGGTGCCGCCGACCAAACCACCGCCGGTGCCGCCGCCCAAGCCCACGGTCCTACCGTTAACCGCTACGACGGCGCCGACCGCAAATGGCGGTCTGAGTATGGACGTTGTCCCAGTAGAGGGCAGCAGGACTAGCGGAAGTAGCACCACCAACGGTGCCGTGGCCTTGAAGCCCCTGCCGGTTCACAAACCCGCTCCCGCGCCGCCGCTCCTGAAGCCGCTAGGCGGGGCTAGTAGTAGTAGCAGTAGTACTACAGCCAGTGGCGATGGCGCCGGAAGTTGTGTCGGCAGCGGCGGTGGTAGCGCCGGAAGTGGTGGTGGTGGCGGTCTTCATGGCGGAAGCGGAAGTACGGACGCAGGGACAGCGGGAAGTGGTGCGACGACGACTGGAGGGGGTGAGGATGTTAACTGGAAGGAACGCTGCCATGTGCTGGAAGGGTCCTTACATAAGTTTAAACAACAAGCCAGTAGGATACGGGAGCTACTTTCTCAGAAGGTAGGCCTCTTTTCTTACACCATAGGCATATGTCTTTTATATTGACAAGCAATATCAATACAATGTACAAGTGTACCTTCATTACAGGGAAAAGATGGTAATAGCGATTGCAGAGGAGGCTAAGGTGGATTGGTTCATTTCGCCTAAGGCAGTAAGAATAGTGACCTTATGTATACATTTTACATATACTATATACTACCGATATCAAAATATACAGTTTATGTGTGCCTACCCATATTTCCCAATACAATTAAGAAGGTATTAGTGGGTAAAGACACAACACGGTAAGAAGGAACTCCTCAGTATGGACAGGTCGGAGGTCACAGTATCAAATACTGGTATACTTGATGCATCGCCTAGTGATAGAGGGAAATAATACAAGGTCAAAGAGCAGATAAATACAAGCTTAGGTTGATGGGACTAGCCATTAACATCATGCCTGTTGGACATTACTGTGTACGTGTGTTGTATAATTTGCCATGGTGGATGAATACCCGCTTGGCAATTGCCATGTTGTAGTACTGAATGAGAGTAGAGCTGCACTCACCGATGTACCACGCCCATTCATTGGTACATGTATTGTCAGTAAGGCTTACATTGCTTCAAGTTTCTAAATTCAAATGGTTTAAAAGGTCATTAATACTTTCCATCCACAGACACAGACAATGGGGTAATAGAACGCTAACTGATGAATGTAGAATATATCATAATATGATAAAGTAGCCTTTAGCCAATGAATACGCTTACATGTCAGATAAAGTCCAGCATTTGTACTATCACGTTCCCTTTCCATCCATGGAGCTAGAGGATATAGATATTGATCTCTAACTTTTTTCCTATAGAGAAACATGAGAGGGTTCAAATATTTTTCTCAGCTGCTCATCCTTTTCAAACTGTCTGAAGAAAAGGCCAGCCCCCAAAGGAGCATACTTATCTGATAGAGCTCTCTTTACTGCAAGTGTTAGTTTTGGACTCTTACAGGCCTGTGCCTACACGCTAGTGAGTTGCTCAAATAAATAGAGTTGCTTGAGTGACAGATGGAACTGCCTATTTACTAAGAGCCAACTGAGCCAACAGGTTTATGTGTGACTATCCCCAACTAATAAGCTGCTGGGTCGTAGAGCCTACCAAGAGGTTGGCCGTCTCCGCCACAGCGACTCGTTATGAAGAGACGAATGAGTAGTCCCGACAAGCTCTTCTTGAATTACCTACACGTAATTTTTTAAAGAATTTCTATCAAATGCAAAAATGGCAGGCCAGAATTTGTACATGGCTAGATATTACGGCCTCAAGAGGACGTAGACACGTCGTATGCCTTCCAGATTTTCTTTTCAAGTGTACAGAATCTGATCCCAGACAGATTGAGATTCCCCTTTCAGTTTTTGCCGAAAGAGATGAGACGAGGTCACACACCTTTTGTGTTGTGCTTCTAAATAAACAAGCATAGCCTTAGGCAGTCGAAGACTACATGGCAATTCGGATATTTGGCAAACTCTGGTCTTATTGCGGCCAAAGGTTGGCAGGCTTTCATGACTGCCCCTCATTAGTGGCTGACTTTTAATTTAATAATAACAGCAACACTTTGCTGAAAATACCGTACACCCGTACATTTAGGTTCACTCACTAATCTGTATTAAAATGCTCGGCACAATGAAGAGTGAGACACCATGCAATATATTTTGTCCTATTTATCATTTATGCTTGCTAATTACAGTTCCTTTGCGTTTCAAATTAATGAATCTATTGTCTTTTTCCCATTTTCGTTTAATTTCGGGAAAGGGAAAGTTTTACCCCTGGTTGGCATGCCATTTTCCCCTGTAATGTTCGATCTGTTGATGAGTTTGACGACCGAGGATGTTGCAGTTTTATTTTGGCCATTTTTGGGGGGCCATTTCCCCCCCCCCCCTGATTCGCACCCATCCGCCTATCGCCGTTTCCCACCTGTTTGAAATAAGGCAGAGATGATTGATTTCAAACTTTAGTCTTTAAAATCACTTACAGGTTTGTTCTGTGAAACCATTAATTTCCGAGGTTTTGCACTATAGTGCAGCCGTTGGCTTACCACAATTTAGCAAGTTCAAGTTCAAGTTCAAACATTTTTATTTCTTTAGAAAGAAGTACAACTCGCCATTTCGGCGTTTCACATGCCTTATCCTCCTAGGAGTAGGCTGGAGGGACCTCTCATTGGCAAAGTAAACGTGTGTATCTGTCTTTATAACATGCTCATTTCAGAAAACCTCCATAACTTGTAAACCTTACTGGTGTTATTCTGGTGAGATACATAGTTAACCTTATTACTACAATAAAAGGTACAAGACAATAGGGTGACATACATTGACAGAGACAATTTAACATTTGACAACTTACAACACACATGACTAAGACATCTAGAAGGTTACTTTATCCGTTGCTAAATATAACCTCAATTAAATTGATGCATACCCCAGTCAGAGTACAAAGATCTTTATAACTCATCAGTAGATGGATCAACAATGTATTCTTATGCTATAATACTCACACCATTATACAACCACTGAGGCACATCTGCCCTCCATTCTTGTACAAATAACTTCACAAGCCTATTCTTTATTTCTTTTTTAAAGCTTTCCTTGCCATCAAGCCATCTCACAGTGGGGCTCAAGGAGTTCCACTGTGAGAAGGCTGATTTAGGTGCAGCCTGCAGAATTTTTGGTGCACCCGTACCTCTGGTACCTGATGAGGGGATCATCAACACCTGGCCTGTATACACCAACCTGTGGCATAATGTTAATTGCATGTATATTCTCCACAGGTCGATAGGCAGCATTTTAGCTCTCAGGTATAACTGCTTTACTTTTACTGTCTTTGGGTCATTAATGCCCAGACATGCCCTTATTGCAGTGTTGTACAGAACTTGGAATTTCTTCATTACCTGCACTGTTTGACCTGTTGAGAATATTGTACCTTAATCAAAATAAGGCATGACCATTGTCTTGAGCACCAAGAGAGCAACATCTCTAGTAATAAAATTCCTAATGCTGGGCAAGAGCCACACCTTATGCCTAATAGACCTAAACATATTCTGGACTTGCTGATCAAAGGACAGGCCCCTATCGACCGTGATACCAAGGTACTTGTACTCCAGTACCACCTCCATACATTCACCTTTTATATCCACCTTTGGCATGCAGTCTCCCTCCTCTCCGCCTATAAGCATTATTTTTGACTTCCCCACATTAACTGTGAGCCCATTACCATCACATCATTTGATCACCTTGTTAAGGTCCGCCTGCAGCACCCTTTCCAAGTCCTCAACAGTGTTACCCCTATTTAATAAAAGTGTATCATCTGCGTAAAGTTTTATGTCTGAGGATAGATGCACTTCAGTGATGCTATTTATATATATAAGGAACAGCAGCAGACTGAGAACCCCTGCGGTATCCCATATGTGACGGGGAGGTAGTCAGACAGCACACCATTACACATTGTCCTCTGTGTTCGACCCTCTAGATAGCTACTAAACCACTTTATATTTTGCCTAATTGATACAACTTGGTCAGGAGCAGCTGCTGATCTAATGAATCGAAAGCCTTGGCTAGGTCGAGGAAGATGACACCTATTTTCTTTTTATTCACTCTATCTAGGTGAGCTATGTGTAGCATTTTAAAAACTGTGTCTCTAGTTTAGACCTAGCCTTTCTTAAACCAGATTGGCTGATAGCCAATAAATTGTTGTTTTCTAAATAGCTATAGAGATGCTTCTGAATAAATTTTTCCATTATTCTTCCAGGCACCGGTAACACTGATATATGCCTCAAATCTCCCTGGCTTTGTAGGGTTAGGGAGTTTAGGTACCAGCGTGAGAGTCTCTTTTTTCCATTTGTTAGGGAACACACTCCATACCATAGAGACATTGATAACATGAGCAAACTCCTTCCTAAGAGTAAGAAGGCTATCCCTAAGCAGCCTGGCTGATACAGTGGGGATACCAGATGACTTGGATACATCTATGCTGTTCACCTCTTTCACCACTTGGTCAACAGTAACATTTCTTAAATAAAAGGAATCAGGCGGTGCTATACTAGCTCCTCTCTGACGATCGAGAGGGGGCATTTTTTTTTTTTTGCTAGCTTACTCCCCACTGTGGCAAGTGCTCATTGACTACTTCAGCTATACCTGACTACTAGGTAGAGGGTCCTCTTGGCTATCCAAGAGGTTTACCCATCGTTTTAGCGACCTTTTTGGTAGGACTTGCACTATTACTTCCCAAAGCTTTTCTGGGTCCCCAATGTACCTATCCAGTTGCTGTCTTATGAAAGTGCCCTTTGCCCTCCTTGTTGCATAATTTGCCTGATTTTTCAGGTACTTTGCCTCGTCTCGGTCTGCCTGCAAACCTGACCTACCTTTACGTAGGGCATTATCCCTTTCCCTATACATAGCCAAAAGCTGCTCAGATAACCATGCTGGGGGTTCGCTCTTATCTTAAATGTTCTCTGAGGATACAATTTGTCTCGCCATTTCCTTTTATAAGCGATGGGTATGAAAGTGGTTCTGTGATCACAACTAGTGCCCCTCCTCACCCACCCACGCAAACTGACCTGAAACTGACTCATAATCTCAATCTGCTATATTACAACCACCCAGTGTAACTGCTGTGACGGTGACATTTCATCCACCAGCTACAAGCGTCACCCCGAGGAGAGACACAGGGTGCCTGGTGGTGGGGGTTGGAGAAAACCAGGGAGTCCCATTGTTGCAGCACCCCTCCCCTCTTTCCCCCTACCCCCCACCACCACCTCGCCCCCACAAAAAAATACTGGAGACTCCCTGCTCCCACCCACCGTGCTCGGCTCAACACCACACGGGTGACCAGAAATGTTCCCTGTGTTGTGGATCAGGGATGGATGCAACCACCACAGATGGAGGTTTCATCATCGATCACCCCCCCCCCCCCTCCCAATCCCAAGCACCATCCATTCACTATGGGGACCTGACAGTCACACATGGTTGACGACAGGGGTCGGCCACCAACCCCTTCTCCTCCCCTCTCTTCTACCCAGCCCTGCCAGCCAGCTGCTAATGCACAGCATGGTCGGTGATGACCCAGACAAACGAGTGATTACCACAGTATTAATTAGATTGACCACACCCACCGTGAGGTCAGTCCACCTCCTGGACGGGGACATAATGAGCAGGGAGGACGATGGGAGGTAATGTAGGGGGCAGTACGAAAATACATGATTTATACATACCACCAGCTTCCAGGAAAACACATGGCAGGGATCCAGCAACCAAGCGATCAACCGAATATGATAGCCTAGAAAATATACTAGTAGATGACATATTGAATTATAGGAATGTTTACGTTTAAAGACATGGGTCTTATAAGTCTACAAATACACCCAGAGGAGACCTTGAATCAATGCTATTCATGAGCTTATTTTTCCCGGAGGGGGCACTGAGTCTTTGATTGGTGGTACCAACTGCGAAACTACAGCCCCCCCCCCTTTTTTTTGCCAATTCCCAGCCCCTTTAAAAAAAGCTCAATTTTTATGGCCCCCCCTTTTTTGAAGAAGTCCTAACAGCCCCCCTTTTTGGGACCCTTTTCCATGTAAATTAAGGTTCTTTGACAATACTATTCAGAAATCTTACCACCCTGGAGTGATAACATGGATATTCAATTTTCTTCCTTTCCATGCAAGGCATAAAAGGTACAACACCCTAATCTCAGGGATGTAAGTCTTCAGGATTTATCAGGATTTCCTGATTTCTGAAAATTTTGAATGACATGTACTTTCCTTATACGAGTGGTAAGGAGGGATGTTTGTAAAAATAGAAGGCATTTATATCAAGTAAATGTATGGCTTCCTGATTTTTGTCCATGCCAGACTTACATCCCTGCAATATGTATTTCAGCTAACAGCCCCCCTTTTTCTCCCCTTTGACACATCGACAGCCACAGGGTTCAGCCCCCCCAGGCTTATTTCCCAAAGGATTTATTTTTAATCATAGAAAACTTTAATCGGTGTTACTCTTTCACAGTCCCCCTTGTAACTTTCCTTTTGGAAATTGTCCTGCCCCAATACACATGAGCCCAAATTGATGAATAAATGAAATAACATAAAAAAGAGTTTGCTGTTTGTGAACTTTTCCACTCCAGCTTCAAGGCTTCACGTTTAACCATAATCAATGTCCCAGGTGTAAAATTCAACAAGTGTCAGGTTTCATCTCTTTAAGATAAAGGTTGTATGATTTATCGTGTGCCTCAGAGGAGTTTCCCCCTCAAGGTGAAGCCCACAGGGAGGTGTGCTGTGTGGTCAGTCAGCTGGTCACCCACACAACGCCTCCAGGGACATAACCAGCAGGAGGAGGATCGTCATTAGGACTGATTGTCCAACCTGTGCACTCTCCAGGTCAGCACTGGTAACCACAACTGGCGACAGCAGCGGTATTTAAAGCAGTGTGGGACAGCGGCTAAGGTTAGAATATGACCTATGGCAATAGCAAAAGACTTCCTCACACAATACTTGTCACAGGTTGGACTTAAACTTGAAAAAAGAAGGAAAAAGGGCATTGATAGAGAGGCATCGTCTGCATAAAAAAAGGGCAGATCTGTCCCTCCCTCTCCACATGTTTCTGTAATTTAAGCCTCCAAAAGGCTCTCCAAGCTCTCCCTCCAGTGTAAAAGGGATTATTCCCACCCAGGCTTAGGCCGAATTACAAGAAGTACGCGAAAGAGAAAAAAATGTGATCAGGACATGGAGTGTTAGGATGCCTTATCATTACCGGTGGTAAGCCCCCCCCCCACCCCCCACCCACCCACTTTAATCAAAGTACGGAATTAGTGCCATTAGATGGCAGAGAATCCACACCAGAGTGATTTAATGTTTAAAAGTGAGTTGGTGTTGGTACAATTCTTCATGATATCTAGCAGTATCACTTTCTGAGTGTTCCTGAACTTCCTCTTGTGCTCTCCGGGTGCTCTCCCCTCCCACCACCAAGATGAGAAATTTTCAATTTCAGATTAGTACCCAGAGTTAATAAAGTGGATGCTGATTTAAATCAACAACGCCCGTACTTGGAATCAGTAGAACAGAGATTGGCGAAGAGTGGGCATATTTCAGTCTCTATCAATTCTTATCGTACCAGAACGACTCCAACATCGGGCTCCACCACACGGACTCTTAAAGGCCAGGTTTCTACTTCAGTCCCCCTAATTAGAACATTTTTCTCCCTTTCATACATGAACTCGAGGAAGGAAGTTTTCCTTCTGGGTGAAAAGCTGTCGGCATTGCCTATTTGTACTGGTAGGGCCTCTGGCATGGCTTGCAGGGTTGTTGAAGGGAAAGGGACAGTGCAGTGGGGGGGGGGGGGGTGAACGTAATTTTACACCTCACAAGGCACTCTGATTAAAAAAGTAGTGTACGCTCTGTCTCCCCCAAGACGTGAAATACACCACCCTGAGATTACTTGCCATGTCTCGTCGGGGCTTCGCAATTTCTTCTTCCCGGCTTCATGAATTCGTAATGGTCATGCTTTTCACTCAGCAGTGAAAGTCCAATGCATCAAGCCAGAAACTCTTCAATTTTCCCCTCAGACCATTCAATCGCAAGATCGCACTGAGCAGTGAACTCTTCTGTCTGTTCCATCTTTGGTCATTATCTGCTTGGCTCGGGGATGTTCTTCTTCCTCTAGCGCTTGGAACCTCGGTCTCTTTAATACTTTAACTCCTCATACATCTTCCATATATCCTTCTTTTCCTAATGCATCACTGTAACGTGGTAATACTGTTCTGTCTGTCTGGTGCCTCCCGATCCCAGGACTTATCTGTATTTATAATGTACCTCTACCTGCATTATTCCAAGGTTCTATTATAGCACCCTCCCCTTGATCCTGATAGGCTTCTTGTGTGTCACTATACCTCCAAGCATCCCAGGATCCAATCCAGCACCCTATCCATCCCTTCCCCAACCCCAAAACGGACTGACACCTCAGTTTCTTCACTGCTATTTCTTCAACATGGGGCATGGTTCTAAGAGAGGGGAAGGGATATGGGAATTTAGATGGCATATGGCCATTTCTTGTTACCAGCAGGTATTGTTATGAACGTTAATAGTCTTGTCTACGTTGGATAGGAACCAGCAATTGAACGATATTAGCTGGAATAGGTAGACAAAGGGGGGATTGACCCAGGGAATCGCTGAGTTCGCTTTTATTGGCTTGAGTTTACACGAAACATTATTTATTAAAGGCATTCAGTGTCTGGACGGGTCAAAGTAGAATGCCGCACTAAAACATACAGCTCACATCTGGTAAGGCAAAATAGATAATCTATGATACATAAAAATAAATAGGGGTAATCATGTCCTTGTCTTATCGCAGTCTGATTACCGATAACAATGATGATGATGATATCTTTTATTGACAACAAAGGAGGTCATAACTGACCTGTGCCATGTAATAAATCTTTTATGGTACTGTAACTCGGTCTCCCATCCTCTGAATAAATGCAGAATAAAACAGCAATCTGTGGATGAGACGTGAAAAATTGCCATTTTCAGGCTCCCTTAGAGTCAATCATTAATAGGCCAATGGTAACTGAATGGGCCAACAATACATTAGGACACAGACCAACCCCTCTAGATGAGGGCGAAACAAAAACAAACAGAACTATGAGGTTGTGAATGAAGAAGTGGCAGTCTATTCATGTTCGATCTTTTTTCTTCTTTATGTTTGTGTTTCTAGGACAGAGCCTGGAGGGTAGGGTTGAGGTGAGTCACGTGGCACCTGATGAGTAACCGAGCACGTGCTGGGTGTGCATTCACAGCGGGGTGGGGGTGGGGTTGGTATGCTCTGTCCAACACTAGCTGAATGAAACCTAAGATCATAATAGACCTGGTTGCAGGGATCGATATTTTCCATATCCAACTGTATGGGGTGTAGAGTTGCAAGAGTGTAGAATTCGGCATTGACAGGGCATTGGCCTTTTCGTGCACCACTGTCTTTTGGGTTGCCTACCGCATCTCATTTCCTAAAATTCCTAGTGCAGTGACACTGCTGTAGCATTGTAATGAGCGGTATAGGACTTTCAGACACGAGCCAAAATGAGTGGTTATGATCTCAGCTTTTCATCAGTGAAAAAACTTTTGAAATATACCTATTAGAAAATGAGATATGCCCTTAACAGTTTCAATATGTTTTTTTCCAGTGTCTATTTATTATTCATTTTTCAATGTTTTTCTCTTTTTTTTTCATTTTCATTTTCCAGATTATTTGTGCATACCAGTCTAGATACGTTTCAAATCATTCCAAATATGTGAGCTGATATGACCTGTGTCCCAGGCAGATGGTCTGGGCATGATCCTGAGATGCAGGCCTCATGTATTTGCTGGTGTCACTGACTATTGGGGTGGACAGGAAGGAAACCTGTCCCCCCAGGACCTGTCCATCTCATAGGTCTACTATGGTGTGGGGTATATAAGAACATTATTTTGTCTCAGTGAAAATATAAGGTTAAGATAACTTCCGGTACTTGAGTTCACCTCATACTTGGTAGATAAAGATCATCGCCACTCTCTTTGGAAATAATTAAGCGGGTTGTCTGCGTTATTGGCGTGTGATGTGAGCTAAAAGTGAATATTTTGGGAAACCTGATACAATCTGAAAGATACCAAGGGCTAATGTTGCTTAAAAAAGTGAATGCCTACATTTTGGATTTCTCCCCAATCCTTTTTCCTTGGTTATTTTGCTGCACCTCTTGTGCTGAACGTACTGTAGAGGGGTGTGTTTAGACAGAAGAGTGGGGGTTATACTGAAGGTGTGTGTGTGTGTGTGTGTGTGTGTGTGTGTGTGTGTGTGTGTGTGTGTATTTGGAGGGTTGCTGTGGTGGGGTGTCTGATGATCAATACCCTGGTGTGTAGGTTGGCTGGGGATTGGTCTGGTTGGCAGGGACGAGGATGTGTAGCTGTAGTAGTGGTAGCACAGCCTGCCCAACTCAACAGCTGGGACGGGGCTACATGAGGAGCCCTCTGTCTGGTAGCAGTATTGTCTGTGACATGCCTAAGGCAACAACAGGTACAGAAGCCCTCCCCTGCCACGCTCCCTATCTACCAGCACCACCAGCTCCCCCAGGCACCTCAGTACCTCCTCTGCTGCTAAAGGGAAACAGAATAGAGAGCCCTGGGATAGGGAACTTCAGTACGGTGAACAAGATGTACACATGGTGTGGCATATATACCTGGTACTTTTTATTATCAGGTAGATACAGTTGGGGAAACCTTAAAGAAACAGGAAATTTTCAGAAGCCACCAAAACATGCCCAATGAAGAAATGATTCTACAATCTCGCAGTGTCTTCCTAGCGTTAGACCATCACAGGTTGTAAAGAGGATATCACTGAGCCTGTGGCGGTCGACTGCCTTGAAGTATAGAGGAATCATATAAGCTGGCCATAAAGCACCCCAAGCCCCCATCAGACACATTGGGTACTGGTCATGTGATTCTAACCCCCTGTCCTAACAGCACTAGATCAATAGGCTACAATTATCAGTTCTTTGATGTAGTCCATCCCAAGGGCGGCTACCCACACCCAACGTGTGGCTCTCACCACTGGCGATGTCTATCTGGGTTTGCTCATTATTCCGCATTATATAAATCACTTGTCATCGATTTATCCTTGTTGCGCTTTACCCCCTCCCCCAATTCCTCAACATAGCAATGCCTGCAGCAGTACCCCCCCCCCACTCCAATCGCCCAGGGCTTCATCTCTGCTCTTGGAGTTACCATGGAAACTGTACTGACCCCATAGGATCCATCCATCTCATCCCGGACCAAAATGCAGTAGAAAATCAGTATTTAAACAGTAGAAAAACAGTGTGGTGTCACAGTAGTCGTTCAGTTTGAAAGCAGCATTAGAAACAGTACCATATCAGCATCTACTGCCATTCTACTGCTCAGAACACAGAACATGACAGCGGTGGTTCAGTAGCAGAACAGTAGTATAAGCAGCATGCAAGCAGTATTGAATCAGTTGTCCCAATTATGTAAATGAGATGGCAGCATTTAAACAGTATCTACTTATTTAATGCTGCATGACCATATATGGGGTAGGGGCAGTGTTCAATCAGCACTACTGCATGACTGCTGCTATAGCAGTAGGTGAGCAGTAGATCATACTGAAAACTACTGCTGGGGGCAGGTAGAAGCATAAAAGGAGCAGCCACTGCTTCAGTACTGGCACTACCAATGCCTTTCTAGGTGGTCCTTGCTGGACTTGAACTTGGGATCTTCTGATTACTGTACTAATGCATTAGCCCCCTGAGCCACCACCCCATCAGCTATGTGGAGCTGTCATTACTCCCTAGTGGTGCATACAACTCATATAGGAGGGGCGCAGTATTGATTCAGTAGTACTGGGTAACTTCTATCATAGCAAGAGGGTAAGAGTAGGCATGTCTGATCAAGTACTGCTATAGTAGAATGCCTTGCATTTTATTGATGTTAAAGTGATAAGACAGCAGCTTTGTAATTATCAATGATACATGTATACTATATAAAAAAAAAGTGTCACCATGGTGACCAAAATGATACTTGATGATTCAGTACATTTATGCCCTACATAAAGTCAGGGACTAATTATTCGTTTTCACACACCCCAACATCAATGTGTATTCATTACTGGAACTCAATAACATAATCATATGCAAAGGTATAATTATGCTTTTCTTCACAAACACTGGATAGTTTCAGAATTTCATTACTGAATCTTTTGATTACTGTTTACAACCATACTGACATTCACACTATGGACTATGGTCTCAGAAGCATCAGGTCAGTAGCACAATAGATAATCCATGAATGGACAGAGCGATACAGTAGATAGTCAGTAGACTACTGCATCTATGCTGCTGCACAGAGTGTGACATTTTTGGTATCTATTAAGATTCAGTTGAGAGTCAGTAGACTACTGATTCTAGCCTGAAAATGCAGTGCATACTCAGTTGATAGTCAGTACACTACTGAGTCTTTACTGAAAATGCAGTGTAGAGTCAGCTGTTTTGGAAGTATTTCAGCAGTACCTACTGCAAAATGCAGTTGTTGATCAGCATATTCTCAGTAGCCACTGATAGGAGAAGTAGATACTGCCTTCTGGTCCGGGATGGCATCATGCGTCCTTCCTCGCCCTGACCGCTCCCTTTCATGCACCCCTTCTCTCCACTCACCATGGGGGCATGGGATCAAGTTCAGGATTTGGGTTCGGGTGAACAGGAGTGAGTTAAAAGAGGTGGGGCTGGGGGTGTTGCTTTAGGTTTGAGTTATGGTGTTGAGCTAGTGGGATTTGGATCTAGTTTGGGATATGGTGAATGGGTGTCGTTTAGACTGAGGGTGTCGGGTGATCCAGATGGTTTGCTCTGAAACAGGTCTGAAATTCTGTATCCTATTTCTGAAATAAACTGGTGTGCTGTAAGTAACGTCTACTACAAGCATTAGGTGATTACTATAAGTTAGTTATCTCGATGTGAACTAAAATGCAACAAGGTAGCATGTATATGCTCTCTAGATGGGGCTAAATAGGCCATACACCACCGAATAGATATACCCGTAGCTGGAATTGATGAAAATAGTACATATATAGGTACTAGCATGTATATCTGTCTACATGTATGGTCTAAGGTAACCTTGTGCAAAGCCCATGTGTGAAACCTGGCAAGCTAGTGCAATGCCCCAGGCTATAACGTAGCACATTTATATCGACATCAGACACACCCACTTGTTAGACTAGCAGTAATCAACCTACTATCGGGTCCTCCCACTGTATCTACACATCATTCATGTGTTACTTCACACCCAGCCTACGCTTAATGCTCAATAAATATAACTCTCTGACCTCAATACACCATAGTCGATTTGCAACATACGATGACATCTAGATGTATATATCTCTCAATAGAACGTGAAAGTAATCCTCATCCAGAGGCGTAGGAAGCAAAGCCTTGAAGTGTCGGCTCAACCGCGATGACGCCTATACATATATGTATATAGAATTTATATAAGAAAATTAAAATATAATTTTTGGTCAATTTCGGATCTGACTTTAGGCTCAGGCCCCCATTTTCCCTATCCCATCACCTTATTAATATAATTACCGTATGCAAAGTGAGATGCAAATTGCTAGCTTTTTTTCCCATTTTGTTATGAGTTCTTGGGAAATTTTGGGGGGGCCAGACATACTCAGGTCCCACCTCCTTTGTGATTGGGGGGGGGAGGGGTGCAGGCCCCAATGCCCCCCCCCCCTTTTCCTACGCCCCTGTCATCTAATTCCATTGTGCTCGAACTAACGTTCCTATCTGTATGATTACAATCAACCTATTGGCATACCCGGAAAGTGCATTATCATTATCCCAATCTTTTACCAGTCCACAGAATTATGTACTGTACACATCAATTCAATTAGATAATCAATTGGTCTGTACACACGTATTATACCATACCACATGGCGCTTCCCTGAGTCCTTATACGTGTTCTATACTCAATTTGCACCAAGCAAGTCCCTTAGTGGGGGTACTTTATCAAAATAAACAAAAGGAAAAGTAAAGACAATATAATGCTGTGGCCATCTATCTTCAGACTCTGGCGACACCAACGGCCTTGATGGTGGAATAGGGGTGATCTCTATGATGTATGCCTTCATGGGTGTGCCCTCATTACCACTGCAGGGTCTAGGCACCTTCCTATGAGCCCCTGGAGGGTACCTCGCCTCATGACATACTACACCTTAGAGACAGAGCTAGTCCCACTTATATCAGGTTTATATCATGGCTACACGAGCCTTTTGCAGACGTGGTGGATTATGGTTAATAATATACTTTGGTTTTCGTCACATAACAATGGGAATGAGCCACAAGGGTGAGTTAAAACCAGGCTGTGACTATAGCTGGAGGAATGCTGGGGACCATAATGAAGCATTTATATCTTGCCGCAATGTAATCATGTTGTGCATGTGGGGATCTCCTCGAAGCATAGGGAAAGGAAGCAGCTGTAATGGGAAGCCTTACTGCAGTCCCAAGTTGAATATGTCCTTATACTCCTGGAATTATACATTTACCAGCACTTGGAAACCAAATATGTACTTTTGCTCTGTATTTGAATCCATATTTGCTTGTAGCAATTCCTTTTGACAAGATATCATATTTATGTGTGCTGTATAGCTGGACCGGGCTCGTGTAAGGACTGGAGTATTGTCCTTGCTGTTTAACATGAATTTTCGTGTGGACTTCAGAGTTAAATCGTTATCCTTGGCATTTGAAGACATTATGTTTGAGCTGAACGCCACAAAGTATTAAATCTCCTCACTGGCTCAGGCAGTAGGTTTACTCATTGGACTACAACTGTCTCAGTTGTTATATGATCTATTGCAGGGTTCTCCTGACACTGTAATGATGCCGGTGGGCTGCCGGCGTGATTTTTACTGCCGCCGGTGTGATTTCATGTCAGAATCACCGCCGGTGTCATTTTAGCTTCATATAGGTTTTTGAATTTTGCAAATCGGCCAATTAGAACAGAAGTTATGGCCATATTTATGAAAATACTTTCAATTTCTTTGTTAAATTCCAATTTGTAATCCCCACACTGTCATGAACGAGACTAAACACCCAAATTTAGCCTACCATAAGGCTTAGGACATTACCAAATGAAATTTTACGCCAGCTCGCTGCAGGATTTTACGGTGTGATTTTATATTCTGCGGAGAACCCTGTATTGAATAGCTATCTGTCTACTGAGCATACCAATTATGACACAGCCACACTGGCATTTGACACCACAGATAAGGCTTGTCCTGATTGGACCACAAAGTCAATATGTAACAAAAAAACTAATCTTGAGATGATAGTTGATAAGGACTGTAGACACAGTACATGTATACCTCTATGATAGTGAGCGTATCTAAAAGATAGCTGTAAAGGGATTGAATCCACATTGGCTTCTAATGATCAAAACAATTTGTTGATCTACCCCTTTGTTATACTTTTTGCTGATAACCTTGAACAGGGGTATTGGGTATTGGCTCCCATATCCCTGGATACCTAGGTACCTGGCAGCCCTGGAGGAAGAGGCGTGTACAGACATACGCACATCCCGGTGCGACTGGCCTGGTGCCGGATTGATTACTAGAAGGCAGGCCAGCCGCCAGAATGGGATCAGAACCAGGATCAGGAGCAGGAGCAGGAATACGGACATACTGACAGGATAGTGGTTGGAGGTATGCAAGGCGCCAACAATGGAGGCGCCGTTTGCATATTTATGGCTTATTCATGGGGGCTATTACCACTGTAGTTTATTCAGATTTAAAATCAAATATCATTAGAAACATTAAAAGAAAAGACCTCCATATTTTCATGTTGAGGTATTTTGATAGCCTTTGTGCAAATAAATAAGATTTTGGCATACTTAGGCTTCATTGTGTGACGTCACAATTGACCAAATGCAGCAGGAACTGCATTGAATTTGTATGGAGGCGTTTGTAAAATATGTCTATAAATAGAATACTGAAGTGCACAACATTATTGGAAGAGGCTCTAGCCTCTTCCATTGCATTCATATGGGAGGTCTATAACACACAAAATCGGACAGTCCAACTACCCTTGAGTCGACCATTGCCTTTGTAGCATTAAATGGCACTAAATAGCACTGACTAACTGCTGCTAGATGGTCGAGTTATGGCAGTTTACCCACCCTGTGCTGTGTATCCCCCCTCCGTCAACCCTCAGTTCCAGACCCACATAGGACCCACATAGACTGCTGGTAAAGCCCACATACCCGGATATAGTATTATTTATGTAATACCTGTAGTGAATTGTTTTTGTCACAGGTCGTCTTGGGGCGGGATGATAGCCTCTAGACCAGTACTAGGCGCCTCCAATACCTGTAGTAAATTGTTTTTGTCACAGGTCGTCTTGGGGCGGGATGATAGCCTCTAGACCAGTCCTAGGCGCCTCCAATACCTGTAGTAAATTGTTTTTGTCACAGGTCGTCTTGGGTTGGGATGATAGCCTCTAGACCAGTCTAGGCACCTCAAATACCTGCAGTGAATTGTTTTTGACACAGGTGTTTTTTTTTTTTTTTTTTTTTTTTTTTGGGGGGGGGGACTGATAGCCTCTACACCAGTCCTAGGCGCGTCATTAAGTACCTGTAGTGAATAGTGAACACAATGAACAATTAACCCCTTAAGGACTGCATAGTGCTACATGTTGTCATGGTACATTTGTATAGCCTCTGTACACACACACTCACTACCTTTGTCATCACGATGCACAAATGCAGTGCTGTAGTCTACTCACCTGGACTTTGTAATGCCTTTAGGTTCATAATGAATGCACTTTGTCGTCATGATGCATATATGCAGTACTGTAGTGCATCATGCCGCCTCTACTGTTTAGCCGAGTCAATGTTTAACTGTCCCACTGTTTACCCGCGTCATAGTTTACCTGTTGGTTGATAAACAGAAGAGAAATGTGCATTGATTCATTTGTGCATCATGACTTGACTGGCATGATGCACCGACCACTTGTCATTTGACATTGAAGCCTCTTCCTTAGGACTCAGTAGTCCTTCACCTGTGACATTTTATCATTTAGAAACCCTCCCCTGGGTTATTTAATGACATTAATCAAAGAAAAAGAACAACAATGGTCCAAGGAAAGATATGGAGAGCATTTCGCTGTAGTCTAGTAGTGCTGTACAGTCAAGTTTCTGCTGCATTTGGTCAATTGTGACGTCATACAATGCAGCTGAAAGTCCTGCTTCTCTCCCTTATAGTAGTGCATATTTGACAAAGTATGCCAAAATCTTATTTATTTGCACAAAGGCTATCAAAATACATGAAAATAGGGTGGTCTTTTCTTTTAAAGGGAGGGTATGCCTATAGACATTATAAGACTATTTTTCATTGCAGTAATCTCACTACATGTAGTTAAAAAATGTTTGCTGATGTTTGTATTGGTGTACAGAGACTCAAGGCTAGTAATAGACTTGGGCCCCTAGGAGAACACGTCAGCGGATCGAATCGCAGCAGTGTCTGCCGATGGACACAGACGGCCCAGTGTAGGCTAGTAATACCGTAATCTCTCGCGTATAAGTTATTTTTTGAGTTAGGGGGAGTGTAACATATCAAGATAAAGCTCTTGGTGTCCCCCTTGCGGATCCAGGAAGAACTATAACCCCTCGTATAAGACGCGCCTTATACGCGGGAGAATACGGTAGATACAGACCGTTGTCGTGGGATATGTAGAGGGTGCACGCGCCCCAACACTCTCCGGGAGGAAAGTATAGATCACATCAAAGTTTCCACAGCTCATGCAGCATTTCATTTGCTCCACCCCGACTGTGATGAAATGGAATTCAAATCAATTTCATAAATATCATGATTGGAGATTACAGAGTAAGCCCTTTGTTGACTCTTGTCAACATATTCGCAATTGTCATTTCAATATGAAAGTCGAGCTTCTCAAACACGATCTGATGTAACCCTTGGCTTTTTTCCCTACCGGTAATTGTATACAAAAGTATTTGACATTTGTAATGAAGCACGAATGCATTTAAAGGTGCATTTTCTCGTGTTTCATGTGACAGTGAATGTGGAATAGCACCGATAATTTTGCGTTTAATATTGGTTTATATTGGCCTTGCCCATGGAAACACGCCAGCATGTCATGCGTGCCAGCAACCCACATGTACATGTACATGAAGCGACACAACACAATGTCTCCCCACCAAGATTGCATGCTATTTCTAGTGGCCATGCAGGCAGGCAACATGTGATATATTGACCGATAATTTTGCGTTTAATATTGGTTTATATTGGCCTTGCCCATGGAAACACGCCAGCATGTCATGCGTGCCAGCAACCCACATGTACATGTACATGAACCAACAAAACACAATGTCTCCCCACCGAGATCGCATGCTATTTCTAGTGGCCATGCAGGCAGGCAACATGTGATATATTGACTCGCAGGGGCGAGAGGCAATTGCCTCAGGTCTTGCAAACAGAGCTAAGGGCCCCTCTCCTTACCCAGTGAAATATTTACACATACTGACTGGACAAGCTACTCAGAACAAGGCCGGTGAGCTGCTCTCCTAAAAGCCATCCAGATATAGAGGTAGGGCTGAGTGGTAATGATTTAGGGGCCAGGGCCACTCATGGCATTAGGGAGCATACAGAGTAGACACTGCCAGTCTCAATGTGCTAGTGCACTCAAAAGTAGGCCACTAGGTGAGCTGCTCGTCCATGGTGATGAGCTCAAAGCGAGGAGATTAATCACTCCCATATAAACAGGTTAGGGCTACGGCCACCACGATCATGACAGGTCTGAAAAGGATGAGCAGCTCACTGAAGCCCTGATGTGTTGGTGAGCTGCTCTCTTGTCATGGGACATGGATATGGTAAGCAGGTCGTTGATGGCTTCCTGTCATATTGTGGTATTGTCCCTATGGGAGGCAAGGTCGGTCTAGCCGTGCCCCGCCCACAAACGCCATTATCGATCATTGCACATGGCCAGGGTCGGGTCAGGCATATAATAACAAGACATGGAGGAAATCCACTTATACCAGGGTGCGCTTTACATAAATGACTATAGTAGGAAGCGTCACAGACTACCACAGGAATGTCTCTAGGAAACATTGCTCACATAATAAAGAGTTCACGTTTGGGCTACAGGGACGGAGTGGGGGGGGGGGGTGCGGCTGAGATTGCACTTCCGCAGATTGTGCTGGCTGGGAGGAATTATGCTTGTTTTAGAAGAACAGGCAAAAAATAAGGGAAACAACCCAGATATTATGTTAGGCCTGGTTTTATTTCAAGGGTGGCGACCCCCGAGTCCGCTGCCAATACGTGCTTAGGGCAGGGTTGATTTCATTTGTAATGGAATCATGTTTTGTAATGTTAGGGAGATGCTTTGGTAATGTCTCACCGGACACATTGATTCAATTAGCTCAAAGAAAACCTCCATCAGCACGTTGGGTGATCAAGCATTTAAAGTGGATCCCACACAGAGAGAAGAACATTGATCACTTTGACGCATACTGCACAGGTCAAAATTTGTCTCCCACATGACATGTATGAAGGCATGTCGAATGAGGTTGACACTCTCATATTTGGTTCGTCAACTCCACTTGACATGCATAATGAAGACACGTCACATATTTCTGATCCATTCACCTGAGTGCTAGGTAATACTGTGAGACAATTATGTAAGGGTCAAGAGCAGTCAATATCTATGTACTAATGGTTCAATCAAGGCAGGCCTATAATAGAAGGCAGGGGATATCATAGTCCCACAGGCCTGCAACACTAAGGCACTTTTTCCTATCTACAGAACTTCTACTTGACTGAGGACCTCTATGCAGTCCATAAGACAAGGGCATGGAGGTGCATGGCAATGCCATTTGTCTCCATGCAATGGAGATACTGAGATTATAGACTGTGGGTTAGCATACAATCTTTTTGGTATTTTCACTGACCCACACACAAGGTGTCTAACCTCTCCAGTTGAAGAATTCAGGATTGGGGGTGTCTATTTTGATATTCAATAACAATTGCAAATTTAACAATGAAATAGAATTCACTACCATTCGTTGATAGTATTTATAGACCTTAGTGATCTATTCTTCATGAAAACAAAATGACACAGATACATCAAATGTCTCAAGTGTTGGTAGTACCTCTTGGTAGTGATTAATCCTGGTACCAAAATGGTTGTTTCCCCCATCTAGTGGAATATCCTAGAACAATTATGTATGTCAAACCATCACATGTCAAGTGCCTTCGACATGGCTGTGACCCTAGTCAACTCTCAGATGACGTGGCGTTTTAAGGCATGTCAAACCATATGAGGATTACTGTGTGCTACAGTTGTCATGGTGACATATGTGCACATGTCCAAATGATGTGTGCTCTCTGTGTCAAATCAAGTTGACATGGGTATACATGTCACTTTGTCAGGAAGACTTTTCTCAGTGCACACTCTTTGTCCCAGATTTATGTGACACGGCCTCTAACATAGTTTGTAACATTATGCTGTTTTTTGACCACCTCATACAACGTGTTTTCTATACCGGGGTATGAAAATCTTTCAATGTATCATACATGGCACCTACACACCTGTAGATACAATACCTGTATCGTACATGGCACCTACATACCTGTAGATACAATACATGTATCATACATGGCACCTACACACCTGTAGATACAATACATGTATTGTACATGGCACCTACATACCTGTAGATACAATACATGTATCATACATGGCACCTACACACCTGTAGATACAATACATGTATCGTACATACCACCTACACACCTGTAGATACAATACATGTATCGTACATGGCACCTACACACCTGTAGATACAATACATGTATCATACATCACAGTACACGTCATATTGTGATGTATGGTACCAGTGCACTTCATATTGTGTTCTATTGTTATGTATGGTACCACTACCCATCATAAGCTAGGGATCCACTGGTTCGAGTTTCTTGCGACTTGCACTCGTACATATTTTCTCGCAGAAGACGTTCCAGCAGTGGATCTGCTGCTGCGAGAAATGTCATGCGATGTCCGAGTGGTGTGCGACGACATTCGCAAAAATCAAAATAATTTGATATTTGCGAGTGCTCTGCGAGGGCACAAGCACGAGTACAATTCGCAACAAACTCGCACCAGTGGATCCCTAGCTATATTGTGCTGTACGGTACCAGCACACATCATATTGTGACACATGTTACCAGTACACATCATATTGTGACACATTTTACCAGTACACATCGTATATTGTGATGTATGGTACCAGTACACATTGTATATTGTGATGTATGGTACCAGTACACATCGTATATTGTGATGTATGGTACCAGTACACATCATATTGTATTGTATGGTACCAGTACATATCATATTGTGACACATGATACCAGTACACACCATATTGTGATGTATGGTACCAGTACACATCATATTGTGCTGTACGGTACCAGCACACATCATATTGTGACACATGTTACCAGTACACATCATATTGTGACACATGATACCAGTACACATCGTATATTGTGATGTATGGTACCAGTACACATCGTATATTGTGATGTATGGTACCAGTACACATCATATATTGTGATGTATGGTACCAGTACACATCGTATATTGTGATGTATGGTACCTGTACACATCATATTGTATTGTATGGTACCAGTACATATCATATTGTGACACATGATACCAGTACACACCATATTGTGATGTATGGTACCAGTACACATCATATATATTGTGATGTATGGTACTAGTCTACGTCATATTGTATTGTATGGTACCAGTACACGTCATATTGTCAGGTATGGTACCAGTACACATCATATTGTGATGTATGGTACCAGTACACATCATAGCTGAGTTTAATATTCTTTGATATCGGGCACAAGTCATGAATTATCCATTAATTACTCACTTACCATGGAGCCAGTATGCATTCTAATTGTATGAATAATGGCTATTTCTGCATTGAAGGATATCCTTAGTACTGCCAGTACTTTCTGTCAGTGGAAAACCAAAACATACCAATGTGGGTATGGATACCAGTACACAACACCCTTATGCAAAATAGGCACTGTAATCCTTGTACCAAAACGTTCCAAAACGTTTTACAATGAGGGGAACTTATTTTCATTACACATTGATGCATTATGGATCCTGTAGAAGGCCTCAGGTCGATACGTACTAAAACGTTTTTCAATGATGGGAATTTTAATTCATTACACATTAATACATTATGGACAATATAGAAAGCCTCTGGCCAATATGCTCTAAAACGTTTTACAATGATGGGAGTTCTAATCCATTACACATTAATACATTATGGCCACTGCAGAAAGCCTCAGCCAAAATGCTCTATAATGATGGGAACTCCTCTTCATTACACATTAATATGTTATGGCACACAGCTTCTTTGGGAATTCTCCTTGTATCAAACTCAGCACAAAAGAGCCAAAACCTGCTAAAACGTATTCAGCATAAATTAACAATTATTTAATTAATTAGCTAAAAACATGAAAAATTGGGTAATTTTGAGGTTGCTCACAATTCTTCAAGTATTACTCCATCTAATGAAGGCCTCACTGACAAACATGATCAAAGACATCACCACATTACCTGGCCATGAATATGACATGTTTCTTCATTTTTGAAATTATTAGCCAATTACCCTATTTCAAGACTAATTAATGAGTACATGCACATGATTGATAGAGATCATTTTTTGATAACATAAAGAGAAAGTAGGTTACATCTTAGATATAAAAGTGTTTTGTTCTTAAACTATCCCCTTTTACAGATATACTATGCTAAAATCTATTAAATAAGCAAGAATATGTGGCATTTTGGGGTGCCCTAGCCTCCAGATTACTGGTATTTTGAGGGGCCCTTTTTACTACCCACATCAATACATTTTGGTTGTCCACCAACAGAAAGTACTGGTATTTTGGAGGCCCACTTTTACTACCCACATCAATACGTTTTAGAGGTCCACTGACAGAAAGTACTGGTAATTTGGAGCCCCACTTTTACTACCCACATCAATACGCTATGGTTGTGCTAAGGATATGAGACCTTGTTGGGGTGGCAACGCCCTTAACCTTGACCTGTCCCAAGCACCGGGTCTCAGTCGATTTCTGAGTCAATATCTACCCTCGCCTTTGATCCTGCAATTTGTCATTGGCGTACTGGAGGAATCTGCTCAGGAAAGACTTAAGGAAGGGATCTACGAGCAGGATCAAAGGCTTTTGGTCTGTCTTGGCGTGAGCTGAGATGGTAATGTTTAAGGTGAATATGGCTACCAAGATGGGCTATAAAGACATCAAAAATGACTTTTTTACACTCATGCTTGCTGTAACATTGTAACATAGGGCTTGAAAAGACTATTCTGGAAAAATGAAGGACATTTGTTAAATAATGAATGATGGGTGCATTGCTCTTGTGTAGTAGTCTGCACGTAGGGAAATATCAATGGGAATGGTGTGGTGCACGCGCACGTGCATGGACCACTGTGTGTTACCTCTACTCCCTGTCTCCCATCACCCCCATAACCTGTAGACTGAGTCAGTCGGCAGCCTCCCTAGATAAAGGTTCATGTCGGGGCAGCATTCCTTACTGTAAACACTAACCACCACTCCCCAAGTCAGGGTCACACCACTCAACACGCATTATCAGCACGTATTATTCTCCAGGCTCTGACACCTTAACTACACGGCTACTGTCCTCCAGTGTCAGAGTTACAATAGCTTTACTGTGGCCGGCCCTTTAAGTACACCTTAAGTGGGTATTGTGTACTGTTTGCTGGTGAATCTCCCCAAGGGAACGTGTAGTTAAGTTTTCTGGGGTTGTGCAAACCCTGGAATCTCCTTTTTGTTTAAAAATTACCTGTTAAACGTGTCTCTCCTCCTTATGCTATCATTATACTTATAGCCCCAAAATGAGAAAATTCTCCAATTTGACTCAATGGTGACTTGTTAGTGAACCTATAGGCAGCAACTATACATTGTACGCTGTACGTACACATAATGTGATTTACTGCATCATTACCAGGAATAGGATAAGGGGATCTAGTGTAGAGCATTTGGGACTGAAGTCATGTCAAATGTAGCAGAAAAGTGTGTTACATCTGGCACGGATCTATAATCCTCTTATGATAACGAACTTCGATGGAGTATCAGCGAGCCAAAGTGTACTGATCTAATTGTGGAAGATCCGATACTCGATCCAAGCTTGGGTAGGGGTGGAGATGGGGGATCCAAGTTGATTTCAAGTTGTGGTAGGCTATATTTATATCCTTGATCCTCATCTCTAACAGTATTGATGTTCACGATAACATGGACTTCTGCTCAAAATTAGAGTACAAACATCTTAAGTAGATAGATATTTTAAGTACATTTGGACACTTCTTGTAGTGATCTTTTAAAGACCTTTAGATCCTGTTATAGACTGGTTTAAGTCTTTGATAATGTGATAATGATTATGATATATTGTAAGAAAATAGTATTAATAAAAATGTAATGAGGAAGGGGTGGTGAATCTACTCTACCCCATGAAATAAATTGGAGGGGACTGAAGCCAGTCTAATGCTTTAAATGACAGTCATGGATATTTGACAGCACCAAATCCAGGAACAAGCCTCGGAATTAAGGGAAAAGTCAGCAAAATTGTCTTGTGTCCTTTAATAGTCACATACAGCAGTACTCACCTGCCTTAGTACCTATAATCGGCTTACAGGTGGTTAACGGAGATAGGATCATTTGGCTAATGAAATCTCATGGAAATTCGCCAAACTGGCAAATTCTTATTGAGGGTTCTTGTATAGGCTTGCACTTTGTCGGATTCAACCAGCAAAAACAATGCTCGCAAACAATGTATACAGTACATGTAATATATCGTTGGAAAGATCATTCTTTGGAGAATCTAACCATTTTGTGTATAATGTAATTTCCTCCATTTTATAGACCTAGATCATCTTTATTTTTGGCCTACATAATGCAACATTGAGGCGGGGTGAAAAAAAATTGCATACATGTACTTTATGATAGGCCCCTCCCCCCTCAGTGAAACTCTTCTAAACATGCATTTATTTTCGGGGGGTTACCTCTTGCTCCTAAACCTCCGAAATCAGAGTTTTCTTGGAAACAATGGCCCTTTTTTCTCAACTTCTGTGGATATTTAGAAATGGCAGACGTCTCTCCTATCTATATTTCTATTCCAATAGTTAGGCCTAAACAAAAAAAATTGTTGTGCTCAGGTAAAGCTACCTGCCCTAACTTTTTTTGGGGCATTTTGGGGAAAATCTGATATTTTGGCACTTATTGAGACATGGAAGTTTTTTTTCACGATCTTGCGCATCTAATTCGCGTCGCGTGGGCATGAAAATTTACAGCCGACATAAAAAAATTCTTAAAAAAAATAATCCCTACCTACGTACCCTAAATTTTTTCAACCCTGTTACCTGAACACAACATATTTTTTTAGCCCTTATTAAAGTAGATTTGTATGCAAAATCATGTTTGGCTAATGAATTTTGAATTTGGCTAATCAAAATATGAACAAAGTCGCCAAAATGGCAAATAGAATGCAAGCCCTAGCATTATCCCAGTATTATATATGTATCTGCCCTACATCAGGAAGTAGTTCAGCTAACGGTAAAGGGATCTGTTGAACTCACAATGAACCAGAGATGGTGGTCCCAATTAATTTTGATGAAGTTTTCTACACATAATGTGACATTGAAATATAAAGTATAAAATCCCTATTTAATCTGACAGTAAATATATATAGATTTTATCACAATGATATATATGTGGATAAATAATGTAGACCAAAGATATCATTTACTTTGATTCAATAAAGGTCTAGATTAGCAGTCCATGACTTTTACATAATTTGCATATAATAATCAGGTAAGAATAAGTCAATAATTCTAGTGGTCTCAAGTATCATGCACATAATTAACTCAAAAGGAGTTATAAAAGTCGGGTAAAAACCAGACCCATTCAGTGCCTCTTAACAGAGAGAAAAAGTAAGACGCTTTTCCGGTCTATGTTAAATCCCATAAGAGGTGCGAATAGATTCAACGTTCCCGGGTTTTTGGTCCGGAGTGGTGCAAATAGTTGATGAATGTTGATGAATTTGCCATCATTCGATCCATGCGCATGTCTCCAATGTTGTAATTTCGGCACAAACATGGCGGATATCGATTTTTTGTAAATTATAATATATAAATAGGATAAAGAATGGACAAAGGATATGATTTGAATCGATATGTTTTATTAAAAAGATAAAAAAATTACGTGTTCGCCCTATCGTTAATTCGCATCACAAAGCCGTGGTGGTGCAAATTGATCCAAATCTCCATGGAAATTGGGTCGGACATGCGCAGATAGAACCAAATTCCAAAATGGCGGACAGCGAGATGATCGACTTGTGGGGCTATAACAGTTAAAAGATAGGATATATTCGATTCAATTCGATTGATATTGCCAAAGATGCATGGATTAATTTCAAGTTAAATCGATAGAATATATCATTTCTCCGTCGAAAATGCTACTTCCGGCAAGGAGAGGTCGAGCATGCGCACAGAACATCAAAATCCAAAATTGCGGACAGCGAGACGATCGACTCACGGTGCCATCAAAACTGCTGGATTAAAACAAAATGGAGGAGAATGACAGTGTCGCATGCCTTTTTATGGTTAATCTGGATCCTTATTCAACACCTGCTGCTATTGTGCAATGCTTAACTCGCCAGGAGAGGAGTTATTCGCCAATGAAACATGCGAGCGATAATGGTGTATTCTCCATAGGCTTAACCATTGACAGTGAAAAGAAAACATGAGGTTAGTATCAGAAGGGGCCTAAAAGAAGAGATTAAGTGCCCTTTCGAGTTACTTGCCTTGTGAAATGTCCTATATTTTAATCCTGACTAAACTTCTATTTTATTGATCAGAGGTTTTAATAGTGGTTTTTAAAATCATTTGGACAGTCTCTAACTAGCATAATTTATGCAAATTCTTGTGAAAGAAGCCACTGAAGGAAGTGTTTTTCTATGGTCCATGTCATATGAACAATCCTATTATCTACAGCCATATAAATAGGAACGGGGAATAGGCCACATCAGCCGGTAATAGGCTGGATAGGCCAGGAATGTGCTACATAGGCGGGGAATGAGACAGTATATGAACTAGATAGGTGTGGAATGAGCTAGATGGGCATGGAATAAGCTAGACAGGCCAGGAATGAGCTTGATGGGCAGGGAATGAGCTGGATATCCCAGGAATGAGCTAGATAGGCCAGAGGCGCATGGCTCCACTGGTGGCCGCCATCATGGAGCAAGATTTTGCGTCACACACACTCTCCAAAAATAGCTCTTGGTGTAGCAGTGGAGAGTGATTGTGTGAGAACTTATCTTATAATATGTCAAACAGACTCGGGCTCACTTGAAATATGTCACAGAGTACATTGGAGAGTAGCAGTATACATGCTAAATATATGCGCATCAAATAAATGTGCTGATATTCTTATAGTTAGAATCAAACAATGGATATATGTATATCTCAAATAGTATGCCGTATAATTCAAATAAAAAAAATAAGGAAATAGCTAGATGGGCCAGGAATGAGCTGGATAGGTCAGCAATGAGGTAGATAGGCCGAATTTGAGCTAGATAGCCCTGGAATGAGCTAGAAGGGCAGGGAATGAGCTAGACAGGTCAGAAATGAGCTAGCCAGACAGGAAATGAGCCTGGCATGAGCTAGAGATGCCAGGAATGAGCAAGATGGACCAGGAATGTGTTGGATAGGCTGGGAATGAGCTAGATGGGCAGGGGATGAGCTGTACAGGTCAGGAATAAGCCGGATAGTCCTGGAATGAGCTTTGTCGACCTGCTGCTAGATAGGAATAAGCTGTGTCTCCCAATACCTATGCTGGGAAGGGGTTGGATATGCCAGAAATTTAAGCTGGATAAATCTTGGTACTTTCATCATTTAGCAACTCATACCATGCTCTGTGTCAAGTTATAGGTTTCTTTCTGAAATAGTCCTTGCCCTCTGATTAGTTAATTTTTTTGTCTACCTGAGGTAGACTACAAATGAGTCGCACCTAGCCTGGAATACTTTTGAATACAGTGGATACTAGAAACATACTGATCAACCAGTTCATAATACAGTAGCCACTGATAGAATACTCCCAAAACAATTAACTTTACACTCTTTTCATATTAAGCCCCAGAGTCTGCTCTTAAAAATGGTACATGATATGTGGATATAAATCAAGAAATTATACTTTTTTATGGAGAATTTTGAAACTTTAGCAAAAAAAAAATGTTTTCAATGTTTCATACTGCATAGGTCTTTAGGTCTGATAAACACTGGGGCTACTATAATGTATCAGTTACAATAACCAACTTGGTCCATGTCTACTACATTTTCACCCTGTGGGGCCCAACATTGATTAGGTGGTATTTGACAGATGAATAGCAGTGGACACTAAACCACCACTATTCTCCATACTGATTTGGTACTGAAACACTACTGCTAGACTGCACTGTTCATGTACTGCTTTTGTACTGTTTTCCCACTGCATTCTGGCCCAGGAGTCTACTATCAGGAGAAAAACTCTCAGCCGGCCAATGACTGAACTGCATACAAATACTTACCTCATTTCCATATGCCAATTAAGCTATCATCATTGCTGTTTTGATTTAAACATGCATCACATAATATACTTCCTATGGTTAATGGTACAAATAATAAATGAGTTAGTGTTGCAGTTTTGCAAATTAACCTATTAGATAAAAGACTAGGGATTTTTTATAGAATTCTTCACCTTTTTTTACACAATCTATATTTAACATGAATTTTAGAGGGGAAACATTCTTGAAAATCAATGTATCCACTTGGATCTCATTTCTTTAACATAATGACTGCACTAAAAAGGGGTAACGTCCGTTTGGGGGGGGGGGCATGGGGCAAGAACATGCATGTGTATAATGCAGTTGGTCATTTGCTCACCTGAACTAGCAGGGGCAAAAATCTCAATTTTGTGTTATAGCACACACACAGACACACACAGACACACACACAGACACACACACAGACACACACACAGACACACAGACACACACACACAGACACACACACACACACACACACACACACACACACACACACACACACACACACACGCACGCACGCACGCACGAAAAATGCAACTGGTTCACTTGGAATCTAGCACGAACAGCCTTTCATAAAATTTTAGAATAGAAGATTTGGAATAGAAATTGAGGTATAGATCTAGCTCTCCATTTTATGACCCCTTAAAGCAGTGCCTCATGTAACTTTTATGTAATCAGCCTTTGGGATGCCACTTACGCATTTATAAAACATATCAGTGTTTTTGAGTAGGATTTTCTTCACGAAGTGAAAGTGCTTATTTGGGAGGAGAAACTTTTAACAGTGGGATCAGGATTACTCTCGGTCACAATAGGGCCCTTACTGACCTAGTACGATTTGGAAGGTGGTTGGCAGGCAGGGAAGTGCCCTACTCACGAGTGCCTTTCCTGGTAGCAACCATTGTGTGTGTGTCCGTGCAAGGAGAGCTGTTCTTTTATTGCAATTGCTCCAGGGAGACCCAAACACTAAACAGGGACATTAGGACACAAGTAAACACTTAAAGATTCTAGTGTCTTGTAGGCAGGAGGGGGGGGGGCAGTGGCTCTATGGGAGATGGATGCATTCTAATGGGAAAATCTTGATTGTGTACAAGTTTGAACCTTTGTAGGTCTGTAGAAAAAGAAACAGTGAACCTATTAAAACTTGGAATACTCTACGTTCTGATCTTTGTTCAGTAAATATACATGTGCCCACCTCAAAGGAATGTCATGAGACGTACGTAAACAAGTGTGCCCATCATTCATAGCTACTCTATACCAGCTTTATAGAGTGATACAGTGGGGATATATGTATGACAGCACGCTGAACCTGCCCCTCATTCTCCTTACGTTAACCACTGGCCATTGCCCACCTTCTCACTTCAGCCACTCTGGTGGAGGAGATGGGCCTTGGACATTGTTCCCGCCGGGGGGCGCATGGGTCGCTAAGAGCAGCTCACAATGGGGGATCAGCTCAAAGAGCAAGTCAGATGATAAAGGAAAACCCGTACTACGTGGTCACTCGTTTAAAGGCATCAGAGGAGTATAAAAGGGCTTTCTGGCAGTACCACATATGGAGGGAAAAGACAAATGTGACTGCCGGGAAGGAATTACTAAATGCACTTAGCATGCTTAGGTGTGGGTGTATATACCCACGAGGATGATGATGGATTAAACCCGGGTGTCTGGAGCACATCAGCCTCTATGCATAACTTGGGCCTAGTCTATAGGACCTAATCCAAATGTTCCGTGCCTAGCAGGCTGAGTTTTGTGCTAAAACCGGATGGCGCTGAGGGGAGGTCTGTGGTGGGGGGAGGCTAGCGTGGGGGAAACATGATGAATGCCATACTGAAATTAGGTTTTCAGACACGTAATGTTCAAATCAGGCCATAGCTGAATATACATATATTCCATGCACACACACACACACACACACACACAACCCAGCAAGCCTTTAAAATACTTTCTCTTCCCCTTTGCTTACTCCATGTAGGATTGGCAAGTTGGCTTTTACACTCACACCATGTGAAAGCTGATCCGAGAATATCTCACATTTCGATTATTTCTATGCGTTCTCACAGAGGTATTCCTGACTCAGATGACCCTTGATCTAGACCTGACCTTTTGATCCCTATTGCCCTCGATGACCACTGGGTATTAAGAGGTGGTCGGATCCTGTCGGGCATTTCGCCTGCATGCCTTAAGCCATAGCTCACTCCCCCCACTCCTTTGCACGGTGGCAGAAGTTGGTGACCATTGGTAGAACTGGGTGTCCGGAACATTCTGACCTTTAGATGACCTTAGGGGTCAGAGCTCAAGGCCATATGATTGCATAGGGAAGGTCACACCAGTGAAGCACACTAAAGGAGGAGGGTGTTGGCGTGTGATGGATGGCGTTGCAACAGGCAATCTAATAGATACTTGTTGGAACCAAGAGAGTTGCCATAAACCCCTCCTTTCTCACCAATAACCAAAGCCATGTGGGTGAGGTAGGCGTTGGACATTGGCGGCTGGTGCTTGAGACGGTCATCGATACTGCGTTTCTACCCCAACATAACGCGTTTGGGAGTATAGGAGGGGGAGGGGAGATTGTGGAAATATTGAATTCTCTGCCAGGCCGATGATAGCCTTCACGATGAGCTGCTCCCGAGCTGCTCATAGCCTCCCACCATTTAATACCCCCCCCCCCAGTAAATCCCTGTTCACCGTCAGAGGGCGTTATGGAGATTGCAACTGTAAAACCCTTCAGTGATCGCTAATATTAGCTTTAGGGCCAAGGGGCATTGCTTGTTGATACGTTTTGCCTGCTTTTCATTATTGATATGGAATGCGGGGTATTAAGCTTCCCTGCCATTGCTATGTAACGTTTGCTGCTTATACATTGGACGCGTGGTTGATATGATATCGGAGACCTCTGGCATGCTGCGATAGCTAGCATTCCATATTTAACGTTCCTGTTTAACCAGGATAAAAATAGCACCTGAAATGAGACCATGTATTTATAAGGTTATCGTTACCAGTACCCAGAGTGCCGTTAATATGTGTACATGTGTAACCAATGTCTCTTTTACTGCACACTAGCAATACAGTATTGTAGGCCTGATAAACGTATTGTTAGTAGTTCGCAATTTTTCTTCTCCTGCTCTCTCTAGAGTAGGTTCTAGCCATATCTGAGGAGGCAAGTTAAAAGGAACGTCCAGGGGGGGATTAGTACCAATTCTGGCCACCAGGGGGACACCACTATGGCCTACAAAGGGGAAAATATACCAAAAATTGTTATATACTTTTTTTTTATGTAGATTACAATAGTCCTAAAGGAACATTGCCATTTTTGAGGAAAACCTTCCAAATTTGGAATGTAAATAGAACATATTTGGGCATTTGGGGGCAAAAATCAGTGCTTTTGTTGATATTGGTTGCCATGGAAACATTATTTTTACTAAAAATTGAGGAATCAAAAAGACCTATTTGTAGCCACACCCACAAGGATCGAGGTGTTGAAAAAATGGTAAAAATCAGATAAAATTTTATGAGAAAAAGAATATGACAATTTCCCTAATTTGGATAATTATGCTTAATTATACATATCATCTGAGATATCTCATGAAATATACAAGTTAGACCTTATTTGGGATTTAGATAGGTCAGCAACCATCTAAGTTCATAGAGCCGTAACTCTAAAACTAGCATAGATATTTTCTCATGTAATACACCATTAGAAATTTCATGGCCTGAATTTAAAAATGGACTTTTTCCCTGGGTGGTTCTTTTTGCTTGGATATATCCGGGATTTTTGGCAAATTTAAAAAAATCGCCGACTGGGTGAGCGTGCGAGCCGTATAGGTTCCAACGCCCCATTCGGGTTTGATTTTTCAGGTGGGCACCGCCGCTCGCCATCGTATGAATCTGAGTGAGTGAGTGAGTAATAGATGTTTAACGCCCATTTCGACAGCTAAGGTCATATTCATGGCGAGAACTACATTACACAATTTCACAGAGGAATGTGTTGATGTCCGTGCATATGTGAACCACACACATCCTGAGAGGATAGGAAAGATGAGATATAGACCCTTTTAAGTGGGCTAGGGAAGCCCCGTATGAATCTGAATCCGCATACACCTTCAATACCGGGGTGGGGGGGGGGGGGGGCTCCCAAGGCCGGCCAAGGAGCCGGGGTACATACAGGTTCTAAATCGAACTATTACGGACAGACCTGATTCCTGTATAGACATGCAAACGCCCAAGGACTATGGTAATAGTCACGTCAAAATTAGCATCAATAACCACTGATGAGAATGAACTCTCTCCCTACATTTGTAGCACTGTGATTCAGGTACTCCACTTGGGGTGTCGGCTACAGGGGAGACCAATAATTTACCAGTAAGCTATACTAACATGCAAACTGATGAAAAAATCGATATCAATAAAGAAAACGAAAGATACAAAAAAAACTGAAGAAAAGAATAAATCAAAACATGAAAAAAAATCACGTGCCAGTAACAATATTGTCAACCTTTCGAGTAGAGTAATTTACTGTATATGAAATCCAGGTACTAAAAAAAGGCATAAAATTCTGTCCCACACAAAGTAACGTACGAGGGAATTAGATAACGTCCATAACAAAGATAGAACCAAACATTATTGGACCTGTGGGAAAGGCAAAAATAATTAATGCACAAAAAAGAGCTCTGAAAGGCAAAAATGTGAAGGGCCAAAAAAACATCACAGAAATGTTTCCGGACCCAGAACCCCCTCCACCTTTTGACAGTGTAGATCAAATAAAAATGGGTAAAAACAAACAGTCCTCTTGGAAACCGCCCTCAACCTCAACCCACCAGCGCAAAGCTCTGCGGAGCCTAGCAAAGGATAAATCCATTACCATAAAACCTGCTGACAAATGTGGAGCCATTGTAACAATGGACACAATTGATTATATTTTAGAGGCAGATAGACAACTATCAGATCAAAAAAACTGGACAACGATCCTACAGAAGCATATCAGGCAAATCAAATTCAAGCAATTTCCCGAAAAGGACTACCCCAAATGGTTGCTAAATGAAGCACTAGAAAAAGTGAAAATCATTGATAGAGAATCATTATTGAAATCCAAAACTCACGATGAAAAAAGAAAAGACCAACCTATGGTTCAACCCCATACCGATGAAGGGAAGAAAAAGAGGGTTATAGAGGAACCGATACCAGAAAAGATGTTCCTCACTACAACCTTCAGACCGAATTACAACAAACTCCAGAAAATAGTGAAAAGAAACTGGGACTATTTTCCCCAATTTTGTGCCACTAGAAAACTACAAAGGATGGATTTAAACAGCGTTTCAAAGACCAAAAACACTCAGTAAAACACCATTACTTACCTAACAGCAACAGTGTCTCACACAGAGGCAGCCATCTTGGAACCACAATGCACTGTGTCCCTGACATTTTTATGGATTATTTTATCCATGTATTGTTAGAAATTCCTCGAGTAGGATTTTCTTTTAATATTGAAAATAATTATTTGGGGACAGTCTGTGAAGAAAAACAAGAGGATTTGAATCTTCTACACTGGCTGTGATACAACGCTATGATAAATATATGGTGTTCCAGTCTACAATCACCAGCAGTCTCAATAGTATAATGGTTAGCATGTCTGACTTTGAATCACAGAAGGTGGGTTCAAGACTGCATGGGGAAAGTGTTTTTAACTTACACATACAAGGTAAAATGAGTCTTTGTAAAAGCCCCCCCCTGAAGCCCCTCTTTATCATTTTGGTAATCAGAGGATGTTCAAATACATTATTTTTAGAATTTGTTGCAAAAATGACAGTGGTCAACTGAGAATAAAACAAAATCACACCAGGGGTTTGAACCTGTGTGGTCTAGATTTCTAGTCCCAGGCCTCAACCACTACACTAGATTGTCCAGTCAAACTTTCAAAGTGAAATCACCCTGTTTATCTATAAATGATTACTCAGTCATAGAAGTAGCATATTGCCCTTCTGTAGATGTTCTAACACCCACAGTATCAGCTGAGGACTCATGGTGTAATGGTTAGCACATGAGACTCAGGATCCCAGCACTGTCTGGTGCATGTGTAGGAATCCCATATGGGACAGAATTTTTCCAAGAATTGCATAGATCTGCTGTTCAAAGATTTCCTTATTCATAAAACCTCCTGCTATGGTTGGCCTATTTCACGAAACCTCCTGCTAGAACTGACCTAATTCATAAAACCTCCTGTTGGCCCAAAAACTGTAGAATATGGAAATAAACCTACAGTAGGAACAATAGGGTGCAGAGCCAGGTGGAGTATAATGTTGGGAGATACACACCTTCGTCTATCGATCCCCTGTTAGTAGTTCATTAAGATATATACTGAACATGCTGAGGAGTATGTCCTGCAAGTTCACTCTGAAAATTATTAGACGATATTAGAACGTATTTATAAAAGAAAAACCAGGAAAAAAGGGAGGAAATCAGAATAAGAAACTGCACCATGCACTTTTTACACCGCTTCCAAAACCTGTTCAGCAGCAGCTCGATGGGTTCTGTGGCCTGGCCGTGATTGGCTCCACGTGCAATAGTCGCAGCCCGGAGCCCTGCGGAGATCAGATCGTGTTATCGGTTCTACCCCTTCCACACTGTAAAAACAGTGTTTAGATTGTACATGACTAATGTTTAGCAGATAAACACTTTTCTAAACACTCTCTTGTCCCAAATTTTGAGACACCTTTTTCCATCTAAACATGTTTAATTCGTAACCTTTTTTAGACAAAGTGTGTTTGGATACCAATGTGTTGATACATAACAAGTGTTTAAACACTCTCCTTTTGTTCAACTTGAGGTGTTTCCTGCTGTAATATCATATTTATGAAATCTATATATATGCACATCAATTGATGTTTCTGAGTGGGTTTACAAAGAGTGATGGCACTTCTTGGGAAGTATACATAAACTCAGGGGCGTAGGAAAAGGGGGGCTGAGGAGGAGATTCCCTATATAAGCCTATAGGGCTTAGTACTGAGGCCTAGTGCGTCCGCCATTGCTTTATTTGGGAGCTGGCGAGATAAGGACTGATAACAACCAGCATGGTGGGTACCAGGTGTTACATAATGTACCCAAAAAATTCTGCAGTGAATGGAGGGAGGCATCTCATTAATTGATATTGTATCCCGGGTCAGCCCTATATAAAAATATTGCAGGCCCCCCAACCGAGACCCCCGGGCCCCCCAATAAAAATTTGCTTCCTACACCCCTGTTATACCTCTCACTACATAACCTCTCAGAGGAGGAAAGAGAGCCTGGGAAAGTAGCCTCTGAAAGACTACACAAGCAAATGTCCACGACCATGGAATATTTTTGCATCGTATTCACCAAGGTGAGGCTGTCCGTATTCAACGACGCCTTATAGGCACAAGCTTATTGTATTCCATGCCCCCCCATGGAATACGGCTGTTCTAGTACTATTCTATAGAAACAACCGTATCTGCCATGACATAAAATGTCATGTCCAAGAGTTCTCTGCTTTATACAATTCTATATTCCACATACTGGGAATGTCTGAGTTCCTTGATGGCCCCCGGACGTAAAACTAAACAAACAAACAAACATACTGGGTGTCTTAGCAAACTACTTCTCTTGTGCACATCAATTATCACTAAATTGCCAAACGATTCTTTCAATGCAGGATGAACTACATGTTTGTGTGTCTTATTGCCACAAATAATAGGTTTGAATGTTAATTTGACGTGTTTGAAGATGGGTTAACTTTTAGGTGTGTGGAGAAAATACTGTCATGAATCTTAATGTCACCTGGTGGGATAAATTACAATTGATTGATGCCTAAACACAATGTGTTTAGTGATTAAACACCTTAACATATTTAGCTCACTTGTAAAACATATGTGTTAAAAAGTTAAACACACAAAAAATGAGTGTTTAAAGACTAAACACTAATAATCATTGGTGTTTTAAATCTAAACACTAATAATCATGGGTGTTTAAATGTTATACACCGAACACATCAACATCTTTGGTGTTTAGGACCTGGTGTTTAGAAATTATATGTTTAGCACACCTGAAACCGTTTAGATCTTATAGATGTGTAGCCTCTAAACATTGTTTAGCATTTTTGGTGTTAAAAGTTAAACACTGTTTTTACATTGCATAGGCTGCCATCCCCACACTGGGTCCCCTATATGCCCAAGAAGGGGTTAAGGCCCACCGTGTCCCAGCAGAGCATTCATGTATCGATCCCACCCCAGCAGTGCCCTGCCAGATTTATGGTGCCACTAATGGGCAGTGGATCATGTCCCCCTTAGCTCGCAGGTTCACCAGTTATAGGGCTATCCATCGCCTGAGGTGTGCCACCCCAGCCTCATCATCTGAGCTACTCAGTGAACTGCTCACAGACGACTCGGCTGTTAATTCAAGTGGCATCCTGCTCATCCCACAAAGCAGTGCAAGCAGCCTACCCAACCTCTGCTGGTTTTATGTGAAGCCTATTATTATATAGGTATATCGTCATAACAGGAGCTCCAAAGCTGGAAAGCCTCATTCGGGATCCTATCTATCGAGCGCATTCCCAGTGGAATGCGCTTGACCCCTCCCTCAGATGGCTCACTGAGAAAAACGAGTTCAAAAAGGCAATCAAACAGAGGCTGGTGAAGTACTTTTATGATCACTGGCGTGCTGAATTCCCTAACCTCCTCTACCCAGGGTACAGTATATCATAGGAAACCATTGAGCGATCTGGTTCATCCTGACACACTTTGCCTGAACATACTTTCACAGTTTTCTGTCCTGTCTTGTCCTGTGTCTAGCCCAGTTAAATATACTATAATATACTATGGTTACATTTGTATTATTGCATTTACTGATAGTGCATTGAGCTTAAAAAAAACTGGTTGTATTGCGATTCTCCATCACATAATTCTGTTGATATGCATGATATGTTGACATACTGTAAGGATTCCTCTATTATGAATATATTGTTGGTAAAGCGTCACGGTAACTGTGGGTTTACCCTTACATAAACCCCCAGGTAGAAAATGCAGGTAGATTGTCGCGATGGCGTAACTGTACCTCTTTCCTAGCAATAAAAACCTGTTAAAACTTGAAACTTGATAATGATTACCCTAGCGAAAATAAGTAGGCCCTAGTATCTTTAGACGATCTATTAAAATGTGAAGGAGGTTGATATTAGGCTCGAGCACGTGGGCCTTTTATTCGGAGATGCAATAGATTGCTAGGAGAGCCCCATTGAGATAGAACAGATTGCCTTGTCAGAGCTGTTATACTTTCCAAGCCATTACCCATGGAAAGGTTTTCTCAGGGCCTGTTGCCAGCCCCGTGGTCAACCGCGGCCTATGCTAATAGACATCTGCGGGTAATGTAAAAAGGTTGATCATAACAGAATATGGCAGCACGTAGGCCTCTCTGGTCTTTCGTGGCTTTATAGGAATTGTACACACTTCATGAAAAATACATGATGGTATCCATGTATTGTTTCCATGTGGAATTGATTTTGGTTTGACGTCCCATGTCTACATATGGGATGATAGAAGCAATGCTTCTGTTAAAGACCGATTGACATGTTGCATGCTGGAGTGTCTGGATAATCATGCAGTAGTTAGTGCACACAAGAATCTCTGATCACTAATTCCAGCCTTGGATAATTAAGGAAAGAAAAGAAACTAATTGAACTGAAGAGCCAAATCAGAGCCATCTCTTGGCAATTGTTTCGCTCTGAAAAGGCCAACCTATAAAAACTAATTATTTGTTTGGAGAGTGAAAAAGATAGTTCAGGAGGGATAATTCTACAAAAAAAAATCAAAGTGATGGCTTCATTCTCATTTTCCTAGAACCATTAAGGGTAAAGCTAAAAAAGGAATAGCTAATTTGTAGCCCCGCATATTAATGACCATTAGTGGCATGTATTTGTTTCTATTGCCAGCCATGTCAATGTGGTGTCTTGGGCATCAGGAACAGCTTCCCCAGTTGTCGGTGCATTTTCTTTTATTGGTCCTATCTGTCATCAGAGATGCCACTTTTCCTGCTTTACCAGGAATTCCTGGTTTTGATCCCAAGATTTCTGTATTAAAATATGTTAAATTCCTGGGAAAAGGTGTCAAAAGTCCAGTCTTCCTGGTTTTTGTTGGCAAGTGAGTGGCATCTCTGGTCATGTATGATCCGCCTTCAGTTTCCCCAACCTTTTTAAGTTGGGCATTGGAATTCCATCCCGAAAGGCATATTAGTTGCTATTCTCTGAACATTCATCAATAATGTTCTTTCAACTAGAGCCACAGACAAGAGCCTATGCCAGCTGAACTATAGATTTGTCTGGTGGCCCTCCCCATTCCCATGCTGTATACTTCGCAGTCCTCTATTTCCCATTGTACTGCAGTTATGGGTGTTTCAGTGAAGAATGGCTGGGAGTTGTTGAAGTGACTGTAATTAAACACCCTCTGGTCCCATTGGAGGCAGGCTCCTGGTGAAGTGTTCGATGCCGATACGCCGTTATGGGTGCTAGCCACGCAATCCACTGACAGCCCCAATCAGGGATAGACTCCAGGGACACCAGCCCTAAACCCATTGATAGAATAGGGTTTCTAACACTGCCTTGGTGCACACCACCAGTAACTCCCATATAGGCAGTCCTCCAAGACACCAGACTGCTCTTTCTCATCATCCTTGAAGTATTCATGTGATGTAGCACATGTTGAGTGCACTTGACTAATATCCCACGTTAACAAAAAAAGGTCTAAATACTCTTTATGAATTATTCCATCAGCAAATAGTTTTACTCACCTAGACTTAAGAGTATGTTTACCAAATGCACAGAGAGGATTAAATTTTGGGCACAATGGAAAGGAACTCCTACATGCCCAATGTTCCATGCAAAATGTTGCACAGAGCTGTGGTATCCAATACGGTGCAATGGATGAACTACTCCGGAGGGAGGCAGGCCATGTTGCGTTAAGACGTGATGGCTGGGGATTAGAAATGATGAATGATTCTGTGAATAAAAAAAAAAGAGGTTTAAATGCAAGGGGTTAGAACGTTGATTCCCAAGGAAATTGGGCTTTCTCATTTGGGTTTCTATTGGGTGGCATAAGAAGTGGATCTCAGAACCAAAGGGGCAATAGCCCCAGAACATAAGGGTGTGTGGTGGCCCCTAGGAATGAGAGAGCAATACCCGTGAGACACAGGAGTGTGATTGGAGTGGCACAGGGCTTCCTTACAGATCAATGAATCTGAAAATCACGTATGGAATGCCAAAACAGGGCAGGCCTGTGTAATAGGTTCAACTTTAAACAGTGAAATACTGAGTGCAAAAACTGTCACTAAAATGCAATTTCCTGACTTAAATACGCACCGCTGTGCTCAGCAGCTGCAGAGAGCATTAGACAGGTCTGTGCCATGATGACGAATACAGTGTTGTGTTTGGTTATTCATGGCTTCCCGTCCAAGTTAGGCGAATCATTGCTGTCACTGTGTCAGGCCGGATATTTTCAATCACCATATGCATATTGTCTCCCGATGGAAATAAAGGTGTAATCCGGTCGGAAAGTTGGATAATATTATGAATCATGTGAAATGACTAATTTATGGTACATAATGTATATCGATGAACAATCGTGAACTATTATACTCATATAAACCCACAACTCATATCAAAATGAAAGTGCAGTAATGCTTTCAGGCAGCGTTGTGATATTCATGAGTTAGATGCTTTATATAGAGCGGTCTCAAGAGTACATAAAAATATCTCTACTCCCAGACTCACAGGATTGACCCAGGGTCCAACCTCTAAGACACCGTCTTCCCCAATATTATGAAAGCATGGCAGTATCCACCTCCCCAAGCAAATCAGGATGAAGTACGTTAGCCTAATGTTAGTCGTCACATGTCACAAAGGTTGAATGTCAACTTTGACGTGTAGGTTACATCCATATGCCTACAACGTTTTAACAAATCAATAGATTGCGGCCTCCCAGGTCGCCCCTCAGAAAGCAGATGTTTGCTTAGACATAGGAGACATGTTAAAGGCGATGGTAAAACCCTACACTGACGGATGAATCGGACCATCAGGGACCTACCAGCAAGTTTCTGCTCTAAGCTACACGCCGTGAGCTGCTTGAAATGGGTATTGGCCCTGATGGAGCGGTTGGCTCAACGCGACAGCACTGACAGCTATTCAGAGCCATTCTGCTCTTCCGGAAGGCTTCCTTTTTATGGGACAACTATGCAAGTGTGGGGGTCTTATCCCTGTTAAGGCTTTGTCTTTGTAGATACCCTCTTTCCTCTCCATTCCCCACCAGGCGAAAAGGGCCCTGTCTGAACGGTCAGCCACGATTGCCTTTAGGCATTTCAGTGAATCAATGCTGTATTGGTTGGCGATTGGTGGTGGCCAAAGTGTACTGTCAAATAAACCACATGGCAATAACTGTCCGCGAGACAGACAGTAGACTCTAGAAATGACTGTCTACAAGACGACTTGGTGTAATAACGCAAGGGATTTGCAATATATCTTGCTGACTGCCATGCAGACATGGGGTTTCAGATGCTTTATGGCAGTGCTATATAGACTTTGGTAGCCTCTATAAGTGGCTGTCTGGGGACAGCCACTAATCACCCAATAGGGGTTTATGGAGTCAAACTGTGGCTTACATATAGATAAAGGGGTTTCTGCAAATCCTTTGACAGTATTTGATATAGTCCATCGTATGCCGAATATGGCTCACACCAAATTGCAATTGGTTTGATATCAGCGGTTTTGTATGTTAGTTCACCTATTTTCAGTTCCTCAAACCCTAACTGTCATAGTACTCTGAAGCTCCAAGCAGTTGCTGTAATTGATGATAAGGGGAAATGAGTGTCTTTAGATACATGGCAAATGATGTCATACTATGGAAAGCTAAGAGGAAAGACATTGACATGGGATGGAATTGAAAATAGTATTCTTTTTTACTATGGTAACTCCATATATTTTTCAATTGAGTGGTCTGTCTCAGTCTGCCAATATTGAGACGGTACTCAGTCTAAGAATGTGGGTACTTACAGCTGTATGGGAAGAGAAAGCAGGACTTGAATCCATTGATATAGAAATCAGAATTTGATTCCAATATCAATAATCAATGTCACATGTTTCTTCACATCTTTACTTTTCCAAATGATACACATAACTAGAATTTCCTTCTCAACAGCCATAAAGAGCTGAACTGGTTTCAAAACATTGATTCTTATTTGTTCTTATAACCTGGAAATTCTCAACTTGAGATTTTCCACCTGACATACCAATAAAATTCACACTTTTGAATTTTTCTAAGACCAAAAATTAAATTATTTGCCCACCCGGGTGGGTGAAAATTAAAAATTGGGAACTTCCCCCAATTAAACCACAAATATTACCAAAAAGCAGCACTGGCACAGACCAATTTGCTACTTTTGGCAATATTTTAAATTTTTATTACACCCAAAATACCTCACATTTTGAAGTAATATTAATTTTTCTTACACCACTATGATGTAAGTACCGCCAAATTATTTCTGTAATTTTTAGGCCAGCCTAAAGATGAATGAATAATTTTATTTCAAAGCAGTCTGAAGATCCCCTTAGGTGAAACCGCCCAGTTCCTCAAATTAATCTCCACAGATAAGGAACCAATCAGAGGCACCGGTTCATGCTGCCCTAGCAACCATTCCTCTAAACAAACATCACAACACCCATGTGTGCTGTGATTGGTCAATACTGGTCACATGTCAGGCACTATAAAAGGGCACTTTTTCAAAATTGGTGCCATTCCAGCGGTAACTGCGATCGAGTTTACAACTACCCCGTATAAAATATTGATTCTTATTTGTTGATCCACACCGAGAGAAGTAGTGCCAACGCTCGGATGCTAATAGCATTTTGAGAACTAGAGATTCGCTGACGAGATAGGTATTGTGTGTAGCTTACAAAGGGTACCCTCATGAGGAATGCACCTTTCAGTGCTGCTTTTGGAATGTTTAGAACAGGATATTTCCAGCACGGTGTGAAAGAAATGCCAGGCATTGGCACTTTCTATTGGTATTTACTCATTCAAGCTACAGCCACCTGGTTGTATTACTCAAGTCATTCACCCATGAGTCATTAACCCGAGGGAATGTTTGTACGTGTGAAGTCAACGCCCACCACTGTTAGTTTGCTGTCCCAGTTACGATGCTTCTCAGGTATCCCGTCTTTCTCCTTGGAAACACCCAAACAGCGGTTTTGGACTACAGTGGGACAATATGTACGATTGCCAAATATATTCCCAGGCATGTCATTCACAGCCTAAAACCTGCACATAGTTCACACGTTTAACGTATCACATGTCTTTGTATTAACCCCTCCTCTTGCCCTCCCCCTACAAGGAGGAGACGCGGGGTTGCCTCTTGGCAAGTATGAAAAGAAACCCTGTTGCTTTGCCCAATAATCGTTCATTTCTTTCATAATAAATGTTATCATTCCATTTCCTGGTGATTTCCCTTGATTGCACCAGGTCGAACAGGCAGCTGTTTTTGTCCAGACCCTCAGGATCTGTTGGAAACCAGCGAGTGGGGTAGGGTCAAGGGTGTTCTATGGCAAGGCGAATTGGATGCTGTAATGCCAGATTTATGCTGGAAGGAAATGAGGGTAAAAGGGGTAAAAGTAGCTGGGGTGGGGCAAGGGGAGGGTTTCTTGAACTCAATGGGGGATATGCGGTACTGCCAGATTTGCCTCCCTTTTTAGTTCTTTCTACTATGGAGACTACCTATGTAGTAGTGGCATTCAGTTCAGTTCACATGCTAATGGTCTGGAGATGCCTAGAGGCTTTGGTCTGGGAGACCAGCAGAGGCGAACGCTGTGAACTCAGTGGGATGACAGTTGGTGTTAAAGCAGGGCTGCTGCATCCCCTAAATCATGACCAGGCCCTCTGTGACCACAGAGGAATTCAATTTAGGAACAGGCCTCAGGTGCTCACAGGTGCTCAGGAGCTACTCATGTGCACTGCTCTAACTCAGGCTGGGACCGAGAGAGTCTGCTTCCCGGTGTCCTGGCTACACTGCAAAAATGGTGTTTAGATTTTAAACATGTTTAGGTCTAAACATGTTTAGAATCTAAACATATAGGTCAGTTAGGTGTCTCATCAACTACACATTTAGGAAATGAACACTTTTGTTCTAACTACATAAACATTTTTGCTAAACATGTTTAGATGTTTAGAGTTTAAACAGCTGAATAATAGGTGTTTAGATTTAAACATCAATATGTTTAGATGCTTGGATGTCGAATCCACACCAGGTAGCAGCGCTACCTTTGAATGGACTATCTGTACACAATTGTAATCAATTGTTGTGACAAGTGTCCCCAAATCCCATGTTTAGCGTTGTTTCTTTTTATTGAATGTCATGAGAATAGTAACAGCAATAGAAAATTGACTAGATTCTCCTTACACCAGCATCATTGCCATAAAATAGTCAATATGATCCATGACTTACACCTATTTCATGTTTTTTTAGAATGGATAAAGCAATGTCCTTGCTCTCATAGAGTGTACATACATGTGTATACGTGTAGCTGTGGCTGACATCTTTGGAGACTTTGACATGTAGATGAATACCTGCGGATGTCCCCCCCCCCAGTAAATGAGAAAGCAAACAAAAGATATTCCTTTATTTTTTCAATGGATACATGTCTGCAAATCCTAACCCTAACAAATCATATAGACATCTAAACACAAAAATTCATAAACATCTAAGCACAAAATTTCATAGGTATCTAAACACAAATTTTAAGCCTAAACACCTACATTTCTAAATACCTGAGGTAAGCACATTGTTTGGCTAAACATGTTTAGGAAATTATTGTGATTACAAAAACATTGCAAGAATATGTTTAGAATTGTGTTTAGGATCTAAACACCATTTTTGCAGTGTAGTCTCAATGGCTTACAGGGATACTGCAATACCAAAATGTAAATCTAACGCCAGTGGACTGTGACTGTTTTGTATTGAAGTTTCTGTTAATGACTAATAGGGCCCATTGCACACCATACTGGTTCAATATATTTTAAGAAACCTTGTTATCTATCATAAGTGTGGTTATACATGTATGATAAGTTATAGCGATATAGAAAAGCTGTCAGTTTGGACGAGGGTCATTCTCTGACCTCATGTGCTACTCTTGGAGACCTACAGACCTTTGGTGGTCTCATTTGAAAATCGCATTAGTCTGCCCTTACTCATATTGCAACGCCAACATCTGTGCATTCTTTACATAGATCTGATAAAATAAGATCTAAGTACATTAGCAGTGGGCCACCATGGCATGTGTAAATCATAGCTCCATAGAGATAGACGGGAGGGGAGCTATGGCCTCTGCCGACCTAAAGGCCTATGAATCATCATATGCATACTCACCCCTTTCCCTATCACCCCCTCCTCATTTCCCCTTCCCCTCCCAAGGCTTCCCACCTATCCCCTTCCCCATCCACAACCAAAGGATTGAGTGATCCTGAAGAATGTTCCTGATGCCTTCAGCAGGCCTTGTCGGTAGCATCATAAGGACAGCAATCAAAACGGATGACCAAAGCCGATGACACTAATCCCAATTTATTCAGTCTGCGTCGGCCTTGGTATGATATCTGTCAGACACAGGCCACCCGGTCACCTTTTCCCTGTGGCCTCGAGCTGCTCCGAGCAGCTCCATTCACACAAACCTCCTTATCACGTACCTCCATCCTTCTACACACAAGGCGGAAAGCCCAGGGCTGACCCGGACATGGTCGGACAGACACTTCCGGGTCATGTCCGACCCTGGGAGGGTCCATACTACAGCTATGACCGTTGACTATGGTATGAAGGTTTGAATGTATATATTTGATGTAGATATGTACATGAGCGGTTAATGTACAGAGATAATGTACAAATGTACTAATAATATCCAGGTATGCATCTGCGTGACGAAAAATGGGGAAATGGAAATTTACAGAAAGTGAAGGGAATTGAAAAACAAACGACGAAGACGAGTAGGATGGGGAGGGGCGATAGTTATAACATTTCATATCGTGACATATGTGGACAAACCCCCAACCAACCCTTGGAGGTGAGGTATATTGATCACTTAATGTCTATACATGTATAGCAATGTCATCTCTACCCCATGCCGGACACATTATGGTAACGTTATTACCACAGTTATTAGAGAAACTCCTATTAAGAGGGCCAGTAAAAGAGAATGTCCATTTATATCAACTTGTGCCGTAAGCTTCTCTGCCTTGCCAATACTGGCATGTACAGGTTGAGGGGTTTGTCCCAGGTTTGCCTCATCATCTAATTGATGGCGATCTACAACAGCACACTCTCCCAACTGTCCAAAAAGCAGTAGAGGCGATACTGTCGCACAACCCGGAATCAGTATTTATGAGTGCGTTTGACATCTCTCGCGCATTTCGTAATTTCCGCACATGCCCAAGGGACTGGGTTTTACTGGGCATACAGCACGCAGGCCACACATACATGGATATTGCCCTCCCATTCGGCAGCCGGAATAGCAGCCTCTACATGCAAAGAATAGCTGAATTCATCACTCGAGCTTTGCATAAAAAGGGAATTACTGGAATCATGTACCTGGATGACCTACTTATCATATCCCCGGATGAACCAACGGCCATATCCAACCATGCCACAGTTGAGGAGCTGTTCATAGAACTTGGCCTGCCACTAGCAAAGAAAAAGTCCCAACCACCCACCACAAAACTAGTATGGTTGGGAATATCTATTGATGTGAGAAAACAACAGATCACCATACCACATGGAAAACTCGCAGAAATCACAGCCCACCTAAGGAATGCCTCTAAACAGGAATATATCACCCTTAAAGAGGCACAACGCCTCGTAGGCTTCATCAATCACCTATCAAAAGCCGTTGTTCCAGCCCGCCTCTTTATGGGCCGCCTCCTCTCAGCGATTCGCAAACAGGACGAGGGATACATACACATTGACTCTCATGTCAAGGCTGACCTCCGATGGTTCGAACAATACCTCCCAGATTACAACGGCCGCAGCATGTTCCATCACCCAGAACCAGATAGGCACATATATGCCGATGCATGCAAGACAGGCTTCGGTGCCCATGACATGTCCTACGCATATGCTACAAGGATTTCTACACGCATGTCAGACACCCTCACCAGCTCTGAGCTGGAGTGCTTAAACTGCCTAGTAGCATTGCGGACATTCGTATCAAAGCAAGATAGGGGAAAAACAATCTGCGTCAACTGTGACAACCTCGCCGCAATTCTTACATACACTTGGGGTCGGGCACGCGATCCAATAATGGCTGCTTGTGCTAGGGCAGCATGGTTCCTTGCTGCCAGACTATCTGTCCACCTTGTGTTTAATTATGTGCCTGGCCCCCTCATGGCGATACCAGATGCCCTCAGTAGGTCTCACCTGGGGGCATCTTATCGCCGCAAAGTCTCAAAGTTTATGCGTGACAAAAATGTGAAAATGTGCCGCATTACCAAGCTTAGTCTTGACTTCTCTCGATATTTGTAGATCCCCGGTTGGATGCCCTCCTACTAGCTGCACAGGAGCGTCAGTCGAGAGCATTCAGACCAGGCACTGTAGCCAATCGTGACGCGGCAATCAGGAAATATGTCACCTTCTGTTACGACCTTGGAATCTACTACGATGACCCATCTATACCCCAAGTATGCGCCTATATTGAGTATCTTACCCACTCCAACAAATGCCCTAAGAGCATCAGGAATCAGGTGGGCCTCCTCAGGACTTACTTTAAGCAGGCTGGGTTACTGACACCAGCCTTCTATAGCATGCAGTTAGACAATGCCCTTAGGGCAATAGACCTCGACCTCCGTTACCTACCGAGACCAAAATCGGCATTACACCCATACCAGATAATTCGGTATCTAGAGACTATGGTGGAAGAGGAGCATGGCCCCATGCTAGTGTATGCTATTATCCTGATGTACACAGCATTTCTGCGTCAAAGTAGCGTGGCGCCATACACCGTTAAGAAGTTTGATCCCACACGCCACCTGACCACATCTGATGTCAGGGTGTACAAGGAATACATCATCGTAGATGTTAAATGGACAAAGACAGCCCAGATGTTGGGAGAAGGTACAAAGATCACATTGCCGGCTATAACAGACAGCCCGCTCTGTCCGAGGGCCGCTCACCTCCGAGCACAGGCAAACCGTTCACCTGACAATTCAAACAACGGCTACTCCCCCCTACTTGCCTTCACTGATGGTAACCCTTTGACCACAACATACATTGCTAAGAGGTGGGCGGCAGCCATCAGGGCATGTGGTGACCACGCGGCTCTTGCTAACCTTCACCGTCTGCGCCTTTCAGGAGCCACGATGGCATACAGTCAGGGTGCCGCCATGACTGACATCATGCGGCATGGTGGGTGGCGCTCTGACAGCGTCCGAGCATATATAGCTGACAATGCTCCAGGCCAGAACACTGTGTATATGTCACTACTCGCTCTCCCAACCTTATAATAGGTACTTTGGGTAACTACTTAACCTCATTTATCCACCTGTGTATCTACACCATATACCCACATGATTTGCTATATATATCTCAATGTAACCTCATGGCTCTCTCACACTACGGACTTCCACATTAAAGACTAAGTTTAGTATATCTGTGTTGTGTTAACTCAATGTGTAGAGAATTGACTATCCTTGGTTAATTCTGCGGCATTGAGTTCCACACACATTCCAATACCACAGCGCCACCTATGTGACATGTACCACACGCTCACTACCAGCTCACAGTCTGTGGATGTACGTGGCACCAGGAGGAGGGAAATTTTTTATTCACCCTCCCTCCCTCACCTTACCTTAATATAATCTTCATAACTTAGTTAGTTTATCTTATTAGGTAGGGGTAACTACTTAACCTCATTTATCCACCTGTGTATCTACACCATATACCCACATGATTTGCTATATATATCTCAATGTAACCTCATGGCTCTCTCACACTACGGACTTCCACATTAAAGACTAAGTTTAGTATATCTGTGTTGTGTTAACTCAATGCCGGACACATTATGGTAACGTTATTACCACAGTTATTAGAGAAACTCCTATTAAGAGGGCCAGTAAAAGAGAATGTCCATTTATATCAACTTGTGCCGTAAGCTTCTCTGCCTTGCCAATACTGGCATGTACAGGTTGAGGGGTTTGTCCCAGGTTTGCCTCATCATCTACAGCTCTGACTGTCGGTTGAGCTACCGGTAATCCTGTTGCGGTTTGCAGACAGGTGCAGCGGGCCGCGGCCAAACTGAGCAGCTCGCCGCTCAGCCTGAGCTGCTCAGGAGCTGCTCGCTCTTATCGGACGAGCTGTCTGAGGGGCCTAAAGGTCAACTTGGTAGGTGGTGAGGTGGATGGGCCGCTGTGTGCTACCCACACGAGCCTCTCCGTATGGAGTGACCAACTGGGACCAGCATCATATCTCATTGCCTGTAGAGATAGGGCAGAGACATCGATCTCCACTAGCCACGCGTGAAAGACTTAGTGGGGGTCAGTGGTCAGTATGGGCAGGGACATGTCTGTATCGATTTGAAGATTGAAGGGTAACTTAAATGAGATCCTTCTGGTTTTGATAAAGTGTATATAAGAAACACTGCAATATCCTATTCTATGAATTTCCTGATCAACACTAACCATTCCTGGCCATCCATGGAATTAATAGTGAAATTTCTACATAGCAAGATTAGATGCAAGTCATATAATCTATGCAACTTGCTTTTTATTCAGGAACTTATGTATCAGTTGGGTCATTTGATAAGTGCATTCTGTGACTGGTTTGTAGCAAAGAATTCAACAGGTCTGCTACCATCAGTCCTCATACTACACCATTAGCGGCCTGACTAATAAGGGCCTGCAGCCTTGTTTGAAAGCCATGTTCTCCTGAATTATTCATACCATAGGGCGAAATCCTTAAGGTGGATGGCGGGGATAGAATTCACGTTCATGACACAGGTTTGTGCGCAGATTTGATGGCAAAACAAGGGCCCTAGACAGGGGGGTCCCATGTCCCTTGTCGATTTTAAGAAATGGGCCTTGTCTCTTGTCACCCACCCCATGTCCCTTGTCGATTTTAAGGAGTGGCCTTGTCCTCTTGTCGATTTTACCCGTCTGGGGTCCTAAAACACCCACTAGGAGTTCCAGTAGTCTCTACCTGTGCTGACCCCGGGTGTACACCTGGCAAAGTTAAAAAAAATGTGATAAACGATTTCCCACTGAACTATCAGAACAGTTCAGCTTTTGATAGTGTTAATAACATAATAATAAATATCCATATTTCTCACTCCAAACAATAGTATATTCACATATAAATTACCTTGCTAGTATATAGACAGATGATAGAGTGTTTGGTGTTATTTACTGCACTGTAACCTTATTGTGCTCAGAACCAGAAACATCCTCTTTGACAAACATTGAGAAATGTTTTATGGTAGCCAAAAAAATCCAAATTGCCTGGCCTGGGATCAAACCCAGGATCCCTTGATCCAGAGTCAAACATGTTACCACTTCACCATGGAATCTGTGGTAAGTGGTTCTATGGGAGTATATACTTAGCTAATCCTTCACCATATGTTTGGAGCTGATGTTCGATATTTTTGAAGCCCTAAAACAGTAGAAATATGCCTGGGACTATATGTTGATATTTCATTCATTACAAAGATATGCTTATAATCTAAGTGCCGAGGAAGTTATGAAATAATCTGTCCACTTGTGGATATGAATATGGGGAATAATGTGACAAATTACTGTATAATCCTATATAATATTAAAGGTTCTGTATCTCAGAAATATGCATGGGACCCCCACATTTTTATTGCATATATGCATAGTACCTATCATTTTGAGACTCTGTTGAGAATATGGAGGAAATCTATCCACTTTTAATCTATCCCCGCCATCCACCTTAAGCAGCTCATTAATCAGAGACAATCAACTCCCCACCTTGAACTAATTACACAACCAAAGACAGCCATGAATAGGGACTGAGTCTTAATCAGTTCGCAATTAACGGGTCTTCATGTCATGTTGGTACACTGTGATGAGGGGCGAACATGTGATGGGCGCATTTAAGAGGTTTATTTGTTTTATTCATAGATTGCCATCGATTAGATTGCTGTGGCAATTAGATCTTTAAGCCATAAAGGGTATATTTGGCTCAGGGCCCCTGCCTGAGTCTATACCGCCGGGTAGGCGGTGGTGCGATAAGTTGTTTTTTTTTCCAATAAATCATTAAAAATATCAATCATCCATCTTTTCTCACAAAAACAGACATGTAAATCATCAATTTCATGATAAAGATATATTCATAAAAAAAGATTTCCCTTTGAAAATTAACATTTAAAAAAAGATAACCCTCACAAAAAGAGACAACCGCCCATCCACTTCCCCATAGAGCCACCTCCCTCTCTGCCGGCAGACCAAAATTTCTCTCTTTGTTCCTATATGATCGCTCCCAGGTTAGTGACAACCATCTGAAATTAAGACGCTTGTCACTAACTCCAGTCCACTTGCTGCTCAAGTCCATAGATTTATGAGGGAGGGAGATTTGGGTGGGAGGGGGGGGGAGGTGTCCATGGGGACAGGTGTCAGGGTGCCAGGTGTCCAGGGGCCAGTGTGCCAGGGGGCCAGGTGTTCAGTAAGAGAAGATAATGCCAGACTGGTGTAAGTACATGTATAGATAATAGTCTCTATTTGTAAGCAATAAGTCAATATTTCGCAAGGGCTGCTTCCTGTGACTCTACAGGGTTGATAGAGGGTTTTATGGTACCTACCCTGAGCCTTCTGTGCTTCAATGCACAATTTTTCCATGGAATTAAAAGTTAGTTCTCATCATACACTGTAAAAATGGTGTTTAGATTTTAAACATGTTTAGGTCTAAACATGTTTAAAACCTAAACATATTGTGGCGGTAAGACCGAGGGAGCACGGAGCCGAGTCGGAACCATCCTAGATGGGGCCGGCGGAGCTCCGGGCGCCTGGAGTCCGAGCCAAGGGACGGAGCGTCCGACGCTGGGTATGTGACACCAGCGTCGGAAGCTGCGGCGGCTATAAAAGCGCGTGTGTGTGTAGTTTCAAGGACGGTTTTCCAGTAGAAAGCAAGGCGGACACACGGCAGAGAAATAACACGACAGAGCCTCCGATCCGGAGTTAGATGGTGTGGCCAGGTGCCAGGGTTTAATAAACTGTTGAATTGTATGTTCCGAGTTGTGTTGTGTTTACAGGAAGGACGAATCGGATAATCGCTACATTGGTGACAGCTAGTGACGAACCCCGCTTCAACGTAAACATGGACGGATCGGATGACACCAAGGAAGCCGTGAAGATGGAAACCGCAGGAAAGGCGAGCTTGCTGGAAGTGGTAGACGAGGAAATCACCCTACGACGAGAGGGGCCCCCGCGGCGAGAGACGGGACCGGAGAGGCAGGAGGAGGGACGTGACAGGCTGATTCCAAGATGGCCGTGGGAACTGGGCTCGGAGAGGGTTGAGAACGGGCAGGAGAGGAAACCCCACTGGAGGGTGGCGGGAAAGGATCCTAGACCGGAATCTATGCCGGGGAAGGGCCCGAGAGAGGAGCTGTGGTGGACGGAGGAAGATTGGGCAGAGGCTGCAAGGAGAGAACGGCAGGGAGAGGCGGTTCAGCGGGGGCCGAATCCGGAGCGCCAGGGCGGGTGGAGGCGGCGAAGGGGAGAAAAGGATGTCGGCCTACGGAGGCGGGTGATGGGACCGGTGGCAAACCGGCGGTGAAACCGACTAAGTACGATGGGACCTCCGACCTGACGGATTACTTGAACCACTTCGACCGCTGTGTGAAGGCGAACAAATGGTCTCCGGAGGAGGCTGGAATGTTTCTAGGATTGAGTTTGTCGGGACAGGCCAGGAGGTTGCTGGCGGGGAGGAAGCCCGGAACTCAGGAAGGATACGAGGAATTAAGGGCGGCGCTGATAGCTAGGTTTGAGCCGGCAAATCAGGAGGAAACCTATAAAGCATGTCTCCGGACGAGAGAGCGGAAGCCCGGGGAGGATCTGCAGGGGTTGCAGGAGGACCTGGCTAAGTACACGCATTTGGCATACCCGGAGGCGGACGCCCGCACCCGGGACACGCTGGTGTTGGATAGATTCTTGCTGTGTCTGTCGCTGCCCCTGAGGCAGTGGGTCTACCAGTCGGCGCCAAAGAGCCTTCAATCGGCGGTCATGACCGCCATCAGTGGGGAGGCCTATTTAAAAAACGAGGGGGACCAGCGGACTCGGGTGAGGGCAGCGGACGCGACGGTGTCGGAGAGACTGCTGTCCAATGACAGGAAATTGGAAAGCCTCGTGGAGTTGGTGAAGGTACTGGCGGAAAGGAGAGATCCGGAGGAAAACGGGAGGAGGAGGACCTCGGGGACAGCATGCTTCGGCTGCGGAAAAGAGGGGCACTTTAAGCGTGAATGCCCGGAGAGGAAAGGCCGGAGGAACGCGTCGGAAGGTGGTAGTGGGGGACCCACCTCCGGTAAGCCGGCGGAAAACTAGCGCCGATCTGCGCCAGGGGCCACGCGGAGGTTGGAGTAGAGAGGCCGGAGAATATAGTACAAGGACGGAGGGAGAGAGGGGGAGGTGGCCTGTTGGTGGAGGCTCGCTTGGGAGGGGCCCCCATACAGCTCTTGATTGACACGGGGGCCTCCATGAACTTGATCTCGATGAGCTGGTGGCAGAAGAACGGGGAGCTGAGGTCACTGGAGCAGTCAGGAAGGACCGTGTTTACGGTGGATGGACGGTCCATGGAACTGGCGGGAGAAGGGAGCGCCCTTTTGGAGCTGGGAGGCAGGTCGGTCCGGCTGACGTTCGGAGTGGGGGAGGTACCGAACGAGGCCATACTAGGAGCGGCCTTCATACGACAACAAGCTTTGGTGGTGGATCTGGGACGGGAGCGGCTGGTCTGGTCGGAGGGCGAGAGTTCCTGCCGGATGGTGAGCTCACGTACGGCGGTGATCGGAGCTGGGGAGGAGGCGGTACTGGAAGGAACGCTACGGGGGGAGTGGGAGGACGGACAGGAGGGGCTGGTGGAAGGCCTCGCTGGACACCATGGGGAACCTAAATTCCTGGTAGCCCGGAGCTTGATAAGACCGGAGGGCCCGATAACCGTGGTGCGAGTGCTAAATCCAGGCCAGGAGGCAGTTACCATATACAAAGATATGACCCTAGGGGCGGTACAGAGGGTGGAAGGAGAATCGGAGCACGCGCCAGAAGAGTGGTGTCGGTTGCTGGGATCCACAGGGGCTGAGCCGGATGACTGGGTACGCCAGCTGGTGGAAGGAACGGAAATGGGCCGGAGGGAGGAGCTGGCGCAGCTGCTACGCAGGTGGAGGACCGCTTTCCAGCTGGGTCCGGAGGACAGGGGTCACACGACGGTGGCGGAGCATAAAATCGACACGGGGGAGGCGACACCCATCAAACAACCAACTCGGAGGCTGGTTCCACACAGAAGGGAGATGATCGAGAAGGAAGTGGATAAGATGCTGGCAGCAGAAGTAATAGAGGAGTCCCAGAGCCCCTGGGCATCCCCGGTAGTACTAGTAAGGAAAAAGGACGGGTCCACCAGATTTTGCATGGACTATCGGAAGCTGAACGCGGTGACAGTCAAGGATGCATACCCCCTTCCGAGAGTGCAGGATTGCCTGGACACCATGGCCGGAGCCTCCTGGTTTTCCTCGGTGGATTTAGCCAGTGGGTACTGGCAGTTGGACATCCGAGCAGAGGACAGGGAAAAAACAGCGTTCACCACACATAAGGGGCTCTTTCAGTTCCGCCGCATGCCCTTCGGCCTCTGTATCGCACCCGGCACCTTCGAGCGGGTTATGGATGTGGTCATGAGAGGACTCCAGTGGCGGACATGCCTGGTGTACCTGGACGATGTGGTGGTTTTCTCCAACTCCTTCGCGGAGCATATGGAGAGACTGGAGGAGGTCCTTCGGAGACTGGTGGCTGCCGGCCTGAGGATAAAACCGTCGAAATGCCAGCTGGCCAGGCCGACTGTGGAATTCCTGGGGCATGTTATCAGTGAAGAGGGGGTCGCCACGGATCCCGCGAAGGTGAAGGCGGTTCGGGAGTGGGGGCAACCGGCGACCGTCACTGACATCCGGAGCTTCCTAGGACTCGCAGGCTACTATCGGGCGTTTATTCCGGAATTTGCGACGGTGGCCAAACCCTTGAGCGCCCTGGCGGAGAAAGGAAGAGCTTTCAGATGGACGGAGGAGTGCGAGATGGCCTTCCGGGAGCTGAAGCGGCGACTGACCTCCGCGCCAGTCCTGGCGTTCCCGGAGCCAGAGGGGAAGTTGACACTGGACACTGATGCGAGCGACTCAGGGCTGGGAGCGGTCATGAGTCAGTCCCAAGGGGGCCAGGAGAGGGTTCTAGCGTACGCTAGCCGGACGCTGTCACGACCGGAGCGGAACTATTGCGTTACCCGGAGGGAGCTCCTGGCTATCGTCTTTGGGCTCCGGAAATTCCGGCACTACCTGGTGGGGCGACCGGTGGAGGTGAGGACCGACCACGCCTCCCTGAGATGGCTGCTCAGCTTCAAGGAACCGGAGGGGCAATTGGCGAGGTGGATCCAGATCATCGACACCTATGATATAAGAGTGGTACACCGGCCAGGGAAACAACACGGAAACGTGGATGGACTATCCAGGGACCCGTGTAAGCAGTGTGGATGGGGGGCCCCGGAGCCGGAGGTCTGTCGAGTGGTGTCCAGGTCCCGGTCGCGGGTGGAAGATCTGGGAGCACGGACAGAGAGCCCGGTGGAGGTAGAACGACGAGATTGGAGGAAACTACAGGAAGAGGACCACCTGCTCATCCGGGTCCGGAGTTGGGTGGAGGCAGAGCACGCGCCAACCGCAGACGAGGCGCGGGACTTCAGCTATGAGGAGCAAGCCTGGAGGGTCCAGATGGAGAGGCTGGAGCTCCGAGGGGGAGTACTGGTCTGGAGATGGGTGGGCCCAATGAACCGGGAAAGCTTCCAGGTGGCGGTACCAAAGGGAAGCCGGACGGAGGTGCTGGCGGGAGCACATGGGACCCCACTGGCGGGCCATCTGGGAAGGGCTCGAACCATACGCCGGCTGCAGCAGGGGTTCTACTGGCCCGACTTTTGACGGGATGCCACTCGCTGGTGCGCTCGATGTGAAGCATGGAACCGGAGGAAGTCGGTGGCCCCGATCCACAGAGCTAAGATGGGGCATGTCGGGGCGGGGCTGCCGTTACAGAGGGTGGCTCTGGATGTGATGGGGCCCCTGCCCCGATCCACTAGGGGCAATAAGTTTATCTTAGTAGCAGCCGACTATTTTACAAAGTGGACGGAGGCGTATCCTATGGCGAACCAGGAGGCCAGTACGGTAGCCAGGGTCTTCGTGGAGGAGTTCGTGTGCCGGTTGGGGCCGCCTGTGGAGTTGCATAGAGACCGAGGGACCAACTTCCAATCCGCCCTGTTTAGGGAAATAGTCGCCCTGTTGGAGGTAAAGCAAACCAGAACCTGCGCCTTCAGACCACAGAGTGATGGAATGGTGGAAAGGGCGAACCGGACGATAGAGATGCTCTTGGCCACGGTGGTCAGGAGGGACCAGAAAGATTGGGACCGCCGCCTGCCGTTTGTGATGGCGGCGTACAGGTCCTCGGCTCACTCTACCATGGGCCTGTCTCCGAACCTACTCATGATGGGAAGGGAGACGGCCACGCCCTTGGGGTTGCTCTACCCGGAGCAATGGCTGAAAAAGGCAGACGGGAACTACGTGGCGGAAATGCAGTGGGAGATGGCGGAAGCGTTCGAGACAGCTCGGAGCTCGGTGGGCCGAGCTGTGGAGAGGCAGCGGAGGAACTATGATGGGAGGACGGTCCACAAAACCATCCAGGAGGGGAGCATGGTGTACTACTTCCACCCTCTGAAAAAAATGGGTCAGTCTCCGAAGCTGCAGTCTTATTGGACGTGACCATGGAGGGTAGAGAGGAGGATAGGGCAGGCGGTCTACGAGATCCGAAAAGGAGGGAGCCGGAAGGTGGTGCACTACGACGCCCTGAAGGAGGTCCTGCCGTAGGAGGACAGCGTCGGAGAGGCAAGAGGCGCAATGGAGTCGGGGCCGGCGAGGGACCAGAACAAGGCGACTCGGGGAGAGGAGGGGGGCGACATCATTCGGCGAGTGGCAGCCATGGTCTGGCCACCGACTCCCCCCGAGAAACCAGTGGAGGATGCGACCAGCATTTCCTGGGACGAGGAATCCCCCTTGTCAGGGGACAGGGAGTGGGTGGACCGTACTTCTCCTGACGAGGAGGGTAGGTGGAGGCGGAGACGCACGGAGGCGGAAAAAGAAGAGAGAGAGAGAGGGAGGATAGCGCGAAATAGGGCGAGGGAGGCCAGGAGGGCGGAGAGAAGGGCAGACCCGGAGAGGCAAAGAGCGGTGAAAAAATGGAGGATGATGTGGAACAGTTTCCTGCGGTATGACGAGATGATGGAACAAGCAGGGGAGGACAACTGGCTGAATCTCTTGAGAGAAAGGGAGATGATACAGGCCCAGCGACCAATAGCTGGAGAACAAGGGAAGGCAGGGGAGTCATCCGAAGTATGGGATCCACCGACACGGCAGGAGCCGGGGGGCCAATCCCAGAGATCGGCCGGTCTCTCAGAAAGAGCGGGAAAGGGCGCGGACGTGGATGTAAGCACCCTAGCGACCGCCAGCGCAGTAGGCGGAGAGGGGGGAGTGGACGAGGCCCCCAGCAACAGTACCGACCAATCAGGAGAGAGCGACTCTACCATAAAAGAAGGAGGGGGGGTCGGGCTGAGGGTAATAATGGCAGTCGGCAATGGAAACAGGCGGGTGGTGGTGACCGGGGAAGGCGATGAGAAAGAGAGGACTCGGAGCAGGGAGCGGACGAGGGTGGAGGCTGCCAGGGCCGACTCGACTAGTCATCATAGAAAAAAGAGGTCGGACAGCTCCCGTGGAAGTCGCACAGAGGCGTGGGAAAGGGAGTCGAGGGGCAGGAAGAGGCGGAGGGCGCACGGGACGGAACGTGCCGAAAGACGTCATTCCCACGGCTCGACCGGACGTAGCGACGTGGTTGCACAGACGCAGAGGAGCCGTTCCCACGCTTCTAGAGGGGGAGGTGGGTATAAAGAGGAGCGGAGCCGCTCCGAAAACCAGTCTGCAGCGAACTCCTGTAGTGAGCACTTCGACGAGAGACACAACCGACGACTATCACCATCAGAGACAGAAATGGCGAGCGGAGGACTGGAGACGGCGCCTCTGGAGGCCGGGCCGGACTCCCTTCCGAAGTGGAGGTGCGATAGGTGCAGATTGAAGGAGGGAGGCCCCAAGTGGTGGTTTTCCTCCCTCTCCAACAGGGACAGGCATCTCAAGGCACACGAGAAGGATGTAAGGGGGTATGTCTGCCCGGTCGGGGGCTGTGGCCACCAGGTAAAGGAGGACTATCTGCCGGATATGAAGTCGCACATTGCCAGCCGGCACTCGGAGTTCGGAGAATGGGAACCGGAGAAGGTGGTGCTCCCAGACCCGGAGGCGGTGCAGCCAGGGGCAAGCCGCAAGAGGAAGCAGAGTACGGAGGAGAAGAAGCAAAAAGGGGCCGAGGGATCGTCAGATAAGAGGAAGAGGAAACCCAAGTCGGTGGTCGCAGTCCCGAGTAAATCCAAGCCGGGGGTCTCGGAGAAGGAGAGGACCCCAGTCAGCAGCCCGACCCGGAGGTACCCCGGAGAGACAACTCCGCCCAGTCGCAACAAAGCTCTCCCGGAAGGAGGGGGCTCGGGGTCCACCACGGGAAGTAGGTGGAGGTCGCCGGCCATTAGCCTCGGCAGTCTGGGCACCATCAGCGGGGACGAGACGGAGCTGGCAGCCATCAACTTGGAGGTGCTGCTGGGGTACCGGACGCCGGAGAAGGCACCTTCGGAGGGCAAGCCCCATACGCGGAGCGGTAGTCAGAGGAAGGGGCCGAATCTTGGCGCGTCTCCGAAAACCCAGCCGTCAGCGGCACTAGGAGTGAACCCAGAAGGAGGGGAGCAACCAACTCTTGGGGGCAGCTTGATAACGACGGAGGAAGGGATGCCGACGTACCTGACGCCCCGGCAGTTCCACAAAGTTGAGTGGATAATAAGGGAAGTGCATCGGGAGTAAGGAGAGATAGGGGAAACGCCTAACCAGATGCTGCAGCGAATGAGGGGGTCCCCAGCCCCTGCGGGACTCAGTATAGCGGAGCTGGAGAAGCAGTTCAATGAGTTGTTCCCAAGACCATCCGAGGCCAGGTTGTTCCCAGCACTGGCGGCCGACGAAGTGGAAGGGGGGGAGCTGGGGGAGTCAGGAGAAGGGGGGACATCAGCTAACCTCTGGGGCCTGGACCACTCCACCTCATCCCGGACGAGCAGGCCTCGGACCAGCACCCCGAAGAGAGGATCAGAGCAGGCCGAGCCGGAACAGGTCTCGGGGGAAGAGATCGTAAGGGGGAGTCTAGCGACCAAGAACCTGACTTTACCATCATCCCCGGAGAAGGGCAGTAGCCGGGAGCAGCCCCCGACCGGGGAACCGGTGGCCAACATGTTCCGGGACGACCCCGACCTGGGAAAGGAGTACCTGGAGTTGCTGCGGCTCAGGGAAGGGAGGAGGCGAGAAAGGGAGGAGGCGGAGAGGTCCCGGCGAGAAGCGGAGAAGGTCAGGAAGGAAAAAGAAAAAGAGCAAGAGGAGAAAGCACTGAGAAAGAAGGTGGAAAGGAAGAGGCGGGAGAAGGAGGCGGAGCTGGAAAGGCAGCAAGCGGAGGAAAAGAGGAAGGCAAGAGAAGCCGAAGTGGAAGCCGGTAGGAAAGCCGCCCGGGAAACGCAAATGGGAGAGGGAGCACACGAATCATTGTGTAAAGACAGGCCGCATCAAGTCCTCGGAGAGCAAGCGAAGACGGGAAAGGACGTTGGGAGTAAGAAAAAGGGACTGCAAAGACAGGGGAGATCGGGCGGGGAGCGGAGGGAGACCGGTCGGAGGAGCAGGCGGAGCTCCGGGACCAGGTTAACCAGAGGGGGACGCCTCACGTAGCACTACAGAAGGTCCACCAGACTCCCCCATGACGATGGGGCCAGGCGGAGGAGAAGGTGAGGGTTGACCTGGGCAACCCGATACGGGCGGTGGTCCCGGATCATGGCATCTGCTTGGATTCAGAAGGGGGCGAGTTTTTAGTACAAGTCATCGCTTCCGAGAAAGAAGGGGAGGGGACAATCACAACGATTATGTTACCTGAAGGGACCCCGTGGGCAATAGGGCGACGGGGGGACTCCTGCTTGCCTCTGGAAGGGGAGCCAGGGAGCCGGGTTGTGGTAGTACCGGACTGTAAGCTGAAACCAGGAGGAGACCAGCCCCGAGTCGTCTCTCCGCCACCAGTACAGAGGATACCACAGGAGGAGTTAGCGAGGGCGAGAAGGGCGAAGAAAATGTTCTGGGTTCCGGAATATGACGGCCCGACGACGCTGAGGGCATACGCGGAGATGCTGGGAATGAACCCGGACCTTACTCCGGACCTGGTGGTGGTCCCGGGAGGAGGGATGGGCACCGAGATACGGCAGCTGCCGGAGGGACAGTTTGAGGTCGTACAGACATATCGCACCCGGTTCGGGGAGCCAGTGGGATCGGCTCCGGGGAAGTTCTGCCATGAGTGCGGGAGTCGGCGGCAGCCGCCAGAGCCGAGCAACACGGAGCAGTCGCCAGCCCAGTCGGAGGGAGGCGAGCGTGGGAGGACGAGGAGCCCGGAACCAGCAGAGAGGGACAGGGTAAGTGTGACTCTATTCATCCTGTTCCTAGTGACGTGTCGAAACCCGGTAAGCCCCGAGTACACGGCGGCAGAGGGCGGGGAAGGAAACGAAGGACGAGGGCAACCCACCCCGAGTAGACGGGGCGGAGAGGCAGTGGTCCGGAAGCAGTAGAGTACTGGGGTGGCTGTTACCGAGGACGGAGAGGTCGAAAGCAGTGGCTCATCGGGTGCTTCATGTTTGGTACTTGCAGGGCGGAAGCGATGAGGGTGGCAGCGGCAGCAGGGTCGGAGGCAGACAAGGGCTGCAGCTGTCGCGGGCGGACGGCGGAAGGAGCCGTGTGTACATACGTTACGTGGAGCTAGGGACGCCGGGCCAGGCGGACGCAGTAGGGAGCGTCAGGAGGTCGGAGACGGTATCCCGGGGCCAGTTCCAGTTATCTCCGGGTTCCAGTTGACGTGCCTTTGGGGAAAGGCAGCAGCTATTCATCGGGGCGATCGGAGCGCCCAGAGGCGGAGTCCTCACCAAGTTATCTCCGGGTTCCAGTTTGACATGCCTTCGGGGAAAGGCAGCAGCTATTCATCGGGGCGATCGGAGCGCCCGGAGGCGGAGTCCTCACCGAGTCACCTCCGGGTTCCGAGGAAAAGAAACGAGGCCAAGACAGAGGAAGTTGTTTATTATTTATTCAGCACCCAGGGTATCCTGCGCTTGTAAATATGTTATGTAGAAGTTAGCTACCCTCACAAGGGGGTTTTTTGTTGTTTTGCACCTCACCCCGTAGTGTTATATTAGTAGGGGAGAGTGTGGCGGTAAGACCGAGGGAGCACGGAGCCGAGTCGGAACCATCCTAGATGGGGCCGGCGGAGCTCCGGGCGCCTGGAGTCCGAGCCAAGGGTATGTGACACCAGCGTCAGAAGCTGCGGCGGCTATAAAAGCGCGTGTGCGTGTAGTTTCAAGGACGGTTTTCCAGTAGAAAGCAAGGCGGACACACGGCAGAGAAATAACACGACAGAGCCTCCGATCCGGAGTTAGATGGTGTGGCCAGGTGCCAGGGTTTAATAAACTGTTGAATTGTATGTTCCGAGTTGTGTTGTGTTTACAGGAAGGACGAATCGGATAATCGCTACAATATAGTTCAGGTAGGTGTCTCATTATCTACATGTTTAGGAATTAAACACTTTTATTCTAAATACCTAAACATTTTTGCTAAACATTAGAACACATTGAATACCAGGTGTTTAGATTCGAACATCAATATGTTTAGATACTTGGATGTCAAATACACACCAGGTAGCAGCACTTCATTTGAATGGACATTCTGCATATGACCACGATCACTTGTTGTGATAAATATCCCCAAACTGCATGTTGATCATGGTTTCATTTCATAGAATTCCATGAGAAAAGAAACAACAATAGAGGATTGACTAAATTCACTTAACATTGCCATCATTAGTCTACAATGATCAATAATATCCATGGCAGACACCTATTGCATGTCATTTCGTAAAGGATAAAGAAACACCCTTCCTCCCAAGCTTTCATACTTTTTCAAGTCTCTCATTCTAAGGCAGCATGTTCGTCTGTGTGTATGTACATGTGACTAACATCTTTGGAGACTTTGCACTTGCAAAAACCTGACAATTGATATCCCCCAGAAAGTAAAAACAATAAAAGATAATCCTTTATACTGTCTTAATGGAAACACCTGTAAACTCTACATTGCCATCTAAACATTTTGACATCTAAACACAAAATTTCATATCATAAAAATTCTAAACCTAAACATCTAAATATCTAAACACCTGAGCTAATCACATTGTTTGACTAAACATGTTTAGGAAGTTAATGTGATTACAAAAACGTTGCAAGAATATGTTTAGAATTGTGTTTAGGATCTAAACACCATTTTTGCAGTGTATTTGTAGAGTGTGCTCAGAGTTGATGGGCTGACATTATACGTGAGAGAGATATTATTCTGGATGTGTGGGTGAGGTGCTCGTGCGGGAGTCGTGCCTTATGGTGCGTATGGGAGCTGCTCACGAGCAGCGCCGAGGTGTAGCGACGTGATGCCATGGGGCCGTAAGGTAATGTTGGAAATGGTCTGACTGATCCCGGACTGATCCACTGTCGGGAGGTCTACAATAATGTAATTAATTCTTAAGAGAGTGGCTGTGCGGTCATGTGTGAGCTTCTGTGAGCGGAACCTTGAGCATGTAGACACTTCAAATCGCCTTTACAGAGGCTTATTAAAATTCCCAGATTGCCAAATCTATAGGCAGGTTTACAGTTACAGAGAGGCATTTGATATAGACATCACATTAGACATGAAATGAGGATCGACGCTATGCTCATTAGCCAACATAAGGATGTGGAAAGAATGCTACTGGCGGACGTCAAGTGCCGATGCCTATTGAAAGTGATTGCAAAAAATGGATGAATGCAACCCACACCATTATATCAAACTGGTATTCAGCCGTGTGAAAGGCATTGGCTTTGCCTTGTGGCGGTGGCAATTCTTTGTCATATATCATCATAGGCCTGGAAGGGGAACGATAAAAAAGGTTGATATAAATGAATAGAAAGGGACGCCGTCAATCTTTGATCTAGCAGGGAATTAGCAAGTCAGCAGACCTGTGCAATCCCGCAGGCCTATTGTAATGTTCCTACTGGTGTATTACTTAACCTGTAGGTCACATCTAGGTCAAAAGGTTACAGTAGACTGCTCCCTGTGACCCTTACACCTAGTATTTTGTTCTGTCTAGAATCTTCGCGAGCAGTAATGTTACATGAATTAGTAGCCAAGCCTTGTCGGACAAGCTAGGCTCATCGTAGGGTCAAGTCAAGGTCACAAGACCACGTCCCCACTGACCCTTTAACCATTAGTCCACATCGCATGTCTAGAGGTAGAACATGTTAATGTAATATAGTCTCGATCAGTGTTATTAATTGCTCCTTTAACTACATTTTCTTTGCTTTTACTTAATTGGTTTCATTACTTTCTTTAATTACAGATGCAGGAGCATGAGCAGCGCACGGTCGATGCTGAAAGGAAATGGCGGGAGGCAGAGAAAAAGGTGAGTCGCTATTGAATATATGAAAGGGCCACATCCCATATCGACAACTGGCCGGAGGCAAGTTATTGCCTAAAGAAAAGAAAACTGTAAGCATATGTGTCTATTACTCTTTAAGATAAATAGGCAGGTGGAAAAGTGCAAGCTCCAGGGTCTGAACAGAAAATATAACGCTGTCAGAAGGCTTCTGCACTTAAAGATGTATAGATATATATTGACATGACAGACACTGCCAGTACTGTAGTCAAATTAAGAAAACCCTCACAGATTTAGTGAAAATATAAAATATAGGCCTAACTTCGAGACGACCTACAGTAAACTAGGAATTTCCCCCATTACTTTAGGTTCAAAACAGCATTATACCTAAGTCTAAGTAAAGTGAGCCACACCTTCTTTATAAGCCAAAGGAGAGAGCAAGAATGGTCTGTCCCTCGAAATCTTTCCCTCCTGTATGGGGCTTAGTATGGAGGCCTAGTGAGTCCGCCATTGCTGGATCTGTCACCTGGCGAGATAATCACTGATAAGAATCAGCATGATGGGTACCAGGTGTTACATAATGTACCCAAAAAAATCTGCATTGAATCCAGGGAATGATCTGATTGGTTGATAATGTATCCCGGGTCAACCCTATACTTGGTACAGTGTTGCCAAAAAAGATATATAGTATGCATCTTAGTATCTTACACAGGTAATTTTTCGGTTTTTTTTTTCTCTCACGCGAGCCATATAAAAAATTGAATTTATCCATGAGGTATTCTTTGATGAGAGGGCAACTGATGAATCATATTACTCATCAGTTGTCAAAATGCATACATCATCATAATGTATGCATTCTAGTTTTATCCTTTGATATTCAGAACATAGCCATTGTTTGAAAATAAGGAAAATACAAAAGTAGCTACTTCAAATAGCCAGATTCGAAAAGTCCTATCACCATTATAACGCCAAGATCAATTCTGGTCGTTATAGCCTGCGTCTAAAACCCCTTTGTCGGCCATTAGGCTGCCTCGTCGGCTGGCATCCTCGCGCCATTCTGACGACACTGAACTGAACCAAAAAAGAGGAAAATATGAACTGCAGGTGTGCAGTGTGAGGGTACTCTATTTACTTGAGTATTCTGAAATACATATGGAGCAAAGGAACATGGCCATCTCGGTAACGATATTATTGCACCCAGACGGTGTTAATTCAGTTAGCATTGTGTCTGCCCACCTGGCATTGTCTTGGCTAATGGGAAGTCCTTGTCTGCGGACCATGGAGGTAGATCATCACCCGTCCATACATAGCGCGCTCCTCCAGCTCTATCCACCAGCCACACCTCGGCCTGTCAATGTTGACCATCGAGAACGTCCTATATTCTATTCAGTATGAACTGACAGTGTCACAGAGTCTACCAACGGTTTTTTTCAATATTAGGACTATGGCTATGGGGTGAGATGAAAGGTAATATGCCAGTCTGGTTCCCACTGTGAGAGGCCATATTGCTGACTTGCGCACTTGCGCAAATATCAGACATTAGTAGAATGCATAAACAGCATTTATGCGGGCATTTGTGGAAGGGAAGTGTTGGCTACAATATCTCCCTACTCTATGATGAAAAAAGAAATCCATTATCATACATTGTTCCGTTTAGTTGTATCATGTTTAAACTTTGAACAGATCCCCCTCCCCATCTATAGCAAAATATCTTTTTGTGAACATGACCTTCCTAGGACAGTTCATAGAAAAGTAATACCTGCCAAGGCAGGTCTATAACAGTAAGTCCCAGACACCCAATAAAACACCTCTCTCCACGGTCTGACCTTCAATATTGACACTGTTATAGATAACCTCAGAAGGGCGGCGCCTGCGCTGTGGGCAGCGTTTCAAAATATTGGCCCTTCTCATTTGGCGGTCTCATTCCCTTTTTTTCTGTGGAGAGAATTGGCCGCGTTGGCTTCTGTAAGCATAGCCGCTGAAGCCACTTTTGGGAAGTGAGTGGCTACATGAGAATGGCAGATGGCCGTAAAGGGTGCTAGTTCCAAAAGGAGTTGTCACATGTATCAAGTGGTTATACTACAGACTGGGCCACAGCTAGCCCCCCAGCTAGCATGCCACTCAGAAAGTGTTTACCCTAGTGCGTTAGAGCTGTTGTTCTACATCCATATCAAAGAATCTAGAAGTAATGGCTTTCGTTGTGACTGGTTTAAAATTCGAAAGTTGGTCATGTACTTTGTTGATAGTCACAGTGGCGTCAGTGGTCACTATGCAGCTATAGTCATGTTAGTAAGCAATTTGAAGAATGTCCGTATTGCACAGCATAAAGATGTTTCATGTCCATGTTCACGTATTAAATCAACACAATTTCACAACCCAATGAAAAGCTGTAACTGTAATGAAAATGGCAATATGTAAGAGAATGACATATACACAGGAAGGGCTATATGTCCCTAAAACTATGCAATGATGCTTGACTGGACACAGTTAACCCCTCCATCACCACCCCTGCCTTTACATACATATAGTCACGTTAGCCTATTGGGGCGCCACCATTGAAAAATGAATTCTTGATGAAAAAAAAATGTTTACAAATGTCAGTTCCCTACAGCTACATAGTCCCAAGGCAGATGGCAGTGAAGACGCTATATAATTATTCACAACAGGTTAACCGTGTGTAATGCTAATTCAGCCATATCTTAAACATTGAGTTGTAGAAGGTAGGGGGTCTCTTTATAGGAACTAAAAGAATGATAGCACGTTCTTAACATAAAGCTACCCGCTCTCATATATCTTATATGTTGCCCTTCCATGTTCCTCACCTCATCTTCCCCAACCCCATGTAGCTCAGTCCTCCACGTACTAGACAAAGAAAAACATGGCCCTTTACCGGGCCCTCCACTTCCACGACCCTGCCGGACACCAGCGAAGCCCATGCCGCCGGAAGTAGGGCTGATCCAGGCGCGCCGCCTAGCGTCCATATAGGCAATGAGTGGTGACCGACAGGGGCCTCGTTTATTGCCGCCTCCTGACTAGTCTAATGCCCTCCTGGGTGGGTCCGGCCCAGCCCCCTGTTAGCACTGTATCGATAACGGCCTGATAGGTCGATTGCATAGAGCAGGCAGTTGGCTAGCATCAGACTTTTCTAGACCACCGCCGGCTGATTCGGTCTGGCAGGCAATTTGTGGTGTAATTGGTTCTAAGTAGCTGGTGATTGGCGTTATCACCAGATATCACGGTACCTGCTATCAACCTGTCTATAGACTACATGTATAGTAGGGTGCTGGCATCAGATGGCAAGTACAATGTACGACGAACGCAGAGGAACCACATCGAAATGTATTGAACAAGTAAGCAATGGATAACTCATGACACATGGGGGTTATCGACGGATAATAACACGAGGCCGTAGGCCGAGTGTTATTATCGTTGATAACCCCCACAAGTCATGAGTTATCCATTGACTACTTATTTTATACCACGAAACCAATAAATAATCAACATTATACCAATAAATTCAAGTTGAAAACAAAAATTATTCCCCCTCCCCGGGACTCGATGCCAGCCATTGTGTGTACACGATAGGTACATACACCTCCTCGCCCGGCAGCGGACAGCGGCAGCGGCACACAGCGAAGAAAAGATGCTTCTCGCGGTTATGTTTGTGTATAAAATACACCTCCTCGCCCGGCAGCGGACAGCGACAGCGCACACGGCGAAAAAAAGATGCGTCTCAACGGATAATAACGGATAATAACGGATAACCGCACGCCTTACATGGATAACCGCACGCCTTACAAAATTGATGTTACAGCCTATAGGGTGTGCAATATCGACAGATATGTGGATGGGAATAGACCCCAAAAAGCACTGTGTAACCCACAAATCGTGGTATAAATATGTCTAGGCTCTAGGAATGATGTAGCCAAAAGGCTATTGATGATGGCATAGGGATATAGTCTAGGAGATATAGCATCGACCTTGGCACTTTTGGCAGAAAGCATGCAAGTTTGCACATAGGGGTTTTTGAACATGCTGAATCCATTTCTAAGTGGAAACATCATTTTCGAGACACATTTCCCCTTCTAAATTGACTTTCAAAAGAAAAAGTAAATAATTAATAATAAATAACATCAAAATTCAATGAGGATTTGATAGGGTGGGAAATAAACAGAAGGACAATAAAAGCCATGTGTTTCCCATTGAAATATATTATACTGAGTATGATATCATGCATACAAATCGTTTTTTACTGAAATAGGGCCTGAAAAAGGTAGCCATTACCGAAATTCCTAATTTTTGCAATAACTCTGCAGGTGGTGATGATAGACACTCATTTTATGTAGTTACTAGCATATTTTCAGGGTCTAGGAACTCATTGGTAACACCCTGATTATTCTCAGACACACCATAAGCTTATTACAGGTCTATTTCAGGTCACCATTATGGAACTTTGTTACTTTTTGCAATAACTCTGAAGGTGGTGATGATAGACACTCAGTTCAAGTGTCTACTAGCACATTTTCATGGTCCAGGAACTCATTAGTAACATCCTGATTTTTCTCAAAAGTACACTAAGCCTATTATAGATATATTTCTGGTCACCATTACCAAAATTCACAATTTTAGCAATTACTTTGCTAATAAGACAGATAAGCATTCATACAGTGTGGCTATATCCCCATTTTCAGGGTCAAGGAATACAATTGAAGCATTGCTCTTCCTCTCCTATGTATATATCTATCAGCATATAAGCCTGGACAAGAAAGTCATTACAAAATTGACTACATTTACCAATTTCTTTTACCAAGGCTGATAGACACTCTTTTGATGTGTCTGCATCCACATTCTCAGGGTCTTGGGACATGATAGGGGCATTTTTCTCCAATCCCTTTGACATTGTGTCTACATCCACATTCAGAGTCAATAAATTCATGGGCGGCGTAGTGTCCTCAAATGTGTGGGGGATGGGTTTTGTTGGGTGAGAGTGGGGGGGGGGGGTACAGAAGAATACCAGGGGCAATAATTAAGGACCTGCAGGGTAAGTCTACAAAAATGCTTGTATTATGATGTAATTTGGATGTTTATTGGGGGCTGGGGGTTCATCCCCAGGCAAATTGTGAAAATATAGGGACAATTTTGTGTATTGTGATACACTTTTTTACCAAATCATTCACATTCAGATCACAAAAAGTGTGGGGGATGAAACATACTCCATCCCCCACCCCACACTATGTGAATATAATTGGGGAATTCTTTCTATTCTTCTATCTTTGTTTGGCAGAATTCAAGCGCATTACTGGGCATACCAATCATCCTGTATCTTTTGTTTAACTTGAATAAGGTCTAAATGAGGCTATCATAGCGTGATTCTTAGTTACAATGGAGATACAATAATCCAGCCTGTTACAATTCTGTCCCTCACCTTACAGTCAGGATTCACTGGGAATGGTTTTCATACCATTACAACTGCCTTTGATAATCCAGTTGTTTGGCTCCTAGTCCCAGTCGGTGAATTTTGGAAAACAGTTTGTCTATTCAACTTTAGAATGTTAGTTGGTAATCCAGTTAGAGAGAGAGATCAGTTTCAGAAATTAGAGACTTAACAGACTAGAAACCAGCAGGGTAAAGCCTAGCTTACACTTTCACCATAGGGTGTGTCTCACGGTAGTTAGCTGGTTTACTAGTGTAGAACAAAGGACACAGTCAATGTAACCTTGACTATGTTTATATGTCACTGGCTTTGCTATTTGATAAGACAAATATCAGCCCTGCTAGCTCAACTCATCCAAATGATGTCTTTATTACGTAAAGAAGGTGGATTTTCACTTAAAAATGACGTAAATTGAACAAGCTCTGCTAGCTGGGAGTAGTTTGTAATTATTACCATAGAATCAGTAACATTGTAGACTGGGGCAACGAACAGGGCTATCCAGATAGATGCTAGCATACAGGTACAATAATGTTAGGACAACAGCGGTCAGCAATCCCCACCATCATCATCTTACTTGGGTATTACTATGACCTCTCCTGCCTTGAAAATCAAAAAACTTTCATCAATTATCTCACTTATTGGTAAGCCTTTTTTTAATGGTTTACCACCCACAGGTCACTATTTTGTTTTTATTGGATGGCAGAACGCCTTTGACACTGTTATTAGAATATCCCCCATATATACCCCTTTAGCAGTGTAGACACTGTTGAACATTATTTTCCTAATCTGCCATGGCTGACCCACACCTCAACACCCTTTCCTCGCACCCCAATCATCTCTCCAACCATGCTTCAAACTGCCAGTCGATCCAACTTCCAGCCACCCTCTCACTGTGACAGCAGTGGCCAGATTATTACAATTTGACTGGGCATATACCTGAGTCTACTTGACTGGAAGCTTTGGAGTATAGCATGTGTAACATACAGATATTTGCTTAATAAAATACTCAGTTACTTATAATAAGGAAACATTTTATTCTCACCCACAAGATGAAACATAGGCATATCTCAATTTGCTGCACACTATGATACCCTTAACCTTGAATTCTTCTGCATATTTGATGGCACTGTCTGCCCCTGTCATTGACTGTGCTAAATCCTGATAGCATTAACGTAGCCTATGATATCATAGGTTTGTGAGTGGTTACACATTTGAAGATAAACCAAGTCATTATAAGTCTAGCATAAGTGACTAATTATGCTGCAGCTATTTCTGTCTCATCCTATCTACTTTACAACAAATGCAGATTAGGTAAAATAGTATCTCAAGTCCCCACACAACACTGGTCAAAAGCATCTATCAGCAAATGCTGGGTACCAATTGGCAAAAGCAAGCTAGCCTAAATACAGCTCAATTTAAAGATTACCTTTTAATATACGAAAGCCTACATAATCTAAGTGAAGGCATGATATTTCTAGATGATTATCATAAGCCAGTAAAGAGCAAACCTTTACTGCTAGGGCTCAGGTATCCCAGCTTATGGGGTGGGGGGAAGCTTTCTTCCAAAGCACCCCAGTCCCCCCAAAAACATGTTATTACCTCCCCGGTTAATTAAAGTGTTAGAAATATTAATGTATTAAAGGCTTAATTCCCTTGGTTCGACTCTACAACTGACATAATAACCATTTTCCAGAGGTAAATTATATATTGACACCATATTTAACAACCAAATATCTTTGTTTCAGAAAGTTAATATCTTAGTTTAGGAAGGAATGGAGAAAGCGTTGAGTTTGAATAAAATATGAGTAGGGCCATATTTGGCAACTCATACACAGAATAACAAAAAGGACATAGTAATTGTGTTCCTAGATGAGATAATATGGACATATATGGAATTCGAATCTCAACAATGTCTGCCCTGTACATGCCTATCATACACTAATAAATATATGCAGGAGAGGAGAAACAATGCCCCTATAATATTTCTAGACCCTGAGAATGTGGAAATAGAGCCCCATCAGGTGGTTGACTATCAGCCTTGATAGCAAAATATGGTAAAAGTAGTCAATTTTGTAATGGATTCCTTGTCCAGACTATTGATAGGCTGATAGATATATACATAGGAGTGGAAGAGCAATGCTTCTATTGTATTCCTTGACCCTGAAAATGGGGTTATAGCCACACTGTATGAATGCTTATCTGTCTTATTAGCAAAGTAATTGCTAAAATTGTGAATTTTAGTAATGGTGACCAGAAATATATCTATAATAGGCTTAGTGTACTTTTGAGAAAAATCAGGATGTTACTAATGAGTTCCTGGACCATGAAAATGTGCTAGTAGACACTTGAACTGAGTGTCTATCATCACCACCTTCAGAGTTATTGCAAAAAGTAACAAAGTTCCATAATGGTGACCTGAAATAGACCTGTAATAAGCTTATGGTGTGTCTGAGAATAATCAGGGTGTTACCAATGAGTTCCTAGACCCTGAAAATATGCTAGTAACTACATAAAATAAGTGTCTATCATCACCACCTGCAGAGTTATTGCAAAAATTAGGAATTTCGGTAATGGCTACCTTTTTCAGGCCCTATTTCAGTAAAAAACGATTTGTATGCATGATATCATACTCAGTATAATATATTTCAATGGGAAACACATGGCTTTTATTGTCCTTCTGTTTATTTCCCACCCTATCAAATCCTCATTGAATTTTGATGAGCAATGCTTCTATTGTATTCCTTGACCCTGAAAATGGGGTTATAGCCACACTGTATGAATGCTTATCTGTCTTATTAGCAAAGTAATTGCTAAAATTGTGAATTTTAGTAATGGTGACCAGAAATATATCTATAATAGGCTTAGTGTACTTCTGAGAAAAATCAGGATGTTACTAATGAGTTCCTGGACCCTGAAAATGTGCTAGTAGACATTTGAACTGAGTGTCTATCATCACCACCTTCATAGTTATTTCAAAAAGTAAGGAATTTCCATAATTGTGACCTGAAATAGACCTATAATAAGCTTATGGTGTGTCTAAGAATAATCAGGCTGTTACCAATGAGTTCCTAGACCCTGAAAATGTGGTAGTAGACACTTAAAATGAGTGTCTATCATCACCACCTGCAGATTTATTGCGAAAATTTCGGTAATGGCTACCTTTTTCGGGCCCTATTTCAGAGAAAAACAATTTGTATGCATGATATCATACTCAATATAATATATTACAATGGGAAACACATGGCTTTTATTGTCCTTCTGTTTTTTTCCCACCCCATTAAATCCTCATTGAATTTTGATGTTATTTATTATTAATTATTTACTTTTTCTTTTCAGAGTCAATTTAGAATGGGAAACATGTCTCGAAAATGATGTTTCCACTTAGAAACGGATTTAGCATGTTCAAAAACCCCTATGTGCAAACTTTTATGCTTTCTGCCAAAAGTGCCAAGGTCGGCTCAGAATCATGCTATATCTCCTAGACTATAATATGTAAATGTACATTCTAAATACATATTCTAAGTATTATCATCTGAAGCTATTGCGTACATCTTTATGAACCACAGTACGTCAAAGCATTTCCTTTCCCCAATGTTATATGAGAACCCTCTCTTGCTGCAGTACAGACCATTTACTAAAATCAATACATCATAGATGTCCAATCGAGCAATGGTGGGGCTGTGAGACAACCTCCCCCCCCCCCAACCTCAACTCCAACTTCCAAGTATCAGCCAAATAATGACCTGAAATGATCCATGCCTTTATTGCTTGAGACAGGGCAGCCCGTAGACATTGATCATAGTCTAACTTGTCCTTTCCCATTAGAAAGTTACTTTGTTGGCCATTTACTACCTCTTATAATGGTGACATGCATGTAGTTTGAATATGTACGTTCTCCGGAATTCAAATTGCTATTGCAAGATGGATGGCCAAAAAAATCGTAATACCCCTTCCGCATCCAGACCATATTGATGAATACTACATTTACAAATACATAAGATGTAATACGGTATGGCGCTTCATCTGGTCCATACAATAGGAATATGACACCCTTGGAGAAATAAAACCCCTATCTAATGTATTGCAAACTCGGTATACAGGATTTAACATGCATGAGCTCGGACCTATAAGATATAAATTCAATTTACCGTAGACTCATAGTGGTGTATAGACACACAATAAGAGTTATCGTTTATGACAGACAGGGATGTGCTCAGGGTGCACTCAGGCCCTTGTCAACCACATCCTGTCTTACATCCCTCAGTCCCTCCAGATGATCCTGTCTCTTATACATTATACACACAACTATACCCCTCCTCCTCCTTCAGCTACCGACTTGTCACATCCTCAGGGGCGTAGGAAAGGGGGGGGGGCAGGGGGACCCACCCCCTATCATAAAGGAGGTGGGGCCTGAGTATGTTCGCCCCCCCAAAAAAGAAAATTTGCCAAGAATTCATAATAAATTGTACAAGTAGCTAAAATGTTGCATCTCAAATTAGATTAATAGAGTAATGGGATAGAGAAGATGGGGGCCTGGGCCACAAGTCAAATTCAAAATTGATCAAAAAATACTTTTCTCTACAAATTTTATATAGGTATGTATAGGTGCTAATGCACCTGGGCCGACAATTCAAGGTGGTGGAGGTGGGGCCCCTGCTGGGCCTCCCCAATGAAGATTTGCTTCCTACACCTCTGTCATCCTCCAAGCCATGCACCAGTAACATGTCTTGTCTGATACATTGGATCCTTCACGGCACGAGCTGCTCCCCATTCTGGCCCCCATGGACGAAAACTGCTCAGGGGGGTTGCTTGCTGCCGGACAAATCCGACAGGCCAGCCTCCAGTCCCTATATCGTCCCCTGTCCCTCCCCTAACCCGTCCTCCACTCCCAACCCCACCCTAGGAAGTCCATCAGACACTAGACCTGCCAACCGGTCCCTAGGCATATGATGTTCAGAGCTCACTGAGCGGCAGACGGTGTGGAAACCCCCACACTATCAGACACTGGAGGAGACTGTTCCAAAAAAAGGCGGCTCTCTATATCAGTTCTACTAGAGCATGGCTGTTATGTCACTGCCAAGGCAAATAAAATGCAGCCATGTGAGAAGATGTGATGTTTCACAGGGGAGTGGCTTCATAAACAGGAATGATGTGCACAGAAAAAAATAAGTTCCAAATGTTAGTCATATACGAGTCAAATTGTCTAACTTTCTAGCAATAGTTAGTCAAAACGCCGTCTTTAAACGTCCCTCTTTTTCTTAGTCGAATATGACTAACCATTAGACAAAGTGGCCAAATTGCCTTGGCTTGCCTGATTTTGACTAGGATTCCTTGGTTGTTTTGACTAAGTACACTTCTTGATATTTTTAATTCAATTCAACTGGTGATTGTGTTAAGCTCTATATAGGATTCACACCTGACAGATCAGAGTCTACTCATTGAGGAAGCATTTGAAATGCCTCACACCATATTCATTTAGAACCCTTGAGCCAAAGTACTCTGGGTTTCCAACAAAGAAACAAATTCAAATATGGATATTGTATTTATCTAGAATACCACAGAATAGGTGTTCCTCTCTGACTACCTATTTCATTTGACAAGGCATCAACATATTTGGTACATTTTGCCAAGTGTAATGTTAGATTGAATTTTGAAAGTCTCAAATACATGTCGTTTCTGAAAAATCATCATTGTTTTGACATCTATGGAGCTATTCATTGTACCCACCCATCAGAAAAATCCTGTTTAAAACCACAGTGCCATCTGGTGTGTAAAGGTAACACCATGTGTCTATCCCTTAGTCAAATTCACTAACGGACCTTGGTCAAAATAACTAAGATCTCTTAGTGAAAGTGACTATGATATGTTAGCTTGCCTGAAACTCCCAGCAGATACCCTGTTCAAGATAGTGCTCGGAGAGTGAAACTGATCTGGGTAGTCAATATGACTAAGAAAACTTAGACCTCCTTGGTCATTTGTTAGTCATAAGTACTAAGTAAGATTAATAAGACACTTTGACTAAGTTTTCTTAGGTACGTTTTTTTTGTGTGTGGGCACGTTAGTGGCGTTTGGGATGAAGTATATTAAGGGATGAAAGGGGCGATGTTTGAAAGATGATTCGCCCTGAGGGTATTTTCGCTGACCTGGCAGGATCTATTCACTGTGATGTAGTTTGACATGGTTTTGACTTTGTCAGTGGTGTCCTATGTCGGCATCATTTCCTTGTGTAAATATGCTGTATACATGAACATATCCACAGGGGATACTACACCCACGCTGTATCACAAGCTAAACAACTTCACCTCTGTCGTCTCGAGTCTTACGTGTAAAATTCCCATATACATGTACTCGTAATATTGTCCCTGATAGAATTACACATGTGTATCTAAATCCGTGTAACTATTACTGCCACTAATGTACGCTGTCATTTACGACCGTCATTTGCTCCTACTTGAATATACATGGGGTGAGGGTCTCAGAGTCAAGAACCGGTTCATACTCAGTAGTTGGGGTGAATATGCATGATGACTTTCTCCATATGTAAAGTGGAGTTAAATTACTGGTTAAGAGTTATATGAAACAGAGGAGACGTATATAATTATGTGATACTGGTAGTGTAGTCTATACGTATGGATAGCTACCTGAATAGCCTAGAGCTCACTCCCTTGTTCCCTATAGATTATTCTCTCACTTTATTCCATAGTGATACAGATGTTCACTGAATCTGAATTCGTAACTAGAAAACGAAGAACAAGATTCAACTAAAAGTAAGCGAGCCATATGGGATGTACTGGTAATTAAGTTTTATCAGCTTGCAAGATAACACGCGTGTTCCGACCCCTCCCCTCCCCAGTCTCACAGTCATATGCCTATGGCCTATTTCGGGTCTATTTCAAGAGTTATGCGAGCGGTGATTTCTCCCAATACAATATACGGACACGTCGATCAAAGTTATTAAAAGTGGACCCAGGTTACCAAACATATGTTGGTATAAACCGGCTCTGGATCCTAGCATACCAAGTTACCATGGCAACAGAAGCCCATGCATCTCTTCACCCCTTGCCTCCTGGCGGTAGCTTTTTACTACGATGAATTAGCGGTCATGTGAGGGTGGTCTCTAATGACAAACCTGACTATGAAAGGATTATGGTGTGGGTAGCGTTTTTAGCATGATGGCATGTCTACCAGGGTACGCACGACATCTACTAACTCTCATTGCGGGTGCATGGTGCGAGCATACACTGCTCCTGTGACCAGACTATATACAGGATAGTCTAGCTTAAAGAGCTATGGGGCACTGAGTCACTATATCTGGACACGTCTGATATACCTACATATAACCTCACCCAGACATCAGACTACACATCTCCAGACGGGAGGGTCTAGCTGTATCGATTGGAGCATCGTCCTTGGTCTAAAGTGTATGTAGTAGTATATGAAAGTGAGGCGTGTGTATGGCAATGCCTTCTTGGCTAACTTGTGACAATGCTATTCGGTTACATATCAATCATTGCCCATCTATTGTTCACGTGTTTATGCAGTTATAGAGACCCAATTGAGTATGTAAGCCAATGTGTGTGGATAAATGAGAGGGTTTCGGGGGATTTCCTCAACTCCCGCAGAGCACTCAAATGCCGACGATACGTGTAGCCTCAGGACTATAAAGGAGGCATGAATCAAGTTGTTTCAACTGTCTCCTTAGCTTTCCATGAGGCTTAAAACGCACAGAAAACACGTAACAGGTAGATCTGAAACAACTATGCATCCCAACGATGAATGACGAGAATGGTGTACGCGTTGATCTACAGCAGTGATCTAACTAAACCGCCTCCTGTGGTGCACTAGACGCCCCACTCCGTATCTGGGTCGGTCCCCCCATGTATAGTGCATTGAGGCCTGGCGGTAAAATAACCCAACCAAACATGCACGCCCCCACACCCCACAACGTGAGTTTGTTTGCCTCCAGCCCCAGGGTTCACCACCTCACCTACTGATATCCTACAACAGCCGCCCATTCCACCCCTCTGTCCACGCCCCTCATGTGTTACGGTGAATTATGGCTGCCCTGCACGTAACAATAGGTCACGAGATTGCAGCTTCAACAGGTTGCTGTAGGTTAATACATTTAAGCAATTCCCATAGGTTTGGCCAAAATCTATCTGCCCATGCATCACTTTGCAATATTTCATCACTTTCTTTTATAGTTGTCCCCTCTGAACACATTGTCACCCGCCTCTGGCTTCGGGGTCAGTGCCATAGCGATAGCATTGCAAATGAAATCAGTGCCTCATGCTAGAAGCACCTGATCTCAGAGATGTAAATACAAACATAACTGCCATTTCACGGCCAACTGACGGCCGTCAGTCACTGGTGGACGACGTAGGGACAGTATCATTAGCCCTTTAATTGTTTCTAGTTCTATTAGAGCTTGGAGTATGATTATTTGGTTCACTATTCATCCCTAATGGTTTTAATTCCACTATCACTGCACACTGGCGGCCGACTCCAGCTGCCAGCCGGCCGCCATTGCTGCCTGTGACATCATAACCTCATTATCTGAAAACGAGGCTTGCTGAGATCAGGTGCTTCTAGCATGAGGCACTGATCTGATTTGCAATGCTATCGCTATGGCACTGATCCCGACGCCAGAGGCACGTGATTTTAGTGTTCACAGGGCTGTATGGTTCCACAGTATCCGGATGGGTGGATAAATTGGTGATAGAATATACATACCCGGTAGTGTCCCTATCTTTGTCCAGGGGTTTATGGTGTACGCCTAACCCAGCCCAGAAAGGAAGACACTTAAACTGTTAACACATTTTGCCATAATCGGCGACCAAACTCATGAGAATTCATTATCTGTTATGTGCAACCTCCACATGTAAATGTTGTCCCGCCGACATTTTGTATATCTCGTACTACATGAGCGCAGGATGTAGAGAACTGTCCCAATCGTCCACAGGTAAGAAGAATCAGTAATTATTTCTCAAATGTCATTATCCCATGTTCTTGTGAAAATGTGCTGCCAGACTGTCGTGCATGGCGTGTTTGAGTTAATGCTGATTCTGGACAACGCTTGATGAGTACCTCATTACTACTATATATTAGTACCTCGTGCACACTCTACCACACCTGGCTACCCCCTCTCCCAATTCACAGATAAATGCAGGGACCCACCAGAGTTTGAGAGAAATAGTAGACCCTACTAACCCAGACCCCCCCCCCCCTCCTTCCAACCAACTCCGACAGTACCTAACCAGCTGATAGCCCTGGATCAGCTGGGGCGTTCCTGGCAGCGCTGGTATATAAACATAGAGCAATGGTGGTAATCCTAGAAAGTTTCTCGGGTATTTCTAGGGACATGCTTGTGACCCACCCTCCTGCTGCCCTCACGCAACTGAGAGGGGTCATCACGGTTGGAGGTACTCACCTTTAGCACCAGCCAGACGGGGCGGCAAACATCGTAGACGTGTGGGAGGAGTCTGCAAATAAATGGTACCTAGCCACCAGGGGTGGTAGTGTATACCGAGCTTGCGGGGCGTGCAATGGGAATAGTTAGGATTATTTCATTGCTTGATAATTACTTCCGATAAGTCACCATGCCGACCTATAGCGGGATGTATCGTTGACCAATGTATCGCTGTTCAAACAGCGTAGTATAATTTGGTTGGCAGGGAAGGCTGTATGCTACATTTATGTGCAAATAGCCTTTAGCCTAAGTATAGCATTCCCATTATGGTTTAGCAACAACTACGGGGGTGTTATAACGCAGACGTGCAGCATACCCACAGCATTGCTACGTCTGCGTGAAATCAGGAATTGGTGACGTACGTCGTGGTTGCTAAACCTCCCTACTAGCAGGTACAACACGTGTGCGTGCTATCAGAAACGGTAGGCCTGGGCGGTAGGACTATAGATGTATTTGTCATTAATGGCAACCATGCAAATGTAGGACCATAATGATAATCTGACAAATAGGTAGAATCTCCATCCTTCTTGTGATGTACTTATCAGCACTCTCACTTATGTATCCATGGCTGCAGTACCAGCTGTAGATCTAAATTGTTGTATTTGTGATGGTAAGTGTGTAGATGCCTGACGTCTAAAATGAGCGTCATTGACGTTAAGAAGGTGTTAAGTACACGTATTTCATGTCTTTGGTGTCAGTAACGTTTATCTGGCGGAGGCTGGGTTATGGTAGCAGCGGGTACCACCCTGAGGGCACTCCTGGGTCTATCCTTCTCCAGGGCATGAGTCAATAATGCTAGTGTGAAATCATAAGAAAAGACCAGGACGACATTGCCTAGGGACCTGTGAAAGGGTCGCTGGCGTCCCGTATTGCGGCGCAGGACCCCGTTGGGGTAGTGGAAAGCCCCATATCGCTCATTGAATGGGGGCCTGGATTTTGCCGCGAGGTACAGAAAGGTTGCATAAGGAGCCAGCACCATTCCCTTCATGGAGGCAATGAATGCAGAATGCAGGAGTCCGGGACAGGAGTATGATGACGATGGCAAAAATAGAGAAACTTTATTTTCAAATCTCAAAGGCGACTTTTTAATGAGGTTGTTTTGCAATATACAGTAATTCTAAATATGTATCTAACTAGTATCCGACTACTTCCATTGTCAGAGGGTTTCTTGCATATACCCAACTAAAACATCTGTTGTGTTTTTGAATGCTGCTGGACTACATATTTACACTACAGGAGCCAAACTAGATCTATGCCCCTTTTAATATCGTGTTCTCTCTCCCTCCCGATCGACCATGTCACAACCATATGTCCCTATGCCCCCAGAGTAGAAAGATCCATTAAGATTGAGATAATAGAGCCTAGATTTGATGCCTGGACTACTGAAGGGGGCATTTGGTATCTCTGGTTATCTGTCTTTTACACAGAGCTGCTGCCGAGCTGCCCCATAGTTACTTGGACATGTCTTGCAGTGCCTCTGCCAGTCGCAATGATGATAAAACTGATATTCTTTTGTGTGGCCCGAGGTTATTGCCACATGTACACTGGAATGTGAATGACCAATAGGAACTTCCAGACATCGTTTTATATAATGCTTCAAGAATCGTCTCTTCAGATTAGGATAGATTAAGGTGAAATCGCTGATTATGGATTAGGCTATGTGACTCTTGTCCAAATCTAATTGATAAACAAAAGAAATCTCAAAAACTGTGAATCTCCCATAAATATTATATGTGACACATGAAGATTAGCTCCCTCGTCCTGTTGACCTCAATAAATCACCATTATGGGCGACAAACTTCCATGAAAGGTCCGTGTTGTGCACCTATAAGTCTAGCTTCCAACAACAATAGGCCTTCCCTCCACCATGTTTACACAAACCTGATTGCTAGAGGTAAGCTCTATGGGTCATGTCAAGTTCACTGGGGCAGGTCAGAGACACTGGAGCTGCTCGGAGCAGCTTGAAGAAGGAGGAGTGGGTGGTGAGTTAATGGAGAATGCTAGGCGTTCTGCTGAATGTTTTATACATTCCGTGGTTAAGCGTACTGAGCGGACAAAAGGGGCTGGGTGCAATCATGATGGAGCTGTCGTAGGAGGTGTCTTGAAATGGGACAGTCGCCATGACGTGAGAGACAGGGGTCAGATTAATCTCCTTGGTGTAGGTGTTCATTCACTAAGTGTCTGAAGCCATACAGGACTGGTGAATAAATACCAGTGTCCCTTGACGTGTCCTGAGTTGACGTGACGCTGTATATCAGTCCTTTTCATAGAAAATATTGTCATACCTTAACATGTATACTCTAAATCATATTGAAAATCTTGCATGAGGCAGAACAGGTCGATTGTTTAGGTTCGTATTATATTGTCTTATGTAAACACCATCGGCCTCTATGAACGTTAAATGACGTCCTGTACTTGTTGCCATGACTCCATGACGTAATAAACTTAGAGTAATGACACATTCCTCTTGACATGACACTAGATGACTGGCTTTTAATGTGACTTTACTGACTTACAACAGCCCATACAGCGAACTGTCTGGAATTCACCCAGGGCCCAATGCTTGTTAATTAAGTTAACTTAAGGCGCATAGACCTGAATATTAGACTTGACGCTTCCCGAGGGGATACAAGGTAACCGTCCAATTAGCCATTAGCATTCCTGCAGGACCTTAATAGCATTTACAGAAATACTCCCGCCTGGAGGCCCGATTAAGAAGCAGGAGGTCAGAACAAGAGGAAGGAAAAAGGAAATGAGTGAAGGACTGAGAAGGCACAAATGGCACGGCTACCAGTTCCTGCTGTTGGTTTTGAGTTAAGTGTGGGAATAAGCTCACATAAAACATTTAACTTTAAATGGAGGAGAATGAGGTTGTTGATGCACATGGTGTATGTATAATTAAGAATCCCACAATAATATCATTCCAAATAAAGATATTTCTCACTTCTGCCCGCCTTACCTGTGAAAACAGGTCCTACCCTAGAATTTTCATTTAATGTTGGAAAAAGGTGGAATTTCAGCTCTTTAGGAGCACATTTTGAAATGATATTTTTCTGCTCGATTTGTTGAGGGAGTTGAGGGATTCCTTCCTACCCCAGAACATTAGACTAGATCTCACTATGTGGGCTGAAATTTAGATTTGTTATGTTATAATGCTGTATAGGCTGCCAGCTTTAGGCCTAGATCCCTATGTATAAATGTGAGAAGTCGATTACGTTCAAACAGATCTTACATTTGTTTCTGTGTTAGATGTATGTTGACAGATTGTAATTCATGGTTCTCGGAAACTGATCTTGTTACAGTACTTAATTAGATTAAATTTTACCACATTAGGGGCCTGCTTTGGAATTAACTTCTCCTTTGTTTTCAATATTTGCAAATCGTTTATGTTACATCAAATTAGATTATACCAGCATCAGATTAACTTGTGACTGTATTTTGTTTGTCGAGCACTCACCGATTTACCAAACCTGGGAATTAAATAGGAAACCCTAAACTCAATTCACAGCCGGGTGAATTCATATACCGACTTAGCATGTTTGATTATCAGCCAATGAAATAACCCCAACTATTCACTGCAGTCCTCTCGGGGGTCAGTTGGTACCCATCTGCCAACTGTTATCAGTGATAACAGCTAGTAAGCAGCTTCAGTAATGGCCGCACCCATAGGATAATCCGCTACCTCCGTATAAAAGCACATTCAACTGAGTTAACGAATAAGGGGAATAATGATAACTGGTAACAATTGAATGTGACTAGGGACTAGCGACTATGTTCACTTTCTTGTTTAGTAAAATAAAACTGTAAAACTTGAATAACAAGCGACTAGATTTCAAACCATCTTTTTCATCCCTAAATCCAAAGTCTTAGTTTTGACCTTTAAATCCAAAGACGTGTAGTTTCTCGCATTAATTTCCATCATAATCTTTTGAATGTGCAACAGGTTGTACTTCCCTTCTATCGGTACTTAATTCCCCTGTACATTTGTATATACTACAAACTTGAGCATCGGTCCTCGCCATGAATATGACCTGACATGCATGTGAGAGTGGTGTTAAACATTCATTACTCACTCTCATCTGTCTAAATACTCACGAAACCGCGCCGCCTGGAAAACTACAGTCCTACAATTTCCTTGGTTTTATTGTTGTTGTAATTCCTGTTGTAGAAGAGAAACCGCGATCAGGGGATGGGGACCGCATTTATATCATTGAATGAGGCAGTCGAACGGGGGGCCAAATCCAACACCTGCATACAAATACACTTAGTTTTTTTTTTCGAGGAACCTATATGTTACTTGTGTTATTCTTTCCGCTCACTTGTGCTAGTAGTTCTTCAACCTTTGGTGCACGAGACGTACACACGTAGCCTATCCATCTATTTGAAGTGGAAGGAGGAGGTTGTCCCCCCCAACACACACACACATCAGTCAGAGCCTTCTTTGAAGGTTGGAGCCATCGAAGCCACTGATGACCACGTGAGCAGGGGACATTTCCTGTCCGGCTTATCAAAGTCAGCACTACTTTCCAAGTTCCGGGTACTATTACCACGGGAAAGATTTATGGATCTCTTGAATGGATACTTAAAAAATGAAGGGAAGGTCCAGATTAGAAGGGGTGAGATGAATTTGAAGATGACCTAAAAACTTCAATCACCAATAGGCTTTGATTGAGCCCTTGATTGCGTTAGTGTAAACTTGTTGTGGCCGCCCTATCTTAACACTAGAGTTTATTTTTCCCTAAAAGCTAACGTAACAAAACAATGATTGGCAGGGAGAGAGAATAATTACTTTTGCTAATTGGATCGCCACTGATTGAAATCTTTTTCTGTTCATGGGTTTTAGGGTAGGAATTGATTCCGTCTGTCCATGAGCTGTCAGCACATTGTGCCAATACCCCAGATAGGGGCTTCTTGTTGGCAGCTTACCAATTGAGAATTTAGGCAAGATTTATAACTGAAATGTCACAAATTATGATTCGACATGAAGATAAAGTAAAGGTTTATTCTCAATGTGACATGGTGATGTCTTGATCCCGGATGATAAGGAATGATCCATAAAATAGAGGCGGCAGCTGAGTTGTTATTTGGGGGCGCGGGATAAGACTTATGAGATGTGTTGGCGTTTGTCGCTGCCAAAAGACAAAGGGTTAATCTGTTTGCTGAGCAGCCTCCTTTCCAGAGTCTAATTGCCGACTGAAGGATGAGATAATAAGCTGGTGCCACACTGTTATCTTCCCAATTTGCCACATGGTGACAAGAGGAAGTGCTTATCATATGCACTGCAAATTGCGCTGCGGGTTTGAATATTAAATATTTGTTAAATATCAAGTACAATAGAGTATTTCCGTACAGTTTGGGGGTAGTTCTAGCCCGTCTACACCCATGTATTGGCCACTAGCTGGTCTAGAGCTGGTTCCGGCGACACACACTGATAAGAACTGATAAGATGGGACCAGCATGTCCCTGGAAGTTGGTGTTAACCAGGGACAAGGTACCCATCATTGAAACTTTAATAAGTCTTATCAGTGGGGTTTACCTCAACAAGCGAAATTCAAAATGGCGGCTCCACTAGGCCTCCATACTAAGTCCTATAGGGTAGTACCACCCTAAATACCCGCTGCAACCCGAAAAAATCCACTATCGCTGACGCTTGACAAAATATTTCAAATACTTAAAATTTCCTCAGAACTAAGCCAAATATACCAGATTGTAGCTTTTGAAATGGCAAAAATCATACACTAGGTCTGTCACAATAAAGTGCAATTAGATTTTTCAAATCGCCATGGAAACCACCGATGTGATTTTGTGGTCTGCCACCTGAGTCACTACACATCTATCATAGGTCCCCTTTGGTCCGCAATAAATGATCTAAATTATTTTCATTCTTTTCCAATCTTTTTTTAAAAATATTCTCCAAGCCTCCAGGATAATTTTAATGCCAATATATACACAGACAGCCTGTTTAGAACCCATTTTATAGGCCTAGAAGTGAAAAATTGACTGTATTTAGTGCAGGACTTTCACCGGAAGTGACCTGATTTAGGGTGGTACCACCATAGGTGCCACCATGGGGGTAACCAAACCCCCTTGGGTTTGTGTACATCTACAGAGGAAGTAGTACATGGACATGGGGGTCCGTTGCAGGCACTATTACGGTACTACCCAGGGTACTCATACGAAAGTATTTATTGCAAAAATCTGGACTGTGTACTGTGTTCAGCAAATGGTACAGAATGTAGAAAATAAGATTAAATTACACCCAGATGACTGGTGGGCACAGTCAGATCGAATTCGAGTAAATTCACACCATCTAGACTATGCGAACTGTCCTTATCATGTGTATAACGTAAATAAATCCTATCGGTTATTCGCAGTAGGCATTGTACAGAGGAGAAAAGCTATAGACACTGCTATATCTTAAATCTGTCCTTTATCCTCATAGGTGACCGCCTTGGAGGAGCAAATGATAACAGCCCGTCTGGAGAAGTCGGACCAGAAAGTGCACCAACTAGAAATGCAGGTCCGAGAAAAGGACAAGGCCATCTCCCTCATCCAGATACAACTAGAAGAACAGGTAAGGCACTACCATCGTCCTCGTACCATTAAATAATCTCAAAAGAGTCTTTAGGGTGAAAATCCAATTGCAAAATGTCCGAAATAATGCAATATATCGATTACTGTGGGAACCAGTTTAAATTGATTATAGGGAGGTCTCGTATAATTTGTTGTAGACATCAATACCTATAAATTGATGTACCTTTTGTCATGGTTTTAGGCATTTAATGAATAATAGTGATTAATTTAAAGTAAAAAGTAGGCAAAATCACTATGTCTTTTCTAAGAAAATTAAAGTAAATTGTCAGGAAAAATAGAATGTACGTTGTATCGTAGGTAATATCAGCTTACCTTGGCAAATAATTGTACTAAGTCTTGCTAGGGTAAACTATGGACATTCCAGTTAAGATTAACCGATAAATATAAATTCACTGGATAGTTGAATGTAAGCAGGAACAACGGATTTCTAGGACATGCTTCTGGGTCTTAGAATTATTTGGTTTTTTGTGGCCCATAGGCTTAACCACTGCAGTAAAAAATAAATAGCCATAAAAAGCTAGCCATAGTATCAAATCTACACTATCTCTCATGGCGCCCTGGTCCATTGCCTCTTTGATTATGTCTATACATATAGCCGACATAGGGACGCTGTAGCACGGACCATTGCCTCTTTGATTATGTGTATATATTTTAGCATAGTGCATTGTATATAGCACATTGAACATAGAATGTCACTGAACGCCTCAGGCTTAGCCTGTGACCTTAGCCATTTTTCCTATGTTTGAGTTCAAAGTCTTGTCCTACTTGCTTTAATATTTTTCATACAATACTCTCTTATCCAAACCCCTTTAGCATCGTTCAAAATCATGGTAACGGTCGTATTTCCCTCCTATCTTTGAATATAGGGGTTATTTTTAATCATTCTGTCATTTCCCAAATAATTCTTTTCATACTGTCCCCTTTTGGAAAGGTATAGTCTATCATATCTATAAACGTTTTCTGGAGTCAAAGGTATACATTTTCAAGTTTATTTTTTCAGTGCTTTCGCAACTGAATTTGTGCATAAATCAGATTTTTACCCTTTAAGATGCTTAGAAATGACCATAAATTAGAGCGAAGACACAGTATCATAAAAAAAATCGAATAGAAATTGATATCAGACATATTATTCAGGGATGAAAGTCTTCAGGGATTTCCCTGATTTCAGGGATTTAGAAGTTCCAAGGCCCTATACATTTATATAAAACACAGGATTTTTGGGCAGATATTGGACCATTTCAGGGATTTTCGCACTGTGACTTTCATCCCTGATTATTACATAATACTGATAGCCTAAGTGTTGATGCTTCCCTTTGTTTGGTCAACCTTTTCATTTTTCATCCCTTTTTGCGTGTTCCCTAAAATATTGTTTTCTCTAATGCAGTAGGGGAGTGGTGGGGAAAAACGCAATAATTAGGAGTTCTAAGCAATTCACATTGCCTTACTCTAACTCTCGATCCTCTGCCCCCTCCCCATATGTAGTTTTGACTGGCCAATTCTCTATACAATATTCTGTCATGAGTGTTTTACTCCTAGCAGGAAAATTACACACTACTCCATTGTAATTCTTGTAAAGTTATTTTTGTGCGATTGACGTGATAGATATGCTATGCAATGCTCTGCCTTAGCCTGCTAGACGCTCGTTATAAGACGGTCTCGATACTGTATAGTCAGCTGACCAACTGACCTCTCCTCTGTCAGGCACAAATAGCCATCACCAGTAGCTGACGTGCCGTAAAACACTAACTAACTAACTCTCCTCTGTCAGCCTCACCATCACAAGTCTCTAGATGCTGCCCCCCTGGTGGAGGTCATCCTCAGGTTCAGATACAAGGTCACGTGAATTGCCCATTACTGTGGTTCCCGACAACGTCACTGGGGGAGGAAGTGGTGCCCTGAGCGACCTCAGGTGGTAGATCATCAATGGGCGTCTTTGCTTCTAATGAAGCTCACCTAAAAGACCAAGGGTAACTTCAAGCCTTGGCCATTCGAACTGACAAAAGGTGCAGTAAATGTAAAAATAGCGACTGACTTATTCTTCTTTCCCACCCAAAATGGTTTGCATGTAAATCGCCTGACGGTCCCCATCTTGGAACTGGCTTGATACTGTCCACCTTTTCAGTATTGAGATAGAATCGGCCCAGGTGCCAGAATTGCTGATTGAATCTATCCAGAATCCTGGAATCGGTGATTACATTGACCAGCCTCGGAATATGTGATAGTATCTGTCCAGGCCCCATAATCGCTGATGGGATCAGACTATCAAACCAATAATCCAGCAGACCATCTGTTGGTTGTCGTCCTTGGTGGCTGATAAATTCCCATCTCTGCAGGGTAGGGGACTATATAGATTCGGGCCACAGCTCCCTTTATTGAGGGAGATTGACTGTTGGCAGGTGTAAGCTAAGCACAACGCGTTCAGTCCATTTCCTGTGGTTACCTCCCTAGCCTTTTATGTATTTTGTGTGTTTGTCTGATCCCTTTCCTTTAAATTGGTAACAAACAGATCACACCCATGGGGCACAATTATGACATTTTAGAATGGAATAAAAAATGAAACCTGAACTTTTCGACAAACCACTGAATCACACTTTGACTATTTGCATAACTCCCTTCTAAGTATTAGATTAGAGCCAATCATTTTGAGCTGCAAACAAATAGCTACATGTTCCATAAAGGTACTACCCAGAGCCTCCATAACTTAAGCAGTAAAAGAAGCACCAAATATAACCGGAATGCGTTCAATTAGGTCCATGTGTTGTGGTATGCATGGTATCTGCTTACATGAACTAATCATATAGCCCCCAGTCCCTTCGGAGTGTATCCCCAGAGCACCCGCATTGCAATAGTTGTTCTATGTCCCCTTTCTCTGTCCATTACATTTATATACAATGTAGTTCCCCAGGTACACAGACAGTCTGCTTCTCAATTATAAACTGGAATTTACACAAGTGAGCACTCACATTGCCATACATCTGTGCAAACATGCGAGAATATATACTATAGTTAAACATCTATATATTCTAGACTTTCCAGTACTGGGGTAATATAAGCAATATAAAAAATTATAACCAGATGTCTACCAGACGATAAAACGTCCCTATCATCTAGAAGCCAACATGATTGGTGTCACAGGCTAATGTGGTGGATTAGTTTTGCATACCATCATTGCACTGGTTTCTGATCTCCCTATGAAAATGTAATGTAAATCAAAGCACAGTTTTAATTCTGCTGCTGTCTACTTTGATTAATACAGACGAAACCAGCATTCTAAATCTCTTTAAACTAATGACTAGCAAGGGTCATATGAGGTTTGATTAGGCTCCGTGCCGCCTGCAACTCCATCTGATTCTAAAGTAGGGCTCCATATTCAAGTCCTTCTATATTGGTGCATGGCCGGATCTCGCAGAAGGTGTGAGCTGCTCAGTTGCAATATCAACTGCTCCAGACCACTCCTACAACTTGACAAACACAAAATCCCTACAGTTATCAACCCAGAGCCATGTACCTTCCAGGTTTACATAGACCTCGGCATTTGCACTGGTCATGTAACTGGACGTGTGAATAGTCACATGATAGGTTGTGTTAGAACTGGTGCGTGTTGGTGAATATAATAGGTCGGGGGTAGGGTGTGGTCGACATCATGATGCTAATGTTATTGACCAGCATCCGAGTGTATGGCTGAATTAGCGGGGGTGAGAATATTCCAAGCTGAATGTGGAAATACAGTCTGTTTTACCAAAACAGCAAAAAGCTGAGATGTTTTGTAAAAATCAATGAAGAAAGTATAAAGCTTCAAGGAGTACTTCACCTCAGAAGTCGAAATTATAAACGGTGTGCAAGTCAGCCGCTAGCATGTCATAATACAATGCACTCTGGATGCAAAATGTATAGAAGGTATAATGAAGCAACGGGCTCTTTGGACTAGGGTTCTGATAGTCTGAATTAAGAATTCCAATGAGTATTCGTGCAATAATATAATTATCAGTAGAAACAACTTTAAGAATATCGTGTTAACAGGTACAGAATAGAACAGGACAGAAAATTAATGACGGCAAGAGACTTCACATCACATGATGAGAGGGTTGATCCGAGAAGTGACAGCTGTTGGTGAGACCCCAACAGGTGATGTGTTGGAGGGCAAATACTGCTGCAGCATGGCTGAACTAGGAGCTGCTTTTCGAGATGTACCCATCACCATAAAAAACAAAACATGGTATATACCAAATTAAAGCTTAGAATGTCAGGATTACAGATATGCCAGGTGTAATAAAATCTAAAAACCGTATTTTTTGCAGAATATGAGTTTGAAGAAAAAAAAGTAATTCAATTATTTTTTATTCAAATTAATTCATCAAATCCTGATATGAATGACATTTTAATTGAATATGGGAACTATCTATCATTGAACCACTCTACAACATTGTGTTTCATATGAGGATATTATTTTGAAATTAATTAGGTCAGTAGGTCAATGTCTAAGTTGGAAATATAGGTCATATATGAGAGGCTATTATCACACACATTTATTTTTATTGGTATAGGTAAATGGTAGGTGTAGTTCTTTGCTGCAGTTTCAATATTATATACTCATCGGTGAAATAATTATCTAGAATTCCTAGGTCTGTAGGGAAATAAAGTCATAAGAGAGGGGGGCATACTTTGTTCGGAGAGTAGGGTGATTTTACAACGATGATAATTTGTTATAAACCTTAAGTATTTATAAGATACCTAGATTGAGGCATTTTGTATGCTAAAAAGATGTTTTTCTGAAAATGATGTTGTTTAATTTTAATTTAAAGAAATGATTTAAAACTTTTTTCTTTTTTTTTTTGGCCTAATTTCACCAAAAATACGGTTTTTAGATTTTTTTTAGACCTACCATATCTGAAATCCTCAGATTTAGAGCTTTCCAATTATGTATGGTGTATAATGTTTTTCTTTGGTGATGGGTGTTCACACTTTGGGGCCTCCAAGCTGCAGCAGCAATAGGGAGGTGGGTAACTAGAGAAAGAAGGAGGACAATGGTTGTGTAGACCTCCATGTGATCTTGTTAATGTGTGAACACAAGGCTGTGGTCCCTGAAAGCAGCAAAGAGTCATACATGTGTCACAGGCTGTAATAACATTCTGTGTCGATATACACTGATCCTAGCAGTGCCACGGAATACTATCAACTGTTACTGCTACTGTGCATTGGGTTACTGAGGAAATACATTTATCTGAAATTAGAGTGTTGGGAGACTTATATTAACACACGTATTGAGGAATAATTTGGGATCATTTGGCAAGTACTGTTGGAATGCTCCTTTAGTCCACCCAAACTGTTCATCACGTTTACCCGAATGGATGAAACCTATTAAAATGTAGGTCAAGCCATGTATTAAGATTGCCCCCTTCAATTATTGTACTGTAATGTATATACATTAACGGTATTCACAACTGAGTGTTACATCAAATTTTGAAAAAGAAAAACGCTCACAGAGCATTAAAGGGTACAGCAATTGACATGTTCAGACATCGCTGTGCATTTACTCTAAGTGGAAAACATGACTCACTCTGATCATTTAAAGGGAAGTTTCCAGAAAGGCTGTGAAAATCAGCCGTCATTCTGGCCATCTCTAGCCCTTATAATCCCACCATCACTCCCTCCTTTTCCACTCAGTATGGGTTTGCTTCTCCACCAGTTGACGACCATATGGGGACAGACAAAGGGGGCTGCGTGAGAGCGGACCGAGGAGGGTCTGGGGAAAAGGGGATGGCATAGTTAGTCTTTTTATGGGCGGCCATGTAGTTTTCATGGCTTCAGGAAGTAACTTGCCTTGCATGACGACAGGCAGTCAAGCCGGACACGTGAGCTGCTCCGTTGAGCAGCTTACAGTGCACACCCTTCTCATAGGAGTATTTATAACCTACTGGAGGGCCTTCCTAGGAGTGACAATAACCGACATACACATACAGACTGCCTTCTCCTGGGCATCACACATAATCATTAGGGCATATTTATTGATTGCCTCATTGACAACGTGACTTTAATAGAAGGGTGGTGATGAAGCCACCGTCTGCTTTTAAACTCCTGTTGCTAAGAATTTGGTAGGGAAGGGCATCCAGGCCGGGTAAGATATTTTCGAGACCTGCAGCTTCTAGTGAGCGTGAAAAGTTATCCAGAAGCTCTGTTTGCTGAAGACAATCATGAACCCAGAAGGGGCAATGCATATTAACCAAATCAGCTGTAGCGGCACCTAGTATATTGTATAACATACGATGTATATGTAATTTAAACGAGTACATGTATTAAACTCAACTGCCCATGGTAATCATTAGAGTGGATCCTATCGATGCCATCTCTCACCTTGTCGGCTCATACCTGAATTGTTATGATATCATCCTTCCTTATTACATTATTTCCAAACAAGTAAGACACACGTGTCTGCCTCGTCAGTCTTATCTCGTCTTATGGAGATGTCTATGAAGTTTTATGTTGGTGATAGAATCATAATAAAACACTGAGCCATGGTCTTAACAAACACTGCACAAAAAAAGCAAGACAGAAGACCATGCACCTTCTTTATCCCAAAGAGACTAGAAGCTCAGTGATATTAGCAGATCAAGATCTAGACTGGGCCTTTCCATGTTTTAACCTGCTGCACAACGTCCCCATATCCACTAAAAGGAAGTACTTCTTCCTCAAAGGTTAAGGGGCACCTTTCTCCAACAGGCAGACACATACGGTAGAGAGGCCAAGTAATTGAATCCTCTGTGTTGGCAGGTAAACGTGGTTGGCACGAGCCTTTTGGAGAGGGGATATTTCCGCCCGGTATTCCCTGTGAAAGTGCATTGTTTTCTTTAGCTTTGTTATCCAGAGCAACCCCATCCCATTTAAAGTGCTGGCAACTGCCGTAAAGTTTACTCGGCACTTAGTTAGGGCTTGCTGATCAATGGATGGGAATGTTATGGTGGAAACAAAAACGACAATTAATGTCTCTGATGTTGTTAAAGCTGGCAATATCAATTTTGTCCCTGTTCCATCAATATTTCAGAACACAATGTTTTAACTCCAGTGCTATAAAGATGCTAGATAAATTCAGATTATCTTCTTGGAAAGGTTGGCGGTGGAATATGATCATAATTCCCTAATTCTGGTGTAAATTGTTTCCAATTAAATCAGGGAGGAGAGTAATACGTAAATGTGTAGTATCGTGCTTGTGTAAGGAGGAAAAAATAAGAAAAAACTGAGGATTTCTTTACTTTCTACGTAAATCCACTTAGATATAATACGATGCATCTTGACCTTTCTAACATCATTATATTGGACAGGGGTGAGCCCCCCCCCCATCGGGTATCATATTTTAAGCACTTATCTGTTTTCGCATTAGACATCATCTTAAGTGTGTGTCATATGGGTAAATCTGATAAAGACAAGATAGAAGACAGAAAAAAATACAACATTAAAATCTTGATCCTCTGTTGCCATGGGGATAAGCGCCACTTCCGGTATCTGCATGAATCTACTCTCTGTCACCTCTACACATTACTTTATAATCCAATAGTGCTTAAGCCTAAGTACAACCATAATGTACACCCTTCTTAGTTAGATTACTGCGGTGTGATTTTGATAATCAACCAATGGAATCTTACAAAAGAACAATTACATAAAAGGAATCATCTTTCGATGAATAAAGTCAGTATTTTTCAAATAATTTGACGTCCTATTATATAGTCGTTTATCAGAAAATTCTCTATAATATCATACGTGCTCTTACAAAGTCATTTCCCAGAAAAACAACAACATTAAACTAGGCTCAGAATTAGCCATCCTGCCTTCTATGTACTATTAATGTTTTACTGTGGCTGACTAAACCTGAGAAACTGCCCCATAACTGGAGGTCTTAGCGTGTAGCAGGCGGCAGAGAAACAATGATAAAAATGGTATTATGTCAGCAATGGTGACATGATGGTTGGCAATATCACAGCACTAATATTGACTTGTCCGTGTTTTCTGACAAAACTATAAACATCCTCACCCAACCCCAGCTATGTGGATGGTCAATAAGGGGGAAAAACATGGTAACAAGTACACAAATTGTGTGACAAATAAAAAGGTACCAACAAAAAAAAAACCTTTGTAGATGTACCAGATCACAGGGCAGTGAAGAACACTGTTACAAAAGGTGTAGTGATTTAGGGGTGGGAAATATGTTCTAGGTGTAGAACAAATGGCAAAAAGAAAAAGAAAGAACTACATAGTGACATTGGGAGTGGATATAAAACTGAGTTATTGAAATAGAGGAAGATACCAAAGAGATGATCCCGTGGGGCTGGCGGCAGGAGGCCCAGCCCCGTGCTTACTGACTATCTGTCACCCCTTCATACCTCCCTTTCTGTCAGTCTCTTATTCCCAAAGCTTTTTTCTGGAGTTGTGTTAGCCTGCCAATATTCAGCACTGCAAGTTCCCCCCTACACCCAAATACAGAGTCCCAATGCGTCTTTTTTTATGTTTTCCTGGTGTCCCTGTTATATGTGTATGCATTTTGTTGTTGTTTTTTTTTCCTTGCTGGCGCTATCTGCAGTTTTTCCCCTTCACACCCACTGACAGGTCTATTCACGCTGCCATATTCCCAGTCTCACTTTCCCTGTGGTACATTTGCCAAAATGACAAAGATCATGACCTTTGACCTTTGCCCCCCACAATATCAGTTGTCTCCTATTTGTGTCAGTCATACTGCCAATATCTTACTTTCTAAATAATTCTCTAGGGTAGCACAGTATGGTATGAGGAATACTTGAAACGAAATATTACCTTAGAATTAATGGTTTCGAATTGATATTGTGAGGTTATTGTCTAGAGAAGCTTAATTATCATCCATAGGCTCTACTTCGATTTCAACATACAACATGTTCTGACTCTGTGCTGTCTGAAATGCTTTGTACTGCTGTTTTGAGGGATTCTACCTCTCCGTATGTAAGAAGTGTCCAAATATTGCCATCATTCATACACGTCATATACTAACCAATCAGACAGGGCCAAATAAAAAAAAAAGATTTGTTTCCAGTAACCCGACCGACCCTAACAAAACAGGGGCAAAAAATTTGTTGTGATCTTTAAGTATTTTGTCTCATTTTTTCATATTTTAAAGAAATTTTCATTACTTTTTGAGGATTTTTCCTGTATCCTTTTCGTGTTCTTCCCCTCTCTCATGGTTGCCATTTTCCCATCATTATTTAACAATGAAATCAAAGAATTTGATGCGTCCATCGATATGTGCCCTAACATTTCCTATATAAATGTAAAAAAAAATAATGTTATTGGAAACACACCTTTTATTTTTCTTGGCTCAGACACTGGGCTTTATGGACCATAGACTTTCATCTTTGCTGTTTCTTTTCTTCTGTTTACACAGAGACAAATGCGGATCGCTGAGGCGCGTCTGGTGGAAGAGAAGTCGGCACGGATCAAGGAATGGGTGTCCAAGAAGATCAAAGAGGTAGGATGAGAAAACGTGTTGTATGCTTTGTAGAATGGAGATGGAAGTTGAATACAGACATGGGCTTATGGGCTCATTTTGGTTTAGTTTGAAGTTTCCAGCTTTGCTTTGTTTTTTACCTTATTTATATTTTATCTAAAATGTCTTTATAGTTGGCACAGAGTATCTGTGTTGATACTTATGCATGTAAGGGGTGGGGTCCTATGTTCTGAATAGATAGGCATTTGATTAGATGCATTGTAGTCATACTCAGGGAATTGAGTTGGATAGCTATGTCACATAGAGCTCTAGTAGCCAACTCAATTCCCTGGGTACGACCACATAATGCCATAAATACACTGTTTACTGCTGGTCATATAGTCTAGAAATTCCTTTGAAATGTCATCGTACCAGTTTTGTGTCCTAGGCTATGGCCATGTGGATAAGCAAGCACCCTAAATCAAAATAAAATAAGATGAAATACGTTAAAATGGATTGCTTCTCTTTATGAACTCCAGAAACACTTTAGCCTAGCCTTATAATAGCGCCTTAGTGGCTACCCTTTTCTGAAATGAGAAATATGCTGGCAGGGCCGACACTGTGGCCCTCCAGCTACTCAGGGGCACAGATAAGACTGCACAGAGAGAGGGGTCAGAACCCTGGAGGACAGGGTGGTGACTGCAGAAAATGGGGTCTGGGCAGGAGGAAGCCCAATCAGCAGACTGGACAGGACACTGTCTGGTGGTGGACGGACGCTGCCACCACCCCACTCTCTGATTGGGTGGCTCTGGCCAAGGCAGATGATTGGTCTATGTCGAGAGAATTGTATAGTTGAAATTTGTAGGTGGCGGCTCCAGGGTAAGATATAAACTACTAGTAATGATTTATTGACCAATGGTCTGTATCATTGGCTTATTGGAGGGCATTATAGCCAATTCAAGCTCGATACATAAATATTAATCTTGATGTTTTACATCTTGCAGCATCTTATTCTAATTCAATTCCATTTACCACGGACCTTTCAGGTCTGTGCTTTTACACTTTATATAATATACATCTCATGTTGTCTTGCTGGATATCATTTACTGGGTATCTATGTACCACACTGAGCAGAGTTTGAAAATGAGTTGAGCCTCTGCAAATGGGCGTTTGTTTATATACTTGTAGATACACCCAAAATGACGTATGATATGTTCACTTTCAGCATGACACTGAGACAGCTGACCTAAAGGATGACAACGCCACTCTGAGGGCACAGATAGAGATCCTACGTCTGCGGCTCCAGTCCCTACCTGCTCCAGCAGCCAGGGAGCTCCACAGGAGAAGTGTTCAGGTAGGTGCCATGTACCAACACGGAGTGTATGTTACAGAGTCTGGGAGCTTCACATTGGGAGTTCATGTCAATTTCACATACAAGAGTAGGGGTACATATATTATAAGTTAGAGTAGCCATGCAGCTCCACGGGAGGGGTATGCAATTAAGTGTCACATGCCAGTATAACAGATATATATATATGTTGTATATAAGGATAAGTAACTACCGGGGTAGGATGCCCCACAAGAGGAGGATGAGTGTCAAATACCAATAGCTCCATATGTACATGTACTGAGCTCCATATGTACATGTACTGAGCTCCATGGGAGAAGTGACAAAAGCATTGTGTTATCCCTTGCTTTAACCGTTTTTTTTTTTAATGAATTCTAGTTTAGTCGGGAAAGAAAAATAGGTGAAGGTCACTATAAGCCCAGAAAGGCAGAGAAGAAGTTCTGCCTTCCCAACTGATATTTCTTTCATATGTAAACTGGAACATACATTCTAATTCTGGTCCTTCTGTTTGAAATAACGTAAGAATGTCTGAAATAAAAGGGGGAAAAAAAGAAGAAAATAAAACGACTTGAGACTAAAGCTTCTACCATCCCCATAAGACGCGATATTGTATTTCGCAGTAGGTGAGACATCGTATTGGTTGTACAGAAATTAATTTCCGGCCCGTGGACCAAATTAGGTTACAGGAAATGACACTTTATGGCAAGTGCAACTCGGGGGGAGGGGGGCAAAGAGCAAATGAAAAAGTAGAAGATGAGGTAGTGGTGAAAGGTGGATCTATATGAGAATCCCTGCAGGTCATAATTGTGTCGTCCTAGAACAAGAAGGTTGTAACTGCATTTTTTTTTAGGTTTGCATGAGAGGCAAAAGAGGTGTGCACTGTGGTATGTAGGCACATACGTGTATATGAGAGACAGGTAGAGACAGGGCTTCAGTACTTTCATAGTAGGTAGATATGGGTCAGTAGATGTTGGGACAAAGAAAACTCCGTTAATATTACATGTTTCAGATTAATTAGCTACAGTTTGAGAATACAGACACTTCATTTTGTTTTATATTCCAAGAAATGATTATAGATAATAAATCAGCAGACTGACCCCTAATGTACGCCATGTGCCCAACATTGATGTTAAGTACTTAAATATTTCATGTCCCTGGTATCCAACATTAACTCCGCTCCTCTGTTCACTTTGTGCAGGATTCGGACTCGCGGCCGTCATCATGTGACCTTGACCCGCCCGCCATTCCTAAGCGGCCGTCGTCGTCCATCCTAGAGTCGTTCCGTCGGGAGCGTCAACTGGAGGAGATGGGGCTAGACCTAACCACCACGCCACCGGAGGCCGTGCCACACGACCTGGGCCACGTCCAGATGGACCTCTCGCCTGACTTGGACGATCATATGGATGACCATGACGACGATGACGGTGACGTAAACGTCGTGGACGACTTTGAGCCGGTGTACCAGGAAATAGACGATAACCATGAGAGTAAATACGCACCCAAGAGGTCTCGGGGTAGTGCTGGTGGCGGAGGGGGTGGCGGAGGGGGAGGAGGGAACGGGAACAATAACCAGGAGCGCCTGGTGCCGCCCCAGGTGCGTATAGAGCGCCGGGTGTTCCCCAACCCCCACCTGCACCCGGCCTCCATGGTGAGTAGTACAGGCAGTGAGGACTGCCTAACACACAGACACCCCACCACCCTACCCTCAGCCATGTCATCCAGCTTTGAAATGACAAGCAGTAGTGAAACGCCGCTAGGAGGCGCCACCCCCAAAGTGCCCCACATCGCCGAAACCAGCTTCATGCCTACCGCACACGCGCAGAACGCGCCGCGACCGGAAATGCTGGGTATGACGGGAAGTGGGGTTGGAAGTAGGATGCCAATAGTGACGTGTGGCGGAGGTGAGGACCTCTCACCAATGACAAGGACAGGTCCGGCCCATACCGGGGATGAGGACTACCCTTATGCTGTACCCCATTCCACCCACATGGTGTCGGCACTGGCCACCATGCCGCGCCGGAAGAAGGATAATAAGATCCAAATTAACGTGGCTGCCCGGGACCGGAACCTGCCGGGTACTAAGGACGACTCGTCCACCATACCACAGGAGACGGCGCGCGGCATGGGCTTCACCCGCACCAAACCGCCCACCCCGCCCATGAGGCGGCTTCCTTCCTGGGTAAGTAACTGATTTTAACACTCTACTATATACGATGTAGCTTAAGTTCACTGGACGGCTTTTTAGGTATGGCATCAATTTCGCAGTTTCCAATGCCCAAACCTCATTTTCAAAAATGTCCTTAGCCGGGTCCCTCATTAATACTTTATTGTAATATCAACTTTCATCCTGAAGAATTCAAGTCCACATGAAGAGAGACAACAGTTTAATATAATGTGAAATACAGGCCAGTGTTTATTCCATGACCCAATGTGAGGAATCCTCAAGAAGTCTGTAGAAGAAAAAAAAAAAAAAAGAAACGAAACTGAAGGGAAAAAGATGAAAAGACAAGTGACCGATCCTAGGAATGTCCAAGGTCGCTTCGTAGATGATCTCTCTTAGACAGCAGAGACGCAGACTGCATCTTTTATGTGCTGCTACCCGGGGCTGATATCTACACTCTTTTAGGGTCACATGATGGCTCCTTTCCACCACTGCAGTGATGTATCATGCCGTCTAGGACTGCATCAAACCTGTGGTGTGCGTGTAGAGCATCAATTCTCTAAGCTGCCCTCATAGAGACTAGCCTGCCGCAAACAGTCCAGACTGGACGTGGATCGGACGCAGACTGGAAGTAAATCTAGTCCTGTCTGCGATGTTTGCGGCAAAAACGGACGCAGGTCAGACGTCCAGTCTGAGTCTGAAGAGAATCTGACCATATCAAACATGTTTGATATTCACAGACGCAGCGCAGACTAAGTACATAGATAGGCTAATAACAGCCTTGGATTGCATCCAGTCTGAAGGGGGTGAAAATAGGGTTGAGGGGTGTTCACATTCTTCACAGATCCCCCCAAAATCCCGTCTGCGTTGGGCCTCAGTCCAGTCTGTACTGTTTGCGGCAGGCTTAAGTTGTATACCCCATTACAATTAAGTTGTATACCCCATTACAGATACTGTATGTGGTAGCCGCTGCTACCCGGGGCTGATATCTACACTCTTTTAGGGTCACATGATGGCTCCTTTCCACCACTGCAGTGATGTATCATGCCGTCTAGGACTATGTGTGGTACAATGTGTGTTTAGTCAGAGAGCAGGCAGTATAGAAATACCAGGGGAAATTTACCATGGGAATAAAATTGTGTTGTAGCAACTTGGTAATGGCTGGATGGGACCTGAGCTTAGTATCCAATTTCGTTCCTGAACAACAGTGTCCCCTTACCAAAGAGATGACTTGGTTGTTAATGGGACATTTGTATCGTGTGTACAAATCTTCCCTGCACATAGAGCTACTGGGTGTCATGAATAGTCTGTGCCTGCCACTTTGAAGTTGTCGCTGGGATTTTCGCGGACCGAAATGTCTGATTTGGACAATCTTACCATAAATCGGACACCATCAGAGAAATCATTGTGAAGACATGCATTATAGTTGCAGTGGGATCCTACCTATATCGAATCGTGTAGTTTTGGTCCTATAGTGCAGTGTAGTAATGTTCTAAATTTCTGTCAGAAGTACTTGAATAATTGACATTTCATCTTGAATTAGTACTTGTACTGCTCAGGTAGATGGTCGCATCATGGTCTGCTTACCCCCTAGACTGGCTGCACTCCATTGATTTTATTAGGAGATAATTGAAATAAAATGGGAAAATGGAAATTGAAAACATTTCTAGTGAATCTATTTCTAGTGAATCAATGCCCAGCAGCCAGAGGAGGAGAGGCATGGGGGGGGGGGGGTATAGTGGGGTTGGGAGGAGAGCTGAAAGACTGCAGCCAGTCTACTTACCCCCTTGTATATACATGTATACTCAAGCCTCCAACAGCTTGCGAGCTTCCCTAGTCCATCATAAAAAGGGTCTTCATCTCCTCTGTCCCATTCCCTCTGTGTGTCTGGTGGACATGTGCGCAGGTATAGATACATTCATCCATCAATTGATGTCCAATGTAGTTTTCTGGCCAGGATGACAATTCTTCCATGAAATCCCAATCAGAGTATCACTGGTAGCAATTTTGTGTCTATGCTTATCGTTTTGGCACGCGTCCATTTCAACAACCATATTCTAAAGACATATAACTACTAAAGCTTTGACTTCAAAGATGCTTTCCTGTCATAGATAGGGATGTATGAAGGACACTTTCTATGAAATGAAGAGTAAAATAAAATAGAATAGAAACCTCCTATCTCTCTAAATAACAACCCGCGTAAACTTAAGAATGATGTTAGCCTAATGCAAAAAAATACTCGGAAGGCGATGATTTAATACACTGAGGTTGCGCTGGGAGGATTATATGCCGCAAGAAAAGAGATTCAATTAAGGGGGCGCAGAGGCAGAGAGACAAGACCATCAGAGGAATGAGCTGGAGGGGAGGTGGTTGGTGATGGATGTTTGGTTATCTTTATATTCATGGTAGGATGGTTGGATGGCCGCCAACTAAAGTACTGAGGGGTATTATGGCGATAGGACCTGTTCAGCCTATTAGGCCCATATTTGAGCTACTGAATTTTTCTATTTCTTACAAAACGCTGTTAGGGAGCAGCTCATACCTGGCCTACATAGATATACTTGGATATTCACATGGCGCTACTATTCTATATGTTATATCGCTCTAATTGAGAGCTTCATATTGAGCACCTCGCATCCAATTGAGGGTCTACAATTAAGTGTAGCAGTACATATTACAAGATAATTTTGATTGACGCATATGATATAAGCGTAGGTTGATCGATCTGTAAAGTCCTTTTCAAACACCCATTTTCTGACGGTCATACATATTGCGTTTCCTTGGATTTACTAAAATTGGCGCACTGAACTCGCATTACATGAGCAGCTTTGAGCACATCATTACTGTCTAGGCATTAGCTGCTCACCGCCCAGCCACCAGGTGAATTACTTGATTAAGCTCAGTAATCCCATATATTCCTGTTGTGGGTTGTCCCAGGGCTCGTGCATAGGACTATCTAAGTAGATTATCCAGTATTTTATCCTGGTAGTACTGTGGCCTGGATATGCAGTCCTCATTTATTTACAGGCACTAACACCCATGGTCTATGTGCCCAGTCTGCCTGTTGGTTAATCCCCTAGTGTTGTACAGGACATTATATATGGATGATATTCATTATCTGGTGTAGATGAGCTGTTCTGATTATATACCACACACACAAGTCATTGTGTGCAGGGCCTTTTATTGGCTGATATTGCTATAGCAATCATGGAGGGTCCTATGGTCGTGTCGAGCTATGTGTCAGAATGTTCTGTGATTTGTGTCTAGGGGTGTATTACTTATTGTACTCATATTACGCCTATAAGAAAGTTAGCACGTTGAGATCCACCACCTTCATACATATGAAGCTATACATGTATTTCTGAAGATAAACTGCATTGGGTGCAATTCGATGTAGTAAACAACTACATGTACTTTGATAAATAAATCAATGGATTTGAGTTTTTTTCTATCTTTTGGCATCAGACTCTTCTCTAACTACTAGAAAGGTCGATGATTCTAGGAACATATACATATTATGAAAGGACGTTGAATTAGAACAAGTGCAGCAGATGTACTTGGTAATTGCGCCTAAGACCATTGCTACTCTTGCTAGTTATGGGTAGAATAGATGTTAGGGATGATTCATAATACAAGTCACTGTAGGTGTCATACCTAGGCTATGTTACTTCCTGTACTACCCCTACATTGTCATTAGTGATTCATATAGAGCACTACCGCCCCCTAGAGGCATACTGACACCCTTGTGTACTTGGTCACACTTCAGTCATATTCCATAGTCTAGGTATTACATGCATCATTACAAATAGAAATGATGATGTATTGGTAGCGAGGAGTATAGAGACTAAGAATATAAAGGAAAGAGCCTTTCGTTCAATTGTACTATGCATATGTTTTCAACATGCCCACGCTAGGTCAAAATCAGGTGTTAGAGTCAGGCACACCTTCAAGAATAATTTTTAGACAAGTAGAGCACAAATGATATTAGTCTGTTACTAAAAACTAACTATCGTTTATTACTCTTACAGGAAAACAGAATTTACGCAATTGCAAATGTTGGTTTAAAAGTGCCTGACGTGTCCAATGGACTCAATAGAGGTGAGTAGCTATGTGGTTGATATTAATATTCAAAGATAAAAAAGTGAAAAGGTAAATAGAAGACAGTATGAAGACACAGCAAATTTAAGTAGGCATAGAGAAAAACAAATCCGTAGAGAAGTCTAAATGTACCATTAAACCACAAATACATGTATAACCGAACTTCTTATGTAGGCCTAATTTGAGTTTGGAAGAAACAGACTATGATGCATAAAATCCTTACCTGTAATACGGATGTGAATTGGGGGGGGGGGGGGGGTCGGCTCATAGGAAAAACAGAAATTTGGCTTATGGTTATGGTTTTATGGTGCGGATGAAAAATCTAGACCATTTCTAGTTGGCCCAGGGGATCCCCTGGGCTATTGGAGCCGGGTTTTCAGCCAGATCCACAAATTTGTAATCACCAACTTTAGCATGTAATCATTCAGTGATATACTGTTAGTTTACACATTTTTCAAAAGCCAAAGGAAAGTTTCAAATCTCATCTATCAGACAACATTTTGTCCTTTATAGTGAGGGATGTCTTTCTCTACGAAAAAAGCTGCTGTACTTACGTCATGTTTTTGGGAGCTATACTGACTACAAGTCCTTTAACCATTGGGTCTATGGGTCAGATAGATTTTGGCTATGAAATTAGCACATGGAGTCCTATGGGTAATCACCAAGTGAGACACTTTTTTTCAGCAGGCAATGTTTACAGTGTCCAAGCTATACACATAACACATTGGGGACTGAGCGATAAACTAAGCATGCTAAGGATAAAGTTTTCTGTACAACGCCTATACCCTGGCCTCAGACAAGCTGGTAGGGGTTAAGCACAGAATAAAACACAGAAAGGTGGCAAAACACGAAACACGGCACAGTGGCCCTGACACTTGTCTACCCACTGCCCTTAGCTGTTTTTATGCCTCTTTTACTGTAACCAGATCGTGTTTAGGCCTTGCGTTGATGCCGTGTCCGGCAACTGGCTGCCTACAGCTGCAGAAGGCGTAAATGGAGTTGCAATGTGTGTGTTCAGTCCCAGTACTGGCATTACATGCATGTTTAACTTGACAATCACTATCTTTGTTAATACTCAGGGATGTAAGTCTTCAGGATTTATCAGGATTTCCTGATTTTTGAAATTTTTGAATGACATTTATTTTCCTTACATGAGTGGTAAGGAGGGCTGTTTGTGAAAAATAGAAGGCTTTTATATAAAGTGAACTTATGGTTCCTGATTTTTGCCTATTCCTGACTTACATCCCTGAATACTAGCAGTACAAGACAATGTAGTATATCATTTTGACACAGCGTGTGATGGAGATTAAGAGAAGAGAATCATATTTCAGCTTTGAGTAAGATTAAAAAAATCACTGTACAAATAGACTGAAAAAGGGTGTATATAGCAGATTCTCACCTTGGTTCTTTATAATAATGGCCTTACTATGCTAAATATTAATTGCATAGATATTAATTTTGACTTATCAGTGTGGGTAGCTCAACTGAGATACTGAGTGACATATTTCTACTTATACATTGTACTCACAGGTTGTAGATAGCAAAATCAGTTCATTGCATGAAGCCCTGGGCCATATGTGATCTATATCACAAGTTCAATCTTTCTAGTAGACGTTCTTTACCCTCGTAACAGACCAGAGGAGTGATCTCAGAGAACTGAGAGCAATGTCCTCGTTACAGATAAATGACATTCAAGCACTCCATATAGATTAGAAAGCAACAAGATCCCTCATTAAAGATCAGGGAGCTAATGCCACTTTCATGAATGCAAAATTTCATGTGCTGATGGTTTAAATATGTATTTTATGTGACAGAATCGTGCTTCCCAGTAACAGATGGTCTCTACACTGACCACATGTATGAGGACCTAGCCGTACCTGTCTACACCACGTTAAAAGGGGTAAGTAAATGTTTTCTATATATTTGTTTGCATGATTATAGCCTCTGGTATGCTTTCATTATTCTTTAATAGAAGTCTGTAAAGAGAGAGTGTCACTCTGTGTTAAAGAGCCAGAGAACAGAAGTGAGAGGGAAAGGGACTCCCTCAACTCCTGACATTAAACACATTATTATGAGATCCAACATCTTTATAGCCTGGAATACACTTCAAACATAGAGAGAAACTCACTTTCCACAAATTCTCAAGGATTAAGAGAGTTATCGGTACGTGGTGAATATACTTATAATTATAATACTGTTACCTGATTAATTTGCTAATAACTACAGAAAGCTGCTCAGATCCGGAGTACACCGTTTACTGGGGACAGTTCGACAGACTCCTCAGACAATGAGGACTTACACATTCCTATAGCACCGACTGCAGAGGAAAGCGAGGCTGTGATAACGGTGGCGGGCCCTAGCGGGTCCAAGACCACAACAAGTGTAACAAAGAGGAAACAGGTCAACCAGACCAGCTCAGGAGCCACGAAAAGAGGTTTGTAAAATATAATAAATTCAGTCGAAATTGATTTTCTTCTATGAGTAAAATTGCTTATTTTGAAATCGGATTATTGTTCATTAGTCATAGAAAGATTGCTAGAAAAGAGGCCGTTTCTCTCGCCTTAAACCATTTCCATCAATCAGAAAAGTGCGTCGTAGTCATTGAAAATATCAATGGATTCAAAAGGAATAAATTAGTAAATGAAAATTATATCTGTGAGACTTCAAAGAATAAAAGGAAAGTTTTGCCAACGTGATTACTTGAAGAGAACCATTAACACTTTTGTTTTGTTGTTTTTTTCTTTCTGATCCAGGTGTAACTAGTCATTCCATGGCATCTATTGGCTCAGAGACTTCAAGCGACTATGCAGTCCCGCCCGATGAGGTATCAATACAAACTGATAGCAGCGACAACTCAGAACCCGAACAGAAGCTGCTAAAATATACAACAGACCCCTTTAAAAAAGTAGGAACTGGAATCTGTACATTTTATCCATGACCATAAATATGTGGTCCTATATGGATCACATACCTACAGATATGAATTCTAACACTCTCTTTATACATGTATTTGGGGTTTTGATATATCTGATACTACTGATTCTTTGACAACTTTAACAGAAAAAAAACTCAGAACTTAAAGTCTTTATGTCTAACCCTTAGAAGCTTCGTTATAAACATCACAAACATTACTCTATCTATCAAAGATGTTGTGCAAATGGTTATCCCCTCGTTCTTGTCGTATCCTCCTCAGTACAAAATCCCCAATATTGTGACCATTTAGGGGTGCATGATGACATAGATCGTATGGTACGTGTCTGTGGACTGAGTCAGTTTTGTGTGTATGTATGAAGTGAAGTTGAGCTAAAAATATGACTGTTTGTTGCAGAGGGCATTTTAACCAATGTGTCCAACAGAGCATGCAGAGACCTGTACTTGAGAGGTAGTGGGGTGCAAGTACAGTGTGTACTGTATGTGTGTGTGAGAGAGAGAACGGATGTCCATGCATTAACAAATGCATGTATTGCAAAATAAGGCTTCTGCATCCTTCAGTACACTTCTGTATGCCTGTGTTGAGTATGTGGAAGTAAAATCGTCTTGTCAAATGTAGCTCATGGATGGTATCCCCCAACTTCCCTTGTGTGTGCCCATACTTAGTCTCCACTCCTACACTATAGTCGTGACCCGTGCACTATGGTCCGTCCTCATACTGTGGTCCTGAGCTATACTAATTTTCTGACTGACTGGCCGCTGACCATTCTGGTTGTAGGACAGCCTAGAGCGGTGTGGGTGGCTGACCAAGCTGGGAGGGAAGGTGAAGAACTGGAAGCGGCGCTGGTTCGTCCTGAAGAATGGCGAGCTGCTCATCTACAAATCTCCTGTAAGCACTCTACTACTCACCTTCTGCTTTCACACTTTACTCAAATGCCCTCCATGTTAAAGGGAAGATATCTGAGTCCTCGAAGCTCACAACCAATATCATTTCTTATTTCGATAAGATAACATGAAAAAGATCATAACGTGTGGTGGCCAACAATGAAAGGTTTTAAGAGAGAAGAAAGTCTATCTAGCAGTCGTTTTTGTTCGCTACATACAACTATTGATCTTTTAAGAAGATTATTCTTGAATGTATTCAGGATCTTCATGAAAAAAGGTCAAGGGAAAAAACATGATTTAAATACCACATGACAATACCTCCTACAAACAAAAATTCTCTTTGAACACCTTTCACTTAACAATTAAACTACATGTACTCATTCATGATATCTCTGCCTACCCGAGGGCCTGGAATACTCTTTTTATTTCAGGAAATTTGAAGTGTTTATCAATTGATGCAAATGGTGAACCTGGACGTTGCCAGTCAAGTTTTGCATAACATTATGTAGAATTTCAGTTCAGAATAACAGATTAAATGGGAGATATGCATTACTTGAAATATGACGTTATAAATGCATATTTGATACAATAATGACAAGAATGCACGTGCAAAGTTTCTATAGTAAGTGGCAGGTTTGTGTACAAAGGTCTAAGGCAATTTCCTCGGTATATCAGTTACAAGAAGATGAGTTGTAATTGTGACTCCTGTGTTTTAAGATGTAATATGGCAAACTCATCCTGTATTACAGAACGACGTGGCACGCAAACCACAAGGGTACATCACGTTAGACGGACAGACAAGGGTGATCAAAACAGAAGGTGCTCACACGTTTGAGGTAAGACATAATGTGATTGACAAGCTATATATTATGTTGGTCCTACCATAGATGAATACATGGATAACAAGACATGGTATACATTTGCCCTAGCCCCCACAGGAATGTCAAGTATGTAGGGAGGCACTTTATTTAAGTGAAACAAAGAAAAAAAAGTCAGCGAACATCAACTTACATTTACTCAAAGGAGACTGCAGGTTAGCGGGAACCTAGTCCTATATGTGGGTTACGTCTTTCGGGGAGAAGCGCTAACGTGGCGCCAATTTCGCTTGTTAAATATGAGCAGGTAAACTTTCAACTTTCGCCGGTACCAGGAACACACTACGCTATATGTGTACCAACTGCAGCTCCATCTAGGTGGGGGAATATGAACCACACTATACTCTGTCCCTAATAATATATACCCATATTGCCTGCACCAATATGGGACACATAAAGAAAAAGATGTGAAAAGGATATTTACATGTGTGTTGTTTATAATTACCTAGGGAGGGCACATTGAATCTCCATACATTCATCCCTGATAAAGTTGTTCAGTTCAGGGTCGGATCCAGGATTTTGAAAAGGAGGGGGCGCGCCCCTTATTTAGCCCCTAATTTTGGCTAAATTCTAGGCTAAGAAGAAGTAAATAAATTCTTAAGTACAGGAGAAAAGGAGGGCACCCGCGCCCCCCCCCCCCATCTTAATCTACCATTAACTCAGTTATGATTCTTGTGGGTGGTTTTTCTTTCCATGTTCTGTATTTTAGAAAATATGTCTTCTCTTTAACAACTTATCAAACAAACTCATCAAAATTGTCATATGCAGATCACTACAGCTAAGAGAACATACTACTTGACGGCCGACGATAAAGACGATATGGATCATTGGATCAAGGGTAAGGCTATGTTCTAATCTAGTTTAATAACAAAAATCAATATTTTTTTACGTGTATATTGCTGTAATAAAAAAAAAAAAATAGAGAAAAAATACCACTACATGTACTTGTATTCTCATGGGGCTATTCTTTGTCTTTAAGTGATGCAAAACGCATTGAAGAAGCAGGCAGCGGACCGTGTCTTAGGACAAACCCACGCCAAGGAAGTAATGAAGGGCTGGATAATCAAGGTATGTCTAACATTACCTCTAACATTGCCTCCTCGGGATATCCTTATTTAACACGTCTAGATATATAGAGTATATACAAGTTTCCACGTTGGAAAAATATGTCTCCTACTAAAGAAAATTACCAGTAACAGAATATAGGAAGTTGTCACTAGGATTAATGAAAAAGAAATGCAATTGAAAGTTAGATTTATAGGCCTATAGATTTGGTATTTTTGAATTATTTCATCTAGACTAAACATGGTCGGTGCCGTCGTTGTTGGTGTGTCCTGGTAGGGAAGTTCTTCATGTATTACAAGAGACCGAGTGACAAGGTAAGAAACCACCTTATTGACTCTGCTTGAACAACATATTCCCTAGCCCGATCCTAGGGCTTGTCATTATTCTCCTTTCCACGTTAATTATCTATGAGCTCAACAGTTGTTATCAAAATGTAAGATATCTAATCCAATTGCTGTCCTTATTCCTTAAACATATCACCCTCTGTCTATTGTTTGATACAAGTTCAGAGGTAAAATATGTTACATAATTCAGCGTTATTAATAAGATAGAGGTAATTACTACTAATGAGCTGCTCATGTTCCTTGAATACTCAGACACCGTTAGGACAGATTCACTTACGAGATGCACGTATTGAGGAGGTGGACCGGTCGTGTGACTCCGAGACCGACTCAGATGACACAGCAATCCCTGACTACACGTTAGGTATCTGGCCAATCTGTGGGGGTGGTCCCACCTACCTCATGCTACCCACAAAACATGAAAAGGTAACCAAGAAAGGAATTTGCAACAACCAAAAAAAAAAGATATGAAGAAGAAAGATAAGAAAAAAAAATCTAAATCTTATGTTAGAGGAATCGCAGCAATAATACGTGACCAACTACATTTGAGAATATAATGGTATTTGTACATGATTTCTCAACTCAATCTGATATAACCTTATATTCCTTTTGCACCATATGTCATACCCCTGACCCACCGTCTTTGTACCTTACAGGACAGCTGGTTGTACCATTTGACGGTGGCAGCGGGTGGAGGTGCTGGCAACATTGGTACCGAGTATGAGCAAATACTATCAAAACTGATGGAAGCAGATGGAGACCCCAGTAAGTACTCAGTGTATAAATACCGTAATACCTCACGTTTAACACGCGGCTTATATGCGAGGATAGCAAATTGCGACTCCTAATAGAATCAGCCTGAAGTCAGGGTGTGGCTTACAGAGGCATAGGAAGCAAATCTTCATTGGGGGGGCCCGACCTCAACCATATTGAAACATCGGCTCAAGCACAATAGCGCCTATACATACCTAAACAAGATTTATGTAGAAAAGTAATTTCTGATGAATTTTAGATCTGATTTGATGCCCAGGCCCCCATTTTCTTCATTTCATTGCTATATCAATCTAATTTGAGATGCAAAGTTTTAGCTTCTTACTCAATTTATTATGAACTCTCGGCAAATTTTGGGGGGGCCCAAACATACTCAGGCCCCACCTCCTTTCTGGTTGGGGGGCCCAGGCCCCCCTGGCCCCCCCTTTTCCTACGCCCCTGGCTTATAAACTTTAAAACAATACTACAAACATGACCGAAATTGCAATGCAGTGTGTACCTTATACCTGAGGTGTACCTTTTACGCGAAGTACTGCGTTAGTTAATTTTCTTTCTGCTACATAGAGTATTAAAAATAGGATAGGTTTTGTGTGTGGAGCCAAACCTGACATGTCAACTTTGTCTTATTTTCATACAGATTCTGTATATTGGAAACACCCGGTCCTACTTCACACTAAAGAACCCATCACCAAACCGCTGACCACACTCCCCTCTGCTGACCTACAAGAAAAAACGTTGGATTTGTTTAAGGTATATCTGCCTACCTGACATGGTGTTTCTGTTAACTCATTAAAAACAAAAATTTTTGGCAGTTCCAGTATCATTTTCAAATTGTGGAAGTTCCTTTGTTTCTGCTACACCCCTGGTATTGACCTATTATTATCTGTGAATGTAATGTTCACTTTAAACTGTAAACCTGTGTCAAATAGTACTGTGCCAATCTGTGGTCAATCTTTACCTGTGGAATTAACCCCAAGTAGTATGTGTGATTCCTAATTCTGTAAATTCGAGTCAAGATTCAAGTAGTATATGGAAAGCTTTATCAGAATCAGGCAACTTCGTAGCAAGTAGTATAGTGAAATGGTATTGTGAGTCAGGTAAATTTGATATAAAAGAAGTAAATATTGCTCTTTTCTCTCTTTCTAGTCATGTCAACTGTTTATGACGATGGCCATCGACTCACTACAGATTGACTACCATGTGTCATTAGCAGAAAGCATCCTAGATACATGTTTACAACACTCTGAGTTACAGGACGAACTCTACTGCCAACTACTAAAGCAAACATCACGACACCCACCACAACAAAAAACTGGCGTACAGGTAAAGGATGACATGTGATAACTTAACAAAATGTTTTCAAAACTTTTGATATCATTATTATATGTAACGTTTGATGACATTATTGCATGAATATCTTCAATCTTCTGTATACTGTGTCTTTCCTCATTCGCAATAAAGATCAAAGCCTTTTAGAAAAAAATTCTCTACCAATATGCTGTAAAATGATTTCATAGTATACACACACACCACAAAAAACAGGGCAGTTTTTCTGTCCCCTAAATAAAGGTCGTTGAAGGAGTAAAACTTACTGTAATTGTTTTACATTCAGAACCTATTATTATGTGGCTCGCACTCATGGTTCCTGTGTGATGCCTCACCGACATCGCCCACGAGCTCGGTGATGGACCTGAGCGAGTCGAAGCTGAACCCGGTGAACTATGTGCTGATGCAGGGCTGGCAGTTACTCGCCATGACTATCTCCCTCTTCCTGCCCAAACAAAGTGTGCTCTGGTACCTCAAGGCACATCTACACCGCAATGCTGACCCACGGTGAGTGAGAAGCCCAGGGTTAGAAGACACATATACTTCATGGAGAATTACAGGGTTCCAATTGGTCGGGGGAGTCCGGGAATGTCAGGGGAAATAAATTGGTCAGGGAATTTTGCGAAATTTTCTCATGAGTGAGGGAAAATCTGACAAAATGTATCACTTGTGTTTGATTTGATACTATTCTCCCCAAAGTGCATTCAAGAAATATTTCTAGTGAAAGTCGGGGTATAACTCATATCAAAAATCAATAATTTACAACGGCGTCTTTAATTGCTATTCCGAATAAGACCTTTGGTATATCAGTCTTCTCTGATAGCCGAAAATCCCATATATTCTTAGGACAACTGTTCTGAGCATTTGCCCCAAATGAATAATTTCCTGGTTTAACTAAATTCTTCATCCACCCTTCCTTGCTATACCTGTAGGACGGACGTGGGGAAGCTGGCCATCTTCTGTCAGCGTGCCTTAGAGAGGACATTACACAATGGTAACAGGGAGGCACGGCCTTCTCGGATGGAGGTGATGTCCATCCTACTGCGGAATCCATACCACCACTCACAACCCATCTCCATCCCTGTCCACTTCCTCAACACCACCTACCAGGTCAGTACTGCCACCTAGTGGCAAAATCTTGTTGTAGAGCTTCTCACTGCTGCCACCTTGTGAGATTAGGCAGAACTAAGTGGTTGTACTCGCTATAGAACAACTGACTGAGGATTGATATAGATATGTGTCCTCACCACTGGTAGATATGCTGATTGGAATTTTTACAGCTAGAAGCAGATGAAAATATGCCTTTTCGACTTGTTAGCTAAATCTTCCTTATGATTGTCAAAGGCATGACTTATTACGCAAAAGGGAAGTATTGAGTTGAGACTTGTCTGATTGAAACATGTCTGATTTATAATCTACCTTGCAGGTGGTGAGTTTTGATGGGTCCACAACGGTACAGGAATTCCTGACAACACTGAACAAAGCGGTGGGGATGAGGGACTGTGCACTATCTGGGTTTAGTTTATTTACTGATGACCCTGCAGGCCAGGAACTAGAACACTGCCTCAAAGGTCACCTGAAGGTCAGTATCTAAAGCAAAAGAGTCATGATTATAGAGGTTATAAATGAATGACATCTGGTGCATAGAGGCAATTTGAAGTGTATATTATGAAACTTGTTTCAAATTCAAAGAATAAGAAAAGTGCATTCTACAATTTGAAGTAGGGAATTTCGTGTTAAATAAGTTGAGCTAAGATTATGGATTCATTGTTACTTCACACTGAATGATGTGAGTATGCTTACTTGCCTTTAGCTCTGTGATGTTATATCCAAGTGGGAACAAGCGTTTCTACATCATCATTCTAAACGAGGACGACCTGACACTTCCAGGACAGTCAAACTCACATACAAAAACAGGTTAGTCAGTCTAAAATTTGTTTCAGCTTTTTATTTGTTATATATTCAGTCATTACTACACCAAGCCTTCATATGCATTTATAAAACTTAGTTGATGTTTACCCTTTTTGTGTTTAATACAGGATGTATTTCAAATCGCTAGTACGGACAGAGACAGAAAAGGAGAGGTTACTGTTAGTGTACCAGGTGAATGACGACATAGTGAACGGACGCTTCCCACTCAACCGGGACCTGGCTGTAGAATTAGCAGCCCTTCTAGCACAGGTGGGTGAAACCTTTGATAAAATAGATATAGCTAAATATTGTATTCCATTGGCTTTCGTGAATACCCTAAGCTAACTTGATTGTCCATTCTGGAGACAGGCAAGCCTGTACCTCCTGCCCCTGTAACGTAACACTGCAGCTGAAACAAAATAATTATAGCTTCAAATGGACATATAATATTAGAGAATCATTTTCTTTTATCATCTTTAAAAGTATAGGCAGCCTGAATAGTTGATTACAAACTACATTTCTTTTCATTCATATTTCTCTTTTCAGATCGAATATGGAGACTTTTGTAAGCCATTAGGGAATGACTTGTCAGGTTCGGGGGCACGGGTAACGCCCACCCACTCAGCACAGCAAGTCTCTGCAATAGTTGAGAAGTTTTACCCCAAGCGGTACAGAGATGGCACGCAGGTTGAACTACGGTAAGGGCATTCATTATGTACCCAAATACTGAATTCGTGCTGATAAGAGTGCACACCTTGACATTTTGGAGCTAAGCGTGTGCCCTTTGTCTCAAATTACGGAAATCAAGTCAGAATTGTCACCTAAAGTTAATAAAAAAAGACAGAGAGTGTTGCTCAAATAACCTGAAACAAAAATTAATTCTATTGAGCAGATATCCCCAACCCTCAATAACTTTTCTCTGCATATGTTTGCTTATCAGGCAATTAAAGTAAAGAAATGTGTATAAGGATGTATGTCGTCAAAGGAGAGAATATGGAAAAGAGCGAACCATATTTTTTTTTATCAAATCTAGATATCAAAAGGGTACTTTTTAAGATACACATGTTTGATCAATTAACTTAATGTTTTTTTTTGTTGTTGTTTTTCTGTACAGAATGTTAGAGCAAAGGGTAGCAGAGAAGTGGAACGCTCTGCGTGGTCGGAGTGTACAGGACTGTGTACGAATCAACCTGACTGTAGCCCGCAAGTGGCCCTTCTTTGGTGCCAAGCTCTTCTCTGCCCGAGTAAGTGACCCTTTTTTGTATCCTAATTGTTTTCTTCAATTTCTGATGATTTTTTCCCTTTTTTTTTTAAATTGATCTACACTAAGTAGCATAGTGTTCTGCCTGACCAACATGTCCTTACAACCATGTATGATGCTTAGTTAATGGCATTTGTGGCATGACAATCGATTCATGACTACAATGATAACATTTACAAGCATAAATCGAGTTGATTCCATAGAGATAGTATGGCTGTAACAGTTTAGCTGCAAAAAAGGTGGCAGACTGTTAACTAGAGAAGAAATATTATCAACTGCAGGTCTAGGCTCTCATATAATTTTCATTTCTGCACGTTGAAGCAACCTTAGAATCCTGAAAAACTTTGAATTGATATACTCCGGTAGTGCTGTCGCACATATTTTACAGCTCACCGTAGTCACGTCAAAGACATTACCAGTATTACATAATGTCAGTATAAATTTCATACTACGGGTATCTTGACTATGCCTGTAGAAGCCACATTCACATGTAAGTCACTCCCCAAATTTGGAATAAGCTAAAAGCCGTATGTTGAGTCTGAAAAGGTCTTTATGTAAAGCCCTATTTACAGGCCAAACCTTGAGTTCCCGGAGGCTCTTTATGTCGCAATAAACCTCTAAGATGCTGCTTATTCACAGGTTTCACGGTATTGCCTATCCAATTTTCTGAGAATTAGTGCTTAGGAACGATGTGTATTAGCAGTGCTATGAAGAATGTTATACACACACAATATCAATATTTGATGCTGATACATCAGCAAATGTCAATGAACAGGGGATAATTTCACATCGTATTCTCCGAAGTGAGTCTGCCCGTATTCAACGAAGCCATTATATGGCTGACAATGTGAGTTGACATTTGCATTTATGCCATGGCCCACAGGTTTAAATTGCTTTTGATAAAGAAACACAATGATATTTACTGGTTTTCAATGCATGGAATCCCCTCGATTTGTTTTTGTTCGCCATGACAGCTTGCTTGGGTTGGTCGGGAGCTAGCGGCAGAGCTCAAGCCCTTAGTTTTGTATTAAGTCTTACGCACAGAGATTTTTCCATTTTAAACATGGCATTTCTCTTCTTTTTACATCAATGTTTTATAACATAACATTATTTAACTATTTCAATCATTCTTTTACCGTAAAACTTCTAATAACCATACCTAAATACGAAACTAACTAACTCTGTATGAATTTAAAAATGGCGCCGTTGAATATGCGAGCATCGTATTCCATCCCCCCATTGAATACGGCGTGAGTAGTACTAATCTATAGTGTCATCGGTATTAGCCATGGCATAAAGCTGAGTATTTTGCACTTGGAATGAATTCAAAGAAAGCTGAATCCAAGAATCCATGAGAGAAACTTGGGGATGTTTCGGGGGTAGGGTCCTACGTTAGTAAATCGATCTGCGCAATTAGAGTGCACCCTGACTTTGAGAGAATCAATCATCCTATAAGGCACAACTTTCGGCTCTTTTTTTAAGCTTTGCTATTGTTGTTATATACAACACATATATCTAGATATTTACAAAGCGTACGGTCAATCCATTTAAAGCACTTAAGGTAGTCATAGTGCCTCATCGACGAGGTACTACTGCATACAGGCATTGCTAGGCCATATAGTACAGGTTATATTCACTAGGTGGCATCTGTGTACACATAGACAACTAGACAATTAGTCCCACGCTTATTCACTAGGTGGCGCCTTTGAGCAGCAGACTTCTTCCCATTTGATTCGATCCTCTTGTGGGGATTGCATGTAAATACCATCTTTTTAGCAGAATGTTAATTTTGAGAAGGGAGTCATAAGCCAGTATCTGGTCCTAAATAGTGAAAAAAGATTCTGATGGCCCCGAAGGAACCCACAGCCTAAATAGTTTGATTTTTGAAAAGCCATTGGTTGGAAGAGAAGCTATGCCATATTAGGATATATCAAAACACATAGATAGATGTATCCATTTGGAAATATTGGAAGCTTCCCACCTTGTTGCGGGATCATTATGTGAAGCTATTTAGGGTATTATAGTGAAATCAACAGATTAGCGGGGCAGTATTTAGGATGCAGTACATGGCGATTAACCTTTAAGTGATATCTGGTGTGGGACAAAGGGGGAGAGCAGACTAGTTAAAGCAGAATGAGTTGTATTCGAATGCATGAATAGTCAAACAGACATGTCTTTCGTCTCCCTAACTTCCACAAAACAATGTAAAGGAAAAATAAAGATGAAAACACCGGGGTGAAAACAACAATAATAATAACAACAAGCTGAGGAGATGCCTAAGTACACTGAAGACCTGGGTGTGTTCCCTCCACTGAATTTATGTTTATAATGGAGGTACGAGACACAAGTAGGTCTTCAACTTAATCACTGTCTAAAGGGATGGGTCACAGCAAGGTGATTGCATGTTATTGACTTCCCTCTGAACAAAACAGCTCATAGTGTTCTTTCCTCTCGATGGGTGGCGCCAGTGTTTGTTTCTAGGTCGCAGAGACGGAGTCCTGATCAGGTCGAATCCCAGTGGCAGAGTTCCGGGAAGGTAGTCTGCACAGGCTTCCCTCACATCCGGAATCACAACAACTAGATTAATATCTCCCCACACTGACACCGATAGGGGGCCCTCTGTGTGTGTGCGCGCGCGCGTGTGTGTGTGTGTGTGTGGGGGGGGGCTCTATCAGGTGACTACCTGGGTACCATCAGTGGTACATCAGTCTGTAGGTGAAGTTGGTTGGGTTTCTACTGTTTATATTGCATAAAACCCCACGTATAAGCCGTGGCTTACAGACCACTTCAGAGTTGTTCTGTGGCTTATAGGGCCCTCCACAGGATTGTGCTTAAATACAAGGTTTTACATATAATATATAGACTAGTAAGGAATGGCAACATTACCAGGCTCAAAGAGCGACTTATAGCTAATTCCAAAGTTGGGGTGCGGCTAATACACGGGTGCGGCTTATACACGTCGGTATGATAGTTTTACATGCACCATACACCTATGTGTATTTATCAAAACAAGTGCTATTATTGATGTCATTTCCAAATATGCCACCATGTTTCCATTTCCTTAATCATTCTTTCTTCATATCCACAACAGATGTGATAATACATACACACGTCTGTGCCCTACGTCAAGGAAATTTTTTTATACCTGGATACCTCGATCTTTATATCGATTCCAGAAGTTCCATAGTTCTTTCTAATATTCAGTTCACGAACGAGGTCATTATTAAGAACTCCCTTGTTTCATACCTTGGGGTCTGTTCAAACCTGGGCCTAGGGTTGTATAAGGCTCCCCAGAATAACAATTACACAGGTGTCACAAATGAAAAATTTAATAAAGTGATTTTTTAAGTGACATTTCGAGGCATCACTTTTCTAATCGATGGCTTCCCTAGAACACAATGAATTCCCGGATACATGTGCGTCTGTCACTTTTTCTGACAATAATTATAATTAAGGCTACTTAAGGCCCCCACCCCCACAAGGGAAGGAAATGATAAAAGAAATTCTTTTCTTTTAGTGCAAAATATCTGACTTTCTATGAAGTGTGAAACGTATGCTCATGGTAGGTCGTTATAATTGCCTTTCACATAAAGGTGCAATCTGTGTATCTATGTGCCAGGTTTGCTATTATTCTTGTCTTATTGATAAATAAGGTTTTTAATGTCCAGCATGACCAAGCCGGGCCTACATTGTACCAATGACCACATAAACGTGGTATCTTATCACATGGACGTCTAAGTTGATTTCAGGGGAATAGGCTCTCAATACTCGATAGACTTACCTTTAATAAATCCCAAATTGACCATGACCTGGAAAGGGTCATGTCCCTTTGACCCTTCACTGTCTAGGTCATGACAATGTGTAAAATAAGGGGTGACCAGATGACCCTTAACATATACATATAGAACTATATATGTATATTCTCTCGCCATGGTTGGCCTGTGTGGGCTCCCCTATTATGGACCACTGACCCGTGAAGTGAATCTCTGAGTTAGGGGTCACCCAAAGGTCTGATATTTCAGATTAGCTCTATTTCCAATATGGTCACACTCTTATAATCGAATTGTGACATTGCATGTACCCTGGACAAGTCAAGTAGGTGGACTGAATCATTGTCTCATCTCTCAGGTTAGGAGAAGGCTTACTTTTCATAATTCAAAATTGATGATGCTATTTGAAAAAAAAAATTAAAGAGGCTTATGATTTTTGCACGTATAAGGCCAGAGTAAAGTGACATGAATCTGGTATTAATCACCTGACATAGTCTGAGCATGAACTGATGAGTTTTTATTAACACCTCTTCCACATGCAATTAATGACAATGGTTTGCTCCAGACAGATATGGTCTAGAGTCAGAGGATGGAAAGCACGCCCATCACCCAAGTCTCTCCAGCTAGAGGACTAGTATTTATAACGGCCAAGGCATGAGAAGGCCGCCCCACCCACTTACAGTAACTGATGACTCAGTGTCAGCAGTACCAGCAGATAAAAGGCAAATCATTTTTTGAATCCTTGCTAGTTCCTGACCAGCCACTTCATTTGTTTAGTCTGCTCAACCTGTAAATAATAACAAGGACAGTGGCATGTATGATGGCCATGAGGAATGAATTACTGTAATAGTTTTTGGCCGTTTACATTTTGTTGTTCAGGTTTTGCATGTATGAATTGCGTTCTGATGTAGTGCACCATCGTGACAATATTTAAAAAAACAGTTAGAATAGAAGGCTATCCAAATCACAAGTATTCAGCAAAATTGATAAGAGAGAATAACGAATTATGAAAGTGGATTATGGATAATTGCAATCAAAATTCCTAATATCACATCAACCATCAATTGAGGGTGCAAATGTAAAAAGAACACGCTATATGGAGCTTACGACACAGATTTGTTCATATATATGCGGGATTGGTGGTTTACAAGCTTTTCAAACTCTTCTAATGTGTCCACACCAAAACAACACATCTTCCGACGAACCTCTTAAGTATGCTGATCAACCCTCTCCAACACTAATCAATGTGATGGAAATGGCTAGTCTTTGATCAACCATTTCCTCCAATTAATGATGTCACAGGGGGAAAATGATAAATTACAGGCTGATCCCTTTCCCCCCATGTCAGGCCCCAGGTTGGGGCTGTAAGCAGTAACAGGTCGCTGGGTGGTAGGGATGTTTTGTTAGGGTGGCATTGTTAAGGTGGTCCGTTTTCATGGTTTTATGTCACCATGGGGGTGGTGCGGGTGTGGGGTATGGTTGGTGGTGGAGTCATCAAAGGCCAGTCACGCGCCACTGACCTAGATCCCAAAACAAAGCTGCCATGCCTCAGTGCCACCCCCATCCTCCACTACCACACACAACCCTCTGCCAGTCCCAGTTGTACTCTGTGTATGATAGAACATAATGACAAGACGGGGAAACACTTTATGGCGATTAGTCAGGCCATCTATTGCATTAGATTAATTGTAAATCTCCGCTATGTTTGAAAAACCATGTTATGCATTATAAAAAGAAAATACTTGACATCTGCTTTGAGATTTCCACCATGTAGCAGTTCGTCATCAAAGGCATGGGCGTGGAAAGCAGGGGAGACAGGGGGGACATGTCCCCCCACTTTTGGCCAACTTGCAGAAAACCCCCCTGGTCCCACCCACTCTGAAACTGCTTCCCACGCCCCTGAAAGGGGACATAATCAAGAAAACTAATTCCGAATATAGACTACTATATGCCTACGTAATTATCATGTTTTCCCTGTGACATATTAACAAAGTTAAAAAGAGTTTCGGCAACAGGTTATATAAACTCACTAAGCTTCGCAAATGTATGTGAAAAATAATATGTACATGCATTTACAAGGTAATGATAACTCCCGTCCTAGAATATTGTTCATTCTATACAAGCAGTGGTATACACAGTGAATTGCTAAAACTCCAGAGAATGCAAAATCAAGCATTGTGAGTATGCTGTAACACTAAAAGACGTGGTATGTCTGTTCCCAAGCTGCATATATCATGTAATTTAGATACTTTACAAACAAGGCGTAAAAAGCAACTGGTAAAAATCATGTGGAAGAAAGCCTGCAATGGGGAAGCAAGGGAACAGGCGAATATCCGTACTAGGGGCGATAGGAAGCTCAAATTTGCAAAAAGATGTGCGAAAAGTGCCGCCTATCAGAAATCCCCATATTATAAGGGAGTCACACTATGGGATGAGCTAAGGCATGACACTCAGCATATTAGAGACAAAAATAAATTTAAACGAGCAATTAACCTGTTGTACACTGACTGGTAACGCCTGTTCACTGGCATAATTATAATTATAATTACAATTATAATTATAATTATAATAATATTATTATTATTACTCTGAAAATACTAAAGGAATGTGATACTAATTGTCAACCCATATCATGATATCATGTATTCCACTGTTGATAGAAATGCTCACTTGAGGCTCATCATAAAAGCTCCATGTTGTTATCACTATGCAGCCTACACCAGAGTGGTCTGTGGCGGTCCTCCAGGGCAGCCTCCTCTAACCCTCCTCCAGGCCCTGAATTATTCATACGCCCCTGGCAGACACGAATAACGTAAAAATTGCACCACTCAGTCTGGGTCCAGTACCATAAAGACCATGTTCTCATAGGTCACACACACAGTAGACGTAGTCTGCAATTAGGTAGTTTAGGCCTTTCTTTTCGTGACAAGAGGATGTGGGGTTAAGCCCGTTTTGTAGAAGAAAATGGGGAGAAAGCCCGACTATTTTCAAAGTCTGGCGCGTTACTTAGCATTAAACTAAACATACTCATTCACTTTCAAGGTCCAAGTTGGTTTTGAACACTCATGGTGAGAGGTAGAGCCTCTCTACAGCATTACAGTGGTGCATCAAAGATTACAGCCAATGTACCCGGGTAGTATAGAATTTTGCAAAAACTGGACTTGGTAGGAAACAGAAGAATAAGATCTCTTTTTTTTTAAAGATCAAATGTAGGAAGGATCATGGTAGCACATAGCGTCGCCTTAGTGCAAGAAGGTTGTAGGTTGGAACATTCTTGCACTGATAAGGCGACTGTAGAATATAATGCTTTCACAGGGGCCGATCCAGAAGAGGTGGTCTAGGGGGGGGGGGCACAGCCAAGAAAATCTGGAGAACACAAGCGGGTTTTCGGACCACATTTCCTATAGTTAAGAGTCATAGCCTGGCCCAATTTCAGGCCCCTGGATCCGCCCCTGTTTCGTGTAGCTTGTATCTAAAAAAAAAAAAGAAGGTTGATACAAAGGGCGTGTATATTTAGAGAAAAGACAATGATCTTCTTCACATCGAGACTATCTGTTGTCCTATAATGCACTCAGATGCATTTGTGCATTATAGGACAACAGATAGTCTCGATGTGAAGAAGGAATTGTCTATTGTCTTTATAAAACACTGTACATTTCATTCCAATCAATCAAGTACCCAATCAAGGTATATCTAGACCAATTAAGGGTACTTGACTGTATCACAGCTATGGTGACCTTGCTCAGCCGTGCTCTATACTCGTATAATGCACTCAAGGTCACTTCTATCATGCAGCAGAGCACTCCCAGCCGTTTTATAAAAGCCCATTGATAACGATTATAAGAACATATAGCTATACAGGCATGCATTGATCTTAACCCTTTGATTTGTTTAACGACATGGGGAACTGTCTCATATCTGCATGTTACAATGATAAAACCGATCGTCGATCAACTACCTTGTTCGATTCTCTTCAGATCCCTGGCGTGACCGATTATCTCACTGACGCAGCTCAGAATTTCTTTTTATTTGACATTTATCCTCAATGACGCATTTGCCAATAGTTGGAATAATCATTTCACTTTTTACCTTTGGTCATATTCCAGGTCAGTGGTGATGACATTTTGCTCCCTGGGAGCAGCTTATGCGAGCTGTTCTTTTTATGATGTGTCATTTGATGTTAATTGTTTAACTTTGTCTTCCTCCAGGTGAAGTATGGCGAGCCTGGGCAGGTATGGCTGGCGGTACAGGAGGACTCTGTCACCATCCTGGAGTACACCACCCTGGTGAGTTATATTCATAACTTCAGTCTTTCAAGGCCACATGATCCCTAGAATTGTTGTCAATTTTGTCGCCATGATGCACTAACATAGTGCTGGAGCGAGGCTTTGGTGCATCATCCTGACCCGTTGAGAGTGTCCCAGGGTCGGCATCAGACGGCCAATGAAGACACTGTTTTTATGCACTGTCACCATAAAGGGCCACTCCTTCCCCTGCAAACACACCCTCATTATCTCTTTTATCACTAAAGCTAATGCCCAGGTAAACCGGGATGTCTTCACTGCTGAGTTAATAGCACAAAGTGGCCCATTATCCTCACTGAAGGCCATCCAAAATGTGGCTAATTGGCAAACTGGGGTACTCATCTACCCAGAAATAAATGTGTTCTTCCTTGGTATTAGACCGAAACAAATGACTTTCCAGGTATGCCTATTGTTCAATCGTTTTGGTGCGAGAAGTACAAAGAAGATCTTTTGTTTGGTTTCAGATTTCTCTTTTAACATTTCTAATTGTGGGCATCCACTATGTAGGCACCCTGGGTCCACATTCAATGATACGTAGTACCAACATCTTTCTTCTGTTCCCGATATTTACTAGCAAGAGCTCTAAAAACACCTATAATGAAATATTTCTAAAAAGAAAAGCAAATACATGTAGAAGATATAGTTGTGTAATGTATACAAAATGATTTTAAAGCTTTTACGCCAACCAGGTCACGGCCTAGCATGAAAAGAAGGCCCCTCTGTTGGTCAGGTGAGGGGTCAGGTCATGGGAAGTGGTGCATGAGATGTGATTTCCGCACCCCTTTACCCACCCACCTGCTGGTAGAGACGTAGGTTTTAAGGAGGTCACAAGAATATAGAATAGCTATAAGAAGGAAAAGATCATTTGGGGTGGATTGATTTCAAATTCTTTGGTAAAGGGCAGTATCTATACAGGTTTTGAATATATATGACTCTTGTATTCCATATTGTAAGTAACGCCGGGAGGCATATAGCATGGTCATAATGCTGTATGGGTGAATTGGTGTCTTTTATATGCCTTGGTCATGCTTTGACCCAGTAAACACAGTTACGTTATACATACGTAGATTGCACGTAGAAATTTCAGTACATTTACGTATTTTCTCAACGTAGAATAACGTATAAACGTGTATGCTGATATACGTATTTCTGACGTAGATGTAGAATTTACGTACATATACCTCATTATTACCCGAATTAACGAAGAAAAATGATGTTCTTTAAACGTAAATGTTCCTATATATTTAGATATCCAACGTATATTTTCAATACTTTTATACTAATAACTACGATGTATGTAGTTTTGCAGGTTCTGGTTATGCTCCAATATACGTAAAATTACCTCAAAGAGACGTTCATATACCTACCCCTATACCCTCAGTTAACTTTATTCATTTAAGAATGTTATTTCCTTGTCTCATTCTATAATACTGGTATATTCAGGGCCAGTATTTAGCAAGAGACACCAATGCTTTAGCCATCAGTTTCATCATTTGAATTAAGAGTCAAGTATAACTCCTGATTGTATGTTGAAGGTTCTGTGAGTCTAGGTGTATAAGTCTATTTCTTAATGCTACAGCATGGGTGTTTACCATACCTGGATCTCAAAATATACATGGTAGCATAATCAATCATTGAATATTTTGCACAAACCTATTCCCAAATGAAAGGTTGATACAATGAGTTCTCAATAATGTGTTTTTAATTAGTATAGTTGATTAATATAGATGACAATCATCATGGAGGTCTAAATTAAATACAATGCACAGCAATAGTGACACCTGTTGAGATAAACTGAAAGTACAGAAATACGTAGATAAACGTAATTTTACGTATTTCAGACCTCTTTTCGTGTAGAAACATTTAGAACAGATTAGGTGAGCACTAAATGGAAATGAATCTGCCTTGTGATTTTTATTTTCTACATTTAGATAGACCCAGACTATGTTTGAAAGCTGTAACCATACAGCTTTCATATTTGTACTGGTATTGGATATGCTTCCATCTAGTGAGATAGGAGTGAAGCACAAAATAACGTATGTGGGACGTAATCTAACGTATTTCCAACCTCTATGACCATGTGCTTTCTATATTCCCTATTATCACCATCTGCACACCTACATTTCCACTGTTTGTTTGGAATCTAGAATTCATTACTGAAAGAGATTTTGCCACATGATGCTCTAACCCATATGGTACATATATTTTATATGACCAACAAATACTCTTGCTTAAATAATGCATATTTAAGATGTAATGTCAATACAGTGTTAATTCCCATAGGGATATGAAAATAAGAATTATTATCCATTATTACCTAAAAATGCACATAATTACAACTACTGCATGTAGGTCAGATGCCTGTCCACCAATAGATTTGATTATGATAGAAAACATGGTTTATTCCAGGGTCAATCTGTTATTTATCCTATCTATCTGTACTGGACTCTAAACACCATGATATGTACAGGATTCTTGTAGACCTAGGCCCAGCTGAGTTATCTTTTTTCATGTCAAGTGATTGATTTTCATCATTATTCATCCCTGATCTTTATAAGGCAGTTAATGAAATGAAAGTTTGGTTAGATAAATGAAACAATACTATTTATCATTAGAAGTTTTTATCCAAAATCTACATACATGAACCAACCAATATCTACGTCTTACAATCATTCTACCTATGAACAAAGCCAATCAAAAATATGGATCAAGATTTACGTGGATAAACCTCTTAAAATTGCGAAGCATAAACCTTATTTATCAACATATATCCACCAACCGATATCTACGTTGCTGGAACCTCATATAGAGGTTCAGTAGAAAACCAACCTAGATCTACCAGAATTCTACGTTGAAACACGAAACACGTAGTGTGTTTACTGGGGAGTGTCTAAATGATCTTAAATGATGATGTAATTATAATCAAGATTGCTGTCAGATTTCATTCTGTATACATTTCAATGGTTAAAGATGAAGGCATATCCCCAGCCCCCGCACTTTGCCATCCAATGGACACCATTCTCGTTACCAAAAACGCTGATAAAGGGTCTTTCTTGTCTGGGACTGCATGTCTGCATTTATCCAATAATAGGGGGTCTTTTTTCCCCCATTAGAAGTCACCGAAAATAAGATATGGGGGTATTTTCATGTGATAGTTGTCAGAGATGGAAAAAAAGAAGACAACCATTAGGTATGTTAGAAGTAATGATGAATCAGTGCCATCCAATCCCAACCTTTACACTAAGTCAATGTCCCTTCTCTGACCACTTTGTACATTACTTATCTAACTTGCTGACACAATATTATACTTGTCAGTTCTTTCTAATAAGGGGTAGAGTATCTATATCAAAAATCAGTGGTAAGGGGGTATAATTCAAAACTGGTAACGAGGATGGTGTCAGTTGGTACCAGGAGTGCGGGGGCCAGGGGCATATCCCTCAAAACCACAAATGTAAGCCCATGACAAAGATGTCTTACAGATTTTTCTACAAATATACCATAATATCCAAATTCACTTTAGATGCCTACCTTATGTTGTATACATATCCCCTGCCCTGCCCTGCCCTCGTATGTAAGCCGCACCCCTCACATACAAGCAGCGCCTTCTACATGTGATCAAACGGTCAATGATAACAACATGTAGGTAAATAAAATTATTAGTAATTGTTGCTACCGGTCCTGCGATCTCGTGGGAGTCACTCTATAAACCTGCGTAGGAAGTAGGCTTCGTGTAACAATATGTTTACCCACAGTGGAAGGTTACAATCCAAAACGTCCCTCTGTGACATTGTCAGATGCTATAATTGTGTGCCCCCACGTGCCTCTGTTGACGACAGAAAGTAGCCCAAAGGAGGAAAAAAAAGGGAAAATAGCACCAGTAGTTTGCTGCTGCTGGTGTCACTATTGGAGATACCGTGCTTGTGTTATCAGCTATCACGCGACCTGTATAAAGGAGATAATACTGTAAGGTCATAGGACAGATACAGCGCTGATACATTAAGCGCTGCTTCCACAGGCGTACATTCGACGATTTATGATATAGCAAAAGTATAGAAAAAATCGGTCGGATTAGTTCTACTCTAACCTCATCGTGACCATTTGGCAACCCCGTCAAAGGCTACGCCGATTTTACAATCTCGCCCATGCCCCTGTCCATTGGGGTTAGGGGGTGTCACACTCATAGCAAAACATAGAAGTTAAGCTGTATACCTGAACTTTATTGGGGGTCCACAAACTCTAGATGCGCCTTATGTATATGCTTCTGAAATAGTCTATAAGATTTAAGATATAAGGTTTTTTTTCTAGTTTGAATTAACCCTATTCCATCATTTACAGTAAATCAATGCAATGTTGTATGTGTTATAAACAATGACATACAGATGACGCACATGATAAAAGAGGACTAGACTATAACCCATAATGAACACATGGGTAGGCCTATATCTATTGAACAAGTAATCAATGGATAATTCATGACGAGCTACGCCCTCGTGTAATTATCCTTTGCTAACACACACAAGTCATGAATTATCCATTGACTACTTATTTTATTCCACGATACCAATAGATAATCAATAGAATATCAATAAATTCAAATTGTTCCCCTTCCCTGGGACTCGAAGCCAGCCATAGAGTGTGTACACGATCGGTACATACACCTCGGCACCCGGCAGTCGTTGGTTTGGTTTGAACGCGTCCCGCAGTACCGTATATCCTCGTGTTAAGGCCTGGTCAATTTGCCACTTAGTAAGGAGGTTTATGTGGTAGGCAGTACTAATACAAGCCTGGGCTTATAAACGAGGAAATATGGTATGTATGTTTGCTTTGAATGCTTCTCGGAGTTATGGTAGCGGACACACGGCGAAAAAAAAGATGCGCATGGATAACGGCACCAGGTGCCTGTTATCCTTGGATAACCGCACACCTTACAAAAGTCATGATGCAGGCATCATGGTGTGCAATATCGACAGGTATGTGCATGGGAATATCTAGGAAAAGCACTCAGAATCCCAGAAATCGTGGAATAAACACCGATAACAGGAGAGTCGTGTGCCACTACACCTGTCATATAGGGATCTAAGTAAAAATAGATGTTCTATCGATGGTCTTTTCCATGTAAAGGTTAATAGAAGATTCTTGTGCTTGTCGCATCATGGCCTAAATACGATAGATGTTCTTTGGTCAGTCTATTTCTGTATACATGCACATACACAGTGCCTGCAGTGGGGCCCACCCACTGGGCACATCAATGTTGATTCAGCGTTGAAACAACGTTTGCAATGTTTGCATATCAACATTGATTTAGGGTTGAAATAGAGTTGAAATTGAAAGTTGAAACAACATACTCAAAATCAACTGTGATTCAACATCTAACCATCAGTGCTGATTCAATGTTTGTGTTTCTATGTTGACTCAACATTGTTTTAACAATGTTGAAACAACGTTGACAGTTGTTTTGTTGACATATCAACATTGTATCAACATTGAAATCAATATTGTTGATTCAACATTGACAAATCAATGTTGAATCAACATTGAGTTGACAACAATATTTCAACATTGATATGTCAACTGTTGACTGGATGTTGAAATGGTGATGGTTGACAACGTTGAAATACAAATATTGAAAAAGTGTTGAAAACAGGTTGATCAACACCATCAACATAACATCAACTGGTTGTCAATGTTGATGCAACATTGTGTGCCCACTGGGCAGGCCAGGGCCCAGGGTCCATCATGTTAGGTACATGTAGACATATCAACCAGAATTTAAAAAAAAAACACTACCGTAGGACTAAGGGAGTATAACTAGATTGCCCTTGTTGTTTCTTATTGGTGGATAAAAAAAGGTTTACAACTATAGTGCATGACTGCATAATGCCAATACTGCAGTACTATACATTAGTTTTACCAAGTTGATACACTAGATGGCCCTCCAGTAGCCCCGCTGCTTACATGGGCATGTCCAGCATATACTCCCAAGGATCCATAGGTTTACCCTTAGTGCGCAAATGCCCCTCACAAAAATGCCCATTTGCAATGTAAAATAGAGCTCTAGGTCTTAGACACATAGAAATAGTGTGGTTATAATCACTATCAATATTTAAAGGAAATAATGAGCCAAACATAAGGCAGATCATTAGAAACATGTTGACCTATTATAGGTACTGGAGTCCAAACCAGCCCCGCCATACTGTTTACAGTGCCACCCTCTACTGTAGTGCGTCACTGTCTTAGTGTCGGCCATTGCGTAAACCTGTACGCAGATCCTTACGCAAGTGATTAGGCTGCGTTGTTAGGTTTGTAATCTGCTTCAAAAAGTAGTCCCCTACGTTTTCAACCTAGAACTCATTAAAGATTTTGAATGTGGCACATATTAAGTTAGATATTTGTACCACAGGTTAATTTGACTAATATTTCTGTTTGATTATCCATATTTGAGAGAAAGTAAAAAAAAAATGTTCCTACACTGTCAGAGACAACTCTCCCGACCTCTTCACCAATAGAAATGGTTTATTTTGGTCTGTGTTTGGGTGCTTAGGCGGGATGCAGGCACTAAGGAACCTTACGAGGCTTTCAATCTTATCCTTCTCTGGTAATTTGTAAAATATCACAACATATATTTGCATAGATTGTTAGAAATTCAGCCTCAAACATTAAAACTGTACAAGGGGTAACGCATCATGGCAGATGGCGCTATATGTCTATATTGACGACCATGCCACTTTGCTTCTCCAACAGGGGCATGGCTGGTTTGGACTCCAATACTTGTAATAGGCCCACATGTTTGTAATGATCTGGCCAATTTGTTGCTCATTATTTTCTTTCAACATTGATAGTGTATAAAACAGCACCATTTCTCTGTGTGCAGCTGTAATTTCTAAGACCTGGAGTTGTATTTTACATGGATATGCCCATGTACAGTGGGGCTACTGGAGTGCCATCTAGTGTATCAAACTGGTAAAACTAATGTATAAGAGTGGCAAAATGGCATGGTCGCCACTAGCGCCATCTGCTGTATCATAGCTGATGAAATGGTCGTATAAAGCACACCCCTGGTGTACATCTGTATGGGAGGCCTTGAAATACCCAACCCACCCCTATAAGTAATAATGGTACATGTAATGTTGCAGGGGTCGTCTTCCAAACAATTGGGAGTTTATTGGTCCAACACCGTAAGCCATCCACAAATTTGTAAGAGCCAAACCGAAGCTTTTCCCCATATTGTACTAAGAGAGTATTGAATGGGCTAATGGGCACGATATCCTATGATACACTGAATGATTACACGATTAAACAATAAAAAATCAATAAATAATCAATAGAATATCAATAAAAACAAGTTGAAAACAAAAATCCTTCCTCAGGACTCGAAGCCTGCCATGGTGTGTGTACCGTTGGTTTGGTTTAACCCGTCCCGCAGTTGTTGCAGAAAGCTACAGCGAAAAAAGCTTGGCTTGCTTTGAATGCGTCCCGCGGTTATGGCAGCGGACACACAGCGAAAAAAAGATGTGCCCAGACCGGGACTCGTCCCGCCTACCTCTAACGGCTGAGCACAATGCGCTAACCACTAGACCGACGCGTCTAACCCATCAGCGCCCGTCTCGGCTTGGCTTGATTTGAATGTGTCCCACGGTTATGGCAGCGGACAGCCCGCAGTCGTCGCCACCCCGGGCTTTGTATCATATCAAGACCTGGTCAAACATTTCTCGCCAGTCCCTGTGGCACAATGCATAGAGAGTTGGATTAGGGATATGAGACTGCAGGTTCGACCTCTACCCTGGCCTTGAAGATTTCGTGGGCTTAACATGTAAAATGTGACATGTTAGGACATGTGACATGGACAAGGAGTGCCAATATCCATGGATATCAGCACTCCTAGGACATGCAATATCGACAGCGAATGGGAATATCCAGAAAAAGCACCCAAAATCACAGAGGTCGTGTAATAAACATAGATAATACACACCCTCTGGAAATAAGACCAAGCATGGACCTTGTCACCTAGTCTCTAACGTAAACATGCCTCGCGTGAGGCAGCCAGACATGGGCTAGCAACCCAGATAACAGAGAGTCTGTGTTGGAGAAAAAAAAGTTACAGTCAAAAACTGGGATTTAGCCCTTTGTGGATGCGTCATTAAATGTATCCATTCGTCCCCAAAATGTGCCAACACAAACCAGCAAAAACTCGCTAACACGGCAGTGGTGCAACATGTATATATACATGTATATATACATATATATATATATATATATATATATATATATATATATATATATATATATATATATATATATATAATGCTCGACATATCAATTAGTACCCGGATCCACCCCCCTACAAGACAATGGTTAGACTTTTTATTAAACTACCGGGTATAGTAAATGTGCAACTGAAGCCTGGCTGTGCCCCCCCCCCCCGACAATGATCTGTGCATGCTGTCCTAAAAGGGTTGAAGACTATGTATACACAATGCACCTTCTTCTCAGGAAGAATTTCTCAGACAAAGGAAACACTACCAACCTTACTGATACTGGTACTTGGTAGTGAGGATCTGTACCTGGTTTAGGGTTTCTAATCAGGATCACAATCTTGTTGATGGTGCTTTACTTTGCGGTTTGAAGACATTTAATAACTATGTGACGTGGGCGTTACTGCTAGTATAAAAAGTATAAAAAACACACGCTTCTAGAAGTAATATCGCTTAGAATTTGAAGAACGTGTAGGATAACATAAGGCGATCTGTCAGGTTTTCTTCATAGTTTAAATATCAGGATTTTCCTTGATCTCAGGAATTTTCAAGTTTCGCCAACCTATGCATTTGTCCTTAATGTGGAATTAACCTAGATGCAGACCCTGCATCCCCGCCTGCATCACTCTGCATTGGTGTACATTGTCGATACATAATTCCTCATCAGTTCGGCACGTAAACAAAGGTGTTGACGTCATTTCTCGGGCCTATCTATGGTTTGGGCTGTATGTGTATGTAGTAGATAAACTATGGGTTAACCAGGTTATGTGAATATATACCCAGTGCAAAGCTTTGAACCATGGTCCAGGTTTGTCACAAGTGTATATGGGAGACATTTCTATACACCAGGTTACGTGATATATTCATAGTGAGATTCTTTTGTTCCAAAGTGTGACCATGGTTCAAAGGCTTGGAAATATATGAAGGTTTATTTATGGTACATGTAGAATAAAAAGGTGGGTGTTCTGGTACATCTCCTAGAGTCAATGATCTGTTGGTTGTAAACACAAAATAACATTAATGATTAGGATATTATGCTATACAGAGCCCAACATCTTCAACAGTAAAGATTTACAAAGAACCTTCCTGGGCCCTTTTTGTTTAACTTAATCCTTGTAAAAAAAACTATTTGATGGGGAAAATGCCGGCGGGAAATGAGGTGATTCTTACTGTTAGTGTCCCAGGTATGCCCTTTTTGTGTTTAACTCGTTACTCTGTGCTGTTTGTCTCACCTATTACAAAAGATGTCATCGTTTATTCATCCCGGCTCTACATGCTATGCAAAAACACAGGTGGTAGCTGGGCATCAGGTTCCTAATTCTGTTCCTTTCATGAAGGAACCGTAGACTGGTTGACATTTAGGAATGGGCCTGGTTGCAATCTGCTTTACATGACATGTAGACGCTGGACGCTAACCCGACGTGTGCTATCCTGCCCCCTAGTGTGAACGCAGGGAAGTAGTGACGTTAGTAAACGTCCCCGATACTCCCGCTACGTACAATACTGACAGGAGTAAGCCACCCTTCTCCTCATATAACGCCCCTTACCCTCCCCCAACAACCCACGGAGACCTCTACCCACCCCCAACACACCCACCAGTCACCATCACCACCATCTTCTCTACCAGTCCCTTTATCCACTCCATTCACCCGACCCTTGACCTCCACACGCTTACCCCCGGTTTTTAACCCCTCTTTCCCCTCAGCCTGAAAGCCCTAGGGGGTGGGGTTGGTTTAACATTGAACACAGATTCTGTGTCTGCTAACCCGGTTACCGATAGAAGTAGTGGTGGGTTTGGAAATATATATAACAACCTAGCTGAGGGAATGCCAAGCAGGTACTTTGCCGCTAACAAGAATCCGGTAGTCAATTTTAAAAAAGGAGGCCCTCTCAAGATGACTCCTGGTTACCGTAAACATGCGATCATAGACTATGACATTATGCTTTTACTGTGAGCGTTAAGTACCAGAAATCAAGTCAAGTATTAAGGATATTTTCACAAAATGGCGGGCTTCCCTAGCCCACTTAAAAGGGTCTATTTCTCCTCTTTTCTATCTCTCAGAATGTGTGGTGCACATGCGCGGGCACCGACATATTCCTCTGTGAAATTGTGTAATATAGCTCTCGCCATGAATATGACCTTAGCTGTCGAAATGGCGTTAAACATCTATTATTCACTCACTCACTCACAAAATGGCTACAGGTGCTGCCTATCCGAGGCTATAGATCCTCAGAAATCCGTGACTTAAATGAATACAGTCAGCCCTCACTTCCTCGAACCTTTGATTCCTCAGATCCATCAATACTTCAGACAAAGAGTTCTTCTATGTTTTCTATTATGATATTTGGACTTTTTGCTTCCTTAGACATTTTCCCTTGCATTTTCCAAATTCGAGGAAGTATAGGTCAGGAGTTCGAAACACCTAATTTCCCATTATTTTGTCACAATTGTGCATCGTATTCAATGGAATTGCCATGGAGAATACATAGCTGACCTTGTAGAAAGACCAGTGGGGCTAAGTAAAGAACCAAATTCATAAAAGCTGGAAATTCCGAACTTACAAGCTGCAGTTACTAGGAATGTCCGGGTGTAGGAACATTACTAGGTACCTTATAGATGGTCATGCAGACAACAACAGGAGCAGGATAGGCACATTCCCCTGAAACTAAAAACTGGGGAACCTTGGAATGTGGGTGTAGCCTGTAGGGCCGACGCGGGGATGAGGACCACGCAAGACCCTGACAACGTAGATCCCAGCCCCCTCCCCTTCCCCCACTGCTCTATTCTTGTTCAAGATGGTGGCTCCCTCTGTGACGAGGTGGCAGGGATCGAATCGAACAAAGACAACCAAGTGTGTGTATGTGTGTGCATGGTCTCAACACCATTGGAGATGTGTATATTAAACTGGAGTGTCTGAGCATCAACCCACCGGTATGCCTTATGCGTTATTCATTACATGTAATATACTGACGGTACCGATTTGTGCATCATAAGAATGATCACTCTCCTGGTCATTTCCAAATGTGGTAATTTATAACTCGGTGAGTTCAATGAGCTTGAGGCTTAAGTACATTTATATGTCTTAACTAGCAACTCAAGTAGACATGTACTTCCATACTATGGGCATATGTCTTGTTCAGTCATTCATATCAATAACATGTCATAATTATGTACATGTAAATACAGCAGTAAATGACTCTGTAGTTGACATCAATGCTGCATAGTAAAAATGCTTAGTTCCTAGTTTCGTGGCCTTGTTTGTGGTGACCCAAGATTCTGCCATTTTGCCTCATGCATATACATGTAATATTATGTGACGCACGTCTAAAAACTAACCATGGCCCAGAAGGAAACCACGATTCTGAATGTAGCACATTGTGACATCTTGCTTCTGCTATACTCTGATCAGGTCTAACATATGAGCTTCTATTTTAATAGCCACTTGTGCTACTTTTCTTCTTTAAAACACAGTCATACAAATCGACTTCCTCATGTTGCAGCATATATGATGATACCGTTGACACTTAAAATCGTGGTTCACAATATCCTCGTAGATTATCAAGATAATGTTTGTTGATAGCATTGGTAACTTAGTCTCCGATTAAGGAACGTTCAACAATTAGGTCACTGCTTAGGGGGGGGGGGGTCTTTGGGTCCTCTATATGTTCCATACAAAAACAGTGACAAGCGGGTGGGTGGATCCTTAAAAAAATGCCTAAATAACAGTGACATAATTGTTGAATGTTCCCTTACCACTGATACATCCCTAATAGGAATAATGATACTATAATATGTTTTATACACTGCAAATTATAATAGAAGATACATGAGGTGCATTTGAACCCTATCACTATCCAGATATTGTGACATATGACTGGTAGAAGTGTGTGAGTAGGTTTGATGGGCGGGGGCTGCACTGATACGGACTGTCCACAGTACACCGCTCTCTCCTCGTGACGATAACACAGATATGGTGATAGTGACAGACCCATATGATACCAGATACATGTACAGGTGATTATATGACACTACCGTAATATCTACATTTCGACACATTTAAATACATTAAATCATATTCTACTGCATGGGCCGTGGCTGGCAATGCGGAATGTCCTTCAATGTAATGTTGCGACATGTAAATAGACTGGAAGATATTGAATTTCTATATGAAAATGTATTTTTTTACATAAAAGTCAATACTGTATATAAATGCTGAATTCTTACTCTTTCTCTGGTTATATCACTGAGTACTACTGGGCAGGACGATGACAATAGTAGAGAGTCTGTTTTACAAACCAAGGTCAGATAGGGGTCAAGCGTACTTACTGTGCCAGAAATATAACGCCGAACTATTCCTTTGATCACGATGGCGTAAAACAAGGTGGGAATCGAGCGGCATCTAAATGCCACTCTTGTTCCTCTTCCGCTGTCACACTATTTCTCTGTGATCATCTGAGATTGGGTGTGGGGGAGGGGTTATAACTTATCTAATCAGAGCCCTAAGTGATAAAAGTTCGAGGGTATCACCCCCACCACAAACTGCAAGTGTGGCTAGCCGACAAAAGAATCAAGCCTCAAAGGCCAAGTTAGAGGGTAAAGAAAAAGATGGGTTAGATATCCCTGTTTTTGCCTTTCTTTGCCATGCCCCCTAATGTCATTTATACACAGAATAGCAGAATCCACTCAATATCCTGTACAGATGTCGCGGAATGTGTTGACAGGAAATTGTTCTATAGAACACTATGTCACACCTTGAGGATCTGATTAGGGTATTGACGACTGGTGTCGCATTGAACTGAGCTACCCTACAGTCGTCTACATCAACATGCTTACATCAAGATGACTCAGGGGGGGGGAGGGGGGAAGAAAAACAGGTTGTTTATCACCAGTGTGCAAAACAGGTAGGCTAGTGGACACTGCAAATAACAGGAACCAATAACAGCAATAGCTACGACAATGAAAGAACACTATATTTTTCACAATCTAAGCGATCCATTATATGTCTATCTATGCACACATATACGTGTGTATATATATATATATATATATATATATATATATATATATATATATATATATATATATATATATATATATATATATATATATATATATATATATGTGTGTGTGTGTGTGTGTGCATAGATAACCAACCAGAGTAGAACAATACAGGTTACTACCTAGATGCATGACTATTATGTAGCAAGTAAGTATTAGAGATCCCAATGTTAGCGTGCTATGAACTGTGATGAATCAAGCTGTCGCTAAGGGCGACCTTTGTTTGATATCTAGGTCGCTGCCCGCTCCCCACCTTAGGTGCATCATCAGTTGTGGCAGGTGTGTAGGGATATACATGTAGTAGTCCATCGGCATCGGTTAGTTGTGATTGTTTTCAGGTGTGTGAGTCTGGGCCCAAGAGACATTTATTAGAGACCTAGAGATTTAATGTACGCTGATTGTTTGATATCTAGTTCGCTGCCCGCTCCCCACCTTAGGTGCATCATCAGTTGTGGCAGGTGTGTAGGGATATACATGTAGTAGATCATTGGCATCGGTTAGGTGTGATTGTTTTCAGGTGTGTGAGTCTGGGCCCTAGAGACATTTATTAGAGACCTAGAGATTCAATGTACGCTGATTTTTTAGAGGTGTATCATATGAATAAATGAAAATAGTGTTTAATAGAAATCCTCAGGTCAAGAATTATTGTACTGCTACATGTCTATGGTTTATATGAAAATCATATTCTTGTTTGTAGTCTGTAGAAACCCAGGCAATAGTCAAAGGGATACCAAGGGGTTTAAGAAACCTCGACTATATCAAAAGTAGCCACAGTTGGATATATTAACAGTTGCAGCTGGATATATTTACATGTGCTATTTGAGGAGAGGTGTACCGTAGATACCCATGACGCCCTTCACTTTCAAAATTTCCTTGGGGGCCAGGCCCCCCAAACCCCCCCCCCCAATTTCACAGAGGTGCCTGCGCATATGTGCACCACACACATCCGAGGGGATAGGAAAGAGGAGATATAGACCTATTTAAGTGGGCTAGGGAAGCCCCACACCCTTCACTACCGTAGTTCACGCGTTACTGTTTCAGGTATTAGTCACTATAAAAAATGTTAATGCATATTAATTTAGGCATATCTAAATAACAAGATTCATATTTTAAAGGAGGCTAGTACCCTGTGTTGGTTGATCCATACGAAACCTCATATATACTCAAATATGATGATTGATAGCATCGATTAAGAGATTTCGATTCCATGTAAATGGAGGTTCTAACCGTATGTATTAGAAATTATATGCTTTTGGTAGTGATGGTTGGGAAATGATCTGAAGTGGTGTGAGCAGCAGAGGATACGGCTGCCGTGAATAGAGACTAGGGGAGGGTAAAAACGGGATTATTGACATTTAGGGAATGATGGAACAGCACGGGGTGATGGATGGTTACCTCCTCATGTCCACAGTCACGTGATACTTGGCCAACAGAAAGGGGCCACGGGCCTGTGGTACTACTGAGTCCCGGGTACTGAGAGTAGGGGCTCATCCTGCAGCCTGACAAAGGCCTGCATCCTCATAGAGATTGGGGCCGGGGATTGGGGCCTCAACCTGCATCGTTACAGGGGATTGCGGGCTCAACCTGCATCAAGGTTTGGGGGCCCAGCCTGCAACCTCAAAGAAGGTGCTCAGCCTGCATCTTTACAAAGAATGGGGGCTCAGCCTGCATCCGCACAGAGGCGGGGGCTCAGCCTGCATCCTCACAGAGGGTGGGGGATCAACCCACATCTTTAGAAAGAATGCTCAGCCTGCATCGTTACAAGGATTGTGATCTCACTCTGCATCATTCCAGAGGCTGGGGAGGGCTCAGTCCCTGGGCTCAGCCTGCAACCTCACAGAGGCTGGGGAGGGCTCAGCCCCTGGGCTCAGCCTGCATCCTCACAGAGGCTGGGGACTCAGCCTGAATCTTTAAAAGCAATTGGGGCTCAGCGTGCATCTCTATAAAAACCTGCAGTCTTTTTTTTTCTTTTTTTTTATCTAAGGCCTCATATAGTCATAATTTGCTGGGTTTTCACTGATATTTGTTAGAAACATTGATGTCGTGCAGGAGATTTGAGAAAATGATGGGAAAGTTTGAGCATATATGGCAAACAACAATTTTGGGTAAGAATCTTTGAAAAGTTTGGAAAAATCTTCAAAAATCTTTAAAAAATCTTCAAAAAATCGGGAAAATTTTGAAAAAAAATTCTCAAAAAAAAATCTGAGGTCGGCCCCCAACAACTGAGGTCGGTCGGGTGACCGGAAACAAACCTTTTTTTTTTGGCCTGATCTACATTGAACAATGCACCATTTAATTATGACCATAAAAATCTATTGTGCTCTATGGCATATATAACCCGTGGCTATGGCATACAATATATGACTTGGACCTAAGGGAGTGGTCATTATTTTTTCAACAGGGGGAGGGTGGGTTTGAGGGGGGGCGTAAAATTTTCAGACCCCTCCCGAGGGGGGGCTAAAAAAATTCACCCTCTTTTTAGCAAAAAAGCCCGCGTGCTACTATAGATCAAAGAGGGGTGCGAAAACTCTCTGCGCCTCTGGTGCGGGGGAGGGCGCTAAAAATTTTGACTGCTGTCGAGGGGGGGGGGCGTAAAAAATTTCCATGCGTCCGCGCGAAAACCCACCACCCCCCCTGTTGATAAATAATGACCATTCCCTAAGACACAGTGTGACTGTGGCTCATCATAGCCTGCAGGGACACCAGGAAAGCTTCACTCAGACCACAGTTATACCTCAAGAGGAGATTTGAGGGATATCATTTCAAAATACTTGTATTAACTAGATATATTCTGTATCGACACACGATTAACACCTTGATTATTTTAGTCAGGAGTGTCGCCTAGGATTAAATCACTTACAAACACAGATTTTTATGTAACAATTTTATGCAGATTGAAATGTGCCCCACATGCACGCTGACATCAGCATCACAAGTGCAAGGCATCATCGACCCCCCACCCCCCACTCCACCGCAGTCGTTAAGTGCTAATAAATTAATGCCTCGCACAACAAAGCCTGGACTAATTTGAAATCAATACGATTTATGGGTAAGAATGAGCCTTATCTGGCAATCAGTGGCTGCTTGGAATTTCCACTTCTCCCAGGTTGAGTGTGAGATGTGTGCCCTTCTGAAATGGATAAGGGATGGGTTTATGATAATAGTGTCAGTGGTGATTTTTAATAGTGGGAAAAGGGATGATTGACTCTGAGGAGTAGAGGTAAGGGACAAGAATGATTGCTTCCCTCCCCTGTGCCACGTCGTCTGTGCTGCTAGAAACAGCCGTGGAGGAGCCACCGGGGGAAGGTGCTGCTGGTGCTGGTACAGTGTGGGGGAGGGGTGTTCAGGGAATTAGTTTGGCCGGAGCTTCATCAAATGTCTCAGCATCAATTTATGCATGAGACTGTGTCAGTTGTCGCAGTCGGGCCTGGAGGTACGGCACTCCCCCGGGACCCCCTCCCCCCGATCCTGCCCGTTAATGGTCGTTACCATAGCCACCAGGCATGGCCAGGGCCACCATTACCAGTCTGTCTACAGAAGCCTCAGTCTAGAACAACCAAATGATCTATTAATTTATACCAAAAGGACCACCCTCATACCGTGTGTCATTAGCGAGATTAATTAATCCACCTCTGTATCACATAATGTTATAATGAAGAACGCATTATTCAGTTTGTGCATTTCAACATGTATGATATACTAAGACCCATGTACCACGTATCACATTTTTAATGTACCGATTGCCACGATAATCCCACACCATCTAGCGATGTAGGCTACCCCTCAGATTATGGTGTGGTGCTTAATCTGGTAATGACAACATACTGGTCGATTAATAATTCTTGTAATATTTGGGGAAGATTCCCCAATACACATTTCAAAGGTTCACAATGTATACCGGTATGTGAGATCTAGTACCGAGTTGGTCTACTGTAGGCTACACTAATAGAAATGACTGTAAACTGCACAGTGAATCACCATATTTGTGAGGCGGTGAAGCAGTACAGTTTCCACACTGAAGTCCGAGAAAACAGTAGAACAATACTTAAGGCACAAAGTTATAGGAATCTTTTAAAATCACGATGAAAGCTTTGTTCCCTATTTGCAAGACAGTCATCGTTATTTTGACTGCATTTATTTACAGTGAACCTGCATATATACATTCTTTCTACTCCCAAGAAGTGAAAGGGTTAAAAAATGAAATGACAAACGACATGCGTAGTGAAGTGTTTTTCTTCTTGGAACCCCAAGGGACACTGTCTCCTATGAAGTGCACTGATGAAGAATCGTTACGCCTTCCAACTGGCTATAATTTCTCGGTATTTATTTATGGAGTCACGTTCAGAATTTCAATGAGTGCAATGTACAACCTGCTAGAATATTCTGGTAGCATACATCCAGAATCGGAGTTCCTATTACAGTGTAAAGGCTTATAGGAAGAGTGGGGAGGTGTTCCTTCTCAGAAAGATATACAAGTACAAGGAATCCCCAGGTATGGTGCAATCGGAAGGAGTGAAAGGTCAGCTACTGAAGTTTTTTTGTTTTTTTTTAACAAATTTTAAACTTTATTGGTCATAAAGACATATGAGTTAACAGGCGTGTGAAGAAGGTTACAAAGTAGTAATTATGTCGACTAGACCAATAAGTTCATGGGTAGAGGCGTATCAAAAGATATTATTATGCCCCTCCCCATGGTATATATTAAGGAAAGTTAATTATTCAGGGAAGTATATGGCGTCACATCCATTTCTATAGTGTATAATTACCTTTAAAACCTGCAATATCCACTGCCACCTTGCCTGTACAGGTACGCTTACCTCAGTTCTTTAATGATGACATCAGGTTCCCACTAGAATTCTCCTTCTATGTACATATGTATACGTAATCCCATTTAGAATCTATTAAAGGTATTTTTAGTGTATTTCTTTTCGAAATTTATTTTAAAGATCATAATTGTGAAAGCACGTTTCCTTGTAGATATGAAATTCCTGCGAGCTATCCTGATTGTCAAGGCTGATTTGATGTTGATATAACTGGTATAGCACCACATTTACACTTACAGGTGTACATATCTCGGAGGAAGATGTAGATGGTTTCTTGAATAAAATTCTGGAGTACATTGTGTTATAGAGTATTAAGTTCGAGACTTCTTAAACAATATCTTTCATCTTCGCGTTAACAATTAATCTTAAAGGGAGATTCGTAGCTGGGGAATAGAAGTAGAGTTTTAGGTCAAGTTTGCACAGCTGTTTTGTTGTACTCGGCGTGAGTGGAGTTGAGGTTGTTGTAGTGTGGCTTTTTTTACAAACTTGTGCATGCGTCAGAGTGATCTGGGCGGTAGAGTTAGTAGCAGTCAGGGCAGGTTTACGAGACCAGCAAAAGAAAGGCATGGGACAGGGGGCAAGGTAACAGGAGCAGAAGTAAGCATGGAGGTAAAGATCCGGGATCTATTGAACTACCTAGAACACCCTCATCAACTATCTGCGTCCCTCTAGAATAGCTTCTGCAGAATAGTCCCTGAAGATGGAAGGCCAGGGACTCATGGGTGCAAGCGTTTTGTTATATAGATCACGGGGAAATACTATAGAGCCTAGTGTCATTAGATCCTAAGATTCTATCCTATATTGATTCATTCTTTTCATTGTTGGTAGAATAGACACGAGCTCTGCCATAATAAATATGCCTGTGCTTAGAGCTTGGAAATACTTACCAAGTGGCAGTCTACTGATAGTATATATGAGGTCATTTGGTGTAAAGCCAGTGGGCCCCATAGCTAATCTGACCCGGGGATGATATGGAGGGGACTAGACAAGATATATCTGTTCTGATAAGCAAGAACACATGTGTTCTCGGTCACACACTAGGGAGAGCTCATGATACACAGCATTTAGGCAATGGGTCTTTTATTAAAATTAGAGAGGGTGATGACAGTCTTTCTTTTTTTTTCAACCATGAAACATGTATCACCAAACCGTTGGGGTGGCAATGATGGGATAATGGTGACTTCGCATGTTGGCGATTTCCCTTGGAATCAATTATACAGCACAATGGTGCTGTTAAATTACATACAGGATGATTTATATCTGATCCATAAAAACAAACCAATTGATGGTCGCCCCTTAAAAAGTCAAAGTAGACCATGTAGTGTACCGTATACAATTAATTTGTAGAATATTCTCAATGTATAGACCAAACAATGCATGAATTATATTCATTCTCTTTCTTTGATGTCATCACTGATATTCTGCTTTCAGTAATTGTTTTCATTTGTCAATTATTTTTCAACAGAATTACACAATTTATTACATTATAATTTTATACTGTTTCAAGTAACCACTACATCTGGTTGTAACAATTCCGGGTTGTATCTAAAAGTACACGGACAGAATTATGTTAACGATGCCAAAGGAAGTTATCTGATAAGCCGATAAGGTAGATAACCGATGCCCTCTGGCCGACCTTAGCGTGTGTACCTAAGGCTACTCACTGACTGATACTGCACCCGTCTATATATTTTGATGTAACTGTGTCCTTGGCAATTATCTGAGAAAATAAATTAGTTGTCTTTTAAGTATTTTTTTTCAATTTGTGGCGGTTGCCAAAAGGCAAAGCAAAGGTTTGTATACATGTACATGGAGTTTGTACACACAGGTGAAGACAAAGGATGATGTGTTATCTGATAATCTCTGTGTTAGATAGTGGTGAATGATAAAACAGGATCCACCTGACACAGGTGTGACCGGTTGGAACAGGTGGTAACATGCACCTTCACATATATACAATGTCATATAATTCGAATGATTTACCGTTGCCGATTTTCTGTAAGAAAGTGAGAAACCATAGAAAATGTTTATAAACAGTTTATTGGTATACTATAAATGTGCTGCTAGGTCCCGGGGTGTAGGTTCACTCCACCCTATCAAACAAGGGAACTGAAGGTATAACTGCATGAGCACTGACCGTGATAAGTGGTGTAATTATAATTACAAAAATGCAATTTTGTCAGAAGCATTCCCATATTAAAAAAAAAAAGAAGAAAAAAAAGCACCCGCTCCCCTTACCTGCACCCACCCGCCCTAGACCTGACAACTGACTGTCCTCCTGCAGCTGATGGTCCTATTAGAGACTGAGCACAGACAATGGGCCGGCATTGTGATGAGGCACTATTCATCAGCTAATTGTAAATCATGTCGGCCTGCTGATCAATATTCACACAGCCATATAAGGGTGCCGTGCGAATAGCGGCCACCGCTCACTGGGCGGCTCATTGGTGGCGGCCTGGCAGGCTGGGCATTGCCTCTGCTGGCGCTGCTTGATGCCGATGGCTGCTGGTGACGAGTCTGCGGGTCATGCGGGGTGGGGGTAGGGGGTAGATTGGGCCGACTAAGTGGAACCGGCGTGCCCTGAACCAGGTCATCCAGACGCCTTGTGGTGTGGGGGTAATCAGATACCATCACCCTACATCATACAATCATGGTACATTGTTAATGCCTCTCTCTTCAGAAGCTACATGCAAAAGATTTCTGTTTGTCTTCAAAACTACATACCAGAGACAATCAACACTGAGGCCACCGTGATCCCTGTGTCTGGGGATCGGTGGGTTGGTGAGGAGGGAGGCAGTCCGGTGGGTGGATCAGCCTTATCCATCCCCTTGGTGTGCCTGTCGCCCATGAGGTGGCGTGAGGTGTCGGCGACGTGCCATGGTGCACCAACCTAGGTCGTGGCGGAGGGGGAGGGGGAGGGGTGGGGCTGGGGGATGGAGGAGGTAAAGGGGTGGGACGGACCCCTGACTATTCAGCCCCTCCCACCTCAACCACCTGCACCTGGCCAACATCTCTATGACCCTACCCACAGCTCCACTCCTTTCTACTCTACCTATACATGCAGCTATAACTTAGGCCTTAAGGTGGTGCTCACTGGAGATACAAAGAAACGAAGTCGAGAAAGAAATAAAGAAGTGTGTGGACGCAGAGTAGAAATTAGAAGCCCTGAGCACAAAAGGACTGCCATCTAAAGTCTCAGCTTTCTTGACGTCGTTCCCACGCCACTCCTATGCGTGTGATTGTGTGTTTAAGTCAGATATGACGCTCTAGAAATCCCACGACTTGGAAAGACATACATGTACATGTAGGCTTATGTTGTATTTAAACAATTGGTTTCTGCTAAAAAAAAGAATAGGCGTCTTTATCAACACATGCAATGTCCTGGCATAAATCATGAGTGTCTGTGTGCGTCTCCCTGTTCTTAATTCTCGGGAGCAGAACCCTGGTTGCTAGGGATCAGGCAAGGGTCAAATTACATAGGCAATGTACTAGAAAAAGTAGCCTTTTGGCTTCAAGTATGTAATGCAAATTTTGAATATCTTTCTGATTTTGGAATGCATTTTGCTGCATGGTGCCTAGATATTTTCTGATAAGGGTTTTAACACCCTTTTCTAGTATATTTCTTATTTAATTTAACCCTTAATGAGGATCCTTATCAGTAGGGAGATAAGCCTGATAAGGGCCGCGCTGGTTGCTATGACGTCACTGCTGCTCCCTAGAATAAAGCTTGTACATGTATAACGCACCGATAAGGCAGCATTAGTATCAGTCGTTATGACTGGGCAACCCTGTAGCACTGCCAATCGTGTTAATAATGGTATGGAGATAGAGACTACCAACACAACGCGCCTTCATTGACTGTTACAAAGACACCCACGCCTGCCTGCCTCTGGTCACAGATGCTGAAGGTTCTGAGTCTGCTGTACAAAGCTGAAAAGCAGATTATTATTTCTTGCACATCTCTCAAATTACGCATCCCACTGTCAGAATCCTTCAATATTTGTTCGTTGTAATTGTCACTGATATAAAAATTGCTATAAGATCTTTATCTTTGTGATAATGAGGATTCTAATACATGTACATGGTCGATGTCAGCATCTATACTGATTGGATGTGTCGATGTTATCAGTTCTGCTCACGAGGCAAACTAAAAGTGCTTCACATGTCCATGGAAAGACAACATACCGGTAGCTATAGTCTTTCTTGAATAAATACATTAATCAAATCAGGTCATGACATCATTTGGTAACTCAATACCATGTCTAACGTAGACATTTAAGAAATCTTTGATAGGACATCGGTGTGGTTTCCAGACTTGGTGTCCGTGCACATTTACACGAGGGCCTTTTTTGTCTGCAGCGTTCACCTGAGGTCTTATAAAGTATGGCTCATCGTGGGTTTAGTATGTGGTCACCACAGAGACCTGGCTGCCGCCCAGCAGCTATTGATCCGATTGAGGCTGGGTCGGAGAAGCCTACTTTAATAAGTTAAGGCCCCTCCTCATGGTGGCCAGACAGCCAATCACTGAATTTGTACTGAATGTTGCCAACGGAACAGGTGTGTCCTATGTGTTGATTAACTTTGTGCAGTTAGACTCCAGGGGTGTTATTTCCTATATCAAAAAATGTGTTCCAAGTGGCTTCTCTATGGTTGCCATGACAGCAGTCACTCAGAGGTGACATTTTCCTTCTAAAAAGATTTGCATCCGGGGATTCTGTTGAAAAAAAAAATCTCATTTTCCTATGCACAATTTGCTAAATTGTAAAGTTTGATCTAAAATGTTTCACCTTATCCTTTCTCCCTCTAGGTGGGTGGGTCCTGAAAATGCCCGAAAAGAAAGTGGCATAATTGTTGAACGTTCCCTTACACGAGGAATAGTGATAATCGGAAATGATTTTAGAGACTCCTATACTGAACATGTATCACATTGTGACAATTCCAGCTTTTGCTTCGGGTGCTGAAGTTTGAAGGGATGCACATAGAGAAGCCACCATGCAGTATGATTGGATTCGAACATTTGTGCATTTGATAACATTTGACAAGGAGTGAATATTGTTTGGAGGCTCAGAAACAACATTAATATGACAATCCCCATACCACGAAAAGTAATCAAATAAATCCCGTCCTATCGGACAGTATCAGTCCGTAAGGTTATTCATTAAGGACACTTGCAGTAATTGAGACGTAATGAAAACTAATTGATTGGTTAATGATGAATGTTCTGCTTCGGTTTGTCGTCTGCCAAACGACCGCGGGTAATGAGTGCCGCTCCGCTTTTCCCGCCCTCCCAAAAGACGTGTTCCTGCTTCTGGCACTAGAGGCATGCGCGCTACCGTCCTGCAGCTCCAGTCTCCAAGCAGAGGTGTGATCGATGGATGCTTCCTGCTAGGCAGCTCTATTTGTGACTGCAGGAGACCAATGATTGGCGAGTGTCTTCCTACAGCATAAATTCTCATCTTTTTATCCTTCTTCTTCTCTGAAGTCTCTTTACCGAGATTCTCGTGGCCCAGGGGTGGGATGGATAGGGGTTGTTGGTGATTATAACATCGGCTGTGTGGACTAATACCTCTTGAGATGAGATGAGATCAAATACCTTTCTGCACCTAGGCTTTACTACAAGGCCTCTGCGCACAGAGATTAATGTCAGCTCCTAGCATGTATTTAAATTGCACCAATAGAATATCCAATGTGGGAAATGTGCAATACGGCATCCTCTTCACTGTCTCTATCAATGGGCCATACATATATTAGGTATATATCAGCTAGAAACGGAATTGTGATGTAATGTAAGGTGTACTACTGCTGAGAGTAGCAATTATGATTATATCATAATCATAATTGTGGATTTATATGGATTATAATTGTTATGATAATTATGATTTTATGAGTATCAAAATGATGGATATTTGTCAAATATCAAAATGAACTATATGTCAACAGTAACCAAGTGTCACATGTCAGAAAGCTTTCTGTGGGGTGTAGTGCACTGTAGGCCAAGGGGGTGTGAAATCCCCTGTGTGAGCTAAAGCTGGAAAGCCCACTGCAGTAGGAGAGGGGAAAAGCTGCTGTCACACCTGACTGGTGGGGCACTACTTAAACCCCTGCATCCCTGACACTGACACACACCACATCCAGCTATCTTCAAGACTACATGGAGTAAGGTCTTAGACCTCTTCCACCATTATCCACACCCACACTCTGGAGGACTGAGGCCAGGCTGGCCTGTGGCCTGGGTGTGCACCAGTAGACATATCATAAGGACTCTGTATTAGGACTGTGTTATTGTGGTAGGAACCACTATAAGGTACTGTGCTATTATATTACATGTGTTGATTGCCTTGTATCAGTTGTCATTTGATATTTGTGTTGCCATGAATAAGCTCTACGGAGTATCCTGAATAAATGCATCCTATATGTCGCAGTGACTAGTCAGTGTTTGATGCATTATAGATCCCAGTTATAGGTATAGAGTAAATGTCAAGGGGGATGGATTTCTAACTATTATTAACATTGCTAATTGAATTACCCATAATTCAATTAGGACCTAGCTTCCCAACCAAACATCCTCCAACTCCCTTTAACATTTGGCTGGTGGAGAAGTCGTACTTAATTCAGGTATCATGGCAACCGCAAGGCAACTCAGTGACACTTTAGAGACCAAATTCCGAGAACTGTATAATGGTTTTGCCCAATTGTTAGAGGAGAAAACTCAAACAATGCAGGCAAATCAGACCCAGGAGGGGCAGAGAACTTTAGACACTTTCACAGAGAGGCTGAATGCAGCTGTACAAAATGTAGGTGTGGGACAAAATAATGGTGTTCAGCAGGTGGTGATACAGGATGAGGATGTTAGGGGCCGGTCTATTAGAGCCAGACCTCCCCCTAATTTCAGAGACAGTAAATTATCAGATCCAGCACTATGGGTTAAGAGCTTTGAGAGGTATATAGAGATGCAGGGCCCACACAGGGATGCTGATAAGACCACAAGACAGGTCTTTCCTTCATTTCTTGAGGGACCTGCAGAGGACTGGTATCACACAGACCAGATAGAAGGTTTGAGTACATGGGGAGAAGTAAAAACAGCCTTCACAGATAGATTTGGCAAGCTCACCCCTAAAGACTACGACAGGTTAAGCAAATTGGTAATGGACCCTAGTCAGACCATAGAAGACTTTATAATTGAGGCCACCAGGGCATATAGGAGGTTGGGACTAAGTGATGCCAAGATGTTACATTCCTTTTCAATGGCTGTGACAGGGCCATACCAATCCAAAATTAGGGATGGCAACCCTACCTGCTTCAAGGATGCAATCAAAATCTGCCGTGATGCAGATGAAGACTTTGCCATCTATAAGTCGCAGATGGACCATAGCCAGAATCAGCAGGTGCTGGCCATCATGCAAAAGACAATGGATGTGAGTAAAACTCATAATACTTCTCTCTCTAAGCTAGAACTGGAGCTGCAGACACTGCGGAATCAGTATGCAGCACAGCAAGCCCAGATGGCAGCACTTAAAACTCAGCAAGTGTCTGTCAGTGCTGTAGAAGCAGTTAGTGAACCTGTCAGTGAGGTTGACAAACTAAGACAGGAGCTTGCCTCTTTTAAAGAGAGTTTTAATGTGGCTGCTATGGACATCCAATGTTATAATTGCCAGAAATATGGACATATGGCAAGGGGATGTCCAGCTCCAAAGAGGAATAATGGTGGTCAGGGCCAAGGTCAAGGTCATGGTCGCAGTCGTGGGCGAGGCCGTGGCCGCGGTGGCTTCCACCATAACCAGAGGAACAACAATGGTGGCTACAACTACAACAGTGGTTACAACAACAGCAGTGGTCCCAGTGGTGGCAACCACCATTCCAGCAGTGGGAGCAACAACTCAGGATCCAAGGACAACAGCTTCGGAGCAGTAGCTGACCGACTGGCGCGGTTGGAGGAAATGCTGAAGAAGTCAACCAGACAGCGGTCAAAGTCCCCATCCCACTACAGGAACAGCAACCAAGGTTCCAAGAACCAGGGAAACTAGAGTCTCCTCCTCCCTATGGGGAAAGAGAGGGGGAAGGTTCTAGTATGGGTAAGGTAACCCGTAGTGGCACAAGTGTATCGGTTGTGTCAGATAAAGATAACCACTGTGTAAATAATGAAGGTAGAAAACTAAAGGATCCTTTGTGTGATGATAATAGATTAAGTGAGATACAGGATCCTACTGTTTCTGAGGTTGATGTAGCTCAAAGGTATAGTTTCTTTTACAAGAAAGATCCTCTTACAGGCAAGGTGTATTATAGAGATGATGAACATCCTGAAACTGATAATTGTTGCGCAAATTGTTTAAATGATGGAGATTTATGTTGCAGTCGGGAGTGTGCCATGGGGAATGTACCGTATGAGGATCCAAAGGGTAGACAGGGCCGGTCGCTTGAGGTACCAACGGACGCTAGTGGATCTCAATTCCATCACACACGACTCAAGATAGCATCAATTTGCGAACGCCAGAGTAAGGTTCATCAGAAAGGTAAGGCCTACATGGCTTCACATCTCTTGACAGAGGATAATTGTGTTCAGGTGTGCATAGGTCAGACGTGTGCACGGGCATTGGTCGATACTGGGGCAGATCGGTGCTGTGTGAGTCTTGACTATTACAACCGGGTGAAACAGGCTAACAATGAGATTGTTGAGTATCCTTCACGTGTATTTGTCACTTTTGCAGGAGGACAGGTTGTGGATGCTCATTGTGATATGCGGGGCATAATCACAATTGAGGATTCCACATATGATGTATTGTTTCATGTCATCCCAGGCCTTAGGCTAGACGTTGTACTAGGGCGGGATTTCCTGAAACAGTATGGTATGAATATCATGTATTCATCTCGAGACACACCGCCAGACGACAAGCAGTGTGTGGTAAGGTCTAATAGTATACTGACTATTCCAGCACATACTGAAATGTTGTGCAGTCTCCCAGTGGATTCCGCTTTGAAAGAAGGTATGTTCTTTAATTATGTAGGGTTCAAGGTTACAAAACAGCCAGAGGTGTGGACAGCAAGGTGCTGTGTACGTGTGCATAAAGGCACTGTACCTGTTAGATTTGTTAACCTTTCAGATCATGAGGTCGAGATAGGGCAAGGTACTGCCCTGGGAACATTGAGGCAACTCACAGGTGATGAGTGTGTCCACATATCTTCGGTAGGTATATTTGATCCACAGGTTGAAGACAAGGAGAAGACAGAACCAACACCCAGCTTTACACCCAAGGTTAACTATTCTAAATCAAAGTTGACAGAAGAGCAGAGGGCAAGGATGGATGCTCTCTTGAGAAATAACTGTGGGGCCTTTGTAGGTCCAGATGGTAAAGTGGGATGCACTGATTGGATTGAACATGAAATTGAGGTGATCCCAGATGCAAAACCAGTCCAGCAGATGCCCTTTAGGGTGTCTCCCAAGATGCGTGAAAATCTTAAGAAAGCGGTTGATGAACAAGTACGTCTAGGTATTGTCGAACCCAGCTATGATGGTTCATGGGCTAGTCCAGCTTTTCTGGTAGCTAAGTCTTCAGGAGGACAGAGACTTGTTTGCGATTATCGTAATTTGAATCAAGTTACAGTACCACAATATCTAGCTATACCCAGAATAGATGATGCACTTGACGCTGTAGGACAGATACAGCCAAATTACATTTCAGCACTGGACTTAATGATGGCTTTCCACCAAATACCTATCTCTGAGAAGAGCAGGGACTACACAGGGTTCCTCACACCATTTGGCAAGTTCAGATACAAAAGACTCAGTATGGGATTGAGAAATGCAGCCCGTAGTTGTCAGATGGTAGTGGACCTTGTTCTACAAGGGTTACAGTTTAAAAACTGTATATGCTATATCGATGACATCCTGGTGTTTTCTAACACCTTTGAACATCACCTGGAAGACTTAGGTGAGGTGTTATGCAGGATACAAAGTTCAGGGCTCAGACTCAAACCAGCAAAATGTATTATTGCTGCACCAGAAGTTCCATTTCTGGGACACATACTCAACAAAGAAGGGATCCGCCCAAACCCTGCCAAAGTACAAGCTATAAGAGACATCAAACCACCGAGGAATCAAACCCAAGTCCGAAGGTTTTTAGGTATGACAGGGTTCTACCGGAAATTCATACCAAACTATGCTACTAGAGCAAGATGTCTATATGAATTGACAAAGAAGAAAAGGGAGTGGAATTGGGGCACAGAACAAATGGAAGCCTTTGAAGATCTTAAGGAAGCACTGACATCAGACTGTCTACTCATGTACCCCAATTTCAATAAGGAGTTCATCGTAACAACAGATGCCTCGGACTATGGAATAGGTGGAACTCTGAGTCAGTATGATGAAGAGAAGAATCTCAGACCCATTGCATATACAGCCAAACTGCTCAGCCCAGCCCAAAGAAACTATTCGACACTCGACAGAGAACTCGCAGGCATTGTCTATGCATGCCTGCACTGGAGAGTATACCTCGAAGGGAAGAAATTCCTGATAAGGACGGATCATGCTCCACTCCAGTATATACTGAACCCTCGGAGTAAGCTATCCCCTAGACAGATTAGGTGGGCAGCTGATCTGAGACAATTTCAGTATACTGTTGAGCATGTAAAAGGGAAAGAGAATGTGGTACCTGATAGCCTGAGTAGGCTAGAAGGCAAACCCTATGAGAGAGACGGCATTGAGGAAATGATGGAATCATTCCCAGCTCTTTGTAGCATCAGTATAAATGAGGTACAAACATCAAAGCCCGCATCAACACATCGTATACCAAAGAGAGAAAGGCGATTGAACAGGTTGGCAAAGAAGCAAAGTGGTAAGAAGAGTGTGCATTTTAGCACTCATGTGGAGGTAAAATATTATACTAGGTCACAAGAAGAGCAGGAATATTACAGTCCAGACCCAGTAGAACTTGCAGCAATCGGTGCAGAGCCTATTACACGCAGAGAAGCCAAGAGAAGGAAGTACACTTCACAAGTTAGAAAGCAATCAAGGGAACATTTCCCTTTGCTAGGTATCTTAAGAGAAGAGATGAGTGAAGAACAGGAAGGTGATGACTTTTGTGCAGGTGTGATAGACTACCTAAATAATGGCCGATTACCACATGATGCTAAACAAGCCAGGGCATTGATACTTCGTGAGGCTCATTATACCATAGTAGATAGAATACTCTATTTCATGGATGTATCTATGGGGCCTAAGGCTGAGGTTACTGCATTAATTGTTGTACCTCAAGGGGAGATGAGACTACGGGTCTTACAGGCACATCATGATGACCCTCTAGGAGGCCATCTAGGAGTTAACAAGATGCTAGGGGCAATGAGATCAAGATATTTTTGGCCAAAAATGTCCTTGGATGTGACTGACTACTGTGCCTCATGTGAGGACTGTGCCCAGACCAAGAGAATGACAAGGCCAATAAAGCCACCCCTCATCATTCGAGACCCTAGTCCCAGACCCTTTGATACTTGGAATCTAGATGCTCTAGAGAGACTGCCAATCACACTCTCCATGAATGAACATATAATAGTACTAGTGGACTACTATTCACGATTTGTGATCTGTTTTGCCATTCCAAATCTTCAGGCACCAACAGTATCTAGAGCAATCTACAACAAAGTCATCTGTAGATTTGGTACACCAAGGAGATTGGTGATGGATAATGGAAAATCCTTTGCAAGTAAGGTGTTTGAATCAGTTTGTGCCACTTACAACATACAACAGCAATTCAATTCCGTCCTTCATCCACAGGCCTCTGGCCTGGTTGAACGAACAAATCGCTCTATTCTAGGTGTCATCAGAAATTATGTGAGTGAAAACCAGAAGGACTGGGACAAACATTTGGAAGCAGTAGAATTCAGCTTGAATTCTACACCAGCGTATGCCACGGGACATACAGCTTTCATGCTTTGTCATGGAATTGAGCCCCTCTTTCCAACAGAAAACCAGCTTAAGATTGATGCAAAAGAAGCCAAGTCTGTAAATGAACATCTTGCAGACATATTACAATCCCAGGGGAAGGCGGCTGAGTGTGCAGGAAGACATATGAGGCATGTTCAAGAACAAATGAAGAAGAGATATGACCGTGGTGCCTATGATCCAAAGATGAAAGAAGGAGATATCTGTTGGTTGTATTGGCCAAGGATCAAAGATCCGAAAACCAAACTCAAGTTAGCAAGGGTCTTCCATGGACCCTATCTTCTTGTGAGATACCACACAGAAACCACAGTCTTCTTGAAACATGCCAAGACAGGGAAGTTTATGAATAGGCCAGTCACAATCATGAGGCTTAAGAAAGGCTTATCTAGGAAAGAGGTTGAGAAGAGATGGCTTGGTGTCATGGAGGAAGAACAAAATATGCAAGATCCAGAGGAGTTGGATGAGTCAGATCTTCCAAATGAAAGTTTCACACTGGATGATACTAAGGAGAAACAGCAAGAAGCTGTACCTATGGACGATCTTGATGGGGATGTTCATGAAGAGGATGGACAGACAGATGATGAACAACCGGCTCTCACAGATACCATCCCAATTGATGTCCAACAGTCAGTCAAGATCCCAGTGAGTCACAGGATTGTACCAAAAGCAGCTAAAACTATACCCACTGATGGCTCACCCACATATCATGAGATAAAGAGTGTTACAGATGTGTGCAAACCAAGGGGTGAAGACATGAAATATTTAGTCCATTTCAAAGATGGTGACATTATATGGTTACCAATTGAACATTTAGATACAATGGCACAAAGCAAGTTTGTAACAAGTGACCTGACTTCAAAGATACGCGATGTCCCCCGACTACGATCTCGTTAGAATTTCTAATGAGTGTATATAATTTCTAAATGGAAGTGGAAAGATGGCAGTTTTATGGTGCTTATTGGAAGCATAGGTGTTCCGGGCATATTATGTTTAGGTGCTTAATGTGTATGATAACTGTCACTTTACTACAACCATTTGTAGAGTAGGAACTATCTTTCTAATTTATTGTTTCATATCATACATTTGCCAGATGTATGGTGAACTGGTGATGAATCACAAGTCTTAACCTATATACCTTTACCTGGACGCAGGTGATCTATATAGTGTTTTTGTGAACAATACCCAGAATATATATTTATGTGATAGAGGCATAAGGTATCTTATAAAGCAATCCAGCCTATAAGTTTACTATAATGCCAACAAAATGCAGATGTTTGACAACACTGTAAATTTCTTATTGAGCAAACCATTTCTAAGGTAAGCCAGTCTCAGAAATGTATCAAGTTCTGCTCTAAGACCCTAGTTGGAGAAAGGGGTTTTCTACTAATTCTCCAGCTCAAGCCAGAGATTAGAGATTAGACACAAAGCCTAGCAAAGCCTATTATGACAGCACAGACTACTTATTATAAGTAGCACAGCCTAACAAGACAAGAACTATAAATCAAAAGGAGTAGGTACACCACTATGCAAGAAAACAATGGCAGTTTGGGCATAATCATTATTTACCCACCTCAGAATAGGACTGGGTTCTTAAAACATGCTACAGAACAAAGGTACATCTGTTGAATTTTTGTATCTCATGTACTATCCTTATGGTTTTCCTGGATTGAGATATGGTGAGACGGTAATGGCAGGGCCCATGTTTCAATGGAACATTAGGACCCCACAAAAGGTCATCACTATGAAGCTCGGCCTATCTCTAAGACACACAATAACCTAATTTGACATTTCACAACAATAAGGTACTGAGACTTGATAAGAGATATAGGCGCTTGACAGGTGTCAAGGGCAGCCTGGTGAGTAAGAAACACCTGGTAGGCTAGGATGCCACCATGAAGGGTAGGAGAGAGCACACAAGATAAGTTTGAGACATGCGGGCCCAAGGATGAAGTAACAGTAGATGTGTATGTCAAAGAGGAGAGGCTTGGAAATGCCTGACATACTTAAGAGTGCATCACCCAAAGGTGAGAGATGATAAAAAAGGGAAACAAACTTTGAGTGTCAGCTCTCACTCACCACCTATGCCGACGTACAGGCATATATTGTGAGAATGCAGGGACTTTAGTTTGATGATGATGACCACTCCCTACCTAGTGGGAAGAAATAGAGTGTCCTTTACAATGGTTGTATGATTATCCTAAAACATACCCCACTGAGGTCTGTAGTTAGGGCAAGTTAGATTCTCACAGAAGCTTTAGAGTCTCAGTATGGAAATACCCTATTTGATAGGATTTACAACAGCTGACAGGTAGGTAAGAAGGATTAGTAACAAGGGAGTGCAAGCTGGTGGGATAAGCTGCTGAGGATTAAGGTGAGAGAAAGCTGAAGCATTAATGCACTAATACCTGAGGCAAAGGCCAGAAAGCCCTAACCCTGGGCAGGGTATATAAAGGGAGGTGGACCCCTCCCTCACTCACAGCCTACCTTGCACTCCTACAGTGAACATGGCACAACCAGGAGGACTCCCTACACTATTGGTAAGTGGTTACAGCAAATGCTGCTAGAACTTAGGTCAAATTTCTGGTCTTTTTATTGCAAGTTACTTAGGTATGATTATTGTATTTCAGCTGATGGCAATGCTCCTTGCTGTAAGCTATGGTGAGTGGCCAGAGGTGGTGAACCGGCAGAATGCTGGGGTTATGTTTAGGAGAGAGAACGCAAATTTGATGAAACCAGATGCAGTTAGGACTTTAGTATTTGTTCTTGAGCGACCTGTGCTGGATAGGAGGGTTCTTACTATACCCACCAATCCATGCACAGGCCAGCACAAGCCCCCAGCTAGACTGACCAAGGTAGTGTGTGATAGGATTGGAGAGTTTTCAAGAGCTCATATATCTGTATTTCAGAAGTTTGAACGACAATTATTAGTAGCATCAGAAACACTCAATGGGTTCCTTAACAAACCTGTAGGGGTAAAGGAGGCACGGAAGACCCGTGCTGCGCCCCTAGCATTTCTTGGTGATTTTTCAAGGACCATTTTTGGGACTGCTACAGTGACTGATGTAGTTAGGTTAGATGAAAAATTGACAAATGCTTACAATGTCATGGCCAAGGAACAGCAAGGAATGAAAGATGAGTCAGTGAGATTGATTAATGATACAATCACAGCTTTACATAACATGCATGGTAGGATGAGAGTTATAGCCAGAGGGCTAGAAGAATCTAAAAGTAGGATTAATTTACTTTCTGCTAGGGTAGTGTCTCTAAGCAGGAATGTTTCAGACGAAATAATTTGGAAAACATATGTGACATTGTATTTGGCCTATTTACAGTTAAAGATTGAAGCAGTTTTGTTTTATGAGCAGAGGTGGACTCAGTGGATACAGGGTGTTCAACAGCTGCAATCAGGCTCTATTCCAGCAACTCTCATCCCAGTATCTGAGATGACTAGGGGCTTGAGTAGGGCAGTACACAATGTAACTGATTACACCTTGTGTCTCACTGATCCAGCTTTCTACTACCATGATGAGTTGATAGGTTACCAGTATACACTTTCTAGGGTTTATGTCCATGTATCAGTTCCACTTACTAAGGGTACATGTAGGTATGTTATGTATGATGTGGATAAGTGGCCAATTCCAGTCAAGACTAACCATTCACAGGGGCTGACAGTAGTGAAAGATGAATTTGTTAAAATTGCCATATCCTTACAAGGAGATAAGTACATGTTGTTAACTAAGGAAGATGTTCTTATGTGCAAGACAAGGTTTTATTCCTCTTGCCCACATTTAAATTATGCTATGAGCACACAAACCATGACCTGCCTATGGTCATTATGGAGAGATAATGTAGACAGTATCAATAGGTTTTGTTCATTTGCTGTCAGGACAACAGCTCCACTTATACCACTTGTGAAACATATCCAATCTTCTAAATTCATTGCATCTAGTCCTGAACACAGCATCATTTTTAGTAATGGCACCAACATTGTTAAAAACCAGACATGTACCTATTGCAACATTAATATTCCATGTGGCCAACACGCCATAGTAGGTGCCGGTGTGATATGGCCCACAGATGAGTGTGAAGATTCTCCCATCTCTGTTACAGTAGAGTTAATTAATCTCCCTTTATTGAGTGCTTTTAATATAACTGTGCGGGGAATTACAGCCGAGTTAGTGCCAGCAAAATCTGCTAAATTGGTTCTTGCACCTGTTTTTACTGATCAGAAATCAGAGTCATCCCTGCCACAAGCTGAGTTGGATCTCAGGATTTTAGCCAAAGAAATAATGGATGACAAGCATTCCACACTCATCAAGGAACCAAATGGGTTTTCTCCAATTTGGTTTTCCCCTATTTTTGTTTATTCATTTAAGGCTATAATTGTAGTATTCATGGTGATTATTACTATCGCTGTAGCATTCCTTTTCTATCGTCTAAGAATAGTATATGGCCTGGTCATGGCTCAGAGGATACTTGTGCCAGGTGCAGCCATGCCAACACCAGAAGAACCTGATACAATGGTATTCCATCTGAAACCAACCACTCCTACCATAATAGTGGTAGAGGCCAACCATACTGGGTACTTTAAAGAATTACATAATCTAGTACAAGACATGGACCATGGGGAAAAGATAGTCGGTATCATATTAGTTTTATTAGTGGTTGTTTTCTTTAGGCGCTTCATTTATAAGGTGGGAAGGAAGGTTTTACAGTTTGTTAGTCAAAAGATTTCAGCTAGGAAAGAGAAAGTTATCACTGAGGTAGACATCCCAACAGTCAAAATCTATCACAGATTTGGGATCCCTGGAAACACAGTAGCAATTCCTATAATGGAAATCATCTCCTGTCCAGAGGGACTAGATCTTAGAAGTGTCCCCTTTGTTAGGGATATGTCAGTAGAAATGTCATGTCTAGAGGCAACTTTGATTTATGATTGTGAAGGCACATTTACTATGGTTATTGATAACCAGCACACTTACAAAGCTATGGACAGGAGGTTTATGATTCCTAGGACTACTGCTAAAAAGATTAGGGCCATTCTTGTGCATTCTAAGGAGAAAGGATTTCAGTCACATTTTATCTATCACACTGGCAGTCAGTATATACAAACACCTTGTACGGTTCACCTCTCTAAGCGCATTACACCATTAGCCACAGCCGGGACGGCGCGTTCTATGATCGCCTCTAAGGGTCAGGGTACAGAAGAGACTGTGCTTCCTTTGGGGGGGTCAACTCGGGCTAGTGCACCAGCCTATGATCAAATGTACACACCATTCAGGCCACTGACCACAGGTCTGAAGGAAGAAGCCAGAAAGCTGTTTTCAGAAGGTAAGTTCTAATGAAGAATAATTATGTGAAGGAGGATACATGTAGAAACAAAAGCCTGGTTGTATATTGTCATGCTTACATTGTTACCTATGTCACTGTTGAGATTATGTTTTATGTACATTATTTGGCTAAATTGTGCATCTTTTTCACAATCCCTCTGACCTACAGATAGTGATTTCCTGTAGCCTGTTGACCACTGATGCAGGGCCGGAGCAGATGCAATGAGTCGAGGGATGCTTGTGTCCACAAAACGCCCAGATGCTACCATGCGAAGTGGTCATGTACCTTGGACCCAAGTGCGACGTACTGCACCTAGCACATGACTGACTTAGAGGACCAGCTGATTTAAGAAGATAATATGTATTTACATGGAGTGACTCCCCACCACATCCATGTCTGGACAGAAATATACCATGGTAACCCCAGTTAGCCATTGGTATGAATAGAGACTGTACATAAAGTGTTTAGAAACATATAGGATTAAGATGATTTATTTTGCAAATGGAATGTTTTATTTTAAGGTGTATCATTATGAATTGGTTCATAAAGGACCAGATGCCAGTGGATTTCTATGGTGGATCTACTTTTATAACAAGAGTGTTATTTTAGGATTGTCTTTGATGTATGCTGAACAATTGATTTGATTGCCATCCTGATGATGGATTTCCATGTAAAAGAGTGTGTGACTGATCGTTTCATTTAAGATCCTGGTCTTGGACCTACAATCCGGAGAATTTCATATTTCTCCCAATGATATTATTGAGGTTATGGATATATGATTATTACTATATTGTGTTGAAATGATTAAGATGAGTATATGAATAATGAATTGTTTATCACAGAGTATGTATTTAAGAATAAGATCCTGGTAATGGATCTTCTATGCTGAATATGTGTGAGCATTATGAAAACATGGAATTCCTTTTTCACCTAGTCTTAAGTCAAGTATACCCAAACTGAAAACACATAAAAATTGCAAAACTACATAAAGTGACAAGGTGCGATTTGAGTGTCTTTTGAGTGGTACAAAAGATTTTAGTACCCGAGGTGTAATATTAGGTATATATCAGCTAGAAACGGAATTGTGATGTAATGTAAGGTGTACTACTGCTGAGAGTAGCAATTATGATTATATCATAATCATAATTGTGGATTTATATGGATTATAATTGTTATGATAATTATGATTTTATGAGTATCAAAATGATGGATATTTGTCAAATATCAAAATGAACTATATGTCAACAGTAACCAAGTGTCACATGTCAGAAAGCTTTCTGTGGGGTGTAGTGCACTGTAGGCCAAGGGGGTGTGAAATCCCCTGTGTGAGCTAAAGCTGGAAAGCCCACTGCAGTAGGAGAGGGGAAAAGCTGCTGTCACACCTGACTGGTGGGGCACTACTTAAACCCCTGCATCCCTGACACTGACACACACCACATCCAGCTATCTTCAAGACTACATGGAGTAAGGTCTTAGACCTCTTCCACCATTATCCACACCCACACTCTGGAGGACTGAGGCCAGGCTGGCCTGTGGCCTGGGTGTGCACCAGTAGACATATCATAAGGACTCTGTATTAGGACTGTGTTATTGTGGTAGGAACCACTATAAGGTACTGTGCTATTATATTACATGTGTTGATTGCCTTGTATCAGTTGTCATTTGATATTTGTGTTGCCATGAATAAGCTCTACGGAGTATCCTGAATAAATGCATCCTATATGTCGCAGTGACTAGTCAGTGTTTGATGCATTATAGATCCCAGTTATAGGTATAGAGTAAATGTCAAGGGGAATGGATTTCTAACTATTATTAACATTGCTAATTGAATTACCCATAATTCAATTAGGACCTAGCTTCCCAACCAAACATTCTTCAACTCCCTTTAACACATAGATCGAGAGTTCATGTACGTCATCTGATATCAAGTCCTGTTTATACAGTACATAATGATAAGCCCAAGGCAATACCTTTAATATACAGCTAAATCACAGGGAAATATGATCTACATAATTATGTCCTCTCAGAACAGTTACACACATCGTCTATTGCAATGGCTGCAACAGCCGACATAGCATGTTGAAGCACGTGTCACGCTATAGTAAGGCAAGGCTGCCAACCCTTTCCGGGACAGCATAGCCTCTTACTATACCCTAATGCCCCTTACCAGCCCCAATGATCGGAATGCAAGCCGTGACTACTGGTAGCAGCATGGGCGAGGTGAATACGATAGCAAACAGCCCATGAGCAGCTCCCTGAGCAGTTCTGAGCAAGTGGCGAGTAGCTCTCGGGCAGTGGCATTACTGGGTTGTCAGGTGGCGTTGATGTATTACCCAAAGAAGAGATTTCAGCGTGATGTTCAACTTCTCACGCTCCTCACCCTCTTCATTTCATCGCGTGCGTTTTAACATGTACTATATAGTCATGTTGAAGTCACTTGATCACGTGTGTTTTAACGTGCATATATGTTGAACTCAATAAGGACAAGGCTAGTACAAAGTATAACCAAATACTACACAAACATAATCATATGCATGTAAATAATGACATAGAAATATGGTGTCAGAATGAGTCTTATATCATTACCATCAATAAGTGAAGAGGAGGGGATATGATTACAGTAAGCATTATCATACATGTCCATGTACCACCATATATGCTCTCATATAGCCTTTTAGTGCTACATCATGACACCCCTCTATCAGTACATGTATTAGTGTCGGTCTATAAGGTGCTTTACCCATGTTTAATGCGGCTGGAATGGCCTTGAGCCCCTTAAACCCTCAATATGGTAGGCATGTATCAGCTTGTGACGGTACACACTAGGGAACGTAATAGTGGGTTGTGTGCGTGTGTAAATCGGGCTGTGAATAAGGCATAGGGGATGCAGGGATTTGCCGAGCCTGAGAGCAGTTGGTGAGCTAGTTGGGTTCACCAAGAGTGGGTCAGACCCTGGAGGTTGTGGACGTGAGCAGCTCATTCTCCGTCCTATTAGCATTACTCACCCACCCCCTCACCGGCTCCACCCACCTACTAACGCCCCATCACAACCCACCACGGCCACCACAGGACTGATCCTGATCGCACAGGTAACAACTAGCCACCCACTCACCCAATGTCCACCTCCGCCTCTTTTACTACCACTGACGAGCAACATCATCAAAAGACCGTACACCTACACCCCTCCTGCTGCCCTGCCCCTAACTAACCAACACAGATGATTTGTGTGTTTTTTTGTTCAGTTTTCAGGGCCGTGACAATGTTGGGGCATGCCCTCTCCCTTCTCCACAAAATGTTGACAAAGTCTCAAGGTCAGAACTGAAATAATATGTCTAAAGGTGTGCATTTCTAAAGCATATTCACTCAGGATCCCCCAGTGCAGTCAGTCCAAAACCCAGACATGTCCCATTCTGAGTCAGATTGATAGTGGCTGGTGATAATGTGCCCCGCCCTGCTGTCCAGTGCTCTCAGGGCTGAGTGTATGGTGTTCTTCTGTGTATCTGCACCAGCTTTATGTGTTCTGGCATTTTGATAAATGACGCAACATTCTGACATAGACCAACTAAATCTCTGTGGATAGATTGGCATAGCTCTCAGACTCTACTGTTGTATAGAGTGTTGGTGTGGATACCATCTCTCACCTGAGACATGTTAAATGGCATTACTGAAAAAAAGCTTGCCATTTGGCGTCATCAAATCTAGCTATTTACCTCCATATAGGGTTTTATGCACGGTTTCAGTGTTATCACAACTAGCTATGAAAGGGTATAATATGGGTTCATGTGGTTTTTAATAGTTGATCCTCTCTGCATCCTAATAGCTACCCTGCAGGCAAAGATTATAAGTTACCGGGTATCTGTTTTATATGAGGCACATTAATTTGTGGGAAGATATCGGTAAATTTCGTGTAGTCTGCATGTCGTTGATTGACTCAGCTGCCAATCCTCCCATTCCTCTCCCATTTATCCTCATTAAAAGCTACCACAACCACACGCTCCCGTAGTCTACCATACCAGACAATGGCTACAGTAAATGTATCCCCTACCTGCCCACTCACCTGTCTACCTGAATTCTTGTCACTCTGCCTGTCTGCTCTCCCTGTCTGTCTTCTTATCCCTCCACCCAATCTAAGCCTCCGCCACTCCTCCCCAGGTCCCTGCAATCCAATGCAAATGGTATAACTATCTACACCCCCCCCCCATAAGAAAGGGTAAAGAAAAACAGAAAGAAATATGGTGCTAATAGTCTTATTCATCTCACATAAACGATACTGCATTGTTGTTGTTTTTTGTTGCTTTCTTTGTATGACACAAATATTCTCCACTTTATTCTGACTACGGTCATATTGAATATTGGCAGTTGAAGACCTGTGATACAGTATTTTTATGTGTTTATGTGTTTAATACCAGTTGTACCATGTTGTATTTTACAGAAGGTGCTGGAGATGTACGATTACACACGTGTGGTGACGTTTGGTGGATGTCGACATGACTTTATGCTGGTGGTTACCACGACAAATGAAACAAGTATTGGCCCCATCAAGACGGATCGCCTCCTGTTCCTGATGAGCAAGCCCAAGGTTGGTGCTCTCACCTGTTGTTTCCTCCTCCTCCTCCTCCTGTTCATATTGCAATAATGATGTACAATGGGCATTTGTCCCATGACACATGTCCTTGGTGTACTTGTGACCTCATGAAACCATATACTGAGATACTTAACCATTTAAGGGCTGCATGGTGTCTCCATGTTCATACTCACGCGAACTTTCAGGGTCTATCGATTCTGTTGGATCGGCATCATATTTTATGATTCTGTTGGTCAATAAAATATGTTTAAACTCAAAAAGGCTCGGTTGCGAAGACTTATTGGGTCTGCACTATATGAAGCCAAATAACGCCAAATGGGCACAGGGATTGAAGTATTATTTGGCCCTTAAAGGATTAAATCTGACTGGAAGTCAACCTTAGACATTTTCTTCAGGGTATGTGTTCACAGAGATAATAAACAGAGTCACAAAGGGAGTCTAAGGTATGAAAATGGAGTCAATACTTCATTGACTCCCTTTCTAGGCTATCTGACTCCCTTTTTATTCAGTCACAAGATCCTGACTCCCTTTTGACAAGGCCTAAGTAAGTTAGTGGTGCATAAGGGAGTCATAAGTGAGCTGGACTCCCTAACGGGGAGTCAGGCATTTAATTTCCACTAGGTGGAAGCACCATCTCCAAAGAGGATTTATCTGGATGCACACATCTTAATTTTGATGATAATATATGACGATGAAATTTATATTGACAAAATTCAATTTTGATAGAATCTATACATACCCTCAAAATGAAATACAGTAAAGTAACAAAAAGTTGTTGATATATGGGCAATTTAAATATATTTAAAAGCTTTAGACACCCATTCTGTACAGATATCAGAAAGCTAAATCCACAATCAGTCAACTGTTTGTCATCTCAACTAATGTACACTGAAGGAAGTTCAATAGATCCCCTGCTATGTCTTTCATCATGCAGTGCAAAGGTGTATAAGATGAAGTATGGCTGGCATTACACTTTATATCTAGAGAATAAGTATGGGTCAAGATGTAAGATATTTAGAACAATTGTCCCTTCCAGAAAGGGAGTCAACCATAGGCTAGACTCCCTTTTGGAAGGGAGTCGAATGTGACCTGGACTCTCCTTTGGAGTAAAGGGAATCAATTTGAAGGCAAACTTGGACTCTCTTAAGAGAGTCAGTTGTTTCCCTTTCATCAGAAAGGGGAGTCAATCTGAAGGAAAGCCTGGACTCCCCTTTTGACTCCCTTTATTTTCTCTGTGTTGTTTGTTCCAACCAGTGTCAACCAGTGAGTGGCAATTGCTCGCTTATTTTCCTTTTTAGTGCACCCCAATCAGGAAAACATTAAATCATGCAAAGAAGAGTAAAATGTTGGAAGTTCCCACATGATGTGGACCTATCTAATGATTTCAGGTAGCTGAATGCTATGAAAGCCGTGGTGTGGGGACCTGTTACCACCATATCTCTCTCCTGATGGCACCAAAAATCCATTTCCTGAACATGCACAGTATATTATCATATGCATCAATTTCTACCAAAAGAATCGCATGTTAAATTACTGTCTTCATGTTCCAGTCAATTGTCTTGTGAATGTACCATTTCCTGTGACCTTTATACAGGTCACAGGAAATCGTGCATTAAAAAAAATAAAACATGGGTTGTATATTGGTTACAACCAATATACACCCCAATTCGTCGCCTCAGTGCAACAAGGTTGTAACTGACATTTTGGCAAAATTGAGTTTTCTTCTCTTTTAACATCTATTAAAGCTTATCTACATAATATGAACGTATTGAATCTATGATATGTGTCCATACAGACCCCACTGCAAGAGGGTCGTGTTAACTGTGTACTATAGTAACTGTAACTCTTGTTTTTCCTCTCTTCCCAAACTTGAAATATGCAGATACAACCATGTTGCACTGAGGCGACGCCATATTCTTCTTTTTAATAATCCTATTTTGATCAACAGATCCTGGAAGTAACCATGCTGATGGCGTCCTACATCAACACCAGGGGGCAGCACAAGGTGATCCCGCAGACACGTGACTCTAAGGCGAGACTTCAGTCTACTTCAAGTAGTGCCGGTTCTCAGAGCACAAAGGCTAATATGGAGACCTGACTCCACCACAGCAACATGGTGCAGCGTCTGCAGCGGGCTCATGTAGTCCGTATGGCTGTCTACCTGGACGACAGCCCAGACTGGCTGGTCTAGATACAATGGTGTCATAATCTAGACTGGTCGGTTTGGAACGAGTACAGGTCTGTGTTTGCATCTACCGGTATTACATATAGGCTAGTGGGGTCTGGGTAGAACATAGACTATTATAAATGATGTATGCCCTCAGAGAGCTGAGAGGTCTGGACATCTAATGTCAAGACCAATAGCCTATGTTCACACCGAGACTGTAAGGTCTATGTGACAAAATGGGCCCATGTGATTATGTTAGAACAATTCCATTTGCCTTGGTGAGTGACTGTCTTCTTGGAAGCACAGAGCACTATAGAGATGTATGATTGCAAACACGTAGACCGCCATCCCCAGCCTGGCCGGCCTAGTTCTAAATGTCCATCGGTTTATGATTGACTGGAATGGGATTTCCTGAAAGCTTTTATTTTTATGGTTTCTTCTCCCAAACCAGTGTTTTGTTCATGATTAGTTTCTATATCGGAACTTAACAGAATATTCACAAATTGATAAATCTATGAGTTCATGAATTGAATTTATTGCATTTAGGTAGAATTATTATTTTATCTAAGTTGGTACTCTAAAATGAAAGATGGAATTTAGAAATAAAACAGTAATGAAGGATCTGAATACGCAAAATTCCATTTTATCTGGTTAACGCAGGAACGTGTGCTTTCTCATAGAGAAAGCAGGTAGCATGATTGGTGAATCAAATGTCAGTGGACATTACATCATTGACCAGCGCATCATGTTGCTGTATACATATGTTATTGTAGAGTTTAACTCACAACCAGGATAAGGGGGCTGTTCCTCAAAGGAATGCCAAACAATGGATTCGATTGTTTGATTGAAAAAAGCTTGATTCTTCTTCTTTTTTTCTTTTTTTTTACATAATCTAGAATCGTTTTAGGGCAGCCTTATTTGGTTCAATTATTCTCAGTTTCAGCTACTGTTTTCAGTCGTTAATTCAAAACCGGCTTTAAAATTTGTGCTGAGTAAATTATGGGAAAGTCTACTTTGCATGGCATTCAGAAACTAATTGGCTTTGAGGAACGGACCCCTGACAGTATACATGTATTTTGCACATGTATATGTACATATGATAATATGTACATATGATACGTGACAGACCGTCTGTGGTGGTAAAGATTGATAGCCGTCAGCTTATGACGTGCAAGACGACGTACTGTCTCACAAGACGTATACTTGACAAGTATTCTAATAAATGCTATTCACCATCACAATGTTCATGTACCCCTCTTATGCCATAGTTATGGGAGGTGCTCCGAATGGTCCCTGTAAAGATGCAATTAAGAATTCCCCTCGGAGTATTCCTTCTTGATGTGAAGATTTCACATTGGTTAACCACTAAGGGCTGTAGAATGCCACCATGTTCGTGTCCCTTTGAATGAATGTAGTACTTGCAATTTATTCTCCAGTGTCGCTCTCATGGATCATAACGACAATGAACAATGTGAAGTAACACTATGCTCCCCTTACAGTGCTAAAATGTACACTTTGAGAAAACCTGGATACCGGGTGGTATTACATAGTGAAGCAGACTGCCGAAACTGAAATACTGCTCTCAAAAATACTAGTACGCATTTCTTCCTCCCAATGTCACATGACAAATATAAGACAAATAACAAAGATGTATTGAATTAAGGGTTTCCGTCAGTGTATACTCACTGTAGTTTATATACTATGCATCATAGCTTCTAACTTAAGAATGTAAAGCAGTAATTAATAACAGCATTAAGACTTGCCTATAGAAATTAATTGTCCCATTGCTGAATATACTATGACCTTCCTTCAAGTTCTCTATCAGTATTTCTCATTATGGCCAACCATTGCCCTATATATTATGTACTTTCTAAACTGTTTAATTTTCTCCCATTTGCATTCTTCCATTGGCCAATGAACGAAGTAAATATTTTGACCGGTATGATATGAGAATAGATGACAATATGTATTATGATATATGAGTATGTTTTTTTTTTTGGTGAATGGATCTGCACAAGACTAAAGTCAAGGGACCTATGGTATTACACCTTCTGCAATCAATGTCCTTGGCATTGGCACCACCGTCCCCTTTCTGACAGATTAATTTGTTCTTAATGTAAAACCAATGTTCACCCTACACCTTAATGGACAGACATAAGACGACTCGGTTGGGACGACCCTAGAGACAGTCCCAGGATCTGACCAGGTACTTCAGAAACTATATTACCAACTGTCATATATGTCAAGGTCTACTTTCAGAAATGTAGGTCCCTGGAAAATTATCCCAAGGGTCCTCTCAGCCCCCCCCCCCCCGGGCTGCTTTTCTCCCTCGCTCTCTATTTGTGCTACCCAACCACCCAGTCTTTGGCAGATCCGCCTGATAGAAAACTGAGCCGGTCACGTTTTTTGTCCAGCAAGGATATAAGCACCTGTTTAAAAAAGGGTTTGGTATTTTGTAGACGAGGGAAGTGTGATTTGATGATTGAGAGACCCAGGAGTCCCGATGATCCCGGCGGCGTCTGCGCAGTGGTCAGGATCCGGTTAGGGGGCTCGTAGGGCACAGGATGTACCTACTGACCCCTGTGTAGCCACCACCTCCTCCTGGTAGGACGCAGGAAGTACTACACGTTGTACAATATCTGGTGCTTTACTGCGGCCTGCGACGGAGAAAGGCCGTCTGTAGCAAGTTTGGAGATGGCACGGGATGTGGGGTAGGGGCTTTACCGCTAATCCTAAATTCTCCACTGCCTCGGCCACACTCTGGGCTATCAGCGGATGGGGTGACAACAGAGGTCAAGACAACCACTGCCATGTGACTCATAGAACCCCCCCCCCCCCCCGCTCCACACACTCCAGGTTCTCCTCCAGTCTGGATTGTTATAATGTGTGAGTGTCATCCCCAAGGGCTGCCACCATCAGTCAGATGACACATCACCCCCCTGCTGCACCAAGAGGTCAGCTTTAGTTACTCCAGTATGTACTAACTGGGGTAGGAGTAACCACTAACTGGAGTAACCCTACAGGATCACATGCTGATCCACTCACTGCTTAGGTTTATAATACTAGGGGGTATGAAAGTATCAAACTTTAAAACTTTTGAGAACATTGAACATTTTTGGCGGAGGCTATTGAAATTTTAACTATTTCAGTATTCTAAACATACGTTTCTTCCTCTAAAATAATTAGCAGACCCACAGTTCTACTTTTATTCATGCTGACATCAAGCAAAATGTCCTTCACTGTTTTAACTCAACCCCAATCCCTAACTCCACCTTCAGATCCCGTTCACTCGGTGCTCACCATTGTACCGGTCTGTACTGACCCCAAGGGACCTGTCCCGTACCTCCCCCTAGCGACGACCCAGTTGCTGCCACACCCTGACACCCAGAAATGGCTATTGCCTTGGCTTTAGTCTTGCTCACATCAATGATGTGAAGTCTTATCCAATGCCATCGGGCTTTGTCTCTCCCTCTCAGGTTCCCCCCATGCAAAGAAACGATATTAACGTTTGCAGACATTGCTATGTAATAAGAAGTAATATCCTTATAATACTAATGACCATGGCTTTTACTGGGAATTCTGTGTTAATTATTGACGCCGGGTATACTGCCCCCTCCCCCAAACAACACACCCACCCACCCACGAACAAGGAGGACTGGCGAACTGTACAGGTTCATTCGTAAGGTATGGTGCAACAGATGTGATATGAAAAAACAGCATTAAGAGGTCAATATTGTCCATGTCCAAGCTAACACTTAGTGATCTGAACTGCCTGTGCCTTATCGATTGAATGACTCCCCTAGTAAGAGCCGACCCCTGCCCCAATTACCCCACTATCACATATGGGTTCCTCCTGGCTCCAGGGTTGGCCCTAAGTGATCCCTCCCCACCTCCTTAGTGGAAAAGACAATCAGAATTACATCCAGTTTATATGTGGGTGAACTCCTCCAGGAGGTAACCGTGTTAATAAGGATATTAGCCCATGGCCACAGGGACGGCTGCACTCACCTCACATGGCCAGGTAGCTTAGATGTATACATATACAGGTGTAACACTATACTGGGCCATCTCATGGACGCAGCCATCTTGTCCCCCCATGGAGAGATCTTCCCCCAATTACCTGCAGTTCTTGCTTGACTGAGTACAGTGCAACCTCGGGTGAGGAGACAATGGCTGTACATGTAGTGTGTTCCTCCTCCACCTCTGACACCTGGACCAGGGTATGCAGAAATGAGTATCGGGTATCCCCCTAACACTGTAACACTTTAAGGTCTACAGAGTGCTTTAGTCCAGTATGCTCATTTGTCATATTGATAAAATTATCCTGGTGAGTTACTCGCCAGGGCTACATCAATTCATTATGCAGACCCTAGAGTTACACTTCTGAAGAGTCATGCACAGTCTAGTACTGGCGAATAGACCTGTCATATCAGTACTGAAATTAGTGAATCATAAAACATGGGCCTGGAGGTAGAATGTGAACCTTGAAGAGTCAGGCTTGCTTCTGTCAGTCTTTGTACCTGCAATGTTGGGGCCTGGACCGAAGGATTCATATATAGCGTCTGTCTAGAGGTAGATGGAATTAAAATGAAGTTATCACGCCTTGTTGCACAGACTAACTAACTATATGTATTCACAATAATTGGTTTTTTTTTCTAATGAATTATGGAATATGATGGTTGGGATGCATCAATGTTCTCAGAACTGACAATCGCATGTATAGTTGAGAGAGAGGGAGGGAGAGAATCGCCTTTGGTGATAATTATTTGTATTGGTGATTCCGAATTATCCCCATGAGAAAACACGTGTAGAAGAAGGAAAGAGCTCCTTTTCTCTCCCAGTTCCTCGTTTTTCACAAGAAGTTCCCATTTTTTAGACTTCTTAAAACAAAGAGATAATCGAATTGGGCGGGAATCGATACTGTGGGAAGCTGGAATGTGCGGCTGGGTGTGACTGGGTGCCCTGGGGGGGGGGGGGGGTAACTCTTTACAGGCATCCAACCTGTGGGATTTGACTCTGGATCCAGGTACCTGGCACACCTCAGTGACCTGACAATACCATTACCTGGAGGGGGGGGGGGTTAATTTGTTGTTGGTGCTATCACCTCATCAGTGTACCTGAAGTGGACTGCCAGGCCTGTATGGCTTAATTGATAGATTTAAGGATGGGAAATGAGCATCACCCTCCTCCCTCAACCACATCAACGGTACATCTCATTAAATTGTAAAGGATATTGTGCGTTAATGCATGAAGAATCCCAGTATACCTAATCATGTCAGAAGGAAATGAGTCAATTTGACAGTGGCTCTCTATCATTGAATACAATCCAGTCCATTCAAAACCCTTTAAGTCAGAGAAAGAAAAACACGAAAACTAGCATATTGCCACATTCACTGTACACAAAGCTGTTTCTTCATAACACCTATCTTCCTGGATAAACACACAAGATGAAGTGGCTAGAATATCACTGAAGTGGCTAGAATATCATGGGTGGATATTTATTGGCTGTATGCTCTACATCCGGAGCTCTAGAGGCCTCTAGAGTGGACCAGATCAAGATAATTAGTGGTCCAGTACAGGTTAACTAAGAGTGATTAAGTGGTGTATCAGAAGTATTGTGAAATGGTTTCTCTGTGTGCGAACTCTCAGCCACACTCGGTCAACCCCCTCCCAACCTAATAACCAGTAGCTGCCCCATAAATCACGGTATGGAAATGTGTCGACCCTAATGCCTCATGTCGTCCTTAGCTTCTATGGCAGGTCACTGCAGCAAAACTACCGGTAAATGTCATACTCAATGATCATAATGCCAGCAATATCACATCGTAGTCGTCTTAAGTACCCTAATTAGCAGGCTAGATGTAAATGTGAAGATACATTTGTTCCAACTAAACTTTATTCCAATCCGTATCATGTAAATGCTTGTTAACCCATACATGCCTTTAGAGTTAGGGATATAATGATCAGCCATAACGGCAGCCTTGCCGTGACCCGGACAGGGACAAAGACCTAGAGCTGCAGCTGCGTCCCTGGCAGCATTACCTGCGTCTGTAGGTGGCGCTGCGAACTGTCTGCTGACAGGTGGCTGGCGTCTCTCCTACCTAAAGGCATAAGGACCCCTCCCCCCCCCCCGCAACACCCATCTCTAACATCTGATATACCCATCTCCCATGACTACGGTAGTGCCTATCACAATGATATGGACCCAGACATCATTATTTTGTCACCGTGTACGACATTGCAGTCAAGTCGGGCTTCCCTAGCCCATTTAAAGGGGTCTATTTCTTCTCTTTCCTATCCCCTCGGATGTGTGTGGTGCACATATGCGCGGGTACTGACTCATTCCTCTGTGAAATTGTGTAATGTAGTTCTCGTCATGAATATGACCTTAGCTGTCGAAATGGCGTTAAACATCTATTACTCACTCACTCATTGCAGTCAAGTATTGTGGCATTTTGATAAGGCAGACATGTGTCCATGTCATATACAACTAACTCATGGAATCTCCATCAGTGCGTTGATTTGAATAATTGTGCCTAGTCTAAAGGCCAGACGCTCTTCATCCTCCTGTTCTCTGAAATAGCTATTATCTGGTTACAGGTCAGAGTCTGGGCAACTACATATGCGAGGTAGTTGGGGATGGGGGATCCATGAGATCTGGGCCCGCAGGCAGCAGTGCACAGAACCAGTTGTTGCTATCGATCACAGCTTTATGATGTAATAGCAGCATCCTCAGGCCATCACCCGAGCCTTCAGGGATCGCCCCGGGCCGTGACCCCTATACGGGTCAGGGGTCATGGTGCAGGTCCCACTTGACCGCTGCCTCACCTCTCCACCAGTGTTGTGATTTCTCAGAAGGTCGTCTGCTGTCAATATACAACCCATGCACTGGATCCCATAATGGAAGAAAGGTGTCGTCTGCCTCCAAAAGGAACACAAATAAAAGTCGTCTGCTGCAACAAACAGTCCCCCATTAGATAAATAGCAATGGGATCGGTTAGAGTGTCACACAATGAACTCCCCTCCTCCCCAGCCCCCTCTCCCCATCTGCATCTGAATAGTGAACCTGGCTTTGACCTCGACAATTATGGACTCTCTTATTCTTGCCAGCGGCCATTCGCTATGGCACATGTGTGAATTCGTGTGGTGGCTTGCATCCCGTGGTTCAGCCTGTTGGGGACAAAGAAGGCATGACAGCTTAGGTCGCCCGCCACTGGGTGGCGCTGTATGTGGATCCTAGAGATCCTTTCCCATGTTGTCCCATTGGGGGGGGGGGTAGCCAGATTCAACCTGTATTTCTACCCCCCCCCCCCCCCCAATTAACCGGAATCATCATTTACAGGTGCTAAAATTGTGTGTGTCACGTGGCTGATCGGGTGGAATCTATGTGTATAATTTCATTGCTGTTGTGCCAAAGGAAACGAAATAGATTGTAATATAATATCTGCAGTAATCCATTTTGGGACCTGAGTTGTGACTCTTGATAAATAATTCTTTGACCAAGCACTTTATAATGATCACCTTTAATTGAGATAAAGTACATAGTTCAGATCATTTTACTCCAAAAGTTAGGTTCGGCTGTGTGGTTAACATAACGAGCTCTGAGACTTGAAGAGCTTCTGTGGTCTCCTGGTTTTAATGACTGCATTAAATGGGTCATATTGCTTATTAAAAGTGTGTGATCCACAGGACCTGGCATGAATGTACATTTATTCTAAGTAAGTTATATCTATAAAACCATGCCCTGAATCTGCCCCCCCCCCAAATTGCTTTGAAGTAGCTATTGATCATGAGCGATCAATAAATGAAAAGAAAAAGGAATGATGTAAATAATTACCGTAATCTCCCGCGTATAAGGCGCATCCCGCGTATAAGGCGCACCTAGAGTTTTGGAAAAATTCTCAAAAAAATGAAAAATTCATAACTTTGGTTCTACTGAATGAATTTTTAAAATTCAAAAACCTATGGGTAGCTTGGGCCACCTTGGACCCTCCTGGGCCCCATTTTGTCCCATTATGACCAAGGGGGCATGTAAGATATCAAAAGAAAGGTCTTGGTGTCCCCCTTGTGGATCCAATGAGAACTAAAACCCCCCGTATAAGACGCGCCTTATACGCGGGAGATTACGGTATATGTACATGTAGTACAGGTGAAGTAAAAGCATTAACAGCAACATAAATATATATGAAAATAGCCTCTCGATGTTCGCAAGCTATGCAATCAAGGGGTATATAAATCTGATAGTTTCATGTAAATGTATAGGAAATGTCAATTGTGGACAAGAATCATGTTGCAATGCATTAGGGTTTATAAAAAGAAATAGTATATATATTATGTGTTCATCGATAAACGCCTTTGATATGTATGTCATTCAAATTTATTTATCATAGTGTTTTGGTGTGTAACGGGTTGTTGATATGTAAGTTAATATGCTTGGTGTAGCGCGAGCTTCGGTGCAGATAAATATGCTTGTAGTTGGAGTAGACTTGTTTCAAGTTGTTGGATATGGCTGTGAATGCATACGTGGTTTAAATGTTATTATTGGCCCATGATTTATGTGTTTCCATTGCTTAACGTCATGTAGACTGGTGTTCCCTTAGCACTGGTACTCTAGGAAGTTAATAGTTTCTGTAAAACGGGAAAAAGGTCCAAAAACATCTCAACTTTAAAATTACTGTAAATCCCCCACATGGTATGCACGATCAATATACAAGAGCATATCTGCATATTTTCTCCAATGCAAGGTGCGTCTTATACGTGGGGATTTATGGTACATTGATGAAAATGCTATAGGTGATTTTAAATGACATTGGACCATGATGCATAGGACTATATGATAAAGGTAAAACTGTATCAAGGATTAAAACAACATACTGATGACTGTCTCATCAATAGTGCCATTATGTCCAAAACACACCAGAAATAGTAACAGGACTCTAGAATATACATTGTCCAGGGAAATTAGTCACCTCCGTCACTCTCACAGGGTGTGTTTTGGACCGACTTGTGATGATTCACCCACTGCCCAATATAGCAGACCAAAATCCTTCTCATTGTATATAATACATACACTTGTTGTGTATATTTTCACGAAGCACTGGGTTCCATGTAAAGTGTAAGGCGTCTAAAGTATGTTAAACTCAGTATACTACATATATACACGTTATTGGGTGGCTGTGTGACCTCCCATGGCCCCATCCACTTTCCTCCCTACATTCTACCACAACTATCTGGGTCAGCTTCATACTAAGCACTTGTTTATATTCTGGTCAAATTCCATGCAATCTTTGCAGATTGCTCCAGTGTGGTTGTATGGGGCTATTTGTGAGTTGATGCTGTGTGTAATTATTTGTCATTACTGAGGTCGATATACACAACTGGATTTTCATTGTGGTCATAGTCGCCACCCGCTTCAATCATCGTGTGTGTGTGTGTGGTATTGTAAATTGAGAATAAATGCTTACTATATTGAGGATCATTTCATCTTAATGGCAGAGTTTGAATTTGAAATAGCTTAGCTAAGTTATATGTCTAATGCATTATACCTGTACCCCAGCTGCCTATTGTTAGTGTCCTATAGGACCCATTTGTCCCTTATGTATATGTTTGTCCCTTCTAATAGATTTAGATGTACATGTTTAATGATAAGCTTACAGTACTTTTATGTTACAAATAGGTAAGATGTGTATATGTAGAACAAAGAAATGATGGTAACCTGTTAAGTCCCAAGAGAGAAGGAGTGTGTGGTAACGTTTTAGTTACAAGTGTTCCTCCAGGGGTTGCAGTGTTCATTGACACCCACCTCCATGAGGTGGGGAGGGGAGGGAGGGGGTATATAATGGGTTATGGCCGACGTCCAGGGACATGGTAGAAAAACGTATAAGTACAATGCCCCAAGAGGCAGACAAGCAGGCCAGTATGTACACTGCCATAGCATCATCACCTCTGGCTATAAAATGACATGTACCTGTATATACAGCATATGATATGCAACTCTTAGTGAATAAAGACAAGTTTATAGGCTATAATACACTAGTGTGGTTGTCTTTTGTTATACATGTAATTCATAGGTTTTATGTTCCAGTGACGAATGCTAAACCTTTCAAACTGACTCCATATATTTTAGAGGTGGCTAGTTTAATAAAGTTGATAATTTTGGTTGAAATGGAAACACGAACACTTCAATACTTTTGGTTATCTGTACTACAAATCATCAATACTATTTCGGTTCAGTGGGATAGCTTCCGATAGAAATGTCTACAAGATCTTCAGTGAATATTTTTCTCTAATATCCAGTTGAGATAGAGGTGTGCAGCATAGGGGTGAAAAGGTGTATATGTACACCTCTTTCTGAGAAGCCTATGTTAGGGATGGGGTGATACATTTAGCACCTTGTAAGTGATACATTTAGCACCTTGTAAGTGTGAAAGCTATTGCAGACAAAACACCGAAACATGGAATTAGATAAACTGTTTTTAGCTTTTGTCTCACAATAGTTATCAATTCTTCCCTCCCTAATTCAGAGAATAAATGATTTTTTTTTAATATAATTTTCGAAATCCGCGAATTTAAATACACGTGAAATTGTGTTTTTTGCTGTTTCCGCGAAAATTTATACCAGTGAAAATATGTACGACCACAGTATATAAATTACCGGTAACTCCAGTAAAGACAAAAGAGTGACCCTGGAGTGACCTCCCAGAGTCCACTGCCCCACCTATCCATGCGCCGGCACCTGGGTGTGTGCCCACATGATGTATATAATGTTTATTTATAACGGGTCTTATATAGGTCAGTACATACTTATAGAACCACAGTGCGGGGACAATTTGGGAATTTGTAAAGGATGGGGTTTTGAATATAATTGGATATTTTGTGATTGTAGTTATAAATAGATAAATACTCTGATAAAATTGGAGTTTGTAGAAAAGAAAACGGTTGATCAAATTTGTGTGTCAAAGGATGTGGACCATGGAATAAATTTCTGCAGTTTTAGGCATAATATAACCATGTGGCCTTACTAGAAGTACATAAATGTATTTATGTGTGTCGTAATACGTGTATACACGTTCTTTGTGTTATAGGTCTAAACATGTGCAGTGCCTATCATTATCACACACGTAATATGGGCAAGTTATTGATTTGGAATAGATCAATAGTCTCATTACAAGTACATGTACATGTAGGCCTATATCCATTGATGATTCGCATAGGAATTTATCGTTGGATGATTAGGTTGGTCTATTGCTACATGACAAAACAATTACGATATTAGAGGCCTTGCATTTACGCTTTCTGGCAACAGCTTTTACAAAGACAACCCTGTCCACCATGGTGAGTGTAAATAACTCTTCCAAAAACTACAGTTAGAAATACAAGTGGCACACATCAATAAATTAATGATGCCATTGCAACAGGTCATGAATTACATGCATCAGGCTATGCAGGTATGTCGACGTGCAGACATAGTTAAAAATGGACGGGTGCCTGGATTGTCCTCTTGTTTTATTAAACCTCCCACAATTTTGCAAATTTATGTGATCGTAGAGATTTAGTCTAGATCACTTTTACAAGACCTGTTATACCCCTTCCCACTGAGAGAAGACCCATGGAGGGTTTGTTTAGACGTATTTGAGTTATTTTATTGTTTAATAAAATCGTGGACATTTTTATATATAAAGGTTGTGGGTTGGAGGAGGTGGAAACTGAGGCAGTGGGACATACATATTTTGACTGTGTGGCTATTGACATTGCCCACCACCCTCCTCCTACTCCTTCGTCGTTTGTATCCCCCACTGTTCCCTCTCACAGCATGTTTACAAGCTCCACTACACGCCCCCCCCACCCACACCACTCACACATACAGACACACACACACACAGCCGGCCAGCTACCTCCCCCACACCTTTCCATAAATAGTCCCAGTCACATATGGTACACAGGTATTGAATTTACAATGTAGAGAAAATGCATACTGGTTCATCGATACTCCTGCAAACTACATAGAATATTCGGTCCTTACCCACTTACAAAAGGAAATATTGATTAAAAGACCATTGGAAATTATGACATTAATTAAAAAATGTTGCACAGATTTAATGTTGGGACTAAATCCCATGCAATATACATGTATGTACTTTTGAATTCTGCTTTATCGGACCAACAGTCACATCTCCAGTTATTCCCACTTGGAAATGTCTTTGTCATGTTACACCCACGGTTGACCTACAAGGCAAAACACTTTTTCCCCCACTCCCACTCGCCTCGCTATACTCACTATGGCGTGTGTGGTTTAAATAGTCGACGAGCGAGCTTTTCATTGTGGTTTTTCCTGTCAATTGTCCAATTTTTGCCCTGTTTTCCCCTATGATGATCACAGTCACGGGTCGATAATTTCTGCTTCATAGGGGGATGTAAGCCTATGGTAGACAAACAATAGCATGACAGAGTATTAGAGCAGTAGTATACCTCCATATGGTAACATGGACCACCTGTTACAGGGTGCCAATTGGGAAGGCACAGTTATTGAATGTTTACTTAATATGATAGATCCACATGTATTAATTACATGTACCAAGATTATATAGGGTGCATAAAACTATGCATGCATTAAGTAAACGCTCAGAAGGATACACGTATTACATTACTGATACTAGTAGAGTGTATACGACCAGATACCCAGGCCAGGAGGGTCTTGCCAAAAAGGAAACGTGAACCCAAAAAGAAAATGTGCACGTTTTTGTATTGCTAAAAGATTGTTTGGATAATCGTTTAGAAAAAAAAAAAACGTGCACGCTTTTTGACATCTCAAAAACAGTTTTCCATGCATTCTGCTGTAATCTTTTTGTCAATACACTGTACTATGAAAACGAGTTAGGCCATACACGTTTTCCTCAGTACTCTGAGAAAATTTACAGAGGTTCTTCCTCGCCTTCTTTTGACAAGACCCTCCAGATACCTAAATACCAGACACTATAGAGTCACTGATAATGTTTTGAATATTGGAGTTTATTTTATGTGTATTTTACATTCACAGAAGTAAGCGAGTATGCAACCATCATAACTGATTATCTCTTTTATCTAAAGGATGACGTACGGATTACCTTTAGTATGTTTTTATTCTATACCCTAGAAGTAGAAAGATTCAAATATAAAGTAACGGTAGATAATTGCAGGTAGTTCTATTCTTTTGATAATGGTAGAGGCGTCTATTGATCATCTATCTTAAGTACCTTTCCAATATTAGAATATGTGGATCTGATGATAGAGGTTCGATCTTTCCATGAATTGACAACAGTTCTATAAATTGACAACACTTTATTGATTGTGTGAATACCGTAGCTACGATCGCCCTAGATATTGCACCCGTACCAAACTCGCTTGCCTTTCCACTATTGATCCGTTGAAAGTGGTTCTAGTTTTCTATGAATTTACAACAGTTATGAAGATAGATTTCTATGAATTAACAAGAGTTCTCAAGAATGTGAACGTACCCCCCCCCCACCTTACAGTTCATACTTATTGTCCCAATGAATTTATTAGCAGGTGGCCTCTTTGCAGAGATGCTTAGACCCGCATGGCAAGTGGCATCAAATGTGCCCCGTGGCACAGAGAGTTCCGTACGATTTATTAATATGGTAATGACACAAGTGGTGGTGGTGATAGTGGTGCTGGATGGTGGTGGTGATGGTGGTGGGGGGGGAGGGGGCACACATGTAGCATGCAGGCTGTCCCCATCCACGTGCTGAATACATGTGCTGGACACTGTATGGGGGTGGGCTCGTGCATGACGTTAGCACCCCCTCCCCCCTCAATGTCAAATCTCTGAGCTGTTGGCAATGCCATATTCCGAGGTAGCAGGTTGTCCCATGGGCATTGCCATTGCTGGAGCTTGTTACCAGCAAGTTCTACTGATAACACCCATCAGATGGGTACCAGTTGGCCCCCGAGAGGACCGCAGTGAATAGTTGGTGTCATTTCATTGGCTCGTAATCAAACCAGCTACATTAACTTAATTTAATGATTTACCGACAACTTGAACGTCTTTAGCACTGCCAACTAAATATAATGGTCAGGTTATCGTTTTATGATTTCGGTGCACTTATGCTCGTTTCATAAACATTTCTCCCGTTGTTGATTACTCCTAACCACCAACAAAATTGCTAAATTGTTTTATAGTAATGTCCACCAATAGACCTTATGCTTAATTACTAGAATAATTAAATACTCCATACAAAAGGCCACGACTTGAGGGGGAGAGAGTCAAATGGCCAGGAAGGTACTTTAGTTGTCTGCCAGGTAGAAGGGGGTGAGGGTAAGGATGAGGGAAGTCCGTGTCTGATTACACCCCTGTCTGCACCCATTGTTACTGACCGATGGTGACACACTGTATGGAGGGTTATTAATCTATTGAGGTTCACTGCTGCTTTAATAGTGCTGCTGCTTTAATAGTGCTGCTGCTTTAATAGTGCTGCTGCTTTAATAGTGCTGCTGCTTTAATAGTGCTGCTGCTTTAATAGTGCTGCTGCTTTAATAGTGCTGAATTAAGCCCAGAGAGATCGTGGCACCAGCAGGCCCCTGGCCACAGCTTATTATTTAAATAAAAGGTGATGGGATAAGCTAGGGGACATGTGTCCGTTATTAATTATGATTGTGTATGGCATTTACCTTAACAATATTGTATACGCAACGGTACTATCTTCAAATAAACAAATCTGTCCTCATGAAGTGCTTCTATAGTACTTTACGGTCAAATGAATTAGGAAACTCACTGCGCAGGCAATTTCCTGGTGAAAGAGGATCGGGTCGCTTTGAAAAATAAATGATACGGAAGTATCCACACAATGTACTGCCCTATACATAGTACTATCCCATTCAAATTAAATAAAGACAAAAGAAGGGGGGGGGGGGTTCTCGTTGGGGGATTTGGAAAATTTGGTAAAAATGTATTGTACAAAATATTTCATTTTCAGGTGCAGTGACTCTCTGTCTAATTTACGTATATCATATTAAATCATACTAAATTGTCATTCTGTCTGGCTATTGGCACCCAGGATTTATCCCTCACAAGCTTATTGGCAGCATAAATGACATGGAAAATGAAATAATTATTCCCTGTGTGTTTGTGTAAAGAATGCATTGTGTATTGGAGCAGGGTATTGTCTGAGAGTGTGACCTACAAACTTAGACCCACTAATATGACAGCAGTGTGAAGGCATTCATATTTCGCCCACTAGGGACAGGTGGCCAAAGGACACAGGTAGACAGCTGAGGGCTATGAGAGGTGATATAAAGGATTGAGGTGGAGGGGGGGGGGGGCTGTTGAGGGAGGGATGGGGAGGGTGGGGGTTAAGGAAGGAGAACTGATGCGGAACCTCACAACCAGATGGTGTAGTCTCACCCGGAGCCCTCACACAAACTATGCAGATGATATGCAAATGTGCATGTTACCAACTCCGATCAGACGCCTCCAGTTGACCCCAGGGAGCATGCATGGACATGCATACCACTGGGGACTCACCAGAGACAAGGCAAATATATATGCACCTTTTCCCAGCACTCCACACGTCAATCGGTATTTCGATCGTCATTCATTCTGGCTCCTGATTATGATATGTCTTTAGAAACATGTTTATTTCTTTAAAAAAAAGGGCTATGAAAAGTTAATTAAGCCATGAAATAAAAGCGTAATTTTGCGAAACCCAACATTATTTCATTGTCTACTCAGAACACATGCTGCACGTCAATAACATCCAATATATACATGTAGTCATAGTAATGTACCTATCCATCTAGACATCTATGATCCCAGGAAAATCTAAGATCTAAACAAGGATGATACATGTCACAAACCACCCACATGTACAGAACAATAATTTCATACAGTTGGCACTTAGTTATCCTTATTCCCTGCAACAGGTAGAACAACTGTGACAATCATACCCTGCCACCACACACAGCCATATTCTATTAACAAAAGATCAATTTTGCGATGGCTTAAAATAGTCCATACAAATGCCACATCGTAATTCAAAAACACAAAATAAACTTATAAAGCCATGGAGAAAGAGCATATCAATACATCTGTGCCGTATTTATAGACACTGTCTTTCTGTTTTTCATTCAGCCGATTCGATTGTTTCCAAAAGGAGCTTAAAATACTGTTTAGCTTCCCCCTGATGTACTTAATAGGTAAGTAGAAGTCTGCATGGGGCTCTTTGTCAGCCTACTACCTGAAAGAGGCAGGCCTAACAGTTATTCTATAGGTGTCTGGGTCATTGATACCCCCTCCCAGTGTTGAACCCTGTGGAAGTATAATGTATACAGCATATAACACCCACACAACTAGGCCAGGTCACAAAGCCTGTAAACTTTCCATAACAGGCCTTAGGTTAGCCTGTATGCCCACAGGTAGCCACTTGTATCATGAACTGTATGTACCTGCATGTAGAGGTGTAATTTAGAGTGGATCTGCACCAATGATGACTTAAGTGACTAAATCTCTGAAGGGAATCAATATAGAACATTGTTAAACATGTATTTCTGCGTTATTTTACATTGGTAGCTTTGCGCTTTGCCATGTTGATATCTATCGCTGCTTTGATCTTTCAAATCCCTTAAATTACAAATCTATATACAACAGTGATTATGAGCTAATCATGGTTTCGATAAAAAGAAAACACCTCTAGTATTGGAAGCACTACCATAATAGTATTGGTTTGCATCAAACAAAGATAGGTAGGTGCAGTATCTGCGACAGAGGACCCAGGAGGAGAGCTTACGTCAGTGCTGCCTGCCTCCTCACGAGCGTAATAATCATGACGTCAACAGGTGTTGTCCCCATAGTCAATCCTCCCCTCCAGCTTTGCTGAATACACATTTAATGCCTAACTGGTCGGGAGTATCAAGCGTGGCCATAGGGTTTTAAGATTTAGGAATATGATTTACTTAGATAGATAGGAAAGGGACTTTTGGGCGTTGGCCAAAATAGGTGTCTCGGTGTGTGTGCATAAATTCTATGGACTAGATTTAATACATGGAATGTGTGTAGAACTGATTGTAATCTTTTACGTGTGGTATAGATATTTTGTTCTGTACCGATCGTTCATTAGACATGATATCACTCTGAACTAAATGTTCTCTGTACCTCGCAAAGAGAAAAACTACCCACAGAGTGATGAGGCACGGAGTAGTCCAAATGACGTCAATGACTTTGATTCCCAGCTTTACCATCCCCAATCCATTTGTATATCATTAGACATCACGTGTCAGGCAATTCATGTATTTCGAGGTAGCAGGTTGTCCCATGGGCGCGGCCATTGATGGAGCTTGTTACCTGTGAATTCTATAGATAAGAGCTATCAGATGGGTACCAGTTGGCCCCCGAGAGGCCCGCAGTGAATAGCTGGGAACATCTCATTGGTTAATAAGTAATCCTGCTAAGTCCGTATACCTAGAACGTCAGTATATATCAGAGTTTAATTCTATAGTCCATACAATGTAATTGGATTTTGATAAATCTAGTAATATCACTGTTGCATATCTATGTGGCCATAACAATATGTCATATTTTACACCCTGCCATTCTATTCCCCAACATGTGCTTCTTATTTTATAAGCAAAATAATAATTATACATGTGTATGATTGGTTCTGGTTAGCACTAGGGACTACATATATGAACTATATGCATAGCAACTCTATACGTCCCTGGATCAGCCTGAACCTGCAACAAGTTGGGTCTCTGTCCAGTTATTTTTCTACTTATAGGCTCACTTAATGCCTCTCCTTCCTCGCTGTGTCCATATATAACTGTACACAAAGATGCAGACAAAGGTAGTCCACCAAGTGCGACGAGTGAAGGTAAATCTGTATGCAGTAGCACCACTGAGGGATAGCAGCTGGGGGATGGGGGTGTGGGGGGGGCAGCCTCAGCTATATGGAGAAAGGAGTAGAGAGTGGGTGGTATGTGTTGAAGGTTACTGGTAGAGGTGGTATTGTCATACCAAGTACTATAAGAAACCCCCAAGAAAACCCGAAAGCCTCCTCCTCACATTTTCGCTAATTTTCTTAATGGATTAATTAGGTCGGAGGGTGGTAAAAAGGATATTTTGATTTTGAAGTGTTGAGCTAAATTTATACTTATCAATTCTGTATCTTCACAGAAAAATAGTACTACGAGGAGACCTAACTATTCAACATAATGAAGGCTACTCCATGGAATGTGGTGCTGTACCTGATTTTTACAAACTTCCTATAGTATCAACAGTAAACTATCAACTGTTATAACACTGCTGGGCGAAGTCAGAGTGCATTATCCTGAATGCTGCATTCTGATTGGCTGATTGACCGTGCATTATCTAGATGGATAATGCACTCCTGGCAAAGGAGGTTAACTTCATCTCACCTTTAGACTTTAGTCTAGAGCACTCCCACAGCCATGCCCCGTGCATTATTCCCTAAATAATTCACTTTTTATCCCTATGTGAATTGTAACAGTGTCAACTGCAGTACCATGGTGTTTTATGCCATTTTGCAATAAGTTATTAAGAGGGGATAAATAACCATTACTTTCTAAATACATAGGCCTGCCTATACATTGAATTATACCCTATATTGGTCAGGTACACATAGACCTATGTATATTCATAGGCCTATAGCTCCGCCCATACTAACTCAGGTGGGGGGTGCTATCTTAGGAGGAAGTGTCAATGGCATCTTTTTTTCATATGACAGTACACAGTTAATGTTCGATGTATGTATCATAGGTTCGGATGGGTGAACTGTGGCTCTTTGTGTCTGCAGTTCACCGACAAAAAAACTGACCCTGTTTTGGGCCCCAGCCAAGACTCTGTCCCACATATATGTCCATGGGCTTACTATAAACCATCTAACCATCTTCTTTGGTAAATGTATCAGAAAGACGTTTCTCCAGTATGGCACTTCAAGTAGTCGAATATACCGATCAAACATCTTACTTTCCTATTCTTCACTACTCGAAATTTCATGTTATTGGAAATGTATAGGTATAATACTACAGTGCTTCATAGGTTAATGGTGTTACAAGACCCTCTGTCAAGTACGTGACGTGTATTTGCATTTGCACATGTACCAGACACGTAGACCTTTTGTCTAGGACTCAGTATGGAGGCCTAGGGTCACTTAAAAAAATCAGCTTTGGGGATACTTTTCTGTAAAAAAAGGGTGCGGGAGGGAGGGTTTTTATTTTCTTTTTATTTGGATCTAGAGTGATGCGGGAGGGCCTTTTATATTTCTATTTGACCAATATTTTTGTGGGATATATTTCTAAGTAATATTTTTAAAAAAGTTGAACATTAACCCCGTGTAAATATCCCATTTCCATCGTAGATGGAGGAATGGGATTTATGGTGTTAAATTACGTTTCTACTCAGAAGAACAGCTGAAATATGACCTATTATATTTTTGCAAGAATTTCACTCATTGGATGCGGGATTTTTACACCTTTTTTTTTTAGGGAAAATCAGAATAAAAAAGCTTAAATGCGGCCTCTTTTTGATGGTGCGGGCGGTATCTGTGAAGCTGATTATTTTTTTTTAAATGGCCTAGTGGAGCCGCCATTTTGAATTTCGCTGGTTGAGGTAAACCCCACTGATAAAGACATACCATGATGGGTACCTTGTCCCTGGTTACCACCCACTTCCAGGGACATCCCAGTAAACACAGTTACGTTATACATACGTAGATTGCACGTAGAATTTTCAGTATATTTACATATTTTCTCAACGTAGAATAACGTATAAACGTGTATGCTGATGTACGTATTTCTGACGTAGATGTAGAATTTACGTACATATACCTCATTATTACCCGAATTAACGAAGAAAAATTATGTTCTTTAAACGTAAATGTTCCTATATATTTAGATATCCAACGTATATTTTCAATACTTTTATACTAATAACCACAATGTATGTAGTTTTGCAGGTTCTGGTTATGCTCCAATATACGTAAAATTACCTCAAAGAGATGTTCATATACCTACCCCTATACCCTCAGTTAACTTTATTCATTTAAGAATGTTATTTCCTTGTCTCATTCTATAATACTGGTATATTCAGGGCCAGTATTTAGCAAGAGACACCAATGCTTTAGCCATCAGTTTCATCATTTGAATTAAGAGTCAAGTATAACTCCTGATTGTATGTTGAAGGTTCTGTGATGCTAGGTGTATAAGTCTATTTCTTAATGCTACAGCATGGGTGTTTACCATACCTGGATCCCAAAATATACATGGTAGCATCATCAGTCATTGAATATTTTGCACAAACCTATTCCCAAATGAAAGGTTGATACAATGAGTTCTCAATAATGTGTTTTTAATTAGTATAGTTGATTAATATAGATGACAATCATCATGGAGGTCTAAATTAAATACAATGCTCAGCAATAGTGACACCTGTTGAGATAAACTGAAAGTACAGAAATACATAGATAAACGTAATTTTACGTATTTCAGACCTCTTTTTGTGTAGAAACATTTAGAACAGATTAGGTGAGCACTAAATGGAAATGAATCTGCCTTGTGATTTTTATTTTCTACATTTAGATAGACCCAGACTATGTTTGATAGCTATAACCATACAGCTTTCATATTTGTACTGGTATTGGATATGCTGCCATCTAGTGAGATAGGAGTGAAGCACAAAATAACGTATGTGGGACGTAATCTGACGTATTTCCAACCTCTATGACCATGTGCTTTCTATATTCCCTATTATCACCCTCTGCACACCTACATTTCCACTGTTTGTTTGGAATCTAGAATTCATTACTGAATGAGATTTTGCCACATGATGCTCTAACCCATATGGTACATATATTTTATATGACCAACAAATACTCTTGCTTAATAATGCATATTTAAGATGTAATGTCAATACAGTGTTAATCCCCATAGTGATATGAAAATAGGAATTATTATCCATTATTACCTAAAAGTGCATATAATTACAACCACTGCATGTAGGTCAGATGCTTGTCCACCAATAGATTTGATTATGATAGAAAACATGGTTTATTCCAGGGTCAATCTGTTATTTATCCTATCTATCTGTACTGGACTCTAAACACCATGATATGTACAGGATTCTTGTAGACCTAGGCCCAGCTGAGTTATCTTTTTCATGTCAAGTGATTGATTTTCATCATTATTCATCCCTGATCTTTATAAGGCAAATGAAAGTTTGGTTAGATAAATGAAACAATACTATTTATCATTAGAAGTTTTTATCCAAAATCTACATACATGAACCAACCAATATCTACGTCTTACAATCGTTCTACCTACAAACAAAGCCAATCAAAAATATGGATCAAGATTTACGTGGATAAACCCCTTAAAATTGCGAAGCATAAACCTTATTTATCAACATATATCCACCAACCGATATCTATGTTGCTGGAACCTCATATAGAGGTTCAGTAGAAAACCAACCTAGATCTACCAGAAATCTACGTCGAAACACGTAGTGTGTTTACTGGGATGCTGGTCCCATCTTATCAGTTCTTATCAGTGTGTGTCACTGGAACCAGCCCCGGACCAGCTAGTGGAAAATATATCACAGACTTTTCCTGGTATATGAATAAGACGATTAAAGGGGGTGTACGAATACTATAACCATTACATGTTCACGTTAAAGGGAATGGCTTGTGTAATACTGAAAACCACTATTGATCTCTTGATGAAGGCTTACAGCAATCATTTCATATGTAAACGTAGAGGCCTATTAGACATGTCAAATGGCTTTGATTTCCTCTGGTTTCAAGAACGCTCGACAAGTTGATAGCCGCGGAAGGTAACCCATTTGTGTTTCCGGAGTTTCAAGAAGTACATCGATCACATCTTGGAAGTGTTCCGCTCTTTTTACCTGTATCTTGTAAATGTGCTATAAAGACCACTGTACTTGGTACAGGGCAATCCACATCGGGGCAATGGATTTGTATTGACAGTAACTACCACTGTTTTCCAAAAATAGAAGCAATCTACTGCAGAGACAAAAAATCCAAGTTAGTAAATACTAATTCAATCTAGACAAAACTACTGATTAGGCAAAATGCCCAACATGTTAGTAAAATCTGCCTAACGTGTTAGTAGTATCAACTAACCTATTCAGTCAAGCTGACTTGACTCAGCCAAGAGAGAAAATCAGTCATTTTCTCTAAGGGGTGGTAGTTTTGTCTAAGGGGTAGTAGATCTCTTCAAACCAGGTAGCAGTGTGGTTTGCATGAGGATTTTTTTGGTAAATGTATATCATGGAAAAGCCTATGAATGTGAAAATCATATCACTTTCAATGACTATTGACATGATAAAGCCTTTACAATTCAACCTGGTACAGTATTTAACCGAATACGCCTAATAAGTTTACGTGCTATTGAAGGAGCAAGGAAGAAGGATGGAAATACCTTTTCTGTGAAAATTCAAATAACTCATATATCCGTATCTGTGGCCTTATGACAAACCAAGAGCAACTTAGTTCAGTGGTTGTAAATGAAAATGATGTGAGGCATTGAACTTGCTTCTCAAATGGAGAGGCTCTTTTCTAGATTATCTCAAACTGAGTGGAGTTTACACTAACGTTTTCACTTAAGATAAAAGAATTGCTATATTGCTTGAAAGTCTATGTAGTTAGTGAAAAATCCTAAGGCAAGTTAGGAGAAATCAGGCAAGTTGGACATTTTTCCTAAGGGTTTAACTATAGGAATAAACTCCCAAGAAAACTTAGGTGGTTTGGGGACGTGCAAACTCCCAACTTGGGTTAGCAAGTCCAACAAATGTCAGGCGAAAGGCCTAAGATATTCACAATTTTTTTTTGGTGTGCAAAACCCTTGGCGCAGTCTAACAGTACTGATCTATATTATCAGAACATGCATTAATAAACTAATCAGATATGACCAAAAAGACACCCTGATGCTCACACCCCGAGGGCTCACTTTGGCAGAACCGACACTTTTAGACGCAGCTTGAACAGCATATAACATAATTATATTTATGTGTTGAATGTTCGGCAAGTAAGAAAAAAAGATCATTTCAACACAGGAAGAACCACAATGTCAGGGGCTTCTCAACGATTCCAAAATCAAAATGGTGGCATTTTTGAGATTGTCTGTGAAAATAACACCTATACAGCAGGCTAAAGAGAAAGTCCTAGTCCAAGCAGACTTTCATCATCATTATTTGAAACTCAATATCCATAGATTTTCAGGCAAGGCCCTCCTGTAAGGCTTTACACAATATCAGAATGCATCCTCCATTCAAATATTCTTAAACTGCGCAACCTAAGAAGGGGCTTTTTCCGGAATTGCGCAAAATCAATCAGGGGCAATTCCGGAATTGTGCCAATCCCGATATTGCGCGTGACATGCATCCCTTCAAATCAGCCACACTCGTCAGGGCCAGAATTATTCACTGTCTTTTCATAGATATTTCTGATAACTATATGAAAGCGTCATGTGACATTTCCTTGAATGCTATTTAAGAGTCCCGGCCCTTTGTTGCTAGGTACACGAAGAAGCAATATTCAATAGCTAATAGCACGGCAAATGAGTTGTCCTTTGTGAACTCTAATTATCGCCCAGATCTATTTCGAGGAAGCCTTTTTAAGAGCTTCCTCAAAATGATTCTGGGGACCAAAGGTTTGGTTTACCGGGTAAGTGGTACTTCAATATATCATATACCCTATGCAATGTCAGTGCCAGTGCGCCTATTACATTGTAAGATAGGTCCACTAGGCATCGACATGCATGTATACAAGAGGAAATGTACTTGACACTACAAATCTATTTTAAACACGATACTTATACAAAGATCCGGATAGCCACACGCCTCGTGCCCATTCACGTGTCTCATCCCCTATGTCTCTTTGTCAAAAAAACACGTGAATATTTGGCACCGACTCATGGTAAATGCCGATGAATCATCACCTTGACAACAAGGAACTGAGATCTCTCTATGTGGTCCCAGGCGACCAAGGAAGCGCTCCTTTTTTTTTAACACCTTTGTTATCTATTTTCATCGTTAGGTCTGTGCATGGGAGTGATTATTCCACACCTCTAGCAATTAGTTATGTCGCTAGAATTAACAGACAAAGACAGATGTGAACCCCTTCTTGCCTCTGTTCCAAAACAATGGACTTTTCTGTGGTTTGTATGTACTGATCAAGAAACCTAGTCAGAACAATATTGGGGTAATTGAGTCTGTACATTGGGTGAGTATAGACGTTTTCTGTTACCGAAGCACTTTGTCGGCACTTTGCAGTTTCTATAGGGAGCCTCAAACTACCGGGCTCAAATTTTACATGTATATAATTAGACAGTTGTTGATTTTGGGGTCGGGGAATCTTGCAAAAGACCTTTCTGTTTTCAGCCAGCCACCCACCACCAGATTGACTAGTAGTAGATCCAACGCACATCCTTTTTCTTGTTCTTGTTCTCCTTGGTTGCACTACTTATCCAAAACGGCTACCCCGGAAGTCGTCGGCTTTGACCTTGGATGTTCCCGTAGTTGGCAACTCACACTCTATCTGTAGTGCAACCAGCGAAAGTGACCCAGTGAATTAGAAAAATGTAGAAGTTGTGTGATAGCACAGAGTTACAACAGTAGAAGTTGCAATGCTTTTGGCACGTGGTGGCGCCACTTCTTTTCGTGCGAGCAGCGCCGCAGGCGCTGGTTACATTACAAAACTGTCCCATTACAGCCTCATACTTGTATAGTTATTTGAATGAGAGGTCTGGGGTTGTTGGTGCAAGTCCTTCTAAATCATAGGACAAATATTACACAAAGGATGCTACCCTTATTGGAAAATAAATATTACGCCCTAACCAACATATATCAACTCATCTTTTCCAACCCTGAGATCCCAACCATCATTATCATTAAACACAACAGTTACATGGAATTGCTCACCTACACTCAGTCTTAGATCCACCACAGTGTTCACCACTCGTGATGCACGAGGATATTCTTGGTACATGTATATCAGAAAAAAAGAGATAACGTGACTGTCCTCATATACAACGTCCCCTACCTTATAGGCTACGCGTCCCATCCTACTAGTATTTGTAGATTTTCAGTTAGTCATTACTCATCGTCGATGCGTCAATATGTGACAAAAACACATACAAGTAGGCCTACAATATGCATGTATGCTACAATACACATGTAGGCCTCCTCAGCCCATTCCCAAAGTGGGAATGATATGTGATCTAATGCATGTAGAACCAACACTTGCACTATCAGATCATCTTCTGTAACCTTTGAGATTCTAATATGTGCAACTTGTAAAGAAACCTGAACATAACAAAAGTATTTTGATGACCACATGTACTTTGTGTCAAATAACTGCTACATATTCCTTTCAGACATTCTGAAGATGAGCTATATATCACACCATGGTTCTATGGACATACATTTATACGTCCATAGTCACACCTATTTCTTATACCTCATACAATCAAATTTATAATGCAACCTAAATCTTCTACTTCATCATCACTGTCAGGACACCGGGAGTTATGCAGATCACTGCAAAGTTTGTAAACAAAACAAGGGATGTGAGATCTCTGTATTTACTTGGGTTTATGAGCTAAAAAGCTGTATGATGGAAGGCTTAGGTATACATGAAATTATGGGTACATTACCAGGGGCTGTAGTGGTTTAGAGAAGCAGTGATCAATGGACAAAATATCCAGATGACTACCCTTACTCACATTTATGATGCTAATGTACCTGTACAGTGAAGGGTCTATAAAGTATCATGGCAACACACCTTGAAGTACAAAAGTAAAAAAGTATTCCATAACAGAGGTCATGTGGTCGGGACTATACTAACTAACATGACTATGGTAACTACTAAATCCTGAGTTTATAGGGCATTAGCACATTAGGCTATGGAGGCCGCCATTAGACCCCGACTGCACTATGACTAACACCTTCAGCCCCCGTCTCCGCAGTAAATGCCAGGGATGCTTCCCATTGGTCAATAATACAATAGCCATGTGCCGTATAGGAATTCAACTGGTGGACATGTCCAGGAAATGTATCCTGGTCAGGAGGGCATTGTGCTGGTGGTAGGAAAAGAAATTGATAGTGGCTAACCCCAGGAGGGTGTTGCTCCTATAGTCATTCAAGTACGGTGCTAAAAAAGGGGGATTTGAGTAGGTACCTAGTTGGGAGAAGTCAGTCAGTATAATAAACTATACAGTGTGTGACATGAGTAGGTACCTGGTAGTGCAGCTCTCTCTATTTTAAACAAGGCAGGTGACTTTTCATACTAATGCGGTGAGTGCAAGTTGAATGGTAAAGCAGTGCACGACTTGTTTAGAAAAGAGGGCAGATACTCACAGCTCTTTTTACAATAGGAGCAACACCCTCCAGGACTAGCTAGCTGTCTGTATTATTACCACTCCTCTACTCAAAACCACTCATAATGTTACGTCAAGTGATTTCACGGGCTTGGGCTGGTTACCAGGTTGAGTCTGTGTAGGTGTTATCCATATGCTATAGTAAGGGTAGGACAGTAAAGGGAATGGTGCTGCCCTCTGCAGGGGCGGATCCAGGATTTTGAAAAGGGGGGTCCAACCCCGAGGGCTATTGGTGTGATCTCACAAGCGCATCGCCCCGATGTAAGCACAGCACCGCAACATCGCAAGCACCGCACCGCGACATATCTAGGGGGGGTTTGATGGCATGCCCCCCAAGAAAATTTTGAAATCTAGACATCAAAATTATGGTGTATTGGGTCATACCCTAAGAAAATTGTATAACATAATCATCAAACATTTTTGTATAGGCAAGCATTTTCAGCAAAGGATGCAAATTTATGTCCTGATACCATACATTGTTCTTTGATAGGGTTTAGACAGCTTGTCCCACAAGGAATTTGTTAAAGTATTGATGTCAAACACGGTAGTCTAAGGATCTATGAATTTCTGTCTTATTGGGTGTGAATCTAGTAGTTCACTTTGAAATTGATTTGGAGCCTGCCCTCAAGAAAACTTTAGAATTTAAAAAAAAAGAAAGATGTGAACTCATTGTTTAAAGTATTTTTAAGCACCCTAAGTGATGAATAAATGGGGTGTACATCTGAACCCCACATAGTATCCCACACATAAGGCACACCAAATGCCTAGATGCCTATGTGGTTACTGGTGCACATTGGGGATGGTCTTAATAGATTATCCCTAATCTAATGCAAGTGTACCATTCATCCCTGACCCATTCCTATACCACAGCCTTTGCCACTAAAACCTAACCCATAAGGCTCACCCGGGATGGGTTTAAGGTATAAGCTATGCCTTATATATCTATCTATAGGCCTAAGACAAGCATGGCGCTTTCATCTGGATTAGCTCATGTAAGAAAGTTTTGAAATATTTTTGTATATTTATATACTGTAGAGTCATGAACTGTACATTTTGCAAACAATAAAAACTATATCGAAGAGATGTAGGGGTCATAAATGGGGGCATACAAAGTGGGTGGGCCCAAAAGGGGGGTCCACCTTTGGGGACCCCTATTTGAATATGTTTTGGGTGGACCAAAAGGGGGGGGGTCCTGACCCCCCTGTATCCGCCCCTGGCCTCTGGTGCTTTTATTTGCTGTGCACAGATCTTGATTATGGAGGTGAGGGATACTGTAGCAAAGTACCCCCTCAAAAAGGGGCCGAAACACACTATGAATAGCTCATAGAATAAAGGGGAATGATTTTTTTATACCCTTGAAAAGGAGTGTTCGACAGCTATTGATTTATTTTGTGGCTCTTGCAATAGGCCTGATGCTGTGCACAGTATGTTCTTTTTTGTGACAGGTCTATGCAGGGCTGAGCCTACCACCACCTAAATTAATAGCACTGTCTGTTTCAATGCCTGCGAGTCACACACTACCATCAGATAAAGCAACAGGGCTGGATTTTCCTAACATAATTGGGGGCATGATGGTAGGAAGTGTTAGGATGTAAACCCACGATCCTCGGTAAATGAGCGCGGGAACAGCGCTACTGTGCCGCCCTCTGTGGTGAGAGAAGTAAACTAGCATTGTATTTTTAACTGGAGACAACTTAATAAAAAGTGGTACTTCCGGTCCTTCAGCGTGGGCCACGAGGAGTCAGAGAATCCAAATTGAAGAAGTGTTTCTTGATTAATCCTTTAATTTGAAGAAGTAAATGCCCAAATTATCCTCCACAAAATGGCTTCCACACTAACAGGTCATGGTCCCAGGCACAGGTTGATGTTTGATGGAGATGAGGGCAAGTATGAACTCTGGGAATGTAGATTTTTAGGCCACATGAGGCAAATGAAGTTACTGGATACAATTGCTAAGAATGGTATTGCAGCTGCAGATAAGAAGGCAGAGGCATATGCAGAAATTGTACAGTATTTGGATGAGAGGAGCTTATCCCTTATCATGAGAGATGCTAAGGATGATGGCAGACAGGCTCTTAAAATTCTCAGAGACCATTACAAAGGCAAAAGTAAGCCCAGGGTTATTTCCCTTTACACTGAACTGACATTATTGAGAAAAGGTACTGATGAGTGTATCACCCACTACGTCATCCGTGCGGAGACCGCTTCAAATGCGCTGAAAGAAGCAGGGGAAGAAGTGAGTGACAGTTTACTTGTTGCTATGGTTCTGAAAGGTCTTCCAGCTGAATATAATACTTTTGGAACTGTTACCACCCAAAAGGATGACCATAGGTTCAGTGACTTTAAAGTGGCACTTAGAAATTTTGAGGAGACGGAAAAGTGCCAGTCGAGTGACGCTGAGTTCAACTCGAGACAGGAGAATGTGATGAAAACTGTGTCCGATGCCGGGAAGAGTGACAACCCCAGCAAACCGAGTTATACATGTTATGCTTGCGGAAAACCAGGACACAGATCTTTTGAGTGTAAAAATAAAAAGCAGGGTAACAAGTGGTGCAATAACTGTAAAACCAAAACTCACTATACAAATCAGTGTAGGAAGAAGGACTCGGCTAAAGTAGCCAGCGACGATAGTTCGAAACCGGGTCATGCATTTGCGTTCAAGGTTAGCGTTGATTATGCGGATGTTTGTAATACAACTAGCCTGTATAGTTTATTGGTTGATTGTGGTGCAACTACTCATATTGTTACCGAAAAATCCAAATTTGTCAAATTTGATGAAAGTTTTGTTCCAGAGAAACACTACATAGAGTTGGCGGATGGCAGCCGTACAAACGGTGTTGTGGCAGGTAAAGGTACAGCCAGTGTACAAATTCAGGACAGTACAGGTAGGCCACACAACATTCTTTTAGAGAATGCCCTCTATGTCCCATCCTATAAGCAGGATATATTTTCAGTGCAAGCGGCAACTGAAAAAGGCGCCAGTGTTAAATTCAGTCCCGACTCAGCCGAATTAAATGCGCCAGATGGTACTCGCTTTGAAATAGAGAAATATGGTAGATTATATTTTCTCAACAAAACTGGTAAATCTAGTGTTCGATCCCACCCAGTGGAAGAGTGGCATAAAATTCTTGGTCACTGTAATGTAAGAGATTGCATGAAACTCGAGTCAGTTGTTGATGGTATGAAAATCAGCGATAAGAACAGTTTTGATTGTGATACCTGTGTAAAAGGTAAAATGTCGCAGTTCAGAAATCATGATCCAGATAAACGGGCAGAGGCCCCACTTGATGTTGTTTATTGTGATCTCGCAGGCCCAATTGATCCTACAGCAAGAGACGGTTTCAGGTATGCCTTATCTTTTGTAGATGACTATTCAGGGGTAAACATGGTTTATTTTCTGAAGCAGAAGAGCGACACCGTAACAGCTACAGAGAAGTTCCTTGCTGATTGTGCACCATATGGTAAGGTGAAGTGTATTTGTTCAGACAATGGGGGCGAATTTACTAGTGCAAGTTTCGAAGCTCTGTTGGTCAAAAATCAGATTAAACATGAGAAAACAGCTCCCTATTCACCTCACCAAAATGGTACAGTAGAAAGATCGTGGCGCACAATATTTGATATGGCAAGATGTCTGTTATTAGAAGCCAAATTACCTAAAGAAATGTGGACTTATGCTGTTATGTGTAGTGTATACATCAGAAACAGATGTTTCAATGACAGGGTCAATATGACACCATTCGAAGCGCTCACAGGTAAGAAACCAGACTTGAGCGGTATGCATGTATTCGGTACTGTGTGTTATGCCTATGTACAGGAAAAGAAGAAGCTGGATGATCACGGCGAGAAGGGTATCTTTGTAGGTTATGATAAGTGTAGCCCAGCATATCTTGTGTATATTCCCGAGCGTAACATTGTGCGTAGAGTAAGATGTGTGAAGTTCTTTGATAAGTTTGAGGAGGTAACAGACAGTTGTGATGAACCGGTGTATACCACACCTCAGGTAGAACCTGAACTTCACCCAGCTCCAGATGTAGCTGATGATGCTCCTCAGAATGGGGTTGGTGGTGAACCCGATCTAAACCTGCAGGGTAATAGGGACAATGCTAGGTATCCCCGCAGAGGACGTAACCCGCCTGGCTATTTGCAGGACTATGTAACCACCACTGTGGACTATTGTTATCGTATGTCACACATCCCGAACTCATATACCGATGCTATGAACTCGGACAATGCGCAAAAATGGCAGAACGCCATGGATGTAGAAATGGATGCGTTAATTGACAATGATACTTTTGAACTCACCACACTACCTGAGGGTAGATCTGCAGTGGGGGGTAGATGGGTGTATGCAATGAAAATGGGACAAAACGTTGATGAACAGTACAAGGCACGGTTTGTTGCCAAAGGATATTCTCAGGTCCCAAATATTGACTATCATGAGACTTTTTCACCCACTGCCCGTATCACATCGATTCGCATGCTTATGCAGTTGGCCGTCCAAGAGGACATGGTTGTTCACCAGATGGATGTTAAGACAGCCTATCTGAATGCGCCGATAGACTGTGAACTCTATATCGAACAACCAGAAGGCTATGAGGTGAAAGGTAAAAATGGTAAGAAATTGTATTGCAAGCTTAATAAATCTCAGTATGGTTTAAAGCAAAGTGGTAGGAACTGGAACAACATGTTGGACACTTACCTTGAGGAGGAAGGTTTCCAACAGTCTGAGACTGATCCATGTGTATATACTAAGTTTGAACAAAATTCCAAGACTGTTGTTGTAGTTTGGGTTGATGATATTATAATTGCAGCAAGCGATGAGAAGACACTCAACACAGTCAAACAGTCTCTGTCCACCAGATTCAAAATGAAGGATCTTGGTAAGTTATCATGGTTCCTAGGTATTGAGTTCAAATGTGAAGATGGATCTATTGAAATGAACCAAACCAAATATGTCGAGAAGTTGTTGAAAAGGTTCAAAATGGAAGATTGTAAACCCAGATCGACTCCTTGTGATGTAGGGTCCAATACTACAAAGGATGAGGATTTCGAAGAGCTAGCTGACGCTAAGCAGTACCGAGAAATAGTGGGAAGCCTCATCTATTGTATGTCAATCACAAGACCTGATCTGTGTTATGTTGTAACAAAACTATCTCAACATATGGTGAATCCCACCAAAGCTGATCTTGGTAGAGCCAAGCAGGTACTACGGTATATCAGAGGTACACTTGATTATGGACTAAGATTTCAAAAATCTGATGCTGAGTTAGAACTCAGTGGCTTTTGTGATGCCGATTGGGGTGCATCTGATGACAGAAAGAGCATAACTGGTTATGCATTCAGGTTGACCAACAATGGTCCACTCATTTCGTACAAAAGTAGAAAGCAACAGACAGTTGCACTTTCCACTTGTGAAGCTGAATATATGGCTCTGTCAGCTGCTACCCAAGAGGTAAAGTTCCTTAATCAACTTTTTACCGACATGACTGGTATTAAACAAACAGAGAGTGTTGTTTTGTATGGGGACAACCAAGGTGCATTGGCACTAGCTAAAAATCCTGTACATCATCAAAGGTCTAAGCATATTGATATCAGATATCATTTTGTGAGAAATGAAGTGCAGAATAATTCTCTCAAGCTAGAGTATGTACCCACAGCAGAAAACATTGCCGATGTTTTCACAAAGCCGGTTGCAAAACCCAGGCTTGTGAAGTTCCTGAGTGTACTAATGGGTACATAAATCTAAATCATCATGTATTGATAACCTGATGTGTTATCATAAATATTGTATTGATCATATCTGATATATGTTATTCAAAATTGTATACATAAGTAATGTATCGATCGTAAGTTTAAGTGGGGGTGTTAGGATGTAAACCCACGATCCTCGGTAAATGAGTGCGGGAACAGCGCTACTGTGCCGCCCTCTGTGGTGAGAGAAGTAAACTAGCATTGTATTTTTAACTGGAGACAACTTAATAAAAAGTGGTACTTCCGGTCCTTCAGCGTGGGCCACGAGGAGTCAGAGAATCCAAATTGAAGAAGTGTTTCTTGATTAATCCTTTAATTTGAAGAAGTAAATGCCCAAATTATCCTCCACAAAATGGCTTCCACACTAACAGGAAGTTCTGAATTAACCTTCAGCCTTCCAGTAGAACTTCTAATTTTAACAGTCTTATGGAGAAGCTTTTATTGATATGGTGTACTATCCTTTGAAATGAATCATTAGTCTCTGCACAAAAAAAAAGTTTCAATGTAGAATTTTATCACTGTAAATGAGCAACCGGTGGAATACAGAGTTAGCATAAGGGGTGCGTCCACTGCCCACGGATGGACCATCCGTGGGTTTCATCCGTATCATTTATCATTGATTTCTATGGAGAAAATGACAGATGAAGGGAGACGGATGGTCCATCCGTCGCAGTGGATGCACCCCTATAGTCATTCACTTAGAGTTAGTATAGTCACCAAATTATTCTTCAGGCTGATTTCTCTCTAATTCCATTGATTTAGAAAGCCCAGTCAAAAGCCCAGTCACTTTCTACATAAGCACACACACCTTAAACTATAATTGTGTCACTTCTCATGTCTGTCCATCAAGTATTTAGATCACAAAATAGAAAAATACATTTAAATATGATATACCTACCATCCGCCATCATTGATCGACTAACTGCAGTTAACGTAGTCGGCGTCCTGACAGTGATCATAATACAGAGCCTCCAACAGTTTGGCACATGCTGATTGATACATGTACCACCCATGTGTATACCTGTGTATTGTTTTAAAACTTCGCAGTCGGCAGGGTTCGAACCTACGCGGGCAGTGCCCATTGGATTTCAAGTCCAACGCCTTAACCACTCGGCCACGACTGCTCCTGTAGAAGCCCAAAAAGTGAGCAACTATTGAACCTCAAGTAATCAATTAAACTATATAAATTATGAATGATTCCTTCACTGTTAATCTATGGATAATTAGCTCCATGTTGCCCCTAGACCCGACCCTAGACAGAGGTTGGTGTCAAAAATTAAAGTTCAATGCTACATGAAGATCGTCTAGAACCGACGTTAACTACTTTGGCCACTTCTCTTTTTACACCACAAGGTCAACCATAGGGAACGTATTCACCTTTATCTTTTTTATACCAAAATCTTTCCCTTTTCTGTAAAGGGATGGGAAGGGATCAGGGTCGGCTCACGTGCTTGCCGAATCCGCAGCTCATTTAATTAAACAAGGGAGCGTCGCCATCGAGAAGTTGTTGTCTTTGTTGTTTTTTTCTTCCTGGTGATAAAGTCTGCTGCGTTATTAAAAAGGGACGCAGCAAAAAGAGGCCAGAAGAACGCTGACAGCATGTGTCTGTAGGCGCTGGAGGAGGAGCCAGATCAGCGACAGCAGGAGTTGTGTGACTCAGAGACAAGAGGTGTGCTGGGGATGGGTGGTGGTAGTGGAAAAATATAGTAATGGGCAGGGAAGCAGCACGATTACTCTCACCTCTACTCCCCCCCCCCAATCGGCGCTGTAGGCCTACATGGAACTCTATCACGACCCACCATCTGAATCATGGACATCATGTCCACATCTCAAAGACTTTTTAACTACATGAATGTATACTAACAAAGCCTCCAAAGGTCAAATTGATGACATGGCAGTGAATTCTTACTCGAGACGGATTTTTCGGGAGTTAGTATTTATTTAGAGTCGGCCTACAACGTACAGTACCCATCGTCTGGGATCCTGACATTTTCTTTTATTTGTCCTTTGTCCTGGGGCTGGTATGGACATCTGTATAAAGTGCATATGAACATGGATAAAAACACATGAAGAGAGAGTAGTGAGGTTTGCGACAGGTGTTGATGAGTGGGGGATGGGAGCAGTTTTTTTCTTCACTTAAGCGGTCTAAATATAAGATTATAGAATTTTCTATAATCTTATATTATACCGCAAATGGGTTAGTGCCATGTCTGCATGTGTCGACAGTGTTGTTAAACAATCCTCCCTGGTTCTACTAAAACCATGACCCCCCCCCCCACACACACACACAAACACACACACACACACACACACACACACACACACACACACACACACATACGAGTTTACAAGTCTAAGGCTTGCCAGTCATTGGGATTTAGCCGGGGGATTTAGAGTCACTGGGTCAGGCCTACATAGCTCTACTATCCCTAAAACTGGCTCCTCTACTAGACACAGGTCGTTTATGTGTGCACTCCAGGCAACAGACCCCCCCCCCCCACACACACACACACACAAGCCCACCCCTGGTACAATGGCCACGTTTCAACATCTAGCTCCATGCTGTATATTGACTTACTACGGCGATATATGGCCTAACAATAATTGTGTTTTGGTGTATACTTGAAGTTTTATCTGAGTACTGGAGGGTGTTGCTCCTATAGTAAAAGAAAGAGCTGGCTAAAATTCCCTCGTTTCCAGTCCTTTCTTTTCATGTAGCTATAACTTGTCCCTTTTGTTGCTCACAAGTGGACATTCAAGCATGGTGCGTGACTTCTTTTGAAAAGAGGGTACCTACTGACAGCTCTTTTTACCAAAGGAGCACCCCGCTCCTGATGTGTGGTTCTCTAGTTGGAACTAAAGGAACCAACGGAGGAGAAGTCATAGTACATGTATATATTCACAAACATGCCCTGCACATTCCACACGTGCAAGATAAAAGTCATGGTCCCAGTAGAAAATAAAGGTTCGCATTGTCTATAGGTCTTATCTATATCAGAACTGGCTTGCTAATTTAGAAACTATTTTTATGAGAAATCTAAATGTTTTCATCATTCATCTGCTAAATATTTACTCCACGTAACATCCATCAACAAGGCACAGAGACTGTGAAATATATGTACATGGGTTATATTATGATATACCCTGGTACATGTATATGGAGTAATTGGAGTGCTGAATGATCATCATGAACACTTTTTCATAATGCTGTAATAAGCTTGCAAAAACGCAGGCGAGGAAGTAATCGATATAATTGACCCACCCTTTAAGTACATAGTCTCTATTCATAGATGACGCTTTGTTTTACCCAGAATGATAGATTAAAATAACCTCATATTCTTCAAAATGTTTGAACATGCTGAGGTAGCAATAAAATGTGCTTAGGGGTACACTTTTGTGGCAAATTGTAAAGGTACTCCAAAGTTAGGCTACATGATCATATTGTGCTAGAGTTTGCTTGGTACATGTATATCAATAGAACGACCCCTTTTCAGATAAAACTCAACAATTACCAATGGGGAATTATATAGGGTTATCATGATAAATCCGACTGAAGATTATATTTGGAAATCGAAATCAAGATACACAGTCATAGGTGTTTCATGTGACGCTATCAGTTTGTTCCTAAGCACCCACCACTTATTACCATAATTTGATATTCGGTTCAAGTCAATTACATTGATATCATAAGAACTCTCACAGCGAGCATAGAGGTGGATTTGTACTGCCTTTCATTAGGGAGGTTTGGCAATCACGACGTACGTCCCCCGTAGCTCATTTAACGCAGACATACCAGTGCTGTAGGTATGCTGTACGTCTGCGTTTTATTGCCCACGCAATGGGTCCTAAACCTCCCTAATCAAAGGCGCGAGTGACTACAGCACTGGGATTAAACATATGTCACGCGAATTTGCCAAACCCTTCAAAAGCCATCAGACATTGAGGATGGATTAAACAATATATCAAAACATTATTATCAAGTTCCTCACATTGTGCATAACATTCTACATAAATGTTTATAGGTGACCGTGCATTACAGTTCCGCTATGTGTCGAACAAGGCGATCTGTATATGGATCAATATGATTCAGTTGTCCATTCTCAAAACTTCCCCCAGCTCCCATCGGGACTGCAATTGATATATGTAGATTTTTTCCATTCTATTTCTCCTTTGTCACAGTATATTGTCGTGTATGACAAAATAGAATGTGGAGAACAAATGATTCAAATTCAGTGGATTTTCTTTTTAAATTTTGTAATTCATTGCATACTGCCGTACTTTTCATTACAAAATGTTGGCTCACCATCTACATGGTATTCATTATAGTATTCATTATAGTATTTCAGACATCACAAGGAGATCAGATGGCAAGACATCCCAGTTGGCACTTTCGATGTTAAGGGTTAAGTTATCTGCTCCGCCCTATCGGCAGCCGATCGATTCTCCCAATTGACCCCCATCGTTGACCCCCTGGTGACCCCTTGGCGGGGACACCAACCAAACGCATCAGTGCATTTCCCGCCTTCTGAACGACACAAGCAGACGATATTAAGCGGTATTCTATCAATGCAGGCTGATGTCTGAGGGACTGATGAAATGTTACACGGAGGTGTTTTGTTTTGGCTGTTTTGGTCATGAGGTATTATGATACTTATGAGAGAGAATGAAAAAAATCTAGCGTTTCTGAATGCTATATAAGTAATGTTCAGTCCTACAAACATGAAGTAACCGAATTGTAAGCGACTCTGATTGGCTTGATTCAAAGCTTGATCTAGCCTGACATAAACATAAAACAAGATAGCTTGGATTAGGTAGTTTCTACTGAAAAAAAAAGCTACATATGCAAAGCCAGCAGTATAATATATCTAGTCTAATTAGGTCTTTTGATTTTGCCGATAGGCATTCCACACGCCAATCCTCATTACATCAAATGTCCACAAATACAGTAACATAAGCCATATTATGGTGCCTATTTCTGGAGGCGTTTGCTCTAAATATTGCCTCTATCTCCGTAAATAGAAGGTGGAAATATCCCCAGGCCACAGACTGCACTGGACACTCGAAGCTTTATGATTAATCGCAGCGAGCATTAACCTGTACGTGAACAGCAATGTGCTCAGTCAGACAAAGGAATCGAGAGCAGCTCAGGGTGTGGGGTTTGGGTAATGCAGAGGCGTAGGAAGCAAATCTTCATTGGGGGGCCTGGCGAGGGCACCATCACGACCACCTTGAATTGTCGGCTGATGCGTGATGGCGTCTATATATATGCATATTAAGAATTCATATTGAAAAGTGATTTTTGGTAAATTTTGGACCTGACTTTCCCATTCTCCCTATGACATCACCATAATAATCTAATTTGAGATGTAAAGTTTTAGCTTCTTTTCCATTGAGTTCTTGGAAAATATTGGGGGGGGGGGCCCAGACATATTCAGGTCCCACCTCCTTCGTGATTGGGGGGCCCAGGCCCCCCTGGCCCCCCCTTTTCCTACGCCCTTGTAATGGTATAAGCTGCTCACGGCTGCTCATTTAGCAATAGTCTCTCTTAATCTACTAACTCCCGTATACCCTCAGTGGTTAATTTGGCTCGTCGTCAACCAGTCCATACCTTACAGCTCGTAAGCAGCTCAGGGCACCCACAACCAGCACTAACTGAGCTGCTCGCTCTTTTTGTGGGTCAGCTCATGAATGCTCACGTAATATCTGTGGCTCTTATCACGAACCTATGCTGGGGCATGGGGAGCGATACCGCGAGAGCAATGGTACTGTATTTCGCTGCGTTGGCATGTCTACACACTACAACCTATCAGCTACACTGCCTGTTGACTTGAGCAAACCATTTGCCAATGGCACTGCTAATACTACCGGCGTATCTATGGTTTAGCCCACATGTGGGGGTGGTAGGTGGGCGAGTGGCTTGGAGGGATGTGAGGGTGTTGGGAGAGCCCAGTTATGCTGAGCTGGTCAGATTTCAAAGTACACTGGAGTGCGAAGTAATTCATGAGCTCCTCTAACAATGTAAGTTACCTGTAATACATGTACATGCGTGGGTTGTTGAGCGTCACAATAGGACGTAAACCATATATACATGTACCAGTGAATGGTGCGGGGTCCAGGGTGGGGCCTGACAGGACAGGCGCAGAACTGGTAAATTGATATTTCCAGGATGACTATGATACATTGTAGTACGGTAGTATAGGGATTATTTTCTCTTGATTCCATTTATAGCAGTAGATCAGCGTTTGGCTTCGGTAATCTATCCGTTCTCTCTGACCCATGACGCTCTATCTGACGTCACTGCACCAAACCTCTGGGCATCACTCTGATGGATCGGGTTGTGCACAAACGTAGCAGCATATCCTTTGTATCGTCAAAATGCATGTCACCTACCAATATGTGATTGCACGACAGCTTATATTGCGTTACTGCACCAAGCATTACTGCATAATGATATTGTTGTAATTAGAATGCAGTGAGTCCCGCATTAGTCATTTAGAATGTGAGTAATTCGTCAAGTGCTCTGAGCAACTCGTCTGAGTGGCTCCTATTTAAATATGACAGAAATAGATAGTCAATGCCTACTCTGTCCTCGATGACATTTGGGCTCTCTCCTTAGGTAAAGGTGGACTGACCTGGTCGTTGATTCAATGTAATGGATTAGGCTTAAACCTGTCTCCATACGTATCCAGATTCCAGTGCCCAGACTGGAATCTTTAATGAGTCCCTGGTGATTTTTGGGTGATAGTGTTGAGGGTAAAAAGATAAGTTGTAAGTCATTAGGGAGGACGATTCTGGACTTCACACCCCTTCCGAAACCTATTTTGAACTGTGTCAGTTGGATATTGATTACTATAAAGATCATATGCTCAACGTTTTCGGCTATGATTGGCCTTCATCAGGATGCTACATGTGTAGTGGTATTATGATGACATATATTACATTTAGGATCAATATTCAGAATACTACTTCCTTTTGTTAATATGGTTTCAATCAGTGGTGGTTATTGTAACTTGGAGGTCCCTGGGTCTTGCCCAGTTGGTCCGTATACCCTGTCGGGTTAGACACGCCATTTTACTCGTAAAATGACTTATAAAGGAAACACTGCTATAAAATAGATAGTGTTTATGTCGGATTCGTATACACTGGTAATGGAAATTAATACAAATATAAACAAGAGCTTAATATTTACGATTTTACCAGTATGTCAGGCTGTCTTAAAGAATTTTGTTATAATATTCGAGACAAAGTGCATCATAATAATAGAGAATTCTGGATTCTGAAATCTTATTTCCTGGACCACTAAATTAACATGATCCTTATTGACACAATCTAAAAAAAAACTTTAAAAAAGCTGATAATGAAATGTGCTATATTGCTGTACATCTACATATACGCTCTAAATCATTGCCCGTGTCTGCCGATGATCACGCTCAATCTGTATTAAGTAGACAATTTTGCGTGCAGAATTTCCACCGGGCCAATTCTTGGGCTTATCTAGGTGCTCTCCAATGGCGACTTATAAGGCTTCAGAGCACCACGCGTCCTCAATCAACACTGACCATTACGTGCCGACAAGCTGCTTCTGCCCGCTGCCACCAGCGCCAATGCCACTGCTACTCACGAGGTAGCTCTGTTGCAGGCTACACCGCCTCCTCAATTGCTCCTGAGCGCCTCACCCCCACCCACCTATCATTCCTCATCAAGATACGTCACAGCCACAGAAAATGACGTAGTCGTGGCGTCACACACATGGAGTTCCCACAAGGGAATCCCCACTGCTCGGGTCTGATTAACTACCATGCCAAATTCCCGCCAAAATAGGCCGGCTGGCTGAGCAGACGACAATTGTATTTATAGCATGCGGGATGCTATTTTTGAAGTTCGCCGCAAAAGGTTAGTTACTCTCCCTGCCACTGGCTTTTCGAATGCCGATGATTTCTACGAACAGACATGTATAGGGAATAGTATATATACCACATTGCTTAACGTACCAATCATTCTATAAAGAAAAGGCACATAAAGTGATGAGATATGTTAGGGTAAGGCTGATTGCCTACTGTCACTATGTGGGACACCCGTCCTATAATAGCAATCAAGCCAGGTTTCTCACAGTGTGCCCACCTCAACAGTCCATGTTTTGTCTCTGCTTACACCTCTCCCAGACCCACATATCAGACCAGACCCATCTCACTCCGGGCTGGCACCTCACTACTGATATGTGGTCACTACGAAGACCAAGACCGAACACGCTCGGAGTTGCACGGTGAAGCAGCAGACAAAACTATAAACTCAAAGTTCCAATAACAGGGGCACACAGCATTAGGCTTGAAAGCAGCTTTGAGATAGATATGACTCCACACAGATTTGGTAAAGACAGAATTTGGGCCTTCTCCCTAAAGGTGATTGCTTTCTACTATAGTTACACCATATTTCACTTATGGCTTAATATCAAGGTTCTAGGGATCAAAATATATTACAAAATACCAGCAGACTCACAAGGCAGAACAAAGCAGATATGCATGATGCTGATTCTGCAGTGGTTATTTGGCTGACAACACATCATCCACTTAAAGGTCAAGTTGTGTCCCACTCAGATTAATAATTGACACATATGCATCCCACGCAGTAAACAGCCACTGGTCATTGGTTTGATATTTTAACACAGCCAGGCCTCCACTATAATAACTGCAATATGCAGTGTATCTCTCACATTAGGTATCAATACAATATCCAACAGGAATTGTTAATAGAAGAGAGAGGGGGAGAGAGAGAGAGAGAGAGAGAGAGGGAGGCAGACAGACAGAGAGACAGAGAGGGTGAGTGAAAGAGAGGGTTATAAATTGATGCTATATGAAATTGTTTTTTTATTGCTTAACCATCTATAACATTTGAAAAGAGGAGGGGAAAGGAAAAAGTCAACAACCCCCCTCAGATACTTAATTGGAGTTGGAATATCACACAAACCCACACTATTCCGAGGCAGTTAAGATGGATAGTTGCACTGTAATATTTGTGAACACATAGTTATAGTGAACAAGTAATCAATGGATAATTCATGACGAGTGTGTGTTAGTGAAGGATAATTACACGAGGCTGTAGGCCGAGTGTAATTAGCTTTTGCTAACACACACGAGTCATGAATTATCCATTGACTACTTATTTTATACCACGAAACCAATAAATAATCAATGGAATACCAATAAATTCAAGTTGAAAACAAAAATTATTCCCCCTCCCTGGGACTCAAAGCCAGCCATTGTGTGTACACGATCGGTACATACACCTCGGCGCCCGGCAGCGGACAGCGACAGCCCCCATCTCGGCTTGGCATTGAATGCGTCTCGGTTATGGTAGCGGACACATGGCGAAAAAAAGATGCACCCAGACTGTGTTACTAACTGTTAGACAAGATATACACCTCGTCACCCGGCAGCGGACAGCGACAGTGCACACGGCGAAAAAAAGATGCGCCCGGACCGGGACTCGAGCCGCGTACCTCTAACGGCTGAGCACAATGTGCTAACCACTGGACCACCGCGTCTCCTCCTTCAGTGGCCGTGTCGGCTTGGCTATGTTTGAATGCGTCACGCAGTTATGGTAGTGGACAGCCCGCAGTTATCGCCTTCCCGGGCTTTGTATCATATCGAGACGTGGTTCGAACCAAGCATTTCTCGTCAGTCCCTGTGGCGCAGTGCACAGGGTGTTGGATTTGGGATGTGAGACTATAGGTTCAAGCCCTGCCCTGGCCTTGAAAATTTCGTGGGTTTTAACATGTAACATATGACATGGAAGGACATGAGAGGTGTGCAGGTTATCCATGGATAACTGCACAGGGTGTGCAATATCGACAGGTATGTACATGGGAATATCCAGCAAAAAGCACTGTGCAACCCAGAAATCGTGGTATAATTATGAATAAGGTGTATAAGACCATTTGCTGAGGTGGATGATGTCAGTTATTAGTATAGCCTACAGGTCCCTGTCAAGTATGTAAATGAAGGCTGTGAGTGTGCGTGTGTGTGTGTGTGTGTGTGTGGGGGGGTGATGGATGGGTGAACCATGGTCACGTGATTCAAGGCACGTCCGACTCTGTTGTTCCCCCGACCCTAGCATCCATGAAGGTACCCCCGACCCCTCACTCCTTAACCTCACTCCGAGCCACTTTTCCTCAAGCTCCATTAATGCCAGGTTGCGTTCGGTATACTATAAAGGTACACAACAGAATATTGTTTTGGAAAGGTCCGCCAAATGATGCCTCAACCGTCTACTCCAGTGAGACATTTAGATCGCTTTCCTAGTTCACTCAGGAACTACCCTCCCAGCTAGCAAGGATACACATTGGGCCAATGTCGGCTTATATTGGGCTAATGTCGGCTTATATCGGGCCAAGCATGGACACGCATGGCCCAATGCTCCATTGCTGATTGGGCTATGTGTTTAAGACATGGACATGATTACTTTCACATGGCATTATGTTTCATACCAACATAGTGTCATCTTTATGTGATATCATAGGATTCACTATCGTGATTGCTGGGTATTTTCTCTTCCCGTATACCTGAATAGTGTTCGTCGGTGATAACCAGTCTTAACAAAGACCGGACAACAGCCCTGCATGGTCAAGTGAGGCAGCACTGCAAGATTTGTGACATCTGCACTGAGAAAAAAATCTTACTCACTTGAGTCAAGATCCAGACTCAGGCAATGTCGCCAATATGAGTATGATTTGAGACTCAGCCTGATCCTTGGATGATACTCAGGCAAACCCAAAGTATCATCCCGGCTCAGCCTCCGGATCTGCCTGAGTATATCCAAGGATAAGGCTGAGTCTCAAATCATACTCATTTTGGCGACATTGCCTGAGTCTGGATCTAGACTCAAGTGAGTAAGATGTTTTTCTCAGTGTGGGTTAATGACTACGACTATCCCATCTGGAGTAGGCTATGTAGAGGGAACATAACCGTTAGCCCTCAATTTCTTTTTTTGCGAATGCATAATGAAATTGCTCTCAGTTTCCATTGTCAATAAACGTCAAGTCTATGACAAGACGAGAGAAATGAGAGGTGCTTAACATATGTATTGTAGATCTACCAACTAAGGCATTTTTACCTATATATATATATATATATATATATATATATATATATATATATATATATATCTTAGTGTGAATTCAATCAATTTATATTGTTAGAGTATAATAATAGGAGTCGATAAATAATGTGTATAGGCTTCAATTTGAATGGTGCCTGTCTGTAAAGGTCCGATTATCTTTTAGATGGCCATTTTAGCATTAAAGGTGAATTCCTCGTTCACACCAACATCCACAATCAACCTTCGCTGTGGATGATGACAAGGCACATTTCCCTGCCTCCCTCAACCTATATGTCTTCATACATACAAAACTGCCAAGTTGTATACAAGTACACCCAGTAAGCCAATGCGCATGTGCAGCTTGTCTATTCATTTCCGGTGACTATCAATCTCAATTACCTACGCTGGGTGGCGTTCTTTGGGCTTGCCAGCATAGCCAATGGAATCGATACTAACATCAGGCGTTCGGCTGCTCGTCCCTCGCCGCTTGAGATCGTAGCAGCAAATCCTTTGCCGGAAACAAACGACGGCTACCGGAGATGCTGGGCGTGTATCAATCGTAGACTTAGTATCTTGGTTTCTCATCAATGCTCGCATCTGAAAAACTCATATTTTGATTTTAATTTTTGTTCATACATGTCCTGAAATATAGGCATGTTTGGTACCAAATTAAAGCTATTGGTGTCAGAAGAGCAATTGGCTGTGGATGACCTGCATTTTACCAACTGTGTAAAAGCGTCGATATTAACATTATCATAATTTTCATTGGCCTCCTCATGGATGGCATCTCTAGTAAAGGTGAATCAACACTATAGTTGGACCTCACCATGTAAATACGGGTCCCTAAAGTACATGTATGTGCACCCCATTGTATCTTTTATTTCGGTATTATTGAAGTACACCCCATAAAAACTACTAATGATTACAAGCAATTATTATTACCCAGTTGGCGAAGATTGATATGGAAATTTTTTAATGAGCCTGTAATTTGTGATCATGTAAGAGCAGCAACCTCCTGGGAATGAAGAGTCAATGTGTTTAATATCAATAATAACCATACATGAGCACACGCTTAAGTAAAGAAACCAGTGAGATACACATTGACCTTACATATTGGTAATCAAATGTACATGTTGGCCTATAGGGCCGGGGACATGACAGGGGTCCCTGGACGAAGTTATTCAACTTGATGGATTGCAAATATTGCCGAGCCGTAATGGATTAGTCGGCTTGTGGTGGTGATGCTGGGTGGAGCTATTAGATTGACGGGGTTGGGGGATGGGCGTCATAGGGGCTGGGAGTTAGAGAAAGGGGAGTGGGGCGGTTGGTGCGCGAAGGGTGGCTTTGAGATGCACTGACTCCTGTGACAACGAACACGGTGGCTGGTAGGGGAGGACACAGAACCCATCTTAGCGCTTGTCTCCGCTAATAACCCATCCCCACCCCAATCGAGCTGCTCCCTACCTCCAGCCTCTGTCAGGGATCGATTTCAACGGAAAATTGAGCAGCTCAGCGCGTGCTATCGGGCTTGGTTGAGAAGTTTCCAAATTTCTGAGGTCCCGAAGCAAGAGGTCGATCTTGGTGACTTGCTGCTGGCGACTGAGAGCCGAATCTGGGATTAGTAGTTATAGGATGGGATGGGTGGGGCGCGGGGGAAACAGGGAAAATGCAAAATGCTGTGCGGGGACTTGGGTGACATTCAACATTGAGATTGTCTGACATCCATTTAGGCTACTATGGTCAGATTTCGTGAGCAAATCAAAGCTAGATATCATTTAGTACCCCCCGGATCTTGAAGGGACTAAGAATATTGTTGTATCGATGTCATTTTGAAGTCAATATTAACAAGGGAAACTGAAACAACTCACTGAGCATTGCGGACAAAGATTAGGGAGGGGTTGAGGGGCTAGAGTATTCGATACTTTATAATTGTGAGTGGGTCTGGATGCTGCACACTGCCAATTAAGTGGGAGATTACACATGCGATGAACCAATGCAGTAGCATAATTATATTAGGCAAATATGCCTGTGTTGTGATCGATATAAAATAACATCTTTATAAATAAATGTACGCGGAATGAAGGGTCCATTTTTTTTTTGGTTATACATGTATACTGCATAGGGGACCTCTGACTAAACTAATGGATTAAATGTTTGGATTGTGAGCAGTATGGACCAATGATACGATTCCCTTCATTCACTGTGGAATTTTAGGATGCAATACGTAACAGCTGTTACCCATATAATTGTGGCTTTTACCAGTGCTTACTTATCTCTCCGGGTACCAAATCAAGCAATGGCGGACACACTGGATATGTGAAAGGGAAGTGTAGCCGACAATGATCAGGTATATAGGATGAAGGAATTAGTAGCAGGTGGGAATATATATAGTGGTACACTCATGGAGGAATTGATAATCAGAGAATATAGGGATGCCATGGTAGTGAAAGAAATACGGGAAAATGGGCGAACAGTCAGTGCAAAAGGCGGAGTCAGGCAGCACTGCATATTATTTCGGCCCAGTGGGCAAGCATCCGCCATGACTGTGGCAAGACTGAGGGTGAAGTGGGGGTGGGTTAGGGTGTGTGTGTGTGTGGGGGGGGGGGGGTACATGTGGATCCCTGGGGAGAGACAAGCCGGTCACCACCCAGGACCTGAACACGACAGTGCCAGGAGCCCTGTGCTTGCCTTGGTCCTGAATCCACATCAGGCAGGGCATCAACCCTGGTGGAGAGAGTAGCTCAAAGAGCAGCTCAATCTGTACGTGAGCAGCTCATATAACTATCACATCCTTTTAGAATCATAGCAGGAGCTATTTAACACAGAATGATATGTATATGGTCCATATGATACATAGCACTAATCATAGCACTCTACCTATTGCACCTACATGAATAATCATGCGGGGGGGGGGGGGTCGAGTATTGACTGGGCACCAATCTCATAACGGCTCACAGAAGTGCAGTTGTATAATGTATTCACCTCATCACATATACGATAGACATGATGGCCTCCCTCGCCACACCTGTTAATAGTGATAGTACAAATGTACATGTATGTAGTATCCTACACAATTTGCTTACTGCTCCCACTAAAATATCAGGACCTGTTAATCAGTAGAAATGGAATGTGGGAGATTTCTTCTATTTTGAATCGCAGGGCGCTATGATTATCAGATACTAATTTGAGCCTGGGGGTCATGCAAGCCATATAAATATGTTTTATCGCGCCCGCGGCAAAGTACAGATGCTAATTTACAGATATCAGTCTCCATCAGTCGACAGAGCACGCGTTTAGTGCATATGGTATGATAGAGAGTTGTCTGACTGCAGTGAGACTAGGAGTGACTGTATTTAAGCAGTAAGGTGTGGCATTATTGATGCTATATACATGTGTAAGCCTTTTTATTGATCTACTACTCCCTGCTGTGTCAGTGAATGAGTCCGTGCTCAGTTACTGCTCATAGCCTACATTTAGGATCAACGATTATGTATTAGCACATATATAGCGAGTTACATCAATGTATAGACACGGCAATGATATTTCCTCCCATGTGTAAAATATATACGTTTAGGTTGTGACTATCCATGAGAATTATCGACATATAGGGTATAATTATGATATAAGTGAGTATATATAGGGTATATGATATAAGTGAGTGTTTAGTGTTATATGTGAAAACTAAATGCTAAATGATTTAATGACAAAGAGGACATACACATCAATAAAACAAATTGATTGAATAAACAAAAGAAAATGCCTCGGATGCCTGATTTATCACAAGCTGAGATAAAAACACAAGGAACCAACCAAATGATGATCCAAAAAGCCTCAAACCAGGCCTTTCAGGAGAAGAGACAGCTAACAGATCAGAGTGTGGACAAGAGAGCAGTTTCCTTGAAGCCAGTGATTGACTCGCGTGTGGCTGCATGCAGGATCTGACTATAGTTGGTGATTTGGGTGTTATTTAGATATGAACTACAAACCGAGCCATACTTTGTGTCCTGCTTCACTGGGGATGGATTATGAGCATTACAACATTAACAATCAGGGGCCTTTGTGTTTTCCCCCTCCTATTCAGAGGCCAAGGGAAGAGATTAGCCTTTAGTTTTTCGGGCACGCTGTGTGTCATCATAATGATAATGAGCCAACCTCTGGGATCTGCCTCGAACCCCCCCCCCCCCCAAACTTCCTGCTGCCCCCAGGCCACCCTAGTCCCCTCCCCTAGCAGCAAACACCGCAGCTTCCCTTCACTAATTACAACACTCCCGCCCCACATCGACTACTACATTAAAACCTCCACACCCCCACTAAACATCCCCTTACCTTCTCTTCCCTCATGTCCTGATCCCAGACAACCTCTCCACCTATATCTGCCTTTCTCAGTCTAGCCTCTTAATTAATAATCTCGGCTTAAGGTGCTGTCATTAAATGTCGTCTGCTGCCTTATCAGCGGGATCGTGACCTTCACATCCTCTAGTCCTTTACTGCACTTCTCTACGACGTATCACTGAGCGTGTGAATGAATAATCCTATTTTAGTTCTGCCCTTTGAGGCAGCTGTTTGGTCAGGCCAACCTCCAACCATATTCTACGTAAGATGCAGAAAGGAAAAGTAGGAAGTTCTGGACAGTGATAGCGATTTATTGGGTGACACTGCTGACAGATGAGATTAACCCTGTAGGCTGTACAGATAAATTTTATTCCCCTTATTGTCAATATTGATACAGTATGATAAGGCGAGAACCATATCACACATATGGATCTAGATGTTTTTCTATCGGTTAATCCTCTAGAACATTTCTAAAACCCATATGACTACATATGGATCTAGATGTTTTTCTATCGGTTAATCCTCTAGAACATTTCAATAATGTTAGCCATGCGTTGTCTAGTGTAGCCCTTTGTAGCATAGGGCAGGTAGTATTCGTGGAATGCGCGTGTGGATAATGGAATAATAATTAGTGGGCATCGACACCGACGCGCCTCTCTCCCCTTCCTCTCCACCCAACCCCACCTCAACATAAGCGGTAAATCCACTACGACGCATAGGCCATGCGTGCGTCTGAAAATGGACGCATGAGCTTGACGCAGAGGCAGTGGAGGCAGTCTCATGCGTCAGACTATGGGAAAAAAGGACAGACGCAATGGGTTGAGTCTGGATCCACTCTCCATGCGTCTCCCATGCGTCCTCCATGCGTCTACAGACGCAAGGCAGACGCATTAGTGGAAGCAGATTTTTGTCATGCGTGCGTCAACTCACTTATGAGAGTCAGACGCAAACAGACGTATACGTCTGTTTTTAAATATCAAAAGCAATTAGATATTTCCCATGCGTCTGCTTGTGCGTCTGCCGAAGGGCGCTCCATCTAGTGTTAGACAAACTCAACTTGTAGTTCCTCTCCTTCACGCACGTCGGCGCCACTGTACTGAACGTATCATGTGACCTAGTCTGTCCGTACAAACAGAGAACCAAAATGGCTTCCCGTCGGACGAAACGTGCCTCCAAAGAGGAAGAAATAGATGAAATTACAGACTCCCCGCCTCTACAAGACACAAAGAAGGCAGGAAAGAAGAAGGTTGGTTCTTCTAGCACTCCCTTAAAGGCAAGGAAGGCGGCTCCTCTGCCTACTAGAACTTCCCCGCGGTTTAAGAAGGTCGGCAAACCAAAATCTCGGGTGGGTCTCCCTCCTCCTAAGAAGAGGGGTAGGCCTAAGAAGTCGACTCCACCTTCTGCCTCTGTACAAGAGGACAGCGAGACCGATGAAGAGAAAGTTCCTGGTACCCCCCAGTGTGATAAGTCTGTGAGAGGCCGAGGTAAGGCGCGCATTTCCCCTCACCTGAAGGCCCAGATAGAAGACATTCTTGTTCACGGAGAAGAAACTAAACGGCATAAATCTAGTAAATCCCTGCAGTTTGAAAGACTGCCAGAAGAGTCAGGAGAGGGTGAGTCAGACACTCAATCGCAGTCCCTTCTGCCTGAGATGCCAAAATCCAAACGTTCCCGCAATAGGGCTGCTAAGTCCAAGGAGGACGAGCTAGAAGTCGACAGCGAGGACAATCCAACCAAGGAAGAGATGGAAGATGTCTTTAACCAATCTCAAGGTACTATGGAAGGTGAGTTATAAGTTTGAGTCTGGACCGTAATATTGATGACAGTACCTATCCATGAAAGACATTATGCAAAATATTAATTTGTTGTTTCCCAACCTACCTGTCAGTTATTTCTGTTGGCTTTTAAGAAAAGGTTAAGCAAAGTCTGTGTGTGTTTCATTGAATTTCTTTCTTTTTTTTCTCTTCAAAGGTGAAGGTGATTACACAAAACATCCACTTCTAGACCAGGATCAAGAGGGAGAAGACGAAGACGGTGATGAGGTAGACCAAGACGCAGAGGACCTAGCCAACCTGCAATCCACTATGCTGAAAAAGACTCCATCCAAATTTGACTTGAAATTTGAAGACAAGGACATGGAAACTTGGTGGACAGAAGACCCTACCCGTGAGGAGACGCTCTGCAGGCTGTGGGAACAGGAGAGAGCTCTCTATGATATGAGGGCTAATGGCTATCGGGTGGCATCTGTGAAGGATTTGATCTACGCCAAAATGGCAGTTATTCTTAAGGTTCCACGTAAGTAATTACTTCATCATTCTTTTAATCCTATACTTTTTTCTTACTCAATTCTTAACATAGGCTATTAAATAAAAAATGGACCTTAAGTATTTGGTAAACAGTTTCAAAAAAAAAGTATTTGAATTAAAAAATAATTTGTTTCATTTTATACAAACATCTTGCTGCAAGATATTGCTTGTCCTTTTTCCAGCAAAGAAAATCGAAATCAGGATGAGGAGTCTCCGAAATATGTATTCCAAGATACTGAAAACTGGTAAAAGTGGTTCAGCTGCTGTAGGTAGAACCCCTCGACAGAAGGAGATATGCAGGTTGGTCGGGTTCTTAAGAAGTTACTTGAACCAGAACGAAACCTACAACACCTACTCTGGACGCAGCCCCGGGAAGGCCACCTTCACATCTACCCCGAAGTCAAAGGGAACAGCTTCCCAGCCTATAGACTTAGAGGTAAGAGTGTGCTTTAGTTTATAACTTTTAGATGAGTCTTTAATGTGTACACCCTTATGTGTAATTCTATTTTCCCCCCAAAAATTATCAATTGAGTTCTTTTATATATATATCATGAAAATAATACTAATGTCTGCATAACTGGTGAAAACAAATAGGTCACTTCTTTTTACTCTTGATTTGTCACTGTATAGGTTGTTTTTTAGGCTCATGATGGATTAAGATGTAATGGTTATTAATATTAGACAGATAGGGCATAAATTTCTTTTCTTTTTCAGAATGACGAGATCTTGGAGACGTCTCACATACAATTCCAGCCTAAGCGCCGGAAGGTGAAGCAGGAACAAGAAGAACTAGCTCAAGAGTTGGATAAAGATGAGGAAGAAGGTGATGGAGATGGTGAGGGTGAGGGTAAGGAAGAGGAAGATGATGAGGGTAGTCCTGTGTTCCAGCCCAGTAAAAAACATTACAGCAGAAACCAACACATTGGCACGCAGGCAGCAGCAGACCGATCTAAGCGTCTGAGTCCACACAATCCACAGAAGAAACAGAGTCAGCCTACTAAGTCGGGACTATCATCCAGCTGCAAGGATACAGCACCTTTAGCTTCTACCTCAAAAGACACTGTGAAAGGTGCAGGCAAAGGGCTGCATCACACCTCACACAAAGGTAAGGGCCAGGAAACAGCCTTGGATAGGTACAATAGGTTGTTCAGCAAAGCAGAAGTGAAATCTGGCCTGCATTATTCTGAGGATGGCTCATCCCATAGAGCTTCTCTCTACCAACCATACACAGGAAAGGACACCTCCTTGCATGGGGGTGAGTCTTCCATGGAGGACAGGTCTACTGACTATGGTGTGGAAAACCCGTCTGCAAATTGGTACACAAAGCAAGGACCTGAACATCGTCGGGTCCGTGAGGCTGAGCTGGAAAAAAAACAAACTGAGAAGGCCAAGAACGACCCGGTGTTGAGGATGATGGAAAAAAAATCCGAAAACCTAGAAAAAATGGTCGAAGTCTTGTCTAAACCCAAACTCATAAGTCAGCCTCTTACCTCAGACCCTGTTTCATCAGATGCCCAACTGTGGGCCGACTCTTTGGTCAGACAGGTAGAGCAGATGTCACCAAAACTGCAAAGGAAGTTCATGCGTCATGTCACTAACATGGCGTATGATGCTTTAGACGGGGACTGGCCTTCTAAGTGAACTTAATTCATGTTTGTCGTCCACGATGATTATATATAAAAGACGGAAGTTCTCAAATAACACACAACAAGAGAAATTTGTTTGAACATTTTGTATGAAAAAGGAAAAGAACTTTTTATTTATATAATTGTGCAAGAAAGCATTGCGTGGTGCTTAATATGGAAAATTACATGTTCATGTCTTATGTTACTATGATACTATGACTAGTATTTATCCAAGTTTTTACAGTTCGTGCTCAAGAACAATTTGTTTTAGATGAATGATGCATGATTCTAACTTATGATATTTTATTTTTTGTTCTTGCGATGCTGTAGGAGTTAACTTATAAAGTTGAGCGTCTATATATTCAATGACAGTACAATCAGCGTCTACAAACTAAAAGTGTACACGTATGACATATAGGGCTTCCCGAACACAGGTGCCTTTCTTAAGACTTTCCCTCAAGGATCAAGATCTCATGACTAATTTAAACACATACGGGTTCTGAAGAACAAGATAAATAATTTATTCTATGCTTCATGTTTGTTCACTTACCAGGGCTAGAGTTCGATATATCCTGCCTCAAAGAAGGGAGAAGCCTACACACGTATCATAAAAGTGTCTTAAGCCAAAGTATATTCCAGTTCAAGAACTTTTGTTAATTTCTTTAATAAAGGTTAATGTTTTTGTTGTTAATCATAGTATTTCTTTTTTTCTATCTGACTGATATACATACATAAGTTTATATCATGAACCACAGTGTACATGACTTACTTAGCTGAAAAGGAAATGTCTCTGACATTGTCATTACTGGCCACACACTAAAGTTCATAGACTCCGGGGTTCACACTTAGCGCTCAAAGTAGAAGTCATGTTGCATAATAACGTCCCACTGTTTTGGAAGTTCTCCCTCCTTGGTCAGACACCATCCCGCGAGATTGTTCCTCATTATCTTGACCCTGTCTGATCGGTTGCGTACAGTAGTAGGCTTTCCGCCTGGGAGGACCTTCTCTGCACGCCACAGACCTTTGTGCTGTTTGTAGTCTTTCCCCTCCCAGTCGCAAGCTTCCTTCGGAAGGTATGCTCCTGGGGCCACTGTTCTAAGGTAATTATGCAGAGCCACACATGCCAGTACTATAATGTCCACATTTTCTGGAGCCATTTCTATTTCTCGGCGGAAAATCCTGAAACGAGTGGCCAGGATCCCAAAGGCGTTCTCCACACACCGTCTAGACCTGCTCAGGCGGTAGTTGAATATCCTCTGCTGGGGGGTGAGTTTGGTGGAGGGATATGGCTTCATAAGTCTCTCACTCATCTCGAATGCGTCATCAGCAAGAAAATGATAGGGCAACTCCCCGTTGAAGCCTGGAAAAGTTGAGGGTTCTGGCACATTAAGGGGGTTACCTGGGGCATCAATATCCTGAGCAAAAGAGGAGTACTTCCAAATAGTGCTATCTGATGCTTTACCTTCCGCTCCGACATCCACATATGTGAACTTATAGTCTGCATCTACTAAGGCAAACAGAATTATGCTGTAATATCCTTTGTAATTGTAATAGTTCGAACCAGACTTCTTTGGCTTCTTTATGCGGATATGCTTCCCATCCAAAGAACCCAGTACATGTGGCATGTTCCACTTGTCATGGTACCCTTTGGCTATGGCTAACCAGTCATCCCTCGTGGTAGGCGGCTGAAACATAAAAAACAAAATTACAGTCAGATAGAAGCAGGCTTTGACTTGTGCTTCTGCAGAAGGGTAATTCTTTTACTCGCACACTCATACTTCAGGAATTTTTTTTTGATAGAAGATTTCTATATGGAATGAAAGGTCTATTATCATGTCACAGACAGTGTTAAAGTGGTTCCTTTAATTGTTTTTTTTTTGGGGGGGATCATAAAGTTAGTCTAAAGACACATACCTTCAAGTATGTTTCATGCAAGGCTCTGAAGATGGCTTTGCAAGTGTCTCTCACCACGGGTAGCACGGTTGACTCACCTACCAGGTAACCCTGGTAAAGAGTCGTAACACTGTCTCCTGGAGAGGAAAACACATAATTAAAAACTATTGACTGAAATATTGTGTAAAGTTAATTAAATTATTTTTATGTTAAGCAACTCACAACTTTTTGGCCATAAATAAAACAAAATGTATTCTTCTGTTTTTGAACAAGATATAAACGAGAAGGAAAAATTTCACACTTTTGTGTCTGTACAGACTCAAACTTCTTACCTCGTGTCAGATACCTGATAGTCAAGCTCAACCTCTCCTCAGCTGTGACTGCATCACGGAAAGATGTGTCCTGGTATGTGATGTAAGGTCGCACCATCTCTAGCAGGTCCTTGTACACCTCTGGTGACATGCGTGTGGTCTTCTTGAACTCAGAAATGCAACCAAGCTGGAAATAAGGCAAAAAATATATTAAAGCCAGAAAATGTCTTTTTTTAGGTATCTGGTTTATAAAGAGATGACTCTTTTTTACATAGGGGTCCATATACACTCCATCTCATGAGTGTGCTTCTGAAATTGTTTTTCAGCACATAGCCAATTATTTTTATTGATATGTTTTAATTCCATGAAAATAAAAAATAATAGAGGCATGAGACTAGGCCTTATGTAGACATTGACCTGTGACATGGGAATGAATATAAATGTACGGGTAAAACAGCATAAAAATTTCTCACCCTCAGGAAATCCTCTTCCAGCCTGGCAAGGGATCTTTTCATCCTTTCCTCCTTCCTTGAACGCAGATATGGGTGCATCCAAAACATGTGTGACCTCTGCACCTTGTGGTTACGCAAAATGTAGTCATCATCCAAGTCATCATCCATGATTACATAGGCTGCCAGGTTCCTCAGATTCTGCAGACGTTCCTCTTCTATAGACTGCGCCTGTGCCTCCATCTCAACCTGTTTTCTTTTGCGTGACATGATGTTTCGAGAAGGAAAGATTTCCAAACACCACAGACTTTCCTCTCTGACAAAGACCCAAACAGAGGTCACGTGACCACGCGCACAGACAGACGCATGCGCAGTGGAAGTAGTTTCAGGCCTGCGTCTCCCATGCGTCTGCTGTAGACGCACACTCACGGCCAGTGGAAGCGACTCATGCGTCTGCGTCTGTAGACGCAGACCCATGAAGCTGAGTATTTTTCGAAGACGCAAGACCAGACGCACGGCCGAGACGCATGCGAATGCCCCCAAAACAGACGCATAGCTGACGCATTAGCCGTGCGTCATAGTGGATTTAACGCTATAGACGCCATTAGACGCACACATTGTGGACAAACAACTCTCCCCTCTCCTCCTCACTCCTTCCTACCCTCCCCGGGGGATGTCTGCGGTTTGTGAACAGAGTGGGTGTGTGAGAGAGATTGTGGCGTTATCAGCGATGGAAAGTCATTGTCGGTATAGTATATGCCATGTGTTATGTATAAACGACTGATACCATAATGCGCAGATCAATCATCCCGACCCAAAATCCCATAATATACCCATGAAGAAAAAGAAGGGAGGAAAGATAAATAAAATAACGAAAAGTCGCTATCCCCTCAGCTCAGCTGAAGCACTACACTTAGCTCCCACCCTGCTACCGAGCCACCCCAACCTATTTCCTCTTCCCACCGATCCCTACCGGAACCGGAACCGGAAGTGGTGGAGTGACACGGGCACATTCGGCGCTAGCGGAATCCACCCCAAAGCCAGCCTGTGTGTATCGCTAATTGAGTAATTCACATTAACCAACGGTATTTGGGTAACAATGGCATTGCGGCGTTTATTAATACATGCAAGATGCTCGTTAAACAATTATGTGGCTTGCAGTGTTTTATTCAGGGTAAGACACGTGTGTGTCACTTCAGTGTATTATAGAATTAACCACCACCAAACCACAATGCCAATTGTGGATTAACAGGACAACCACGGCCACAGATCAATATGTCATGTACATGATTTTCCTCCCTGGGACCATGCATTTATCTAGTGTGGCTAATTAAGGTAGAGCTTGGATTATTGAGTGAAAATGCTGTCACATATACAGACGATATTCTCTGTTTCTGTTAAATAGCGATTAGTCGATTATAAAACCGACATGTTATCAGTAGACCTACGTAATTTCCTATAGGGTACAGCGTTCGTCCACATGACTATAGTGTTTAATGCACATTCTGTTCAGACATCCTTAGGGAGTTTCCTAAATCCTAAATACTATTACCTTACACGTTCTGTCGTCGTGGCTACATATTTAGGTTACTCCTCCAGGGCCGTGGCCGACGTCGAGGGAAGTACCGTAAGGACTGCCTCGGGCTGCAATCAATACACACCCATATTACACATTTATAGAAACAAATCAGCCCCACTGCACGTTGCTCCAGGGTCGGTGTGGTAATGAAGGGACAGCGAATACTTCAGTCACAGACTCTCCTCATCCGGTAACCTGGATGATAGCGGGAGTACTATCAAAAATAAATTTCCTATATATTGTACAACAAAGTTTCAGAATCCACTGTAAGTTATCAAAATAATCTGACATGGATTTCTGTATGACAAAACTATCACCAATCTAAAATAGAAAGACTAGAAAGAAAAAAGGGTGTATGTTATTAAAGTATTAGCCCTGAAGCACATTGGATAAAGGGAGGGGTTCATGCGAGGGTATAAATGACCTAAACCATGGTTTTCTGAATATGGTGTTGGATCTTAAAGCTTCTTCAGGATGCCACTGTATGTGAATGCACGTTGGCCACGTGAGTCCAAGGGCACTGGAGAAGGTCGGACCCAGGCCTGAAGTACCTGGACATCACTAATTAGAATGCTTGAACCATAAAATGGCCCAAAGTTCGTGATCTTGACCTGTTGTGTTATACAGTGCATACAGTTATGGCTTTGTTAAAAGTGCCCCGTGATGACCAGACACGTGTGTCTAGTCCTCATGTTGCAGGGGTGTCTAGATTCAAACAGCATGTTTATCCTAGATGTGATTAATATCCACTCCTGTGGGTTGGCATGATGCACCAATGCATGGTGTGCAGAGTAAATTCTGCACTGCATTGGTGAATTATTATTATGGGCGATGAACCTGGAGGCATCATGCGGGCCAGCTTCAATATATATAACGCCTAACTCACAGTCCTCTTGCAAGCCTAGACAAATGAAATAAAGGAGTAGGGAAACTATTATAAGGCCCCATATCCTTATTGGGACTCTTTCATATATATTTTAGATGTAGAGTTCTTTGTTACACGATGTTTGCTAGGCCGTCTGTTATAGTGGGCGTCATGAGTAAGGTTTAGGTCACCCACAAAGGATGGAGACATTCTGAATTGAGACAATTAAGTATTAATTTAAATGAAGCCAAAGCATCATTATTCTGTCGCATAATTTACATGACGCGCTGTAGGATCTTTGTGCTTTATTGAATGTTAACCCAGACCCCCCCCCCCCAACCTCCTCCAGGTGAAGATAGAGTATAGCCTCTTTACAAAAGCATGTGAGGTCCTACCCCCAGGAGGAGGTGTATGGCGCCGAGACTGTGTGATCCTCTCTGAGGCTCCCCATGTCTCCTGAAGAGAACAGGTAATGTGAGAGCCTCAAGCTGCACCTTCACACAACCAGACAGTGGTGCAGAGAGGTCTTTAGTTGCAGTTCCACCTGCTATACGCATTGAATCTTTATTCATTATCATAGGCCATGAACTACTCAATACAGTGTTGCGGATATAATTATAGCCTTAGTGGTTTTCAGTTTCTCAATCCCAGTTTTCGATTTCTGGTTGCAATTATTAGCGTAACCACTTTGAAACTATGACTGATCAGACTTAAGAATCCGTCTTGTATTTTTCTAGGACTTTCTTTTCATAAATATCTAACTGGCGTACATAATTACTCCAACCTGGTCTGTCTAGAAGTTCGTAATGGAGTTCTAACCTTTGCACACCCTATGCATATGTCCAGATTTTAGAAGCAATACTCATTTTACAAGTCATATATTATATACTGCTCCGTATCATGTCTAGGTGTTTGATATGATCACTAACATGCAGACAAATGATATCATGCAGTGTATTATGAATGCCATACACCAATTGAACAATTCAATAATCACAAGTCCGTCCTCGATAATTTTATACTAGCCTTTGTGCTTCAAAATCCCCACAATACCTGTGATATAACATGATATAGCACTAACACCATACCGCGGCACGATATTAACATGTACACACAGGTGTGTGCACAACCCTGGGGGGAAGAGTGAAGGCGGGAGGAGACTGAACTGGACTTGGGTGATTTTACTCCAAATGTCTATCTTGGGGAACTTCTATGTCTCATTGTCTACAGCTCACTCAGACATAATGATCCAAGCAGATGAGAGGTAAAGTGTAGTGTAGAGTCCTTTATTTCACACTAGAGGTACATACAGCACAACAGTCTGACTCATCAACCCTTGACTTACAGAGAACACTCATGTTATATATGTTACATCAACCTTGACATCTACTTCATCAACCTTGACCTAGGGTGATTCCCATATATCAATTAGTGCAGTTGTTATGTTTAGTGGAATGGCCTTGACATTGAATCTAATAACCTTGACATTAGGTCATGCACACGCCCTATGGCTTTATTACATTACAACCGTATTCCTGTCATGCATATCTTAGATTCACTGCCATGGTGTACCTTACCTTTACTACAGTCCTTGACCCTATGGCCTTGGCCTTAGGTCTCATGTCATTCAATCAGTATGTCCCTTGAGCCTTGACATTGCGTCCTCGACCTTCGGATTCATGTAATTCAATCAGTACATTACTGCTACCTTGACATTGGCTGTCTCTAGCTGCATCCATGCAGTGTCCTTGACCTCGCTTGTCTGTTCCCTTCATACTGAGTTACACTACAACATCAATCACATAGTTACATCACCTATGCCTACAATGCCTCATGAATAAGAGTGGATACGATAGGGATCTTAGTTTGTGTAATACAATTATGTCGTTCTCTGGCTCACAACTGCCTAGTTCTAGCGTATTAGACGTGCATATTACCATCTCATCTATCGTGTCCTACATACTACCTGCATGTGTGTCATTAGCTCTTAGAGTGCTGATGTCTGTCCTATATATCTCATGTGTCTGGACTGTGGTCCAGTACAAGACCATCAAGTACTAGTACACAGGTTACACGCTTTCCTTCTGCACGTGGCCTCCAGGTGCTCTATTTTAGACCTCATATCCCTGTATATATGCAGACCAAGGATCACAGTTTACGAAAATGTGATGCTGGAACATGCCCTAGTTGTCCTCGGTGATAGTCTATGCTATTTTATCACAGAAACAGGACGCGACTGATTAATGCCATGCATATATGACGGGGTGAGACATCAGCCCGGGACATCAGTAAATGCAGATGATTCCTACTCTTATTGCTAACACGTATTCATGATGCATACTGACATTACTGTACTATAGTTTAGAGTTATCCCTATCAGTATATTTCACATGACACACATATCAATGTATAGATGGTCTAAGTTAACTACCCTCCCCCCCCCTCCAGTCCTTGTCTGTACATGTATATCTTTACTCTAAATCTTAAGGATCTAGCAAACTACATTTATATATCACTGTATATTGTACAAGCATAACTATAGTGTTAGGGATGGCCAGATTTATGAAATACTTTTACTCGCCGTTAAAATAAAAATATGTACAGAGTGCTTGAGTCAAAGAGAGCACATGTATAACCGTGTCAAACACACATACATGGCGGTTGGAGTTACATGTCTGCTGATACATGTAGTTGATAAGAATTGTGAGGAAAATGGTAAAAAGAAATGCAAAAGTCATAATTAATTTTCTAAAATATTACATTTTTAAAATCCTATTCGAACAAGACGAATGATATGCAGGTATATTCTCTGATGGAGACGGATTTAAGGATGAATTTCAAAAGGTGGAGAATTACATGTATTTTAAATATATTCCCGAGGGCATAGCCTACTGTCACCTACTGGACTTTGGCCTTTGTGTTTCAAGAGCTACACCAGCTCTGTGTGATGCAACATGGGTATTGAGTTCACTTCTATACGGCACATGGCTATTGTATTATTGACCAATGGGAGGCATCCCTGGCATATACTGCGGAGTCGGGGGCTGAAGGTGTTAGTCATAGCGCAGTCGGGGTCTAATGGCGGCCCCCAGCTGATAATGGCTATGTCAGCTATAGTGTCGGTACGGACATGCAAACACAGGTGCAATTGCTGCCATATGACAGGGGGCAAAGCGCAGGTAGACCATTTACAAACTATCAACCTGGATGTGGCCTAAGGATGTTCAGCAATGTTTTCGAGTCTACGTAAATTAATATATATGATATGTTTACGATTGGATGAGATGTTGCAATTACTATGATTACAGTGTTATCACTGATTGAGACCAGGATTAGGACCATGTGTATGATTGCAAGTAAGCCTTATCTATTCATGACCTTCATTGTGAGGCTTAAGATATATATATATATATATATATATATATATATATATATATATATATATATATATATATATATATATATATATATATATATATAGCAGTGTATTTATCTTACTTCATGCAACTGGCTGGGTAATTGTCAAAAGTCATATAGAGCATGCCACTCGATACTGTACATGAATTAAATCCCTACATGTAAGGACAAAGACATAGTTATGACAGGCCAATGATACGATAGTTTGATTGCAATTTGGTGGTTGATCGCCCATACACTCTAAGAAATGTGTGTAGCCCATGATGTGTGTAGCCCATAAACACCTTTCTAAACAGTGTAAAACACTTTCTTGTTACAACTTTTGAAACGCTTTCTGCTAAAATATTTCACTCACATGTGTCCAAATATCCACGTGCTTAGACAAACAAAGTGATACAAAACGAAAGGACATGATGTATCTCCTGATGTTAAGTGTTTAGGACAGCACAGTGTTTGATAAAACCTGGCTTATCATGTAGACTTTTTTTCAGACGTTGATGTATATATGTATATGTATATGTATGTATATATATATATATATATATATATATATATATATATATATATATATATATATATATATATATATATATATATATATATATATGTCAGTCATCACCAATATTGAATTGTGCCTGCACCTATCCACCTTTGTGTGGGTTAACTGCACCTTATCAGATATCAGATATTGAAGTACTTTGAGCAACCCTCAATTATCTCTATCCTAATTCTATGAAAATTATGCATTCAAATACTTAATGATGATGCCAGTTTCAATCAAAATGATATTGAAAAAGATTAACACCTTTCCTGGGAATGTGTTGCTATAGGTAACGCTGAGTCGAAACCAGAATGTGTTTCGAAATTGAAAGTTTTAAGCAAAACATGTTTATAGAGTACCGTAAACTTATTTTATTAAGTACATATACGTTATACGCTTTGGGAAGGCTGACCTGTATTATAAGTTTCTGACTGCATTCCTAATACAGACAGGGTGAACCCGAGAGAGACCCATTCAAAGTGTGGAACACAAACTGGAGCGTTGTAGAGTACATTTTATAGGAGCCAATAGGTCAATAACTAATCACATAACCTATATACGGAAGGTGTGACTACGATGAACACATTAGTATCATCTAACTATCACCTGTAATTGTACCCTATTAATTGCATGCCATTATATATGTTCACAATAAGCAGGTAAAATATAATGATATGAAGATAAAGGTATAATGATTCGAGTTTGTTAAGATCCACAGCCTCACCCACCTAAGAGCATGACTCTCAAATGCCTGTCTCTTAAATTCATAAATAAAAGACACGGTACCTTTCCCTAACACTAACAGCATTGGCTGCATGCAGCAAATCCCACAGGGACGGCTGAGGTGCATGTAAAAAGGCCCGTGGATCAGGGGTCTTGCTCTGTCTGGCAACCATCCATGGGGTGGATGTTTGTTTGTAGCGAAACGAAACAGCTCCTAGTTGATAAACACTGAGGTTTAAAGATCAGCCATAGTGTATAATATGTGTATAGGCCTATTTTTGTCTTTTGAAAGCTGTCATGCATGAGTTGTATTATATAGGCCTATTATAGGCTTCTACATGATATATGCCCTGGGAACTAACGACAAATATGGATTGGTTATTTATTTACAACTGTCATAATCCCACGTATGGAAACATCAGTGTACATGCTATCTACAGTGATGAGAATGAACAACTAAACATGTTTTATCAACAACAACAAAAAAATACAATTATTATTACCTATCATGGCATCGGTAGAGAGTCATTTCCGCCTCTTATTGACTTGAGGCAGTATGCTTGTTATGGTTAATACCATCAACGATGGCCTTCATGCTGTAAACACATGAGTGAATACTTTAGTCACACATTTCACCTTTTCTCCTATGTTGCCTGTGATTGTTAAGCAGGGTGGCAATCCAGCTGTGTATGACATGTGTACTACCGTAATCTCCCGTGTATAAGACGCGTCTTATACGAGGGGTTTTAGTTCTTCCTGGATCTGCAAGGGGGACACCAAGAACTTTATTTTGATATGTAACACTCCCCCTAACTCAAAAAATAACATAGGGGGATTCAACAGGGTGTGGGGGGGGGGGGCTAGCTACATATAGCTTTTTGAATTTTGAAAATTCATTCAGTAGAACCAATGTTATGAATTTCTTTTTTTGACAATATTCTTCAACTCTAGGTGCGCCTTATACGCGAGATGTGCCTTATACGCGAGAGATTACGGTAATACATGTATACAGTGAACTATTACATTCCAGTTGGAGTTAGTGCTTATGAGGCCGATTCTCCAAAGCATGTTTATCTAATAGCGTAACTACGCGGGAGTCATTTCTCAAACACCACGGATAGATATTCACGGTACGGTTTGAATGGCGTTTGCAGTGTGGTTTGGGCCGGTCATCTGCAGTGTTTAAGAAATGCCATTGGACAGGATATATAAATGGTAGAACATTTCTTTAATACCAAGGTTTCGATATGGTATCAATACTACAACATTGATACTAAATCAATCAAATATCATCACAAAGCTATTTAATCATAAACGTGCCTATTTCCCATACATATTTCAAGTTGTGTTCCACCACGGTCTATATTTACCTAAGAGTGATGCGGGAGAGTGGTGTCACAGTACAATGGTATCATTGGTTGCCGGTGTCGTCCTGTCGACCCCACAGGTCTACTGCCCTGCATTCATCTATGTAATACATGGTATGGTATGGCACATCAACCATGTATAAATATATACATGTGTAGATGTATTTCTGATTTCTAAGATAGTCCATCCACCATGTTACATAGGAATAATGTATATAAAGGCTGGGTATCTCATATATACACCTATTAAAAGTATTGATAGTCCAATTAGAATAGAGGGGTAGAGTTTCTATTCATATGATATGTGTCTCAGTTACTTACACTGAAAACATGGAACATCCGAAACTAGTCAGCGGTGACCACTTTAGGTCCTCAAGTTGACGATACCTAAAACTACAACTTTAGGTAGTAAAAATGACGACTTTAGGTCATCATCCTGACGACCTAAGTCATCAGTATGACAACTTTGTACTGTCAGTATTGTCATACTGATGACCCAGGTCATCAGGATGATGACCTAAAGTCATCATTTTGACCACCTAAAGCTGTAGTTTTAGGTGTCGTCAACTGGAGGACCTAAAGTCGTCACCGCTGACTAGTTTCGGATCTTCCAGGTTTTCAGTGTAGCGAACCTAGACTGGCGGTTTATTATTAGTAAAACATTGTAGAATATCGGTGCATCCTTTTATAACCACACCAGAAGTCTAATTTCAGGCTTTAGAAAATTAACAAATAAGCAGCACATTCCATGACATGGTTAGTATCGTACAGTGACTCTCTACCACCTAATCATTAATCATTCTCAAAGGCTTGGGGACAAGGGCAGGCCGGTGTGTTTCCATCTATTATGGATGGTTGGGATCCACCGACGAGGCTGCTCCCATCAAATAAACCACCTCATGGTGCCCGTCCGGCAGGGGCGGATCCAGGATTTTGAAAAGGGGGGGGTCCAACCCTGGTTTATGGGGGTAATGCTGCAAGCACAGCGCCACAATGTCGCAAGTGTAACGGCGCGACATCACAAGCGCAGCACCGCAAATACCTAGGGGGGTTTGGGGGCACGCCCAGCCAAGAAAATTTTGAAATCTAGACATCAAACAGTGCATTGTGATGCATTTCTAGATACCAATCCAGTAAAGTTTGGTGTACCATCAGTAGTAAACCCATGATTATGAGAACAGAGAATGGAAATCTTATTGAATTTTGATTGCACAATGGTGTTTTAGGGAGGCTTGGCATGTCCCCTAGAAAATTGTAGAAATATGTATATCAAACTCCAAATTTTAAAGCATTTTGGTGTAAACTTAGGGTGGGCAGGTTTCCATGAAGGGGATGCAAATCTTATGTGGTAATGCTTTGTCTTTGTGAGGTTTTAGGGGCTGGTCCCTCAAAAAGATTTTTAAAAATATAGATGTCAAAATCTTGAATTCAAGGGCTTCAACTAGCCTCAGATGAATGTAGTATTTTTAGATATTGTTCCTTAAGTGGGTGTGGGGACTGCCTGCACTCCTGGGAAGTTTTTGGAAAAAGGATGTTAAACCTCGAAGGTTAAAGCATTTTGGTGTACCATCAGGATTATGTTTATGCACTGGTGGACTTTTGGGTCATTCCCAAAGAAAATCTTATAACGTAATCATCAAATCTATATTTAAAACATTTTGGTATAGGAAAGGGATGTAAATTTATGTCCTGATACCATACATTCTTTTTTAATAGAGTTTTGACAGCTCGTACCCCAAAGAATTTTTTGAAATATTGGTTTTAAACACGGTAGTCTAAGCATCTAAGGAATTTCTGTATCATTGGCTTTGAATCTAGTAGTTTTATTTGAAAGTGATTTGGAGCCTACCATCAAGAAAGCTTTGAAATTTCACAAAAACTCATTACAGCACACAGTATTTTGATGTACCCCACGTGGTGAATTAAATTTTAATGGGATATAAATCTAATAGAAAATTACCTGGGGGACCAAACATAGTATCCCATGCATAAGGCACACCTGATGCCTAGATGCCTATGTGGCCTCACTGGTGCACATTGGGTCACGTTAGAAAATTTTGTGGAAATTTTATAGATTTTAGATACTGTAGTCATAAATTGTAAAATTCACAAACAATAAAACCATATCAAAGAGAGATAGGGGCCATGAATGGGGGTATACAAAGTGGACATCTTGGGTGGGCCCAAAGGGGGGGTCCCTCTTCGGGGACCCCCATTTGAACATGTTATGGGTGGACCAAAAGGGGGGGGTCCGGACCCCCAGGACCCCCCCCCCTCTGGATCCGCCCCTGGCCGTCCTACATCCTAAACTCCTTCATCTCCCACGCTCCATCACTTTATTCCCACACCACACCCTGAATGGGACAACCCACGGTTGTTGGCACACTGGATTGACCTAGCAATGGTATCCGGAATTATATTAAAACAGTATCCCTCCCCCACTCAATAGACACCGTTTTGTGGTTAATGGAAATATACATACTTTCGACTGTGGGGCATGGTTGAGGAAGCGACGCCATCCTCTCTCAAATTACTATTCATTGCTGCTTTTAAATTTTAATGATTTTCTAGTTCCAAAAATAAATTAACTAAGTACGTTGTTCTGTCTGAATACTGGATATGGATATCAAAGGTTATTTCAGGTGTTATAAAATATCGTAAACCGGTGTGTGTATATTTAAAATCTTGTCGATCTAAAACCCGAGGTTCATGTTTCTTGCAAAGGTACATACATTATACATTAGTGAAAATCCCCTAAAATCTGAGGTCGGCCCTGTATTGCTGAGGTCAGTCGGGAGAGGAAACCTTTATATTCTTCATAGTTTTCAGTGCTTAAATTTTACACTATATGGGCCGCTCCCTCTAAAGTGGCTAACATGTAGGCGAACAGGAATGATTGTATCTTAGGGAAAAGGGTCCATGTCCCATACATGTACATGAACCAAGGGAATAGGAATGAAGAACCTCGTGAAGTGACCACTTCAAATGGAATCTATTGACCTACGCCATATGTGTGCATATTCACACAATGGGGATGTTGTGTTCTCAATATTGCAATTGGTAAGGGGACTTTCCTTACTAATTTACCCTCTGAATAAAGATATCAAATTGCAGGCGGTACACAGCAGGGTTGTAAAGAGATCATCGGTGGCTGTACATTATCTACATGTATACAGTACAGGTAGTATGAGAATGCGTGTAGCAAACTTACTGCAAAATAGTTTTCAAACTTGTGGCGTCTAATATTGAAGCTCAATCGACGTTTTCCCCTCAATCCACCCCCATACCCCATTATCGGGGTCACCTCCTCCCCTCCCCCCACCCACTCATTGTCACTGCATGCTTGCTCAGCTCACAACAAAACAACAATCTGGTTTAAAGATGACCACCCACAGGAGGAAGAGAAGGGGGTGGCAGATGGAAGAGGGAGTTGTAGGTCAATAAGTGAGATCACATCAAAGGCAGTGTAAGATCTTCTCCTGTCTCTTTTTCATTTCTTCATCTTCCTCTGGTAGACCGGAAATAAACAAAAGCCTTTGTTTACAATTCATGTCAATCTCAGGAACCTGGAGCTGTTGTATCCTGAATTACACGTATTGTTATTTTCATTTTAACCTTTCTGTGCCCAGAATTATTTGAAGATTTCACATTATTTTACATTATTTCACGATTTCATTTTTTGTTTTATAAGACCATGTGTAATTTTGATCCTCTTCCTTGATAAGGGCTTGGCACATTACATTTTCTTAATTCTCATAACTCAACGAAGACTTTCAGTTAAGGATGTGATACTACTGGTCAGGTCTAGTAACCATAGTTACCAAAACATTCCATTCTTGTCATTTAGTGGTATTTGGTCTCTGTATATATCCATAATCCCTCCAATCCTGAGACCTTTCAAAGCTGATGCCTGCATGCATCTACATGTACTGGCATACAGGAAACATGATATGTTGTACTAGAAACAGTGCATGGCTTATCTTTAGGATAGGAGCACTTGCTGTAAAATATAATTGGAATATTGGAACCTATGTGTGTATGATCCATCATCATTTTGTTACCATTTCAGATTTTAGCTGGAGGGTTTCCTGTTAATGAATCACATAAAATGACAACTCATTTTCAAGTTTGGACTCACTGTGCCTGATATAAAGTAGATGAAGCCAAATGAATGGTTGTATCATAATCGGGAGGTCATAAGCATTCCATAGAGGGTCTAACTTTGCAGATTGGACCAGTAGAAGTGTCTAGATGAAAATTTCTTTCAATATACATGCATTTAAGCACAAAACCGCGCTTAAATGCGCGCTTGGGTACCTAAGGGTTAAAAGTCTACGTAATCATCACTATGTGCGCTTTGAATTATTTTGTACATGTATTTCAGCTAGGACTGTCTCGACCAGAAGTGCGTCCTGGAAGCCGCCCATCTCACTGTTTGGGCGTACAGGTAGGTAGGGAAAAGGGGGCAGAGATACAATGTACATTGTTTTATATAATCCTTTGTATCAGAGGGCTCTATTAATGTATAGCTGTTGGAGAAAACGGGCTGTGTCACTATCCTCGTGATATTGTAGCCTCGTAGACGTAGGCTGTAAGACAGCCCCACAGAACCCTGGCTCCATCCATGCATGAATGTCGTGATGTGTACCAGCTAATATTGCAGCTGCTGGCAGACCATCGGCCGCCGATCCCACCGTCCGAATAAGAATCCTTATTCGGACGGTGGAGGTGGGACACGGGACTACACACAGGGTGGGACACGGGACCTAGACGGTGGAGGTGGGACACGGGACTACACACAGGGTGGGACACGGGACCTAAACGGTGATGCGTATACCCCGTGTAGTATTGCAGTAACTTGATTCAAGCATGATCTGCGGTAAATAACAACCGATATGTGACTGTTTCAGAAGCCAGGACCAAAAAAATTCTTGCAGTCACATGTTGTAATCTATACTTGCACATTATTCCTTGGCAGTTGTTATTAGAATGCATGGACGCACTGCATTGTCACCCCTAATGTCACCCCGGATTGTCACCCTCGATGGCTTATGCACAGGTGTAATACAGGTGCATGTAATCATTTTAGTATGCAAAACCTAGTAATACGGGTATCTATTGCACAGAAGTTAGAAGGGGACTATGTGCAAAAGTTGTCTAGTGTTGTAAAAGTATTTACTTAAATTCGTCCAGTGTTCAGAAATGCGTGTGATGGCATATATTAGTTTTTCAATGGGGACTTTCATAAATGACGTCATACATGTTCAAAGAAGTGTTGTTCGATGTATGATTCCCGTTCTATTATCATTATTTTTGGTGGGCTGTACTTATCATTGTATATGTGTATATATAAACACACACATTGATTAATGCCTCCGTCCCGCAGACCTAGATACCCCCATCCCGTGGTGAGGTCATTTGTGAACGATTTGGAGCCGCAAATTTGGCAATATGTCTTCGGAATAACACATGCCCCCATGTATTCCTCAGTAGCAGGTTGTCCCATAGGCGCAGCCATTGCTGGAGCTTCTTACCAGCAAGTTCTTCTGATAACACCTATCAGATGAGTACCACTGAGAGGACCGCAGTGAATAGTTGGTGTCGTTTCATTGGCTGATAATCAAACCAGCTAAGTATATACATTGACTTAATTTAATGATTTACCGACAACTTGAACGTCTTTAGCACTGCCAACTAAATATAATGGTGAGGTTATCGTTTTAAGATTTCGGTGCACTTATGCTTGTTTCATAAACATTTCTCCCGTTCTTGATTACTCCTAACCCCCAACAAAATTGCTAACTTTTTTAAATATATATTTTTGCTTATTGATATTTTAAATTCCCAGTGTTCTATTTGATCTAGAGAATAGCATTGACGGTCGGTATTGACAGTTAGACCAACACATATCTAAGTATACATTCAAAACTCAAAACCAAGTATCAATTGCTAAATAAATCTTTTATTTTCATTTTGTAGAAAATGCACATTTTCATATGAATAACATGGCTTTTCAATAATATACTCTGTATTATGTACAATAGTTAGGCATAAATGTCTAGTCTCAATGCCCCCGGGATAACAATGGTGATGGGAGATGGTTGGTTTATGGTGGTGTATGGGTGACTGCATGGGGGGAGGATGGAGACAGCAATGCTCCTGTTGTCTTAACCATGAGCTGGAAGTTGTATGGCTCACTGGGATGGAAGAGGAGGGGATGGTGAGAGGTGGGCGAGATGAGAGTGAAATTGACAAGGATGAGGGCTGCACAAAGAGCTCTTCGTGGTCTGGAGGAAACCAATCTCGGCCAGCCTGGTGATGGGATCTTAGCAGTACACAGGGGAATGCTGAATAAGGGAGGCTTTACGCCCAGGCGAGGGTGGTCTCTCTCCTAATCCCTTCCAACGAGCATCTTAATCTTAGTGGTGTAACTACATTAAACAGAAAGTGATTCTGGTCCAATAAGTACATGGCAAAATCTAAATGCACAATACCATAGGGAGCCGTACACTGAAAAAAATTGGTTTCCTCCAGAAACGATACATTTTTTTTACCATATGTTTTGTGATCATCAATGGTATGGAGAATATACTAGGTACATCATGATATAACCCCACGGCCATCATATAAATTCAACCAGTCAACTCTCTTGTGTTTTCTTTATCTCATGATATACATATAACAAATAACTCAACGTGGGTGCATGTCCATACTGCGCACTGCGTCAGGGTAGGACACTTACACAAAAATACCCCTTACATCTACTGTCGCGGGACTCTGCCGCCGTCTCAATATGTCAATAGTTATTTTTCCTACACGCACACGAGTGGGTGTACGTGGAGATAAAGTACATGTAGGCCTAGCACATTTGTAGTAGTAATAACAGGTTGGAGTTGGGAGTTTGTGCACATATAACGAATCAGGCTCATCGATGAGCTGTAGGAGGGACCAGGAGGGACTATCTATTGCTCGCCAAATTGACAATGAACACGTGTCAAAATCATTCTGACTGGGCATTCTGAAAAGGCTGGCAAGCCGATCCAATCTGGAGAAATTGCTAAGTTGGTTTGAGCAGTGGGCGGTCTTGCAAGACTCGCCCAGGAGGCGCCGTGGCCAAAAGGACCAATTACTTGTGCTTCCCGGAAGTGCAAGGGTCAACAACTACTAGGAAGCCCGGGCTATACCGGGCCGTGATATGGACCGCAGGCGGAACTGGGCGATAATACGGGGGGTTCCGCCTGTCTTCCTGGTTGCTTGGTGCCTTCCTCTAAAATAGGTTAGCTGCCCTCCATCCCCCTCCCAGCTCCCGGATTGTAATGTACTCGATATCCAGAATCAACCACAGGGAGGGGGCTTACGGGGATAGGAGAATAGGTTCAAGAGAACGGGAATCACCTAAAGAGTGTTCAAGGAGAAAGGGGTGGTGGGAATATAGTATAATGTGTGCACTGAACAAAATAAATGTGGTAGCACCAAAGGCCCTACTCTACTAGGAGATGTGTACACCTTGTTGGACTGTAAACCTTTGGCAGGTTTCCCGCGCCATGATCAGAGGCAGACGACTTTCAAATGCCGCTTCTTTACCATCAACATAAACACTACAGAGAGACCTTAAACTATCAGGGTAGGCGCCACGCCGCACACTGGGTGCTACCTGCCTGGCTGCTCGGCTCTTCACATTAGTATGGCCTCAGCGGCTTTGAAGGAGGGAATCGACTTTTTCTTATTGAATGACTCGACAACACATGACCTACAATAATACCAGCGACTACCAACGTAGCCCTGTGCATCACCATAACAATTGTGCCTTCAAGGGAGTAATGCTCTTATTTTCTCAATGTACATGTATAGCATCTCATGATGATGATACATATATTTTCCTATACACTTGTAGGTATTACATGTATGAGGGTGTGATGGTCGTTGTATTTTGTCGACGCAGTTTGTAAAAATGTGTGCAAAAGGTAGGGTCACCACAATGCACTACATACTACAATGTACAATGACAAAAAACACCAGTCGATCATATTGATATGATAGACCCTAAGGACTACACCAATAACTTAAGCGTACAATATCTTGTATCATGTGCTATAAGTTACATTTTGAATTCAGTCAAATAACTTAAGAAATAACTTAAACTGATCTCTAATGGAGGTGGCTTTACAACCAATAATAATGACATTGTCAACCGAAATAAATAAATTTCCCATTTTGTTATTAGTAAACATCAACAGTTAGTAATCAACCTTTGTCAAGCAGACTGGTTTTAGAAAATTAATCTATATGTAATCTGACTAGAACATTTAAGTTCGAGACAGACAAAAACATTACATTTGAGTCATTCATTAGCTGTCTTAATCAAAACCATATACAAAAATCAAGTTCCATGCCAATGACATGTATATTCAAATTGCCTAAAAGTATTACCTAATAACCCAGCGAGAGAATAATAACATTAGAGGCTTAGACATTAACACACCATAGCAAACTGGTTTCTCTCAACTTCAACAGTTAGACATAAAATACGACTTGGAAATATGCAACATTATTCCTTGTTATTTCAGCATAAGAAAGGGCTAGGCTCTGACCCCCCAGTGCTCTGGTGGGTGCAGATTGAGAGCTCTTGTTACAAATGTCGTCTGCTGATAGTCCACTCGCTGATTGCTGAATGTCGTCTGCCGGCTCGCTGCTGCAGTGATCTGAATCACTCAGTCACTGCTGCTAGGAGCTGGCAGATTGGCATGCGTAGGACAGATGGGCTGACCCTTTAGGTGGCTAGTGCGGTGTGTGGAGAGGATGCAAGATGTGAGGGGGGGGGGTGTAATGCTGCTGCTTTTCCCTCAGTCGCTACTACTACTACTGCTGCTGCTGCGGTTGGAGGCTAGGACACAGGATGATCAATCAATAATGGCAAGTTAGCGAGTCGGCTGTACAATGAGCGTTGTCCATTGCAGACTACCGCCAGCCACAACTTGCTACTATGGAGATCACAGCTGCCCACAATCATCCTCACCCACATACTCAAAATCCTCCGTCCTTATACACACCTTGCGTCTTGACAGAGTATTAATCAAACCTACGCTTAAGAAAAAGACATCATGTCCGGGTCTACTCCCCACACACCAAACATCCAGAGATTTCTATCTGATGCAGAAATGTTGATATGAAGATGTACATAGTACAGATAACATTATGTATGCAAATAGAGATAGCATGCATCGATAGCATACCGATCTGCCCATTTGGATATGTCTTGTTGTTGCTGTTGTTGTTCCGTTTGTTAGGTAGTATTGGCTGGAGCTCACATGTATAATACATAACAACAAATGAAATGTCAGTAAACAGATCAAAGTATCTTTTGGGCACACTTTTGGATGGAATGTACTCTATCTAGTCAATTTCCCCCTATTCCTAGAAAACCAAAGATCCAAACATGTATAGACCATCTGTATAATGTGGACCATCTTTCACAATAGGCCTACTGGTTCTAGACGGTATCGGAGTTTTCAGATTAAAGTGTAACAACAGATGAATTACCCTAACAAAATATAAGTTAGATGACCAGGCGATTTGTTACATTGCAAAAAGTCTTTGCATCTGTAGTAGAAAAGTGCCCGTAGCAGTCTTTTGGTAAGTAAATAAATCTAGTCTTCATTCACATTTGCCTTTCTGGGTAAGGCCGATACTATATCACAATGGTATGGAATAATGTCACAAGAGCCCTTCTCACTGGGCTCCCTACTCCATGGCAAGCTTAACTTGCGTCTATGTAGGCCTAATAATGATAATGAAAGTCCCGTCAACATGCGTACGTATGTTGTCGTGACAACGTCTTTTGTACCTAGATCCAATACTTTCTTAAAGAGTATCACCAGTCCTTAATTCTTACGCGGCTCACGCTGAGTATATCAGTCTGTTGTGGAAACACGCATATTTAGTAAGTCTATTTCCAACATACTAGTCTGTCTGTTTGTGAGTACCTACACAAATACAAGGACTTCACTTAGCAGCCATGTTGCGTTCCTACAGACTCGGCAAACATACTTAGTAAACTATTGAACACTGCGTCCATTTCACCCAGGATTTGCCTGTCCCTCTCCGTCATACCACTACAGTCCATGGCGGAGGAGCATAGTTCTTGTGAGTTAGAACTGGACGTGTCTTGTGACGTGTTCATGGAAGAACATGACGTCAAGTCATCCAATTGTTCTGACGTTGTCGAAGTGATGGTGCCACCAAGGGCATCCACTGTCCGTATCAGCGTCTCCGACATATCGTCGGTGATTTTGTCCGTCAGGGTGAAGGCATCGTCGAATATGGACGCCGGAAGTGGTGAGATGGGTGGTGCCATGTACAGTGGTTGTGATCGGGGCCTGCGCGCAGATACTGGTGCACACTGCATCGTTTCCGGTTCAGTGGTGCGTGCACATGATTGTGGGAAGCGGCCATTTTTCTCATCCCTTAGCTCTTTTTGCATCCGGCGGGCCAGGTTGTTAATCAACACAGACCTGCGCAGGAAGGCCTCAGAGTCGTCAATGTCGCGCAGCTTGGTCATGGAGATGCGGTAGAGCTTCCGGCGCTCGTCGCGACGCTGTTTGGGGGTGTTGAGGAAGGGTGAGATCCGCTTGGTGGGAGGGCGGTAGTCGCACTCTTCTGATGGCGTCTCCAACTTCCGCTTTCCGACAGGGGAGCCGGGCATCACTAGCGGCATCATGTTGGACTTGGACACGGCCCTTACGGCAGGGGCACCTGAGAAAGACAAAACGATAAAGGATGTGTTAGTTTGATACATATATTCAGAATCTACAGGGATAATCAACGATTCAGGTAGTCAGGTAATCAACGATTGTATAATGCAGCACGTTCACAGAATAACTATTAAAAGAGTCGCAATGGTTCTAATTCAAGTTTGTCTCGATCTGCATATATTATTATGGCTTATACACAGATCACTTTCTCTTTGTTAAATTCCAAGGCGTCATTGTCGACGAGACATGCTCCTATTATGGACACACGTACAGGGAACGCGCTCTCTGAAGTTTTTTGTCAATGTCAGGACCTGCAGGTGGTTACAATAGAAGCTACCTCCCCACCTGAGGATAGGTGGATGGATGGATGGCTGTATGGGCATCTACCTGACACCAAGGGAGGCAGGCAGCAGGACAGACCCTAACACCTGGCCTTCTCCAGGCACCAACCATGCGGAACACTTTCCATTTAATACCACCCTAACCCCAGCTCAACCAGCGTGGGACAACTCCCTACTCAGCAATCCACCATTCCTGCTCATTGCTTATTACCCGGCTTACTGAGTGAGATACCTGACCCCTACCCCAGCCCAACCTTACCTCACCCTGCCACCTGGTAACAGGCAAGCAGATACAAAAGACATGAATCAGGCTGTCATGGACTTGTTCTGTTACCTGTCTGAGGCCAAGTAGCTTACTGTATGTTTCTCCATAAACTATGCAGCACGCTATGGTAGCAACCACCATGCAGCGACATGCAAAGGAGTGGCCATTGAATTATTTTACAGAAGTAGAATGCCTTTGATTTGTGATTATTTATGAACCAGCTTTATTCAGGAACCAATCTCTTGTAAGCCTATTTATTGTAAGCCAATTCCATAGTCCAATTCCCTTTGGATTGAATGTTTTAAATGTAACTAAATCTGATTGTCCTTGGTTTAAAACATGTGGGGGTGTCACTTTGATGGAATTCATATGGCAAATCTAAAGAGGAAGAGCAGGGTCAACCAAAGACTGGCCACGACCCAGAGACCCAGGTAAAATGAGGTGTACAGGCGTAGCCTGGGGGGTATCATGCCTGCTCCATCACCTCATACATCACCGGTCCACCTCCTGCCTCCTCCCGCCCCTGAGACATCCCATATGGCACTATATCCCTCCTCCGCCCTACCTACACTGGTACTCTGAGCCACCACTATACAACCACCAAGGAAAGAACCATTACCACTAAACCCCCTTCTTCATCATGGACCCCTCCGTTCCCATCACCATGTCCCACACCACACACACATACACATACCCTCATTTCTCCTCCCTGGTCACAGACCGCCGGGGGCTAACTGCTATAAACCATTGCCCTCGTCTTGAACCGCTGTGTCGGAGTGTGTAAAGGATATGGGCAGTTGGTTGGTAAGAGTAGACTTGCTACCTTGGAATTAATCCAAGGCTATTTATCACTACTGGAAGGTTGATATCACATCATTTGTATTTGCAGATTGTCGCAATTGCAGCGTCCCACTAAATCAATCTTCCATGGGCCTAAGTTTTGAGTCTGTGACCTTTTTTAAACTGCAGGACCATATGTTGGAAGTGCATTAACTGTGTCCATATTCTTTCTTGGAAAATCAATGTTCATTTCAATGCAAGGTTTTGCCTGTGTTTCTGATCATTGTTAACGACGTGGAAGGAGGAAGTATTTATTAGAGAGGGAGTGCCAGTCTAACAGGATGGGGTGACTCCAGGGAACGTGAGGGGGGGGGGAGATGGAAGACCCTGGAGGAGGAGGAAAATGTGTGGGAGTGGGGGGGGGGGGGGTGAAGTGCTACAGGATGCAGATGGCATTTGGAGCAAGCATGGTAGGCATCGTATTCTGGACGTGTTCGGTTTGTGAATGGGTCGTGTCAAATACATGTTGTATCTAGCATACGAAGGTCACTGCCACTCGAATGACTCTCTGTCATTGTACAGATTTCAATCAGGATGGTAGTGCAATCCATAGATATTATCATTATGAGAAACATGCCTTAGGAATATCAGTGAACAAGGGAGAAGCTGCAGCAGTCGAAGGGACTATGTATTACATGTATAAGAATGTTGGCAAACATTCCCTTCCCAATGATATCAGACTCAACATTCCCGATATCCAAGGGTTGAAGGGGGGTCAGCAAGTCAGGAAGGTGGACACATGGAGAGGGAAGTGGGAAATACCTGCCATTTCAGGAAGATATATATTTATGTATAGACGGTGGGGATAATTATACCAGATACAATGCAAAAGCACATTCAATAACGTTAAGTAACAAAAACGTATGCTGTCAGACAATTCACAATAGAGTGTAATGGACACAGTTGTGGCAAAGTGGTAATAAATTAGGATCAATTGTGAAAACCACCTAAATTTCACGTTGTGCTATAACACTAGGAAATCCATTTGCAAAGTTAGCATCTTGAGAAGTTCTGAGAGGGTAATTCAAATCATAACCAGTAGTGGACAATAACTGCCACATCCTGGCACAGGCCGTGGGCGGTGGACCACACCACGCTGCCACGCCCCTCTCTAGGTCATCCTCTGAACACCCACTCCTCCTCACCCATCTTCCACCCATCCCCACCCAGGGGCCATTACCCCCTTGCCTCCCTGGTAAGTGACCAGTGGTCAAGATGACGGTTATATTAGCATACACCGACTGGGGTGTCATTATGCCGGTCAGTCAGTGCTGAAGGCAGCCATATCGGAAGCTGGGGTCAGACCCATCGATGTTAATAGAGGGGAGAGGGTGAAGAGGAGGGGAGCAGGTGGGAGGGGGCGGATAGACATCTCAGATAACGTCGTATATATAGCATTTCAAACCGACAGCGAATTTTGAAATGTCATAAATTTTGACGACCAATTATTTGAATACCCATGACTCACTTTCAGCTAGATTGTGAACACACGAATCTTTGGTACTTAAACAGATATGTAAGAGACATGATTTGCATTGTCACAGGTGGTTTCACTATGGCTCAGGCATAATTCATGCGGCCGCATTGAACGTGTATTGGAATGAAGTGGGATACGCGGTAGGTTGAATTCATGAATGGCCTGGATAGATTAGACCTGCCCACCGGTCCCCCGTACAGAGTGATCTTGGACCGGCAAACGGTGTGGAATCCCCACACTAGGATTGATATACCATAACTTGATAAGTATCAGAGTGTAATCCCACACAAAGGCAAATCAAATGAGCAGTCAAATGTAATGAGAGATAATTTTCTTTATACATTGTTTACATACATTAAAACCTATAACAATCGGCTTACATAGGTGCCATGTATGTGACATGAGCAGTATCGAGTAGTGTACTTGAGCTGCCAATGAGCTTTCAATCGCACTGTGTCATTATTACTTTGGCAAGGCCTGACAGACAAGAGCCAACAAGTTCATGTACACCACCAATAGGGGCCATGTATCATGTTGGTAGTAGCCTTGACCCAGAGAGTCAAGACCTTCTAACACTGTTACCAACAGCACAACATGGTCTACTGTCGCCAGCGCGTGCCTAATCCATTTGGTATGTTCACATCACCGGCTGGCTGGGGCGGGGAGTGGGGGAGGTTGGGGGTGGGGTAGGTGGGAATGGATGTGTATGAGTGGGTGGGCTGGTGTGGGGAGGGGGAGTACATGGGTAGATACAGGTGTGAGAGTAGGTAACGTACACACAGATTAACACAGGAGTCTAAAAGAGTGAGAAGGTCGATGTGTATTAGGATGTTTATTCCGAGTCTTTTCCCCTGTATAGGGATGTGTATTCCCCTGCGGTCTAGACTATCAGTAGTACCTTCAACTATCCCGGATGTTTATATCAATTAAAGGTGAATAAATACACAGCACTTGACAAGTGCCATCGCCACTGGCATCTAAGATAGGCACTGCACTATAAACCCCTAAACCTAAACTTGAATGACCCTGAGTAACATGAGTAGAGGAAGTGAGTAGGGTGAGCCTACACTGGGGGCTCTGATACGGGCCACATAGTCTGGAGGATGGATGTTATACCATAAAGCAGCCTCCCCATCCTACAGCCACCATCCAGCTCCCATGTACCCAGCACACGGGGGCGATTGATTGTTCTTTGTGCTGCGGTGAGTCTGGGCTGCAGCAGCGGCCTCCGGGTCACTTGGTTGTATCATAATCGGGAGGTCATAAGCATTCCATAGAGGGTCTAACTTTGCAGATTGGACCAGTAGAAGTGTCTAGATGAAAATTTCTTTCAATATACATGCATTTAAGCACAAAACCGCGCTTAAATGCGCGCTTGGGTACCTAAGGGTTAAAAGTCTACGTAATCATCACTATGTGCGCTTTGAATTATTTTGTACATGTATTTCAGCTAGGACTGTCTCGACCAGAAGTGCGTCCTGGAAGCCGCCCATCTCACTGTTTGGGCGTACAGGTAGGTAGGGAAAAGGGGGCAGAGATACAATGTACATTGTTTTATATAATCCTTTGTATCAGAGGGCTCTATTAATGTATAGCTGTTGGAGAAAACGGGCTGTGTCACTATCCTCGTGATATTGTAGCCTCGTAGACGTAGGCTGTAAGACAGCCCCACAGAACCCTGGCTCCATCCATGCATGAATGTCGTGATGTGTACCAGCTAATATTGCAGCTGCTGGCAGACCATCGGCCGCCGATCCCACCGTCCGAATAAGAATCCTTATTCGGACGGTGGAGGTGGGACACGGGACTACACACAGGGTGGGACACGGGACCTAGACGGTGGAGGTGGGACACGGGACTACACACAGGGTGGGACACGGGACCTAAACGGTGATGCGTATACCCCGTGTAGTATTGCAGTAACTTGATTCAAGCATGATCTGCGGTAAATAACAACCGATATGTGACTGTTTCAGAAGCCAGGACCAAAAAAATTCTTGCAGTCACATGTTGTAATCTATACTTGCACATTATTCCTTGGCAGTTGTTATTAGAATGCATGGACGCACTGCATTGTCACCCCTAATGTCACCCCGGATTGTCACCCTCGATGGCTTATGCACAGGTGTAATACAGGTGCATGTAATCATTTTAGTATGCAAAACCTAGTAATACGGGTATCTATTGCACAGAAGTTAGAAGGGGACTATGTGCAAAAGTTGTCTAGTGTTGTAAAAGTATTTACTTAAATTCGTCCAGTGTTCAGAAATGCGTGTGATGGCATATATTAGTTTTTCAATGGGGACTTTCATAAATGACGTCATACATGTTCAAAGAAGTGTTGTTCGATGTATGATTCCCGTTCTATTATCATTATTTTTGGTGGGCTGTACTTATCATTGTATATGTGTATATATAAACACACACATTGATTAATGCCTCCGTCCCGCAGACCTAGATACCCCCATCCCGTGGTGAGGTCATTTGTGAACGATTTGGAGCCGCAAATTTGGCAATATGTCTTCGGAATAACACATGCCCCCATGTATTCCTCAGTAGCAGGTTGTCCCATAGGCGCAGCCATTGCTGGAGCTTCTTACCAGCAAGTTCTTCTGATAACACCTATCAGATGAGTACCACTGAGAGGACCGCAGTGAATAGTTGGTGTCGTTTCATTGGCTGATAATCAAACCAGCTAAGTATATACATTGACTTAATTTAATGATTTACCGACAACTTGAACGTCTTTAGCACTGCCAACTAAATATAATGGTGAGGTTATCGTTTTAAGATTTCGGTGCACTTATGCTTGTTTCATAAACATTTCTCCCGTTCTTGATTACTCCTAACCCCCAACAAAATTGCTAACTTTTTTAAATATATATTTTTGCTTATTGATATTTTAAATTCCCAGTGTTCTATTTGATCTAGAGAATAGCATTGACGGTCGGTATTGACAGTTAGACCAACACATATCTAAGTATACATTCAAAACTCAAAACCAAGTATCAATTGCTAAATAAATCTTTTATTTTCATTTTGTAGAAAATGCACATTTTCATATGAATAACATGGCTTTTCAATAATATACTCTGTATTATGTACAATAGTTAGGCATAAATGTCTAGTCTCAATGCCCCCGGGATAACAATGGTGATGGGAGATGGTTGGTTTATGGTGGTGTATGGGTGACTGCATGGGGGGAGGATGGAGACAGCAATGCTCCTGTTGTCTTAACCATGAGCTGGAAGTTGTATGGCTCACTGGGATGGAAGAGGAGGGGATGGTGAGAGGTGGGCGAGATGAGAGTGAAATTGACAAGGATGAGGGCTGCACAAAGAGCTCTTCGTGGTCTGGAGGAAACCAATCTCGGCCAGCCTGGTGATGGGATCTTAGCAGTACACAGGGGAATGCTGAATAAGGGAGGCTTTACGCCCAGGCGAGGGTGGTCTCTCTCCTAATCCCTTCCAACGAGCATCTTAATCTTAGTGGTGTAACTACATTAAACAGAAAGTGATTCTGGTCCAATAAGTACATGGCAAAATCTAAATGCACAATACCATAGGGAGCCGTACACTGAAAAAAATTGGTTTCCTCCAGAAACGATACATTTTTTTTACCATATGTTTTGTGATCATCAATGGTATGGAGAATATACTAGGTACATCATGATATAACCCCACGGCCATCATATAAATTCAACCAGTCAACTCTCTTGTGTTTTCTTTATCTCATGATATACATATAACAAATAACTCAACGTGGGTGCATGTCCATACTGCGCACTGCGTCAGGGTAGGACACTTACACAAAAATACCCCTTACATCTACTGTCGCGGGACTCTGCCGCCGTCTCAATATGTCAATAGTTATTTTTCCTACACGCACACGAGTGGGTGTACGTGGAGATAAAGTACATGTAGGCCTAGCACATTTGTAGTAGTAATAACAGGTTGGAGTTGGGAGTTTGTGCACATATAACGAATCAGGCTCATCGATGAGCTGTAGGAGGGACCAGGAGGGACTATCTATTGCTCGCCAAATTGACAATGAACACGTGTCAAAATCATTCTGACTGGGCATTCTGAAAAGGCTGGCAAGCCGATCCAATCTGGAGAAATTGCTAAGTTGGTTTGAGCAGTGGGCGGTCTTGCAAGACTCGCCCAGGAGGCGCCGTGGCCAAAAGGACCAATTACTTGTGCTTCCCGGAAGTGCAAGGGTCAACAACTACTAGGAAGCCCGGGCTATACCGGGCCGTGATATGGACCGCAGGCGGAACTGGGCGATAATACGGGGGGTTCCGCCTGTCTTCCTGGTTGCTTGGTGCCTTCCTCTAAAATAGGTTAGCTGCCCTCCATCCCCCTCCCAGCTCCCGGATTGTAATGTACTCGATATCCAGAATCAACCACAGGGAGGGGGCTTACGGGGATAGGAGAATAGGTTCAAGAGAACGGGAATCACCTAAAGAGTGTTCAAGGAGAAAGGGGTGGTGGGAATATAGTATAATGTGTGCACTGAACAAAATAAATGTGGTAGCACCAAAGGCCCTACTCTACTAGGAGATGTGTACACCTTGTTGGACTGTAAACCTTTGGCAGGTTTCCCGCGCCATGATCAGAGGCAGACGACTTTCAAATGCCGCTTCTTTACCATCAACATAAACACTACAGAGAGACCTTAAACTATCAGGGTAGGCGCCACGCCGCACACTGGGTGCTACCTGCCTGGCTGCTCGGCTCTTCACATTAGTATGGCCTCAGCGGCTTTGAAGGAGGGAATCGACTTTTTCTTATTGAATGACTCGACAACACATGACCTACAATAATACCAGCGACTACCAACGTAGCCCTGTGCATCACCATAACAATTGTGCCTTCAAGGGAGTAATGCTCTTATTTTCTCAATGTACATGTATAGCATCTCATGATGATGATACATATATTTTCCTATACACTTGTAGGTATTACATGTATGAGGGTGTGATGGTCGTTGTATTTTGTCGACGCAGTTTGTAAAAATGTGTGCAAAAGGTAGGGTCACCACAATGCACTACATACTACAATGTACAATGACAAAAAACACCAGTCGATCATATTGATATGATAGACCCTAAGGACTACACCAATAACTTAAGCGTACAATATCTTGTATCATGTGCTATAAGTTACATTTTGAATTCAGTCAAATAACTTAAGAAATAACTTAAACTGATCTCTAATGGAGGTGGCTTTACAACCAATAATAATGACATTGTCAACCGAAATAAATAAATTTCCCATTTTGTTATTAGTAAACATCAACAGTTAGTAATCAACCTTTGTCAAGCAGACTGGTTTTAGAAAATTAATCTATATGTAATCTGACTAGAACATTTAAGTTCGAGACAGACAAAAACATTACATTTGAGTCATTCATTAGCTGTCTTAATCAAAACCATATACAAAAATCAAGTTCCATGCCAATGACATGTATATTCAAATTGCCTAAAAGTATTACCTAATAACCCAGCGAGAGAATAATAACATTAGAGGCTTAGACATTAACACACCATAGCAAACTGGTTTCTCTCAACTTCAACAGTTAGACATAAAATACGACTTGGAAATATGCAACATTATTCCTTGTTATTTCAGCATAAGAAAGGGCTAGGCTCTGACCCCCCAGTGCTCTGGTGGGTGCAGATTGAGAGCTCTTGTTACAAATGTCGTCTGCTGATAGTCCACTCGCTGATTGCTGAATGTCGTCTGCCGGCTCGCTGCTGCAGTGATCTGAATCACTCAGTCACTGCTGCTAGGAGCTGGCAGATTGGCATGCGTAGGACAGATGGGCTGACCCTTTAGGTGGCTAGTGCGGTGTGTGGAGAGGATGCAAGATGTGAGGGGGGGGGGTGTAATGCTGCTGCTTTTCCCTCAGTCGCTACTACTACTACTGCTGCTGCTGCGGTTGGAGGCTAGGACACAGGATGATCAATCAATAATGGCAAGTTAGCGAGTCGGCTGTACAATGAGCGTTGTCCATTGCAGACTACCGCCAGCCACAACTTGCTACTATGGAGATCACAGCTGCCCACAATCATCCTCACCCACATACTCAAAATCCTCCGTCCTTATACACACCTTGCGTCTTGACAGAGTATTAATCAAACCTACGCTTAAGAAAAAGACATCATGTCCGGGTCTACTCCCCACACACCAAACATCCAGAGATTTCTATCTGATGCAGAAATGTTGATATGAAGATGTACATAGTACAGATAACATTATGTATGCAAATAGAGATAGCATGCATCGATAGCATACCGATCTGCCCATTTGGATATGTCTTGTTGTTGCTGTTGTTGTTCCGTTTGTTAGGTAGTATTGGCTGGAGCTCACATGTATAATACATAACAACAAATGAAATGTCAGTAAACAGATCAAAGTATCTTTTGGGCACACTTTTGGATGGAATGTACTCTATCTAGTCAATTTCCCCCTATTCCTAGAAAACCAAAGATCCAAACATGTATAGACCATCTGTATAATGTGGACCATCTTTCACAATAGGCCTACTGGTTCTAGACGGTATCGGAGTTTTCAGATTAAAGTGTAACAACAGATGAATTACCCTAACAAAATATAAGTTAGATGACCAGGCGATTTGTTACATTGCAAAAAGTCTTTGCATCTGTAGTAGAAAAGTGCCCGTAGCAGTCTTTTGGTAAGTAAATAAATCTAGTCTTCATTCACATTTGCCTTTCTGGGTAAGGCCGATACTATATCACAATGGTATGGAATAATGTCACAAGAGCCCTTCTCACTGGGCTCCCTACTCCATGGCAAGCTTAACTTGCGTCTATGTAGGCCTAATAATGATAATGAAAGTCCCGTCAACATGCGTACGTATGTTGTCGTGACAACGTCTTTTGTACCTAGATCCAATACTTTCTTAAAGAGTATCACCAGTCCTTAATTCTTACGCGGCTCACGCTGAGTATATCAGTCTGTTGTGGAAACACGCATATTTAGTAAGTCTATTTCCAACATACTAGTCTGTCTGTTTGTGAGTACCTACACAAATACAAGGACTTCACTTAGCAGCCATGTTGCGTTCCTACAGACTCGGCAAACATACTTAGTAAACTATTGAACACTGCGTCCATTTCACCCAGGATTTGCCTGTCCCTCTCCGTCATACCACTACAGTCCATGGCGGAGGAGCATAGTTCTTGTGAGTTAGAACTGGACGTGTCTTGTGACGTGTTCATGGAAGAACATGACGTCAAGTCATCCAATTGTTCTGACGTTGTCGAAGTGATGGTGCCACCAAGGGCATCCACTGTCCGTATCAGCGTCTCCGACATATCGTCGGTGATTTTGTCCGTCAGGGTGAAGGCATCGTCGAATATGGACGCCGGAAGTGGTGAGATGGGTGGTGCCATGTACAGTGGTTGTGATCGGGGCCTGCGCGCAGATACTGGTGCACACTGCATCGTTTCCGGTTCAGTGGTGCGTGCACATGATTGTGGGAAGCGGCCATTTTTCTCATCCCTTAGCTCTTTTTGCATCCGGCGGGCCAGGTTGTTAATCAACACAGACCTGCGCAGGAAGGCCTCAGAGTCGTCAATGTCGCGCAGCTTGGTCATGGAGATGCGGTAGAGCTTCCGGCGCTCGTCGCGACGCTGTTTGGGGGTGTTGAGGAAGGGTGAGATCCGCTTGGTGGGAGGGCGGTAGTCGCACTCTTCTGATGGCGTCTCCAACTTCCGCTTTCCGACAGGGGAGCCGGGCATCACTAGCGGCATCATGTTGGACTTGGACACGGCCCTTACGGCAGGGGCACCTGAGAAAGACAAAACGATAAAGGATGTGTTAGTTTGATACATATATTCAGAATCTACAGGGATAATCAACGATTCAGGTAGTCAGGTAATCAACGATTGTATAATGCAGCACGTTCACAGAATAACTATTAAAAGAGTCGCAATGGTTCTAATTCAAGTTTGTCTCGATCTGCATATATTATTATGGCTTATACACAGATCACTTTCTCTTTGTTAAATTCCAAGGCGTCATTGTCGACGAGACATGCTCCTATTATGGACACACGTACAGGGAACGCGCTCTCTGAAGTTTTTTGTCAATGTCAGGACCTGCAGGTGGTTACAATAGAAGCTACCTCCCCACCTGAGGATAGGTGGATGGATGGATGGCTGTATGGGCATCTACCTGACACCAAGGGAGGCAGGCAGCAGGACAGACCCTAACACCTGGCCTTCTCCAGGCACCAACCATGCGGAACACTTTCCATTTAATACCACCCTAACCCCAGCTCAACCAGCGTGGGACAACTCCCTACTCAGCAATCCACCATTCCTGCTCATTGCTTATTACCCGGCTTACTGAGTGAGATACCTGACCCCTACCCCAGCCCAACCTTACCTCACCCTGCCACCTGGTAACAGGCAAGCAGATACAAAAGACATGAATCAGGCTGTCATGGACTTGTTCTGTTACCTGTCTGAGGCCAAGTAGCTTACTGTATGTTTCTCCATAAACTATGCAGCACGCTATGGTAGCAACCACCATGCAGCGACATGCAAAGGAGTGGCCATTGAATTATTTTACAGAAGTAGAATGCCTTTGATTTGTGATTATTTATGAACCAGCTTTATTCAGGAACCAATCTCTTGTAAGCCTATTTATTGTAAGCCAATTCCATAGTCCAATTCCCTTTGGATTGAATGTTTTAAATGTAACTAAATCTGATTGTCCTTGGTTTAAAACATGTGGGGGTGTCACTTTGATGGAATTCATATGGCAAATCTAAAGAGGAAGAGCAGGGTCAACCAAAGACTGGCCACGACCCAGAGACCCAGGTAAAATGAGGTGTACAGGCGTAGCCTGGGGGGTATCATGCCTGCTCCATCACCTCATACATCACCGGTCCACCTCCTGCCTCCTCCCGCCCCTGAGACATCCCATATGGCACTATATCCCTCCTCCGCCCTACCTACACTGGTACTCTGAGCCACCACTATACAACCACCAAGGAAAGAACCATTACCACTAAACCCCCTTCTTCATCATGGACCCCTCCGTTCCCATCACCATGTCCCACACCACACACACATACACATACCCTCATTTCTCCTCCCTGGTCACAGACCGCCGGGGGCTAACTGCTATAAACCATTGCCCTCGTCTTGAACCGCTGTGTCGGAGTGTGTAAAGGATATGGGCAGTTGGTTGGTAAGAGTAGACTTGCTACCTTGGAATTAATCCAAGGCTATTTATCACTACTGGAAGGTTGATATCACATCATTTGTATTTGCAGATTGTCGCAATTGCAGCGTCCCACTAAATCAATCTTCCATGGGCCTAAGTTTTGAGTCTGTGACCTTTTTTAAACTGCAGGACCATATGTTGGAAGTGCATTAACTGTGTCCATATTCTTTCTTGGAAAATCAATGTTCATTTCAATGCAAGGTTTTGCCTGTGTTTCTGATCATTGTTAACGACGTGGAAGGAGGAAGTATTTATTAGAGAGGGAGTGCCAGTCTAACAGGATGGGGTGACTCCAGGGAACGTGAGGGGGGGGGGAGATGGAAGACCCTGGAGGAGGAGGAAAATGTGTGGGAGTGGGGGGGGGGGGGGTGAAGTGCTACAGGATGCAGATGGCATTTGGAGCAAGCATGGTAGGCATCGTATTCTGGACGTGTTCGGTTTGTGAATGGGTCGTGTCAAATACATGTTGTATCTAGCATACGAAGGTCACTGCCACTCGAATGACTCTCTGTCATTGTACAGATTTCAATCAGGATGGTAGTGCAATCCATAGATATTATCATTATGAGAAACATGCCTTAGGAATATCAGTGAACAAGGGAGAAGCTGCAGCAGTCGAAGGGACTATGTATTACATGTATAAGAATGTTGGCAAACATTCCCTTCCCAATGATATCAGACTCAACATTCCCGATATCCAAGGGTTGAAGGGGGGTCAGCAAGTCAGGAAGGTGGACACATGGAGAGGGAAGTGGGAAATACCTGCCATTTCAGGAAGATATATATTTATGTATAGACGGTGGGGATAATTATACCAGATACAATGCAAAAGCACATTCAATAACGTTAAGTAACAAAAACGTATGCTGTCAGACAATTCACAATAGAGTGTAATGGACACAGTTGTGGCAAAGTGGTAATAAATTAGGATCAATTGTGAAAACCACCTAAATTTCACGTTGTGCTATAACACTAGGAAATCCATTTGCAAAGTTAGCATCTTGAGAAGTTCTGAGAGGGTAATTCAAATCATAACCAGTAGTGGACAATAACTGCCACATCCTGGCACAGGCCGTGGGCGGTGGACCACACCACGCTGCCACGCCCCTCTCTAGGTCATCCTCTGAACACCCACTCCTCCTCACCCATCTTCCACCCATCCCCACCCAGGGGCCATTACCCCCTTGCCTCCCTGGTAAGTGACCAGTGGTCAAGATGACGGTTATATTAGCATACACCGACTGGGGTGTCATTATGCCGGTCAGTCAGTGCTGAAGGCAGCCATATCGGAAGCTGGGGTCAGACCCATCGATGTTAATAGAGGGGAGAGGGTGAAGAGGAGGGGAGCAGGTGGGAGGGGGCGGATAGACATCTCAGATAACGTCGTATATATAGCATTTCAAACCGACAGCGAATTTTGAAATGTCATAAATTTTGACGACCAATTATTTGAATACCCATGACTCACTTTCAGCTAGATTGTGAACACACGAATCTTTGGTACTTAAACAGATATGTAAGAGACATGATTTGCATTGTCACAGGTGGTTTCACTATGGCTCAGGCATAATTCATGCGGCCGCATTGAACGTGTATTGGAATGAAGTGGGATACGCGGTAGGTTGAATTCATGAATGGCCTGGATAGATTAGACCTGCCCACCGGTCCCCCGTACAGAGTGATCTTGGACCGGCAAACGGTGTGGAATCCCCACACTAGGATTGATATACCATAACTTGATAAGTATCAGAGTGTAATCCCACACAAAGGCAAATCAAATGAGCAGTCAAATGTAATGAGAGATAATTTTCTTTATACATTGTTTACATACATTAAAACCTATAACAATCGGCTTACATAGGTGCCATGTATGTGACATGAGCAGTATCGAGTAGTGTACTTGAGCTGCCAATGAGCTTTCAATCGCACTGTGTCATTATTACTTTGGCAAGGCCTGACAGACAAGAGCCAACAAGTTCATGTACACCACCAATAGGGGCCATGTATCATGTTGGTAGTAGCCTTGACCCAGAGAGTCAAGACCTTCTAACACTGTTACCAACAGCACAACATGGTCTACTGTCGCCAGCGCGTGCCTAATCCATTTGGTATGTTCACATCACCGGCTGGCTGGGGCGGGGAGTGGGGGAGGTTGGGGGTGGGGTAGGTGGGAATGGATGTGTATGAGTGGGTGGGCTGGTGTGGGGAGGGGGAGTACATGGGTAGATACAGGTGTGAGAGTAGGTAACGTACACACAGATTAACACAGGAGTCTAAAAGAGTGAGAAGGTCGATGTGTATTAGGATGTTTATTCCGAGTCTTTTCCCCTGTATAGGGATGTGTATTCCCCTGCGGTCTAGACTATCAGTAGTACCTTCAACTATCCCGGATGTTTATATCAATTAAAGGTGAATAAATACACAGCACTTGACAAGTGCCATCGCCACTGGCATCTAAGATAGGCACTGCACTATAAACCCCTAAACCTAAACTTGAATGACCCTGAGTAACATGAGTAGAGGAAGTGAGTAGGGTGAGCCTACACTGGGGGCTCTGATACGGGCCACATAGTCTGGAGGATGGATGTTATACCATAAAGCAGCCTCCCCATCCTACAGCCACCATCCAGCTCCCATGTACCCAGCACACGGGGGCGATTGATTGTTCTTTGTGCTGCGGTGAGTCTGGGCTGCAGCAGCGGCCTCCGGGTCACTTGGCATATCGCCATGCATGGTTGTCTATAAATACTCCTACCACTGACCCTCCTCCCCCTCCCACCACCTCCTGACGGCAAAGCATGGGCTGCTTCATGGCCGCCTTTACTAAACAGGTGTAGCTGCACTATTATGCCTCCATGGCCAAGAGCGTGCCTGATAGGCTATTGAGCCGCGTTGATCCTCATTGGATCACAAGGCTAGAGCCCCCACCAACTCTCTCATATTCAATGACTTGTGCTTGCTTAATAGAGAATAGGATGAGGGACTAAAGCTGATTGTATTGCACCACTTTACATCAATTTACAAATAATCACAGGGGTACATGATAAGAGGGCAGGGAAGTCTGTATCTAGGTCATTGATATACCACAGGGTGAAGATGCAAATTATCAGCTCTACCTTATCTGTGCTAGGCAATCTCCTTTATAAATTATCCCCAAATTTGTATATTATGTTGGAAACCAATTTGACTTGCGTTTTCATTTTACTATCCAATTTGACTTCCATTTTCACTTTCTTTTGCACATGACTGCTAACCAGAGGCAACATTACAAAGACTCAAAGTAAACCACCTACCCTGCTTCTTTAAGCTAACATAGAGTGGAAAGAGATGACTTTGGATAGCTCTACTAATTGTTTAATTTGAATCCCAAATTGATTAACCCATGGAGGTGGTGACAGAGGAAATTAGTGCCAAATTGACATTCTCTTTCATTTCCAATCCTAAAATGACGTTGATAACTGTAATCGAAGACAGACACAAATGGCAATGTAGGTAGTGACAGGTTACTGACTTATTCACAAGTGGTGATGGCCTGATACTTAGCACCCTAGGAGACTATTTACTCATTTATACATGCAGACACCAACTCAGTAAATATTTACATACAAAGGTAGCCTACCAGTGATGGTATTGTAAACTACTACATAGATAGAAATGAATACACACCTGAACAGTTGAGCTGTGGTTCTGATGAGCACGAGGTCCTCCAGGAGCTCTTGTCCTCCAGAGGGAAGGTGGGGGGTTGCAACACAAGGGTCATATTGAGAGGTCACTCAGCGAGCATAGCCGAGGTCACAATGTGGCCACTACTCCTCCTGCGACCACTGGTCACTATCAGGTCGCTTTACCACCTTTGTCCGGGCTCGTCGGTGGCCACTGACTGACCAGTGCTCCCTAGGGGTCAGCAATGTAGTGTGACAGCGTCCACACTGGCTGTAGAGTCCACTATGGACCACTTGGCGCTGTTGATATGTGGCGAAGGCAAACAATCAATAGAGCGGTTGGTACTCCTGCTGCCGCGTTACTACTGCAAAAAGTCGTCTGCTCTTCGGTATTAGGCTGTGGCTAATCTGCTAGGCGCCTCACCTGTTATGGGAGAAACATGATATCTATTAGTTAATCATCTGGATCTCCCAGGTACAAAAACACAGCTGTAAATAGCACTAATTGAAAGAATAAATCAGTATTGATTACAGTGTCAAGATGGTAAGTGTGGCTAAACGGTTTTGACCCCGACCTGTGATGTCTGGAGTGAAGCATGGTGTACCATGTCAGTGTGTGTATTGGGCGCTGATATGTGGGTGAATGTAGGGAGGAGTAGAGGAACTTTCCATATGCCTGACCTGACGCGGACTGGTGTAGCAAGGGCATTGCCCCAGGCACCCAGGATGGATAGAGGGAGGTGGCGGAGGAGGGAGGGGGTGGTGGGTGTTGGTAGGCTATCCCTGTTTCTATGAAAGGAGAGATAGGAGGAGGAGGGGGTTTCATAGACTGGTGCCCGTCGGTTCTCGCTAGATAGCCAACGCGTCAGAGACCATTCCTTCATCAAAATTTATCTGTTATCAAGGCGAAGCTGTACTTTAACCAAGGAAGATAACATTTTTTACTAGGCGCTTTATCTCTATCTAAATACCATACCCATATCAATAGTACCCCATCCATTTTCGTCCTTCTTAATAATCTTTACATCAATATGTACTAAATGTGCCTCATAGGCTAAGGCTTAGCCCCGTGTTCAGGGGAATTGTCTCATTGCATATATTATTTATGTGGATCCATAAGTGTCTCGATCATGTAACAGGTTACAGAATTCATACCCATGCATTTAGCCGCTGACCTTGAATAAGGAATACATGTATGTACTTTAGCTAGGATAAATACATAGAGAATTAAGGTATTTAAGGGGAGCGTGGCATACTGAGGCGTAGACAAGTGTTCAGTAGATTTGTATGTATGTATACAGCCGCCGCGGCAACACAAAGGATCGCTCACAGCCCCCACATAGAGAGCTAACTGGTACACCCCCTCCTCCCCTTTACCAACCTCCCAACACCACTCACTCTCCCACCCAGTGCACACAAAAGATCCGAGCCCAGCAAGCAGGTCACCGCCACTCGAGTGAACAGGCCGTCGATCCCTACTCCCCTCTCACATTCTCTGCACTCCAGTCTCTCAACACAGTCAAAATATTATCCAGATTAAAAAGAGATAACAGATACTAAACTTCTAAAGACTGTTTCTTTCAGCAGAGACTACCACCATCCTGTCTTACCTGCATATTGGTGATGCAGGATCGAGGAAGCTGGGACTAATTATTAGAGAATTGATTAGATTAGATCGTGTGTCGGCCGCCCGCCTGGGATCTATAAACGTCCGTCGGCTTAACCACACCAGTCGGTCACTCCTCCCACACCATAATTTGTCTGCTGTACTGGCCTGAGCACAACAAGATGCCACCTTCTAAAGGCCAAATATCGGCATGTATGGAGTGACTGGGGACAGACAGGACAGCGTTTTTCCCCTTGTCGTGCGATGAAAGACTCGTGTGGTGGTTTTATCATGTCTAGGCTTATATGTGTATTGAGGAGAATATAATACATAAAAAGCGACAAAACATAAAATCTAGTAGTACCACTGCATGCATGCAGTACATGATGATCATGTACTGCTGATTTATATCAATGTCATTAACAGGAATTATATAATCATACTCACAGGTAAAGTCAGGTATTGTCGATAAGATCATTAGAAGAAATAGGTAATCCTATTGTCGAATAACCTTAACTTAAGTCAGGTGAGCAATGATTAAACAAGTAGACAGTTTGTCACATGTGTGTAAAATTAATAATGCTATGGAGTGTGGTCTGCGTGTGTCCAGTACCTATGGCTATTAGGACCTCCTCCTCCGGCCACTGTTACCTGCGGTATGTGAGGTGAGACACCTCTCCCCTGACACCTGTACACCAACAAGGGGACAAAGAACGCAACTTACCAGCACCCACCCCCTCCCTACTGAGTGACAGCGGCTGGCCATGCCTGGCTAGGGTCAGGCAGCCACCTCCTCCTTCCCCAGTCACAGCACCCACCCACTGCCCCCAAAACAACCATCATCACCTAAGAAAATGCCTACTTACTTCCTATCAAAAACTCCTTGCTCTATCAAGTATCAATTGATGGTATAGTTCCTCCTTGATGGGTTGTTGTAGTAAGGAATGTCTATGTCGTGGTGGTGATGGTTTACTAAGTACTCCAGTATGTATACAGTCCTTTGAGCGCAATTAGAATCCACCACGCGAGTCAAGTGCAGCGCGTAAGCACACACGCAGCTGAGAGTGTTTGTGGGTTGGCGCGGGGCGACCAAATGAGACACCCGGGCTAAGTGAATGAAGGTCTATCCGGCTGGAGGAGCGGCAGCAGCAGCGGCCAGCTGACACTGCTCGCGGCCTATTTGCCAGGCACGCGTACACTATTTGACTAACAATGGTCACAGGGCTGTTACACCGCACGCACTCACTCCCACCGCAGGGACAGGAGGAAAAGGAGAAGCAGATCCCTAATAGTGTGCGAGAAATCCGCTGGGTGTCGCCCAATTACAATAACCTGTCGGTGGGTAACCCCATCTAAATCATCATAATCAATAAGCCGATAAGGGCAATGAACCCGGCAGCGCTTGTGGCCAATTGACAACTAAGCCACACAAAACCTTTTATTAATCACTACTCTTGTACACCACATAGGTGTTTTCATCCCACCCCACCCCCATTCTAGTCCTTATATTACTCATTTGCTAGGATGCAGTAAACCCTGATACATGTAATATGTATATACATGCATTCTTGTTGCAGCTCTGACTCTCACGCAGTGGGTTTAAGCCTGGTCTAAGTAGTGTCTCGGCGTTCCGTTAGAGGGCCTCAGTGTATGGATGAGCCATGCTGAGCCAAAATGGTTGCATGCCAAATCACTAGAGTAATTCACTAAGGGTGTTCAATTACCACTTGTAAATCGTATGTGCTTAACTACGGATAATGGTACTAAAAAGGGTGGGTGGAGGATGTGGCCAAAAGACTATGTCTAGGTGGAAAATGAATGATGTGGACAAACCCTGGACGATATGGCCAAATTTATGGACGTTGTGGCCAATCTATGAAAATAAAATACCCTTAGGTTTGTTTTTTTCAGTTCTACCAGAATAGAGAGATATTCATTATCATAAAATACATTAATTTACACGAAAATGGATGATGCAAAACTGTACCAAAGGAAACAGGAATACTTTTTGAAAGGTCGCATTGGCTTACGAAGAGAATGTGGGATTATGCTTGACATATCTTCAATACCTATAATCCACTGGGCCTCTTCGACCAATTTTGGCCATACATTCATTCCCTACACAAAAGTCGGCCGAAGAGGCCCAGTGGACTATAGGTATAAAAGGTTTATAGATATTATGTTACTTATTATCCACCCTAAGACTCAAACTGTCACATAAAAATAATTGGCCACCTCGTCTTACTATTGTCTGGTCACATCGCCTTGGCCACATCGTCTATAGGAATGAAAACTCACCCAAAAAAACCCACCAGGTCACAAATCATAAAAAGTGTGCATATGGGGCCTTACATGTCATTCGCCCAGACATGTGCCCAGAAAAAGAATTCTTATAAGTATGCTTCTTTTACAATAGCAAGGACACATCTGACATAAATGATAATGTGATTTTCGTAATCTACAGGTCAAAATAGTCTGGACTTGAGATTTTCATGGAGGTATGAAGATTGTTTCTGTAGGAAATTAAGCCCTCAACATGGCTTGTAACTCAAATGTCATTCTCCAAGACACAATTTTGCCCAGACAATTTTGGTTATTTTGGGCACATTTTACCCCCCTGGAGCCCAAAATATGCATATGGGACCATCAAAACCCATATGTAACATGAAGATCTCATTCAGCCTGACAATTTGAGCCAAAGAAATAGTGGGGGAAACTAAAATTCAAAGAGTAGGGGCTGGAATACCTCCAAATTCGTCATTTGCAAACCTTCTATGATTTTCGACCACCAAATTATAGTTGAAAGTAATGAATAAATATTACATTTTCCGAAGAAGACATCTTACTCATGACTCTCTTACCTTTTACAGATTTAGACGAAGTTGCATCAGTAGGGAGAAACATAAACCTACTGGAATGTGTGTTCTTCCCCTTTGTTGTTGCTCACGATAGATTGATAATTCGGGACTGCTCCATCTTATCAGAGAAATTATGTAATACTCTCTCTGGTGTTAACAAAGATAGGACATTTGTCGCTTGGGGTCCCTGTTTAAACCAAAGAGACTAGTGACACTTGTCCGATCATAGACATAGGTTTAAAAGAGCGTTGGCGATTCCCTTGTTTCATGTAGAAACACAAAAGACAGGTACATAGATAAGGATCCCTTTCATTTCAGTTACTGACGTGAGCGTCCCCTGAGAAAAAAAGCAACGTCGTACCTATACATGGCACTGTCAGGTATATCACTGGAAAGTGGCGTTCTCCTACTGACGTCTGTAGGATAATAAAACAGATACTGGAAGTTCCATGTTCCATGTTCTCCCATTTATTACCCTTTATGTTCAGTGCCAGTTCTGATGATTTATATCAGGCAGTAAATACATATCTTTACTGACAAAACTTAGCCCTCTTTTAATTAATAAACACACCACGTTTGATGTCCAATACCTGCCCGACCCCAACTACCCTATGTATTTTAGAAGTGCTTCAGGGGCGTGCATTATTCATGTAGACCCCCAGACCTGACCGTGTGTTAAGTATAATATTATGCTGCAGCCCAGAAGACCTGGGTCACGTCCTGAAAGTGTCTCTGGTACATATGGCCTCCTGAATCATGCGGGTAGTAGAGCATCTGACATGGGTAGAGGGGGATCACCCAGAACACAGGCTGTGGCATTGACACGCCAACAGACTGCCCTCCTTACCTAATACATGTACATGGAGGCCTACCTAATGGCGATACTTCTCTGTGCTGCCTGATCACCACACAGAATGGTCACCGTAGTCAGATAGGGGAGGGGTGTGAGTCAGGGGTGGGAGGGATATTATAGAAGAGATAAAGAAACCAGTGGGTGGATTATGCAGGGGGAGGCGATGTAGGGTGAGAGGTGACGATTGTAGATGATTATGGAATGGAATGAGACAGAAGAAGAGAGAAGAGACAAACAGAAGCAGAGAGACAGTGGAGGAGGAATCCATCATAGGATGAAATGAGAGAGAGGGAAGTCAGATAGACACCGGCATCCACATCTCTGTCTGTCTCTGTCTCTGCCCCCCCCCTCTGTCTTTCTCTGTTTCTCTCTGCCTCGCTCTGGTTTTATGTCTTTCTGTCAGATAGATGGAGAGAAAGAGAGAGAGAGAGAGAGAGAGAGAGAGAGAGAGAGAGAGAGAGAGAGAGAGAGAGAGAGAGTTGGCAATGGGCAATAAAGTGCAATGTGTATTGGTTTAAAAAAGTATGAATATTGACATACGTTTCTGTACATGTATGGGTGTGTACTAGTATCTTTCGCCGCTCTAGTGATGTAATATCTAATGAGAGCTGGGTGCCTGACCTATATTTGTATGATCCAGACCGGGATCCATATGGCCTCATGGGCCAACATGTCAACAAGCAGGTAGATGGGAATCTAAACAGTAAGCGGCTACACTACTACAACTCAAGACTCCAAGGTCGCAGCAGGTTTGTACTACAAGGTCGCACTCTGTGGTGACTGCGGCCGTTAGTGTAAACAAAAACATGCATGTTTATACTGCGGTGTTAACCGGGCAGGTTGTTACTACCATAGAATATAGAGACACTCTGTTACTGCTGAACAGGAGAAACCCCTCTAAAAATTACTCTTCTCCGTCCTGAGTATCATTGAGGATTATTATAGGCCTATTATTACAATATATTTCGCGAGTGTTTCCTATCTAACTTGAAGATTACGAATTAAATACCCCATCATGGGCCCATGAAATAAATAACCCTGCTTACCCTGCTACTGTGTATCATTTTTACGCAAAAATGCAGTGTTAAATTGGAATTATGTTCTGAGTTACTAGCAAGGAAAAAGAGTAAATGTATTCAACAATGTTGGGTAGTCCACATATTTGAATTACATATCCGATACCAGATTAAGAGCATGCGATCTAAAGTATAACACCGTGTCTGCCTATGATAGGGCTAAGTCGATAAGCAGCTACTGTAGCCCACCACATAGCATTGATTTTTGCAACTGTATAGAAGAAGCTGGGTGACAGAGTGCTTACTCTGGAGGTTTCTCACTCGCTAGCCAAAATGATGACTCATGAACTAGCCTCAGTGTCCGGCCCCTGTCTATGAGTTAATCATGCACAATGTACTAGAAGTATCAAAGATGCTGACATAAGACATCATATCAGGGGGTTTAGTTCCAGGACTACACTGTCCTCTGCTGTGTATATATATAGAACATCAGCAATTTATGACATCATAGGCTCTCCAAAGTGGCCAGTGGTATATTGCGCACATTCACAAAATTGTAATAGCAGAAACCTCTTGGTGGTTTAAGCCATAAAATCGGCAATTGTGCTTACTTCATCTGTCTAAATTGACTAAAGGTGGTTATGCATTTGGACCACTATAGAGGGTACCTGTCGTATTAATTAGTATATGCCTACTTGATACATGTTGCACAAATGCGTGGACGGGCTTCCCTAGCCCACTTAAAAGGGTCTATATCTTCTCTTTGCTATCCTTTCAGGATGTGTGTGGTGCACATATGCGCGGGCACTGACACATTCGAATTGTGTAATGTAGTTCTCGCCATGAATATGACCTTAGTTGTCGAAATGGCGTTAAACATCTATTACTCACTCACTCACTCACTCACTCACTTGATACATGTATTTATAATATGGCCCGAATATGGCAAGGATTGTGAAATCGATATAATTATTTCACATCATTGCACCTAACTATATGGGCAAGTCCAAATCAAAACTTCTATCACACCCATGTCAAGTCGTAAGTTATACTATCTCTGTAAGGTACCTATAAGAATTGATGAGATTATTGGATCATGTCTTAAGATATCAACCGATCAACATAGCAGACTTTTTTCAGCTGGAGGAATCACGGTCGGATCCAGGATTTTGAAACGGAGCAGGCGCGCCCCCGGGCGCGCCCCTTATAAAGCCCCTAATTCTGGTTAAATACTAGGGTAAATAGAGGTAAATGACCTCTTAGGTACAGGGGAAAAGGAGGGGGCGCGCGCCCCCGCGCCTATCATCTAAATCCGCCACTGAGGAATGAGCGTGATGGGCACATTTAATTCACAATTTTCTTTTACTTGTGTTCCACCCAATAACTATGATATTTCAAAGGGAAAAATGCCATAATATGTGCATTACACACCATCATTTACAATACACTTCCACTTACATTCAGACAGTCTTAGGCCAAAAAAAGAGGTTTGTTTCCAGTTACCCGACCGACCCTAGCAAAACAGGGCCGATATATATATATATATATATATATATATATATATATATATATATATATATATATATATATTAGACAGTCCTGGACCATAACATTAACACCAATAGAGGTACAAAAATGGCAGACCACTTTTTGGAAAGATCTCTTTCTGCTGAATAAGCCTATAGTATTCATAATACAATTCACCTTTCTATTTATTTGGCTTAGGCCTGTTATATATTGAAATCTTTTGTAAGGGACGAGTCATTTATTGCCAGGTGGGGGGGGGGGCTTGTTAGATATAGGGGGGGGCATTTTGAAAAAGAGCCCCTTGGTGGGGGGGGGGCAAAACTCAATAAACCTTCATACTGGGGGGGGCGGGTCAAAACTAAATATGGGCAATTCAAATACCCATCACGACGCATTATACTATATGCCTATTGGACAGAAGGAAGATTCCTCTCTCACCCCCCCCCCTCAAAAAAAAAAAAATTTCCGACCTACCTACCCTAGCATTGCAGCTCATGTAACTGGCTACACACCTTTTTTTGGCCTTAGCTTGACAATTGTTCTTATATGTCAGGGGCCATCACCGGCGGCCATCACTCTCCAATGGATATATACCAGGGGCGGATCCAGGAATTTGAAAAGGGGGGGGGTCCAACCCTGGGGCCTATCACTCCCATGTCTCAAGTGCAGCATCGCGATGTCGCAAGCGCAGCGCCATGACGAAGCTAGGGTGTTTGGGGGCATGGCCCTCCCAAGAAAATTTTGAAATTTAGACATGAAATGGTGCATTCTGATGCATTTCTAGACCCCAATCCTGTAAAGCATTTTGGTTTACCATCAGCAGTATAAACCCATGAACAGGGAATGAAAATCTTGTTAGATTTTGATTCCACTATGGTGTTTTAGGGAGGCTTGGGGGTATGTCCCCCAAGCCTCCCTCAGAAATATAGATATCAAAGTCCAATTTCTAAAGCATTTGGTGTTAACCTGGGGTGGGCAAGGTTTACATAAAGGGGATGCAAATCTTATGTGGTAATGCTTTGTTCTTTGTGAGGTTATGGGTGCTGGTCCTCTAGAAAAAATGTTGTAATATAGATGTCAAAGTCTAGTCTAAAGGATTCAACTGGCCTTAGATGTGAATCTAGTAATTTTAGATATTGTTGTGAAAGGGGGTGTGGGGGCCTGCCCCGACCCATGGGAAATCTTTTGAAAAATTGATGTCAAACCTTGAAGTTTTAAGCATTTTGGTACCCTGAGGGGTATATTTTTGCACTGGTGTTTAAGGGAGTTTTGGGTCATGCCCAAAGAAAATCTTATAAAATAATCATCAAACTCATATTTAAAGCATTTTGGTATAGGCAAGCATTTTCAGCAAGGGAGCAAATTCATGTCCTGATACCATACATTGTTCTTTGATAGGGTTTGGACAGCTTGTCACCCAAGGAAGTGATTGAAACATATTGGTGTCAATCACTGTAGTCTAAGGGTCTAAGGAATTACTGTATCATTGAGTTGAATCTAGTAGTTTCATTTGAAATTGATTTGGAGCCTGCCCTTAAGAAAACTTTGGAAAAAAAGATGTCAACTTATTGTTTAAAGTATTTTTATGCACCCTTAGTGATGAATAAATGGGATGTAAATATGATAGAAAATTACCCAGGGAACCCCACATATAATATCCCACGCATAAGGCACACCCAATGCCTAGATGCCTATATGGTCACTGGTGCATATTAGGGGTAGTTTTTAGTGGATTACCCCTAATCTAATGTAAATTATACCCTACATCGCTGACCCATTCCTATACCCTGCCTTTGGTTTGGTTGATTTTACGTCCACTAATTGTATTTAAAAGTTAGCAGACATTTCTGTGGTTTGCGGACATCAAGTCCTTTCTTTTCTTTTTGGACTACCCTGCCTTTACCACTCAAACTCAACCTATAGGGCTCACCCGGGATGGGTTTAAGGTATAAGCTATGCCTTTTATATATATAGGTCTAAGCCAAGCATTATCTATATGTATAATTTAACGGTACTTCTTTTTCTGGATTGGCTCATGTTATATATATTTTAGATGCTGTAGAGTCATAAATTGTACAATTTGCAAACAATGAAAAGTTTATTGAAGAGTCTTGAATGGGGGCATATAAAGTGGACATCTGGGGTGGTCCCAAAGGGGGGGGGGTCCACCTTCGGGGACCCCTATTTGGACATGTTATGGGTGGACCAAAAGGACCCCCCCCCTAGATCCGCCCCTGTATACTTTATCAGTTACACTTGTATCCATTTCCACGTGATTGCTGATAACAGCGATATAATCATAGCATACCAACATCAATATGTACCAAAACGTCAGGAAAATGACAACAACAGTACGCTCACATTATAGGGGCTCTAAAGGGGTCAAATCAGCGTCAAATCTATACCAGGTTAGCGGATTCCTTAGTGGGATGACCCCTGCTGAAGCTTATCCTTGCGAGATAAGGACTGATAACAGCGAGCTGATGGGTACCAGGTGTTATGTAATGCACCCTAAGAAGTTGGCACTGAATGAAAGGAACTTTCTCATTGGTCAATAATGTATCCCGCTAGGTCGGAATATGTCAAATCCAGTGCACCACTCCAGGCCGGTATACACGGTCCATGTGTTGTGTAAGTTTCAATTGGGGGATCTGCAGTGACGTCATATGGGCCACCACTATGACGATGAATTCCCTGGAACTCTTGAAACTGCACAAAACGACACATATAGGCACAGGCCCTACCGTAGACACACTCCGAGTTCAAATTCACCTTTCAATACACGGAATATAATATGTTCCATTTGTTGATTATCTTTGATATTTCACTGCGTTTCGCCCTTCTGAATTTAAGTCCAGTCACAATATGAAAAAAACACCACACAAGCACATTTATAAACAAATCGCAAGCTCAGCTGACCTGTGTGTATTGATAAATTGATAAGATAAAATGATAACATACCTTTTAGAACAAGAGTAAGCGTCTCAATATGTCTCCCAGTTCCAAACTACGTCTGTACCAATGGGACTCCTCTCTGCGAATGACTAAGCGTGGCTGATAACACTCCCTATAACTCCTGCCCGATCTGTGTATTTACGTCAGATGGTTTTTCCACAGAGTATCACCTGCAGGGGCAGAGTAAAGCTACATAACATTTCCTTCCTGTAGGCCTATAGTAAACTTATCGGCCCAAAGAGGGAGTGGAACTAGAAAATATTCTTTATCATAATTCAGTAAACTTCCTGATTGTTTCTGTTTTGTTTGTGTGTACATTTATATGCACAAGGTTGAGGGTATTGTGTAATTGTATCACACATAGAGGTCTAGGGCAGGTGGAACTCTTTCACCATAGGGTGGGATCAAGGTGCAGGTACACTGGGAGGGCCCTAGACAGGGGGGTCCCATGTCCATTGTCGATTCTAGGAAGTGGTTGTTGTCCTTTTTCTCTCAAACCCATGTCCTTTGTCGATTTTAGGAAGTGGCTTTGTCCCTTGTCTCTAAGCCCATGTCCCTTGTCGATTTTAAGAAGTGGCCTTGTCACTTGTCCCTAAAGTCCATGTCCCTTGTCGATTTTAAGAAATGGCTTTGTCCCCTTGTCGATTTTACCCGTCTGGGGCCCTACTGGGTGTGCTTGGTAGTATGTAGAGGCACTGGAGGACCGAGACTTGGAATACCGAGACTTGGAATGGTGCCAACTAGAGTCCTCCCCCGCCCAGACAACATCACACTCTTTCCAAATGACAGCTTCTATGACCCGGTTACGAGGGCCACTACAGTATATCATAGACAAAGGGAACGCTGCATTAGATAAATTCTTGAAAGACTGCACGCAATGCTCATGTGTCGTTGAATAAAAGAGAAAAAGAAAGAGAGGAAAGAGATAACCCAACTTATAGAAACGAAAGCTGGAAATCAATAGTACAATATATATTACTCATACTTTTAGGCTAAATTGGAATAAATGTAAACGCAGGGTTTCTACCCTTACTGTCTCAAATACAAATAGGTCTACAGGTGTCGAAAGGGCCGAGATGGTGTTGTTAAATCTTTTACTTATACTCTTACCACGATCAAAAAAGCTATAGTCAAATAAAAGATTAAATAATGTTGTCTTAATCTTTAGGCTAACTGTCTCATAGTTCATCTTTCATAGAATTTCATCATCATACATGATCTTGGGACCATGATCTTTAGGACGTTTGTATTTGGTATGGACCCTTTTTTAAATTTAAATTGACAAAACAGTGTACAGAATGGTTGATTGTTTGCTCATACATGTATTATGTATTCCTGAAACTTGAGTAAAGTTTAGGCCTACACATGGGTTTGTCAAATGCTACCGAGGATGGAAACATTATTAAAATTCTATAAAAAAAACTGCGGGATACATTTAGCTGTGATTTACTTGATAATATGCCTAACCAAATATGTATTTCATCTAATCACCCCTCAGCATTGGCGGCAAAGCACATAATGGTCCCAGAGAGGTAACAAAAATCTGCATCGTAAGTGCATCGCATGTACAACTACCAGGGAGACACATTTGTGTAAACTCCACGCCCACAGCCTCTTGACATATGCTTCGTGACACTGTAAAAGTTGCATACCCATGCAGGAATTAAGGTGCGGGTAGTGACAATGAAATGGACCGGCAGCGCTCGCTATTATAGTGCTGCCATCTACTGGAAGTTTACATCGTATAGGGCCAGATATATGGGACAGAGCCATTGCTAGTACCAAACAAATTTCCTAGGTGGCTCATGTAGTCGGGGGCTAGATCAGCAGTTGGCCTCTTTGTACAGTTTACTTTGGTTGGCCCTTCCTAATAGTCAATATGAAGCTATATTCTAAAAATATATAGCTTTGGATAGCAAATACTTTAAACTTAAAAAATATAAGCTGTATATAGACTTAGTACTTCAAAAACAGGAGAAATTAAACTTTAAAAGTTTTCTTAAAGGACACATATAATCCAGGCTGAGTAAAACCAAGCCATTGTCTCCCTATCAGGCTAATCCCCTCCATTCACACCTAAAACAATGGACAGGTACTTACGGTGATAAAGATAGAGGTAGGGGCAGCTTATCAGTTCCCATTGTTTTCTGTGGGTGGAGGGGAAGATAAGAGATTACCCACAATCCTCTGCCAGATCCAAGATGGCTGTCGGGGGCCAGTTACATAACTAATTTCAAGATGGCCACCTCCATACAGGAATGGCTCTGTTCCCTATAGGGCGGGGAACCCACTACACAAAGAGCCAAGGTCAGGGTAGGCTGGAAACCTACCCCTGAATTCCGCTCCGCTTCTCTCCCACTACATATATGGTAGTTATACAGACCGCAGATGCCCAGCGTAAGGTCAGGGATCAGGCCCCGCCCTGGAGGAACCGCCCATGCATTCTACTTCCCAACCAGGGACAGCCTGAGAGTGGGCTCCACCATGAGTGGGCTACCAGTCCATTGGGTACTGGAGTGGTTTACTCGTGTTAGGTGTGGCTCTGTTGCCCTAAGGGATGTTCTGCCTTACTTTCTTACTTCCAGACTATATACCTATTGTGGGCGTTCCAAGGCTACAAGTTGCTGCCTACAGTTTTGGGTTTGTCCTATCTCCTATCCATGTATGTGTATTATGGCACTTATTCTGTTGTCTGTTTATTGGGAGACTACTTTGTGTATTTGATATCTTTTTTTCCCTTTCCCCTTTCTTAGAAATGGGACTTATTCAATCTGTATTGATGTATATCTTGCCATAGAAAAAAACAACAAAGAAAAACGGCATGGAAATATTGGTGGTTTCACTTTTCTTTCGGAGGGGTATGAAGAACAAATTCTCTCAAGTTTGCATGGTTCGGTGAAAATCTGTCAAGAAATAATTGCTTCGATTAGCTATCCCTCCCTGTAAGTGTAACATTAATAATTTAGTGAGGGGTTTAGAGATGGAGCGTGATGCGCGCCCTTCCTTTTTTGGCTGTATGTTTTTCTACCTCATTTGGATCTTAAATTTTGCCAGAAATAGATATTAAACCAGTTGAGCGCCTCCTCCTTTTGGAAAACCTGCATTCGCCCATGACAATATACGTGCACTGTACACCCATTGCCGAGAAATAATTCTGTTTCACAGCTCACTGCATGGTCATGATTTACTAATTAGGCCTGATTACATGTTTCAGCATAGAATCCAAAGTATATAGACGTCAGGGGTACGATCAACGTTCATTGATCAAATGCCCCTACGACAACCACTTTCAGATTCTAGTCAAAAGCAAGCCCTCAAGACGATCACCAACTATCTTATACACATCAAATCGTACAAGGTGATTTTACAAATGAAGAGTTTCGTTTCAAAATGCAATAAACGCCATTTTTGAAAAAAAAAGAGACCAAAAAGTTAAAACCCTATAGGTGAGCGATGGTTGCATACAATTCTTCAATATATGTTTCAGCTGTCTAGTATCAATCTACTAAAGTTTTATATTGATAACTCTAAAATTAACATCAGGACACTGCTACAAAGGTGGGTAAATGCTCAGAAACCTGAACAGATTTATTGCGTTTTGCAAGGAAAATCTTCAAATATATGCCTACAAAATGTACAACAGCACTACTTATTCTATAGTTGTAGACAGTCTGTGGTCTTGTAGGGAATTCACTACGATTTTGTGTTGTGCAATTGAAAACTACGATCAAGATTGTACAAATCTTACAAAGTAGAATCAAATCGTTAGTTGTTCTAGGCCAGGCCATCCGTGGCGACAATTAAAGTGAAGGTTAAGTCGTCCATGGGCGCCACCTCGTGTGGTGATGTGGAATCATTGCATTGGCTGCTGTAAGAGCATGAATTATCTTATTGAAACTTTTCTGTGTGAGCATTTGGGCTGTGCGTAATTACATGTAAAAGTTGCTTTGTGTAACTTTGTTTCATGTTGATTGACCCTTTTTTGCCATGTATTCTCCCTTCTCTGTCTGTCTGCTCTCTCTCTCTCTCTCTCTCTCTCTCTCTCTCTCTCTCTCTCTCTCTCTCTCTCTCTCTGCCTCTTTGTTGCCATTTACTTTCTCTGCATGCTTGCCACTCTGTTTCTCTCTTCACCGTGGGGTCTCTCACTCGATCGCTCCCAACCAACACGATAGGTGGTTGCAATTAAAGTTCAGTGCTGTCTTTTGTCAGTTTTCCTGTTCTATTGGCTGGATTTACATTCACTATCTCAGGGGTCTATTTCAAACCAACCTTCTTCATGTATAACCAAATAGCTCTACGATTACCAAAATACCAATACAATCACAGAATGACTAAATCGTAGGATCTATCTCCTTATATATACAGCATTGTGTACAGATGTGTACACTTTGTTCTATTTTTATCATAGGTTTGAACATCTCATACCCCTAAGTCTTTTCTATGTATTTTGACAAGAATAAGTATTGTCCAATCCCCAATGCACCCAATTGGTAACATAATGACCATTGACCGATCATACAATAGGTGATCCAGACTCCTTCAAGACTCCAAATGGGGTAGGGGGATTCGTTGTCTGTTTTGAAATAGACACTACGGATGACATATCCTCGGTACGATTTGGGTACTGCAATTTGATGAGGAACAAGCCTTCCGTTTGAGAAATGGCATGCAGGCAGAGCTCAGAGCTTGCTTGATGAGCTATTTCATGCTTAGAAGTTATTATGCAATAGCAAATGTACATGTGCTGCATCTCCCCATAAGGACTAAATGTAAAACGTACCTCTGGCAGAATGCAAATTAGAAATACCCTGCACCCAGAGCAATACGACATAGAGTTCCGTGGAATATAGGCCTAGAGTCTCAAGGAGCATTTGGCCTTACCGTAGCTCCCATCCATGATATTAGGTCATGGAATCTCTCAAACACACACACACACACACAAACACACACACACACACACACACATATATATATATATATATATATATATATATATATATATATATATATATATATATATATATTTATATATATACAATATCTTAAGTTTAGAAGGAGTGAAAATGGGTGACTTCTTGTGATGGTTAACAAGATTGAAATGGCAACATCAACTTTTCACTTGATTTCATTGATTGATTTATTTTCACTCATTTGAAATAACAAGTCTTCATATCAGACTTAATCATGAAAGCAAAATTAAGCAACCGGGTGCAAATGTATTGTAGAATTTTAGGAACCCAAAATTACCTGGCAGATGAATTAAGTAAAATTGGGTAAATCCACGTGGAACTTAGATTTGATGATATAGTCAATTTCTTCGTTGAAAAAAAAAAAAATGGACGTAGGAATTGTGCATTTTCGAGTGTGGTAGAGGGATAATCCCGTCCAGAGACCTTTTTCCCAATGTGGGTGTATACTACAGTCTACATGTATCATGGAGGGATCATGGATCGGTTACCTGTGATCATATCGCTATAGCTTTGTTCTATATTGATCTACAGTTTACATATAAGAGTAAAGATTCATTATTTCCATCAAGTGAAAATCCCCAAAGGTTTTTTTACACGCCTCGAGAATCCACCATGATCCAACAGGAAGTTCTAGTTTGATGCCAAATCATGATCGGATATCATTAAGGCCCAATACATAGAGAGTTGCGTGATCGAAAATATTTGTATATGCTTGTTATCCTGGTTTGCATTTGATACAAATATAGTCATTGCATATAATGTGTTTTTTTCTGATACTAAGCCAAGATGTCGAATAGACTATGAAGTTATAGCATTGCCTATTGCTGGTGATTTTATGGCACCCGACTGGGACTTTTTGGTCAAATCCCTTTGTGCTCTTCTTAGAGATATTCGCTGCTCTTCCATAGACTTCTCGATATTTTTCTGGACTGTCGGTGCGGCATATGTTGAGTCCTGGACGGCAGGAAAGGATAGGACCTGCGACGTTACAGCAGTGAGGGTCTCGAGAGAAGAAGCCCTGCTCGTCTTGAGATAATGCCTGGCCACGTTGGCGATAACCAGAGATGGCAGCATGTTCTGCTGCTCCCCTGATACGTCCTCAAAGCTGGCCCCGGGTTTGTTGCAGTTCCGGGTACAGGAGGGATAGACAGGAAGGTCCCGGATCAACTTCATCACCTCCCCTACGTTCTTGGAACGCGCCGACATGACTTCCGGGGGCAGTCTTGACCTTCGCACTGAGCCAATTGCCTTTGGATCGCCAATCCAGTATTCTCTCTCGTGTACTTCGGGGTCAAACAATGGGACTTCATCTTCTGGACACTCTTTGCCATTTTCTTGGTCTTCAGGACCACCATGTCCTCTTTCTGTGGAAGCTCCTTTTGGGAGAGGGTTCTCTTTGAGCATTTCAAGATCAGCCATTGACCTTGCTCGCCTTAAAGATTTTGGGAAGAGTCTAGCAACCACATCAGCCAGTTTGACCTTTTTAGCTGTTGGTTCTGGCTTTTCGTCGGGTCTCCTTGGTGTATTCAAGGATCTGGTAGGCTTCAAAGGAAAACTAACAGGCTCCTTGGTTGGGGTTGGCTTCCCATCTTTCCTCAATGTCATCAGTGTCTCAACAACATTGGCAAAATGTTGAGGTTCAGCTGATCCAGTTATGATAATACTGCTGTTTTCCTTCCTGTTCTTAGAACCCAAGTTAGGAAGTTGCATGCTTGGAGAGGACATTTTGGTTGTTGGTATTGATGCATTGTTCTTTCTAGGATTTTGTTGAACGGCGGGAAGAGGTTGAACTGATGTGGTGAATGATTCTGAAGAATTCCCCATTATATCTTCATATCCTGACGTTGGCTGCAATCTTGGCAGTTCAGCATTGCCACCATCGACATTATCTGAATCCTGGATATGTTCGTATTTCTCTGCTTTCATTTTTTCCTTGCGACTCCTTTTCCTCTTCATCACTTGGTCTGACTCACGTTTCAAGTTATAGGCCTGTTTTCTCTGTTCATAAGTCTCATTGAAAACGCGCCTTTCCCATTGCCTTTTCTCCAGCTCAAATGTTTCAAGTATGTGCTGGAGGCGGACATCCTCTGTGTGGTTCTTACCACGAGCCTTTAAGAATGCATCAATATTGTTAGACATGGTTAGTCCTTTATGTGATAGATCATATCTCAATCAAAGTCTTTGCACTACGTTGTACTCTGTATGCATTTGAATAATGGAGGCCATTTTTCTTACTGGTAGATTGAGCCTTCAACTTAGTCTTGAGCAGGTTGTCCTAGAATGTCTTATAACACTTGCGTCCCATATACACATTAAAAAGAAGGAGCATACTTGTTTTGGATTTTCACATTAATCATATTGGTAGGCCATTTATACCATCAATGCCAAATCGCTGTCGCCTTTATATCAACAGTCTTGTATATGCCAAACGTTGACTACTTCATTCAAGTAGGTTCACTATGGAAAATCCACATGAATCCTTAATGACAGAACTTTAAATGCCAAGGGTGTCATTTTCTCTGACACATATGCAGTTCGCTGTACATTGCAGATAATTATACATAAACTAAAAGCACATGTCCTTTACTGGAAGTTTGGGGTTAAATTCGGCACACCCGACGCCACTGGCTTCCAGTCTATTCATTCCATTGTCCAGCTTTTGGCAATGCTCGCAACGTTTTGTGACTACAGAAATTCATGTGCATGCACAACTAATTTTAACGCCAATATTTTTCCTCGGGTTAGCCATGGTAAATATAACAATTTGCGTTCGCCTCAGTGAAGGTAATTCCAGAATATTGCTTCAAATGGTGAATATATGTATGCAATATATAGCACCTTAATGTTGGTCCATCTTGTATAATGCGAGGTGATCCTTGATCTTGTATAGCTGGAAATGACAGGAGGTGAAGATTTCCATTAAAGCAAGCACACAGGTGGACCAGAACACTACAGGGTGCCTTTATGCAAGGTGCAGGGATTTGACGCTGGAGCTTGAAACCCTGGAGGAGGTATGTTGGTCCCAATCAGAACGCCCCAGGTTACTTTTATATGGTGCCTTAACCAGCCAGGCAACCCACATGCCCAAGTTTTGTTTGGAGACTGCCAGTGATAATCTCCTTAATCCTTGATTTCTGCATACGACGTCGCAGTGTGGAGCAGGAGGTATCATGGTGTTGAATGTCTTGACAGAGAAGACATGGCAAGGATTGGGCCATGAAGTGCCAGAGGTGGGTACCGTGTTTTATCTACTAAACGGCCATGGACTATATTACAATGCACTAAAATTATGACTGCCGTACAGTAGCACTGCACTAAATATCATAACTACGCTGGTCAAAAGGACTTTCTTTTTCGATGAGAGCTTATATATTTAGAAAAGGTTGAGTAATTCGTTTTAACTACAAATATCAATATTCAAAAATCAATATTGCATTTTATGTATGGTATTTAAACCTGTTTGGATTATGAAGATTGTGCTCACCTAACCAAAACCATAATTAAATCTGTATCAATGAAAATGACAGATGAGGCCTGCACCCGAGATAAAGCGTGCGTGTTAGTCTTTATTGTAATTTGAGCTGTTAAACGGAATTATATGGTACTAATCGCCGGGGGACTGAGTACAAGTCAACCATTCTACTAATCCCAAGGACTGAATATTGATTAGAGCACTCAGGATGAATATTGACCCTGATATTAAATGGCTCCTTCCATATTCATCCTGGAGATGAATGTGGATCAACCAATGTGACAGACTCCAATATATCGGTATGTGAACCCTTGGTCTGACTCACGTTTCAAGTCATAGGCCTGTTAACTCTGTTCATAAGTCTCAATATCTAAAATTTCTCAAAGTAAATGCATGTACTCATATGGAGTTTCCAGCTTTGGAAATAAGATCGAGACTTTTTTCTACATACCAACTGGGGGATGTCTTCCTACCAATATGCCCATACATATTTGTATTATTATGATGTGCACTATAGAAGGTGTATGCTTATGGGCTTAGTAGAGGCGTGGTGTGTTAGATAAGGAAACAAGAGTTACATAGCTGTTAATCCACAGAAACTCTTTGGACACACAGTGCCATAACTTAATACATTGTACATTCAGTCTAAGGGGGCTGTACTTCGAGCACACGTGGGTCATTACACCTTTGTATGCATGGTCTATAAGTATTTAGTACCTAGGCCATAAACTATTCTGACTTTGAAGTGATTGTTACCTTTCCAAGCTGAGGTCCCCTGTAAGGGGAAGACTAGCACTAATCACACAGGATAGGTTTAATCATATTTCAAAAGGATTATTTCAATTCCAGCAGATTCTCAAACCAACATGTAATCAGAAAATTTGTGATGTAAAATATACCTGACGCACTGCAAAAGTGTATAGATCTCAAGCGTGTTGAGGTTTAAATATTTTGGCTTGGGAGTTGCATTTTTTTATCATCTGTGTGGGATTTAAAAGAAAATTTGATGCATTTGAGAGACAGGGTGGTCTCCGAGAAATTTTGGAGCAGGATGATTTATCTTTTTATGGGTATACTATGGGTGTGGGTGGTTACTATTGCGCAGGTAGTTTTTCTTAAATATGTAAACTGTTGCCATGGTTACCAATGCAATTTGGTACCATGTCAACAATTGCTCGGTTGACGTACCTAGTTGCAGCACAAGTACAATTCTGTTATCTAACTACAATGTATCTACTGGATGTCCATTTTGTGCACCCACATACCCCCTATGTACACCCCTGATTTCACGGTTGTGCCATGTATAGGTACAGAGCTACAAGGGGAAACATCATGTCAACAATTGCCCAGACTTTCTGCTGCATTATATGGCATTACGATTGACCAAATGCAGCAGAGCTGTGACAGTACAGCACTGCAAAATGCTCTCCATATCTTTCCTTGGACCATGGTTGTTCGTTTTCTTTGTAAATGGCATTGAATAACCCAGGAGAGGGTTTCTAAATGATATCATAATGTTGTGCACTTCCGTATTCGTTTTATAAACATGTTTTACAACAGCCTCCATATATGATGAATGCAGTTTCTGCTGCATTTGGTCTATTGTGACATATACAATGCAGCAGAAGGGCCTGCTGCTCACCCATATGGTAGTGCATATTTTACTAAGTATGCAAAAAATCTTGGTTTTTTTGCACAAGTGTTATCAAAATACCTCAAAATGAAAATAGGGTGGTCTTTTCTTTTAAACAATTCTTATATTCTTAGATGTAACTACCTATTTTACACACGTTTAGACGTTTAGCATTTAAACTCTAATGTTTAGGTGTTCATGCAGATATGAAAGGTGGTGGATCGGTTTAACTGTTATTTCTGAAAGTATGTTATATACATGTGATTTCCTCTTACAATCCTTTGTAAAGCAATTATGAGCATTTTTAGATAGAGAACATTGGTGCAAAAATTAAAATCTTGTATTGGTCACTTAAATCTTATATCGTTGGGATTAATGAGCAATGCTCTGCGCAGACACCTGTTCTATGTAGTCTGAGGTACCTAATAATGAATAGCAGTAGAATAATTAAGATGATCTACTTCTAGCTATATCAAAACTGTTAGAACATGTCCCCCACGAGAAACGAGGCCTTTATATGCAAGAGTTCTTTGTTACGTGAAATGAGTACCTTAAATCGGCCAGATACTTTTTCTTCACGTCTTTCAACATGCAAATATGATTCATATATTCCCAAGCAAAAATCTTACTTTTTTGTCTTTTGCGTTTTAGTAAATCAGTTACAAGCAATTATTTCGAGTACAAATAATCAAATTGCACCTCTGGAATGGCACCTATAAACTAAAGAGGAACACTTAGATATTTCTCAAACACACGATTGTTATACTGTCCATATCATCGGTGCCAATGGAAAACTGCAGGTGGCAGCGTTGCATGCCCTCAACCACGTTGAGTATAAATTTCAGCAAAAGTGTATTATTGTGACAGTGTCGTTGCCATCTATTGAGATACTGATATTAACAAAACGTGCATATTGATTATGAAATTAAATCCGTCAGGGTTGCGTTTTTCAAAGATGGAGATGAATGTGACCGGATCTGCGAAAAGGGCCCATGCAGGGTGCATTAAGGTCCCTATTCCCAGTATATGTCCCATATTATGGAAGACTTGGGACCTCCATAACGAAAGTTATAGAGGCTAGATCTAACTTTGTCACTGGTGGTATTTCGTATGGACTCCATAATATTATGACTCCACGAGAAACGCGCCCATGATAACGGAGCCCATGGGATGGTTCTAGACCCCTAAAATCGACATGGCGACATGAGCATTTTTTGGCCTAGTGACATGTGACATGGCCAATTCCTTATAAGCGACACAGTGACATGGCAATTTCTTAAAATCGACATGGTGACATGGCAATTTCTTAAAATCGACATGGGGACATGGCAATTTCTTAAAATCAACATGGGACATGGGGACCCCCCCCCCATCAAGGGCCCCCATGGGATATCGACCCTCGTGGATAGTCCATCTTTTTTTTCAGAAACCATAAGATTGCTCAATAAGCGATCTTTTCTTCAATTGAAAAAGAAAGTATGCATGGACAGATAAGTCTTAGCTTTGATGATTCCATGTTCTGGTTTGTGGCATAATGATCACGTATGAAGAAATCGTCTAACAAATTCCCTAATGTTTTCCATAAGCCAAAAGATTTCTCAGTAACCAAATTCCTCTCCATCCAGACGAGAAAGGACTCTGACTTAGTTTAGAACATTGACATTAGATCTATTTCCTAGAGTTACTTCAAAGTTCAAATGTCTTAAAACACAATTTTAAAGTAACTTTACACTGCAATAAAAAATGTGTTTAGGATTTAAACATCTGTCTTGGAGTTTAACGTTTGAACGTACGCTATCATATAGTATTAAATTTGGGGTTTCTCTTCAATCACCATCTAGACAACATTCTTAACCATGTGCTCAAATATCTGAAGATTATATCAAATATTTCTGCTCCAAACCAAAGAAAACCCATGTCATGTATTTATCCCTATCCTAGCAATAAATCTGGTGTCTGATTTCCTATAGAGGGAGTCTGTGTGCTGCTGATGAATAGCCAGTCCTAATTCTGAATGACAGGTTTTTAAAATCTAAGCACCCAAACACATTTTTAAGTGTTTAGAGAGGTTTTAGATTCTCCAAATATTTACTTTTTAGATAGTGTTGGGAATATTTGTTGTGTATATTTATATACATCTTCTTTTTATGTGTTTGGAGGGCTAAGTTGACCGTATGACTTTCACCCCCGTAGTCGAGCAATGCAACAAAATATCATGTGAAAACTCCATAAGTCTGTGACTTCATACTTATGGACGCTGTAACTTTTCAGTAAGATTTCTGTTAGTCATCCCTGTAGAGTGTAGTTGAGAAATGCAGCCCTGGGGCAATCACAAGGGTCAGCTCTTCTGACCAAACCTGCAGTGCAGTTGTAGGCGATCTGAATATCGCTGCTACAATGTATAAGGTATACTAAAACATGGGAAGCACGTGCGCATCGTTTTGGTACTTCTGTCAGTGGTATCCTCTGGTGGTCGATGTTGAAAGTATGTTGTCTTTCTTCACCAGACTTCAAAACAGTAGGCTGGAAACCTACCCCTGAATTCCGCTACCGCTTCTCTCACTACATATGGAAACTGTTGGATGTGCATGAGTGAGCACACTCTCTTAGCAGATGCTATCACTGATAGGTTATCTGAGTATGTGGAGGAGAGTGTGAAATGAGACTGAGACAGACAGAGTGCAGAATAAACATCTACTAATCACTCCCAATTAAGGGATTAGGATAAGAATCTCTTTGATATAACAAGATTATATTTCTGTAATCTCCCCTCTCCCTGTCTGTGACCTGACCTTGACACAGCAGGAAGTAAGGGGAGAGGGGTGGGGCCCTATGCCTGCGGTAGTTATACAGACCGCAGATGCCCAGCGTATCAAAACAGCGGAAGTAACTACCCATGGACATGGTACCCTTCACAGAGGCACGTTTCTCTTTAGGCTCCTGGAGGTGGTTCATCTGTAATTACTTTTGAGAGCTTGATAACGTTGGAGCATGTAATGTAAGTCGCCAATGGGGTGTTAACTTGGCTGCTTTATGGGATTTATGACCTATGCAATATTACTCTAGAAAAAACAAGGGAGCTCTCAGCAAGAGGGTTTGGTTTATGGAACCAATTTTCATGTCTCCAACAAATACCTTTAAGAAATTAAGGAGGTTCCCTAGATATGTCCGCCCCCCCCAAAAAAAAAAAAAAAAAAAAAAATAGAAAAGAAAAGGGGAAGCAGGATTTGATATTATATATATATATATATATATATATATATATATACATTGTATTATATATATATATATATATATATATATATATATATATATATATATATATATATATATATATATACAGTGGTCGACACTAACTTTTTTATCCACTGGCCAACCGGGCCAACAGACTTGTAAATCTATTGGCCTGCAGCTAAAGCTGGTGGCCCGGGATTTGTGCCTGGGGGAAAAACCCTGTATTATGTCAAAAAACAATAAAAAATTGAAACTAACAAATACATGCTACTGCCAATATGCACCTAAAAGCTGTTCTTGTTGTCTCTGGTAGATATGAATTCCCATATAAAAAATCAGTTTTGAATTGTTTTAATCATAAAATCCGCACAGGAAAGGCCACTGGCCACCTGGGCCAGTGGGAAGGTTATTTCTGGAAAAATCACTGGCCAACACACAGAACTACTGGCCATTGGCCACCGGGCCAGTGTTAGTGTCTACCCATGTATATATATATATATATATATATATATATATATATATATATATATATATATATATATATATATATATATATACCTAACATACGCGACTAGGCGAGTCTATCTAAATGAACATACGTAACAAGAAAATCATGCATCAAACTAGCCAAAAGAATTCTGGAAATAGTGTGTTATCAAGTATTTTTTATTATTACTAATATACATTAGATATAAGTTTACAATGTCAGATGATTATGAAATAATGGTAACTAATGGCGTAACTTTGACTGTGCATGTCCTAAACCACATCATCTCACTATAAGGCACATTCCTGAGAACTATAGACATCCATTTAGTAAGTACTATAGAATGGGTAAGATCAAACTTTTAATTACAACAGTTATATCTAACCACAGAGCTTATAAAGTGTCCAAATAATGACTAAAAGCTTTCATAAATATAAGCGACCACTGAAAGACTTAAAGTGACTAGTTCTAGATTAGGAATACATGATTCTGATTATACCACACGATTTACCTACGTATAGCTTTATCTAAACATTGATAATCTAGAAATTACCGGGTATATTTCCAGGGATGAAAGTCACAGAGCACGAAAATCCCTGAAATGGTCCAATATTCGCCTGAAAACCATGGGTTTCCATATGAATGTATAGGGCCCTGGAACTTCAAAATCCCTGAAATCAGGGAATTCCCTGAAGACTTTCATCCCTGTATTTCACGATAAAATGACATAGATTCTGAGTTCAGAAAATTCTGCATGTGTTGCTCAGTATGGATATTTGAGAAATGAAGGCCATGAGGTGAAAGAGCATACCACTATCACAAGAACAAGGTAATATCACAGGCGTAAGTACACATACACTACATTTAATCACATATGGGAATGGGGTTTCCATGTTCATTTGAATAGGTGATTTCAACTGTGTTTATTGACAGATGATAAGTTTGTAACCTATTTTTTAATTTTTTTTTTTTTTGGGGGGGGGGGGTAGCTGTGTCCATGATGCAGTAATATACTACATAATAACGAAAATATCATTCTATTTACAAATATATAAAATATAATTTATAGTATGCGATTAAATATATCCATACTTGAGTTAGCTGAATGTTAGTACGAGAAGACAGACCATCTTAAAAACGCCCCATGATGTGATCTTTTGCCAAATAAAATATTATTCAATTCAATAGGTCCACTGATAAAATATCTTAACTCATATGATATTTCGATTCAATGGAGGAAAATTCCAGTTTTTAAGTAACAAATTCTTAAAATCATATGCATGAGATCTATTCGTTCTAAAGGTGGAATTAGAATGAATTTATCGAACTGCAACATATTGACTTAAAAATTTGATAAACTGTTGCATTAGGTTTGGATGATGTGGATATGTTTTAAGAAAATAAGCAGGCAAGAGCAAGCTTGAACACTCTTTTCCATATATATGATATATATATATATATACTTTGACGAAAAACACGTATATGTATAACATATTTTCATAAAGACAAGACAAAAACATTCCTAATAGGCCCGGTTGTCCTTTCTCCTTTGTGGTGACATTGAGCGTGCACGTGAACGCCTGCGTACATGTGTCGTTGTTACTGATTTACGTGTGGGACTACGGGCACGTACAAACACCTTTCCGGCCTGGGTATAACCCTGTCTGAATCCATCCTCCATATCTACAATGGCATGGTCAATGGCTGCAGTGGTGGCAGCAGTCGACTGGTGGGCCAGGATCAACTTCTCTAGGCGCGCAATGATCTCATAATCAGGTACAGCCAGAGCGTTCACATCAAGCCCCAACATACGAGCAAACACCTGCCGCAGATCGAGCAACTGAAAATAAAAACAAGAAAATAATTAGTACAAAATAATTCATCTCTAAATATGAGAAGGAGAAACAAACCGGTATGTCATGAAAGAGAAGAACCTCCTATTAACTGTATTGTTTCACTGTTGAAACTAATGTTATTTACTATAAAACAGGATTGTACACTTAATAAATGCAAAAGAACATACTGCACAATGCAGAGGACCGATTTTCAACAGTAACTGGAACCAGGGAAGTTAACAGTCATCAGTTTCCATTTTGCAGTACATATCACATTATTTGCTTCTGAACTTATTTGGGAGTGGTAGGAAGCTTAACAAAAAAATAATAAATAAAAAGACAGACCAACCTGTTTCTCACGCTTGCTACCTTCCTCAAAGCCTGCTTTGGTGGTCCTGAGTTCCCTGGTGAGGGACTGGATGGTGTGGTTGGCCTGTTCCAGGCTGGTGGCCAGGTTCTCTGTCTTTGATTCTACATCTGTCCTCAGCTTGGAGATCTTTTCTGCCTGCTTCTGACGCACATGGTTCAACTGGTCCACCTGGGTCTCCAGGCACTCAATGTGACCTTCTGCCTCCATAGTTCGCGACTGTAAAGGGAAATGACAGGAAAATCAGATGCGAATTGACATAATTATGCAGATATAACATTTTCATATCAAATACTTACATTGGTTCGAATGAATTAAAGGATTATCACTTATTACGACTAGGGTTGATATCTTAAATATGTAAGATAAGAAATCATGATTAATTACCTTAAGCTGTGTTCCCTCCAGGAGTTGAGATTTCATGTCGCGGATCTCCAGATGAGCCTCCTGCAACTCCCTCTTGTACTTCTCGACCAGCTTCATCAACTTCTTACTCTTAACTACCTCGGTGTCCTTCTCCCGCTCCAACTCAGTCTTTCCGGCCAGCCGCTCCTCCAGGGCCGACACCTTAAGTGTAGAGACCAAGTGTGTTATGAACAGCTCACTTTTCAGGAATTGTCATTTGAGTCACTTTCTACCATTTTGATATTCCTTTTGTCTTTTTAAAGCCTATGAAAATCTTATTCAAATACAAACTAATCAATATATGTTATATTGCATATATTAACCTAACTTCTTTTGACATAGCAACAGAACAACTTACCTTCTTCCTGAGTAGGTCAATGTGGAGGTCTCGGCTCTCAAGCTGCTCTTTGAGAGACTTAAGTTTTCGCTGTTGGTTGTAGACCTGAGTCTGCTTCTCATTAATGGCTTCCAGCTCTAGCTTTGTGATTTGCTCGCATCGTCCGAATATGGCATCGATTACCAAGTCCAAACCAACATCGGTGGCAATGATGTCAAGTTTCAACATGCGGCACAGACGCTCCAGGAATTGCATATACTGTATGGAGAGAAAAATTCTACTTTGAACTTACTAGGGCCCATTGATTGAAAGTTTAATCTAAAAGAAAAATTAAAAGTTAATGACACAGAAAGGGGGACAGACAACTGTTTCGAAACATATATAAGCATGTTCTAATTTAAATTTGAGCATGATGAATTATGTATGCTTAAAAAAGAAATTAATCGAGCCTGACAGCTAAATTTGGACCATATTTGGTTTGTATTCTTTAATTCATTTGCTATTTTGCCACTTTATCAAGCTATGGTGAACTCTTCCCTACCTTCTCCTTATCATGCCTCAGGCTGTCTCGAAGAATTCCCTCTGATGCAAGTTCAGACTCCATGTGGCGAAGCTTGCTTTCGATCTCAAAATAGTCTGACTCGACACGTTTGGCGCGTCTATCAGCAGACTTCTGCAGCTCAGAATGTTTCTCGAGCTGTTCAGTGACTGCCCGTACCTTGGTCTCTAGCAGGTCTGTATGCTGAATAAGGAAAGATAAGGCCTCAATTAGGTATCATTTTAGCCAAAATATCTACATTAATTTTCATCATCCAATTTGCTATTTTTATGCTCAACATTGCAATAACTTATAAAGTTATGGTCTAGCTTATATTCAATTCAACTAGGATGCTAGGGTTTAAGGTTGTAAAGCAAAGCTGTAAAATCACTTTCACAATGTTTTGAAGGCATGTTTTAGCGATTTGTTTTTCATATACATATGAAGGGCTCTTACCGATGACTTGTCACGAATGCTAGAGACGAGGGCCTCAACACGGTCACGTATCTGACACTCGCAGGGTTCAATCACGGTTTGACAGTCTGACAAAAGAGCTGCAAGTGACTTCATGAATGTTAGATGTTCTGTTTCTAGTCTTCTGATAGTCACTTCAAACTCCTGAGCCTCACGGGAGTAGCTGTAGAAGAGCGTAAACATGTTACAAGAGCATAACATTGTTTCGATCCTAAGCTTTGTGAAAACACTGACAAAAACAAGAATCTATTCATTTGTATTTATGAATTAAATTTATCTTTGACCTTATCTATCTACTGGTATATGTATGTAAAATATACATTCATGACAATACTCACTGTGAAAACTTTGACGTTTTCTCCTCAAGTTCCCTTCGAGTAGCGGCCCAGGCATTTTGACTGGCCTCCAGGCGCTCCTTCATCAACACTAATTCTGACTCGACCTCCCTTCTCTTAGCAATAGCCAACTCCATGTCCTTAAAACAAAGGTTTGTTTTAAGTTATTGCTCTTTTTAACTAACATGACTCAATTCAATAAAGATGTATAATTTAACAGGCACTTAACCTGGTGAGTTCATAAGAGGGGAAAAAGGGTTAGGATTTTTTTATGATAGGAATGCATTAATGATTTTAAGGGAATATTTTTCTTAGAATATAGAGGATATTTTTAAACACAATTATAGGATTTAGGGTATGCCATCTTTCATCCTGATATTATTTTATAAGGGGATTACATCTTTATATGATCATTAGTAAGGAAGTAGCGCAGCAGAGCTGCAGTGCCATCTTTCTTTTGGATTTAATGTTATAAATTGCAAATATATAACTTATGTGATTTCATTAGTGCAGTGTGAGTGATTGCCTGTAAGCAATATATTACCAATATGGGCTTTCATACAACCCCTATTGTTACTATTGGCCACTAGCTGGTCTGGAGCTGGTTCCTGGCGACACACACTGATAAGAACTGATAAGATGGGACCAGCATGTCCCTGTAAGTGGGTGTTAACCAGGAACAAGGTACCCATCATGGTATGTCCTATCAGTAGGTTTTAGCTCAACCAGCAAAATTCAAGATGGCGGCTCCACTAGGCCTCTATACTGAGTCCTATACTACCTACACACAAACACAAGGGGTCATCCATACTTATGCCACTAGTGTGCTGTATGCCCCATTTAAGAGGTGTGAAATCGTTTGTTATATGTGTCCACTGTGGTATAAGTTCAAATATATAGAATGTTAGAGATTGATAGAATAATACAAATGTAAACTAATGAGGAAGAGACTACAGTGTGTATCTATTGCATAATATAATAAATAGAAACTAATGTTGCCTGTAAGGGGTTATTGTTTGGCATGATTGATAAAACATCAGGTTCAATGGTTGCCTATAAAATGCTATCATTACGCAGCTCTAGGCGAGTTCTGAGTGGGGAGGGCGGGTTGGATTGGGGCATGTTGACTGGACAGTGTACAGGCTTATCATTACGCAGCTGTAGGCGAGTTCTGAGTGGGGAGGGCGGATTGCATTGGTGCATGTTGACTGGACAGTGTACAGGCTATCATTACGCTGCTCTAGGCGAGTTCTGAATAGGGAGGGTGGGCAGCAGACGCCATGTGAGGACAGTAGACTTGCATAGTCCTTAAAATTATTCTATTTTTACCAAAGCATACGCTTATACAAACACATAGTACCGTAATCTCTCCCGTATAAGGCGCACCTCGCGTATAAGACGCACCTAGAGTTTAAGAATATGCTCAAAAAATTAAAAAATTCATAACTTTTGTTCTACTAAATGGATTTTCAAAATTCAAAAAGCTACAGCTACATGGAACCTCCTGGAGCCTCCTATGTAATAGTATTACTTAGGGGAAGTGTAATATATCAAAATGAATGTCTTGATCTCCCCCTTGCGGAGCCAGTGTGAACTAAAACCTCGCGTATAAGATGCGCCTTATACGCAGGAGATTACGGTATTGCATTTTTGTCACAGAGCAGGCGAGGAAAGCTTGGGTCTAGTCTATGTGTGATGTAGGCTAGTAGTAGTGCCACCAGACCCATGAACTCATTCAAAATAAGAATAGGTGCATACGCTCATGGGATTACTATGGGTAAATAAAAAATATTTTCTTGTAATAATTCATTTTTAGCTAATGAATATGGTTATATATAAATATATTGAAAAAAAGTTTATGAAAACTGAATCTATTTTTTGAAAACCCCAGTCATAAGCCGGGGGTAGGCTTTGAGAGATATCTAGAAGCCGATTTTGGTCCAAAATAGGGAAAAAAATCCGGCTTATTACCGGGGTTTTATGGTACAACACTGAAAGAAAGTCTAAATGCGCTAGAATGTCCACCTTCCTGTTTTGACGTATATATGCCAGAATTTCCTATAGGAAATCTGGTAAATATATGATAAGATATCCATATCATAGGTAAACGTCTATTTCTAGGTTCACTGATAAAACTAATGCTATCAACACAAGGTTAACTAAATTTTACCTGTTTGGAGCGCTCAAACTCCACAGTATATCTTGAGGCAACTGACTGCTTCTCTTCCCCCTCAGCAACAAGCCGCATGATAGTCTCCCGGCTAGCCTTGTTGTCCACTTCACACGAGTGTATATGTTGCTCCAGTGAAGATACACGGTTCTTCAGTGTTGAATTTTCCAAAACGATTCCCTTCAGCTGGATTTTCAAGAGAGAACAATCGAGCATCAGTAACAGAACAAATAAAGTAAATAGAGTTTCATAAGTATGTCCTTCATTTATTCATGGTGGTTGTAATTGAGCAATAAAATCTCGCAAACCTAAAAAAAAGTTTGTAATTCTAAAACTCCGATATTTTCACATATTATGGATAATAGGGAAACAACTCTCCTTGGTATGAGTATTCGCATGTGTGAAGAATAAGAATTTGCGCTTCACCATTTTTTCCTTAAAAATATTCACAAAGTAAACTCACCTTGTCAACAATATCTCCTGTACCACAGCAATCTGATGATGTGCCAAAGACCGATGAAAAATAATTTGTGACTTCCCGGTATCTGGTTTCGAAACTGACCATGTTTTTAACAGCCGATTCTTTGTCTTCTATTAGGTGCCTATAAAAAGAGGACAATCAAATCAAAGTTTTGAACAAAAGGGGAACAAATTATGTGTTTTTCGATTTAAAAACATTGGAGCTATTGGGTATAAAGTATCCTTATCTAGAGTACTATGTGTCCAAATTTGATACGTAACATGTATGCAGGAAAAAACTAACATGTTTTTATTCTGACCAAATTTCATTAAAAAAAACCCACTTTACTGGTACCTTTAAGAAGGTCAGAGATGCCACTCACTGGCCGACAAAAAAACAGGAAAACTGGACTTTTGACACATTTTCCCAGGAACGTAACTTAATTTAATACAGAAATCTTGGGATCAAAACCAGGAATTCCTGGTAGACCAGGAAAAGTGGCATCTCTGGAAGGTACAAGGCATTGGGAGAACCAAAAAGCAAAGCCATTTATCTAAAATTCCATCACAGAGAATGAATTCCTCTATATATTGACATGTATATCATACCTTATCCTTGACTCGAGATCCAGGATCTTGTTGTTGCAGTCATCCTTCTCTCTTTTAAGACTAGAGATGACAAGTTCATGGCGTTCTTGGACACCTTCGAAAGAGTCTTGCTGGGATTCATGCTCTGCCAACCGCTCACGAAGAGACTTTGCAATAGCCACATGTTTAGCTTCATTTTCTCGCACCATCTCCACCTCCCTCTTCAGACTGAGGATTATTTCATCACGTGACTCGAGTTGTGATTTGACTTCATTTAACTAGAAAATGACACAATTATACAAATGAATGAAATGGTGTACTTCACCTATGATCAACATTGCATATCATTGAGCATATATCAACAATGGTAACTTTTAGATGTTCTTGCATTTTCAAATACATGAAATGAAAGTGAGAAAAATAAAATGAATACGATAAATCGAAGAAATTGATAATTATCCATACCTGGGCACTTAATCCGTTGACTTTTATGGCAAGTGCGGCAGCTTCACTACGTGCATTAGCCAGAGCTTGTGTTCGCTCAGACGAGTACTCTTCACTCTACAAACAGAGGTATGAAATGATGAACATGTAATTTACTGATCACTGATCGACTAATAGGGGCCTACATACTTCATGAAAATGGGTACTAGTATTAAGAAATCAATAGAATATAATATGACCAAAGAAATATCATACCACTCCAGACCATTCTTAATCTTCTTTTACTGGGAGTGATTTTAATCAAATTTGAATGAATATAGAGTTGTGAGTAACAACCCTATCTCCCTTAAACAGTCTAAAGGCTCAAAGCCAAAAGAGGTCTTGACACTGCCGTTGACACATGCAAATAGCTATGTAAAACCCATGCAGTACACAGTCCAATATTAAGTTACATTCCCCATATTTGTTCTCCTCTATCTTCTATATTCGTTTTGGGGATGGGCGTCAAATTTTTCGATGGATTTTGATCATGCAAGTTTAAAAATTTCGAATGAATTTGAAGAGAAGACTTTTGGTAATGTTGTTCCACTTTTTAAGAATTAGATCATTTTGTTGTTTTTCTGCCTTTAATGCCATTTAATTATAATAACTTGGATTATGGATCCGCCGCTGGGATTTTGAGCAAAATAGAATAAAAAAATTCTACTTATTTTTTTGCCTCTGTCCACTGGGATTTTTAAAGAAAATCTTGGAAAAAATAGAAAAAGTGCATGTTCACCAGCAAACTACTAACACCCCCCCCCCTTTTTCTTCCAGTGTCCTTGTCAATATTTGACATTTAATTGTCAAAATGTGCCATTTGTAGCCATTTTTACTTTTACCTTTTTGCCTTTGGCCACTGGGATTTTTCAGGTGAATTTGGGATTTTTATTTTTTTGCCTCTGGCCGCTGAGATTCTGGGCCAAGAAAATCCGTAATCCAAGTAATTAGAATAACATGGCCTAATAGTAACGTGACACTTTGGAGGATGGATGACAATTAAAGGATGCGCCACTTGATGATTCCCATTGGGGTTGTCGAGGTTCTAGTATAGCCCCTTACATAATCATTGTATTTTAACTGGCTAAGAATCCTCCATGGTTCATCTAGTACAAGGTCGACATGTATACATCCATATACGACATTCATGTACATGTGCCAAGCTACATAAACTCAAAAATATACTATTTTTAGATATGTAACTATATACCATATTCATTCTAATAAGCGCACATGCTCTAATAAGCGCACAACCCTCCTTTCTGGGTCCCACCCTGGTGTAAAATCAGTCAAATGAAGTGTAAAAATAAAGATTTTAAGGGCAAAAACAATGATTTTAGGCTCTTGGGTGTGCGCTTATTAGAATTATTTTTTTCTTATAAGGTGTTGAGCACCTAACAATTAATTTTCCGCACATGTGCGCTTATTAGATCAATATGGTATGCTTGATACCAATGTTATAATTTAACCCATTGCTACCACAACATGCATTTTAATCAGACCAATAGCACTGAGTAACACTAACCCTTACAACAAAGGTTACCATTCAAAACATGTACAAAAACATTACTGGTCCATATAACTTAAACCCAGCTATTTGCACACAGAGTGACATTCATCTATTAAAGTTATTCTGATGTGCATCGATGAAAAAAAGACATACCACACGATAGGGCCTCTATTGTTGGTGATAAAAAAGGGTGGAAAAAATGTACTATTGTGTGAATGTTAACCCTTTTAAATGGGAAGAACGAGAACATTATAAAAGTGAAAAGGACAACATTTTGAAAACCAATCAATAGAGGAGTAAAATAGGTTTGCATCACATAGAGAGCTTCGTTCAGTGTATGTGTAGATTTATGACTCAGTTTGTTGACCAGTCTCATGGGAACATTCACGTGACTGGAAAACAAAAAAGCAATGAAGTCGTTCCTAGGTGAATAATTAATTCGAGGGGAATGGTACACTAGTGTTATACTAGCTCTTGACTGAAACAAGACCCGGGCATGAGTGAGCATTCAGAGCAGTTCTCCTGACAACTGTGCTATACATAATATTTTGTGTTTTATATGCTGAGGTGGAAAACATACAAGATATGTTAATAAGGTTAAGAATACACACCTGTGTTACGTTGATGTCGATATTACGGCGTTGTAGGGATTCCATGCTAAAAACGAATAAAAAGCTTTGCTTCAAACATGCACTTGAGGTAACCAAATCTCAATATGGTAATATGTGGAATGTATCAAGATAAAGGATTTATAATCGTGGTTACTACTTGTAGTTATGTAGCATGGCCGTAATATAAGGCAAAGTTTGCCCTTGGGTGGCAGCTATTCCAGGCGCCTTGTTTGATTAGCCACGAAAATGTTGTACTAGGCAGTATTAGACAGGGTATTAGGTCGAGCCTGACCGCTTACTCTTAACGTGCGTGACTCCATGGGGCATACCAAGCCAGGAATTATATGGACCTTTGGGTACATAAACCATACCACACTCCATTGCAGCTATACTATAGGGAATTTTTATTATTTTGAAGTCAGACTCTAATCTCTAATTCTACCAATATGTATAGTAACACACATGCAATATCAACATAAAAAGGTCGATTAACAAAAGACATCCTATTTTCAACGTTTTACTTGAAGTGAGACAAAACCAGGAATAATAGAAGAAAAGACTAGGAAGTAAGAAATAAGGTTATTTTTTTTTCAAAAAGTAGTCCATATACTCACTCTGAAAGTTTGCTGATTAATTCATCCTTCTTGACGAGTTCGTCTTTATATAGTTTCAACCTATCTTCCAACTGGAAAAAAAGTAATCATCATTATTGACTATTTTTCATTGTCAATTTGCTCAAGTCATGCGCACATAGAATGAGGTTCTAATCTAAATGTATACACAGTTATATTATTTTTACAAAAAAAATTGGATTCGTATTGGGTCAATATGTGTACTATATTTTTTATTCATTGTTACATTCCTTCCTTTCATATTATCTGTAACTGTTACACAACTTCACATTTTCCCATTATTTTCTCCTCTTTAAGTGTTTTTTTCTTCTAAATTCATATTGTCTGCCTAGTTTAAAGCAGGAATTGTACATCACCAACAAAAATGGTATCACGGAAAGGACAGAATGAAAGAGGCTGTGAAGGGATTTCTAAGTGAGAATCTGTTTAATCCATTCTCACCTCATACATTCTGCCTGGCTCCGTGGTGAAACTCTAGAAATACGTGAACTTATTTTCAGACAGAGGACATAGAACATTATCAGATGTACAGCATCAATTTTTTAGTCATGGAAATTGTTGTTTATTTTATATAGCTGGATCTAAATATACATATCCGATGTTGCGATGATGGCCATAGATCTATGTGGGGTATAGCTTTGTATGATTTTTTCAGTATGGCTATTGAACTGCTGTTCTCGCATGGATGGTCGGACATCAATGGCAATCTAGCCAAATGGGAACCTAGCGTTCGACTTGATAACTGCATCTTTGTCTTCATCTATAACAGAGCAGCTTATGATAACCTAGGCCTATCAAGGTTCCAGTTGGTCACTGCCGATACAAGACCATCGGCAGCTAGTTCAATGAACCTTTATAGTACCCCACCCTAGCCAGCAACGATTAAACAGTCATATCAAACGTATCGATCTGCAAGTAGCACTGTAGTTATAGCGATAAAACCTGACATATAAGCCACGGCTTTTAGACCATTTCAGGTCACCGGTACAGCATATAGGTTCACCCTGAATTCAGGGTGCGGCTCATACGCGATGTTTATACACGGGGTTTTATGGTAGTGAAGTACTATAACTGCTCTGACATGGACATTAATTTGTTTTAATACGATGTAGATATATATGCTACACAATAAAAGCCTTAGACCTTTGAGGACCGCTTTGTATTAATGCCCAATACAAGTCTTCAGTGAAATAGGGGAAATTTGTCTTTGAGACTTTGCAAAGTTGTTAATTCATCTCGCTACCTCCATATATAAGTTTATAACAATAATATGTTTTATTGACAACAAAAGAAAGTAATTTTTTTACTTATTTTTTTATATGGGGAACTTAATTCCCATCATTGGGGGCTTAGGTCAAATATTATCTGCTTTGTATCACAACTGTGCCACCCATTTTCGGGGGTGGGGAGTCTACCCTGGAGGGTGTAGGGGTGGGTGGGAGTGGGCAAGTGCCCCACCCCTTAGTGGATCCCTTGGCCTTGCCACTTGCAAATGTACACGTCAAATGTCACCACACCCATTCCTTTACACTGACATCTGCAATCGATTTTAGAAAAAAAGGTCCTGCCAAATGATTATATCTTTATTCTCCGATGTCATTGTCCATAATAATCCTGTGTTCTCAGTCGATCTTGACTTAAGAGAAACATCATAAACATGATAAAGTCCACATTCCTTGCATGCCTCTAACAATCATGTTTATATGTTCATAAATGTGTCTATCAAAGATGTCGAGCACACTGTTTTGATACTTGCATTCTTGATTTTAAGTTACGCCTGTAGAACAGGTTTGAACGTGGTTTCCCGGGCAAACAGAATTTTGAAACAACTATAAACAATGACATGTGTCAAGTCAAATTGATTGATACTGATAGTACCCACCTCATGAACATGTTTCCTGGTTGGTGACTGTGACCTGTGGTATACAAATTCCTTTGAGGTTGACACCAAGTTAGAAGTGCTGCCTGATAGGGGGTGATGAGAAGGCCCAAACCTAACATGTCTAGCTCCTTCAGAATCACTGTGGCATTGAGAGCTGTGAATTGTAGAATTGTGGTGGTGGCTGTGAGTGTGGCCTCTGGCTCTGACATTGCCATTGATGATGGCAGGCAGGGCGTCTGACCTGTCAAAATCGTCTTTCAGGTAGGATGTCATGTTGGTGACTCGAAAATACCCCCTACCGCTTGGCTTCCCTGACTTTTACCCAGGAATATTACGGCGTAGCCTATATATGATATCACTAGGTAAAGGTTATAAACACGAAGGAGTGTTATCAACGTTGCACCTAGCAACAACAAGCACCCACAACAAGCCAAGAATGCCGCGAGCCTCGTTCTCAGCTTTAGCACATTGGTGGCGCCGCCTAGCGTTAACAGGTGCGCTCAAGGTCGGTCGGCCGGGGACTGCAGGGTCAGTGCATTAACACGTCTGCAACATGGTTTTCCATAAATTTAATCAATTTGCTGGTCGTGTGGTGCCTTCCACAGCCAATGCTACCTATGTGCCACAGGTATGTACTCTGATCGTTGCTATATGTGAATAGAGTCTTATGTAAATCCTAAAACATCACACCCTGTGAGTGAGCGATAATGAGGGCACACGTCATTCAATCAATGAGGTACTTTTGTGAAAGTGCTTTAACTTAAGTGGCCTGAATCGGGCCATATGATCGGGCCAAGCAAGAAGATGTTTCAATTGATGTATAAGGGAGTTGTCAATATTTATCAACGGGGACCTGGTGAGTTTTCGCGCGAAAATCTTTTACTACCCCCTTAACCCCCCCCCCCCCCCCCCAAGATGCTTAGATGGGTCAAAAGTTTGTACCAGTACTGAATTTGTATCCCCTTTCAAACCCACCGCCCTCCTTTTTGAGTGTTGTCTGTAAATAAAGAATGACCATTCCCTAATATAAGGCTATTGTCATGAATCCTGATTCAAAACATGTCATACCGGGTACTGAGTTAGGCACTTACCTAGATTTTTAAGACTTTATCCCATTAAACCTATCTAAGGAGCAATGGATAGATCTTGAGAAAAGAAGTGGATTTGCTTTGTAAATGAAGTCTCTATGTCAATTTAAAGTGGAATAATGACCCGTAAAAGTTACCAAATCAGACCCAGAATTCTGCCATAGTTAAGAGTTTAATTTAGATCCAATTTTGTGATCAAGCAAGATGAATCCAAGGTGGACTAGTTCACTAAAATGATTATTTTGGACAATTTTCTTTTCAGATAAGCAAGATATACCCCCAAGAATGTGATTAATGATACATTTTATCATAATCAAACAATGTAAAAGCAAATTTTTAATGTCATCTTTTCCCTTGATCTGTGCGCTCTGACAGAACCACAGCAGAATAGCGTCTTTGACTCAGGATGTTTGAATGGTCATAACTTCCATTTAAATTGTCATAAAAACTTCATTTAAAAAGCAAAACCACTTATTTTTATCACAGCTATCAATTTCTCACCATATAAAATGCATACAATAAGGTCTTAATTGATAGGTAAGTGCCGAACATGGGGGACAAGTGTCCAGAGATAATCTCGCCCCAAAAGTTTGCAGGGTCTGTCAAACATACTGCAGCTCCTTAGAAAAAGAAAAGCTAGACATTTTCTAGATGATTTTTATCCATAGAACAGGTGGGAACCATTTATTTTTAGGTGCTCAGTGATCTTCTCATCATAAACTGGTTCTAAACTTTTGGTTGAACTTCAATGGGGTCAAAGGCAAAATTCCCTGCATTCAACCTTGTACAAATAATATTCATTTTAAAGGTCTAGCCAAGCCTATTAAAATGAGCCCTTGTTTGTAAATATCCACCAGTAAATAGTTTCAGAATAAGCTTGCAAAGAAATGAGAGTTTAACACTACCCAGTTTCAGCTTTATCACAGTTTCACACCTCTACTGCAGCAGACTCACACACTGGAGGTATTTCAGTGCCTAACTGAGTCCATATAAATTCGGTACACAGACAGAAAACATGCATGGAACAAAATATTTGTATTTACCGGTGACACCGAAATTTTTCTATTTTTGTTTTATTTTGTCATACTGGTAACACATCTCAGTTAGGCACTTACATTAAATTCTCAAAGTGTTTCGAAATTTATAGCCATATGGACTTATTAGATAACTTTTGAGATCTCTTTGAATCATCTTCCTATCTTGCATGGATCCAGAGAAATGCACAGTTGAGCTAGATAATGGGATATTCACCACTGTGATCACAGCCTACTGCACAGGCAGGCAGTGCAGTCATTGTTTACCCTACCAGAGGCCCACTCATATGCATTGGGCAGAAAAAAATACATGAGTATTTCATGTCTCTTTGGGCGGCCTAATCCTGGATTAGGTCGCTATGTAAAATAAGGAATGTATATGTAGCAAATGGCATTACAAATAGGTATACATGTATACAGCGACTTATATTAGCGACCTAAAACGGGAGTATATATGCCACAATAAGTACACAAAGTAGCATGCCAGAAATAGATTGTTTTCATGGAGTTCCAGAGCGACTTATATTAGCGACCTAAAGCAGGAGTATATATAAGGGAAAGATAACAAACTTAAATCATCCAAGGGAGAGGGATCCCCCCAAAGAGGGTCTTTTGAGGGGGCCTATATAGGAAAAACTGGGGCTTGGCTTTTTTTGGGGGAAAAGAAGGTTAAATGGTTCATATTATTTTGTTTTAATAAGTCGCTTAAAGGCAAAAGCCTTATTCAATTGAAGTTTTTTTTGTTTCTTATCTTCCCATATATACTCCTGGTTTAGGTCGCTAATATAAGTCGCTGATTGTTTTGGTTTGCCTATCACAGGTGCCTACATACAAATTCATCCATTTGTATGTAATATGAACTATGCAGCGACTTATATTAGCGACCTAAACCAGGAGTATATATAAGGGAAAGATAACAAACTTAAATCATCCAAGGGAGAGGGATCCCCCCAAAGAGGGTCTTTTGAAGGGGCCTATATAGGAAAAACTGGGGCTTGGCTTTTTTTGGGGGAAAAGAAGGTTAAATGGTTCATATAATTTTGTTTTAATAAGTCGCTTAAAGGCAAAGCCTTTTTCAATTAAAGTAAACTATTTTATTCATATTAAGCACTGTGGAAGATTAGGTCGCTATTAGGATCTTTATTACAATAAAAAAAGAATATTGGATGAATAAAGCCTTATTCAATTGAATTATTTTTGTTTCTTATCTTCCCATATATACTCCTGCTTTAGGTCGCTAATATAAGTCGCTGATCCATTTGTATGTAATATGAACTATGCAACCTTCTTTTCCCCCCAAAAAAGCCAAGCCCCATTTTTTCCTATATTGGCCCCTTCAAAAGACCCTCTTTTGGGGGGATCCCTCCCCCTTGGATGATTTAAGTTTGTTATCTTTCCCTTATATATACTCCTGGTTTAGGTCGCTAATATAAGTCGCTGTTTGTTTTGGTTTGACTGTCACAGGTGCCTACAGAGTTTACAGTTAGCTATGAATGGGTAATCAGTGCCTGGACTGGGGTCTGGCCCCGCGTCCCAAAAAAGCCTATATTTCGATCCATTCCTTCCTCAAACCTGCCCTTTTTCGCCGGTGACACTTAAAACAGATAGGTTTTGGCTGGAGGTAGGGCGCACATGGACCGGCTCAGGCCGAAAAGGCCACTAGTTAAAAAAATTATTTCGCTTATTCTTTTCCGAAACAAATTTTTTAGGGGGGCATGTTCTTTAGGGGGACGAAACACCCCAGATTGATACCAAACATTCCATATCCGCGCATATTATTTGCATAATTAGCATAATTATGCAGTATCTTGGTACTGTTCAATATAATATAGATATGTTCCATCGGTCTCTTATAGAATTCATATGCTTGCAAGTATAAACTACTGACTGCACCTAGTGACTAGTGGAATCTGAACAGTAGAAAAGAAAGACCCCTCCTCTACCTTTGTATAGCATCAAACAAGTTGTTCAATGGAGGCAGCCATTGCTTGATCATATGCTTAAACCTTTTAGATCCAAATGCTAGTTACCAGTGCATTATCACTGTTGATAAGCTTTACACATCAATACCTGCACAAGCCCTGTTTGCACTGAATGGATATCTTTCCATTTCTCCATTCTCTGGTGTTCGATTGAAAATGTTGACGTCATTCTGTGTTTTAATTTGTGTTTTAATCTGTGTTTTTATGGTACATGTATTGAGTTTAGGGCTATAACAGGTTAGTGTTAGTGCTATGGTATGATAGTAATTACTCACTATTTTTAGCAATTAGTCGAAATATGTCAGTATTTACTCACAATTTGTCAGCAATTTGTCAATATATGTCAGTAATTACTCACAATTTGTCAGCAATTAGTCAATATATGTCAGTACTTAGTCACTCTATAACTGCAATTATCAATACATGTCAGTATTTACTCACAATCTGTGAGCAAATAGTCAATATATAACAGAAATAGCCATTGATTCAATTGTGCATCCTGCCTTGACTGGTATTTGTCAAGACATGTCAGTATCTATGGACTATTTGTCAGCAATTAGTTAATATTTGTTAGTAATTATTCACTATTTGTCAGCAATTAGTCAATACATGGTAGTAGTTACTTACATTTATCAGCATTCAGTCAATATATGTTAGTAAATGCTCACTATTTGTCAGCAATTAGTCAATATATATTAGCAAATACTCACTATTTGTCAGCAGTTAGTCAATATATATAGGTAATTACTCACAATTTGTCAGCAAATAGTCAATATATATCAGTATTTACTCACAATTTATCACCAATTAGTCAATATATGTCAGTACTTAGTCACTCTATGATAGCAATTATCAATACATGTCAGTATTTACTCACAATCTGTTAGCAATTAGTCAGTATATAACAGAGAAATAGCCATTGATTCAATTGTGCATCCTTTCTTGACTGGTATTTGTCAAAATATGCCAGTATCTATTGACTATTTATTAGCAATTAGTTAATATATGTTAGTAATTATTCACTATTTGTCAGCAATTAGTCATACAGGGTAGTAGTTACTTACATTTTATCAGTATTTAGTCAATATATGTTAGTAATTGCTCACTATTTGTCAGCAATTATTCAATATATATTAGTAATTACTCACTATTTGTCAGCGGTTAATCAATATATGTTAGTAATTACTCACAATTTGTCAGCAAATAGTCAATATATATCAGTATTTACTCACAATTTATCAGCAATTAGTCAATATATGTCAGTACTTAACCACTCTATGATAGCAATTATCAATACATGTCAGTATTTACTCACAATCTGTTAGCAATTAGTCAGTATATAACAGAGAAATAGCCATTGATTCAATTGTGCATCCTTTCTTGACTGGTATTTGTCAAAATATGCCAGTATCTATTGACTATTTATTAGCAATTAGTTAATATATGTTAGTAATTATTCACTATTTGTCAGCAATTAGTCATACAGGGTAGTAGTTACTTACATTTTATCAGTATTTAGTCAATATATGTTAGTAATTGCTCACTATTTGTCAGCAATTATTCAATATATATTAGTAATTACTCACTATTTGTCAGCGGTTAATCAATATATGTTAGTAATTACTCACTATTTGTCAGCAAATAGTCAATATATATCAGTATTTACTCACAATTTATCAGCAATTAGTCAATATATGTCAGTACTTAATCACTCTATGATAGCAATTATCAATACATGTCAGTATTTACTCACAATCTGTTAGCAATTAGTCAGTATATAACAGAGAAATAGCCATTGATTCAATTGTGCATCCTTTCTTGACTGGTATTTGTCAAAATATGCCAGTATCTATTGACTATTTATTAGCAATTAGTTAATATATGTTAGTAATTATTCACTATTTGTCAGCAATTAGTCATACAGGGTAGTAGTTACTTACATTTTATCAGTATTTAGTCAATATATGTTAGTAATTGCTTACTATTTGTCAGCAATTATTCAATATATATTAGTAATTACTCACTATTTGTCAGCGGTTAATCAATATATGTTAGTAATTACTCACTATTTGTAAGCAATTAGTCAATATATATCAGTGTTTACTCACAATTTGTTAGAAATTAGTCTTAAGATACTAATAAAGAATTCACTACAGCACTGCTGTACCTATCTCAAATGTTCTCAACAATTACATTCTCAAATAATCATACAAAATCCTTAAAATGATCCTAGAGTCATGGGAGTCCTCGTTAAAATGTGGAGCGGTGTTTGTTATGGAACAAGGCATATTTTGTGTCTAAAACTGTGCCTTGTTCCATAACAGGCCCCCTTCTCTGTTATCTACCCCTGTTTCTTTCCCCCCCCCCCCAAAAAAAAAAAAAGGCAAGCCCCAGTTTTTCCTTATCCAGCCATAACGCACTCTCAGACCTTTTCTTCGTCTTCAAGAAGCTGCTGGTTTCAATCCGGACATGTTAATAAATGGGAGAAATATACAATGTCAACTCCTCCATACATTTCCAGTTAAAACCGTTTAGGTTCAACGGGGAATCGATCCCCGGCCGCTGGGGCAGGAGGCGAGCTCGCTGTCCACTATACCAAGACGACCGGTGATAGAAGCCAATGGCCATGGAATATTTGAAAATTGTTTCCGACATACCTGATGTTTACACACCTCGTTAGCATAGAATCCAATGGTGGAAGGTGGAGTTATTAACAGGGAAACTTCCATAGATATCCTAGAGTCATGGGAGTCCTCGTTAAAATGTGGAGCGGTGTTTGTTATGGAACAAGGCATATTTTGTGTCTAAAACTGTGCCTTGTTCCATAACAGGCCCCCTTCTCTGTTATCTACCCCTGTTTCTTTCCCCCCCCCCCAAAAAAAAAAAAGGCAAGCCCCAGTTTTTCCTTATCCAGCCATAACGCACTCTCAGACCTTTTCTTCGTCTTCAAGAAGCTGCTGGTTTCAATCAGGACATGTTAATAAATGGGAGGAATATACAATGTCAACTCCTCCATACATTTCCAGTTAAGATACTAATAAAGAATTCACTACAGCACTGCTGTACCTATCTCAAATGTTCTCAACAATTACATTCTCAACTAATCATACGAAATCCTTAAAATGATCCTAGAGTCATGGGAGTCCTCGTTAAAATGTGGAGCGGTGTTTGTTATGGAACAAGGCATATTTTGTGTCTAAAACTGTGCCTTGTTCCATAACAGGCCCCCTTCTCTGTTATCTACCCCTGTTTCTTTCCCCCCCCCCCCCAAAAAAATAAAGGCAAGCCCCAGTTTTTCCTTATCCAGCCATAACGCACTCTCAGACCTTTTCTTCGTCTTCAAGAAGCTGCTGGTTTCAATCAGGACATGTTAATAAATGGGAGGAATATACAATGTCAACTCCTCCATACATTTCCAGTTAAAACCGTTTAGGTTCAACGGGGAATCGATCCCCGGCCGCTGGGGCAGGAGGCGAGCTCGCTGTCCACTATACCAAGACGACCGGTGATAGAAGCCAATGGCCATGGAGTATTTGAAAATTGTTTCCGACATACCTGATGTTTACACACCTCGTTAGCATAGAATCCAATGGTGGAAGGTGGAGTTATTAACAGGGAAACTTCCATAGATATCCTAGAGTCATGGGAGTCCTCGTTAAAATGTGGAGCGGTGTTTGTTATGGAACAAGGCGTTTTTCGTGTCTAAAATTGTGCCTTGTTCCATAACAGGCCCCCTTCTCTATTATCAGACCCCCCATTATTGATATGTGGAGGGGTGTCTGTTATGGAATAAGTTGTATTTTCCATTTACTTTATATAGGAATCCACTTTTTACTTTCACCTCTTAGAATCACACAGTAAATGTAGTCTTCAGCGACATAAACATTCCCTCAGCGACCCATTCATAGAGAAGGCCCTTTGGGCAATGCTCCTCATTGACCTATACCTAAGCCCTTTGCAGGGTCAGTTTACAACATAATATCCAATACCCACAAGTTCCAAATTTCTCCAAATCACATTAGGCCACCCTTAAAAATATGTCCGTTTCCTGTCCAGAGGGTGGGATTTTTCAGACCTATGAGGGAGGGAGGGAAAAATCTTTTTTTAGGAAAAATTTTTACTTGTCGCCTTGAATTTGTCATCGCGTTCTAGGATTCAATGATTGGAAACCTATATTCTTGTGCTAATGGACGAAAAAAAAAAATTCTTTTCAGAACTCAAGAAAAGTTTTTCCCATTCTCGAAAAAAAATTTCACCAGGCCTCTGGACAGGAAAAAAACATATTTTTAAGGGTGGCCTTATTTCATTATGTCCTTTAACACATCTGCCCATACCAACAATAAGTGTACAGTTTATATGTCTCTCCTCAAGCATGATTATACTCAGATTGACCACCATTCTCTTCTGGTGAAAATAAGACACCAACCACCCCTCTAGTCCAAATATTAAGGACAGGAGGGCCCTCATAGTGAGATAGGATCCCTGGAGGCTCTGAGAGAGTGCATAACAAAACTGGGACCTACAGAACTTAAGAGAGTGGCGCTCAGTTATGTAAGTGCCTACTAAGGGAGTACCATAGTTATTTTTTTAACAACGGGGGGGGGGGGGGTTGTTGGTTACCACTTTTGTAGTCCTATCTTGAATGTTAAAGGAGGTCTGAATCGGCTACGACCATCACAGTGCTAACGTCAGTGGAAGTAGGTCCTCGATTCAAGGTGCCTTTAAGGAGCTACCCGGTATATATGGACCATTCGCACTACTGCCTATTTGCCCTAGGTCATTCGCACTGCTCCTGAAACTTACAAACATCCTTCATTTAATATATTATTTTGGTATATAGCAAATGATTTACCTGCCCTCAACTGCTGTGATAATGGAATTTTATTTTAAGAATTGAGAATTATGATTTATCCTTAAAAATAAGTGCGAATGGTCCAGTGAGTAGAGCGAATGTGTACATAGGGCAAACTGGCATTAGAGCGAATTGATCATTTCCCTATTAAGCCTCCTGTTTCCCTCAGTAGGTGAAGCCATAGCAATCACAGACGATGTTCCGTCAAGGTATTGGTGGATTTACGAGGGGACCAAAAAAATGCACAACCTCGATCTCTGGGGGGAGGGGGTGGGGGAAAAAAAGAAGATTTCATTCCTCTACCCTATGGAGAACACACACAAAAAAATGTTACCCTTTTCAGTGAAAAGATCTGTACATCACTCATCATATTCACTACAGAAGAAAAGTGGGAGTCGGTTGAAAATTTCAGACCCCTCCAAGGGAGGAAATGTTCAGCATGTGCGCTAAAATCTACCCATATCCAGAGCACAATCCATAGACTTTTAGGCCTTAGTGGATGTGTATTCTGCATCCGGACTCCCTGACTCCTTGCTCCAGATCTCAGACCCCCATTAAATGAGTACTGGAGGAATAGAGAAGTGTTCCTATTAAAGTAAGGGCATTGGAGAGGCCTACAATACGGCTGATAAATTAAAAGGTATAAGCCCGGGGGGGGGGACACTTCATATATTTTGCTGACACTTGTGTGCGGCTGGCAAGGGCACTTTTTCATCAAAATCCCCCTAACAAGGGTCTGATTTCTAGGCCAAAATCCACCTAACAAGGGTCAACTTTGACCAAAATCCCCCTAACAAGGGTTCACTTTTGACTTAGGTGTGAAATATCCCATAAAAAATACCCACATTTTGACCATAATTCCCTAGTTTTCAGGAGATATTTTCACATCTAGGGAATTCTAATGGTTTATGAGTGAGATATTTCTTTAAAAACATAGTTTTTTTTTTGTTTCGTTTTTTTAAAGTGCCCTAAGAAGGGTACAGTTTTTGCGGTAAAATCCCCCTAACAAGGGTAAGGGTTGTTGTAGCTCCAGCTGCCCACCTGTGTCAGAATAAATGTGAGTGTCCCCCCCGGGGGTATAAGGCACAACACGCATATAGCAGGGTTCCTATGTGTCAAGGAATTTCATGGAGTTTAAAGTTGTCAGGTAAAGTCATGGAATGTCATGGGATTTCTGAAAATTTCTTGAGTAATCGAAAGTCATGGAAAATGGGAAAACTGAATATTTATTGCAAAAGTCCACTGGAGGGGATACCTTAATTGCAGGAATTTTGCCAGGAGGTCAACCCCGATAATGTCCAAATATATTTTGAAATTTCATGGAAAATTTAGATTTTTGTCATGGAATTTGGGTCTGGGGATTTTGTGGGAACCCTGATATTGGGTGTTAGCGGGAGTAAAGCTGGTTCTGGCGAAATGCACTGATAAGCTGAAAAGATGGCAACCAGCATGTCCCTGGATAACATCCACTTCCAGGGACAAGGTACCCATCATGGCAATGTCTTATCAGTGTGATTTGCCATCTTTGGTATAACCAGCGAAATTCAAAATGGGGGACCCACTAGGTATAGGTCTAGGCTCCAGACCTATAGGCACAGCCTGGGAGGAACTAATCTGTGTCTTGCTTAAAAAGAAATACCAATCTTCAGATTCCTGATGATGTATGTTTTCATGCAGAGTTTAATATTTTACAGTTGGTCTTGTTTTAGTCCAGGATGGAGTACTTGGAGTTGTAAGCAAAATACTATCTTACACATATATTGCCTGATAGAGAGACATGCATCCATGCTGAAAGTTAGTGTGTATTATTTTATTCCATAGGGAGTTGTTGCTGGGAGTGCAGAGGCCCCAGAGTTTAGGTTTGAAAGTTCGACCGTCCACAAAGCACCAGTGGCTCCCGCAACAGCAGCAGAGGCAGCAGCAAGCAGTAGACCAGCTGCAGGGGCACCCAAGGGAATCATCCCATCCTCCTCCGGCTACCAGAATATTGTGAAACTACAAAAAGCATTTGCTGTTAGTATGTTACATATCTTCAGAATTTTCTTGAATAATTCACTGAGTCTTGAGTCAGATGCAACTTGCTTAATTTTGAAGGACATTTTCTTTGGGGATTAATCTAGTGAATATTCATATAAATTACATCATACTCATGACATTGGTCTTTCACAAAATATACCTGGTAATAATGATAGAGATTGAAATGATACAATTAGGGGGGGGGGGTGGAGAATAAGAGCAAAAAAGAAGTTGGCCTGCAACACGTTTGTGGGAATTTACAGACTGTTATAATTGCATAGCCTTATAGATGTCAAAGGTTTTGTAAATTAGGGAGTAAGAAATACAAACTAGACATCTATTGCCATATGCACCATACATTACCATAAAGCCCTGTGTAAAATCTGCGGCTTATAGACTATTCCAGATCTTCAGTGCGGCTAAAAGGCCTTCTTAAATCGGGGGGGGGGGGGGTTTATATGGGTAACTGGACACCTCGGAAGCAAAGACACCTCGGAAGCAAAGACACCTCGGAAGCAGAGACACCTCAGAAGCAGACATCTCGGAAGCAAATACTTTTTTTAAATAATTATTTTAACAATTTTAATACAGATTTTTGCCATTCCAGGATTCTACGGCATAGGGACAGTATCACTAGGGTTTTAGGCTTTCAAATTCTATAAGATGAGAGGGATATTATCATGGTTTGTCTGCTTCCCAGATGTCTCTGCTTCCGAGGTGTCCTAATGTCTGCTTCCGAGATGTCTGCTTCCGAGGTGTCCCTGCTTCCTAGGTGTCCAGTATTCTTTATATGTAGGGTTTTATATGAATAGATTACAGCCAGGAAGGTCAACTTGGTGCGGCTTACCAGTATATCATTCCCACAACGATAGGGTGTACCTTGTACTTGAATGCAGCTTGTAAGCTTGGGTTTACAGTAGTGTCCTCCTTCTCTTTCTTTCAGATTGATGATGGCCTTATGGTATGGCAAAAACGGGGTATGCGCGATAGGGCACCCATGTGGTTAACTTTCGGATTGGCAGGTGTCGGCCTCTGTCTAATGGGCAACATACTATACAAGATGTCCTACCCGCCCAAGCAGGACTAACTTAACAGGTGAGCAAAATTACATAGCCAGGATCAGTACTCCTCCTACTTGATAATAAGTAGAGATGGAGTACCACATTGAGTAATTTGTTTTCACCATGGCCGTATAACCATTTTACAGAAATCAAATCTTTGGTTAGAAATTTTGAATATAAGACGCTATGAATTCAAATGGCATTTCAATAAGTCTAGTTGCCTGAAGAATTAGTTATGATTCCAAACCTTTAGAAGCATGAAAATCTACTGCTCTCGGAGCTATTAGCCACCAGACATATCCCATGGAAGATATCTACAAGAATGGGCGTGTTTTAGCGAACCTACCCTACTGGGACGCAATAAAGTGAATGTTTGCTGAATCTGTGTATATTCTTAAATGTCCTTTTACTTCTCTTTCAGAATCAGCTAGGGGACCATGGGCTATTTTATACCATCGGAAATGTTCATATAGGTCAACACTGTACATTTCAGCAATTGTGACCTTTAATTCTCAGTGTAATAAATTAACTAATATAACCAGAAATGAGCCCTCTGAGTTCTATTTTTGAGTAGTGTAGATGGTATATTACAGAGAACCACACACAATCCATTTTTAATGTTGATTATGCTTTATTGATAAAGTTTACAATTGGTAAAAAAAAAGAATACTGTTGACTGGTCTGAGCTATCAAAATCTAGATCAATCGATAGTTTTGGCTGTGGTTGCCCTTCTTATTTTTGAGTATTCTGTTGTAAACACAATCTTAATACTGTATTTGACATAATTAATAGCGTGCACACCCTCTTTTTGGCCACATAAATGACTAGAAAAGACCCAAAAATTTCCATTTTTGATGCACAGTTTAAGGAGGTGGATTTCAAATATCTTTCTAAGTGCACTGTGCCATAATTACGTCGAATGCGGTATTTGATATTCTCTGTAATATCAAAGAACAATCAAACCAGTTCCATCAGTGTATATTGAATAACCGATACATCATAATTATTTCATTTTGTTTTGAATTATGAGCGATATCATTGGCTAGCATATAATATTTTTAGCACGATTACAGAGGTACATCAGTTGTATACACTTACTATAATAGCATAAGTTAATATGATGCTAAAAAGATACATATCAATAATATAAAAATATATAAGATGGAGTAAAAACTTCAGATCGAGTTGGAAAAAAAACATAGTTCTAAACTATGATATTGTGTATAACTGGCTTGGTGGAACCTTATATATCCAACTGTCCCTTTCTGCCTTCTTCAGATATTCTCTTCGAAAGAAACTGAAATGAGACAGAAATATTTCCTTCTTTATTCAAGGAAGGGGTTTCGTGTTGTGTAGTATATCATTTGTATAATATAACGTAGACACAGAAATACCGATAACTATTGTATCAATGTTAACAGGCTATTGCGTGTATAGACATATGTATGGTTTAAAAATCCTGCTTTTGTCTCGATTGTGATATTAGAAAAAAAATATATATTAGAATTAAACCGAGGAATGCGATTCTCTCCCCACAGGGGCCAGTGTTTAGGTACACTTTCCCTATACTACTGACTGTTGACGGTGTTCAGGGCGATGAATGCAGCAGGAAGGGTTAAAGCTTGTTCGCCTTTATCATGTTTTAAGTATTGTAATTAAATATTCAGAAGGCACTTGCCTCATGAATCTCTCGTCGCCTTAGTGCAATAGGGTTGTAACTGCATCTGGGTCAACGAGCTAAAAGGTACCTCCGTTAGGCCCTTCACTGAGGTATTCCTTACCTTGTTGGCCCAGATGCAGTTACGACCTTATTGTTCTAATGCGACGCCCTGAGTGATGTGAGATGCCTCACGGACTAGTTCTGCTGAAGACTGGTATATCAGTAAATATTAAGGACAGGAACTAATCAAAGTTACTTTTACCGTTATCATAGTTTATCATAGTTTTCTTATATGACTCTAGAAATGAGTTGGTCCCTTTGATTATAAAGGCCAATACCGTAATCTCCCGCGTATAAGCCGCGTCTTATATGTGGGGTTTTAGTTCTCATTGGATCCACAAGGGGGACATCAAGACCTTTCTTTTGATATGTTACATGCCCCCTTAGTCATAATAAGATATAAGGGGGCCCAGGGGGGTCCGGGGGGCTCAAGCTACACATAGGTTTTTGAATTTTGAAAATTCATTCAGTAGAACCAAAGTTATTAATTTTTCATTTTTTTGAGAATTTTCCAAAACTCTAGGTGCATCTTAAAGGCGCACTGCGTCTTATACGCGGAGATTACGGTATGTGTCCATTTTACACCCGTAGACCTGAGCACTTACCATAGTATAACCAAGGCTATGCCCAGTCCTGCTGCCATAACCATGAAGGCGGTCCCCTTGAATACCAGTAGTGTAGATGCATAGAGTACGCTGAACACAACCCCGCCCACCAGGTCAATGGCTGTCGTGGTGGCAGATAGGCTAGCAAACAAGGCCCCTTGTTAAAATATAGAAAAAAAGTCCATGGTATTATAGATTTTAGCTCATTATTACGTACGTCAGCTTAAAATCCACCCACTAGGGGCGTGGGGCGTGGATCCCAAGGTCCATCCAGATTTCTCACAAAATTCCTAGGACCCCCATTCCCCGTTGCGCCCTTCCACATTAATGGCCAAGCAGTATCTATTGGATTTAAGCGCGACTGGAGTTTGTTTCTGGTGGCATGCACTGATTAGATCTGATAAGATGGGATCCAGTCTGTCCCTGAAAGTGGGTGTTATCCAGCAGGAATGGAAGTCTTCAGGGATTTCCCTGATTTCAGGTGTTTTTTTTAAGTCCCAAATCCCTATACTTTCATTTGCAAAATCCATATTTAGATGGGTTCTTATCATGCATTTCAGGGATTTTCGGTCTTAGCGTCTTTCATCCCTGTATCCAGGAAAAAGGTACCCATTATGACATCTCTTGTCAGTGTGTTTGCCACTTTTAGCAGAACCAGCGAAATTGAAAATGCTGAACCCACTGGGTATAGACGCCTATAGGCTCCAAGTGTAACTGGAGCTATATTTTTGGCGATAATCGAATATACACTGATAACATAGGAACCAGCTTGTTCTTGAAAGTGAATATTATCCGGGGACAAGACACCCATCATGGTACGTCTTATAAGTGTGCTTTACCACTTTTAGCAGAACCAGCGAAATTGAAAATGCTGGACCCACTGGGTATGGGTATAGACGCCTATACACTGATAAGATAGGAACCAGCTTGTTCTTGAAAGTGAATATTATCCGGGGACAAGACAACCATCATGGTATGTCTTATCAGTGGGATTTACCACTTTTGGCAGAAGCAGCAAAATTGAGAATGGTGCATCCACTGGCCTGGGCATGGGTCTAAACTTCTATCGTTTTTCGACACTCCCTCCCCTCTCTAGGCTCAGTCCAGCCACTGTCTTGGTAGAGATATAGCCTACTCATGGTGTCATCGAATTGAATTTTTGATCACTGGTTATTGATTTCTTTTTTATTATTTTTCGTTAAATGACATGCATCTGTATTTCTATACAACATACGTCCATCAATATCCCTGATCCATAACAAACACTTAGTGATACCATGTTTGTGGAGACACCAGGAAACGAATACACATGTATCATCAAGACTCACTGCCTGTCTATGCGATCAATGCAATATACGCGGCCATGTATTTAGACAGTGCTAGACGACCATGAATTAGTAATAGTCAGCAACCGGTAAACAAACATACAACCAGAATAAACAACTGCGTAGTCATTTTTACTCAGGGGGACAAACAACCCCACAATAATAACACAGGCTTCTTAGAAACACATAACTCTAATGGTTGAATTTCCGACTGTGTAAGGAGAAAACCTTCATAACAAGTGTTGTATCATTAATAATAAATGTTAGACACTGAAACCAAAGGAGTCTTGAAATATACCAAGACCCTGAGTAAGTGCTTCTTTTGTATGAGTGCCATATGTTTCATGTCTCTAAATCAACTTATTAATTAAGTACAGGTCGCTTTATTCCGACAGTATGATATCAATGTACGTGTGTAGCGCTAAATTAATAGACAAGTAGTAGACACCTATACCTTGTTCATCTGGGGGGACCACTGTGGACAGCATGGCCCGGAGGATAGGCAGGGACGCACCTTGAGTGAAACCTATCACAGGTGCTAGTAGCAGACAAAATACAAAAAGGAAAATCATACATGAATAAGGGTGGATAACTTTTTTACAAAAACAAACAAATAAAGGAAAATGATATTGACAAAAGCATTCTTCCAATTAGATGTATCATTTACATGTATTATATATAATACCCTGGTACCAAACCCATACTTACTTAGAAATACCATCCATGTGACAGATGATAGACTAAACCAGAGAGTGGATGCCATGGCGCATGTAACTGACAGCAGGAGACAACCGTGTTCCCTCAGCCGGGGTAAAAGCACTAGCACCATCAGGAGTTGGCAAGCATTGCCATAAACTGAACTAAATGCACTGACAATGCCTGCAAAATGAAGAGTGAAGATGTAGATCCATGCTTCTAGTAAAGCATTTGAGGGAGGTCCCATCATACTGCACTATATATACCGTTATACTGCATACATGACACAGTGACGGATCCAGGATTTGGAAAAGAACGGGGCGTACCCTCTACCTTTGAGCAAAGTTTTGGATCCATGATGGAAGGGGGGAACAAATAGAATTGGCATGGCGAAGATTACAAACATTCATGCACTATTACCTACCTATCAGAGTAGGAGTCCAACACAGTGGTGAATTTAGCAGAAAGAGAGTCTGAATATTCCTCCTTGGCCAAACAAAAAATACAAATGCACATCTTCCAGCAATTCCCAGAAGTAAGACAAGTCGTCCTCTTCCGGGACGCCGTTTGGTCATTACCTGAGAAAGGTTAGGCGTCTTAGATACAGACTTGTATGTGGACTACTTGTAATAGCAACACGTTTCTAAATGTTCAAATCAAAAATATAGGCCGCTTAAAAGTTATCTGAGACCAAGGGGTAAGCCTCCATCAGCCTTTGGAGCAAGAAGACAAATACTACCCACTTGGCAGGAAAAAAAGTGTTTTCGGGTTTCTAAACTTCTAAACTGGGTTTAAAAAGTGAAAACAACGCTGAAAAGTTGTTTGAAAAAGTTGTTTTCACATAAGAAAAACGTTTTTAAACAAGCGTTTTTTATCCAAAGTTTTATAAAACGTTACAAAGCGTTTTTGCAAAGTGGGCAGGCTCCTATCCAAACATATTTATCTAAAACATAGTACAGATATTATGTAGAAAATGTGAAGGAACTATTGTTGACTTGGACCTAAATGTAATTTTATGAAGGGGGAGCTAATTGATGTATCAACTTACCTTAAATGAACTCATTACGTACGTTATGGAAATAGGTTTTTTATTCTCCACTGGTGCTTTGGATTCTGGCACGAAGAATATAACATAGAGCAAATTGACTATATGGCCTGTCATGACGATAATGTATGGGTATGTGTAGCCGAGGGTCTCGATCAGATAACCCATGGCCACCTGCATGGCTGCCAGCACAAGTCCAAATACAAGATCAGCGGTGATAACACGACGACCAAGGTCAGCAGATGGAATCGTATCTGAGTAGTATGAGTAACACGCGTTCACAAACGTCCCTATGCCTGTACAAGGTGGAAATAAATAATGGATGTTCATGAATTACTTCACTGACTTCTAGCATCTTTGTATTTATGACAATATTGACCCTGTCCATAGGCTTTCATTTGCACAGAGCAACCTGTTCAAATCGGTGAATATCCCAGATAGTTTATAAATTTTCCCAAATATGTATGTCTCTTGAATTTTAATATCCAAAATGGGTCACCATACAGGTGTCTATGGCTATACAAGATGAGCAGCTCGTGGGCCGCTCCCCAATGCCTTACAGAACCACTTGCGCAAAGTCTTCCATCGCAACGTCTCCAGATGCCTCTGACCTCTAAACCTCTACCCCAAATTTATATCATATCTATCGTTTATGGTTTCCCATGGTACCCTCTCCCTGACTCAATGTTCCCCCTTAGTCTTTATTCCATCCCTCTTTCCATAGTTCATAAATAGTCACATAGACCCTATATTCTTAAACGATATATACTTGCCTCCACTTAAGGCGTTTAGAACGCCACCAACAATCATCACATAGAGAGAGAGGGATGCCACCTGCTGGACCACGTATACACCACACTGGAGAAGAACACCTATTAGAGGTAGAATCAATGCTGGCTTCCGCCCATGATTGTCAGTCCATGTTCCTGTTCGTGAAAACATATTTAAAATCTTAATTTTTATATTAATATAAAAGAATCATGTCATCGAACTGGGCATCAAATGAGTTTTCAAGTTTTATGTATGGCTTACTTTGAACAATAGCATGGAAATACAACACATTACTTGACAAAAAAAACACATATTTTCAACGTTTGCAAATGTTTTTATTAGTTATTTTAACCTAAAATAAATACGTTTATGGAACGTTAAAAAGGTTTTTTGGCGTGTTTTTTTCTCACGCAAAACGTTTTTATGCGAAATAAGACAGGTCTATCATTGTAAGGGGGCAATGAATCTATACTCTTTTGTGCACCTCTTTATATTTCAGATGCAGTGATGTTCTTCTTTACATTCCCAACCCGAACTAATCCTTTGAATAGCTTTGCTACAAGGTCTTATCCCAGATCCTTTTGGGTTATTACAAATCCATTATCGAAGCCCAATTTGTCTATACTACTAATGCAATTATGCGTACATCTTCTTGGATGTTCTATATGGTTTGGATACTTATTCCCATTGATGTGCAATTGGTATAGACCTATCGTGAGTAAAAAGGCATTAAGTATAATTATCAAGAGTATGTTATTGTAGCCTCTATCATGATTCATTGAGCAAATCATATTACATGTACATGTACAAGCTTAGAAAGGGCAAATGATGTAGGCCCTAAGTAGTACTAGTATATGAAAATTGGACTTGGACAAATTCAATTTTGAACCAAAGTGCTATATAGGACTAACTGTAATTGTCAATAAGTTGGAAATGTATGGCACAGTGTGAGGTAGGGTCTTCGTTTAGGGAAATTAATTTAGTGTTGACTAGTAAGATAAGGATAGTGTCAACAAGTGGCGAAGTCAGCCTTATCACATAGTTTAAGCCTGAAGCAACAGTGGGTGGCTGTGTGCCACTTATTATTGTCCGTCATGCTGATGACTTAAGGTCTTCAAAATAATAAACTTTTTTAAAGGGATTGGTCATTTCGCTTTTTCACAAACTTACCCAAACCTAATAAAAACATTTGCAAACGTTAAAAACACGTTTTTGCCAAGTGGGAATGGATGGTCCCATAGGTAGCAGAAATGTGTGTACGGAATGACCAGACCAACCACACATTAATCCTGGGATGTCTGTACCTACCCATGAAGAGTGTGACCAGAAGCCCAGGGAGGTCAGCGCTAAGGTCAAGGATGAGGTTGAGTTCCGCTGCCTCTGCCTGCACTTTCTGTTGGATGAGGTACACTGTGCTGTTGGTATCCTGTCCACTGCCACACCCAGATCCCTCATTACTGCTGTTAACTGTAAGGGCAGTCAGGTTATACCTCTCACCAATAGCATAGTACACATACTGACTTCTCAGTGGGGCTGCAGATACCACCAATGTAAACATCAAGGCTAGTGCTGGCTCAATAATAATTGTCCTTTTGCCTCCTGGTCTACAACAGTGGGTTTTTGCCTCGCTTAATGAACCGTCGCTGTTGGAGTTGTGCTTCTTTGATTTAGTTGCTGTGAGATCTGATTGAGAGTCGGTCATTGTTTCAGCAGCAAATCTGCGAGAGACAGTCATGATTCCAGCCCCAAGGTCGGCATATCCTATGACTGCCTGCCCTGTTCCTCGTAAATCGGCCATCTTAATAAATCACTGTTCATGTAATAGAAAAATGTCCATGATCTGTTCCGAGCCAGGGTTTGTTCTCAATGGTCACTTATGGCCATATAGGCCTAGCCGTGACCCATCCCTCCTTATCAGACTTTATAGGTGAGGGGTCAGTCATAAATTATAAATACCCACGTTGATAGAGCACCCATATAGTTTTAGTACAATAGATATGCTTGGCTAATCTATATTCAGTATAGTATGTGTAACCCTACATGATAGATAGATAACAGTGTAGTTTGAGAGTCCCATGCATAACCGTTGGCTGATAAGATACTAGACCATGTCTGTCCTATTAGAGAATCTGTAGATGACAGGCGAGAAATGATAGTCCAGAGCATTTACCCAAATTAGTGGAGATAAAAGTCCATGCTCGAGGGACGCAGTGAAGGAGGTGGCGAGACATGTCGAAAGAATGACACAGAAATCGATACATGTTTCTGGTAGGTCATGTGTAAGAAAAGGAGGGATTGGGTTAGCTCGGGAATTGTGCTATAGCTCTGACATTGTTTGTGAGGGTGGTGTTTGACAGAACATCATGGGAATCATAATGCTGAGAGGCTTGTGTATCATGGCAAGCAAGGGACATTATATTAATTAAAGGGCTACAGATTTTCATCATATTTAGGTTCTGGGGACACCCAATCTTTTTTTCTTTCTGACACGTTTTCAACTGGATCTGTGACCACCCATAGCCTTCCTAAGGGGAATATTTTACCTACAAAACTATACCCTTTGCACGACACTTTTGAACACAAATTCCATCTTCTTTTAAGAAAAATCTGAGCGATAAATTTTGCTTTTGAAAAATTACCAGAAAAAGTCTCGTGGCTTCGGATTTTCTGAAAGCTGAGGAATTTTCTCCATTCCAAGGTTTTCTTGTAATCTTTGTGATTTTCAGGTGGTATATAGGTCACTGAGTAACTTAAAGACAGCATATCGTTGGTGCCCTTGCATTTCATAAAGCAATTGTCATAATAGTTGTTTTTTTTTTCTTAGCTTTGAAGGCCGTTCAATTTGACACAGATTATTATATTCTGAAGATTAATTGATATGCCTATGCAAGCAGACAACTGCGGAATAATGTGACAACGGTTTATTATTTTTTAACAAACTTAACATCTATATACATAAAGATATCAAATCCAGCAATGTCAATTCCCTATTAGAGTTGTCTCCTTATCAATATAGCACGATGTCTGAGGGTGTTATCAGTTTATAATACTATAGCTGGTAAATTCTCTACTACATTGAAATCCATTGGATTCGACTTTTGCAATTTGGGCCTTTTATGGCAGCAGGATATCACAGTTGGATGGATTTGTTTATGAAACAAAAAGCTGGAAAAACATTAGCCTCGTAAAAAAGATAGACAAATAAAAAAAGCTATCCTCATGAAATGGAAACCACTTACATTATAGTTTTTAGATTATCAAATCTGCCTAATTACATATAGATCAAAGACTTAATCATTCAAGACACATACTCAAGCTATCCTCTGATTTTAGAGTATCAAAACTTGGACATGAATTCTTTTTCTTTCAAAGTAGAAAGATTCAGTTCAGTAAAGACATACACACAGCGTGGTTATGCTATCTCATGTTTGAATACTTTATCAGAGTGAATAAATACCTTCTATCTTTCTCCCGTTTTCACACACAGAAAATGGTGAACTTTTATGTGTGCAATATTTTCTTAGTGTCCCCTAACAAAAAAAAAAAAGAAAAAAAAAGATGAACCTTAACTTTTGACGTACAAGTGTGTTTCTAAACCTATCGGGTGCTTTGGTTAAACTGCATAAAGTATGATGCTGTTGGGCGGTTTGTGTAAACTTCTTTATCTAAGAACTCTTTGTGGGAGAGCTGCTCATTTCCAAGACCCTTATTCTCATTGGCGAGTTGCTCACGAATGGCTCTTTCTCTTCGCTCCTTTTCACGCTCGAGAAGCATACCAGCACGTGCATGCGCATTTGTCTGCCTCTCCCACTCAGCCTGGCGGCGGCGTTCCTCATCTTGAAGACGCTGAAATAACAAGGGGACCGTTCATATATAAAAGCAATCAAATGCTGTTCTTTCTTCTTCCTGTTTGATTTGTATGTTAAGATACGATCGAAAGTAATGTAATTTTGCTAGCTGGAAAATAACGACTCTATTGACCCGGTCCAATGACCACCTTTTCTATTTTTTTTTTATACCAAACTTCTGAGGTTCTAACTAATACAGATGCTTGAGTTAATCAAAGTTCTCTTCCCCCACCCTTCTACATGTATGTGCTCATTGTCATACCATAGTTTGACATCCCCATTGAGAGAGAGTTAGATACAATGGATTTCTATAACACATCTACGGGTAGGTCTCTAAAAGCCCACTTGGAACAATCGGCACATAAGAAAGTTATCTACCTGGTTTTCTTTCCGCTGGAGGTCCTGTGTGCGGCGGATGTCTGCGAGCTGCTCAGGGCTCATACCCTTCCACCGGTCGGTGATGACCCGGTGAGCTCCAAAGGCACTTTGTGCGACTGCAGGATTCTCTGTTAGTACATCACCATATACATGGTTGGCCAGTTCTGTCATGTTATCGTCCAACTCCTGTTGCTTGTTCAATGCCCGCTTGGCAGAAGTCTCTCTGTCCTATTAATAGAAAGCATACAAGAAATGAATCTTCTGAACATTAATATATTTTGTTTTGTTATCAAAGAAATCAGAATGTAGTGTCATGATAGTGTCAATAGTAAAAATCTATCCAAATGATCCAGCGTCACGTAAGCATCATCTAGAAATTGAGCTCAAATGAGAATATTTTACTTTGGGGACATAATTATCAGCAACATCATAACTATAAATCAGATGATACATTTAAAACTCTAATCGTATTATAACCACTGATATATTCATGAACTTTGCTTCATGTCATGCAAAGGAAAGTAATTACCTTACTGGCCTTCCACTCATGTATAAAGAACCTTCAGAACCGCTGTCCAAGAATATAAGCTTATGTAAAATGTGCCATCCTATCTATCCCTATGAACTATATTGATGTCCTTAAAACACAATGGGTTAAAAGCTGTCCAGTATTTATATCTATGTCTTAAATGTTATTTCGAGTACAGCAGTTTGAATACTTTGTAAGCATTTATAAGTGATTGAATTTTCAAGTTCCTTGGTTATATATAGGTACCAATATCACCATGGGAAAAATTAACAATGGCAAAATAACGAATGGACATGGGTCAATTAGTTGGGGTAGTTGAGTGAACTGCAGAAAGAAAAGGGGAAACAGTGTGTGGGTTAAACAATTGTAGGGGTGCACTTATAATAACCAATGAGACCAGTGTCAAAAGGTTCAATTCCTTCTCGAGCTAAAAATGGTAAAGATTCATCAAAAGCATTGCTGCCTCTACCTAGTCTTAACATAACACTAGGAGGGAGTTCCTATTTGCACATTACCCAATTATTTCCATTTTCCACACCATAGTATGAAACCGCGCTTCACCAGAGATGGGTAATATTCAACTTATGTACCAGGTGGTAGTGATGTACTTAGTAATAGTCGCTTGCCCTTACAAAATACAGGTGCTTATTCAAGGTATTTTAGTGCACAAGATATATTTCACAGCCCTTTCATGACGGTGCTTATATGAGACCTGTCCTATTCAAAACCCAGTTGTTAAACCTGACAATACATGACATTTTTTCAATGATAGAAATTACTAAATGGACATTAAATAAAGAACACTAAGAACGTTTATTGTGGATATACATGCAACGTGTTGGTAACTACATGCGATGATTCATACAATACTCAAGATTTCAAGAGGTGTAACTTGCATCAAGGAAGAAAATTATCCATTTATACAGATTTCCTAAAATTTGTAATACTTATTATTTCAATACTCACTTTTCAGTTCCAATAAACTAACATGACTTTCTGCACATAATCAAAAGTCCAGCATAAACTTATGAATAAGCATGAATTAGATTATCTATATCCCAAACCTCAAGTCCCATTACATAGATGTTTCATCGTGTGGATGTATTGAACTGCATGAAATAGGCTGCAGTTGGTCGGTTAGTGTAAACTTCATTGTTCATAAATTCTTTGTGCGATTTATGTTCCGCACTAAGCCGCTTATTCTCTTCCACTAACTGCTTCTGCAGCTCTTTGCGTGTGCGAACCTGCTGCCTCTCCAAAATGAGGCCAGCTCGCGCATGCGCACTACTCTGTCGTTCATACTCAGCATCACGTCGCCTCTCTTCATCTCTCTTCCGCTGCAAATAAAAGAGAATTGCAATTACTAGTAAGTTGATATCTAAGATTCTGTATTCTATCTATTAGTTTTTTTTTTTTTTTCATGAATTAGCTTATAGCAAGTCTGGTAATTGTCAAGTAGCCAAGATTACATCCTTTCCTATTATAGAATATGGTCAAAAGGTATATCATTATTTCAAACGGGTTTAATACCAATGGATCAAAGATTGAAAGACAAAAAATATGGCAAAAAAAAAAAAATGACATACCTCATTTTCTTTGCGTTGTATTTCCTGCATACGGCGAATGTCAGCTATTTGCTCAGGGCTCATACCCTTCCACCGGTCTGGTATGACACGGTGAGCTCCAAATGCACTTTGTGCAACTGCTGGGTTCTCAGTCAGTATATCACCGTAAACATGGTTGGCCAGCTCTGTCATCTTGTCGTCAAGCTCTTGTTGCTCATGTGCTGCTTTCTTGGATGCAATCTCTCTAGCCTGAAATCAGTTAATACCACTTCCCTGTATGATAGTGTCATGAGCCTATATCAATGCTCAACTTACCTGGGTTGTTGTTTTCAGTAATTATCATTATATTTTCGTGTGTGTGTTATTTGATGAAAGGAGAAAACACGTTGATTTAAAGCATAGATGGAGAGGCACAGTGTATTTGTCTTCGTTTAGATGATTATACAAACTGTATTTTGATACTTGACGAAATAAGCACTATAGTATGAAAATAAAAAAAAAAGGTATGATAAGTAGACTCTAAGGCCTTGAGGAGAAGATTAATCGAAAGTGCGAGGAAGCAAACATTTTTCTCATTTTTCAACTTCTGTTTCATTCAAAGAAGAAAAAAAGAAAGTAAAAACACTTTGCACGAGTTTGGCCCGTGTTAAGCCAGGTGAAATCTGGAAATCAATACATGTTTTCAAAGAGTCAAATAAACAGGGCAATGAGCAGGAGTGGGCTGGAGGCTTGGTATTTCAGATCACCTAGTCCTCTCTTGTAAAGGTATTGTACTGCACTGCTTTGCCCTTTGAATTTGGTAACCACTGGACTCTCTCAAATATCTTGGTCCACCAAACAAAATTATATACATTGGGTTGTGTCTAAAAAAATATGGAGAGGTGAAATTAGGGGAGTGTTTCAGGTCAATACACTAGCGGTATCCACCTTGACAGAGCAGGGACACAGCTTTCAAAGTAAAAGAGATGCAAACCAATATATTTTTGATACTATAGATCAACATTTCTAGTACAATTTCCAACCGTTTCACCTGTCTTGAGAAGCCATGAGCTTGAATATTTCATAACTTTCAGAGGGAAGTTTTATGTAAGTTTTCTTTTGCACTTACCAAGGCACGGTTGTAGTCTGAAGTGGCTACGTTGATAGCACGACGACAAGCTTCCTCAGCTTCCTGTAGCTCCATGGCACGCTGGTCAAGCTCCTTCATTTTAAGGTCATAAAGGCGGTCAGCTGTGTCTTGGTTCTTTTTGCATTGATTCTTCTCACGGGCCTGAGCTTCAGACCACTCCCTGAGTTGCTCTTGTTGGAACTTGGTACGGGCTTTGTTGTTTAAGTCCTCTCCATCAAATTTCTGCAGACTGGCAATGCCACACCTTGGGTCATCGTCACTAACTCTGGCAGGCTTATCCTTTTTAAGACCCTCTGGATCATAGAGATCAAACTCTCGCCTGGCCTCCGGTTGCTGATGAAGGAAGCGGAACTCATTTAATGCTCCACTCAATTCACGGATATCATGCTCTTGGCGCTTTTGCAGAAGCTCTGCGATTTTGTCGTTGCGAATAGCATCATTTGCTGAAAGATGCAAAAAGAAAAAAATGAAATTATTGATATGGAACACTTGAACTTAAGAAGATGAGGTCGGGACTTAATATCACAAATAACTCAGATTCAGGATTTAATTCTATTGGACATCCATTGGACACTCCCTCATGAGCAAACCCTTTATAAATTTTTAGACCGATTTTGAATTTTACAACCTTAAATGGAAAACAATGGATTTAAAACCTCCATCAGAAGTGGACCACCAAGTATGTAGGAATGCATCAGATGTTAAATACCGAATTTTGGGCGGTTGTGAGAGAGCAATATATGTTTATGGAAGCAATTTCACCCTGGAGGAGGACGTAGTTACGTGCCAATTATCTTCGATAGTGGATAATTTTATTTGATGACAGGGATGTGAAATGCTTTAACCCATTTCCTCTGAAGTGAAGCGCAATATATACTGCTTCACAGGGACTTTATAATATGTTTACATTATATTAATGTGGTCAAAATAGTAAAGTGGACACATTATAATATAGGGCATTGGCATATCAGGCTATGGAGGTCGCCATCTTGGTTTAGCCCCCGACTCCAGAGCAGGGTATTCTGGGTAAATTTCTTATCAGCCTCCAGAACAATGGCCAGTGATAAGACTGATAAGCTGCATCCTGCCCCTTATCTTAAGCACCCCAAGTACCTCTCTATTGTTTTAGGTGTGAAGTCAGGTGATAACACTGATAGGGAGACAATGCCCTGATTGACTGAACTATGGTATCAAGCAGAAATTTTAATGATCTTTTGTGAGGGGGGGGCTACAGAACTCGGTCCCTGGGTTGGTGTGATACGGCAAGCGTTTCAACCTGCTAGCGCTGGGGTGCCCACAGGCCACTTTCTGTGTTTGACTCAGTGCTGGTTAATTCGGTGGTCCAAGCTGGTTGGGGGCTGTGTAGGGGAACATGACTATGTGAGTCCCCGTGCCCGGGTGGCCGACCCGCAGGGGCGGGTCACCGGGTAGTCACATGTCCCCTATCGGTATCACACCGATCCAGGCGTAGGTGGAAGGTAGACAATGTCGGATGGGGAAGTAGCTCAGCGGTAGAGTTTCCGCTTACAGGCTGGAGGGTCCCGGGTTCGACTCCAGGACATTTTCCGCCGACCTCCACACTTAGTTATGATGATTTGCAGCATATTATCTGCCCATGACAGATTTCATCCCATTTGGGATGAAACTCTGTAATGCTTATGTGTTTGCTGGACAGAGATATGGCAATAGTCTTTGGTGACCTGCCTTATTCATCAGAATGATTGGTGTTCATTAGACTGAATGGTAACAGACTGGGCTTGATATTATTACCCCCTTAATTACCAGTATTGTCGGGGGGGATTTTTTTTAAAAGAGTACCTGATTAATGAGGGGGGATAAGGCTAAGCCATAGCAATCACAGACTGAAAGCGATATAAAGACGGCACGGCCATGTGGATAGCGATCCTTATGCGCATGCCGTGACCAGGTACGGTGAAAGTAATTCTAAGCCTATGGCGTAGGGACAGTATTACTGTGCTGTGCCGTATGCACAACGCATCTTGTACACACGGCAGCCACGCCGTCTACATAGAAGCTGTATACACACGGCCAAGCCGTCCATATATCTTTGGCCATCACAGACAATGTTCCATCTAGTCAAAACCCAACAATAAACCTTCACACAGGCCTGTCAGGGTGAGGGTCAAAACTTAGTATGGGCGGCTCCAGTACTCATCACAACGCGACATTACACATGCTTGGGAGGGGGGGGGGTAAATCAGTTCTAAAAAACTTATTTGCAGGAGGGGGCCAGCCAGCCAGCAAAAATCCATCAGTCCAAGTTTACCCCTCCCCCTAGCCACTGTAAGCAGCTCTGTCTACCGAACAGAGATGCATAGAAAGGTACATTAGACTATAAGGTATTGATTAAATATTGTTTCATTTGTGAGAGTTCTGGCTCAAACTTACCCAGCTAACTGGGCCCTAGATATGTTCATTCAGAGGCCCAGCAATTGAGGTCTACTGAAACCAAGTCCCATGGATTTGAGGGCAGTTTGTGGCCAAATGATGCCTGTGTGCATTAATTTAAGTAGTCCCCTGTCTTGTTTTGACCTTTATGAAGCTGTCCTACTTACTGTGATAATTTATAATTGTCAATATATCCTCGCTGTGGGTTGGAATTGATCACACATGTCTCAAATGTCAACAAAACATCTCATCCAACAATTTGGGCTTGAACTCCCTGTCCCTAGGTAGTCCCTAGGTGGCAGGCCTTTACAGTTCTTACAGTTCTTTACTCACCAGAGGGACCTTGTGTCCCTCCCACCTGTACCACCACAAAGACAACAGTCAGACCGACCAGGAACCAGCACTTGCCACCTTGTCCAACATGTCTGAGTGAGTTCTAGATATCAGGTTACAAAAAACTAAGGCATGGCATATGATTTCACATTTCAAAACAATACACAACAAGTAGGTAGGTCCTAGAGTTAAGATATCAAAGACCAACCCCACATAAGACTAGAGACCAAGTTTTCATTGGGGGCTTGGGAAACTACTCTGAAAATTCCACCACCACAACACCAGTGTTACTGCTTACCATAGCTCCTTAAGCGATGGTTCTGTCTAGCTCAAACTCAGGAAACTTAGAGACAGCCCAATACTTCTTTGAACCCCCAAATAAAGGACTAGGGGCGAGGAGCAGCCCTCCTGTAGAGGGCCGCGTTGATCGGCTACTCGTAGCCCTACCAAAGTAAATGGCAGAACCATTAGAAGAGTCTACACTCCCTCCCCCCAGGTAGGTACATCACACAATGCCTGAACCACTCCTCTGGGAGTGTCCATCATTTGTGACACATTTTTTGTGACCCAACAAATTGCTGCACTGGAAATTAAACTGCACTGAAATTGGCATATTCTTACAGAACAAAGAATAAATGAACACATATAAGAAATTATCTTGGTATTTCATGGCTTATTTTACCTATATGAAAATTTATGTTTCATGGCATTTCATATAAGGTCTAGTTTGTGCATGTGGACTGAATAGTACAGCTGGTAACTGCATAAGAAATTCGAAAAATCACATTTTCCTGTGTGAAGGTGCGAAATGGTGATTTGGCAGTTTTAAAACTGTCACTGCATGACCCATGTACATCATACAGGTGTGACACTTACATTACCTGCTAAGATAGGCACTGACATAACTGCCGTGCGCGGGTCTGCCATGCGTGGAGGCTAAAAGTGTGATTTAGCAAAAATGGAGCAGCTGAAGTTGACATGTTTTTACTTATTGATTCTAAAGCTGTTTACAGGTGGATTTGGACAATTAGGGTATCATTTTAACGGGCTTGAAGAGGGCTTCAATATGCATGTATTTGTTTAATAAATTGAAGAGAAAAAAATCATGTTTCCCCCAGGTGAACTCAAAACTTAAGTTCAGGAGCATTTTATGGTATGAAGTATGCATCTCACATAGTTAAAAATGGCACTCACATATTCCCTGGTTAAATAAGGTCTAGAAAATGTCTAGTTTTCTTCTTTCTAATAGGCAGCAGTATGTTTTTTAAGCAACTACAAAATCATGACCTATTAACTCTGTGAGGGGGAGTGAGAGATTAGCTCTAACACCCCCCCCCCCCCACTGCAGCACACCTATAGCCACCACTGGGGGTGGCCCCTACTGGAGGGCTGACTACCAGGACTTCTCTGAATGACTAGTAGGGCTATACTTTGAAGTATGAACATCAGTCAGAGTGTCATTTTAAGGTGAAATGGCAACCCACACATTTTGACATGTCATGTGATCTTTACTTTTAACTTTTGGGTTTACACTAACATTACATCAAAACATTGAAAATTTTTGAGAACTTTGACCTCTCTTATTTATCATGACCTTGACCCTGGTTAAGGTCATATCAAGGTCAAATGCTAGACCACATATGAAATTATCTCTATTCTTACTTTGTGTTTCCTATCTTAATATTTTTGCAAGAAATTATGGTTGATTGTTATGGTTTTATGTGGACTGTCAAAATGTTGGTTATGTCATGTCTCTTTGACCTTGACCTTATATAGGTCAACTTGACCTTCTTGATGAAATATTGAAAAAGAGTCAGCTGATCATTGATTCTGTCATTCGTCTTGCTAAATCTCAACAAATGTTAACTCATTAATAAAAAAAAAATCAATAAATTTGACCTTTGACCTTAAAATGACCTTGACCTAGATCAAGGTAAGGCCATAGGTCATGGGAGTAATCCTGAATAAACTTTCCTCTACTTTTTTTATTTCAAGTTCCTAGTGTCAATATTTTCTGAGAAACAGCGATTTAAGTGTTCCAAGCATTTCTGTCCACAACAAGCAGGATCGCAAAATGTCTCTTTCACCTTGACCTTTAGGTCAACTTGACTTTCTTGGTCAAACATTGAAAAAGAGTCAGCTGATCATTGATTCTATCATTCATCTAGCTAAATATTAGAAAATGTTTACTCATTTACAAAAAAAAAATTGACCTTTGACCTTATAATGACCTTGACCTGACCTAGATCAAGGTCAGGCCATAGGTCATTGGAACCACCCCTTAATGACCTTTTCTCAAGTTTTTATTTCAAGTTCCTAGTGTTAATATCTTCTGAGAAACAGTGATTTAAGTGTTCCAGGCATTTCTGACCACAACTAGCATGATCACAAAATTTGAACCCTGATTAAACTCTTAAGTATGGGTTATTGTGGCAGAATATTGGGGTCATTTTGTGGTCTTTGGATGGTCATAATGTCACTTTGAATTAAGATAGAGACTTCATTCAAAAAGCAAATCCACTTCTTTTCTTGAGATCTATCCAATAGTATGCAGATAGAACAGATAATATAAAGTTTTGAAAAACTAGGTAAGTGCCTAGCTAAGATCAACTTATTTCACAGGCTCCCCAACTTTGGGAGCAATTAACTGATTTTTTACAATTTCCCGACCATGTGAACTTGCTACCACACAGGAAAAAATTATTTGATCGTGTCATCAAAATCTAGGTCATGAGCTAATGTTGGTCAAACATATAGGGTGGCCTGAAACTAGGTCAATAGGAAACCCATTAGATGTTAATGTTAGGTCAAATACCAGTGGTTAGGTTATCAGAATGTCTACTTCTTCATATTTTACAGCGTCTGTTTCTATATATTTGATCATATCAGAATCTAGGTCATGAACTAATGTAGGTCAGATATATAGGTCACAGAAAAATTAGGTCACGGTAAAATTTCGTACAGGTAAACATCCGGGTCAGATAGCTTTTTATTTCATGGCGATATTGTGGTTCATTCCAATTGAATTGACATTTTACTAACTTACCTCCCTTTCATTTCTTCATTTATTATGGCTAATTGGCCTATTATTGGGATCCAGAAGGTCACAACAAATTGCCTGAATATTAAGGACAAAAATGTCAGATTTCTAGATACTAATTCTGCGATTCTGTGAGAACGAATTGAGATATCAACATGATTCCAAAAGATTTGAAATCCTTGCACTCTCCTGCACAACTAAGACACAGAGGTTTAGCTCTAACTTGTTATCTTAATTTTCATGTGATGTACCTACCCCAGGGGCAGGGCCCAGTTGGCAATAAATGACTCAGCCCTGAAGAACTAGCTTGCACAAATCAACCCTCTCTGCTGAAGAAAAATGCCTATTGCCTATCAGATAGTGATGTTTTGACTTACCAAATGCTTGGTCTCTCTTCTTTTCCAATTCTTCCATCTGTTTACGGTCATTGACTTGCTGTTCAACTGCCTGCAAGTCAAGCCCAATAATTCGTGTTTTTGCGTTGAATATCCTGCTTTTTCTTTGTTCTTCTTGGTTTCTTCGGCGCTCTATGGCAGCCGCCTCTTTATAATCGATTGGGAGGTCGAGTTTATACATTTTGGATTCTTATTGTTACCTCTTGCTATATGAAATACAGTTCAAAACTGCAACTGCACAGGCCTCCTTACTTTGGCCCCACCTTCCTTGCCTTCATCGATGTTGTTGGAGCGGCGCGTGCTTGGAGGTGGTTGCTATGGTACACATGCGCTGCCGAAGCAAGTCGTTATGCCTTTTCTGATTGGCCACTGCACTGCTACCATTTGACGCAATATTTTTCATTTTTCATAAACACTACATAGTCTACCCTATATCTAAGTAAATTTCCATTAGAACAGAGAAAGGAGCACTACTTTTTTGCGCGTTGATCATCAATTTAGTTTCATATTTATTCGTTATCCGAGTTCAAACATAGGTAAGCTGAACTTCGATTGGCCAATCAGGGTAAGTGTTACAACCACATTAGGCCCGACTCTTGACATAGATCGGTGAGATCTCGTGAGAATTAATGAGTTCTCTGATCATGCGCAGTAAGTTCCCGCTAAATTTGTGTACGTGACCTATTTTTCTGAGCTAGCTTGCTGTGTTGTTGTCAAAATTGCGATTTTTGACATATTCCACTGCACCGATTGGTGTAATTTAAATCTGCCAAGATGCCTGGGTGGCTGAAGCACCTAGAAGTTGAAAACTTCAAGTCATATAAAGGAAGGCAGATAGTTGGCCCGTTCAAGAACTTCACGGCCATCATCGGACCAAATGGATCAGGTAAACAACCTCTTATTATCGCTCGCCAAAAGCAAAACATTGATTGGGACGCGGGCCCCAATTTTGGCCTTTTTTCGAGCAAACTTCTATCAAGTTAAGACCGACCATTAAACATATACTGCGCGTGGGATAATCCACATTACAGTGAGTGATCACTGTAAATAATAGCTCATAGATTTTGATTCAGAGATGTCAGAGTTTCAGATTTTCTCTGATTTCAGAGTTTCAAAGGTGATATTTTACTACAGAAATAATAAGAAAAAAAATTTAAAATGAATATTTTATCATTCTGATAATCCTTAAAGATACACCAAACCCTAAGTGATTAATTTTGAAGGTATTTGTCACTCTGATTAGGGTATAACCCCACTTTTGAAGTGCCCAAATATAATTTTCAGAGTTTCGCCAAATATCGAACTGACATCTCTGTTGATTGGAAAAGTCTATCTACTAACAAAAATAGATCAACATATCTAATAAATTGTCACTTAGATTCTAAGTGACAATTTATTACTGAAGGTATTACATTTTTAAATATCAAGCTGAAATCAGAAACTTGAAAAAAAATTTCATTAATTTTTTTATTCATGCATTCAGTAGATTCAAAATCACAGAAAATCGCAGCCCTATTGTTGTATAAGCTGACCTTATTCTGACTAAAAAGAGGTTCAAGAATAACCCTGTTGGTTCTGTTAGCTTCTGTAACAAATATTTATTTAGGAAAATTGGTCCAAAGTCGTATAAGTTTCCAAGACCGCCCTGCTCTTAATAATCGGTTGATATCATCTAAAATCCCCTCTAAATGTTGGTCACAATGTGACTTTGTCATTACATTGAATCATGTCTAGCTTTGTCTAGAAAGGACAATAACTATGTATTTCTGCAATAAGTGCATGACTGTTCTAGTCACTCTTAGGGAGTGGTCATTATTTATCAACAGGGGGGGGGAGGGTGGGTTTGAGGGGGGGCGTAAAATTTTCAGACCCCTCCCGAGGGGGGGGGGCTAAAAAAATTTTGACCCCTCTTGAGGGGGGGCTAAAAAAATTCACCCTCTTTATAGCAAAAAAGCCCGCGCGCTACTATAGATCAAAGAGGGGCGCGAAAAACTCTCCGCGCCTCCGGCGGGGGGGGCGCAAAAAATTTTGACTGCCGTCGAGGGGGGGGGGCGTAAAAAATTTCCGCACGTCGGCGCGAAAACCCACCACCCCCCCCCCCCCCCCCCCCCCCCGTTGATAAATAATGACCACTCCCTTACAGTGTGGTCTGACAGAATTTACAAAATCAACCAATTGTTTTCCATCATGATCAGCAAAAAGTTATGTGACAAGTAAAATACTATGTCAGGTACAGTGAAATTTCGTTACAACGAATCCTGTTACAACGAATTTTCGTTTATAACAAACAAATCTCACTTTCCCAAATCACTCCAATAAATTTCTATAGTAAAATAATCCCCTTACAACGAACTTCAGAGGGCCTAAAATCGTTACCAACGAACTTTTTTGGCTGATACAGTAGTTTACCTGACCTTACAATGACTTCAAAGGATGCTAGACCTTTTGTTTGGCTTGTCCATCCACAACACTAGTGCTCCCAGTGTCGGTAAGGGGATGTGTGAAATCTCAAGGGCTGTGATGGGGCATCTCATTCTGTACCATAGGGGAGGTATGAGAGGTGTTAGGGTGTGATATGGCATCTACACCCAGTGCTACACCTGCATTCTAGGTGCTCTTATTGTGGGTAAGTGTATGGGAGGTCTTGGTGGTGTTAGGGGGTGTGATATCGCACCTACATTCGCCTACCTTTTGCTGTGGACTTGGTTAACAGTATGGGAGGTCTTAATGATGTTAGATTACCTTTAATGCTTATTAAATACAGGATTTGGATACAACGAAATTCGTTTATAACGAATATTTTTGCTTGTCCCAGGCACTTCGTTGTAAAGGAATTTTACTGTATTATGATTTTTATGCAAAGCAAGAACGTCGCTAGCTTCGCGCATTTGCTGGTTGATATTGGGCCGAACAGTCATAATGATCATGTTAACCAGGACCAAATAAAAAGGTTTCAAAAAAAGATTCGGCTGACTTCGCCAACTTAGTACCGTACCTAGTTTTCAAAACTTTATCCCAAGGGCCAAGTAGGATGACTACTTTTAGTAGTTATTTATCAGAGAATGCTGAGATTTGAACATTTATTGAGCTAGATGAGAGGAAAGTAAACATCACAAAGAGGGAAAAATCCTGGGAACCTGGCTGTGGGCAGCGTGAATCCACAAGTTAAGGGCCGGGATTTGCAACCGGAGATGAGTGGATAGATCTCACCAAAAGAAGTGGATTCGCTCCTTAAATAAAGTCTTTATGCTAAGTATAGGGGAAGTAATGACTGATCAAAGTCTAACCAAAGACCCCAAATCAAACCTGAAATTTTGCCATTTAAATAGGGTACAGATTTGCGATCAAGCAGATAGGATATGCGAGTGGCTACATCTCTATAATCGTTATTTTGGACGATTTCTTTTTTTGTATGGAAGAGTTCCCCATGAAAGGTTGAAAATCAATGTATCATATCAAAAATAAAATTAAACAATTTAAAATGATTTTTTCTTGACCTAATCATCTGCAATTTAGCAATCTGACAGAATTGGTGCAAAATTATGGAGTTAATATAAGATCTTTAATTGGTCAGAATTTCTCTTTAGATTTAAGAAGGAAATTCACTTCTTTTTATCAGCTCTATCTATTGCTAGATAAATAATATACATGTAGAATGTGAATAATATACATGTAAAATATGAAGAGGGAAATCCGTAGACCAACTTATTTTTTTTGGTGTGGCCTAAATATGCATTTTATTTCATCTCATTTGATGAAGGGGTTCCTGAAATATGCATGTTTGAAGTTTGATCAAACATCATTTTTGAAAATATGAATGCTATGTTATCAAAGCTGCATCTCCCTTATCACAATAGATATGAACAATCAGGATTCCGGGATTTTTTACCCATGTGTTTAGCTTAGACCACCACTATTTCACTTCTAGTAGGAATATCAACATGATTCAAACAGTTTTTGAAAGGTAATGACACCCCCTAAGGCCCAAAATCTAGTGTAAAACACTATAGACCTAAATGTGTTAACCTTAGCCTGGCTTATTTAGGTAGCTAGCCCTTATGGGAGATGCACAGTGATATATGCCCATGCCTGACTTACATCCCAGTATACGGGACAATGTGGCAGATTTATTCTTCTCCCCTTTCTCTGATATTTAACATTTTATACATAGTAAACCGATGTACCATCGACTTTTACACTCCCTTTGAAAACTGTCAACAACATTATTTCTCTTTCACACGAAGCATGGTAATGATAGTAATGTGCAATTATTATATAGTTTTACATCTTTTTGCAGGGAAGTCAAATTGTATGGACGCCATTAGTTTCGTCCTAGGAGAAAAGACAAGCAATCTTCGTGTGAAGAGGCTCAGTGTAAGTACTGTTCAATATTATCTCATCGAATGTCCATACATTGGTGAAAGCCATCTAGTGTACCATGACAGCTTTTAGGCAGCTACTACTTGTCAGTTTCTAAGGCGAGAAAAAAATTGTTTGTTTCAGGTAACTCGACCCTACCTAGCAAAACAGGGCCGACTCGTATATATAACATTTTTTCTCCATTTTTGAAGAAAATATAAGTATTTGGCCAAGTTTTCAGTCAATTTAATGGCGCCAATTTAGCCATCCCTGAGTAGCTGTGAAATGCTCCCGAGTCACCGCGACCAAGACTTCCAGTCTCTTGTTTATCCTAGCAGATAATACAAGTATCTACTATAACATGTATTGGTCATCTGTCTATTGTAGGATTTGATACACGGTGCGCCCATCGGCAAGCCTGCCGCTAATAGAGCCTATGTGTCAGCTGTGTACCAAGATGTCGACGGAGCTGAAATCGTGTTCACAAGGATCATTCATGGATCAACTTCAGATTACAAAATAAATGGAAAGGTAAGTCCAATTAATCTTTGATTTTAGTCTAGACTTATTGAAGGATACTGATATTTTCAAACGGGAGGGCACTTGTGCTAGTGGTGAAGAGAATTCAAGAGACCACGCTGCATCTTAACATTTGTCTTTCTCTATCCCTTTCATAAACTGGTATAAGAATGAATTCTTGCAATGCACATTTTGTTTTCATTTTGAGCCAGCTTTCAATTTTTTTTTGTAGCCTGTGAAGGTGGACGAGTATGCACAAAAACTGGAGCATATTGGAATTCTTATGAAGTCTAAGAACTTCCTCGTCTTCCAAGGTCAGGTGGAGTCAATTGCCATGAAGAACGCAAAGGAAAGAACCATCATGTTTGAGGAAATGAGCAGGTGAATACCCTTTATAATTCTTATAAGAACTATCTTGTACCACGAATAGAACTGCTAAGTGTGTCATGACTGCTGACTTAAATACCGGGTAAGTACTAACTACCTTATATCCCCACGCCTCACTCCGACTTCGGATTAAGCCAAAGTGATGATAGTTTAGTACTGTTCTATAGTGGTAAATACCCGTCTATGAGTCGCACCCCTTGTTTGGAGTGAGTTTATAACTGCAGGAAGCTTGTGGTTCGCATATAAGCCCTGGCTCACACACAGAAATTTACTGTTCAAAGTACTCAACCATCCAAATGTCGCTTTGTATTACAACTAGATCTGCTATATATATTGTGGTGTTTTAGAACACGATACTAATCATATTTCACTCTGGCTTCCCTAGCCTACTTAAAAGGGTCTATAACTCCTCTTTCCTATCACCTCGGATGTGTGTGGTGCACATATGTGCAGGCACAGACACATTCGTCGGTGAAATTGTGTAAGGCCACTTAAAAAAAATTATCGGCTTTACAGACCCGCCCGCACCATGTAAAAAGGGCTGCATTGCAGATTTTTATTCCAGATTTTCTGTACAAAAAAAGTAAAAATCCCTCATTTAGTAACAGACATTCTTCCCAAGACAAAATAGCTCATATCTCAGCCATTATTTTGAGTAAAATTATAATTTAAACAGCACATTAATCCTCATTTCGACATCAACAATGTGACTTATTTACATGGGGTTACGACTTGATTTAATGAATATAATGATTAGGAAAAGTCTTTGACAAAGATATTTACTAAATAAAAACAAAAAAGGCCCTCCCTCATCACTCTAAATTCAAATAGAAATTAAAAAAAAAAAGTCTCCCCCCGCACCTCTTTTTCATGAAAAGTATCCTCAAAGCTGAAATTTTCTTTTTAAGTGGCCTAATATCGTTCTCGCCATGAATATGACCTTAGCTGTTGAAATGGCGTTAAACATCTATTACTCACTCACTCAAATTTCACTTAGTCACCTTGACATACTGTCCTGTATTTCCAGATCTGGTGAGTTAAAGGAGGAATACGACAAAGCAAAAGCAGAGATGATAAAAGCTGAAGAGGATACACAGTTCAATTACCACAAGAAAAGAGGCATCGCTGCAGAACGGAAGGAAGCAAAACAAGAGAAGGATGAAGCCGAGCGGTATCAGCGACTCAAAGACCAACTTGTACGTAATCTTTTAGTCTTGTTATTCCTTAGTTTGTTTGACACCATTGCTCAGAGGCTAAGAACATTGTCAAAGTCATTGTCTATGCCAGGAACATTCGTCAAATCACTGAGCTATACCCTATTATATTCAGCCTTAGATGGCCCTACAATTTGTATCCATGCAGTACTTCATCGTCTCCCGTTGATTAACATTTGAAAACAATTACCGTAATCTCCCGCATAGAAGACGCACTGCGCGTAGAAGACGCACCCCAAACTTAGCACATGCATTTTCACTTATAAGACGCACATTTTAATGTGTAAATTTGTAAGATTAGTACATTTCTATAGTAAAATGACCCCTCGTATAAGACGCACCCTCAACTTGAAGAAATCCTATAAGACGCACAAGGCATTTGTTTGGCGTAGAGGACGCGTCTTATACGCGAGGTTTTACGGTACAAGTAGTTTTTTTGTGGAGTGAACTAATGTCGAATTATGTATTACACAGGCTGAAAAGGAACTGGAGCTACAGGTCTTCAAGTTATACCACAATGAAAGAGACATTGATGAAATGAATGAAGAGATTGGACGTAAACGTCACCTGATGGAAAAGGAGGAGAAAAAACGACAAAAGATAGAGGATGAGATGAAAGACATGAAGAAAGAGCATGGCAAGCTAGCACGTGATCTAACAAAACTTGAGCAACAAATAAAGGAATCGGTGAGTTTATTTCCTTGAGTGTGAAGGAATAATACAGACATATCTTTCCTAACCTTTTCGGAATGCTGAACTCTTAGCTGTAATGCCTACAACCATTCTTTATTTAAATTTATAGAATTAGGATAATTGCTGGATTTTTCAATGAGTGGTGTCTCGGAAAGAAGTTTTATGCCCTATAGCTAGATATTTTCTTTGCCGATTCTGCTCCTTGAGCCACAAAATGGCAGAAGTGCTTCCACTTTGCTGTGATATAACACTTAGTAAAACCTCTGTTGTCATTTCTTTACCAGGAAGTGGATCTTAACAAAAAGCGTCCCTTGTACATCAAAGCGAAGGAGAAAACGTCGCATATAGTGAAGAAACTGGAGTCTGCTAAGAAGTCATTTAAACAAGCAAAGAAAACACATGATGCCCACTCAGACGAGATAACGGTAGGTTCTAAATATTTTGAAGAGATAAATACCATTGCAACATGACTTAAATCTGTGATTTCTCCATTTCTCAAGGTTGTTAAACGTTTTGGCACACCAAATGTAAATGAAATATGTGTTAGGGGCTATTACAATTGTTCATTGTCTTTCAGGTTTTGGAGCGTGAGTTAGAAGAGATCGAGCAGAAAAGGGGGGAGTTTGACGAGCAAATTGAAGAGGAATCTCAGTCTCAGGGGCGTGATCTCCAACTTGAGGAAAGTCAGGTAAGAAACTATAAATTGATTTATATCCTACGCGCTTTTATGTGATCGTCGTTTAGTATACCTTAATAGCTCACATGCAAGGTGTATCCCGTATCTATATTAAAGACACAACCTGAATTGAAAGAAATATTGAAAGTGCAGCTGAAGCTTGATTTTATTAAGATTGAGCACTGTTCTTAATTAAAAGTACCCCACCTTAGATTTGGCCTTAGATTTGCCGTAAGAGGTGACTTGTAGAAGTACTATTGTATGTTAGATATTCCTGGGCAAACTACCTTTATTACAAAACCATCTGTCCACACCTCTCCACTGATTGTCAACAATAATGCATCCTATAAATCCTCTTGTACTTAAATGTCAGGTGAAACGCTACCACCAACTGAAGGAGGAGGCGGGGACACGGGCAGCAGCCTACATGCAAGAACTCGAAACACTAACACGTGACCAAAAATCAGATCAAGACCGCCTGGACAATGAGTCTCGCAAACGCAATGAGCTTGGTGCTAAGATAAAACAGAAAGAGCATGAGCTGGAAGAGAATATAAAACGAGTGGAGAAACTGAATGAATACATTAAGTAAGTACAATACTGAGTATCAATTATTAATCAAGGAGAAAATGAAAGTTTTCAAGTGAAAAGATGACTCACCAGAATCCTTGTTTATATATCGTACTGTGTTTTGAGTAGGGGAATTAGAAGTACCGTATTTCATTGCTAATACAGTATTACTGAAAACTGGCAACTAATCTTGTCTGGGCTTCTCTGGCCCACTTAAAAGGGACTCATCTTTTCTACCCCCTTTGAGTAAGGTGCACAAATGCGGGCACCACCACATTCATTTGTGAAATTGTGTAGTGTATAGTTTACTCGCCATGAATATGACCTTAGCTGTCAACATCTCATCTATAATTCACCCTTAATCTTGCCTCTATTTTCTTGAAAAGGACCAGCAAAGCTGCTGTTGAAGAGCAAAAACGTGTAGAGAGCCAGCTGGCGTCGGAAGTAGACACTGCCCGCACACGGATCACAGAGATCCAGCAGGAGCTAGAGTCGGTGGTTGAGCAACTTGGCGAGGCGAAAGTCGACAAGCATGAGTCCGCTCGGGCCATTAAGAAGTCAGAGCTCATTGACAATCTAAAGCGCCTCTTCCCAGGGGTGCATGGGCGCCTCATAGATCTCTGTGAGCCAAGTCACAAGAAGTATCAGGTAGGAGAGAAATGTTAGATACTAGTCTAGGGTCAATAACTGAATGCTGATATACAAGAGTAGCACTTGATACATGTAATAATATGGCTAGGAAAACAGTCACACCAAGTTCATTATTTGATCCATTCTTTTGCTCTAGTACTCGGTATTATGCCTAGAACACACCTTGATATGATATGCCCACCAGCTGGTTTTAGTTTCATGGTAACATAAAATTATTTCTTTCTACAGGTGGCAATCACCAAAGTGTTGGGTAAATACATGGATGCCATTGCCTGTGACACGGAAAAGACCGCCAAAGACTGCATTCAGTACATGAAGGAGCAACGCATCGAACCTGAGACTTTCCTGCCCCTTGATTATGTGGAAGTACGCCCAGTCAACGAGAAGCTCAGGTACTATTGAATAGTCTTCTGCCATTTGTTCTGTACTCCACTTTGTTTATAGAATTGTTTAATCATGTAAATATTTTGTTCACTAATTATTAGTTAGCGCTGGTTTGCGATAATCATGGCAATGTCAACATTTACAATATGCTTATCAAGGGGGCCTTTTTTTCCAGAGAAATCCGGGAGCCGCGCAATGTTAAACTGGTCATTGATGTGATCCGCTATGACCCCCCTGCCATCAAAAAGGCCCTCATGTTTGCCTGCGGTAGTGCACTTGTAGCTGAGACGACAGAGGATGCCCGTAAAGTAGCGTTTGGCCTAACAGAGAGACATAAGGTATATTATCCAATAACAAACTGAAAAGATATTGTCTCCAGTACACAGAAAGAGAGCTTTGATAAAAAAAGCATTTACCTTTCCAAGAAGAAAAATATGCCTTTATTGCTGTGCTAATGTAAACGTTCATAAGAACCGTATATACAATGTAAAATCCTGAGATCATTAGGCAGTTATGATGTATGTGTTGACAGCAAACCAGTAGACTAATATGACTTTTCATTGTCAAACTCCCTTGGGTGTCAGTGTTCCAACATGTACAGTCATTTGGCCTTATTGGGCAAGATTTAAAGGAACAATGGTACCTCAATCTCTGACATGACCTGTCCTTTATTTCAGGCTGTAGCACTTGATGGTACACTGTTCCAGAAGTCCGGTATCATCTCTGGAGGTGCAAGGTACGTCCCAAATTATTCAGTTTTCTGAACATTTTGTAAACAATCAAGGCAGAAAGGATGCAGAGGACTAAACTAGTATCGCTGTTTTATTTGTTCAGTTTAACTCTCAATAGTGAAAGACTATCAGTCTTTAACATTGAAATTGAGCCGATTCTTTAACAATGCATTTACAAATTCTTTTCAGTGACTTGAAAGCGAAAGCCCGTCGTTGGGATGAGAAAATGTTGAATGGATTGAAACAGCGTAAAGAGCGTCTGTCTGATGAACTTAAAGAGCAAATGAAGAAGAAACGCAAAGAATCTGAATTGAACACAATTAGGTCGCAGTTGAATGGACTGGAAACACGACTCAAGTACTCCATTATTGATCGAGACAATACAGTAAGTTATGAAACCTTGTTTTATTATAATTAGGGAAGAAAGTATTAACTTAACTTACCTGGTGATGATGCCCAAGACTTTTATGCACAGATTTTGAATGGAGAAATGTAAAAATATAATCTAAAGCTATCTAAATACGCGTACTGGTAGTAACATTCTTATACCATAACATCCCTCATTAATTACAGCAAAACAAGCACATGGCCACAAACGAAAAAGACCTTAAGAAGTTCCAGCAGCAATTGGATTCATATGACGTAAGTAAATCAGGGATGCTAGTTGTCATGATTTTCACAAATGTATGGGTTTTCAAGTTGCAAAGACATGTTTTTGTGCACAAAACCTATATTTAAGAATAAGTGGTTATGATAGCGTATGTCAGGGGTTTCTGTGCTTAGCCTTTTCATCCCAGTGAATCTCGTATCAAGAAACTACATTTGATATGAAGATAAAATGGTCAACAATGAAATCTTATGCTAGTGCTAATTGACCAGTCGAAATGGGAGACAAAATTAAGAAATAGAAATAGGATAGATATTTTATGTCTTATACTAAACGCTTTTATCACCCTTTTTTATAGCCACAGACAAACAAGATAGAGGACAGCATGCAGGAGCGAGGTCGCCGCCTGAAGAAGATCCAGTCTAAAATGAACAATGTGGAAGATGAGCTGTTCACAGACTTCTGCACTGAAATCAATGTTGAAAATATTCGCCAGTACGAGGAGCGGGAGCTGCAGGTCCAAGAAGACCGTGCCAAGAAACGACTTGACTTTGACAACCAGAAACTACGGATTGTCAACCAATTAGAGTACGAAAAATCTAAAGACACCTATGGTAAGTCTATTGATAAAACCTTATTTAAATGTATTATTTGATCCATAACACAAAAATAGTGTACTAGCATCGCACTACATTCAGTTTTAGCTCCCCATCATAGGCCTCTGGACAAACCATCAAAATTATTACACTAAGCTTTGGATGCTTTGTTCATACATGTTTTTATCCCATTGACATAGCTAATGTACGGAAATGGGAGAAGGCTGTTGCTGACGACGAGAAAGAAGTGGATAAAATGAAGAAGGAAGAAGCCAAACAAATGAAGGTACGGTCTTCAAAAAATATGTATTGCAATTATTGTGTTAAAGACTTAAACTCGTTGCCTCAGAGTAACAAGGTTGTAACTGCAGTTAGTTACAGTGTCAAGTTAAACTTTCTTGCACTAACGTGTACCAAGTACCCAGTCTTCAATAAGATAGGTACTACCAATCTCTTTTAAATCAGACAATGATGATTTGATGTGATTCACGATAAACAGTTGTTCATTTAAAATTGTTACAGATCATCGATGATCAAATGCAAAACCAGGAGAAGTTTAAGAACCAAAAGATCATGCTGAAAGGTCAAGTGGAGGATAAGGACGTTGAAGTAGGTGAGGTGCGCAAACGTTTAGCAGCACAACAGAAGGAAGTTGCTATAGCGCACAAGGGTATTGTCGCCCTGGAAACCAAACTGGAACAGAAGCGGGCAGACCGACACTCTTTACTAAAGACATGCAAGGTAGGCTCTTGGATTGTTGGTATTTGCACTTAACAACTCAGCCGTACTTAGTTCTGGTAATAATCCATACTTAAACAGGGTGTATAAGATTTTATTTTGTATTTATCACTTTGTGCCGGTATAATACCTGTATCACATTTGATTTGTTTGAAATGTCCATATGTTGATAACAGTGAAAGATTTTCTTTTGTATTGATAACTGTGAAAGACTTTGGTAACTTCGACCCTTGATTAAATATAATGTATGTCTTTGAACATTTTAGATGGAGGATTACAAGTTACCCATGAAGAATGGTACCATGGATGACATCAGTCAGGAGACATCGTCCCAAGTGGAACAGGCCAGCGAAGTAGACAGCATGTCTACACAAGGGGCGCGGGCTATATATGAACGAGAGGCACGGATAGTTATAGATTATGATATGCTCGATGAAGACGATAAAGAATTACAGCATGCAGATGAAGTGAAGAAGCGGCTCGACCAGTTAAATAAACAGGTTTCAGACATGCAAGCTACATTACAGCGCATCAATGCACCCAACATGAAGGCTATGGAAAAGTGAGTAGGCTCATTGCTTCATGGAAATTATTTGAGAAGGATTGAAGAGGGGTGTCGGTTCTGTTCAGACGCCATATCATGTTTTAGCCTTTTTTGGTTAGTACACCCTAATCACTCTTTTGTTTTCTACAATAAAATCGAAATGGCCATCTGATGAGAACATTTCAAATGACGACGCTCTTTTTCAAGTGGATATTTATTTCTAATGATACATTGTTGACATTTCAGGTTGGATGGCGTCAAAGAACGTTTCAATGAAACTTCAGAAGAGTTTGAAAATGCCAGAAAACGTGCTAAGAAAGCCAAACAAGCCTTTGAGCGCATCCGAAAAGAGCGTTATGAGAGGTTCATGAATTGCTTCGAACATGTGTCTAACAAAATTGACGACATTTACAAGGTATGTGACTGTGCTCTTAGTATAGGAAATGTTAAAATACTGATACTCCACCAAACAGCTGTGCTGATAGTGATAGTCTCTCTGCATTTCAGGAAATGCTGACAAGTTAGAGTCGCAGGTTAACTCCTCTATTCTAAAGTTATTTCCTGACCATCAAATTATCATTTTGCGTGAATGTATGTGAATTAACTACCGGATATATACAAAAGAAAATTCCAGAAGTTTAAAAAATGATTAAAAAAATTATAGGTTCCTTGATAGAAGCATCCCTTTGATTTCCTTTATTAGGCCCTTGCCAAGAACCAGAGCGCCCAGGCATTCCTTGGTCCTGAGAATCCAGAGGAGCCGTACCTGGATGGCATCAACTACAACTGTGTCGCTCCCGGCAAACGTTTCCGTCCCATGGACAACTTGTCTGGAGGGGAAAAAACAGTGGCAGCGCTAGCACTGCTCTTTGCAATCCACAGGTATGTTACGCAACAAAGAAAAGGGTGTGGGGAAGGGGGACTGTTGAGTGTCAAATTTGGCAAATACCATAACCCTGCAGAATAAGAATAAAAATGGTCTCTAATATGAAACAATAATACCAATTTAAATTTGATTAGATTTGGCATAAACCTGCAGTTCACTTTGCTAGCACTACAATACATTTGTGTTCTCGAACAGACTAGCATAGCCTGTATAGTTACAATTCCCCTATAACGCATAATTATCTACCTGACCTGTCTTCTATATATCATCTTAATATATCTAATTTTTTATTTGTAGTTTCCAGCCAGCACCATTCTTCGTGCTGGATGAGATCGATGCTGCCCTTGACAACACAAACATCGGCAAGGTATGTACTCTACACACTGGTCCAAAATAGCATTGGGGGGGGGGGGGTCCATTGAATTTGAAAGCCATGTACTGCCATTGATAGATTATGGCCCTTGGCCTTGATGCATGAATGCTGCGCTGGGAAAAAACATGAATCAAATTTTGTAATCTGTACTCAGAATGTTACCTGGTAGTTGTTCTTTCAAAACATGTCTAGCTTCAATCAAATACATAATACCAGTGATTTATAAATGATTTCATCGATAATGCAATTTAAAAACCAACCATAATACCAATTTTAACACGTGTTTGCAGGTCGCAAGTTTCATTCAAGATCAATCCAATGGCGAGTTCCAGTCAATTGTTATCTCACTAAAAGAAGAATTCTACAACCGCGCTGACGCACTTATCGGAATTTACCCTGAGGTAAGCTAAAACAGCATTTTCGCACTTAATAAAGAACATTATGAGGAAGCTCAAATCATATTGGATCAAATTACACCTCTTGAATCAGGTTTTACTACACACTGACACTTGAGTTGTAAGAAATGGTTTTATATTTTTCAATCTTGAGAGAAAAATGGCATCCTGAATTGTTTCCCAACTGGTGTCGCCATCCACTACGCAAGTCAAAAACTAAATGTGCATAGTGCTCGTAACATGATTTTCCATAGATTTTAGCTTTTGGAAATCAGCATTCACCATGTCACTGCCTTATCTTTTTGCAGCAAGGGGACTGCGTGATCAGCAATGTGCTCTCGGTTGATCTGACTGCATACCCAGAAGCACCACGACCGCCAAGCCCAAACCAATTCAAGGTGCGATGAGTCCCACACAGCGCGTCCTTATCACTACAGTGTACAGTCTAACTCTCACCAACATGTCATTACAGTGCAATGATCTGCTCTATGGAAATAGCAGCACGTTCTTAATATTACAGCCTATCCTATGTAAATGTCATAATCGAGGAAGGAAACATTAAGAATTCAGTAATAGATGATAAAGGGAGTGAAACATCTCCAAGTGTTGCAATCATTGCAGAATTTCAATTTCCAGTAAATTATTTCTTGTCAATATATGGAGAAATATCCTTGTTAAAATTATGAAAATATACTTGATGTTCTTGACAACAGATTTATCTTAAGAAATCATGTTAAATCGCCACTATGGTAGAAAACTCGTAGAGTGAAACAGTTTTACCTAATGATTAGGATCTGTTCAGTTTAATGTTGAAAATTTTCAAGTTATGAGGATGTCTTTGTGTCAGTTTTAATCATAAATGTTGTAAGTGTCTGTGTGCTAGGTAGGAACCATGCTACTCCTAGAAGGAAGACGACAAGTATTTTGTCTCTGCATGTAACTACTTGTCTACCGTTTTGACTTGTGAAATTTTAAATGAATGGTCCATCAAAAAATGCCCACCAATTATTCATTGAATAGATCTACAGTGTTAAGATAAACTATGTAAAGGAGCCATGAACGTTAAATAGTCATTTCTTTCAGTTTAAATGATGCGTTGAATGGTAATTTGATCATGTTGAGTACCACAACACGGTTCTTTTATTGCCCACAACATTAAGTCATCCAGAAAAGGCCTTTGTTATATTGAAACTGCTAGGATATTATGGTTTCTTCACTTCTACATTGCCTTATGAAATATAACCCCTTTACATTTCTCATTATTTGCACACTTCACCTTTACGAGTCTGATAGTGTTTTCATGTTGTAGAAAAAGAATTGAGTGCAAGAACTACCTTTAGGTATATGTAGTTTATTCTGTTGTACATTGAAATTATACCTAGATTTTAGCTGCTGTACATTTCTCTTAGTTATTAACACTACTACTACTGTCCCAAGTAAAAGCTGACTACGATGTCGGCCTTTTGTCAGTCTGCATAACCCATTTGTCATTAGCATAGTCCAAATTGTGTTCAAATAAATATTATGTACCTTATGTGAGGTTGTCACGATTTCTTGCTGAGTGCTGTTCATTTTACAAGAAAGACTTAAGAAGTTTTGCAGTTAATGCTAGACAATTATCGTACATTGTATATGCTTAACACGTAAGGAATGGCATTTGAGAGAGCTGGGACACTAAGTGATTACAGGTGGTTCTCTTTGTGATGCAGGGTCCTCAGACATAAATAAGAGGATGTCATGCTTAAAATCGTCTGTAACTTGGGAACTGCCACTGAAATGGTAATAGCAGTATTTATTCTTTGGAGTTGACGTGTCCTGGGGCTCCTAGCGAGCATCAGCAGGTCTAGAGTGCAGTGAAACCTTGCATGTAAGGCACAGCTTTTATATGCGATGATGGAACCCTGGTGTGCCTTGTTAACTCGAAAAGCGCATTATAAGGAGACACCCTGGCGCCCTGCACTTTCAGTCATTTTGGTAGTGCGAATAAGTTTAAAAAAAGATGGAAATTTTATATATAAGAGGCACTATTAATTAATGAATTTGTAGTGCCATTAAAGGAGAAGATGTAGAGGTCTTTCAGGAAAAGGTATTTCATTACAAAGTTTTGTAAATTTTGAGAAATTGTCAATATTGTAGACTCAGTTGGTTGGCAGCCATAAGATGCATTTTGCCTCCAATGGTGAAGGTATATGATGTTGATCCATGTATCAACTTTCCCGCCTTTTTTTGCAATGTTGCAGTTTTGGCATGAGTTATGCGAATAGTGGCTTGGTGGTGCAAATAACCAGGGTCAGGGAGTGCTTGACTCCATGGCGTCAAAGGACGGTCTGACAGTCAAAGGGAGTGCTGATGCAACAGAATGAGTGCACAACTCATGGGAGCCAACCACAGGCTTTTCACTTTTCGAGTTATCAGCAATTTACATTGCTGCATTATATTTTTATTAGTAGTGACCAGTAGAACCTTCCTCAAGTCAATGGTTTCTTAAAGGGATTCTGATTAATGCAGAATAGTACCTCACTGTCCCAGACCTAAGTCCTCAAAAAGACAGTTCCTGTGATCTGTGTAAATACACTGAGATTTTTTTTTTTATCAATTCGTGCAGGGTTCCCACCGCACAGGAAAACTGGTTAAAACAGGGAATTTGAAAATGTTGTACGAAGACTGAAAAGGAAATAGACAAAGGCAAAATTATTTCGAGACCAAATATGAAAAAAAAAACTCAGTCATAAAATCTAACAAAGGGAGAGAGGATCGAATCATTTTTTCAACATCACAATTAAATTATATAGGACAATGATAATACCCCATGTATACAGTATGACTCATACACTAGTATGGACCCCTATTGTACCTTAGAGGACCAGCTGTAGTTCGGGCTGCACTTTCAGGGATTTTCAAGTAACAAAAGCCAGGACATTCTTATACGAAATCAATATTTAGGGTACAGTGACCTTGAGTCGTCCAGGTACCTTGAGTCGGCCAATTTGCTTTGTTTTGGGCACAAAATGAAGGTGTTAATGAATATATTAGTATATTCTAAGCTATTTGCAATGGTGCTATATAGCAAGATATGCTATAAGCTATCTTAGCATTCTTTGGAATATAAGTCTAGCACCTTCCAGGAGCTCTGGATGACACTAGAGTTTGTAAATTATTCTTGAAGTCAGATATAGGTTTCCGATGATTTTCTAGCAACAAAATGATAGATTAGTGATAATGTGATATTGAACAAGTAACAGAGTTAAACCTAACTAAAATTGGAATAAAGCATTGCATTCATACTCTAAACATCATTTAACTTGAAATTAGTCCTTTTATAGTGTTCAGTGCAAAAGTCATCAATCTGCTGTGTAAAAGTTGACTCATGGTATGATAAGACTGACTCAAGGTGTCTTTGAGCAATACATGTACCTTGAGTCGGCCACTATACATGTACCTTGAGTCGGCCACTATTGCTTTTTGGTCCAAAATGAACTTAGTAGTGACCATTTCATTGTATTCTAAACTATTTACACTGATAGGAAATGTTGAGCTGTAGCACCTGCTATCTTTCCATCTTTGGGAAAATGAATCTAACACTATCCATTATTTTTCAATGAAATCAACTATATTCTACCAGTTAGGTAGAGAGGTTTTCTGATAGATTGACAGCCACTTTAAATAACTGACAGCTGATAAATGGGGACAAGTTTGCTATAATCTATGTTTACCCAAGGAACAGTGATAATCAGCATTGTAATTAGTAAAATCATTACAGAAACACTCTGACCAAGATCACTCAGCTGGGAATAAACATTTTCCTTGTATTGCTTCATAAGTACACTCTTTACTATGAATTAGTTGAGTCATTTTATCATGTGGCTGACTCAAGGTACCGCAGTGGCCGACTCATGGTACTGATGAAAGAAAATTCACATCTATTGAATAATGGGTGCTAAAAGAGCTCCATGACTATCGGTATGAAGGTTGTAACATTACTTGATGAAAAGAGTAAGACATCTGGTTAATATTTATATCCATTTTTAGATGATCCCTGCAAGTTTTCCCACTATTACAAAGATCCTAGAATAACTAGTAGGTTGTAAAGAGGCCCAGGTGGACGACTCATGGTCACTTTACCCTAGATGGGTTTCTTTCGAGTATTCAGGGATTTTTGGCTTCACTGGCTTTTATCCCTGCACATTATAGCAATGTTTTATCACTGAACCGTAGTGACCGCCAGGATTTCGAAATGTAGCTCCGGACCAAGTGATGGGGGCGGGGGCCTTCTGACATTGCTGATGACATTTGACCACTTTAAATATTGTCAACGAACCGTTACAAGTTGATGTTGTAATGAACACTGAATCCAGAGAAGTTCTTTGATCCTTGTTTATTGCATGATGACTGAGTGTATACATAGGTGGTACCAATGATACACTCGCCAGCGTGCAGGCTCTGCCCCTAAGCTTGTAGCTCAACCTGTCGTAGGTTCTAGATACTAGGGAGGTTGTGTGTAGAAAAAGAGATAAAGAGAGAGAATAGATGCCTGGGAGCTGCTCATAGGGTCTTATATACCCAGGTGAGCAGCTCACAGGGTGATGAAATATACCGGTAGGAGCAGGTCAGATCTGGTCAGGTCTGGTTGGATCTGGTCAGATCTGACGCGTCGTCATACCTGGTAATGATTCTATTTATATGTGGACCAATCAGAGTGAAGGGAGATTGTGGAATTTCCCTGCATCCTAGAAATGCGTCCACAGGTATGTCGGTATGTTGTGATACTCCCAGTGAGTCAGTGCCCAGAAATAGAATGGGTGCGGCTCTCACAACATCCTGGTATGGATGATGTAAGAGTAGCTCACTGTACACACTGCAGGGGGGGGGTGAGTTGTAAGCTTGTGAGCAGGGCCTGAGCGTGTGTGGCGAAGAGTTTAATAAATGTGTAAAATAATGAATAATACCCAGAATAGTCCATTGACAATATGGTAAATTTTTTTTCACAATCTCAGTGGCAGGATTAAACCCTGGACACCGGATGATGAACTTCTATACCTAGCCCTGCCCCCCCCCCCACACACACAGACAAAAAGGGAGTTGATGGAACTGAGTTTAGCAGTAAAATCATAGTTCCACTAAACCCAAATGCACCTCATTTATTATGAGAACAGTGTTAAATCTAGCCCCAAATGCAGGATTCGCCACTATGCATACTAAAAAAAATTTGATGTGGTGGCCAAGAACAAGCTACCCTGATCTACAGTTTGAACTACTGCTGTAACTGGTCACCCAAAAGGCAATCCAGGCAATGCCATATTATTTCAATGTGTAGATGACAAATCAGACATACGGTGTTCAAATCTGTCATAGGTTTCGTTTCTCCACTATGAAGGTGACTTACAAAAGACTAATGCACAACTTATGGCCTCTTATAAGAAAGTTATGAATTAGTGGACTTTTCAACCAAAAAAAAAAAGAGGAAAGTGTATTTGGCATTCTATCTACCGTAAATTCCCTTGTATAAGCCGTCCCCTGATTTCAAAATGGTAAAACTTTTTTTCTCATGAATGGATCTTCATAATTCAAAAAGCTATGGGGTCCTAGGGCCCCCAGGACGCCCCTGTGGTGCCGGAACAGTTGAGAAATATTATGGGGGGCCGTGCCCTACTGTGAAGCTATGTCGTCATAGAAAACAGCCCCACATTCTTTACATTGGGGTTTTGGCGAAAAATTAAGAATAGTTTGAGCTGAATAGCAAAGGCAGTAAATGGAATGTGTTAAATCTGAGAGTACTGTGAGAAAGTTAAACATTTTTTGAACGACCAATTTGTAGGAATTGTTAAAATGTGATGATTGAAGTATAGAAAAGTAGAGGTTTGTTGAAGGTGTCCAAATTGTCCATAGAACTCCATAGTAAATCGACTTTTTTCTTACTGCATGTAGGAATGTCATTTTCAGTCAGATGTTAGAATAAAATTAGGCCTGGTGCCGTGACATCAGTGTAGTAGACCAGAGTTGCATTTCCTTATATGGTAAGGGAGGTTGGGAGGGGGAGCAGACGTCTGGTCTTAAGCATACATTAACTTGTGAGACTATCCATATACTGGCATAAATTAGGGGTTTGACAGATTCATACGCATGAATGGTGATCTGAATGAATGTTTCAAGTTGTTTACAAATTAATATATCAAAACGTTATGTTTATAACAGGGAATGTGATACAATATTATAAACATGTATGGTTTGATGAAAATAAGGGAACTCACTTTGAAAGTGCTTGTAGTCAAAGCAAAAGATTACCAGAACTATTTTCTCAGTACACTAGACCAGAGTTGCATTTCCTTATATGGTAAGGGAGGTTGGGAGGGGGAGCAGGCGTCTGGTCATTAACATACATTACGGTTGTTAACTTGTGGGAATATCCATATATGGTCTGTATATGATTGCATCATTCCCTGGTGGGAATAATGCTATCCTGTTTTTTCCCCCACTTTCTCTGCTCTCTTGTTCCACAGCCCCCATACTGGTAACTGGTTACCATTTGAACTGCTCTCACTTAAAATTGCAGTCTAGTTGGATATTATGTCATTTCTGACTCCTACCCCACACCTTCCCTGCACCATCCTGGATTGGGTTCTGGTGCTAGCTGGGGCTTATACGAGAGAGTTTACGGTAGCTTCCTTCATGAGAAAATCACATATGAGGGCTGGATACATTCACAAGAAAAACAAAATGTGAACAAATTGTAAGCTGATAACCTAGACATCTTGATAGAAGGATGCCCAGATTATTCAATCTGGGAGAACCTCTTTTGGACCCTCTACCGTGACAACTCCAGTGGATATTTCATATGATGCTACTCTAGCTCACAGCAATTACGATTTAAAAATCTCAAAATTGGAGAGGGCGATCCTAGAGCAGCAGCCTGTACGACACGTGCTATTGTTATCATTAGTCATGTATAAGGAACTGGTGGATTATATTTTAGACCAATGAAATAATTCCGCCTATTCACTGCTGAATCCTTAGGGTGCAGCTTACACCCTTGTGGGAGCTGTGCTTATCAATGGGAGAGTGAGGAATAGGATTATGTAGATCAACCACACCAGTGCAGGCTTTGAGTCAATAAGATCACGTTGAGTCAACAAGCCCCAGTAGAATGGGAGTCAACAAAGCGGTATGTGAGTCATCAAGGTCAGGTTGAATCAACATCAACCTGAGAGTCATGAACATCAGCCTGAAAGTCAACAAGAATGCAGGCTGAGAGTCAACAACATCAATTAGGTTAAGTGTCATCAACATTCAGGCTATAAGTTATCAAGGTTAGGCCAAATGGTTAACATCCACCTGAGAGTCAGGGAGTCAAACTGAGAGTCATCCCAGTATAATAAGAGTCAACAGAGAGTCATAAAGGTCAGGTTGAGTCAACAACAACCTGAGTCATGGACATTAGTCTGAGGGTCAACAGAGTCAGACTGAGAGTCAACAAGAACACAGGGTGAGAGTCAACACATCAATTAGGTTAAGAGTCATCAACATTCAGGCTGTGAGTCATCAAGGTTAGGTCAAAGGGTTAACATTCATCAGAGTCAATGAGTCAACCTGAGAGTCATCCACAGTAGAATTAGAGTCAACAGAGAGTCATCAAGGTCAGGTTGAGCCAACAACAACCTAAGTGGTTATCAGTCTGAGAGTCAACAGTCAGCCTGGGAGTCAACAAGATCAGCCTGAGAGTCATCAAGTTCAGGCTGAGAGCTACCCATTTTGAGCTGAGAGTCATCAGGCTTGGCCTTAGGCAGGCTAGGCAAGAGTCAACATCATCTGGCTGAAAGTCAAATTGGTCAGCCTGAAGAGTCAACAGTGCAAGGATAAAGTCAGGCTAGGAGTCAACCAGGTCAGAGTCAGCAAGGTCTGGTCAGGAGTTAGCATAGTTAAGCGAGTCAACAACAGGAACCAGCCAGAGTAGTCACTGACATTATCCAACCAACAAAGTCAGATTGGGAGTCATTGAGGTCAGCCAGAGGAGTAAGCTGCAGTATTCAACCAGGTGAGGTTGGAAGTCAGAATGGCTGGCTGGGAGTAAAGAAGGCCTAGTGGAGAGTCAGCTATGTCCACCTGGGAGTCAACAAGTCTATATGCTGGGCTCTGTCCGGCAGCAAAATGTGAACATATGATAGACTTAGCAATAAAGCATGAATGACCTGACAGTCAAACCAAGTGCTAATGTAGTTAAGTATATAGCATGTAGTACTAGCTTATGTAGATCATAGATAATAGAGGCTAGGCTCTGTCCGGCATGAAAATGTTATGAACAAATGATTGTGTTAGCAAATGCCAGGATAACGGACTGAACTGTAATATCACGTGCTAACAAAATGAAATATGACATGCTGGGCTAAATCCATGTCCGGCACTTCAATCTGTCATGTTCATTATAATAGGCCACAGGGTGAGGCACCAAATTATGAAGTTTCGTTCCAATGAGAGGGGTACTACAAATTTTTTGTGGATTTGCATAGGGAATGACCCCAGTAATCATATACCAAAAGTTCTCCGCTGACATTCCTGCAGTTTTTGCGTAGGTCAAGGTCAAAGGTCAGGAATTTCCCTCTATATTCCTATATAAAGCTGTTTAACCCAGGAATTGATTGCATGTTCTCTCTGAACTAAGTTAAAGGGCTAAAAGAGAATTTTATGGTTTTGTTTGGGCCAGAAAATCATGCTGATTCCAAATCTACTTTGCATATTAGTCTGAGTATGCTGGAAGTGGCAAAAACTTGGTGTTCAAAAATAAAAATAATATTGAAAAATATGTGAAAATATCAAAAATCTGTAAAACATGAAATTAGCCTCTATCAATGCACAAATCACGTAATTCAGCTAGCTGATGGGTGAGGAGCATAAAAAGTATGAAATAATTATGTAATTAAGCCTTGACCTACTTAATTAGGTCAAAGGTCACGGAAACCATACACGTCATATCTCTGGTTCTAAGAGGGCTTTCTACACACTTTTAAGTTCTAAATAGGGGTTTCTCACATAGAAGAATTGATTGGAGTAGGTTTAAAACTCATAGGCTGCATTCTGTTGTGCATAAATCAGAAATCATCATTGATTGTCTATGCAAATGCAGATTTATGAGGGGAAGTATTAGTCACATATTTTCCGAAGTAATACTTGATCCCCTGCAATAATGAAACAGAAGGTGTGTAACTAGTGTTATGAAGAAAGATTGACATTTACAGTTGATTAGGTAAGAGTGAATTCCCAAGAGATGTGTTTGTAATTGTCCTGCCTCTAGTTCTGAATTTAACTGCAATTGGTTGATAGGCCCTACTGGTAGGCTAGCTAATAAGAATAGTTGGATTTAATTGTAAATAATCACAAAAATGATATAATAGTTACACAGGATCTGGTTGCAAACTGATAACTTTTGTATTGTATTTACACATCCTTGGATGGCCTTCATATCTGCAGAGGCAGTAAGAAAAGGCACACATATGGGGCAGCCAATGCAAATTTCTATGGAAAGTGAATGTACAATCTGTCAGGTTCCCAATTCTGTAAGGGCGTAAAATTAGTGTAGGGTAACACCAAGCATAATTATAAGCAGTGGTTTATAAACCATTTCAGAGACCTACCATGGCTTATAGAGTTTGCCTAAAGTATAGTTGTGGCTTACACATGGGGTTTTGTGTATAAAGAAGATGGTTAATGTCAGGGTGTGGCTAATATATGTGGGAGCAGTTAATACACAGGGTTTTATGGTAGGGTGTGGTAAATAGGTGTCTAGGTCTAGGGAACATTTGCCCAGCCTTTTGAAAAAAAAAGAAATAGAATGTGTTACATACTATAGGAAGGTCTTGCATAAGCCAGACCTCACAGATGAGGCACACGCTTAGTTGATGGAGATCCTATAAGGCACATTCTAGCCTTGATTTTCAGCAGTTATACTAGGTATAATCTGTAATTCTTCTCTGCCTGTAGACTCTGAGCATGATACTTTTTACTAATGAAAGTATTCTATCCATTCACCACAAAATGTATAGGTGCAACTGATATCAATCTTATCAGACACTAGATCAAGCAATGGCAATGCTTGTCAGGAATACAAAACATCTTGAGTTCGGAAAGAAGCTGTAAGCCACAATATGCCTCATTCATTGGGTGCACCTTAAAGGCAGATCTGTACAAAAATGTACTAAACCTTCAGTTTTCAAGCCCTAGTTGCTGCTTTTACCTTCTCCCGAAGTGGGTGCAGCTTGAATGTGGGAGCTGAGAGGTGATCCAGGCATTGTAGGGGGAGAGTTTTGCAGTCTAAGGTGCTAAGGGGTTCTTGAACATTAGTGCCCACGATATTAAGGATTGCTCCTTTGTGAAATAATTTACACCTCCCATCAAACCTCACTTATCATTACTAACAGCACAAGTCTCGCAGGGACTGGGAATTGGTTACTACCACATTATTCTGTGTAAATCCCTAATGTAAAGTGGGAGCAAGCATTCAGGAGAATCCTATCAGCTTAACAGTAGGAAACTGATTTGCCTATAAGTCATGGTTCACATATGGGGTTTTGAAGCAAAATGCATGATAAAAGTTATAACAGTTACCTAAATCTGAATATTTCAAGCCCCTTTATCCCGCCATCAATTCCTTTTACTTGGCTGCTTCATTCCCCCTACTCCACAAATCTGCATTAGTGCAGACCGGGGTGCAGACATTCCAGTAGTTGGTTTCATTTCAGATTTATACACACAACAATGCATCTTAGGAGGTCAAAATATTATTCCTCATAACACTATTTGCAGGGTGCAACTCAACTTCTACAACAATAATCAAGTCAGAGTTTGATGTTTGATATTTCAATACACAACACTGAGTTGCTTAAAGCTAGCCCTCCATTTTGTCTATGTCAGAAACCCCTATCTTGAATTTAAAACTTTGCAAAGTCCTGCTAGAACTGTAAAATGGTGGTTTTTATTACTTTTGACCTAATTGAATATGTCATTGTATATCTAACTAATTATTGCAACCTTGTTCAGACACTTGCATTAATTCATGTAAGCCTCCTACCCAAATACAAATTGTTTCAATAGGCAGGTGATCCAGTAATACTTTGGACAATATGGGGCTAATACTTTCCCTCGTAAATCTGCATTCACATAGACAATCAATGCTGATTTCTGATTTATGCACAAAACAATGCATCCTATGAGTTTTAAACCTACTCCAATCAATTCCTCTATGTGAGAAACCCCTAGTTAGAACTTAAAGGTGTGTAGAAAGCACTCTTAGAACCAGAGATATGCCGTATATGGTTTCTCTGACCTTTGACCTAATTAAGTAGGTCAAGGCTTAATTACATAATTATATCATACTTACTATGATCCTCACCCACCAGCTAGCTGAATTAGGTGTTTAGTGCATTGGTCGGAGCTTATTTCATGTTTTACTGAATTTTGATATTTTTACATATTTTTCAATATTATTTTTATTTTTGAACACCAAGTTTTCGCCACTTCCAGCATACTCAGACCAGTATGCAAAATGTATTTGGAATCAGCATGATTTTCTGGTCCAGACAAAACCTTAAAATTCCCTTTTAGCCCTTTAGCCTAGTTCAGAGAGAATATGCAGTCAATTCCTGGGTTAAACAGCTTTATATAGGAATATAGAGGGAAATTCCTGACCTTTGACCTTGACCTACGCAAAAACTGCAGGAATGTCAGCGGAGAACTTTTGGTATATGATTACTAGGGTCATTCCCTATGCAAATCCACAAAAATTTTGTAGTCCCCCCCTCATTGGAACGAAACTCATTTTCTAAGGACATTATTGCTACTCACCCTGTGGCCTATAATGCAAAGCTGGGCTCATTGTCTGGCGCTATGAAGCTGTCATGGAAATTGATATATTAAGGTAGGAGGGAAACAGCTACCCACTAATGCTGGGCTCAATATCTGGCACTGTGATTGAATTCATTTCATTCAAAGCTGGGCTTAATATCCAGTAATCTGAACAATCACAAATCTGGTTTACATGTTCAGAGCTAGGAGCTATCCCCTGCAGCACGGAAGGCTCTCCTTTAAAAAATGGAATGGAGAAGAGTGTGATACGTATAGGGGAGTGCATTAGGTGCCTGTGGGGTGACAGGCTCCTCCTGGAAACTGGACACTGGAGTAAACCTCTCCAGGATCCTGTAAACCCTGTACCCATGTGCAGTCAGTGGAACCTAGGACCTAGTGCAGTGAACATGTGCCTCCTTGGTTCTCCTCATATCTACAGCCCAAGGTGAGTCTCTGAGATTAAGGTACCACTTGAAACTTCTTACACATGTAACCGACCTAGTGGGAAAAAATATCAGCCAGTGAAATAAACCTAACTATTCACTGCGGGCTTCTCGGGGAGCAACTGGTACCCATCTGGTAGCTCTCATCAGTAGAACTCGCTATTAACAACCTCCAGCAATGGCCGCGCCCATTGACCCCCCCTCACCCCATACGATTTGAGGCTGTCCAGTCGTAGAATGTTGTGTATTGCCCTCCAGAGAGAGAACACTGAAATACTGAAATGTTAAAATCGGATCTGTATTGTTATCATCTTCAACATATGCAGATGATCATGCACGCACTGGACTTATCTAGCCAACTTAAAAGGGTGTATATCCCCTCTTTCCTGTCCCCTGGGTGCACATATATGCATGGGTACACATCCATCGGTGAAATTGTGTAATGTAGTTTTCTCGCCTTAGCTTTCGAAATGGCGTTAAACATCTATTACTCACTCACTCATGCACGTACTGTCCTCACATAGTCTTACACTCCCATTCCATCATTCACCATCTCATAACAGATCTTCGCCTCAGTGCAACAATGTTGTAACTGACATTTTGAAACAAAAAGTTTACTTCTGCTTTTACATCGTCTATTGATCTTTCTCTACTAAAGCTGTCTATGATATGCGCCCACAGGCCCCAGTACTGTGGGCGCATAACTTTGTGTAACTTGAAAAATGCAGTTACACCCTTGTTCCACTGAGGCGACGAAATCCCGAGACGAAATGTAACTGAATTATATGAGTATGACAATTACTATTGTTAATGAAAAGGAAAAACAGAACCCAGGTTGCTCAAGCTCATGAGTTTGCAACAAATGAAAGTGGAAAAATCGTAAAAAAATAATGTGTCTGTCTTATTATTTCTCAATTGCAATGGAAAATATAGGTGTTTAGGATTATGCACAGAACATTTCATCATATAGCTATAATTATTTCTTGGAAAATTATTATCATGAAAATACCTTGTTAAATCATGGTTTTTCCCTGATTGCCATTAAATTGATATATTTCTGATAAAAGGGCTCATTGCTAAGCAACCATTTGGAATAGAACCAGTAGATTCCTTGGCATCGATTTAGGGGGGTAGGTAATCTTAGAATTTCCATAGGGTGATTAGTAAAGGAGCTAGGGCCTACCATCCGTAAAACTTTCTTGAGCTTCATATGACCCCATATGGCGTAACTGACCCGTAATATTTTTTTACGCGTCCGTTTTATTTCTAAGTTCTGTAAATGTCTATCAATATCTACATAAAATTTCCAATCTTTCTCTATCATTCACGAATATGTGACCATCTGGTTTATATTTTTAAAGGATTTAGTTTAAAAAAAAGTGATGAATAATTATTTGTTTTGATTTTACGGGGAAATTTTCGGGAAAACACAGAAAACTAGAAAAATCTCATAAAGACCATATGAATACATTGTTAGAATATTAAAATCATCAACTATGGATATATGGATATGAAACTAATTTATAACTACAATTATTCTAAGCAAATTTTCAAAATGAACTATTGCTACTGCTTTTGTGACATCCTCAAGGATAGAGCCTGTAGCATTCTCATGAGCTTCACCCAGGTACTGGCTGATCTCGGGGAGTTGACTGAAAAGAATTAATCCCCCGTTCATGTTATTGAAGCGGGCTTTGGTCATGTTATCATCAATCAAACGTCGTTCCAACATATATAAGTATTTTGATTTTAAAAGGTCATGACACTCAGAAAAGAAATCATGTCAGAAGGGTCGGCTGTCTGGTCCCTGGAATAATATAGTACTTAACATGTGAGCGTCTGTCGGCCATTGACCCTGTACATATTTCGAGGTAGCAGGTTGTCCCATGGGCGCCACCATTGCTGAAGCTTGTTACCAGCGAGTTCTAGTGATAACACCTATCAGATGGGTACCAGTTAGCCCCCGAGAGGGCTGCAGTGAATCATTGGGATTGTCTCATTGGCTAGTAATTAATCCTGCTAAGTGCGTATAGTAAATACGTTTTGAGGTTGCCGTCATGCTGGCTCACCTTCAAACTGTAGGGACTATCAATGATGACAATGAAAATGATTTTATTTCTCAAAACCTCATAGAGGTACACGAGATGTAAACATATATACAAGTTATTAAACAATATCTAATGCAGCTCTATGTACTAATGCTTAGAAAGTACATGTACAGGAGATTCAGTGATAGCAGTGATGGCTATAGAAGATGATATAGATAGTTAAACATAATGTTAATTCGCTGATCTATCAGAGTGGTTTCAGCAGCACCATTTTTCATGTTAATACTGACGTCACTTGTTCTACTATACTAACATAATATTTGTTACACAAATAAGTATAAAACTTCTTTCTTTTTGTACCTATGACTTAGATCTTTGGTTAGGGATACCAGTGTAGCACATGTTTACTTGCTTCATCAGCCAGACTAGTATGGAGAGTTATCACTGACAAGGATAATACATGTGAGATTGTGTTATTAATGCTTGAAGATTTTGATTAGATGCGATCAGTTTCAGGAGCACCAGTTACAGAGGTAGATGTTGGTATTTGCTTTGTAATGCTCACGTTATATTCATGAGGCAAGTTTGACTATTATGCACTGGACAAACTGTGACAGTTTTTGTATTTTTTCTGGTCCGCACTATTGAACAATTCAGAGATAGTCCTGTCTGCCCCCGGTCTCATCGTGGGGGGGGGGGTTAGAAAGTTACCAAGTTCTTGATCAAAAGCGGGACATTTAAAAAGGTAGTGCATTTCATCACCTATTTCTCCCCTATTACAAAGTGGACAGAGCCTGTCTTGGATATCAATGTTGTTAAAGCGGCCTACTGTGACCGGCAGCTTATGGTTTCCTGCTCTAAATCTCGTGAGTTGGATTGAGTATTTCTTATCAATCTTGAGGAGATATGGTTCTATTTTGAATTCAGATTTAAATAACCTATAGCTCTGGCATATACTCAAGTTTGTTAATGACTCACACCAGCTTTGTTGTTGCTGTTCTTCTACCCTTAAACCATTTGATGGTTTAAATCCATGATGACTTACCGGGTTGTATGGAGGGGGCAGGGTAGTCCCCTTTCTGTGCCTGTTCTGCTTTTGGGGCAGGTGGATGAAGATGATTACTCGCGTTTCCATTCCCATTCCGGGCTTTTGTGATTGGCCTACCCAAGAACCCAACCTTTAAGTTGTCTGCAACCTGTTGTAGACCTGAGGGTCTGAGATGGAGACCCTTATCCTCAAGTACTTGTTGCAGGCTCTTGAAGGTCTGGTTGTGGTCAAGAACCATAACCTTTTCTGAAGCTAGTGTTTGTAGATACCTATTGATTTGGTTCATTCTTTCATTCAGATGAGGTTTGTCTTGCCTGCACTGAAAAAAGTCTTCCTGACAAAGTGACATGTATACCCATGTCAACTTGATTTGACACAGAGAGCACACATCATTGGGACATGTGCACATATGTCACCATGACAACTGTAGCACACAGTAATCCTCATATGATTTGACATGCCTTAAAATGCCATGTCATCTGTGAGTTGACTAGGCTCACGACCATGTCGAAGGCACTTGACATGTGATGGTTTGACATACATAATTGTTCTAGAATATTCCACTAGATGGGGCAAACAACCCTTTTGGTACCAGGATTAATCACTACCAAGAGGTACTACGAACACTTGAGACATTTGATGTATCTGTGTCATTTTGTTTTCATGACGAATAGATCCCTAAGGTCTGTAAATACTATTAACAAATGGTAGTGAATTCTATTTCATTGTTAAATTTGCATTTGATATTGAATATCAAAATAGACACCCACAATCCTGAATTATTCAACTGGAGAGGTTAGACACCTTGTGTGTGGGTCAGTGAAAATACCAAAAGATTGTATGCTAACCCACAGTCTATAATCTTGGTATCTTCATTGCATGGAGACAGATGGCATTGCCATGCACCTCCATGCCCTTGGCTTATGGACTGCATAGAGGTCCTCTGTCAAGTAGAAGTTCTGTAGATAGGAAAAAGTGTCTTAGTGTAGCAGGCCTGTGGGACTATGGCCTTCTATTATAGGACTGCCCTGATTGAACCATTGGTTCATAGCTATTGACTGCTCTTGACCCTTACATAATTGTCTCACAGTATTACCGAGCACTCAGGTGAATGGATCAGAAATATGTGACATGTCTTCATTATGCATGTCAAGTGGAGTTGACGAACCAAATATGAGAGCATCAACCTCATTTGACATGCCTTCATACATGTCATGTGGGAGACAAATTGTGACCTGTGCAGTATGCGTCAAAGCGATCAGTGTTCTTCTCTCTGTGTGTGGATGATGCCAGACAGAACAATTTGCGCATCTGACTGCCATTGCAGGTCATTCACCAGGTGTTTAAAGGTGGAACAAGTGAAGAGTTTGGTTCCAAAACGCAACAAATCCATTTTGGGTGTTTTGATATAATGAGACATTTATCATTCCAAAGAATTGAAGAGGGGGTGGCCATTTTCATGAGTTCCAAAATCTAGGGGACCATAAATAAAACACCTCCACATTTCGCTTTGAAATCCTTGAGCCTTCATTGTTAAATTAAGTGGTTTAATCCCAATTTTTACGCAATAAATCCACAAACCGTTTTGTTCCAAAACGCAATAAATCCAACATGACTCCTTTTTATATCCACATAATAGCCACAAAAATTATTTTCCTTTTCTATATTCGACTTTCCTCATTTAGTTGGAAATAAATGAAACATTTTCAAGTACTTTTTAACACTTATCGTTCTTTCACAGACACAAGGTGATTTATCATTATATTTCTTTGCAAAATGCAGTAAATCCGGTTTTGTTCCAAAACACAATAAATCCATCACAACAGCTTTCACATCTATACACCTCTCTCCTCACCAACAAAGTTGCTTTTTATTGGAAACAAGGTTATAAAACTTACAAAACACAATTACCGTAATCTCCCGCGTATAAGGCGCGTCCTATACGAGGGGATTTAGTACTTCTTGGATCCACAAGGGGGACACCAAGAGCTTTCTTTTGATATCTCACACTCCCCCTAACTTAAAATCTGACATAGGGGTGTCAAAGGGGATGTGGGGTGCCCTAGCTACACATAGCTTTTTAAATTTTGAAAATACATTCAGTAGAACCAAAATTATGAATTTTTTATGTTTTTGACATTATTCTTGAACTCTAGGTGCGCCTTATACGCGAGGTGCACCTTATACGCGGGAGATTACGGTATATGAAATGAGGTTATTAATTAACATACATATCATGACAATGTTTGTCTGAGTGGATTTATTGTGTTCTGGAACAAAACAGGTATGGGATTTATGTCATTTTGGAATAAAAGTGGATTTTAGGTGGGCCATAGGTGCTAAATGGTGACTGTTTTGGAAAAAAAATGATTTTGCAACAATTTTACACTTACCCCAACCTATTGTTTTCTCATCTTAACTCCTTTTTTTCCAAAATGGTGTTTATTGTGTTTTGGAACCAAACTCTTCAAGTGCTGGTGTAGTCATCTGTCTCCAGACTATTTGTGCCACCGTGGATGACAATGGCTGAGGACTTTCTATCTTGCATGGATATAAGGGCCTGCTTTGCTATAGCTGAGGTGGATCCTCCACTGATTGAGACCACCTTGAGTTTTGTTTTCGCATCCTGGTAGAATTCATTGAGTCTTCTAAGCATAGAGTCTGTTGTAACCAGAGTTTCCTCATACTCAGGGCCCTTATTGTCTGCTGCTGTCGTCTGTGGTGTTCCTTCGCTTGTTGATGGCTTAACCATGGCTTGTTTTGTCTCTTTTGCAGATAGCTTATCTGTGTTTAGTAGCTGACTGTTTGCTTGTGCTTTTTCTGTGAGAAGTTTGGTGTGAGTGTTCTCGAGGCAAGAGCCCATCATATTCTTCCCCTTTCCATCCACTCCAAATCCCCACAGACTGTCCGTCTCCATGTTATGGATGAGCCTTTTCCCTTCAGAATTGGTGGCATTGTTCTGCTTTGATACCTGATATGATCTCCATTATGTCCTTTTCCATGTCCTACTAGTCTTGGGTCAGCTCAGGTAGGGCTCTTTGTGCAAGAGACTTTGCCTTTGCCCCATTGTGTGCGTGCCATACTTCTTCAGTTTCTCTTTTTTTATTGTGTGTTAGAAGTTTTTGGTATTGGAACATATGTTCAGCAGACTTGAAGCGTGTGTTATTTTCGTCGACCAAGTCACACGGGAAAAAGGCTGAGAGGGGATTTCTCCAACCTCTGAAGCAGAAAATCTCTTGTTCACCAACTTGGTCTGTTGGTTTATGATTTTGCTGCTCCTTTACTCGAATCTCACTGCTCCTTTACTCGGATCTCACTGCTCCTTTACTCGGATATCTGGATTAAGGACTGCCTTAGTTTCAGTGCTTTTTGGGGGCCCTTGTTGTTCACCTTGGGCAGGTGATGTGGGTTGTGCTACTTGCTCTAGGTTGGGTGTTTAGACAGCCTCTTTTCATTACTTGGAGCAGTAGGCGAGGGTTGTACACCATAAATTACGTATTCCTCAAGGGGTGGATGGGGATGTTAATCCACCCCCCACAAGAGTACAGGTGGGTCTAAGATCATTTGGCAAACGCATTTTGTACACAAGGGGTACTTAAGTTGGAGACAACATTTTGAGTGTTTGAAACTATTTGGGGACCTTAATTGCGCTCTTTGGAGGCTGTATCAAATCGTGTATGTATTTGGGCCAAAATGAGTACGTGATTACTGGATGGCCCCGCTTGTGTCGAGGCTTGGGTGGGTTATACGGTGCGGAGATTGCACCACACCGCGAAACCTCGTCCAATAACCTACCTCCACTGCCTATGAATGTGAGATTTAATATCTATATGCCATGGTTTTCCTTTAGGCTATTTTATTCTAATAACTTGTATTTAGTACGGATCTGTCGCCGAGATCTCTTTTGTTTTGGTGCAAATTCCAAAACAAAGTATGTTTGATTACCAAAAGGTGATTTTGATTGTCATAAAAGTGTTTTTTTGAGGCATTCTAAATGGATGTCTTTAGCCTCTGACCGCTGGGTAACGTTAATTGAAAAAGTCTGAAAGCTGTTGCAAATTTTTAGAAATAAAAAGTTATGACTGAAAAATTTAACTGTACACTGGTAGCAGGTATACGACTTACATAGTCAAGCGTTTTCTGCTGATGAATCAGGTTTGGGACTTTAACTGACTGCAATAGAATCACCCCTTGGTAAATTACGATGTGCTCTTATGGAGAATTCTTATAGGTATGCTTCTTTTACAATAGCAAGGACACATCTGACATAAATGATTTTCTTAATCTACAGGTCAAAATAGTCTGGACCTGAGATTTTCATGGAGGTATGAAGATTGTTTCTGTAGGAAATTAAGCCCTCAACATGGCTTGTAACTCAAATGTCATTCTCCCAGACACAATTTTGGTCATTCTGGGCACATTTTACCCCCCCCCCCTGGAGCCCAAAAATATGCATATGGGACCATCATAACCCATATGTAACATGAAGATCTCATCCAGCCTGACACTTTGAGCCAAAGAAATAGAGGGGGAAACTACAATTCGAAGAGTAGGGGCTGGAATACCACCAAATTCTTCATATGCAAATTTAACCTTCTATGATTTTCGACCATCTACTATCCCTCTCAGGCGTGTTTATATGGCCATATATGTGGGCCCTATTCTCCAGGTCTATTGTAGTTTTCTTACCATGAAGCTGATCTTAGCTGTCGAAAAGCAACCCATTTACTCTCTCTTAGGGTTGTGCTTTGATGGAATGGGCATTTGGGACGAGATGTTCTCTGACAGCCTCTGACCTCGGGGTTTTGGTGACTCTGGTGTGACCAATAGACTAGTGTTCACTGATCAGTGGCGAATTTAGACGATTGTGCATGTATTTTTTTCTGTAGCCCTAGGTAACAGTTTATTTGGCCCTTTGAAGTCTTTGAAATTAGAGGATGTGTCCGGTCTTCTTCATCCCCAGCCTGGGTCTATCCTGGATAGTAGGCTGTGTCGTGCTAGATGGATCGAGCACGTTCATCCTAGGCTCCTTTCAACAAAGCGATCCCACTTGGTTAAAAAAAAACGTTTTTATTGCCAAACTGTTGTTTTTTAACGTCAAAATAACATCAAACATGTACACAGAAAAACGTTGTTTTTTCAACGTTCTATAAAGGCGCGTTGGTTGAAAAAAAGCCTTTCTTTTTTAACAAGAAACGTAACTAACAAACGTTTTTATTTTGTTGAATAAAAAAAAAATGTTGTTATTTGGTTGAAAATTGGTTAATAATGTACGTTCAAAAGCGTTTTTTGAACGTTATAGTTTTTTTCTTACCCAGACCTCATAAAAACGTTTGCAAACATTACGGTTTTTACCAAGTCGGGACGGACGCCCTCTTTCCTTTTCCAGCTCCTGGATCTCTCACTGCGAATGGCCTGGTTTGTGCACAGATGGACTGTGATGTGGCGATGTGCATTGATGGGCTGTCATGTACGCCGAAGGGCTGCTGTGTGCATTCTTCGACTGCCGTGTATATTGATGGGCTGTGTGGGTGCTCTGGTAGCTCTGTGTCTGCTCTGAAGAACCTAAAAAAAACAACTTTAATTCATCGGATAAATTGGCCACGTTACCCTTGTTGGAATAGTGGAACTTCTATGGGTTATGCAGTATGCCGTGTTTTTTTTTCTTTTGAAAAGGTAGGTCTAAATTCAATTGCACCGAGATGGGGACAAACCCATTTTCCGCCATGGGAAGGAGGTAAAGGTGACTAAAGATTGAAGGTTTTGGATATTTTTCATTTCCATTAGGTGGGTAAGGTCAGGATCTTGCTTGGAAACTATGGTTTTGCCCATGTATCATTAATATTTAAAGCAGCAGACTGCGAAATATAAGCTTTTTATGGGGTATTTCAAACGTTTTTTCATAGTGCTCCCACTGGTATGGGGCAAAGTGAAGAGAAAATGCATTGGAAATCTATATTTTTTTTATATTTCCACTAGTCCCCAATATTTAGCATTACATATAATCAATTCAAGAACTATTCCCCTTATCTGCCTGGAGTTATTGCTAAAAACCTTGTGGTGTAGGTAAAGTGGAACCATACATGCCTCATTCTTTAATACATGGTAGTGGGGAGAAATAAATCATATTTATCAAATGCAAAAATATAATTAGAAAGCCTTAGGTGTCAACTATCAGTCATTAGGTAAAGAACTTTAGATACATTAACATTATACCTCATTATTGCCATATTTGAAATTGCAATGTGATTTGGTGTAGTTTTAGAGGAACCATACATGCCACATAAAGTGGTTCCTCCAGTGCATATATAGTTATGGGATTTCCTAGAGATGCATTATCATAAGGATTAACCACTTATGCACCTATCTACATGTAAATATTACAGTCCCATTATACAACTCAATGGAAATCTATGACAGTTTTTCCATGTCAGGAACCGTATGTGTCACATGGAACTATATGTGCCACAATATGTATTATGCCTGAAATATCATGAATTAAGAGGTTTTGTTGTTATGACAGATTACTATTATAAAAGGACAATGCCCAGCATCATGCAAAAATGACATCATATGAATCTTTTCACTTGATGGTGGAAAGATTAACTGCCCAAAAATGAACCTATTTGGACCAGAATCCCATAGGAACTAATGCTAAATAATGGAATGGACTCTAAAATTGGCAATTTTTTATATTAATGTTCCCAATTTTCAGGGTAGGTGCCTCAGGTCACCAGTATTTTGGACACACAATTTCAAAACAATCCAAGCAGTTTAATTTTTACCCCTTAGTGAGCCCTGTGTGACCCCAACTCAGTGCAATTATACGCAGTTAAAAGAAGTCTCTGAAGCAGTATTGAATTATTGATGGTTAGCTTTACTGTATGCACTTAGCAGGTTCAAGGGTCTAATGAGCAGGAAATACTCATGATCCCAGTCAATGTAGATAGTCCAGATCGAAGTCTACAACTATCACAGCTGCCGAGTTAGCTCAGTGGGAAGAGCACTGAACTCTATATCCAAAGGTCGATGGTTCTGGTCCCTAGAGATCCTCGCCCTTTTTCAGATGGAGATCTAAGCTTAATACATATAAAATGCCAACTAAATTTCATATGTTTTTATTTCTTTTATTGTCAAGTAGAATGGTATTGATAGACTTATTTAAGAATATTGCTAGTACCATGTGAGTAGGGGGAACAGCAGCCATTGCAGATGAATGGTTTAAAACTTTCCAAAAATAATAGTGAAAAGAGGTGTCTGGGCTAACCCACCTGGGCCTCATTTGTCAGCACAGACGTTTACCAGCTTGAGCCCAAAAGGCCCAGAGGAATCCCATCTGGAGCCCTTGTGGACGTGCTGGCTGGGATAAAGAGATACTAAACACAATACGGTCCTGCCCCCCCCCCCCAATAATGAAGAGTTTCCCTATATAAGCCTATATAAAAATATAGCAGCCCCCCCCCCCCAACCGAGACCCCTGCCCCCCCCCATAAGAATTTGCTTCCTACGCCCCTGATTGTATGCAATCAAAAGCCAATTTATATAATCTTAGAACTCACAGTGCCCATCATCTTTTTTTTTTTTAGATTGCTCCCGATTTATGAAAAATTAGCAGGCTAATTTTGTCCATCGACTAAAAAGAATCAGCAAAATTAGAGAGGCCCTTTGATGACGGTGTATATGTTGCCTAAAAATTAGCATAAGAAATGTGGATTGTCACACCCCTTATGGCCTTACATAATATGACATGATGCATGAATGTAGTCCTTGCGAGTTACTGGCAAAGGCTGCATTCATGCATCATGATGACCAATGGTCATGATGCATTAAAGCAGTATGCGGCCTTTTAATTTAAGCATTGGATATAAGTAGCTGCTTGTTAGCGGTTCCATTCACACTCTTGCCTTAGCCGATGGTATTTGAAACGTTACAATTAGCATTATATCGGATGCGCACGTTGATATGTAGTGCAATCAATGCACACTCAACTTCTCCTTTTCCTCATTGACACAATATCATATATCATTATAACGGTGTCTCAATAGAAATTATCTCGGATAAGCAGTCAAAATTCGTGATTCTATGACAGGTCTGAAATAGTAGAGAGGTTAAGATAGCGACGTGTACGGCAACCTGTACGTCTGGAATGGTAGGAAATGCTAGGCTATAGACGTTGCCGTAAACGTTACGAGTGGGCAAATCTTAACTTCGCTATTAGATTGCAGAAGAAAGTCCAATCCTGTGCTTGCTGAAGACCAGATGTGCATGAGAAAGTGAGGAGGTATTTTATGGTCCACTTTATTTGGCTGATCTATAAATTCTCATGCCGAGTCATGGGCAGTAAAATAAAGCCCGTGTGATTAATGTCGAATATCAATTAACTAAATTTAGTAAACCAAACGGTTTCTATGAGTTGAAACTGATTATGTCTGTAGTACTGTAGTGTTAATGTTAGGAGGGAGATGTTTATAAACCATACTACAGGTAGGGCATTATATATGTAGTGGGTGGGGGAGGGGCGGATTGAGTGGGAAGATCAATATGCCGTACTGGGTGCGACTGGGCAGCAAGCTTCAGCCTTCAGGTGGAGGCACCTTTACAAGTTTCAACTGGTCCACACCTACACAGGTGCCTACAAATGAAGGTAGACTCATGAAGTACGTTCCACGTCTGCACTGACTACCGTTCACATCCTTTATACAGCGATAGGATTTCCTACCATGAGTGAGCTGCATTGAGGATTTTCCACAGTAGCCTAGACTAATTGGAATGAAATCAAGAAGCGTTTCCATCACCCGGGGCCATTTTTATGCCAGGATATCCATACGTGCATTAATGTATATCGGCAAATCTCTTCCTGGGTGCAGTGGGTAATACTGGTAAAGCCAAACACCTACTACACAAATGCTCTACCACTCCTTACATCCAGGCCTGTTGGTTGGGCAGGCGCAGTGAAGTGTTTGACGGCACCCAATAATAAGCCGCCACTAGTGTGCGCTGCCAATCAGTCAGAGAGAGGTACCTGTACATTGGGTATTTGTGATCCATTGGTGGTCAGTTGCTGCTAACCACCTATTGCTGTGGGACCAATCAACCTCCCAGTACCAGTCTAACTTGTTGCCATTGTGGAGTAACATCTATGGGATTTGTTTTGCACGGTGCTTGGGGACGCAATGCTTGATTGCCTCCATACCTTTTGAGTGGAAAGTATAGTTGCGAGTAGGATACTCTACCTCAGTGAATATACCTTGCTTTACTGATTTTAATATACACATTGGTACCTGGTGATACTCGTTCTGTTAATCATAAAGAGCCTGAGGTAGGGGTATGGAAAATGGTACCTCTGAATGGTTAGGCGGCAGGCCAGCTCGGAGTTGCCACAATGGCGGAGGGAGCGCTGGAGCTAGGATACAAGGCAAGAAGAAAACAACAAACTCCCACTACCACCACATGAGCAACAACCATCGAAACCTGAAACACAAGCAGATCAAAGATAGATCCATGTATTTTACAGCTAACCATGCTGGTCCCCCACACTTAGATGCTGCACATATTAACCATACGGGGTTGAATGGGGAAGCAGGGGAGGGTTATCATAATGACATGGGTGATGCCTCCATCTACCCAGAGAAGCATTTGCTCCAGGCACTTGGAAGCCGTGGAGGAGCTCTTGGTCACCACGACAACAACAACTCCAGGCACCGTAAGCTTGTCCTTCACTTTGACGTAAGGAATACAGTGTTGGTGGCCGATTCGGTCTGGTCCGTCAACGTAGAGCAAGCTTTAAACTGCTACCTCTCTGGGGTGACATGGGGCAGGGAGACACCTGATGGCCAGTGGGAATGGGTGTCCACAGAGCCGTCCCTCAAACCCCCAGAGCCTGGACTCATCACCTTTTACAAGCACATCGAGCGTCAGACCAAAAGTACCGCCGACGACCGCGCCGCCTTGCGGAGACTCACCGGCGACTTCACACAGGTAGAGGCCGGACGCCGCTTCCAGCCGCACTTCCGGCGGCTCCTGGAGCTGCTCCAGTGGCGGCATCGTGAGCAAGACGAGCTGCTCACCATGTTTGGGAAGGATGGCAGAAGGTACCACTACCTCATCCCAGCGTTCCTGCACCTTCTCAAGGCGCTCACCAAGCGCAGACGACAATTTGGTATCGTGATCCGCACCTACGGCATGGACGCCCCTCAGGTGGGTGTAGGGCTTTTTATTACAAATATGTGACTGTCGTTTTCCTTATTTATTTGATACTTCCACGTCTAGGCACTGAAGCCCTTTCATCATTCTTTTGAAGTGGGTGGTTTCAGGAAATAATAAATACCGCTACGTCTACAGAGATGCCTTTAATACTACCTCAAAGATGGGGATGTGGATGGGGGGGGTCCCCCATGTCACATGTCGATTTTAAGAAATGGTCATGTCACATGTCACCTAAATCCCCATGTCCCATGTCACCTCTAAGAGCCTATTTAAGAAAGCGCCATGTCATGTCACTATTATTTTTCCTCATGTCACTAAGGCTCATGTCACATGTCGATTTTAAGAAATGGATATGTCATCATGTCAAATTCAGTGGTTCACATCCATAAAGATATCTGTCCTTACAAAATGTACGTTACACTAACTCCGAGCGAAATAGTGTACTAAGCCATGTGAAATATTGTACTAGCATGTGGATTTGCTACTTGCCATATTATATGTTGTGCACGTTGTGCAGAGGTCTTTACGTAACCACACAAATGCTAATACATGTGCAGGCCAACGGTTAATAGTCACTTAATCCCCACCCGCCTGCTCATAATCCCCTCTCCTGTCACACACTTTACGACAAAATAAATCCCATAAAGTGGTCGTGTTTAAGCTGCGGTAATGCAATGTAGGCCTACCTCGCGTATAAGGCGCGGCGAATGTGCATCAACCTTTTATGTTCCTCACAACAGAGATTCTCTCTACTCACAGGAACTTATAGAAAACCACTGCAGTGACGAAAACTAAGCTCTAGCTATGCCTTCTGGCAATGCTTTCAACTCACGGTGCGCCTTACAGGCCAGTTGCTACGGTAGTTTGACTTTACAGCTGCCTTCACTTTAAAAACACGTTTTGCTCATTAAAAAAACAATTTGATCGCAAAAGTAACTTTTTAAACGTTTGTTTTCAATGGTTATTTAACGTTTACAACAACAAAATATCTAATTTATTTGTCGTTAGAATTACGTTTTAAGCCTAAAATGAAAATGTTTTTGGTCCTTCCCTAGATCGGTATCCCAACAATATGTGGAGAAATTTAAGCCATTGACTTTTCTTCTTTTTTTTAATCTTTTGCAGCCCAATATAAGAATGTAAGCAACGTACATATATGAGACGCAAATCTGCACATTGCTTAGGGATCTTTCAGCCCTAAAATACTGCTTTCTTTGTGAAATTACAGCTTCTAGATCAGGTAATATATAGGGAGTAGTAACAATCTAAACAAGAGGTAGAGTGGGGGGGGGGGGGTGATATAACAGGCTTACTTCCAACCTGCTCCGTCATGCCACGCACCATGGTATTGACCCAGCATTAACATATTGGCTGCTTTACAATGTTGCGTGGCATTGTTTATTACCTTGGAGGTTTCACTCCCAGCTCCAACACTGAAAACCTATGGGGACCAGAACTCGTCAGTACTGACGACTTTAGGTCCTCAGGTTGACAATACCTAAAATTACAACCTTAGGTCGTCAGGTGGTAGTCACAGGTGACAACTTTCGGTCGTCACTGACAATCTAAAGTCCTCACTATGGCTGCCCTTATAGCCATATCATCCTGTGTAGAAATGGCATATATAGTATTGTCTTTTACATCTTCCCAATATTATCATTTTTATTATCTCACCCCCTCATACATCCACCATCAAATGGTTTATTGAGGTATCCCTAACCCACTATCATAGGTTCAGGGGAACACTGCGGCATAGTTCATTGAGGGAACAATCAAGGGTGTCATTAGCAGAATGATCTATCCTTTTTCTACATTTTCTACTTAGAAGTTCCTATCTTTTAAAGAAGCATTTGTATCAAACATTTCCCATATTCCCCTTTTCATAGTTAACCCCCTAGAACAAAAATGATGTAAAGATGAGACCCAATATAAACGCCAGGGTACAACGTTTGTATCATACAGCTGCATAGTGGGAACCTCTCATGGCACACACAGAAACTAGTAGTAAAGCCAAGGTGCTCAGGATGACGACTTAGGGTTGTCATGAAGGCCTGACAACCCTCTAACGTACGAAGCCCTGGAAAGGACATCTGTTTTCTACCTACTTTTTTCTAGAGTTTGTTTCCGCAAGTTTTATTTTCATTTCTGCAAGTTTTACTTTCGTTTCCACAGTTATTTATTTTCGTTTCCGCAAGTAAACATTTTGTTTCCACAACTTTATGTTTTGTTTTCGCAACTTAAACATTCACAATTTGATTGACTATACACAAAGAAAAACCATTAGGTTGTGGAGACAAAAGTATAAGTTGCGAAAACGAAAGTTGAGGAAACGAAAATGAAAGTTGCGGAAATGAAAATAAAACCTGAGGAAACGAAAATGGAAGTTGCGGAAACGAAAATGGAAGTTGTGGAAACGAAAATATAACTTGCGGAAACGAAAATGGAAGTTGTGGAAACAAAAATGGAAGTTGCGGAAACGAAAATGGAAGTTGCGGAAACGAAAATATAACTTGCGGAAACGAAAATATAACTTGCGGAAACGAAAATATAACTTGCGGAAACGAACTCCAGATAAAAATATGTAGAACACGGATGTCCTCTCCAGGGCTCCGTACTGATGACCCTAAACTCGTCATATATGACGACTATCCAATATCGGTGGGTTTTCAGTGAAATCAGGGTATTATATATATTAGCAGCCTTTATCAACCGACAGAGAGATTGTTAATCCAGTAAGATAAGGCAACGTGTTATCTTTTCTGTTTAGATGATAGTACCATAACAACCAAAGGTGCATTTCACGCCTAAGTAGGCTATTTGTGGGTTTCTGTATAGCCAAAACAATACGTCAAAATATGTACCTTTGTACATTTGTGATAAAATACAAAGTTGTTTTGATATGGAATCACATATAAGCCATGCTATGGGTGCTAAACAAGAACAGATCTGTAAATTAAAGGGTCTAGACTGCCTTGCCACTGCACACACTGGCTGGGCAGCCTATAGGTATTGAGCAGAGTATTGTACTGGACACCTGTGCATACCACAGGTAGCCCCCATCAGGCTGGGAGTGGGAGAGCCCAAAGGTGGTAATATTTTAGACTGATGTGGCATGTATTCTAATCATATTATACTACTTTTGAAGTCATCAATCACATTCTACATGTCTTAGGCATGAAACAAAACCAGATTTTACTTTTGCAAGATGAATTGATATAGTTAAAATCACTCACAAATGAAAGGCATCATCTGAATAAATCACATTCCAGTCAATTTTTGATCATTGTGGAAAACTGGCATCGCAACTGATATATTTTCTTCTTTTACACTATAAAGAAGTGTATAGGGTTCATGTTGGTGAAATATAATCAAAATCTGGATGTGGGATCTTGCTTTATTTTGTCTCACATTATGGAAATGTAATTAGAGCATGTGGTTTTAATAAATTGAAAGCATGATTAAAGACAAATGCTACCCGGTACACAGAAGCCACCTGGTGGCAGAAATCAGAACTCATCATTTATACTATTTTAATAAGTTTTCTCACCCCAACTGGACCCCTTTACCTGTGCATTTTCTTTTCCAGCTCATTTCTGATCACTATAGATACATTAAAGATATTTATATGCCATTTGAATTCCCAAAGGACCCTACGGTTAAGGGAATTTTTTTTTTAAATTAACTACTTTTTCATTTCAATGGTCACCCCCCATTTTTCTTCTTTTAAAATGTTTGTAAAGATGTCCTTTATATACTCAAAGAGTGTCGTAGATGAATCAATAGAAGGTTGTTCCCTGTGGTGCAAAATATGAAAAAAATTGTTTTTTCCATTCATTTCTTTAGTTAAGGCATTTTTCGATTAAGTGGTCATAAAATCAAAATAAGCATGGTGACATAGGGATTTTATTTTCGTATTTTTCTATTCCTTATATACCAAACTATTACTATGCAAAGTTATTTGAGATTATCAATAGAAGATCTAACATTGGTCAGCCTGTAACGTTTGTCTTTAAAACTTCTATACTATCACCTAATTAACAGTTTACACTTTCTCTCATCCCCTTTTGTAATCAAACCAGTATTTGCAGCTTTTGAAATCATGGAAAAGGGACTTTGCTTAATATGAAGTAAGTTCTGGTATGAACAAACTAAACCATAAACATTGAATTTTATTTCACTTTAAAAATGCATATGTATAGACAATCTTATATTTAAAAAAAAATGAAATCCTGGATGCAAGAACTAAAGATGATCGTGATCCTTTAAGATACGAAAAAAAGTATACCGGGGTACACAGGCTGGGGTACCTATGTGAAAAAGTAATGGTTAGTGCAGGACCCCATGATCTAGGTAAATCTGTTTTATGTATTGGCTCACCCACTTCCATGCATGCTTGCACTTTCAATGTCCTTAAAAAAGACATACATGAAAGCCTATGTCTTTGGCATATCTTGATTAAAGGTTTTAGCGAAAATTGGGATTTACTTGATGTTGCAAGACATTTTCGTGAGATATTGGCCACATGAATCACAAACTAAAGATATCAGTCAGTTACTTGTAATGAAATGTCAACTACTTCAGACATCTCTCATTTCTGTGTATATCAGGCAAACGAATAAGAAACCTGTCAGCCAGCGTATCAGAGTATAAAAGGTGGTAATCTAATTTAGCTTAAAGTTGAAGATGTGTACCATCGGATAGGGGTGTTTTTTACCCTATCAATGGGACATTAAGCCATGAAGCTTGTAAGGCCACACTTTTTTGTTTGGATTACGCGCACCCCCACAAAAAAAAACAAACAAACAAACAAACAAAAACAACTCCAGGTCGGAAGACGAAATGAAAAAAAAAAGATTAAGAATAAAATAAAATCTACTATCCTGCGGCTTGAGAGAATTGCATGACCATTTTGTGGCTGTAATTTTGGATGTAGGAAATTCGATTGTTTGGACCTCTTCTATGATATAAGCCTCCAATGCATGATGCCACTATTCATGGATGCTTTCCTGACATAATAAGCTTCGGTTTTATATCAAATACAGCTACTATTTCTGTAGTAAATGCCATAGATATGCCAGGGGATGACATCATGTTGGAGGAAATCAAAAAGTTGATTTTTCAAATTTTATTTTTATCTTGGTTTTTGACTAGTCTTTTCCGTGTCAGCAGGCCATGGGTAAAAAATGTGTGGCATAAGCAGTAACCGCATTACCTCGGTGGCTTGTTTATTAAAATGTGTGAAATGTTAATATCCTTGAGCAATTGACTACCTCCATTGCAAAGTCACTGAAAGAACCTATTTGTCATCACAAACCTATAAAAAGGGTAACATGAGAGAACACACTATATACGCTACAACAGCAACCTTCTAGTATAGTTAGTCGTACCAAAAATTCGACAGGCATTAGAAGTGACTTCGTATGACTATGTGCAATCGTAGTACATTAAGAAATGACCTGGCTTCTCGTGCCAATTTCACTATGGACAACGATCACTGAAGTTGCAGTAAAGAGGGATAAATCGCCTTATTTGAGGGCATAGAGACTTTGCACGCACCAACCTCTCGATCTGGTACAATCTCACACTGCCATACTACTCAAACTATAGCTCCAACTAGTCTAGGTTTGAACTTGGTATACGATTAGATCTACTCTGGATTGGCCGGTGTACAATGGTGGCTGGGTATCTACGGTACATAGTATTGTACAAACATACATTATAGACTATACACAGCCTTACAGGACCTGTTTTATCATTAAATAGGCTCTGACTTTGTTATTGACAGCACCTATCGGCCTAACTTTAGCACGTTCCAATGAGCATTATGTGACCACAAAAATAATTGAGAACAATGCAAAGTTTAATACAAAGAATCATACAAAGAATAAATGATTTGCGTAGATTCTATACGACACAATTCTATAAATCAGTCGATCATTTGTAGAACATAAAGTAACGTAGGGAACTCCTTTTTTACATTACTCCTGATAGACCTATTTTCTAATGACTTGTGTGACATCTCTTTTCAATGGCCACTTCTCTTATACGACCAGGACATAACTATCTTAACGTGTCCACTCTTTTATTATTTTTTTTTAATCTATTTGCGTGGGACCTTCCTGTCTGTCGGGGTAGATCAAAATGAAAAGATGTGAACTTTAGAAAAGACAATATAGGCAAATATTAAAACTTAATCGTCTGAATTAGATTATCTTTCTTGGATTCCTGGTGAAGCCACTATATGGAAGCTACACGGTGGCTTCTGGTTAAGTGAAACTCCCAGTCTCAGGTTCCATAAACCTCTAGAGTAGTATTGTGGACTGTGCTCTACTGTAGGTGGTTACCGAAACCAAGAAAATAGGGGACTTTTGAAGCCAAACCTTTCTGAATTTTCAGTCGGTTCTATTCCATCTCGCGCTTTATTACATAGATTCCCTTGGTACCTACCTGCATCTTTTCTCTAAAGATTTATTAACATTATTTCACCATTTACCAGGCAGTGCTAAAGTTAACATTGAGTTGATGTCATCCTACTTTTTATTGCAGGTGTTGCGGGCGGTCGAGCGTACAGTACGTGGACATCACCCTTCATTCCCTGAACCTATCCCTCTGGAGGTCCACACCCAGCCTGGCCGCGTGGTGAGAGGGCCTGGAGACGCCATCAAGTTTGAACGTACCTCAAGGGAGGATCCTCACGCCACTCCCAGAACGGAAGTAGTCGGCAGTGAAGGTGCCATTTACCGTCTGCTCTCAGCGTCCGAGGGAGTGACGGGATACGTTGACCATTTTGAATACTGGTCCAAACACAACTTTGGCCATCAAGCTGCCAAACCATTCTGGATTGATCTTAACGACCCAACTGTGCAGCACATCTTCTTCGACGACAATATCAGGGCGATGGATGATGATTCCATAGTGGATGTGAGAATGTTCACCGACTCCACCAGGTCAAAGGGAAGAAGCCTGACCATGGAAGAATGGATCAAATATGAAGAATCTTGCCTTGTTCAGGCTGACCTGCTAAACAGTATAGGAAACATAAACTACTTTGTTGAAAAGATTGAAGAATGTGAACGGAACTATGATCAATTACTGAAAAAGGTCAATGCTCCAGGGAATACAACATGAATGTGTGACTGAACAAGTTGTCTTCCTAGTCGTTTGGAAAAGAGGCCAGTGTCTGTTAAAATACTACCAATAGGCTGAATAGGCCAATGGGCTAAGACTTACAACATTCTGTTTATGACGAAGGACCAACGTGGTTTTGGTAACTGACTCAGGATAGGTTGTGAAAAAATAAGCCATGAACCCGGGTCCTGAACATGGGTGCAATCCTATATGCTACTCACTGTGACAGAAGGAAAATGCCCATGTGTATACTGTAGTATACTTTAGTGCATATTAGCTCATAATAATATGGGGATACCGCTTGAATATCATAGTACGCCTGGATTAACTGCATGCCTATAGGTGATATTGCCAGCTTTAATAGTGAACCCCTGTGGAAGACACCCATAGACCCCCAGCAGATTTGATCATTGACTATTTCTTTAAACTGAGGGACAGTTTCTTGGTTTTACTTGTCTTAATTTATTTTTATCGAGCTAGTTATGCCGTACTTTTTTTACTTTAACTCTAAGTTTTCAACATTTGCCTTTACAATACATGTATAGTTTTACCTTGATTGTTTTTTAATCAAGAATAGTCGGCGCCGAATAGTCTTGCCATGGTCATGTTGTTTTAACTTTGCTGATTGGGCATTTTGATCAAGACAAATCATCCAATCTGCCAATCATCACTTATTGTGCATTTTATGATATAACATCTTCTCTAAGGTAACTGCTATGGGTAAAGAGATGTCATACATATAGGAAGTCAACACAGTGTGATGATGATAATCGTTATATCTTAGATGTATTTACATGCAGAACCTGTGATATGTTTGTTAATTGTGATATATCTTATGAGGCACTGTAACCCTGAACAAGCAATTCTAAAAGATAATGGACAGTAATAAGTTCAGTCAGCACCAATATCTCAGGCCTATTTCGATGCTGGGAAATTATGTGATTACATTGTATTATGTCAAAAGATGCTCTTTTAAGCACGTCCCGAAAACATGCCGGGTAAATGCTATCAGAGGAAACAAGTTAGTCAATGTATAAATACAGACATGTAAATATATGAACGGAACATCAGTCTTTACGCCAGTTACCACAGTTTGGTCATTCTATACTGATATCTGACAACCTGGCCATTAATTATCATTGTGGGATTAAACCAGTAATGGCATGTAACAGGTAACAGTTTGATATTAGAGCTCGAGTACAAAGTAGCTTTAAATGAGCGTATTTTGGCCAATACATGGTATATGAATTTACATGCAGTCCGCACAATACTACCTCAAAGAAGTCATAGACATACAATGTCGGTCACAAAGAATGCAATTAGCATGATAAGAATAAATCTGCCACAAAAGATCATCATCGTATTAGTAATTGGTTGAGATAACAATGGGGAAGAGTATCATTATGTCACCATATATGGTGACATAATGATACTCTAATAATACAGTGTACACTACGTTACCTTTCCATATAAGACACAATCGAAAAGAATGTGCAATAACGTATGATAAAGAGTACTCTGTCTGTAACGTGAAGTGGGAAATTGAAGAGTCCACAGCACTTTGGGAAGAGAGGGAAGTCGCCACCCACATCACGTCGAAAGTGGGGGTCTGAGGTTTGCACTGCATAGATTCATATTTCGAAACTGTATATAACTAGTTTTATCAAAAGGACACAGCGTTTCTTTTTTCTCCCGATCAATACTTCACGTTCAAAAGTTGTGTCTTACGAATTGCAGGTCTGTTAAGATAACATGTAAGAACTCATTCACAGTTTCTGTTCGGCAAGAAACGCAATGTGATAAAATCGCTACATGTACTCTGATGAGTGTTGCCCAGTCATTATGATATGACACAAACATGTTCGTATTTAGAAGTCGTCTCTATATTATTCCATTTCAAGCATCAACAATAATCGAGGAGGAGGCCCTATTGTTCAATTATATAACCATCCAGTGTGGCATAAAGTATCTCTGAAACAGCGATTTTCAGTGGCGGATCCAGGATATTGAAATGGAGGGGGGACGCTCTTCATTTAGCCTCTATTTCTGGTTAAATTTGAGGTAGAAAAGAGGCGGCAGATAAACCCTTTAACTACAAGCAAAAGGGAGGGGTCGGGGGAGGGGACGCGCCCCCCAGAGACCTCCGTCTAAATCCGGAACTGAAATTCCCTCCACCCAGAGAGTTTAACCTGTTGTCTTTCATATACGTTAATGGTGCATGTGAGTGTGACACATGAAGTGGATTCCCTCTTCATGGTCAACTCCTGGCCACTAACTTCCAATGGTAAAAGATATATTTGGGGTAAATAAGTCAATCTGAACCAAAGTCAAATAAAGCAGACTAAACTGTAACACATGCAGTCTGATAAAACCAATCTAACACTGACAATCAACGTAAGTAAGGAATGAGGTGGTGTCTGACTGTCAATTAGGCCCTATCACTGATTTGTGATTTGTCAGGGTGGTTATGGGTCAAAATAAAGGCATGTTCAGCAGTTAACATATTTTGCCAAATGACTGCCAGTCATAAGACTTAATCCCGGAGATAAACACAATGTTATTAGACAGATGTTTTGCTAATTACCCGTGTCCCTCTCAACCATTTGAAGGGTATACCTGTTCTGTCTGATTAGAACTGGCCAGTATCACAACTATAATTACAGCCTCCAGTTGAGTGTGCCCAAATACAATGGAGACTATGAATAATTGATAACGGTAAATGCATGCAGGCAGTGGGGAGTATTCTATTTTATCTATAGGATCTTAAACAGTGACTATACTGTCGTAGGACCCATATATCATTATTTCACATTGTATATCAGATCAGGTCTTATCATCTGCTGTGAATATAGACTATTTTAAAAGTGCCATACGTTTAATTAGGTAGTTAACTGTTAAGGACATTCGTTGATTCTGAATTTCTATCAAATATTGGCGGTGTCCTTGTATTGGAATGCAAACTTTTAACAATATTATTATTCAATCATTATCACAATTATTAGATGTTTTTGGTCAATATTGACTGAATGGGAACAAATAGTCAGTCCTTCTTGGTATTTAATTTTATAGTGTAAATTTAGCTCAAAAAATGGTATGGAAAATTTTCGCATCTATACTACATGTGATATAATTCAAACTAAATGATCTTGATGCATTTACATGTACATGTTTAACGTGATCAGTTTCTAACAACATTACCAATTCATTGGATGGTATATTTCGGTGTCTCTGCTCAATAGTTCTGTTGAAAATTCAGCCCTTATCGCATATACGATTTGAGGTGTATAATGGGACCAATATGCAGACATCAGGCACGATAAGGGAAATGATCTGCTGATCGGAGAATTAGATAGCATTTTATTGTATTATTAGACGTTACCGACTCAGGTTAGTGCATATAGAGACTACACGGGAATAATGAATTGCTGGAAAATCTGTTGTGTTTCTGTCCATACCTGAATAAAGATTGCTCCATCGTTGTATATATGCACTACTAAAAGTTTGTATCTTGTTGATGAAACAGAAATCCACTAAAATATTCACCTACGGAGGGTTCTACAGGTTGCGAGGAAAAGTTTTTTTTTTCATTAAAGAAAACGGAATCAAACAAAAGATCAGCGATCTCATCAAGATATCTATCAAATTCATTAGAGTATTGACTATAAGTGCAGAACCTTTTATAGTACATTGGGGAATCGTCTAACGAATACAATGTATTAAACTGGATACTATCCGGGTGTGTCTTCTGACTGGAAGCTTTCCTCTAAGCCATTCCCACTGGCACTGGCCCTACCCACGAACATCCTGAATTATTAAGAGAATCTATGGTCTATAATCGATACCATACCCGAAATGGAATCTCCAATTATCACCAGGAACGTATCGTTGTCGCCACAAATCAGACATCGCAATGTCTTGGTTATACCACTGCTTGATTACGAAAAGGTATGCCAGCATACATGACATTTTTACATGGTCGACAATTATTGACGAAATGCCTGTTGACATTGCAGCAGGAAATAACCAAATACACACCGTGTCGCTGCCATTTCTGGGTTCAGTTTAAAAGCTATACCTATTAGTATGGGGATCTAAATTTTGAAGATGCTTTAAGTTCTGTTTTTGCTATCGCTTTGGATGAAAACGCAGGTTATCTGCCAAAATGGTCTAAAGTAGAATATCCTGAAATAACATTGATTATTGATGTTCAAACTGGCAAAAGTCAAGTGCATATATAGAATGTCAGGTCTGCCAGTTGTACCATGTAAACTTTGAGTCTGTGGAATACCCTGCTTAAGGGACCATCCATAAATAACGTCAAGCTAGTTTGTCCCACCCCCTTACCTTTTTATATATACATGTATGTGGGAAGCTCCACCACTCCCCGCCTCACTTTATTTTGGACTGGTCACTAAAGCCAAGCGTTTTTCCATTTAGAGCGTAACACAACATAGGCAATCTTTGATTTATGTGCTTGATGTAAGCTGCCTGTTTTTCTGCCGCTCTGACTCACTCACCAGTTTCTACAGGTAATCAAATTGTATTGGGGCTAGAAATCGAATAGAGTTTGATAATATATGTTATTTCCCGGCGCCTATTTCAAAAGACCTTAAAGCCGCTCACATCACCATGCAAGCATTTGAAACCCTGCAAATCGTAACATCTGATCGTAGACAATTGCATTTGAATTATCTGTACGAGCAGCCCTTAATTGATCTGTCAATTATAGGATTTTCAGTCTAAACTGTCGCAGCAGTGTAGGTACATGTATAAGTCGCCACTAATTTAGGCTTATAATGTTATCATAGGAACGACTACCACTTCTATTTGAAGGTCTGAGATATTACTCCGATTTGAAATAATCCCTATAACATATACAGGCTTGTATAAATCGATAGGAATGGCTTCCTTAATACTGTTTGATATAACTCCGCTTTTAAATACATACCTCCCAAATCACATAATGTTATCTTTATACCACGGTATAATACATTCGCCGACATAACTAATGAATTGATTTCCCCATTCATATAGTCAGAGAAGAACACAATTTTGACAGAGGGAAGTCCCAATATGAAGCTATAGCCTACACCTAGTACGTATTAGTAAAACCACACCCAATTGCACTCACATCTCGCATGGACGCCTACTGAGTAACCTTGGCAGGACTATTCATTTATACATGCTCAATACATGTAGTTATATTGTATAATATACGATATGTATGTACTTTTATCCAAATACACCATATGTACTTGATAACCTTATGAAATCTTAAGGTAGAAAAACAGATATAGTTCAGTGCACCCAGGCCGCTGATCCTCAGATCGACCAGATGTTGGTGTGGACGAGGTATTGATCTCTTCTTGTGTACAATCCTATATTGGTGAATGGAGGGAGATCGTCATAGTAACAATGTAAACATAGCATCTCAGGGCAGGATTCCACACGCACTACTTAAGGCTATACCCTCATCATAGGGAGAGGCAATTTATAATTTCACCTGGTCTAACCGGAAACTGTCAGACTCACACTGACTCTGTCGATAATTGATTGGTTTCGATCCGTATCAATGGACATCAGCAGAGTGGAGTCGACAACCATTTGGCTCAACGAGGTGATACTGAATAATGACTATTATATGTATAGTGACAATGTATGATATAACGTGCAAAACGTATTGGCGAATATTCAATATAATACGCGCACACTGTATAGTATAAGTTTAAAGAAAAAGAAGGTGCTTACGCCTCTCCACGGTGCTCTATACCGCTGACTGTGAAGTATTGATTGCTATAAAGTATTAATTAAGTTCCTTGTTCCTCGACCTTCCTAGGTGTCTGGATGTTATATATTTTTAGAGTGCTGGCAATGAATGCTTACAATTTGCTGTTAGTGAAAAACAACTGATGATCACAGGCAAATAATATGATTTTGGGTTCTAAAAGTTTCAGTGTCAAGTATTCCTCAATTCTAAAAAGTTATTTATTTTATCGTTGTACGCGTAAAGAAGTCATATAAAAGTACATATATATGTGTGTTCATGAAGCATTGGTGGCATCACAACACGTTTTCAGGAGTAAGTTAACTCATACCAGGCACCTTGCAATCTTTTGAAATGAGACATGTTCCGTCAGCAGAAAGGTTGGACTATGCGACATCAACGAAAATAGAAATCTATCCACATAGCCATAGGGTAGGAGGTGCAATGGTGCTTCATGGGCAATGAAAATGTATTTGCTTGACCCAGAACCTATAATGTATTGCATGATCAGGCTAAACATGGTTCAGCCTCTCGGCCTTATCAAGGCTAGAATTTGATTATGGGGATGACCCCCCACACACACACACACACACACACTATAATCTGTGTAAACGTACATAATCATCTTATAAATCAATACAATGATATTCCCTAAACTTTTTCTCGCCCGGAATGTATAATACTAGTAATACCAATAGTCCACTCGGCCCCTTTGGTCGAATTCATAGCCCCTACATTTCCTACACAAAAGTCATATGGTTGGTGAGAACTCTATACATGATCTGGACTGGTCAACAGATCCATTATATAATGGTCTTTGGGTAAGTTTATGTGTACGTTGCTATCCACGGCTGTATAGAGCACTTGTGTCCAGACCACTCCCCTACCTGGGAAAGTAACTAAATGATTCAGCACGTGTTTTGTGCATTATTTAACTGTCGGCACACTCATATTGTGTAATTAGATCCTTGTACATTTACATACTGCCATAACGTGTATACAGTTCACACTAAGCTACTGTAATACATCGTGTACAAGACGCACCTTACATATAAGCCGCATTCTGAGGTCTTGCCACACCAATATACATGTATTGCACACCAGGGGTGATATGCTGGCCACTTTAGTCCTCTTCTATACGAAAAAAAAACACCTGCCTATAAGGTGCACCCTGAGCCGGGACCCTGAGCTATAAGGTGCACCCTGAGCTTAGGACGATCCTTTCAGGCGCAGCTAGAAGTCCGTGATGTAAAACTTAACCCCTATTTTGAACCCCGATATTCAAGTATTTCCACTTGCCTATGATTTATTCTTACACTATGTAGAGCCCCTTTTCAATTTAAGATGCATGTGTGCACAATTTTAGCTGTTCGAAAAGGGGCGGTTCACGTCGATAGGAGGAGGACTGCATGGGCGAGACAAATTATTATTTTCACTGGCCACCATACGTATATCATTCCACACATTGCATGTAAGCCTAGATATAGAAGTTCCCCAGAGGTTCACGAGAATCTACCCTATCTCGTAATTTCTTCATTGCTTCTGACCGTGACACATATTTGCCCGAGGGCCAAACAAAAGAAGAAACTATCAGATCGGAAATAAGGGGAAGAAGTCTATACCAAAAGTCTTTGCAATGTACATGTAATAAACAAGTCATATCCAAATGTGAAAGACGCGTGCTACAAGTAGCTTCTTTTGTACTCCATTCTCCGAGGGTCTTGCATAGAATAGGTTACCCTTGAGCCGTCCACATACCTATACTGAACTATCACATTGGTGGTACTAAGAGTATCAGCTAGATGGCTCATGTAGTCGGGGGCTAGACCCGGAGGGCTAGATCATCATTTGGCCTCTTTGCATAGTCTAGTTTGACAACCCGCCAATTGTTTACCATCCATGGGATTTTTCTATAAATCATATGTGCGGACTCCATATTAACAGCTTTAAGTAGATGATCCAGAAATACCGTAAACTCCCGCGTATAAGACGCGCTGCGCGTATAAGACGCACCCCAAACTCAGCACATGCATTTTCGCTTATAAGACGCACATTTTAAGGGTGATTTTTGTCAATCCAGTACTGTTCTATAGTAAAATTACCCCTCGTATAAGACGCACACCCAACTTGTGAGAAAGCTATAAGACCCTTTAGCATTTTGTTTGGCGTAGAGGACGCGTCTTATACGCGGGAGATTACGGTAGATTAGATATTTGAAATAAAGGTGCAATAGTGCATTAAAATTTCTACTTGACACCACAGGGGTAATTAAGATAGGGGGTAGGGTGCAGCTTATAAGTGTTATCAGTGACCATTGAATTGGGAGGATTTCGAATAAAAAGGACTAGCAAACTAAAGGAATGGAAATAATAAGACAAAGAAATAGTAAAGATGTTTTATTTTGATGTTGGACATTTCGAAATCTAAGAAAGCAATACAACTATAATGGCATAAGCGAGTAACAGTAATATTGGCAAGTATGAAATCAGTTTAGAGTTTATAAAAAGTTGTTTGTGACTAGAGAGGAACCAAGTCCTGGGATGACTCATGAAAAACTAATGTCTATAAAAAGAGTTTCAGAGCGGGGTCCAAGTTGAGGACCAAAGTATATCTCCAGAAAGCGATCAGTTAGATAATAGTAGATACACCCCTATAGGATATCGGATGACAGCAGGAAGAGTTGGCTAATGTCTATAAAAAGAGTCTCAGGGCGGGGTACAAGTTAAGGACCAAAAGTATATCTCCAGAAAGCGATCAGTTAGATAATAGTAGATACACTCCTATAGGATATCGGATGACAGCAGGAAGAGTTGGGGTCCAGGGGGTATCAAGTTACAGGTCCATGACAATGAGGGTATAAAGGCCGGCTGTAGTGCAGACCAGGGTGTGAATTGGTTGGCAGCAGCATCGTGTGCAGTTCACCCTGGAATCAGAGGAAGTTTATATAGTCCACAGCTCATACAACATTTATATTTACAAGAGGAAATTGTTTAAGACTGAGGTGCTAGAGACAGGAGTTGTCTTTGGAAGTTTAGGATTTATATAAGAACACATACATTTTGGAACCGGTTACCTCACCTAGCCTCACTCACTTGTTACAACATCAACAATTCTGAAGCTTACTACCATTTGGAGATTGGCATTTATAATCTATTAGGACAAAGTTCTTATACAATTGACATAAATTACATGGAGTTAAAAGTTGCTCTCCACCTCCATCGATGAGAGTTTAATGGATATGCATGATTTACCAGGGAAGTGAATTATGCCGATGTTTAGTTGTGATTAAGAACGGAATTCATATGATTTGTTGATTTATATATGGAGACTATTTAAGATATTGAAATATTTTATTGATGTACACATGGATGAATTGGACATGAAATTAATGAGGATGCGAGAGTGTGACATCTAGTTTGTTCCAAAGGTCTTTGACCATCTGGACTATTGGATAGATTTGGTGGTTGATTGTGAGTTATAATGGATTGTTGCTACTTGACGACCTAAGGCAGACGTTAATAAAACTTCTCAGAGTTGATTTACCCGTTGTGTCTTCCTTTCATATGGGATAGAAACTTAGACACAAGACTCTACCACTTGACGCTAGACTATACGCTTTCCCATAATGAAGGATTAAAAGTATATGGCATGATAATGTATCGGTGATCATATTAAACACACTGGGAACTAGATGACATACTATCAGGGGACATGAATAAAAGTCACCAAATAGCACCTCAACGCAAACCTCCCCTCCTGCCCCTATAACCCAGGTGGTGGAGAATAATGACCGTGTCTCCTAATGAGTCAGACACCGTTCCCGGTACCTCAGGGTTTAACGCCTCTGGGGGGGACGCCTGCAGGAAGTGATGCGGCACTAACAGACTCGGGCAGCACTAATGTTGAAGGGGTTTATCAAGGAGAGGAGAGTGACCAAACTTCTACAGCTGAAGTGAGGGATAGTAGTTCCAATGGAATAGAAGACAGAGTAACTAGGGACCAACAATGCCAAGTGTCTTTAGAGAGTCTGGAACAGGAGGATGTTGGCGAGTATGAAACATTAGAGGAGATAGCGACAGAGGAGCCAATACAACCTACTATAGTGGGTGAGGTAGCTACTATAGCTGGTGAGGTAACAACGACAGAAAAGTTAACAACTACAGTAAGAGGACCAGGAGCTAATCAGGGTAGGCCTGATCAACCTACCAGAAGAGCTACCCGGTCAGCTGGACCAGCAGAACCTATACAGTTGGGTACCAGAGACACACAGATTGGAGTTATAGCACCTGCTTGGAGGTCGAAGGAGCTGTCGACTATAGGAAGTCCTGCTCAGGTGGAGGACGAAGAAAGCTCCGACTCTGGGCGCCATTTTAGAGATCGGAAATTTTCAACAGAAGAGGAGTCGCTGAAAGCAAGGGCTGAAGCACGAAGGAGACTCCTCAACTCCACTCCACAGCCTTCACCAGTGGAGACGAGCCGACGCAAACCGGCGGATTCGACCGGGACCAGCGGCGTCGCGACCTGGGGAAACTTGCGAGATCTAAAAGACTCACAGTGTGAGCAGTTTGACAATCAGGCAGTGAGGTGTCCAAAGGCGTCATTGGGAAGACCTGGAGCCAAAAGTAGGACAGGTCAGGTGGCGTCCGTAGCAGACACAGTCCCCAGGAATTCCAGTGCCATAATTAATAGAACTGACAACAATTATAGAGCTACCGAACAGAGAAACGAAATACAACCAATATTATCTAGACGTTGGATTGTAGTGAGCGACGAGGAGGTTCGTAAACAACAAGATAATGTATATGAAAACGTCAGTGGTTTGGTACAGGAAACTGCTGACGTGACGTTAACAAGTGTGGTCGGAACTGAGACAAAAATACAAGTGATAGATACATTGAAGGGAGTGAATCAGGCTTATAACCCAGAATCTGCTCCAGTGAGAGAGACACCGACAGGAATTACCAATCTAACCCTTGAAAGAACTGTCGTGGGAGAAGAGGGCGTGTCATCGACAACGGTATCAGAGAAAACCCGGAAACCACCCCAAGAATTGAATCCCAATATATATCCCAGGACCGAAGAAAAGAGCCGAGGAGTGCCATCAGCAGAGCGAACAGAGGGAGGACAGACACCTGAGCGCATAGCAGGAAGCCCGAGGGATATTATCGAATCGTCTGTCCCTTTGCGCCCATCTGACTTGGGTTCGAATCGTTCTTCGCTATCGGGTAAACAAGTGGAAGGTAGCGAAACTGGGGAGCTTAGTGAGGCAGGGACCTTGTATCGTCGGTTTCTGACTCCCAGTGGTTCAGATATACTCGAATGGGACTATAGTGGAGTACCAACAGAAATAGCAATAAAGCAATGGTTAAAAAGTGAGCAGATTCGTGCCGAAAGGGAAGATTGGACTCGTGAGGATTGGGAAACCTTGGTAGCACAGACGTGGAGACATAGTCGGGAGACCAGACCTTTGACAGAGGATCAGGATTCTCTGAGAGACACCCGAAGATGCCTGAAACCGGACTTTGATAGGGAGAGAAAAAGGGCTCAGGATAGGGTGATCACCACTGGAAACTCACAGGAAAACGATTCCGAATTTGAACAAGAAGAGGTAGATGATGTTGTGATAGTGTCCCGAAAATTGAAGACACCAACCCATAGGTATAGGGAAGAAAGGGGAGACTTTATTGAATTCAGCCTATCATCAGGGGAAGACGCTAACGGCGGTAGTTCAGGAGGAAGAACAAATACAGGAGTGGCCTCGGTGAGACCAGGGTCTACTGTGCATTCTGATAGTGTTAGAGATTCAGAGACACCTGGATCACCAGATCCTTTAGAAGAAGGAACCATCGTAATTAGTAAGGGTGCACCTCGAACGGGAGAGACCACAAAACTTCAAGGGGACGTCAACGACGAAAGAATAACCCTTGGGCAGCACGGATCCAACGCGGGTGGAAGTAATCGGATTGGAGGAGAACCACCGATAGAGACTCATTTTGGACAAGTGAATGAAGCGGTTGAGCAGACGGCTCGACGGTACGAATCAATAGTAAAATTGCAGAAAACACTAAAAGAACAGACACAAAGTTTGTTAGAAAGGATTAGGGACTCTCAAGGACGTTTTGCAGTCGATGTACTGCGCTGTGGACGTTTGGTGGAATCCTCATGTCTGGTGTCTGACCTGGGGGAGGTCCGCGCTGCTTTTATTCCTCGTCAGAGTGTCGAGGAGGTACCTCCGTGTTTGGTAGCTGCTCGGGACGAGATTGGAGCTGTCCTTGTTCCTTGACAGCGCGTTAAAGAAGTACCCCTGTGCTCAGTGGTTGATAAGGAGGAGTCCAACGAGATATCGACACCTGGACAACAGATTGCGGAGGGAGCTCCGTGTCAGGTGCCTAACCTAAGACAAGATATTCTGGAATTGGCTTCTGATCAGAATCAACAAAGAGTGATTTTGGGCGTCATTGAGGATGGTCTAGAGAAGGACGCGGTTCAGAAAACGGCAGGTGGATTACGAAGGGCTTATTCTGACTCCACATTAGAGACTGTTAGTGTAAGTGAGAGTGTGTTCAAAGATAAAAAGAAGCCCTTAGAAGAGACGAGGGGATCCGAAAAAGCTCCAAAAAGGCGAGGTGATCGAGATTTGACGGATCTACCAAGTAGATATCCACTAGACCTAAGAACGCGAGATACACTGAAAAGGCCCCCTAAAGTCAATCAGGTCGTAAAACAAGTGCCCACCAAAAATATAATAGAAGAGAGCACTCGTGTTGAGACTTCGGACGGAACTGGAGACTCGAAGGAGCCAATTGTGGGACCTGTGGTTCAACCACCTGTAACACCGTTAGAACTCGAGCAGGATCGGGTAGAGCATCTAGCGAGGGTGTCATCAAGTCGTCGAAAGATAGCCAGACCCACTAAAGAAGATACCCTGCGTACGAGAATCACTGAAATAGCCACGAACGTCCATTCGGGACGTCCAAGTCCGGATCGTATTGGAGGACACGCCGAGAGTTCGAGGATTAAAGTCAATCATCGCACAGAGCAACAGTTGCTGAACCTAGAGTGTCAAGGAGTGACCGCCGGTTCAGGACATCACTCGGACCGCTCGGAATCTGGAGGATCGGGAACAGACCTTGACCATTTAGATCCCACCGGCGCCACCATTAACATGGCGTCAGGAGGCACTATGAAGTTACCCCCTATCAAAATGCCCACCTATTCAGGGGGAAACAATGAAAATTATGAACGATTTTTCGATGAGATGGACATAATGAAGGAAATAAATGGTTGGGATGAAGAAACCTTTCTGAAATTGGTCAAACTGCACATCAAGGGAGGTGCGGCCACTTGGTTGAGGTCACTGTCCGATGATGAAAAGGACAGCCTAGAAAAGGTGAAGAGTATTATGAAGGACACCTTCGGAGATAAGCGTCCAACATGGCTACGGCACAGAGACCTCAACAATTTGAGACAGGATAAAACAGAGGATGTCACTGCATTCGCCCTGAGGGTAAAAAGTTATATGAGACCTGAAATGGAGCACGGTGAGTTTATATCAGTCTTCGTCAGCGGTCTGCATAAGAACTTGGGAAATGAGCTGGCCAAGGCGGAATTGAAAACTTTCCAGGATGCCGTGGGTATGGCAGTCAGATTAGAATCAGTGGAAAAGAAAACACATGAAAAGAAAGGGGAATTATTGGTTCTGGAGGGTGACTTGGGCCCAAAAGAGTCGTTAGAACCTGGAGTGCCCGACGCAGGGTTCGCCAGAATGCTGGAAAACTACTTTATGTCAAGCGAACGAAGCAGTGCGGGACCACCCAGCTATAGCGGAAGCTCAGGATCGAACAACTTTCAAAGGGGAGGAAATGGAAACGGAAGAGGAGGTCGCTTTGCAGGCCAGGGGTATTATAATAATCGAATGCAGGGGGCTCCAGGTGGAGGACGGGGCGGTCCCTTGAATCAGGAAGAATATCGCCGACGGACCATGCAGCGGGCCGCAGCCTATCGGAATACCATGGATAGAAGATACGGGTTGCAACCAGAAATTGGATCTGAGACGGGAAATGCAAATTCACCCGAAAATGGCCGATACTGCATCATTCACGATGCACAAAGTCATAATACTGAAGATTGTGGGTTGTTGACCGATTATCACAAGAATCTGGCAGCCAGACAAAAATCAGCCACGGAGTTCAGAAGAACGCCCAGTTATTCGGGGAGCCAGGGAAACTAGAGGGCCGGTCTGTACCCATCATTGAAATACAATTAATTCAGGGAGGCAGACCGGCAGAATATGAAATATCAGGAAGCAATGCTTATTTCTTGGAAGTGGTAATCGAGGGCGAGGAATATCAGGGCTTGGTGGACACGGGAGCATCAGATTGCTTTATTAGCCAGGAACTGAGACAAACCTTACCGCCTGAAGCTATCTGGGACGTAATGGAAGGCGACCATCAGGTGGTACGAGTTGGTAATAAGAGTCAATGTGCCATTCAGGAAACTGTCAAAATTCGTTGCAGCCTGGATGGCATAGTGATCTTTTACCACTTTCATGTCATGAAAACTCTGGCACACCCCATGATATTGGGACGAAATCTATTAAAAGACCTGAAGGCTGAGATAGACGCCGCTGGACACCGTGTACGCGTGTTCAGTGGCAATCCCGTTTCGGTGACACGAGGGCTGTGTCTACGACCTCGAGAAGAAAGAATAGTAGCGGTGGAACCATGGCATCATATTAAAACCGAAGAAGGAAGCACTGTGGCCTTGGAACCCTCTGGACTCACTGTAGTGGCGGTGGAATATGCATTAAACTACACTGCCAAGAATTGGTGGACGAGAGTGGCCAATGTTACCGACCAACTGGTATATATAGATCGAAATGATGTGCTTGCCTATGTATATGAGGTTAACGTGCCTCCTTTGGAAATACAGACGGTGCGTCGGATGTTGGGAATGGAGAACTGGACCTCTGGAGAAAGCGAGGACAGCAGTACATCCGATGGACCCGAGCTAAATGATATCAATGTGGAGGACTTAAAAAGACTTCCCACCATCCCTACGGGAGAAAGAATCGAATCAAAAACCACAGATGGTCTGACACGAGTGACCAAGAGGGAAAAGATAATGAATCTCGACCTGAAAGATACTTGCATGAATTTGGAGGAACAAATGAAGTTCAAAACCATGCTGGTTGACAATATGGACACTTTGGCTTTCAGTATGGATGAGCTGGGTCACTGCACATGGGCTCCTATGAAAATCAGGGTAGATGAGAGCAATGGTATTTGCTCCACAAGACCATATCGATACTCTCCCCTCAAAATGGACATCATAGACCAACAAATTAAGATACTACTGAAAATGGGGATTATTGAACCCAGCGACAGCGCCTGGAGAAGTCCTTTGGTGGTAGTGCAAAAGAAGGATGGCTCGGCTCGTCTGTGCACAGATTATCGTACTTTGAACTTGATGACAGAGGATGATACCTATCCCATGGCCACCGCACGTGAACTTTTTCTGTATATAGCTTACCGGAAGCCTACAATATTTACGGCCATTGATTTATTAAGCGGGTATCATCAGTGCGATTTACATCCCGACAGCAGAAAGTACTCGGCATTTGAATCGCCATGCGGAGTATGGCAGTGGACCAGAGTACCTTTCGGCATGAGACAAAGCCCATGGCAGTTTACCAAGATTATGTCCATGGCCCTGAGCGGATTCACGCCACGAACCTGTCTCGCCTACCTAGATGACATCATAGTCTTCGATCCAACGGTGGAAGATCACATAGGCAATGTAAACCAAGTGTTGAAGGCCTTGAATAGAGCAGGACTCACGGTAAAACCGTCCAAGTGCGAATGGGGAAAAAGAGAGATATACTTCCTGGGGCATATTGTGAGTCCCGAGGGACTAGCAACGCAGCCAAAGGTGACTAAAAAGGTCCAGGAATTCGGACGACCCATTGACAAGCATACGGTACGATCGTTTCTGGGACTGGCGAACTACTACAGGAACTTCATTCAGGGATTTGCTCAAATAGCAGTGCCTCTGAATGCTCTGCTGAGAAAGAGAGCTCCTTTCATATGGACGGCGGAATGCGAAAAGGCCTTCAAAGAAATTCAAAATGTGTTGGTGAATCCACCTTTGCTGATACATCCGGAAATCGGAGGTCACTTTTACGTGCTGACCGACGCGTCAGATGAAGCGTGTGGGGCTGTCATTTGCCAGGAGCGAGAGGATATTATGAGACCAGTGGTATATTATTCATACACCATGAACAAGGCCGAGAGGAACTATCCTATCACGGAGCGAGAGGCTCTAGCCGTGATAAAGACACTCAAGAATCACGAAGGAATGTTACATGGCGGGAAAGTTACTATCGTCACAGATCACCAGCCACTAGTGCCGCTACTACAGCAGGCCTACAAAGCACCGTCGAAGCGACTGAAGAGGTGGGCATTGGCTCTGAGTGATTTCGACTACAAGATAGTATATCAACAGGGAAGTAAACATTATTTGCCTGACTACTTGTCACGTGTGGTATTGAAAGGGACGCCAGTCGCGAAGTCTGACGACGAGGAGGAGTTTGAGCCCGAGGTGGGCTGCGAGTTACTCGCAATGAATCGCGAAGATGAACCCCAGGAACCAGAACCAAGAGACAACCACATTGCTGAAGATGAGATACCAGAAGAAATTTTCATACAAGAACAATGGCAAGACCCTAACTGTCGGAGACAGATCGAATGGGCACTTAACAGCGTGCTTCCTAGCAAATGGGAGGAGGCCAATGTGGTACTGTGTCAGGCAGAAACCATGGGACTGGACGATACGGGAATACTGTGCAAGTATGACAATGCCAAAAAGAAGAACAAGAAAGGCAAAATGCTTCTCAGACCCAGAATTGTGGTACCACCGTCCCTGGTGGATCGTGTGTTGTTTCTCATGCACGATGACATTTTCTGCGGGGGACACGTGGGGATCACGGCACTCAATACCAAATTGATAGAGAGGTTTTATTGGAAGAACATGTATGCCTCTGTGTGCAAATATGTAAAATCCTGTGAGCGGTGTGCACTAAGAAAACAAGCACCACACTTCAAATCACCCACTAAAACCTGGGACAGACCTTCGTATCCGTGGCAGGTGATACAGACCGATTTTGTGGGTCCCCTTCGACCATCGAAACCAGGGAAATATACATATATAATGACCTTCATTGATCTACTCACCGGATGGCCGGAGGCCTTCCCCACCCGGGACACGACAGCCGCCACCACGGCAACGATCTTTCTGCAGCAGATTGTATGCCGATATGGAAAGGTAGAAAGACTCCATAGCGACCGAGGTTCGAATTATGTAGCGAAGCTATTCAAGGAAATTACAAGAAGGACCATGTGCAAACAGAGCTTCACCTCGGCACGGATGCCCCAGGGAAATGCTAGAGCAGAACGCCTACACAAAAGTCTCAGTGATTCTATTGGGGTGTACATAGATGAAGACCATGAATGCTGGCCCAGCATGCTGCCGATTGCCTTGTGGAACGTCCGCTCAACGATAAGTGGACGAACGGGTTTCTCGCCCTATGCCCTACTGTTCGGCCGTGACAATGCAGCTATGGGCTACCCGGAGGAAAATAACTTTGAAGTCACGGGGACAGATCGGGAGTGGTTTATACAGACCAAACACTGTATCGAACAGTTCGATGAGATTGCCAAAGAAAACACCCAGAAATACGAAAGAGCTATGCGTGCTCGACTAGACAAAAATGCTAGACCAGTGCAGTTTCATGAGGGTGATTTGGTTTTCTATTACGACCCCACGTGTGCCCAAAATAATCTGTCCAAGTTCTCCAACCGATATCGAGGGCCGTACCGTGTGGAAGAGGCGGTGGACGACAACAGAGTCCGAATTCGATCATTGCGGACGGGAAAAGTCATTGACCACCTTGTTAACATTAATAAACTGAAACGAGCCTATCCTCGAGAAGACCCGGTAGTCGAAGTCGAATCTTCCGAAGAAGAGGAAGAAGAAGAGAAAGAAGAGGAAGAAGAATCGGATGCCGACGGAGAATCTGCGGCGTCCACCCTGGAGCATCTTGGCGCCAAAGGTGACGGAGGAAATTCGAGTACTCGTAGCCCAAGGAATAAAAGAATAGTGAGAGGGTGGGATCTCTCAGACGGTGATCACGCTGGTAGGGGTCATTCGTCCAGTCCCGTCACGCCTTTGGTGTATAAAGAGACGGCCTCAAAGAAGGGACCGCCATCTAAAAGGGTCGATGCAGTACCGACCGGTTCGTGGCACACAGCTCAATCCACGAATCTTAGCAACCCAAGTGCTCCCATATTGAAGAAAGGAACTCCTAAAGGAAAGGAGAATAACTTAGAACAGGTCTCAAAAGGAAAGGGATCTGACCCGTATAGGAAACGGGGAACACCTCTAAATGATGGGGGGAAAGTGAGTCGAGAAGAGACACACCTCATCGGAAAGAATATAGCGCCGCCCAGAAAGAGGCGAGTACGTTTTATGGACGAAGAAACAATTGAGTGTCCTGAGAAACCTAGATGCTCTGGCACCGTACGAGAAGATCTGAGTGATCAGGAGGAAAATGAAACTAGTTCCGACGAATCGCTAGGATCTCGTGACGAGTTGTCAGAACGAGAAGAGGATAGTCCTGAGGAAATACTATCAGAAGACGAAGATAAGAGAAAACGAGAGCGAGTAGAAGTCGAGGAAGTCGCGAGTGGCGAAGAAGAAGAAAAGGATGTGAATGTCCAAGATCTATATGAGCAGGGATTTCACAAGAACATGCGACAAAAGAAAACTATTAATAGTTGGGCCGATCGCGGATCCCTATCACCTTTGTTGGAAGAAGAAAAGAAAAGTGAACAGGAAACTAAAAAGAAGATATCGCAATCTCGGGTGACGGCTTATCGGACCGACAAAGAGCGGGAACAAATAAGAAAGGCCCACAAAACATGGATTCAACAGGAGGCGCGAGACCAGCGAATGGCTGAGAGAATTGCACGCTGTAAGGTAAGAGATCTGAAGACAGCTAGGAAGGCTGGAGCATTGATGGAAGATGAGGAGAAAGATGAAGAAGGGACAGAAAAAGGAAAGGAAATCCTCAGTGGAGACCAAGGCCGTAGGGAGGAGGCAGGGGTCCCTGAGCTGGAACCTCCAGGGGAGGAGGAGAGCGACTCCGAGGTAGAAGACAGTGATGCTTAAAAGGGGAGGACACCCAAGAGGGGGAGTCAGTTGGACCTTGGGAAGCATCGAGCAAACAACTACTCATGATAATACAGGACCTGCTGTGACTATTATGGAATAGCAAAAGGAACTTGGACATTTGGAGATATTGGTGCCAGGGGGAGCACGAATTCTTAGGAAGAGAATTAACTCTGATTGTTAACTTGTTAATTTGACAGCGATTCGCTGAAGGAAAAGCATTGAGACTTATTCATTTTTATACTTTGACTAGAGGAGTCGAAGTAGTGTATTGAAGTGTATATACAAATGAAGATCTTACATGGACTACTGTGGGGAGCTAGAAGTATATAATTCACCAGCTCCTTGCGAATATTATAGTATTATTAAAAGGAAAAGTCGGTGTGGCACGCTATATATTTATGCAAAGATTATAGTATTTTTTTTTGAAAAAAAAGCACAGGAGTGGACTACCTGTGGATATTGGGTAGATAGCATTTGGTACTAAGTCCTTATAAATAACATTTGTATTATTATTGTCGTGAGGGAAGGAACTATTTAAGTGAGATATATGAGATTGAAAGACTAATTTAAGTGGGATAATTAATTTTAATCCACTAGGGAAGAAGTGATTTTTATAAAATAGCATAATGGCTAACGGAAATGGTGAGGAACTGGTTTTGAAGTGTCGCCGATTGTCCAGCCGTGCACGACTACCAGAATATGGATCCGCTGAGGCAGCGGGAGTAGATTTGTTTAGCGCTGAGAATGTGTGGATACCTGCTGGGTCTAGGCGACTGGTGTCAACTGACATTGCGTGGGAGATTCCCGAGGGTTGCTACGTTCGATTGGCACCCCGATCAGGATTGGCTTGGTATGAAAGTTTGGACATTGGAGCAGGGGTAGTAGATCGAGATTATAAAGGAACAATTAGGGTCCTAGTGTGCAACCAAGGGGATCATGACTACATGGTACAGCAGGGAGCACGTTTTGCACAGGCCATAGTGGAATGCATTAGAAGACCTCAAGTAAAGGAAGTTCAACATTTCGCTAACACCAAAAGGGGAGACCAAGGTTTTGGGTCCACAGGACGGTAAAAAAAAAAAAAAGGGGGGGGAAATATAAATGTAAAACAACAAAGAGGGACATGACACACAGCCACACCCACCCCCTCCCACCCATCATCATCAGAGAGCCACAGCCACGGCCTAGCAGTATAACAAGAAAGGCTCCAAGGGGCAAGGACCATATGATTGGTGGCGTTCGAAGGGATCACGTCGTGCCTACTTAACCCTTACATGGAGTACAGCCAGAAAGACATGGAGGGCTAACCGACAGTGAAAGACAATAGGAACATTACAGTCTTACCATCGAAATGAACTCAGTCAAAGAATATAGTTAATTATTATTTGTTATTTGATAGGAGAAGAACGGTGACTTGTTGTTTTGGATGAAAACGCGAGCTGATGAAGAGAGCGAATTTGAATTATTATTAATATTTAACTAATGAACATTGAAAAGATGAAGAAGAGTTTTATTATAAAAATGTTATGGAGGAAGCGGAGGACCATAGTATTGCCAGTCTGCGAAAAACTGTAATATTGGAGTGTCTGCTATTTAATACAGTAAAATTGAACAATGAGTGGGATGTGTTGTATATGCCTTGCAGACTGGGACCTTCAGGAACGGATCGACTAGCAACGGGAGAAGCAAGCCGAATTACACTAACTAGCTTGAATTGGGGAGGACGACAGTGCATTTTGATGCCATATCTGATAGGAACTGAGCCCTGGATCAGTGTGGCAGGACAATGTGTGTGCCTCAACTGCCTCAAAAAGATTGCTGATCGAGCTACTAAAGACAATAAGAGTGTGATACGAGAAATTTGGAGTGCCACTCTAACACCTATAACCCTAACTACCTGTCCCACAGGGGATGTTGGAAATTGGAAAAGACAGTAATGGGACAGTTTGGAAGTCGCTGCGTGGAAATGTTGTTTTGTTTGGGAAGGTCGGAAAGCTCTATGAATGAAGGACATTATGGTCAAGATATAAAGAAACAAAACGTCAGGAGAAGACCTGTTTATCTTGGACCCACCCTTAAAAGTAAAAATTTATAGTAGTTAATTGTTTAGAAACAGCATAAATAGTGAACTTACAGGTGATTAGAAGTGGGAGGCAGAGTCTGCCTCTGGAGCATCATCCTCCTCGGCCACGGCATTAGTATTGTCAGAGGAAATCGACTGCACATCTGGGTAATAAGCATCTGAAGTAGCTGAGGCAGAAACCGAGGGGTGTGAGGTGGAGGACATGACCGGATCAGATTGCGGGCGATGACGATCGGAGGAGGATCGGCGGGAGCCTGAAGTCGTCGTAGATCCCTGAGAAGAGGAAGACTCATGTTTTCGTTTCTTCTTGGTTCGGGACGTCTTATGAGTGTCGGCCTCAGTTCTTTGGCTCGTTTGTTGAGAGCGAGGGGTGGTACGCGAGGAAACTGCAGGCGCCTGAGACACGAGAGGTGAAGACGCGAGTTCAACGGAGGCAGCAACCTGCGGAATCGAGTAAGAAGTAGTCGCTGGAGGATTGGGAAGAACAGCATCCACCACCTGCGAGATAGCAGCAATGCGTGCACCGGAGGCACTAACGTCAGCTATGGCACCTTGTTGCGAGGGTGAAGTAGGGGCAGGCCAGAGCGACTCCAAACCAGCACTGGACAGAAAGTCCGAACCCCGTGAAGAGGACATTAGATCCGGCTGCTGATAGGTGAGGTGATCGTAGGATATACCGGGCATTGCAGAAGAAGCAGCTGGGTTGGTTGGAGCTCCCAGTGTGGCCGATGGCTGGGACTGTGGAGCTGCTGCTGGAGAGGTGGATAATTCCGAGAAAGGAACATTGCTGGCTGCAGATATTAGACCTCGCGCTCTCATAAAAGGTACCGCCACCAGGGATGAAGTCGGCATGAGAGTTAATGCAGTGTGAGTAGCCGTGTGAGGAAAGTGAAAAATTCCCCTGGGCCAAAGAAGTTGAGATCGTCCCATGAAAGGATGACCATCAAACCAGCTACACTCTAAGGCTGAACTTGGAAATTGAGGGTAGGCGGTTCTGAAGACGTTCTCAATATCATTAGGGTAGAGACCTGAGGAGTCCGAATCACTGATTAGTTGTATTGAGGCTGGAATTGTGGGATTCTCTCCAGATAAAGGTGGCTGCATTTGAGGTAAGATCACCACGGTCGAGTTGGCAGGTAGGAGCGAAACGGGCACGATGCACCGGATGCCATCACCATGAAGGATTCGGATGTTCATGGCGGCAGTGACAGAAAGGATGTAGTGTTTGTCACTGAGGGACTAAGAATGAGAGTTGGAGACAAAGGACAGTAGAGAGTGTCTCAGGGAACCCCCAATAGAACAACACCGAAAGAAGAAAAGGAAGAAAACAAGCAGCAGAAATAATAATAATTTCAGTGGTTGAGAGTTAAGAGACAAAGACCTGTCACTGACTAATTGGGAGTTATGATTCTGACAGGATGCCATGATGACTAGTCATAGTAGGGATACCAACCTAGGAAGGTGAAGGGACTGTAAAAAAAAAAAACATACACAAACACCAAAAACAATACTAGGCAGTGCAAGGGTGAGGTGTTATTGAGGAGAAGAGATATTTGGTGAATATGGGAATCCAAGATGGCAGATGATTCAGTCACACCCAATGAGAAAATTTTGTGTAAAGTGGCTGAAAACTATTATTGGGGACTTTTGATTGGGATTATTGCCCTAATTCTGGGCCTTACCATAGTATTGAGCAAGAAAATAGCAATATTGAAGAAAAGGCACAAGAAAGATGGTATTTTTCTACAAATAGTGACCGATTATACCTGGGATGTTATAAGATTAGGCGAATCCTGTGTACCCAGTGAACAGTTGTTTTTAGCAAGAACCATACAGCCATTAATAATTGAAATTAATTTAGTAAGGAATTGTGGCAGTTGGGAAGCATGGATCCTGTGGGGACGATCACTACAGGCCATTAGTGCCACCGCCAGAAGAGAAGCCAGATTGGTGGCTTTACCGCGCAATGTTAAAATTTCTCAACGATTGGCCCGAGAGTTAGACTCCGAGAGGGGGTGCGTTAAACTGGCACGACTGGTTAGGCAGGTAAACGGTCTCACGAGCATAATACCTCTGGGAACCCCCATGATTAATGGAGACGGGTGGTCACCCATAGGCGGAGAAATACAGATGAGTGACATAGACATCACTAGAGAAAAGAAGAAAACTAAGGCAGCCAAGGTGAAGAAAGCTCACGACAGCCCAGAAAATATCCCCAGGGCCACCACCTCAAGGAGAGTGGATTTTGAAATGCGATGATAGGCTAATTAAATTGGAAGACCAGCAAGATGAAAGGCATTGGAATATTAACATTAGCCTCCCTGTTGGGATGGGTAATTAGCACACCTGCACCGGCCGGAATGAGTGTAGAACATGTATTTTTCCGCAAAAAGGCCGAAGTACATACTACCCGTTCCCAGTGGATTATTGGTCTGGTGTTGGATCTGACTCTATATGAAAAATATCTGCTATTTACAAATGAAACTTTGAGAGCAGCCAGAGATACTGCCGAGAAGTCTATGGTATACTTTAGGAAATTAAAAGATGACCCGAAGTTTCGACAATTAACACTCGGTAAGCAGCGCAGTCTCCTTGTTACACAGGACATCTGGCGGAGTATGGAACAAGCCCTTGTAAAATATTGTGATATTCTCATGGAACAAATGCAGGAGCTGACCATCTTAGAGGGCATCCACAATAAGAACTGGAGAGATTTCCAGGAGCTAAAGCGGATAGGTCATAGCGAGCTGGAGGAAATCGAATGGCCACGCGAGCACCCGAGCACATAAGACGAAAAATTAGAAGGGGGCTGAAGTGGAATAGGAAATCATTGAGGTCCAAGAGAATGGTGGGAGCTATACTAGGCGGGTTAGCTGGACTGACATCGGTGTTTAACATCTTTTCGACATACCAGTTAAGGCATGAAGTCGGTCAGCTACGACAAAATCAAGAAGTCATCCGATCAGTCGTGAAGAAAGGACTGTTAATGGTAAATCTGACCCGAATGGAAGTGGCTGAAAACCGCGTAAAAATTCGCCAAATTATCGACACGCTGGGAGGACTGATAGGAGAATTTCATGCAGAGGTGACTCCGTTGCGAAAATTTGTAATAACCAATGGTCAGATGCGTACCAATTTAGGAAAAATCAGAGACTTAGTGTCAGCCGAATCGGATCTAATGAATGAACTATTTCAGAAGGTGGCTGAACTGGCGAATCAAAGGCTGACTCCCAACATATTACCGGCGCCAGAATTGGTACAAATACTTAAGGGTGTGGAATTGGAGCTTCCACTGGGATTGATGCTGCCTCAGGATCCTAGAGAACGACCCTTTTATTACTATAAGACCCTAACAACCAGTACTATTGCGCTAGATGACAACCTTCTCATTGGAATTGAAATTCCATTACTGGATGTGGCTCGGAAGTTTCATGTCGTACAGGCTATATCTTTACCTGTCCCCTACACTGGCACCGATTAAACAGCTGCCTATGAGTTAGAGTTCAAAGACTTTGCTATATCTGAAGACGGTCGTCAGTATGTAGTGCTCACCTGGGAAGATCAATTAAAGTGCACTAAACGCAGCATAGGGTATTGCTCATTGACATCCGCCATAAGAGAAACCAACCGACATTCCTATTGCACTTTAGCATTATATCGTAGGGATGAGGCCAGAATAGAAAAACTGTGTCAAGTGAAAGTGTCCAACAAGGTAAAATTACCAGTGGCCCACTATGTATCCAAGGGAGAATGGCTAGTAGCTACCGGCGAACCTTTCGATTTGAGAAAGCATTGCAGTGGTCAACAAGATGCTCAGATTGTTCCAGTGGTGCCACCTTACACTGTGGTGAGTCTGGAATCAGGTTGCAGTGCACTGGCCGATGTTATTGAACTACCTATTTATTTCGAAGAGAGACGCGAATATCATGTGCTGAGAGAAGAGCGTATTGTGGCGCCACCCAAGGGTCTCAAAATGGCGGAAATGACCATATGGAAAGACATTGGACCAAGGCGGCCCGACATATTGAAGCATTTAACAAAATTGGGAGATATTGAGGAACAACCTATTCACACATTAATAGACAGATTAGACAACATAGAGGCGAGTGAAGCGGGAAACATACCAGATAGTATGATACTGTATGTGTTGGTGGGAGTAGCCATATGTGGCGCTCTATTGATAGTCGGAGTGATATATGGGCGTCGGAGACTTAAGAGGCGCACCAGAGCCAGAAGAACTGCCAGAATTGGAAGGAATCAGGGCCGTGAGACTCCCTTAATTACCATGGTGCGGGAACTACCTGAAATACCAGAAGTCATCATGGGGATGAGGGATCGCCGCAGACCTACATCTGGTGTGAGAACAGTGTCGGCCTCACCAGAAAAGCTTGAAGATTTTAAAAAAAAAAAAAAACAAACCTGAGAGAGTCTGAGTTGACCTAATGAAAACCGTTGGGGTGTAAACTGACAAGTGATATGCAAAATTAGGATTTGACCTTTTTCATACTAGCCCTACCTGACAATGGGTATATTACTGCGAGGCTAGAGACTTACATATTGGAGTGCAGCAGAGTTACCTGACAAGTGACCGAGAGTACCAGTTAGCTATAAGACTGAAAAGAGACACAACAAGGGAGAACAAGGGCCGTCAAGGCCGAATTATTATTAAGACAAAAGGGGGAGGGGAATTAAAGATATGGGGATATTATAACATAAAAAGATACCAGAGACCTTAATAAGGACAGAGATGTGCCCATTGAAATATTTATTTGTAGGGTGATATATGGGCGAATAGTACTATTGAATGGTAGTATATTAATATGTAATATTTAGAAGCTTATATAATTGTATAGAAATACAAAACGAAAAACTATTGATTTTCGTGAAAATATGACCCCAGTGATTTGACAAAATGAGTGAGAAAATGAGATAAATACTTGAATTGGTGAAAATCCACAGGAGACCGGAATGCCGTGGGGCATTGCTATTGCCAAGAACCGGAAAGTAGATTTACCAATATTGATTTCTATAAAAGAAAGAAATATAGCAGGTGTGAGTGCCAGTGTATTTGCATATATGTATGTATATATATATATATGAGGACTCATTTTTGAGAAACTATAGCTGGGAGACAGAGGCTATGGTATGCAGTGTATACATATATATATATTTATATACATGCTTGAGAATGACATTAGAACAGGGGACCCTAGGACTACCATAGGGAACCTGGTATAATAATGTATTTAGCCAAGATGATTAATGCAGGGAGAGAGTATGTATGATATATGATTGCATATTTATGAGAATATTTATGAAGGTATTATGACAAGGATTAAGAGAGTCTTTTAGAAGACTACAACAATTGACAAGTAACAATAAAGAAATACAAATTAGAAAGTACGGGCGATACTTCTCTGACATGGAATGACGATATTAGGAGAGCAGAACCAGACGTCTGGAGAGGGGCCTTTGTATGGTGTCCGTGACATGACTCACGCCCTCCGAGCAGCTCAGGGATAGGGAACGCCAAGACATACCGTAAACCCTCCAATAGTGTGAATAAAATGTCAGCCAGAGACAATGAGAGACAGGGGCACTTAATAGGGGGTAACGATTTCTGATGAGGACGCGTGATCGGGTGACGCATCCGGCAAGAATGCGGATTCTGCGCAGTAAGACGCACAACGCCCTAACGCCAAACAAAGGGGCTGGCGACATCACGAGCAGCTTCAGTCCGCAAGTGGGGTCCGGAGGAAACAGATCTGCGCCACCTCAAGGGGGGTGGACACATAGAAACCACTGTTAGAAATATATATTTTTGGAAATAGCCAGTGGAGCTCAGACTGGAGAGCTGAGATGAGGACTCTGATAATATAGAATTAACACAGAGCAGTGGGGACTTATATTTATACTCCACACACATGAAAGGGTCACTTTGCATGGACTGAAGGACTTAGACTGTGTGGCTCCACTTCATTATATGAAACTTATACACTGGATTTATGTTCAACTTCTTGTCATAGAGAGAATACCTGGCACTATCTGCAGGACTTATAACATTTGTGGTTCAGCTTTGTGTCTTAGGGCCTATACCATGGACTTATGCCCAAATTACAACCCATGGAGGGAATATCTTATATAGACTAAAAGATTTAGACATTTGTGGTTAAGTTTCTATACCATGGATTTAAACACTGGGTCTATGATTTACCATTGTGCCCCATCTTAGACATTTGAGAGACCGAGGGAGATGGCCCCTTTGTCCAGTAAGTTTGTTTACAAATGATAAACATGGAATGATATAGAAAAACCTGAAATGGAATGGGACAATGTCACCCCCCCTGGAAGGCCTCACAGTCAGAAGGCCTCCCAGTCAAGTGGTTCTGAAATGTGGGACAAAGACATTTGTCATTTGGGGTAGCGGCACTTCTCCTCACATGACCCTGAGTGATGGGAAACATGTGTTGTGGACCAAAGGGGGAACGGTTGCCATGGAGACCAGTGTTACTGTCGGGACATAATGGCTGTTTAAGTCCCACTGATAGGCCTGTTAAAATTAAGAGGAATTGACAGCAGGAACTCGTGAATGGGACCGGATTATATGAGGTGATGGTTGGGCTCATCTGTACTAAACCCTGAATGCAGATTAAAGCCTGAATCCATCACTTCATGTTGCCATAAGATTGCGCTGATGCCCAAGAACAATTAAGACAGCTTTTATTTAAAGAAAAACGAGGTTTTCCGGAGGCATGTCCGAGTAGCCAAAGTGGTGCGAGTCGGGTTTGTTTGCGCACCACATGTCAGAGATACATGAGGTTGTCAGAGGCAGTCACGAGGTCGTCAGAGGCAGTCAAGAGGTCGCCAGATATGGAGTACGATACGAATGCAGTTGCACCCAGGCGGATTTACGCATTCATCCAGAGAGTACGATACGAATGCAGCCGGTTGGAGGATTTTACGATAGAGTGAGGCAGAGACAACCGCTGTGCTGATAGATTATTAGTGCAGTAACGAAACCATGGAGGATTTTACCATAGAGTGCTGCAGAGACAACGGCCGTGCTGATAGATTACTGATACAGTGGTGAGATTTTATATTTTGATAGGGCAGATAAATTATTGTGCTGACAGTAAAAGTGGCAGTGATGAGACTTAACGGATTTACGTTTGCTGAAATTAAGAGGAATATTGCCCGCGTGTTTTGAAGGTTCTAGCCTGGGCGAAATATTGGTAACAGTGTAACAATTTAGATTCTGAGCGGTAAAGGCTCAGGAACCGTCATTAAAAACACGGTTTGGAAAAGTAAGAACTAGAGACCCTGCTTTCCAAGTTAGGTGGATGCCTACGTTGCAGTGTGAAGAGTGAAGATTGACCGAAGTAACTTGGAAATGGTAGGCACAAGATTATTTGTGAATAGACTTTTTATAGAAAGAAATGACAATTGACATTTAAAGACAACATTGAATGAACAGTGTTATTGTAAAAATAAGTGGATTAGCAGCTTTGGAATTATTTCAGAGCAGAAGAGACCATGAACTGAGTTGAAATATTTAGTAAGAGTGATGTGACCCTTAAGGTTAATTAAAGGGAATGTGCCTCAAGCCGAACAATGGAACTTTATTAAGGCACTAAAAGACAATGGAGGGCTTCCCTAGCCCACTGAAAAGGGTCTGGATTCTACATCTTTCTATAATCGCTCACTTAAATAATTAGGGGTATGATTTTGATTACGAGAATAGAATTAATTACTGTCATTTCTGAAATAGAAGGTTTTATTTTTAATATTATCAGCAATTATGCATGAATTTAGATAGTATAGTATAATGAGGAGTGACATATAACAATATTAATGTTAATATGAAAATGATATATATATGGGTATATGTATGTATTTTTATGTATTTTGCCTGAAGTCCACACGTATTCAAAAGGTAAAGCGATAATTGAATAATATAGTATATGTCAGTCAAAAGCTTTGATAGTCACTAAGCCTAAAAGTCGCTAACCTCATCATAATCTTTCTTTTCTTTGTGGTGTGGGTGTATGTCAAACTCAGAATTGTAAGTCGTATTATTATTGAAAATGAATATATAGATTTGTCCTTAGCCTCATTTATGAGGGAAAGAAAATTCTTACCTCCAATGGACAACAACAGCAGAGTATTTTTTTTTTAGAAAAGGGGCAGATTAGCCCGATGCTGTCAGTATCCATGTTTCGCTTGAGCATGCGGAAGGATAGAAATGTGTTGTCCGAATGAAATTGTTGAGATATGCAGTTCAATATAATTTTCTAACAGTCATACTAGGTATGACTCCAGGGTATTGGGGTGATTTGTCATTGATCCAACCATTTTGTTGTGCTCTTAGTCCTGTGGTGGAGTTTCTTATGTGTTGTTTTAGTATTGGGCCCAGGTGACGCAGAGAATATGACTTTATATAGGATAGGCAGAGATTCTTACCAATTTATGGAAACATAAAAATCCTAGAAAGTGAACACCCTTTGTATGATTAGAATATTATAAGGATTAGATATACTTCTGCCGGCGCATAGCCATGAAGTATGACAGTGTGTCCAGATGACAAATTTAGAGGGTGGTAATGTATTTCTTACTTGACAATAGCTTGTTCACTGGACATTTTCAGTGATCACGGGCTCAAATTTAGCATATTTCTCTGGGACATTGTTGAGATATTTATGAGTAGTAAGATTATTAGTTTAGGGTCTGTGATTTAGGGAAGAGAAAGGGCTTCCCTAGCCCACTTAAAAGGGTCTATGTCGCATCTTTGCTGTCCCTCAAAAGGTACCAGTATTTCTCAAATCCACTGTCAATCTTTGAATTTCTCCGATTCACCATTGGTTATAGTTTTATGGTATTTTCTTTTATTTGTTTTATTCTGGGTTCATTAGAAGTAGTTGGTATGAAAATAGTTTTTCTATGTTGTGATTATTTTTTTTTTTTTTGTTGTATGTGCCCTGAAAAATCAGGTAACACGGAAGTCTGTCACTGTCCGAAGATAGGTCCTTGGGAACCAGGAGGGCAGATAGAAGACTTCACGTGCGCACTATTTTTATTATTATTTTCATTTTTGCCCTGAAAAATCAGGTAACACTAAAAACTGTTACTTCCCGTCGATAGGTCCTTGGGAACCAGGAGGGTAGCTCGAAGTTTTCTAGTGCGCAGTTTTTGTTGTTTTTGTTTGTATACATACACCCACATTACTGTTTTCTCTGTATTGTCTCGCTGAATTGTCATAATATTCTATTATCTTTTGTATAAATATTTCTATATGCGTATCTATGTATTTTAGAATATTATATACTTACTATTAGAATATTGGTCCATCCAACTGCAGGGTATTGCACATAAAAATATATTTGCATGTACCAATTGGTTCCATATAAATGAATATATATATTCATCGCCGATTAGATTGGACCTTTGGATTTTTTTTTACCGCCCTAGCTGCCTTGGCGGCTGGCCTTAGCAAGATTAACTTATTTTATCTCACTCACAGTCTTCCAGGTCGAATGTATACATATAGATACAAGGGTAAACTAAGTGCCCAAAAACACTGTCTACTTACCATTATCATATGGGGTCATCCACTTGCTTATCTAACTATAAGATTTTATCCCACTCAGACTAGATTAGAGGGAATAAAAAAAAAAAAAACTTACCTGAGGCGACCTTTCATTTCTTTAGGATAAGCTTAGAAAAAGGAAACCTCCAATTATTCTAACACAATGGCATTGATGCTCTGCAAAGACGGAAACCATCTTGTCATTAAAGGGGCGGTTTAAAGAAAATGATTACTTACTCGAGGCTGCATTAAAGGGGCTTTTCATCTCTACTAAGGGGGCAGAGATGGAAGCAATGCAAGACCTCCATTTTGGTCCTACAGGTGACGTCCTTGACACATAATGTCTCAAAGGTCACTATTAAAAACCAATAGATTTTGTCATTCGAATTAATTGTCGGTATGATAATATATATGTGAATGTAACACACTGTGAATGTGAACGGAGCCGTTTACTTACCCACAGAGATCGTTAGACAGTCTCTTACAATACAGTGATCTTTTATCTTCTTTCCGTTTTTCTCTCTCTCATTTTTGCCATGCGGTACACATGTACTCGACATTGACTTTAAGTGGTACTTACTAACGATAAAACGTCGTTAAAGTTGTTGCTGGACACAGTAGTCTTGAATGTTAGTGAGGAAACAGATTGATGTAGAAATATTGGCGGATTGAAGACAAGATAATCAAAGAATTCACTTACAGAAGAAATAAAAGCCAGACACTAATAGAAGTGTTACAGGTTTATATTATGAGGAGAAATGGTTAGCTACTTACTACTCTTAATTGAGATTATAGCGGTTGGGTTTCTTCATTAAAGTGGAGAAAATTGTATGAGGAAAATTTGGTAGAATGCGTCCGTGGAAATCATGTCCATGATGTGCAGTCAAGAACTGAATAAGGCAATAGTGTTTGTTTATTAGATCATATATATGTCTTACCAAAGTCATTGTCAACATAACAAATGACGTATTTTGCAGTCTGATTATGAATTGTAGACTCTAGAAGGTCATAATAATTAGATAATGGCGACAAGGAGTTGATACGTGTGGACAAAGGTATAACTGTTGTAATAAAATGGCACTAAAAAAATGTTAAAACAATATATATATTGCATGATATTGTATACATGTGTATTTATGCATTTGCAGGTTTAAAAAAAAAAAAAAAAAAAATAAAATTATTTGTCTGTGCGTTAACAATAAAAATATAAGGTGACGAACATGAAAATGTGAACAAAGGAAATAATCAAGCTTGAGTAGAATAATATGTGTAAAAAAAAAGAAAAAATCAACCATGAGAACATAATAGATGGTGGAGAAAAGAGGGGGAGAGCAACTAAGTATATAAAATAATAACAAGGAAATATATGTTGGAGGTTGTGAGGTTGGGTGAAGGAACCCGGGTGAATATAGCAAGACACAGATAATATACAGAGAAGGGACAAAAACAAGTGTGGTCGGAACTGAGACAAGATTTTAAGACAATCATACATTAAGGTCCAAAAATGGACCTTGAATGTAATTGAGGGGGGCCTTGTGAATTGGGAGGATTTCGAATAAAAAGGACTAGCAAACTAAAGGAATGGAAATAATAAGACAAAGAAATAGTAAAGATGTTTTATTTTGATGTTGGACATTTCGAAATCTAAGAAAGCAATACAACTATAATGGCATAAGCGAGTAACAGTAATATTGGCAAGTATGAAATCAGTTTAGAGTTTATAAAAAGTTGTTTGTGACTAGAGAGGAACCAAGTCCTGGGATGACTCATGAAAAACTAATGTCTATAAAAAGAGTTTCAGAGCGGGGTCCAAGTTGAGGACCAAAGTATATCTCCAGAAAGCGATCAGTTAGATAATAGTAGATACACCCCTATAGGATATCGGATGACAGCAGGAAGAGTTGGCTAATGTCTATAAAAAGAGTCTCAGGGCGGGGTACAAGTTAAGGACCAAAAGTATATCTCCAGAAAGCGATCAGTTAGATAATAGTAGATACACTCCTATAGGATATCGGATGACAGCAGGAAGAGTTGGGGTCCAGGGGGTATCAAGTTACAGGTCCATGACAATGAGGGTATAAAGGCCGGCTGTAGTGCAGACCAGGGTGTGAATTGGTTGGCAGCAGCATCGTGTGCAGTTCACCCTGGAATCAGAGGAAGTTTATATAGTCCACAGCTCATACAACATTTATATTTACAAGAGGAAATTGTTTAAGACTGAGGTGCTAGAGACAGGAGTTGTCTTTGGAAGTTTAGGATTTATATAAGAACACATACATTTTGGAACCGGTTACCTCACCTAGCCTCACTCACTTGTTACAACATCAACAATTCTGAAGCTTACTACCATTTGGAGATTGGCATTTATAATCTATTAGGACAAAGTTCTTATACAATTGACATAAATTACATGGAGTTAAAAGTTGCTCTCCACCTCCATCGATGAGAGTTTAATGGATATGCATGATTTACCAGGGAAGTGAATTATGCCGATGTTTAGTTGTGATTAAGAACGGAATTCATATGATTTGTTGATTTATATATGGAGACTATTTAAGATATTGAAATATTTTATTGATGTACACATGGATGAATTGGACATGAAATTAATGAGGATGCGAGAGTGTGACATCTAGTTTGTTCCAAAGGTCTTTGACCATCTGGACTATTGGATAGATTTGGTGGTTGATTGTGAGTTATAATGGATTGTTGCTACTTGACGACCTAAGGCAGACGTTAATAAAACTTCTCAGAGTTGATTTACCCGTTGTGTCTTCCTTTCATATGGGATAGAAACTTAGACACAAGACTCTACCACTTGACGCTAGACTATACGCTTTCCCATAATGAAGGATTAAAAGTATATGGCATGATAATGTATCGGTGATCATATTAAACACACTGGGAACTAGATGACATACTATCAGGGGACATGAATAAAAGTCACCAAATAGCACCTCAACGCAAACCTCCCCTCCTGCCCCTATAACCCACCATTGTTCTGGAGGAGGATAAGAAATATTCCCAGAATGCCCTGCGCTGATGGTGGCCTCCATAGCCTAATATGCTAATGCCCTATAGGACTCAGTATGGAGGCCTAGTGGAGCCGCCATTTTGAATTTCGCTGGTTGAGGTAAAACCCACTGATAACACATACCATGATGGGTACCTTGTCCCTGGTTAACACCCACTTCCAGGGACATGCTGGTCCCATCTTATCAGTTCTTATCAGTAGGTGTCGCCAGAACCAGCACCAGACCAGCTAGTGGCCAATAAAGACGTCCACCCAACTTTTTGGCCATAGACTTCAATCTGACGCTGAATAAATTCTGGAATCTGGTAGATAAGCATTGACTCAGCCAGTTTGCAATATTTATACAATTTCAAGTTTGATTTTTATGGCAAATAAGTGAGATGGACGACTTATGATTAACTTACTCTATGTCTGCTCCCCCTCCCCCAAATTGACCCCCCCCCAAAAAAAAAAAAAAAAATGGCGATTCCTTACCACAGAGACTGCCATTCTCCAGATGAAAGAACACATTTTCTTTGGTGTGTCAAGTTATAATCAAAAGTTCTACATGATAAGCTCACAGTGGTGACGCTTGGTGAGAAGTGTGAGAAATATCCATCGGAGGAAGACCTTTTTTTTTAATCATTTATTTATACTGGTGGGTCCTGCGGTCCCCTGTTCACCTGGCAGGATTGCAGCTTAAAGCGGCCATCGAACTACTCTAATGATCAGACTGCTGGCATACGGGATAGTCTAGCGGATATAAAAGGTAGGCTAGTTTATTGAGGCATCGGTTTGGATCTTCATCATATAAAACCTGCCTCTCAACGCTCCGCGCTTGGGGGCTTTAAATGTTAAAAGAAAAAAAAGAAAAAAATGAGGCATTGCATATAGAACAGATTTGCAGTTATGGGTAAATTCTTACGTACATCATGGAGAAATGGCCAGGATAACAGGAGTCCCTTTAAACCGACATGTTGTAAACAGTTCTACAGCGAGGGTTTGATTAGTTTTTAAGAACTCGTTCTTTTTTTCTGCAACAGCTGCGGCTGACCTATACTCACTTAAAAACAACTAAAAACGTATTTGTCACGCTTGGAAAATATTTGAAGAGGGCTTCGGAAAACCCGTCTGTATAAAGGACTTTGCTTGATAGCTGAAACAAGAATAGTATAGGTTCCCTAGGATATGTTACTCCATAGAGTCCTATAGTGCAAGCCACCCCCCCCCCTCTACCCCCCCTTCAAAGTAGGCTCCCTTTTGTGTTCAGTATTGAGTCCTATGTAGGATAAGGGGGTTTATAGAGATGTCAGCAATCTTTATCAGAGTGATATCAAATGGAAACAAGGATCCACCTATGCCAGAAAATCCTGCTGAATCCAAAATTTGTGGTCTTGATTCTCAAAATTTGGCCAAAGGTACCTAAAAATGAGGTTTGATGATGAGAATATTTTAAAAATGTACAAAAGTTATATTGAAAATGATTGGAACTTTTTATAGATGCAACATGCTAATCAAAGTCAGTACCTCAATCTACATATCCCAATGTTTGCCTATCCAAACCTGACAAGTACTCTGCTTGCGTATGGCTCTGCCTCTCCCACATACTGCCTATCCCTTAGTCTGCCTATCACTCATACTACCTATCCCCTGAAACATCTAGAGTTTAATTAGGTTTTCCCTCACATGGCTTAAAGGATTAAAGTTTACCCCTCACCTTTGTACCTAATTTTCTCTGTCCATTCTTACCATTAGTCTACCTATCCTCGATCTGCCTATCATTCACTTTACCTATCCCTCATGGTGACTATCCCCCAAATCTGCACATCCCTCATATTTGACTAGCACATCTGTGATATTACCTAGCACCAATGTTTTTTTTAATATGCTCACCTTACAAGGTACCCTCTGTACCTATCTCTTAAACTGTTTATTACCTATCCTCCTTGCTACCCATCCTCTTCAATACCTATCCCTCAAGCTCACTTTATAGCTTTCCTGCCTATCACAGCTTGATCAGCTGGGATAGCTCACATCCAACCTTTGTTATGATCTCTTAGTCAACCTATCCCCTAAAGAACAAATCCAACAGTCTACATCAAGCATACATCTACTGATCACTCATGCTATATATCCTTGAGGTTACCTATCCTTCAGGCTGCCTATCCTTCATGGTATATAGCCCTCTGCCTACCTAACCAGCTATCTATGTATCTCTCACCTTGTATGCTATTCTTTCTACCTTTATAGTAGCTCTTATAGTCTATGCCTTGTGAAATATACCTATTGCTCATTGTACCTATCCTCAAGTCTGCATATCACTCATGTTTACCTTACATATCCCTCAGGCCATTGAATTATCATGCTTTTCTAAAATGCCTCACCATGGCTATCATTAGACTAGCTAACTTCCTATCCTACATGTATGTTGTTTATTCCCCTCTTCCTATCCTTCATGCTGCATATCGTTCATGCTATCCCACTTGACAAGTTAAAAAAAATGAGGGCTATATACCATGAAGGATAGATAACCTGAAGGATAGATAACCTCAATGATATATAGCATGAGTGATAGGTAGATGTATGTGTGAGGTAGACTGTTAAATTTGTTCCTTAGGGGATAGGTTGACTAAGAGATCAAAATGAAGGTTGGTTGTGAGCTATCCCAGCTGATCAAGCTGTGATAGGCAGGAAAGCTATAAAGTGAGCTTGAGGGATAGGTATTGAAGAGGATGGGTAGCAAGGAGGATAGGTAATAAACAGTTTAAGAGATAGGTACAGAGGGTACCTTGTAAGGTGAGCATATTCAAAAGATACATTGGTGCTAGGTAATATCACAGATGTGCCAGTCAAACATGAGGGATGTGAAGAGTCGGGGGATAGTCACCATGAGGGATAGGTAAAGTGAATGATAGGCAGATTGAGGATAATGGTAAGAATGTACAGAGAAAATTAGGTACAAAGGTGAGGGGTAAACTTTAATCCTTTAAGCCATTTGAGAGAAAACCTAATTAAACTCTAGATGTTTCAAGGGATAGGTAGTATGAGTGATAGGTAGACTAAGGGATAGGCAGTATGTGGGAGAGGCAGAGCCATACACAGGTAGAGTACTTGTCAGGTTGAGATAGGCACACATTAGGATATGTAGATTCAGGTATTGACTTTGATTAGCATGTTGCATCTATGAATAGTTCCAATCATTTTCAATATAACTTTTGTACATTTTTAAAATATTCTCATCATCAAACCTCATTTTTAGGTACTTTTGGTCAAATTTTGAGAATCAAGATCACAAATTCTGGATTTAGCAGGATTTTCTGGTATAGGCGGCCCCTTGTTTCCATTTGATATCACTCTGATAAAGATTCCTGACATCTCTATAAACCCCCATATCCTACATAGGACTCAATACTGAACACAAAAGGGAGCCTACTTTGAAGGGGGGGTAGAGGGGGGGGCTGTTACACTGTGTCCATAGGTAAAGCTCTGAGTTTCACCTCCTATCTATTGAAGCTTCTTGGCTGAAAGGCGTTAAAAAAAGAAAACGTTCGGAAACGTTTAGAAGAGATGTGTGGTTAATTTGTTTATGACAGAATTCAACCTATAAAACGTCTTTTTCTTCAAGCAAATGAAATGGATTTTGAGTGCACACTTTGACGTTTAAACAAAGTGAGAAAAACTTCCATTGGCACTGCCATGGATGAGGGGTGGGGCTTTGGAAAAGGAGGGTAGGGGGTCGCGCCTGTCAATTTTAGCCCGTAATAAGGTACTAAAAAACACTCAAAACTAAAGGGAAGACATTTAACAATGCATGAAGCACAAAGGATCCCAGTGCTCCAGGGCTGCTGCGATATCGCCTTAGGGAGTGATCATTTTTTAACAACAGGGGGGGGCTGGTGGGTTTGCACGCGGACGCGCGAAAAAGATTTCGACCCCCCCCTCTCGAGGGGGTAAAATTTTTTCGACCCCCCCATAAGGACAAAAATCGCGCGCGAACGTCCCCTTTTAGCCTATAGTAACGCGCGGGGTTTTCCACTGAAAACAGGTGAAATTATTTTGACCCCCCCCATCAGAGGTATTGAAAAAATTCTGACCCCCCCGGTCAAGGGGTTGAAAAAATTCTGACCCCCCCTCAATCCCACCGCCCCCCCCCCTGTTGTTAAAAAATGATCACTCCCTTAGTAGGCTAGTGGAGCTTATTCAAGTTGGGTAACACTTGGATGTGCACCGCGCTATTACGTAATTATGGCAACGGCGCCGCTCTGTACCATCCCCGCGCTACAGGGAAGCAGGCAATACCCTAGCCATTATAGGGCTTAGTATGGACGTCCTGTGTACACACCATTTTGAATTTTGCTGGTTGAGGTAAACCCACTGATAAGACATACCATGATGGGTACCTTGTCCCTGGGTAACATCCACTTCCAGGGACACGCTGGTCCCATCTTAGCAGTTCTTATCAGTGCATGTTGCCAGAACCAGCTCCCGTCCCGCTTCCAGCCTATATAGGGGATTACCCCTTAATTAAAATAATCATGGCACAAAATGCCAAGACCCATCAATAGAAAGCTTGATATGGGGTAAAATTGTGTAGTATTGCGCATGTTGTTGTATCTCGCATGTAAATTAAAAGTATAGGGGATTTTCTATTTGCAGTAGCTCCCCACTTTATATCCCTACATGTTTCAATGTTATTTGGTTGCCTGGACTAGGTATTACATCCCTGGCATGGGATGGACATAAAGGTCGTCAACCTGGCCATTCGCCATGGTCCACTCTACGGGAGCTGTGGTTAAAGGCGTAGTTGCAGAAGGCCCAACCCCAGGCCGGCCTGCGCTCGTGTTATCCAGCCGTGAGGGGTGAGAATAGGGCAAAAGGGTGTATGTTTGGAGAATCTACCTGGCCCTCCGCAGAGACTAATGTTGACGCCGTCGCGGTTCCAGGGGTGCCCGGCCAAACGGGGGTTTGGAGGCAGAGCCTCCGATCAAGGATATATGCCAGATCTCATCTGAATTTGAATTACATTCAGATGAGATCATCTGAAACTTATGTACTATATACAGTCTGGGAGATTTACCTTTGTTGTATCCTGACCCTAACCCTACAACCAAGAGAAAATGCTGTTCTGTTCCCTTGGCTGCTGGTCAATTGATTGCCTGGCTAGCTTAGTCGGGAGAGCAGGTTTCCAAATTCAAGGGTCATGAGTTCAATCCCAACCTAAGCCGAAGTTTTGAAGCTACTTATATGCGCCTATAAGTGGTGATAAATGGGCAGTAGCAGTTCCCAATGTATTACTAGATGTCACCACTTCCATTCAGGTGTTATGTAACAGGTTCCTTCACTGGTGGCCCTTGTAGTCGGCCATATTGCCTAGCCCCAGGAACGACCACCGGTTGCACATTGGAGATTTTTTTTCTGAATGTACCAATCATCATGACTAAATGTGTGACCTGCGATACTTCTTACCACGGTAATGCGGCCAAGTGCCCGAATTGTGGGGTGGCCAACCCGGGGAAACGTTATTCTTCGGAGGATTAGGAATTATTACCGGATTCAGCGGATTCAGCCGACTGTGATGAGCAGGGAGCAACCGGTACCAGGGAGGCTAGGCAGAGCGACTGGCCGCCTCGGGGGAAGGACGGCCAACACGGTGAGCTTGAGGAGGACTCTATGGATTATTTGGGAGAAAACGCTGATTTGCTTCGCAAAATTGAAGCTGAGAAAACTAGAAAAGCTGATATTGTTCGTATTTCCTAACGTAGAGAATTAGAGCTAGAATTGGCAAGCATCAGAGCAGCAAATAAGAGATCACTGCATGAGTTAGAGGACGGTGAAAGAGCATGGAGAGGGGCACTAGTCCGGCAGGGTCTGTTAGACCCAATGCTGGACCTATGGGAAATGGGTCCAATGATCTATCTCTGGGCCACAATGCCACAGACTCCATGATACAGGGGCCAAATGTCCATTTTTCTGCTATGACCGGCCAATCACAAGCCAGCTCAATTCTTCACTGCGGAGTCCAAAATGGCCGCCCTGGACTTCCGGAAAGCCGGTTTTTCGGCCGCAAGCAATGTTTTAAGGCCTAATTCTAGTGTTATTGGACCCTCCGCAGGCCAATCGGGCCTTGAAACCAGCTCAGGTATGTTTGATTTACCCAACTTGAGTAAAAAATTGCCTCCAGGAGACCGGAATACCCAAATTAACAAGTCACTCACCTGCGAAAAACAAGCACCCTTCCCAGTACAATCACCCGGTCCCCGAGGAGAATCAACCGGACCATCCAGTGGGTGAAACACATTTCCATGGTGAGTTAGACAAAGATTATCAGGAATTCTTACTGTGGAAACAATGGAGAAATGGTGGTATAGCTCCTAAAAAACAATACTTCAGGCATTTCTGGTGGTATTGATCCAAATATCATGCAACTGATAGTTCTACTAGTCCTAATGCTACTCAGGGTGTGTTTCCACCCCAACACACTATGGAAAATGTTGTTCCTCAGTTGTTTAACAAAGATGGCACACCCTATTCCCCACCTGTCACACCTGTTAGTCAGACTGTCAATTTGCCTGGTGTGGGTCAATTTAGGGCACCAGATGGCAGGCTCAAGTTCCCACCTACACCTATGATATATGGTGCCATGACTGTGTCCCAACATCCCAACAACAACAGGCTGTGTATCAATTTGGTGTTGTTCCTAATCCTCAACAACAATACCAGGCTTCGGGAATTCTACAGGGTCAACAACCCCTGTTTCAGGCTCCCGGTGTTCAGTCTGGGCAACAATCTCAGTTTCTACAAAACCCAACAGCATGGTATCCTAACCAACAACTACAACAACAGGCCCAAGGTGCTCCAGTAGTAATATTCTCACCTAACAATGCCAGTGGCAGTAAGTTTGTGACTTATGACATTGAACAGCACATGCCGCATGACAAAGTAAAAAAAACCGCCTTGAATGATGTTATTTCTGCTAGCATGGGTCTTTTGAATAGCATGTTGGCTAGAGACTTCCCATGTAAAAACTATGGTAAACATGTTAAGTTCCTAACTGACAAGAAAGCATTCTACAATGAGGATGCTCTCATTCAGTATGATCTTGCAATGTGTGAACAGGGAGAATCGTTTTGTGAACACACATTCTGTTATTTCGATCACGACATCTTCTCAAACAGTGTTGGTCTTGAGAATCTGAGTGCTGAGCACTTAAGTAATGTTCTTGGTATCCAGCCTCCATCATCACAAAGTGGTGCTGGTGCTAGTGCGGGATCCAGCAGTAAGAGAAAAAAGAACAAAAAGAAAAAGTCGAATGAAATTGACTGTTGCTATGTATTTAACGGTGATAATGGTTGTAACGCCAAAGATTGCCTTCACCCACATGTATGTCGTTCTTGTGGGGGTAATCACACAAAACTAAAGTGCACTGTAAAAAAATCAAATGATTGATATCAGGCCTTAGTGAATTCTGATTGGGCTTTAGTGACTCCGAAGCATCTGGCATAGATTGTGGAATTATAAATTCCTATGATTCTGACAATACCAGTGAACTGGAATACAGTTTATTATGGGATGTCAACAAATTTGAAATTCCTTGTGGTTCAAATCATGTTACTTCTTTAGAGTCATTACCAAATACGGGAGACATTATATTAACTCCTACTATCTATACTTCCAGAATTGTCGATGGTGTTGAATGGTTTAGACCTTGTCCTTTGGATTGTGATGCCGTTCATGTCTTAGATGGCATGTGCCTCCAACTCAACCCACATGCCTTCTTTGATGAACGCATGGGGTTTGAGGAAGTTGATTGTAATTATGCTTATATCCTAGACGGTGTTCGTAACGGCTTCAAAATCGTTGATGTGGATTATGATGGTTCTTATTTTCAAAAAAATTACTATTCCATAATCAAAGAAGGTGTAAAATGCCAAATGGACGATCTGGTAAGAAAGGAGTTAATTGATGGTAAAGTCAAAAGGGTTCTTAATAGACCTCAGTGTGTACATGGGGGCCATTTTAAAGCCAGATGGCAGCTTAAGACCCATAACAGATTGCAGCCGTGGTGATCCCGATGATAATCTTAAAAGTATCAATGACTTTATGTACACAACTTGCCAACCGTTTCATTATACTCAAGTAGATGATGTTACTAATTTCATACATGAGGGCTCGTTTTTATGTGTATTGGACATTCAATCTGCTTATCGTAGTGTGGCTGTTCATCTGGATGATCGTTCCAAACAAGGTTTTATGTGGAGTCTGGATGGTGCGCCAGAATACTTTGAAGATCAAGCCTTATCGTTTGGTCTTAGATGTGCACCATTTATCTTTACTCAACTAACTGAGTTTGTCATCCGGTGTATGAATCGCAGAGGTATATTCAATGTTTTCGGTTACCTTGATGACCTTGTCATTGTTGCTGACAGCTATGATGAGTGTGCGAGGCGTCAGGCTATATTGGTAGATCTGCTTTGACGTCTCGGGTTCCATATTGCATGGAAAAAATCTTATCCCCTGCTACCAAAGTCCAGTATTTGGGTCTGGTAATTGACACAGTGAAAATGAAAATCAGCTTACCCTCAGATAAATTAGACAACTTATTAGTACTGATCGACAAGTTCTTGGGTAAAACTGTTGCTACCAAAAAAGAGTTACAAGAACTGTGTGGTCATTTGGCACATGCTAGTAGAGTTATTCTGGGAGGCAGGACATTTTCATGTAGAGTCATTAACCTACTCAAATACATGGCTGACAGCGTCACGGTGGTTAAACTACCTGATTGGTTTATGGATGATATCCGCTGATGGAAAAGGTTCAGTTATGTATTCAATGGTTCTGCCAAAATTCTACATACCTTTGATTGTCATCCTGTCGTAGACACTGACTCATCACTAACTGGATTCGGCTCATGTTATACTGGTGATTGGTTAGTAGGTCTATGGAAGCTACCTGCCTATAATCAATTGTACAATCGCTTTCCCTTACATCAAACGGTTGAACCCCCTTGTGAATATGATGAGTCGGCAGACATTAACCTACTAGAAGTCTGGCCAGTGGTTGCCGCAGAGCAACGATGGGGAAATGATTGGTCAAATACAAAAGTTATAGGCAGAACCGACAATACCCAAGTCCAACGTATGATAAATAAGGGCAGATCACGGAGTGTTCGCTGTATGTGGTGGATAAGAGAATTATTTTGGTTATCAGTTGTACATAATTTTCATATTGTTGCTACTCGCATTAATTCTAAAGATAATGTTGTTCCTGACTTTCTGTCGCGCTGCACGGATAAAAGTTGTGCAAAAGGATTGCCTTCATTTCTGATAAATGACTTCTGCTGCAGGGGATGTCTTGACTCACAAACTACAGAACTACCAGTCACAGTGGATGGCTGGAGCCACAGAGTGTACTAGGAAGAGCCAATGGAACTCTTATATGGAATTTTGCATATGTGACATTTCCTGGGAAAAGGGGTCTTAGGACCCCCTGCACTAAGCCCCATTTTCGCAGATCGTGTCACATATTATATTGTAGCGCAATCTTTCAGCCAAGTGTGTAACATATAACAACACGACTTCTATACTAGCAGGGAATGGAACAAGCACACCGCTCTATTAGACAGTACCTAGGAGGACTTTGGGCGTTGCACAAGGTCCTAGGATATTCACATGTCAACCCTGATACATTTGAACTCTACATCACTATGAGAGGTATTCGAAGGACCCTAGGTGATCATGTAGACCAGGCGCGACCAGCGTGAGTGCAGGACTTAAAGTGTATTTATAAACTATTGGATATCTCGTGTTCTGAGGATGTGGCATTTTGGATCGCTGTTATCATGTGCTTCAGGGGCTTATTACGAAAGTCCAATGTTGTCAAACAAGGACTGGCAGTCTGCTTGTCAGACTTGACCTGGGAAGTCTGGGCTGTCTCCGTCAGACTTCGCCGTACAAAGACTATTTCATTTAAAGAGCGGGTCTTGTTCATACCTTTCACACTCATCAATGACTCACTCTTCTGCCTTCACTATTACCTGACCCTGCTGTTATCTATGGTGATCTACCCATCCAGTGACTCACAAGTAGTGTCATACATGAAAAATGGCCAATGGTGTCGTGGCAGTTACTCATGGTACTTGGGCAAATTGCAAAAGTTGTGTGCTAAGTCAGGCATCGATAAGTTGTCTTCACACTCGCTACGCAGAGGAGGTGCATTGGCCTTGGAAGATGCAGGTTTCAGTCTATTGGACATCAAGAACATTGGTGATTGGAAATCATTGAGTGTGTTGCATTATTTGACAAAATCCAAACAAGCTCATATCCATCTTGATCAACATATGGTTAGCGCCTTATTCATATAATATCTGGGTTTTTCTTTTCTTCTCCATTCTGTTTGGCGTGTTGGCCTGGTTATGTATGTTTATTGGCCAGGTCCAATAAAATATTCGCCCAAACTAGATTGGAGTTGTCGTATGTCTATTTATTAGTTGCATTGAGCCTGCTGGGTCTAGTAATGTTGCAACAGGTATGGTCACAAGGGAACAAACTTCATTCATAAATATTCATTAGCACATAGGGGAATGCACCAATCAGTGAGGCCACTGCCTTATGAGAAAATGATCAAGGATCCTGGATCATTTTAGAGGAGGCCTTGCAGTGATTTGATAAGAAATCTTCCAGGCCCACTATAGGGCCTGGAAGATCGAGGCTGAGGCCCAACTTGATTTGCTTTCAGTGGCCCTAGGTAATTTTTTAATAAATTCATTGAGTCTGGAATAGCCGGTAAGTATTCATACCATACAAAAGAGAAGAAAGGGAGAAATTCAGATGTTTATGTCAGATCTTTGTGTGATCATTTTCTGATCAATTTTCCTCAATGGATTTTCAAGGGAATTTAAAGTATTTTCTATTGTTTCTGATGATTAGCTCTATGCTAACTTTGACCCATTTATGATATTATATGCGTCCTCAACCAGGAGATCACCAAATCATATTGGGAGCATAAATATGATCCTATCAAAACTGTTTGTTACTTTTTTAAAACATATAAATTGGTCCTAAAATAATTGTGTAAGTCACATATATGCCACACCTTTGGCTATTCGCATGCACCCTGAGTTCAGGGCAATGCTATAAGCTAAGTCTTCAAAACACATGTACCACTGGGGCATTAGTGCTTGAGTAATTTTCTATAGTGTCAGAATCCGTATTCACCAAGCCCATATAAGTCCTGTTATCGCTACTAATAATCTTTTCGTCGCATCCTTCTTCTTCTCCTCTCCACGCTTCTCTAAATGATCCTCTTGATTGGCCCTACATGTAATAACGATATCGTTGTCACCAAGCTACTGGGTCATCTGTATTACCGTAAAACTCTGCGTATAAGCCGCACACTGAGTTTGTAAGAATGCTATAAGCTGTACATGAAGCCTGAGATGGTAACCATACATTTCTTCCTTTAGTCTATTATACAAAACCCCTCCCATAAGTCGCACCCTGAGTGCAGAGACATGCTATAAGCCATATCGAGGGACTGAAATGGTCTGTAAGCCATGGCTTATACATGGGGTTTTACGGAGTTATACAGAAAGCTGTTCGGGTCTAACCGGAAATGCGACCGTCGAGTCAAGTGAGGCGACGGTCTACCTTCCGGTCTAGCAGTGAGCGTGATACGGAGACGTGTTTCTTATCTTTAGGGCTTAAAATCAAAATTTTGAATCGACAGAAGTGGTTTAAATATGAATATAGCTCTAAAAAACATCATTTATATTTATTTGTAAGTGTTTTTATATCTGAACTGCAAGATGAAGGAAATTGGGGGGGTCAATTGACCAAACTTGGGAGTGGGTCAATTGACCCCCTCCATTGAGTCCAGTCAGTTAGTCATTTGACCCCCTATGATTACTAAAGCAGCTTATATTCTCTGTAGGAGGTATTAGATTGAAATTATGTTATACACACATACACACTATATTGCCAGTGGTGAATGATTGATAGATGCAGAGCTGAAATTAATCATTTTTACTTTTGCCCCCCCCCCCTTATTCAATTGACCCCTCCCCCTTGCTCAATCGACCTCTATTTCCTGCTGAATTTCCTTTCTACAGCAGTTTTGATAAGCTTATTATGTTAAACATTTGCGGGGAGGGTGTTAATTAATTGACAAAGGGACCCTGTGAATTGACATATTCAAGCAAAGATTGACAGATACAGAGGCATCCCTTGATGGGGACAATAAACCTTTAATACACATTCAGTTGGTCATTGGACCAGGAAAGGAGAGGGGGTCAAATGACCAACTGAATGTGTATTCAGTCCATTGAGTTGGTCATTTGACCCCCCCTCTCCATATTCGGTCAAATGACCCCACTCCATGTCCTGGTCAAATGACCCCCCTCCAGTGAGGGGGGTCAAATGACCAACTGAATTGGAGGGGGGTGTCATTTGACCAGGAAAGGATAGGAGGCTCAAATGACCAACTCATTGGAGGGGGTCATTTGACCAAGAAACAATTGGGGGGGAGTCAAATGACCAACTCAATGGACTCACTTGGATGGGGGGTCAATTGACCAGGAAATGGAGGGGGGTCAAATGACCAGGATGAGGGCTGGGATAATGCTAGGACTTAAGTTTCAGTAGCCAATTTGGCAAATTTGTTCCATTCTGATTGGCCAGATTATTTTCATAGTATTTTGAATCGACAGAAGTAGTTTGAATATGAATATAGCTCTTAAATACACCATTTAGATTTATTTGTATTGTTTTTATATCTGAACTTCAAAATAAAGCAGATTGGGGGGTCAATTGACCAAACTTGGGAGTGGGTCAATTGACCAACATGAAGTGTGGTGGGGGGGGGAGAGGGGGGTCAACTGACCAACAAGGAGGGGAGTCATGAATGTTTGTCTCCAGAGTGATGTCATTCTACTTCCGGCCAGGTAAAAATCCCAAGAAGAGACCCACATGCTCAAATGACCAACTCAATGGAGCGGGTCATTTGACCAAGAAATGATTGGGGCAGTCAAATGACCAACTGAATTGGAGGGGGGAGGGGGGGTTCAACTGCTGTAGAAAGGAAATTGAGCAGGAAATACACATGTAGAGGTCAATTGAGCAAGGGGGGAGGGGTCAATTGAAAAAGGGGGTCAAAAGTACAAATGACCAATTTCATTTCTGCATCTATCATTAGTAATTTATCACTGGGAATATAGTGTGTAGAACATAATTTCAATCTAATACCTCCTTCAGTTGTCCTTCAGTGGATGAGTAGACTTGGATGATATGGCCTAAGCTGCTTTAGTAATCATAGGGGGTCAAATGACCAACTGACTGGACTCAACGGAAGGGGGGGGGGTCAAATGACCAACTGAAGGGACTCAATGGAGGGGGGAATTTGACCAGAAAATGGAAGGTGGGGGGGGGGGGGTCATTTGAATAGGATATGAATGGAGGGGGGTCATTTGACCAGGCCATGAAGGGGGGGTCATTTGACTAGGTCATGAAGGGGGGGGGTCGAATGACCAATTTCCTTTCTACATCTATTTTTTATTCAATTAGATACCTCTCTCAATGTGTATGAGGGAGTAGTCATGCATTAGGCCATATAATTATAATAACTTAGATTACAGATTTTTTGAGACAGCATCTTGGTCGGTCAGAGGCAAATAAAAAAATTCTGAATATAGACCCAAAAAATCCTGTTGGTGGGGTGGGGCAAAAAAAAAAAAATCTAAGGAAAGGGGGGGACCAAATGAGCAATTGAGGCGGAGGTCCAGCGATTTTTTGCACATTTGAGCACCCCTCTTTTGATTGGTCTATAGAAGTGCGTGGGTCGTTTTGCTAGATAGAGGGTAAATTTTCTATGCCCCCTCCCCTCAGGAGGGATCTGAAAACTTTACGTCCACCCCTTCTGAAACATCAGCGTGATTAATTACAACCACTCTCTAAGTTTAACTCTGTGTGTGTGTGTGTGGGGGGGGGGTCAATTGACCAAAGGAAGGGGGGGGCGGTCAAATGACCAGGAAGTGGGGGGGTCAAATGACCAACTGAATGAAGAGGAGTCAATTGACCAAGGCCAAGGGGGGTCAAATGACCAAACCTATTTCCTCAGTAATTTTTAGCATTCTAATGTTTTGCTAGGTGATAATTACAAAACTATGGTCCTTAAATCAATTTTAAATAACTTTTATCGATTCACATTGCCCATAAAACGGCACAAATGCAGAAATGAGCGACACTAGAGCTCCGTACGCTGGACCGGAAACTAGACGGTCACGCTACTTGAGTCGACGGTCGAACTTCTGGTTAGACCCGAACGGCTTTCCGTAGAGTTATGGGGCTCATCCAATATGATCAATTCATGGTATTGCCCTATGATATATGAAAATGATTGACACATTGCATCCAGGACATTATCGTCCTCTGCCAATATCATTTTGATAGTCTGGGAACTTACAACTATTCCACTAGATGTGACTTTTATAGATTACTTTATTTGAAGAAAGGTTAACTATTGTATCCTCTATATACTGGTCAGACTACCCTTTTCATGGAATTTAATATGGTCCATAATTGATCTACACTACAGGTAGGGCCTATAGTTTTATTTTGTTGTTGTAACAATTGGTTATTCATTGAACTTTGAAATGCAATGCAAAACCTGTCTTAGGCTACTATTCATCAAAATCAACAGCGGCGCGTATACATTTTGTACAATTGTAGGGCCAACTTCACCGCATTCTCTCCCTGCTTGCCACCCTCACAACTAGACTGACTATCTGCCTATGTTCCGTACCTACACTATAGACAGATCTTAGCTAGGCCTACTGCATAATCCCCCATATATGACTGGGCTATTAGTAGAATGGATGGGCGAATCTCATTGGTCAGATAAGTAGGTAGTGTGGCTCCGGAGATGGACATCCGCGCTATGTGTATTATAATGGGTGTGGACCACTAAATTCGACAAGGTGACATGGCCATTTCTTAAAATCGACATGTGACATGGGCCTTAGTGACATGAGGCAAAAATTTAGTGACATGACATAGGTGCTTTCTTAAAATCGACATGGGACATGACAGGTTCTTAGAGGTGACATGGGACATGGGGATTCAAGTGACATGTGACATGACCATTTCTTAAAATCGACATGTGACATGGGGGCCCCCCATCCACACCCCCATTATACTGGGAGGGAGCGGGGGAGGGGAGGGGGGAGGGGGGTGGGAGTGAGAGAGGGGGAAGGGGGTGACCAATACAGTATACACATCCACCATCAAACAGATTATTATCTAGATCAAAGTGGATAATTAAGAGCAATACAAACATTAGGTGTAATACACAACCAGTGTGAAGGTCACTGATTTGATGAGTCCTGTGGGTTATGGAGGTACGGAATACCCACAGCACAGGGCCACAGGCTGACAGTGTACCCTCACAACTGGCGCGGAAAATGTCACTCTCTAAGCACAAATACTAGACGCTCGTACATAAACATCTGCTTGGAGAGTGCAATTGCTCTTCTGGAATTTATTACGCTAATTTAGGGATAAATGACATCGTAAAACGTTTACCCCGACGTTATTTTGATGATAGAGTAATCGGAAATATCTATCTACCGTGATTTTTTGCATATTGTAAATACGAATACAAACATCCTTTCGAGTAAGCCTAACTCTGCATGATCCGCCATCTTGTGAGTTCCAAGAGTGTTGTGCAGTGACAAGAACGTCACTTTTTTCGTTACCCAATTTCGGCGTGGCGAATTGACCATGTCTGGTGGTCTACCGAGACGAATCATCAAGGTACGATAACTTTAAACATTTGTCTACCCATAAAATACAACAATATGTATGTTCATATTGAAAAACGTAGTTTAGGAAGGCCCCACATCCACCGTCAGACAAGTGACAAAGGAAGCGTTACGGACCTCTGTGAGTCTGTCGGCGCCGGAACTTGCCGGATGTTCGCGGGTCATTTATTTGTTTGCAAGTGTTCGACAAGTAGCTACAATGGGATATGTTCATCAATTGAGAGATTAACCCCGTTTATGCACTTTTGGTTGCGGTTCCGAGGCCATACAAACACTTCCATGTGTGCGAATGACTACCTCAAAAGTGACACTCGTCGCCATATTTGGAAAGAGCAAGTGTCACCGTGAGTGTGACAGTGTTTCCTCGGTTGAGTAAATTTGAGAGACAGCTCTTCCTGGTATTGATCTCAATTTATATTTCACTGTGAAAAAATAAGATAAACCACTGCTGTGTGATATGGTGGATAAAGACTTATTAAAGTGTACTGGTTTTCATATTATTTGTCAAGCTTTGCTCATGCCCCTTTGAATTAAAGTTTTAATAACTTCTCTATAAAACTTCAATAGAAATACCTTAGACTTAGTTACCAAGTCTAAGACAAGTGAGTCTTTATTATAGACCAAGGTAGTACCGGTTAGCCTCGAATACATGAATGATGATCCCAAGGAATGATGATCCCACCTTTTGAGGAACCATGATCCCATCCTAAAGAAATGATGGCCCCACTTTTCAAAAATGCCCATATTGTATTTCTATCCTATCCCTGAACATGTTATTGACAAAGTGGTGGGTAGAGTGACCTTGAGTCGTCCATGTACCTTGAGTCGGCCATTTTCCTTGTTCTTGACTCCAAATTATGATAATAAATAGTCATTCTAATGGGTTTCAATCTATTTACCTTGGTAGGAGAGGGGTAGATGTAAATGCTGCTACTTAAACATTTTTGGGAATCCAGTCCCATCCCTCTCAACGGACTGTCTATAATATGGGTCATGGGGCAATATTCTCATACTGGGAGGTGGATCTCTGACAACCTGCCAACCACCTCGGAGGAGGAAATCAGCAGTAAATGATGAAAAATCTAAATTGATGATCTCTTGGTCAAGTAAGACAGTTAACTTCCAGTAAAAACGACTATTGCATTACATTCATGCACTGTCAAGTATCAGTTACCTATGAATAGGCCCTTCCTTTGTATTTGATACAAAAGTGGACACCCTGCTATGAGCATTTGGTTCACAGTGTGATGTGGCCAACTCAAGGTACTTGTGGTTGACTCATGGTACCAGGGCTTTTGACAGGATTTTTTGCAATAGGCAAATTGTGCACATACCAGCAAGAATAACGCGCCATTCTGTAAATCAATGGGCCATTATGCACCTTGACTTCTAGATTTGTAATAAAATATGCCTTAAATAGAGCCTAAGGCAAAAAAAAATCGATGATTTTTCATATTATGAAAACTTTTTTCCCCTTAATGTTTCAGATATCAATTGATAAAGCAGGGAGAATAAGGTACAAACTATGAGCTGATTTGGTAGACCTTTATCTTTCTAATGAGTGGTCTGCCATTTCTGTGTCATTCTTAGTAATAGCTCCAGGTCTTGGGAAAATGGGAAGCATTTAAATGCGCCATTTTGCGCACATCTAGCCATTTAAATGCGCCATTTAATGTTTAAACGCGTGTATTACGCGCTGCGCAGCCCTGTCAAAAGCCCTGTGGTACTGATGATGAAAAGTCACATTCACCAGGTAGTGAAGGCCTATATAGCCTAATAGACTTACATTATGGCTGTTTAACTATATTGGTTTGACAGCCTAAGACCTCAAGATAATTTTCATATCCATAGTCAAGTGTCCCCTCCAGGCTTGCTTACTTTAGCAGAGACCAAACAATAAGTTATAGCTTTCACAGTGGTCCAGGTGGACGACTCATGGTCACTCTACCCATTTAGATGAAGATTTTCCATGAAATCTAGGAAGAATTTGAGAGTGACAGTAGGCTAGTGTGTGTGTAGGTACAGTACTTACAGTTTAGCTGTTAATCCATGACAATCCTAAAATTAATCCATGTAGATGATGTGTTTCTCCAATAATAAAATGAAATAAATGTGTAAAATATATATATATATATATATATATATATATATATATATATATATATATATATATATATATATATATATATATATATATAAAATAAATAAAATATTTACGAAAAAAATCACTCCAATAATAGATTACTCCTATAGGTGTAGGCCTATACAGAAAATATACTCCTGGGAAATTTTCCCAGTATCAACTCCACTGTTATCTCCAACAAAATCACCTACAGCTCATGAAATACTAGTGCATAGGGGTCAATAAACATTAGGGATGAGAGATATTCTAAAGTGGGATCATGGTTCCTTAAGATGGGATCATCGTTCCTGTGGGCCTGTGGGATCATCGTTCCTTGGGGTCATCGTTCCAGTAACCATGGATCAGATGGTCAGGTTGCGTATTGGGTGTTAATAGTGTTTGGAACCTTGTGTTCACATTTCTATTATCATTATGCAAACCACTTTTATGTTAGTGGTGTGCATATGTTAACAGATGCACATCTCGTCTGATATGAAGTTCCTTACAGCCACTGATGGGATGGGCTTGGGGCTATCCCAATATTTCATAAAAAGGTCTCCTCAGAGTAAATATGTATTTAGTTTGCAAGATGTAAGGAATGAGAGGAGGATGGAGCTTGTAGGAAGACTCATAAATGTGTGTGGAAAATCTTAAACCTTTCTAATGGTTATACATGTTTGAAAAATAGTGAATACTATGCTCAGGGTAAATTGTGGGGACATTTCCTTATTCCATTTGAATTTTGAGGGGTTCTCCTAATACCAAATGGTATTACAAAATATTATACCAGTGTTGTCTATGGGAAATTCTGATAGTGGCTCAGTCATGCAAACATGATCAATATAGTAACCCTCTCATGCAACCACTATTTGAGGCCTTCCTGTAAATTGTAAGAAGTTGCATAAATGCCTCTAGATTACCAGTAATAGCAAATATGTTTATGACTACAAACATGACAATTATTATGTCTCAAAGTGTAAGTGATAGTTGCTAAGCCATCTTCAAGTTTAAACAAGCATTAGTCGCTCTCTCATCTCCCAGAGGGAATAATCATATATTCCAATAATAAAAAGTTATCTGCCATATACCATAAGAAATAAAATTGTATGGAAAGGCAGCTGGATATAATTACCGTATCTAACTGGACTAACAGTAGAAGAAAAAGAGAAAAAAAATAATAGGGGAAAACAGTTCTAACATCTAGCTATCCCACGTTCTGTGTACTTGTATTTCTTTATATTCTCATTTTAATGCCTTAATCGATAGGATGTGCATTATTAAGATAAAAAGTTTAGACAACTTAGCAAGATTTGATTTTGAATGCTTCCTGTATCATTCGAAAACAGTTTAAAGCAAAATTTTTCTATATTTTCTGTACAAGTGTACTTCAATTTTATGTGCATGGCCAGATCTGTAGCTTATGGAATGTCTACACATGGAGAAAAAAACAACAAAAAATCAAACAACCACACACACAGAAACATAAGGAGAATAACGAACCGCTGCCATTATTGTGGGAAGACGACACACCCTGACACCCCCTGGCCTGAGCCCTTACCAATATCAGGGTTCCCACAGGTCGGGGATAGTCAGGGAAAATATAGTGGTCAGGGAAAATCAGGGATAGACAGGTAATTATGAAATTTGCCGTAAAGGTAAATCAGGGGAAATCTACCAAAAATGAATCACTTATGTTTGATGTACCAGGTACTCAAACTTGAGATAAGCATGTGAGTGAATTTTGATCCACTGTTCTTGTGGGAACCATGAATGTGCAGCATTATACAAACATCTATCATATTACAGGAGACTCAGCGTCTCGTCGCTGAGCCTGTCCCAGGAATTGTTGCAACCCCAGATGAAGGCAACGCTAGGTATTTTCACGTCACAGTAGCTGGTCCTGAAGAAGTAAGTACCTTGGTTCTGTCCATTATACTATGTGTCTATTGCATGCATTTTAGTCACCTTGAACATAGGGCTTATACAAAGTGAATGTCATAATTATTTGCATGAACCTTTTTTTTTTCTTTATAAATCATAAACGCTTATATTTTCCTGAAAGATGATGTCCCAAATATTCTGAAATCATTCTGCTGACCAATCATATGGTGGTCTGCATACACGTACGTCTTTGTTTTGTATTTACGTAGTGGTTGGCCTTAACGGAATATGGTTGGCATCTGTCCAACATGTTAGGTAATCTAGTGGCTGCCAATATACAAAGAGTAGTGGTCTGACCTCTGGGCAGACCTATAACTGGATGTACTGGGTACTAATTGTACTAGTGCCCTTCTGGAACAGTACCCATGGCCTCTATTTATGCACCCAATGCTGAGAAAAACTCGTGTTTTAAATTATTATTGAACTAGCAATATGAATTACCGATAATATAACTATCGGCTTATGATAGCATAGAAATTGTACCAGGGTTTCTGTCTTGTGTCAAATGGCTGAGTTTATGCAGGTATTTTGACTAAGTTTCGATGAGATCTATAGAGTACATACATAAGGCTCTTTTGAAGGTTTTTGAAAATATTTTTCATATATTCAGCTAATAGTAGACTGATATTGTGTTTGATTATTGGAGAGAAATAACATCTCATGTTACTTATCATATTTTAGTCGCCTTATGAGGGTGGCACGTTTAAACTGGAGCTCTTCCTGCCCGAAGAATACCCTATGTCGGCGCCAAAGGTACGATTTATGACGAAAATATACCACCCCAACATTGACAAATTAGGAAGGATATGCCTAGACATTCTCAAGGGTGAGTACTCAATATTATTTTTGTGAATCTTTAGCAAATACATAAAAAAAGACAGTTTTTGACAAATTGTGCAAAATCTGTCCTAGTACTATGGTCAGTCATCTAACTCCACTGGTGTTTCATTATTCTCTATTGCTTGGTCCTATTGAGTGACTGTACCCGGTAGATAGAATAGGATTATTGGTACCTACGGGTGTAAATTGTAAAAGGTTTACTCTCAGATTCACCATAGACTCAGACTGAGTTAACCAGGACTTTTAAATTGGCTAGAACCTATAAGGGACGCAATTTGTCCCTTCTAGTATTTTCGAGAATAGCAAAGATTATTTTACGGTATGAATACAAAGTTTCTTTTATTTGGTTTCAGACAAGTGGAGCCCAGCGTTACAGATACGGACAGTACTTTTGTCCATTCAAGCTCTACTCAGTGCCCCCAACCCCGATGACCCCTTAGCCAATGACGTTGCCGACATGTGGAAACTCGATGAAGCTCATGCAATCAGTATCGGTAAGAAGAATTTGTATTATGGCTAAACAATTAAAAAAAAAGGGCAGAATTCAGAGATGCCACCTTTCCTAACATTTTTTTAACGCAGAATTCTTAGATGTAATGCCTATAGACATTTCCTGTTGAAAATAGAGAACATTCGGATACCTTTCGAAATTGTAGTGATCAATGAGTGGCATCTCTGAAAATTAGAAATGATATAGAATAGGTTTATTTGCAGTTGCCATCACTTACTTTGTCAATAGTCTTGTCACTGTGAGTAACCATAGATTGCAATAATGTGTCAGTTAGGTACATGAGCTATTTCTTTAAACAACCGTTAATGCGGCCAAAATGCCGTTGAAATTGGGAACAATATTCATTGGTACCCTGTGATTTTGCAAACAGATAAAATGAAATACGTGGCTCCACTGGCGCCCTTAACCCATATGTGAGTTGTTCATGTCCCATTTTATTTACAGCACGGGAAATGACATTAAAACATGCAATGAATAAAAGGTAAATATGTTCCGAAGCGTGGCCCTTTCAGTATGGCATTTGTTTTCTTAGTTGAATGTTCCGTGGGAATTATTTCTGGAATCTCATACCAAAATGATTAAATGTTTGTACTAATTTGGCCGTATTGAGCATCCACCTTGGGGTTGGGTGCAGACTAAAACGCGCATTCCTGAGAACCCACATTACATATACATGTAAATTATGGTTTGAAAAGTACTAATGTGTGTTTTGATTCCCTATTATCCAACTCTTAATTTATACCTTAAAAAATGTAGAAATATAAAAAGAAGAAAAATGACGACAACAATAGAACAAAACCTTGCTGCGTTGGCCCATTGTCAGTTCCTGAAAAAAAAAAACACAGCCATAGCATGTTGAACTCCTGAGTGATTAAAAGCACCGTCCCCTTTCTTAACAATCAAGAATGCTATTGAAACCAGAATCCTACCACTGAATGAACAATAACCATGTTTCCACTGATCAAAATGTCATCCTTTTCTAAAATGTCACCCCTTTCTACAAGAAAAGGACACAATTATCAAAGAATTGATTGGTTCCGTGTATATAGTCGCTGTTCAACACTGAAACTAATACCGTTAATGACCACACTTCAAGGTCAAGTTTTCCCTTTACTCTTCATTTCATGCTGGATCGACCTTATTATTAATTGACTAACATCCAATTAAAATTTCCATAGGAAAATCCATGTTAAAGAAAACTGACCTGGTCCATTTCTTAGACATCCTGGCTTTTTCTATAAGTTGACATATCTCAATGATCCAATCACAGAAAAAACATAGAATACAATGTGGTGAAATCTGGACATGTTTCTCTGTACTTTTTGGAAGGTATTGGTCCCTACCGCCTAATACGCGAGGATTTACGATACAACGTAGTTATTATCTTCAACATCGAAGATTCATATAATATACGTGTATGAGCAAACCTATATAAGAGGATGGGAAAACAAAGAAACCAATGTTGTTTCGGTCCATGATGTGTCACATGTAAAGATGACTTGGATTGTTTAAGTCCCCGATGATACCTTGTTTAGAATCAAGAATGCACACACACACATACACACATCCTTCATAGCGTTAAGTTTAAGTCTAATATCATGCACGATCTATATACATGTATAATGTTGGTGTCATGTTTGGTGCCATAACAGGTCGTGTAATCTTGGGTGAATACATTTTGTATAATGAAGCTAGAATACACTCTGTTTATACCATGTAGTTATCAGATACCATCAAGGCTGCCAAGATAATAGTAGAGCAGCAAGTCCTTCAAAAGAGCCATATTTTAGGAGTTTAATTCGTAATATTACTGATAGCTATAACTTGTTCTTTTATGTTGTCCAATGTCTCTGGGTATGGAAAAGTGATGTTTGACCAATGAAAGCTTGTGCAGTCACTGAGAAATTTGCAATTCTATACAACCATCTTGAAATTTTAGCCACGTTTTTAAGAGCTAAAATACATATTGATCACCCTGTTCTGGCTCTAATATTCATCTTACAACAATTCCAATGGTACCTACCCCCCTAAATTGGACCCAAAAATCACATTGGAGCCAACCATTTGTTGCTAGGACAACCAGTTACCTAGCAACAGCTGATTTTAGCTAGCAACAGAACCTTTCCGTGACAAAGAAAGACCATTCCTAGGAATGAATTACAGAATGGAGATCATGGATACTGTTACTCATTTCGCTATTCAGAAGCTCCATGCTATTGTAAAAAAAGCAATATTGTACCAAAATACAGTGTGCTGATCAGAAAATATAGAAAAAAAGATAGACCTAGCCTATAGCAAGTATGATGAAAACATGCGACTTCAGCATTATCCTCTATTGGCAAAATATTCTTTACTAGACAATTGTAGTGTGTCTTATATCCTGAAAATGATGAAATGAGAATATATCTGAGGTTTTACTCTACTTGTGGGGCAGTGGTTCCTTAGCAACAAATTTACATAGCAACTTATACAAAGGAGCTTGTTCAAAGACAAATATGTATTATTGTGAAGAGAGTTAACCATCATTGGACTCAATTTATTCAGAACTGAGTAGATCTTGTTAGAAATATCCCTGAAGTAATAGGAAATGTGTCAAATAGTTGTTCAATACTCAAAGAGTTGGCAGTTGCTTAAACCTTGATAGCTTTTCTTTAGCAAGTGGTGAAACCTTGCCAGCTTTTGTTTAGCAAGTGGCTCACCAACTGACAACTGCTCTACTCAGATATGAAAACATGATTATGGAACCCATCGATTTATAAAGAAAATAAATCTGAAGTTGTGTCTACTCTCTCCCAGTGCTGGCAAAGCCTTATTGCTAGACCTGTTTACATCTTAGCAATTAAATATTTGCTAAGGGGCCATTCAAATATTATGTAACACCGTAGGGGGAGGGGGGGGGTCATGAAGTTTGTTAGACTTTGTTACAGGGGGAGGGGGGTCTGCCCAAGTGTTACATAATAAAAATGAGGAATACATCACATGGCGAAATTTGACAATTTACAAGCATTTTAATGTGATTTTAGAGATCTTCCTATAATTCTTGTTAAATTGAGGGGGGACTGAGGGGTAAAAAAGTGGCCAAAATTATGTTACATAATATTTGAACAGCCCTTAAGCAGCATTACTTTAAATTATGTTATTTATAATATTATATAGGTTTTATCAGAATTAAATATAATGTGTGATGATTATTCTGTCACAAACCTTCTCTATAAGTTCTACTAAGGAAACTATAGCTTAATCTAGCAGCATCAGATAACTGTGATTGCATGGATCTTGCAATTGCTATCATCATTCTGTCAATGGTGAATTAGCTGCTTTATAAGATCACTTCTGTTGGCAGAAGTGGACTTTTCCAGAACCTTTCTGGTAGGACTCAGCTATAAGGCCACAAGTACCAGCCATATGATCCAACAAACAGAAAGTGCCTAGCAAACTAACCAAAAGACCCTACCTGTGACCATTCTCCTTGCTTGAAGGTCATGTTACAAGACATTAGCTAGGACTTTATTTTAGGCCATAGATATGTTCTTAACTCTTTCCAGCCAGCTCTATCATTGTTAAAAGTCCCTAAAATACAGCAGATTGAGGTCCCGACCGAATATATATTGATACATGGTGTAAGGGTGACCTCGGGAATAGAACCAATGTTTGTGAAATGTATAAAAAAATGACTGATTTGTAATCTGTATTTAATTTCCTTTCATATAATACCATGATACCTGGCATTACTTATTGAAAATAATTATTGACGGCCCAGAATAACGCTATTAGATACTATAAATGCTCTCCTCATAGTGCATTGATGCACTAGCCGTACTTGACCTGGTAGTGTATTAATGCACTAGCCGGCTGGAAAGAGTTAAAGAGACATAGACCATCTGTCTGTCACCAGTGATCATTATCTAGATGATGGAAAACATCTATATTACAATTAACATTCTATCCAGATATGTTCAAAGTGAAGTAATGGAACTACTGTAGCCTACATATTTCAGGGCATTGCCACATGTACATTCATAATAGGCTTTAGCATTTGAACATTCATTTTTACACTTCACCTTCTCAGTTAGTACTGTGATACTCAGAAGGGTTGGCATGACACATTGATGCAGCTTTTGCTAAAGGACTGACTAGCATTTCATTGGAGAAGAATGACATGTGAAGGCATTAAATAACCATAAGGATGTAATTTCATCACCCTCTACACACACCCAAAGTCACAGACCAATACTCTAAGCATTGGCCTAAGGTAATTGACTTGGGGCTAAGGCTGCGAGGCATAGGGGCATCCTACATTGTATATGACAAGACAAGGGTTGGATTCATGTAGAAGCCATGCCATTTACACATGATTCTATGGTAGTATTAGGTACATAAAGAGTCCATTCTTGTTACAGTTCCTATAATTCTAATCCTTGGTCATTAATTTATTCCAATAATGTTGCTAAATATCACTCAAAGGGATTAATTAATAGGTAGATACATACTGGAAGCAAGGTATTTACCAAGCCTCAGATTACCCACGATATTCCTTGTATGCTTTAGAATGAGAGAGTTCAAGATGGTGATATAAATGTGTTATGTATGATGGCATGTAACATCACATAGGGGCAATATTTAATTTTAGCCTTACCATTTTGGTGGGAGAGCTTTGATCATTATCAGTAGGTAATTTGAATCAGTCTGTATATATATACAGAGGGGGGTCTGCCCAAGTGTTACATAATAAAAAAGTAATATTTGATATGACTTTGTATAGACAGGTATATGCCTCGTGGTTGATTGGATCTACGGTTAATATAGCTCTTGATAGCGACTTGACTTAAAATGTTAATGTTGGTAGAATTCCTTGACTTCTTGACAGGAATGGAATGATACCACTGATAGTGGGTAATCAAGCACATAGACTTCATGTCACACTTATCATAACAGCAATTACTAAGGTACGTCAGGATACCAAATGACACCCAATGAAATATTAAGATATCATCTTGTGTTCTGAGACTCGCATGAGATGCACATAAATCAGACTGACCTGTCACCTCAACCCGATACTTAAGCTGCTTTCAATGATACTTTGCTGATGTTATCTTGAGCTGAAATATTGACAGTTGATATTGTATTTAAGTCTGCAGAACTTGTATGAAGCCCCTGTATAAGGTGTGGCTTATAGGTCATTTCAGGCTTTGGCTGCAGCTCAAAGTATATTACTTTGACTTAGGGTCCAGCTTATAAATGGGAGTACCATACTATTGAATAGTAGTAATCTGAATATTTGTAGGCTGCTAGGTATGTTTTATATTATTTTCCAAAAAAAAAAAAAAAAATGAGTAGCTGGGTGATTTCTTTTTTTTTCTATGGGGACATTTTATGATAGGATCATATATTTCAAGCAAATATAGCTTACTAATATTTGAATCTCATCTCATTTTATCTACATATGTGACATGTACTGGGAATAGGGTCCTTAATGCACCCTGCACTAAGGGCCCTTTTCGCAGATCCTGTCACATATACACATGTACATGAACTTGGCTATCACATGGTCCTTGGAATGTGTTTGGCTTACAAACAATACACTCATGACGTCTCTTGTCCAGCAATAGACATCTTTAGTAAGAAGCCCCTGTGATCACTAGAATACCTGGCGGATATCTTTTCATTTCTGGAGAATCTGTTTGTCAGTTGATAGGCTACTTGCTATGCAAAAGCTAGTACTTTCTAAAAAATAACCAACTGCACAATTGTTAAATATAATTATTTCCTATTTTGGGGGGTATTTTGAGGTATAATTGTTCTCAAATACATTGAGTCCATGAATGCTTAATTCTCATCAAACCCAAATGTCTTTTTATGAATATACTTCTCAATATAGGTTGATAAGTAAATTTGATGTTGCTAGGCAATCAGCTACTCTAGTAGTAAAGTGAAAGCCTTGAGCAGATGTTTTTGAGGATATAAGGCATACTACAATTATCCAGTAAATAATACTTTTCTTTGCCAATAAAAGATGATGCTGAAATTGCATGTTTTTATTATACTTGCTATATCATTTTTTTTTCTACATTCCCTGATTAGCACACTGTGTTTTGTTACAATAATGCATTTTCTACAATGGCAGGGACCTTCTCAATACCAACATGAGAAGCAATAGCCATGATCTCCGTTCTGTAAGTCATTACTAGGAAAGGTCTTTCTTTGTCTCGGAAAGGGTCCGTTGCTAGCTAAAATCAGCTGTTGCTAGGTAACCGCTTGTCCTAGCAACAAATGGTTGGCTGCAATGTGATCGTTGGGTCCAATTTAGGGGGGGTAGGTACCATTGGAATTGTTGTAAGATGAATATTAGTGCCAGAACAGGCAGACCAATGTGTATTTTAGCTCTTAAAAACGAGGCTAAAATTTCAAGAGATGGTTGTAAAGAATTGCAGATTTTTCAGTGACTGCACGAGCTTTCATTGGTCAAACATCACTTTTCCATACCCAGAGACATTGGACAACATAAAAAAACAAGTTATAGCTATCAGTAATCTTACAAATTAAATGACCCAGAGGGCCCCTGTGCTGCTCCTCTATAACTATTTACTATAATTTCTCGCATGTAAGCCGCACCCTGAGTTTGTTTAAAAGCTATAATAAAGGCGCACCTGGGGATTCAAAACTGGCAGATCAATACTGTTCTATACCCTTGTATAAGGCGCACCTGTGGCTTTATTGCAGGAATTTACGGTAGATATAATCATCACAGTGGTAAATCATGTACCCGAAGTACTTGGGGACAATTTCTGAGGAGGTATACGTTACAATCACAAACCTGTTAAAAACAATGGAAGGATGAATCATTAATTGTCTTTGACATTTTCTGTTCTGATAGCAATTATTGATCATAGAGAAACTAATCTTGTATATTCAAATGAAGCTTTTCACCTCAGAGTGTGAACTATTTTATCTTCCTTGGCACCTCCCCTATGTCTCCTATTGCACAAGATGGTGCACTAAGTTGGCAGGCCGCCAGGTCCGAGTCTCGGGTGTGGCAGCCACAATACGTCACCAAATTCGTCATACCTCTCTGTACGGTCAGGTGCTCCTTTACATAATTCATTACTGTGTAAAGTATGGGAGTGTAAAACCTACCGTTACTTTTAGGGCCAGAGAACGTGCTTTACATTGTATAATTACCATTAGAACTTGTATAATTTAGATAAAAGTAAGACAAAAATATAATTAACAAAAGGATAAGAGACGGTTCTATAAGTCTGAGATACAACATGTTGTCTAGGGTTAGATCTACTGGTAATTAAGATGCACTTAACATTTTCGTAATACTGTCATCTGAATCCCTTATTCTCTTTGATAGTAGGAGGAAGTGTTCTCTCAACCCGATCCACATGTCCTATTCGTCCCATAGAGCACATAATTTCTAAACCGTGCCTAGCACTGAAGTGAAAATCGTTTCTAGTTAGAAGAAAAAAAAAGAGATCAGCGAAAAAGGCTTTGTTGGTGGTCTTGTTATCACATGGATGCAAGTTTACAGAATTTTGTCTGCTAACCTCGAACCTTGTTCCTTTCTGTTTTACAGCTAGGAACTGGACAAAGCTGTATGCCGTTGAGAAATGATTAGTGCTCATGATCCTAGGCTGGGGACGTACATCGAGGGATATCGTCTTGGCCGACAACCTGTCGCAGCTCGTCATCTGTCAGTCACTCACTTCCCGCCTGCAGTCTTCATGTGGATCTTATTAAATGGACATGACCAGCCAGGAATGAGAAAAATAGCAGAGCAGTGACTTGAAATCTTTTTTTTTCTTCTTTTTGTTAAATCCTGGTTTGTACTTTTGGTCCTTGGTTCTAGTTTCCTGTAAATTTTGTTTTTTTTGTTAGTTATTAGTTCTCACCAAGACGTACTGGCTATGAGGGTTCAATGTATCTAGATCATATCGAGCAATCTTTACACAGAAGAAAGAGCAAGATTCAGAAATTTAAGAGTTATTGTTATCGATGGCGTCTTAGTGGGGCATTTAATATGGTGTGATGGCGTCACCATTTTATCATGTGACGATTACATGAACCGTGATGTCACAATGCGTCTTTAACAAATGCCACAACTTGAATGTTACCATGAAATTTATAAACAATATAAACAGACAAATCGCACAGAACAACCTGCAATTATCTGACAGTTCATTTTGGTCGTCGTTGTTATTAGCAATAAACCATAGCAGCCAGGTAAACGATTGTCGCGTCCCGCCCTGACAACCACCAATAGTTCTAGGTATTTGTAGTCATTTCTATGGCACACAAACTTATCGGTGATATCCCTGGTTGTAGGCAATATTCAGGCAGTGCGTTCCTACTTCTCTTTCCTCATCCACCTGACAGCTTAAATCCTGCCCGCGTTCTCATCATTCCCCTCGATCACCACCCTGAGGTTACTGTACACATGATATAATGCTGGAAATAACGGTCTACGGGTACGGCTGCCCTTTTAGTGTATAGTGCATAATGAGTCTGAGAGGGTTGAGTTTCAGTTTATACATTACTACAGTGAGTTTGAAAAGTGTAATGCAATCTTCCCACATGTGCTGTGCTGGTTGGAATCGAACAGAGCCTCCTCTTCCATTTAAATGTGTATGGATGGAGTATACATACATATATATGTTAATGGTTAGGGCGATATGATTTTTTCCCTTATTGTACACGTGGGTTCTTTACCTGTACATCAATTTGATAAGAAGTGCTCTATATATGATTATATCTTTGATTCTGACCTGATCCGCTTGCCTTACATTTGCATCACGAAAGACTGTACATGTTTCGTCCTCATGTCGCAAACCATGTTTTTGTACGCGCCCCGGCTTGCTGTAATCCTACCTACCTACCCACTCACGCCAGGTTACACTTACACTGTAGATCATATGGCAGATGTTGATTATGACAGGAATGACTAGTTGAGTATCCCAGAGGCAGATGTAAGCTGAGAAGTTTCTAATTCTCCACAGTATGTCCACTGCACATAGTGTTTGAATAAATGAAATAAGAAGACGCCCCAAGTGCATACAGGGGAAAGTCGATAGTGTACCCTTGTATATATTCACTATAACATTCGAAAAGGGGCGGACATGGTAAAAATTCAGATGAATTGGACTACTTTCTGGTCATTGACTGCCTAGTTACCGGGAAGAATACGGATTATGCTATGTATTAAGAGAAAATGACAGCGCTGTCCGCAAGTTGGAGATAATACTTGTATGTTAACGAGCTGAATGTGAATGTCCCAGCTTGTGACCCCTCCCTCTATAAACCATGTTCTTCGCTAAGCTAATCTTATGTCCAGGGGTCATAAACTAGGGCATTGATTTACATCCCAACCAACCTGATTACTAGGATCATAACTCATTAGAGGGCACGTCAGGTAAAAGCGTGAAGGGTTATCGTCCATTTTGGGGTCATATCACTGAGAGTGGTTTGCTTCGGCTAAAAAGGTCCGAAGCAGGTTTTATCTGAATAACGAGCTGCATTGTAAGGAAAAACCTCAATAAGCTGGGCAATATGATATGCCTACTTTTTATCTCGATGAAAATTCCCTTTCTTGTGTTCTCATAGATTTGGGGGAGGTACAGGACCCAGGTCCACTTGTACCAGCAGGGAAATGTACCTTGTTGCACAATGCCTCTTTTTTTGTACTAAAATAGGGAAAATATCGGTTTTACTCACCATAAGTCTTTGTGTTTATATACATATATAACATGATTAGACTTCCCTGTGGTGCCCTGTTTGTCTCAAGGGCACGTTTTCAGAAATGTGTAAGTTGTCTTTGGAAAACTGGATTTCAGAACAAAAAAAGAAAAGGATATTTCCAAATTTACGTTCACAGATTAATATCAGCAGCCGAGGTGTATTCGTCATGTAAATAAACTATAAAAACTATGCTTTGTCTTGTGGTCTATCTTCTCAGACATATTGATTTTACACTGGATTTTAAAGAGTCCTTGTATGATAATAAGTGCTATGTGCTATTCATTTCTAGTATCAGTGATGCCACTTTTCCTGGTTTACCAGGAATTCCTGGTTTTTATTCTAAGATTCCTGTATCAAATTATATTAAATTCCTGGGGAACTGTGGCTAAAAGTCCAGTTTTCCTGGTTTTTGTTGGCCAGTGAGTGGCATCTCTGTAGTATGAACTACAGTAAAACCCTTTATACGGGGTATAAGCTGCATTCTGAGTTGCTGGCTTTGCTCTAAGGGTATTTTTGGCCTGAAAACTGGCATTCCTTACTACCGTAACCTCCCACGCTTTCGGGCTTCCCTAGCCCACTTAAAAGGGTCTATTTCTCATCTTTCCTATCCCCTCAGGATGTGTGTGGTGCACATGTGTGGGCACTGACACATTCCTCTGTGAAATTGTGTAATGTAGTTCTCGCCATGAATATGACCTTAGCTGTCGAAATGGCGTTAAACATCTATTACTCACTCACCTCCCGCGCTTAAGGTGCATCCCACCTATAAGACGAACCTTGAGTTAAAGGATTTGGTCAGAAAAATAAGAAATTCATAACTTTTGTTGTAACTTGTGTATTTTCAAAATTCAAAAACCCATATGTAGCTAGGCCTATGGTCCCCCCGACCTCGTTACACCCTCTATGTGCTCTTAAGAATTAAGGAAGAGCAACTTAATAAAATAAATGTGTTGATGTCCTACTTGAGGATCTAAGGAGAACTAAAACCTTGTGTATTGTAGTGATCATATCACTTGTATAATAATTGTAATGTCGGGGCGATCGGTCCGGTGGTAGCCACTGGTACGGGAGCGCTAGTTAGGGTCCGTCTCACCTGGGGGCGACACGGTGGCGACCGGTGACGTCACGCTCGTGACGTCACATTTAGGGACGCCATATAAGGGCGGTCCGGTGGTCGCGAGGGAGGAGGGCAATAAGAGACTTGCAGGTGGCAGAAGTGTGGTCGGTGACTTCGGGTTCGGTGGTTGCGATCGGTGGAGACCTGCAAGGGTGGTGCATCTCAATACAAGCAAGGATAATTGATGTCAATTAATGAGAACTGTTAGTGATAAGGCCAGAAAGAAATAAACCAAACACCTTCTACTGTTATCAAACTTTATTGGCTGCGTCTGGTCCTTTTTGTGTTTACTACAGTATGATATGCCTTAAAAGCAGGAGATTACAGTAAGGCCAGCGAGATTTTTGGCAATTGCAAAAAAAAATTAAAAATGTCATGTGATCATCAAACATTGGGCATTTCGCCACTTTTTTTTTTTGACAGGTAGTCCCCACATTTGCAAATACTTTCTCCAAAAGTTTTTTTTGCCGAAATGCCGTACTTCCCTGTGTATAAGCCCGGGCTTATACAAGCACTAAGTGGTAAATTGACCAGGCTTATACACGGGGCAGGCCTCTATTTCCATATCCTCCCATATCCTCGTAATCATGTAATTTTTTTTCATATATATTATTATTTCCAATAATCTGTGTATTAATTAATGATATATTTCTCTTAAAAACGGTGACAGACATGGAAGGGATCATAAGGGTCGCATAGCTGAAAAGATTTAACGTGTGATATATATCACATATGGCCCAGGGTCTACTACCATAAAACCCTCTATCAACCCTGTAGGGTCAGAGGAATCAGCATTTGCGAAATATTGACTAATTACTTACAAATAGAGACTATTATCTATACATGTACTTACACCAGTCTGGCATAATCTTCTCTTACTAAACCCCTTAGACCGCTGGCCCCCTGGTGTGCTGGGCCCCTGGACACCTGGCCCCCGAACACCTGGCCCCTGGACACCTGCCCCCTGGACACTTGGCCCCTGGACACCTGGCCCCCTGGACACCTAGCCCCTGGAAACCTGGCCCCTGGACACCTAGCCCCCACAGAAAACTTTATCCTTAGCATGCTTAGTTTATCGCTTAGTCCCCAATGTGTTATGTGTATAGCTTGGACACTGTAAACATTGCCGGCTGAAAAAAAGTGTCTCACTTGGTGATTACCCATAGGACTCCATGTGCTAATTTCATCGCCAAAATCTATCTGACCCATAGACCCAATGGTTAAAGAACTTGTAGTCAGTATAGCTCCCAAAAACATGGCGTAAGTACAGCAGCTTTTTTCGTAGAGAAAGACATCACTTACCATAAAGGACAAAATGTTGTCTGATAGATTAGATTTGAAACTTTCCTTTGGCTTTTGAAAAATGTGTAAACTAACAGTATATCACTGAATGATTACACCCTTAAGTTGATGATTACAAATATGTGGATCTGAAAACCCGGCTCCAATAGCCCAGGGGATACCCTGGGCCAATAACTATGTTGATATCCCATGTAGAAGTTATGGCATACAACAAATTTTACTGACTTCCCATTACCCCTATACCCCTTCCCCCCGGCCTATATGGCCTTCACATATTCCTTAGTGGGCCGACCCCTGCTGAAGCTGATACCTTGCGAGATAAGGACTGATAACAGTGAGCTGATGGGTACCAGGTGTTAAGTAATGCACCCTGAAAAGTCGGCACTGAATGAAAGGAATTTTCCCGGGGAATTTTCTCATTGGTCAATAGTGTATCCTGTTTGGTTGGAATACATGGGGCAGGCCTGTATACCACTAACTGTATTTTCACCCCGGCCTATACACGGGGCAGGATAGTACACAGGGCCCGGCCTATACACGGGGAAATACGGTAGTTGACATTACATGGCTATATTTTCTTTTCTTGTTTTCTACTTTTTTTTGCCGACAGAGGGTGGGAGATTGCTCAGGGCTGTCTTGAAGGGATTTTTTTTTTTTGCTGATGGCTGACCAGAATCTTAGCTGAAAACCCGAAATCCAAGTAATTATTCAAAATAACATGGCTTAATGGGCTATACTATACTCCTGATTACCATACAAACTGCTGTAACCCTGTAGTCTACCAGACGTGGTGATATGCCACAGAGTTCTAAATACGGTAAGTCAGTTTAAATGGACTTCCACCTCGGAGGGTACCCGGTCCCAGGGTACCAGAGCTTGCAACCCTGCAAGCCTACTTCACAGTATTTGAGTCACTCCATACATGTATAACTACACATTTGTTTTTTTTTATATGTCAGGCTTATCAGCACTTCACGTGAACTGTCGGTGAGGGCCTCAATGAACTAAGACCGAAGTTTACTTCCGCCAACCAATTTTATATACTGTAATCTCTCGCGTACAAGATGCGTCTTCTAGGCCAAACAAATGCCTGGTGCGTCTTATAGGTTTTCCCAAAGAAGGGGGTGCGTCTTATAGGGGGGGGATATTTTTACTATAGAACAGTACTGAACTTACTAAAATCACCCCTAAGAGGTGCGTCTTATACGTGAAACAGCCATTGGCAAGTTAGGGGTGCGTCTTATATGTGCACTGCGTCTTATACGCTGGAGATTACAGTAGTACTGTTTCCATCCCAAAGGGCAGCCATTTGGAATCACATAAACGTTTTAGAAATGAGTGAACACAAAGAGAGCTCTCTTTCCAAGGTCAAGGAACTTTATTGGTCATCAATTTGTGACGTCACAGCCTATGGGTATTGGCTGGTGACGTCACAGTCTCCACATTTGGTCTGCAGTATCTTTGAACACTATTCCAAGGTAACATGTCAACTTTTAACAACATTTAGTAAAAAGTACACCAGGATAATAGCACAGATAGGTGAGGGTGGTTCAGGAACATTAGCACACTAGGCATGTGGAAAACAGTGCCTAGTAGATCACAGAGCAATGTCTACTGACATCAAATATAGAACAATATTAACAAGGTCGGTGGATACTGTGTTAAGACAAGAATACAGCCATGTTTTTTGTCTTTTTGCTTGGGGTTGTTCTATCAGTTTTCAAATGAATAAAGAAAAATAGTCTGAATTCCATGCCTTGACAGCATTCAGATTTTTAAAGTACCCCCGGTACACTGTATTACAAATGATGTAAACAAAATGGTGATTGGAAATCATTGAGTGTGTAGCATTATTTGACAAAATCCAAACAAGCTCGTATCCATCTTGATTGGCGTATGGTTAGCGCCTTATTCATATAATATCTGGGTTTTTCTTTTCTTCTCCATTCTGTTTGGCGTGTTGGCCTGGTTATGTATGTTTATTGGCCAGGTCCAATAAAATATTCGCCCAAACTAGATTGGAGTTGTCATATGTCTATTTATTAGTTGCATTGAGCCTGCTGGTTCTAGTAATGTTGCAACAGGTATGGTCACAAGGGAACAAGCTTCATTCATAAATATTCATTAGCACATAGGGGAATGCACCAATCAGTGAGGCCACTGCCTTATGAGAAAATGATCCAGGATCCTGGATCATTTTAAAGGGGGCATTGCAGTGATTTGATAAGAAATCTTCCAGGCCCACTATAGGGCCTGGAAGATCGATGCTGAGGCCCAACTTGATTTGCTTTCAGTGGCCCTAGGTAATTTTTTAATAAATTCATTGAGTCTGGAATAGCCGGTAAGTATTCATACCATACAAAATAGAAGAAAGGGAGAAATTCAGATGTTTATGTCAGATCTTTGTGTGACCATTTTCTGATGAATTTTCCTCAATGGATTTTCAAGGGAATTTAAAGTATTTTCTATTGTTTCTGATGATTAGCTCTATTCTAACTTTGACCCATTTATGATATTATATGCGTCCTCAACCAGGAGATCACCAAATTGGGAGCATAAATATGATCCTATCAAAACTGTTTGTTAATTTTTTAAAACATATAAATTGGTCCTAAAATAATTGTGTAAGTCACATATATGCCACACCTTTGGCTGTTCGCATGCACCCGGAGTTCAGGGCAATGCTATAAGCTAAGTCTTCAAAACACATGTACCACTGGGGCATTAGTGCTTGAGTAATTTTCTATAGTGTCAGAATCCGTATTCACCAAGCCCATATAAGTACTGTTGTCGCTACTAATAATCTTTTCGTCGCATCCCTCTTCTTCTCCTCTCCACGCTTCTCTAAATGATCCTCTTGATCGGCCCTACATGTAATAACGCTATCGTTGTCACCAAGCTACTGGGTCATCTGTATTACCATAAAACTCTGCGTATAAGCCGCACACGGAGTTTGCGAGAATGCTATACGCTGTATATGAATCCTGAGATGGTAACCATACATTTCTTCCTTTAGTCTATTATACAAAACCCCTCCTATAAGTCGCACCCTGAGTGCAGAGACATGCTATAAGCCGTATCGAGGGCCTGAAATGGTCTGTAAGCCATGGCTTATACATGGGGTTTTACGGAGTTATACAGAAAGCCGTTCGGGTCTAACCGGAAATGCGACCGTCGAGTCAAGTGAGGCGACGGTCTACCTTCCGGTCTAGCAGTGAGCGTGATACGGAGATGTGTTTCTTATCTTTAGGGCTTAAAATCAAAATTTTGAATCGACAGAAGTGGTTTAAATATGAATATAGCTCTAAAAAATATCATTTATATTTATTTGTAAGTGTTTTTATATCTGAACTGCAAGATGAAGGAAATTAGGGGGGGTCAATTGACCAAACTTGGGAGTGGGTCAATTGACCCCCTCCATTGAGTCCAGTCAGTTAGTCATTTGACCCCCTATGATTACTAAAGCAGCTTATATCCACTGTAGGAGGTATTAGATTGAAATTATGTTATACACACATACACACTATATTGCCAGTGGTGAATTATTGATAGATGCAGAGCTGAAATTGATCATTTTTACTTTTGCCCCCCCCTTATTCAATTGACCCCTCCCCCTTGCTCAATCGACCTCTATTTCCTGCTCAATTTCCTTTCTACAGCAGTTTTGATAAGCTTATTATGTTAAAAATTTGCGGGGAGGGTGTCAATTAATTGACAAAGGGACCCTGTGAATTGACATATTCAAGCAAAGATTGACAGATACAGAGGCATCCCTTGATGGGGACAATAAACCTTTAATACACATTCAGTTGGTCATTGGACCAGGAAAGGAGAGGGGGTCAAATGACCAACTGAATGTGTATTCAGTCCATTGAGTTGGTCATTTGACCCCCCTCTCCATATTCGGTCAAATGACCCCCCTCCATGTCCTGGTCAAATGACCCCCCTCCAGTGAGGGGGGTCAAATGACCAATTGAATTGGAGAGGGGTGTCATTTGACCAGGAAAGGATAGGGGGGTCAAATGACCAACTCAATGGAGGGGGTCATTTGACCAAAAAACAATTGGGGGGGAGTCAAATGACCAACTCAATGGACTCACTTGGGGGGGGGGTCAATTGACCAGGAAATGGAGGGGGGTCAAATGACCAGGATGAGGGCTGGGATAATGCTAGGACTTAAGTTTCAGTAGCCAATTTGGCAAATTTGTTCCATTCTGATTGGCCAGATTATTTTCATAGTATTTTGAATCGACAGAAGTAGTTTGAATATGAATATAGCTCTTAAATACACCATTTAGATTTATTTGTAATTGTTTTCATATCTGAACTTCAAAATAAAGCAGATTGGGGGGGTCAATTGACCAAACTTGGGAGTGGGTCAATTGACCAACATGAAGTGTGGTGGGGGGGGGGAGAGCAGGGTCAACTGACCAACATGGAGGGGGGGGTCAATTGACCAATTTTCTTCAGGGAATTGCAGATAACGGGGACATCTGCAGAAGATGTCCGATCCAATCGGTCGATCAATAGAGTCATCAACCAATATTTTGTCGACAGCCCCCCACCACCAATATAAAAAAGTTCTTGCGATCCCCCCCTGAGAACTTATTTTGCCAAATTAGGGAGTGGTCATTATTTATCAACTGGGGTCAGACCCCGCATGAGGGGGACGTAAAAAAAATTGACCTATCTTAAGGGTGTGTGTAAAAAAATTACCATTTTCAGCAAAAAAAACCATGTGCTAGTATAGATCACAGATGTGCACGAAAATTCTCCTCTGGCCCGCGGGGTGCACAAAGAATTTCCCCATGTCCGCACAAAAAAACGACCGTTTATAAATAATGACCACTCCCTTACTGCCCCCCCCCGAATTTGAGCGTTTTCAATGATATGTTGCAATGAGTTGCAATGAATCCATTTACCTGGTCATTTGACCCCCCCCTCACTTCCATTGAGTCCATTCAGTTGGTCATTTGACCTCCCCTCTTTCCTGGTCATTTGACCACCCTATCCTTTCCTGGTCAAATGACTCCCCTCCAATGAAGTTCAATGCAGTTGTGTCATTTGACCCCCCTCACTGGAGGGGGTCATTTGACCAGGACATCGAGGGGGGTCATTTGACCAGATATGGAGAGGGGGGTCATTTGACCAGGATGTGGAGGGGGGTCATTTGACCAGAAACTGGAGGGGGGTCAAATGACCAATCAAGTACCCGTAGTTTTATCATTGTGGATGTGGCAAATTCTAAGCCAAAAATAAACATGTTGTTTCAGAATTTCAATGCAATACCCTTAAAGTGGATATAAGCCACCCTCCACTGACAGGATTCAGTTGAGGGGGGTCATTTGACCATAATTGGTTAGGGGGGTCAAATGACCAATGGAATGGACTTAGGGAGTGATCATTTTGATGTACAAAAAAACCCATTTTGCCACCCCCCTCTCAAGGTTCAAATATGTTTTGACCCCCCCCCCATCTGGATGGCCGAAAATCGCATGTGAACTTGACCTTTTAACCTATAGTAGGGTCAGGTCGCCAGAAAGTGTAAGATTCTGCCCTTGAAGGGCATGAATAATTATTTTTCTAATTACTTTATAAAGTCGGCCCTTGGTTCCTCGAATATCAGCGGTCGCCACAAAAATGTTCAAGGTGTCAAGTTATCTGAGGAGATAAAACTGGGGTGGCTGTGGTCTGGTTGGGAGTGGGAGCGGTGCGGGGGGGGGGAGGGAACTTTTCTTTTTTGTTGGTGGTGATGTAGACATGGTAAAGGTTCAAAGTGCAATCACTGATAGAGAGCATGAGCAGCTCACTTCAGACGTTACAAAATAAATGCCCTCACCGTCGTCATCTAGTTGTATATAATGCCCACTTTGTGTCAAACCAAATGACAGGAAATGATACCAAACATCAAAGCCCACACTAAACTCTAGACTCTTAATTACTCCCCCACCCCACTCCTCCGTAATGCCAGACTGCTAACAGATATGGCCTCCATGACAACAGTCCCCATCACTTTCAAGTGCCGACACCCCCATCTCCCACACTCCTCTCTTCCCTCTTGTACAACCACTATCTGTGTGAGAACCACTCTATGTACATGTAGTACTACACTAAGAGGCTGCCCATTTAATTTCTAACTGAGTAAAAATAACACCATATGTAACAAATTCAGTGTGTCAAAAGATTATCAGTACTAGATTCCCTCTTACATTAAGTGAATCAACATTGCTTGTGTGTATTAATGTTTTGAGGGAAAAGTTTGTGGTCATTTACACAGAGAGTGGTTGTACATCCCTCCTGCTATCACCACTCACTGATAGTAACAGGGATAGTATTGTATTCCAAATTGTGACCAAGCTCACTCCATCCTCCACCAAGGGGAGGTTGCCACGGACTCACAGAGCAGGGACAGCTGTTGTGTGTTTGTGGTTACAAGTGATAAATTGTGCTGATAAAATATACAGCTCCGGTCTCTGAAATTTTATACATCTGTTTTTTTTTTGTTCGAGGATGTGAGTCCTGTTTTAGTACTTAAGCTATTAAATTGATAGGGGAAATCCATCCGAACTCGAAGTAGTGAGATATCTGAGGAAGTGAATACAAATATAGAGAGAAAAAGTCCGTAGTCAAGGTCAAGGATCGAGGTAGTGAGGGATTTGAGGTAGTAAGAGCTCGAGGAACCAAGGGCCGACTGTATAACCTTAACAAACTTATGAAGGGACATCCCGTCAGCTCAGAAAACCAAAAAATACCAACTTAGGATGTCCGGTTCCATTTTTATTGCTTATATTGTGTCATGTAACGTCCGGTACCAAAATGATGAAATATGGAGGTAATTAAAGTTTCTCTCAGTAGTATAAGAATGCCCATTATGCATAACAAACACATGAAATAACATGGCCAACATGTCTATTATTGACTTCAATTACAAAATGTCACAAAATTTGACTTATGCATGCATAGTAGACTGCCTCTTCCATGATGATAAAAGTACTGGACGTTACATAATGTCCGGTACTTTTATTAGAATTATTTCACATAAGCTGCTCTCACATGGAGACAAATTCAGATAGACACACACTTTTTTCACCAAAGTAGGGGATAATAGGGCCCTTCATATGAGTAATAAAAAAGATTTTGAAGCTCCATTTTTTCCATGTCTTATAACTGATTTAGATTTAGGTACCGGACGTTACAAATTACACATTTCCATTTTCAGACACATGATGAAAAATTCTTACTCAGTAACATGTCCAAACCTCATGGAAATGGTACCTATGATCATATATGATACAAAAAATAACTTTGGGATACTCCAGATGTTCTTTATTCAATACAGGACACTTGTAAAAGATATAAAAAGTCAAAAATGAACAAATTCGGTACCCATGTTGTTAATTTTCCATGCCAGCCCCCCTTTAATGGAGGGGGGTCAAATGACCAGGAAATGACTCGGGGTCAAATGACCAATTGACTGGATCTAGTACATGGGTGTCATCTGACCAGAAAAGATAGGGGGGTCAAATGACCAAATCAATTTCTTAAGCCATTTTCAGCATTCTAACATTTTATTATAAAGGTTTTACATATTATTAGGCCTGGAATCAAATTTGAATAACATTTGCCAATTCAGATTGCCATCAAAGCAAGACAAACAGCATATTTGTGCTCCGTAGCTTTACTGACGTTAGACCGGAAGCTGGACAGTCACATTGCTTGGGTTGACGGTCTCATTTCTGGTTAGACCTGAACGGCTTTCCCTAGTGTTATGGCGCTCATCCAATATGATCAATTCATGGTATTGCCCTATGATATATGAAAATGATCGACACATTGCATCCAGGACATTATCGTCCTCTGCCAATATCATTTTGATAGTCTGGGAACTTACAACTATTCCACTAGATGTGACTTTAGATTACTTTATTTGAAGAAAGGTTAACTTTTGTATCCTCTATATACTGGTCAGACTACCCTTTTCATGGAATTTAATATTTGTATACCACTAACTGTATTTTCACCCCGGCCTATACACGGGGCAGGCTAGTACACAGGGCCCGGCCTATACACGGGAAATACGGTAGTTGACATTACATGGCTATATTTCTTTTCTTGTTTTCTACTTTTTTTTTGCCGACAGAGGGTGGGAGATTGCTCAGGGCTGTCTTGAAGGGATTTTTTTTTTTTTGCTGATGGCCGACCAGAATCTTAGCTGAAAACCTGAAATCCAAGTAATTATTCAAAATAACATGGCTTAATGGGCTATACTATACTCCTGATTACCATACAAACTGCTGTAACCCTGTAGTCTACCAGACGTGGTGATACGGCACAGAGTTCTAAATACGGTAAGTCAGTTTAAATGGACTTCCACCTCGGAGGGTACCCGGTCCCAGGGTACCAGAGCTTGCAACCCTGCAAGCTTACTTCACAGTATTTGAGTCACTCCATACATGTATAACTACACATTTGTTTTTTTTATGTCAGGCTTATCAGCACTTCACGTGAACTGTCGGTGAGGGCCTCAATGAACTAAGACCGAAGTTTACTTCCGCCACCCAATTTTATATACCGTAATCTCTCGCGTATAAGACGTGTCTTCTAGGCCAAACAAATGCCTGGTGCGTCTTATAGGTTTTCCCAAAGAAGGGGGTGCGTCTTATAGGGTTTTTTTTTTCTATAGAACAGTACTGAATTTACTAAAATCACCCCTAAGAGGTGCGTCTTATACATGAAACAACCATTGGCAAGTTAGGGGTGAGTCTTATATGTGCACTGCGTCTTATACGCGGGAGATTACAGTAGTACTATTTCCATCCCAAAGGGCAGCCATTTGGAATCACATAAACGTTTTAGAAATGAGTGAACACAAAGAGAGCTCTCTTTCCAAGGTCAAGGTCACTTTATTGGTCATCAATTTGTGACGTCACAGCCTATGGCTATTGGCTGGTGACGTCACAGTCTCCACATTTGGTCTGCAGTATCTTTGAACAATATTCCAAGGTAACATGTCAACTTTTAACAACATTTAGTAAAAAGTACACCAGGATAATAGCACAGATAGGTGAGGGTGGTTCAGGAACATTAGCACACTAGGCATGTGGAAAACAGTGCCTAGTAGATCACAGAGCAATGTCTACTGACATCAAATATAGAACAATATTAACAAGGTCGGTGGATACTGTGTTAAGACAAGAATACAGCCATGTTTTTTTTTTTTTTTTTTTTTTTGTCTTTTTGCTTGGGGTTGTTCTATCAGTTTTCAAATGAATAAAGAAAAATAGTCTGAATTCCATGCCTTGACAGCATTCAGAGTTTTAAAGTACACTGTATTACAAATGATGTAAACAAAATGAGATTGAGAAATAAAAGTGTGTTGCTTTTGGTTGATAACAATCGGTTTATATTGGGTATATTGAGAGCGGATGAAAAGAAATAGAATTCCAAAATGGTTTACTTTCATAGATTCTAAATGTTCCCTGAACACTATGCCTTGGTAAAGAACTGGGCTGCTTAGACCAGGTACGATTCTCTGCTCAGTCACACGCAACATTTCAGAAAGCATAATAGATGATACAATATCCAACACCAAGATAATATGGCAGGTCATTTCTTTTGGAAAACTTATCTGCGTAAGTAAAACCTGCTCGCTTCTACATGTAGATATATATGGGAGAATATTAATAATAGCGTGTCACAACCGTGAACAAAATTGAAGTAAAAATAGGCTCAAAGGAGCTCTATATCTTGTAGCCTATTACCAACATTTTGACAGATGGCTTGCAATAAGTGAATCATTTTGTCATTTCAGATTTTACAAATCAATTATATCCTCATTTAAGACGCAGTTAAAGATTAGTAAAGTTTGAGTGGGCAGTATTTAACTATAACTAAGCATGCATTTAAGAAAAGAAAAGAACACAATAAACAATGTGATGAGGAATTAAAACTATAGAACTTGAAATTTCACTGATCCTCAAATCAACTCAAATTTAGATAAATTCAGAAAAAAGGAGGAATTCGCATTTACTAAGGGTATCACATTTTTGTCAGCCAGCACTACAAATCTAAACTACATTCTAACATTAACCATTCTACTTTGTTAATAGCAAGATTACGCAAAACTCAATAGTTAATCACAGTATGCCATGCAGTACAATGTGCTTCTAATTTCACATTTCCTTGTATTCGATATAGGAAAATCAGAATTATTTCGCGTGCAGATATCAAAGTTGACTGAGCAGAGCCCTGGTCTGTTACCAAAGGTAGCAATACTAAAACACCATCAAGTAGGGACAAGGGTAACTTTCACTCTGAGCATAATGAGATTCTTTTATCATCATCCTAATACATAAACCCGTTATAATGTATCATAACCTCAACTCAATTTCCACATTGTCATTTTTAGTAACCTAGACTTTTAATTATCATGAGTATTTATAACTTTGCGTACCAGAAGACATACTCTTGTAAACAAATAAACCTAATACTTCATTTTCAACACATAAAAAGTCTCATAACATGTTATAGATGTAGTACAATGTAATTCTGATCACATTTAGAGCAAGTAATATGGCATATATCTCATGGTTTCAAGTTGTTCAATGAACACATTGAAAACAGCTATAATTTGTTCTAGCTTCCTATGGTTTTCTCCCATCATCTATTTCAAATAAAAGAGAGAAAGGATAAGAAAAAAAACAACAAAAAAAAACTTTAACCATTAAATTAAATATGAAATAAAAATATACAACATATCAGTATGGCAATGACTGTAGTTTATCCAGTGTCTATCAAATTAATCTGTTTTTAAAACCATGCTCCTCTCTCCTCCAGCGTCCACTCCCCCTGCTGCCCCCTGTTGGTAGTGCTGGTGCTGCTACCCTCTGGTGAGCAGCTCAACTAGGCAGTGGCCCCCACAAGGTACTGCTCACAGCTTGCGCCGTCACAGGCATGGCGGGAGAAGGCGTCATCAGTGTCCACTCTCACCTTCTTCTGACACTGCCTACAGGTGGAGTCAAACCGCTGACGGAGGGGGATCCCGTTACGCTGCCATGTCTCCTTGATGGCTTCCACGAACCCCTTCATCATTGGGGTGCTGTGGTGAGGGGTGGGAGCGACTCGGAGCAACTCCTGGCCACGAGCAACGGTCGGGTAGTTGATGGCCTGCACGTAGATGCCGTGCTCAGCCATCAGGTCGTTAGCCAATTTGGTACATGTGACTGGATCACCCACCTATGGAGATAACGTGATATCTTTAACTTGGCAGCTCACGTGCACCCAAGAGCATCTCAGAGTTGTAAGAACGCAACTTATGGTGGATATTACTCTCCAACATAAGATTTGGGTCCGTTTTGGTATTATCTGAGCAATTGTAAAGATAAAGGCGTGAAGAGGAAATTCAAACTTAATTAATGATTACCAACGACAATACAGAACATCTTAAGGTATATACATTAGCAGCCTAACAGTGTTAGGAATTGCAACAATATACATGTGATGGCTGATAATTATTTTTTCACTTTAAGTATGTAAAACATTACAGTTGGTATATAAGAATATACTCACGTGTATAGGAATGATATGGGATGGGCTGTGGATGACCGGAAGCCCCGCTTCCACAAGGTGGCGTCTAAGGAATGACACATTTTCCTGGTGGCGAGAACGCAGGATACGGCCCTCCTCACTCTTCAACACCTAAAGAAGGAAACACCGGTATGATAAAATCTTGAAATTCAGTCCATGTCGCATACCGGAGGTACTTTCTAGAAAAGTTATTGATGAGATACATACATAAAGCCTTACTGTACATTAAACCATACTGACGCCTAGGCTGCGCCCTCGTTCCATATACCCTAGCCAGGGGGCGTGACCTACATTTTCTATATATGCATGCTGCACTCCCACTGAGAGGAGACCCAGCATAGTCGCACTAACGTTACCACCTATACCTTAAGACTCTGTACAATATGCTGGAATAAATACACCTTTACTTCAAACTGATACAAGGTCTCATCCTATCGATCATGTCTACATAACTGATAATCACAGACTATCAAGACGTGACAATACATCATGACGATATATGGGTATTATGCAGTAAAACCCTCTGCGACCACAATAGGATTAAGAGAGGTTGTAGTTTGCCTACCCTAACAGAGGCAGTGGCTCCATAGAGGACGGTGGGAGGCAGGGAGGTGGTAAAGATGAAGCCGGCCGCGTAACTCCGCAGTACATCAATCAGGTTTCCTGTACCCGCTATGTATCCACCAATGTTACCAAAGGCTTTACCTGCAGAATATAATCAACATTGTTTCTTTATAAATATACTTTTTGTTGATTAATTTAATTATCATATCAATATACTGAAACATATTTTTTTGATAACATATAAACATGCATTTATCATCGGCTGAAATAAAATTGCTACGAAATAATAAAAATTTGGTCAACATTTTGCTTTGCCCATTACGGTATGACGTATTTCCTCAATGCGAATATCCACCAATGCTACTCTATAAGCGTTTCCACATTATACATACATACGTATGTATGCACCATTACATATAATAAGGCCATAGCTTACCAAGGGTCCCTGAGATGATGTCCATCTTGTGCAGAAGGCCGTCACGCTCTCCAACACCTGCTCCATGGTAGCCGTACAGGCCTACAGCGTGTACCTCGTCTATGAAGGTAAGCGCCCCGTACTTGTGTGCCACATCACACAGGGTCTCCAGGGGGCATATATCGCCTGGAGGAACCAATGGTGGAGGCTTATACATTGTATTAGATGTAGGTAGGGGTATAACGGTAAGGAGAGGTCTATGTGTTTAGGAAGAAGTATGTATCTGGGGATCAGTACTTTAAACGGTCCCTCCTGCAGCCACTGATTCACAGAAGTACAGGACTAAGTCTAAGAAGCAAAGTATTTATCAAAGTAAATCACAAATGAATATTAACCACGGTTACACCACCAACCCCCTCAGAAAAAAAGAGAGAAATAGTTTCAACTCTAATCTCTATACTTGGTCCTACGACAACCTATATGGTGACCAACTCATGCCATACAAACAAGCTCCCATATATACTCACCAGTCATGGAATGGACGGTTTCAAATGCAACAATCTTGGGTGTGGCTGGATCACACTTCTTCAGTAAACGTTCAAGGTCCTCGGGGTCATTGTGTCGGAAGACGTGCTTGGGTGCTCCTGAATTCCGTATCCCCATTATCATGGACGCGTGGTTACCCTCGTCAGAGAATATCTCACATCCTGAAAAATAAGATGTGTGCTTAAGTTTATCACTAGAATAATGCCATTTATTAAGTATATACTCTTGCTATTTTGCGGAGTTTCTCTTTGTATCTCATCCTTAAAATTTGTTGGAAATTTCTCTTAATAAGCTGTCTATAACCATGGATGAACGTCGCATATTGCAACAAGGAATAACATTGAAGAACGGATTAGGAAAGAAGCCTTCTATGCCAATGGAGGTCCTCTCTGGGTAATATTGACCTATGAAAATCAGGAAAAGATTTAATGTGTATTCCCTATTTAATACCTGGCATCATCTTGGCTAGCGTGTAAAGTGTCGAGTCATTGGCCACAAAGCAGGAGGTGAAAAGGAGGGCAGCCTCCTTCTGGTGCAGTTCGGCCAGCTCAGCCTCCAGGTCTTCATGGTATGGCGAGTTACCCGAGATGTTTCTGGTACCACCCGCACCTGCACCATGCCTGTACAGAGCTTGACTGTAATAAGGGAAACATATATACTTTTAAATTGAGTTTTTTTTTGTTTTTTTTTTTTGTTTTTTATTTAGCTAGAAACATATCAGAAGAAAATTGTACTTAATTAGAATTGGTTCTGCTTACAGATGAATTTTGGCCAGAATTTCTATATCTTAGGTTTGATATGAGCCTTATAATTGAAAATCAGTACAGTTGATACTTTATACTAAGTCTGGTTGCTCAGAAATAAGTTTTCATTTACTGAAATGTGCAATTTAAGAGAATGAAAAGAAGAAGAAAAAAGGAGACAAGAATGCCTCTTTTCTTACACACAGCTCTAATAATAGAGGGGCTTCTTACCACACAGCATCTTGGACCTTGGGGTGCCAGCTCATACCCAAGTAGTCATTTGAACACCACACAGTGATGCCCTTCTTGTCCCCAGTGTGCTCCTCTGCCTGTGGGAAGCTCGGACCCATACGAGACACCTTCTTAAAGATCCTGTACGACTTGTCCATCTTCTTAGCCTCAATCTTAGCCTCGAAGAACTCTTCGTAGTCAAACAAGTTGGGATTCACTGGTTCTGGAAGTGATAAAAACGAGAGGATTAGAAGCCATACATAAATTTATTGTATAAATGCACACATGCTAGACTAAAGAGACAACTTATGTTTTCTGTGATTACCCTATATATAAAAAGGCATTAGTTCGTCGCTGGTCCCTACCCCATTAAAATAGGCTTGAGTACTTGCCAGGAACAGATAAACCAAAAGAGGCTAGATGAAAGTAGGTACTTTTTTCAAAGTTAACTCAATTTTTCTCTAAAATTTCAAGAATTTTAATATGTTGAGGTACCACTATTCAAAAAACTTCTCCTCATTGACCAAATAGAATGCAAAGGCATATAAATGCAAATAGCATTTACAGAATGCCTCAAAGTCGTCATGGCTATTTTTCTCTGCAATGCCCGCCATCTTGGATCCCCATTCAAAAATATTGGCGCCCGCCCTAATGTAGGTGATGGGTGAAACTGCAGATCGATTGTAGATCTGGATTGCTTTACTAAGAGCTTCAATTTGATGGGTCATACATTAAAATTGGACTAATATTTCCAGAGAAATTAGACAAACTAACCTCCAAGAGAATCTGCTGGGAGAGTGCAAAATTGTTTAATGTTGCTATGATACTGGTTGCTAAGATAAGCGCAGCTAAGATAAGCGCTTCTAGTGTAAGGCACCAGGGGGCTGCACTAAGGCTCTTATCCTACGGCTAGTGTGCGACATCAAGAGGTCCTCGTAGTCACGTGGTACATGTTATCTAGTCACATGATCTAGCATTAATCTCGATCCAGATAAGTAAGGCCATACAAACCATGATTACATACTCTAAACTCTAATAGAACTAGAAACAATTAAAGGACTAAGGATACTGTCCCTACGCCGTAGAACTACTTTTGCCAAAACTATTAGTTTATATAAATTGGATCGAGGCTATTTGCTCTGACAGTGACGCTCGCGAGTCTGCAGTACGAGGACTTCTTTAGAATCACGATTTGCGTTATCCTACACGGCTGGGGATGTCAGGGGGGGGGGGAGGGGGTGTTATCCTATAGGCCTATGGCGATGGGAATCCCATGAATAGGGGCCTAGTGCTAGGCCTACATGCTATAGGTCTAGGCCTATTTTCCAATGAATACTATTGCCCCAAACTAGTGGCGAAGCCACTAGTTTTCTTTAAAAAAACAAAATTGCTTTCATTTTGTATCTACGTCCACGCCATAGAGATCCCAACTTTCCCGTAAATAATAGTCTGAATGATGATATAGCTAACAAGGGTTTGCCTTTTAAGGCACTGAATGTGCCAGCTATCTCTCAACCTTTCATTTACCAGGCCTTTAAGTATGATATGGTATTCAAAAGATATCAATGTAGCCCTGCAGTGTCTACTCACTAGAGCTACTTTCATGTATCACACCAACCCTCCCGATGCGGCAATCGATGAACATCCAAAGAGTCGGCAATACTGCATGCATGCAGCAGCCCTGGCAAGAAGGGTGACCGAGGTTGTGTGTGCCCAAGACATTTTAAGGTCAAATGGGCATAGAACATAACACATTGCAGCCTTCAAAGGGCTAAGGGATGATGCATGGGACTCTACAATCAGTGCCTAGTCAGGTGAGAATCCCCCCTCAGCCCCTCACATCTCCCTTCTACCTGCACCAGACGCCACTTGTCAATATCTAAGCTTGGCCGAGTCCCACTCATCAAAGACTCCATGCTACGCTATTGTGATCGAGCTCTGATGTTCTCAGACAAAACAGCGATGCCAAAGCAAAGGCTGGGTGGGGGGGGGGGTAGTATGTATTAAAAAAATTACACTTGTTCAATTTAGTACCTGTATTGAGCGTTCCAGACAGACATCCAGGGAGTGACGATGGGAGGGATTGAGTGAGTGAGTAATAGATGTTTAACGCCATTTCAACAGCTTTAGTCATATTCATGGCGAGAACTACATTACACAATTTCACAGACGAATGTGTCAGTAACCGCACATATGTGCACTACACACATCCGAGGAGACAGGAAAGAAGAGATATAGACCCTTTAAAGTGGGTTAGGGAAGCCCAGACGATGGGAGGGAGATACATGTATGACCTATGTCGGTTTGTTGCTACTACAGTATAAAGCCTTCATATTTTAGAGTAAACGGATAAGACAAAATCAACTGTATATCTGATAAAATGCCATTTATGGTATTTATCAGAGGAGGGTAAAGTGTAAATGTGAAGAAGTCTATGTGTAATCTGCACTAAGTTTACCTCACTAAATCTCATTAAGGCAGAACTGATGGAGCAATTGGAAGCCGGATCCAATATTGCAGACGACAATTGGAAACCCGGAATGGGCAACAACAAATCTGGCGTGAAAACAAAAACAATTGAAACCATACCTGGCAAGCTTTCCATTTCAACCTACTGAAACGGATCACCGACTCAGTGTGGATTTACCGTAATCTCCCGCGTATAAGGCGCACCTTATACGCCAAACAAAATGCTGCTGAGTCTTATACGTGGGAGGGACATTGCCTTGAGTTTGGGGTGTGCCTTATAGGGGGGTATTTTTACTATAGAACAGTACTAAATTAACAAAAATCTGCCCTTAGAGGTGCGCCTTATACATGGACTTGCATTCTCTGAGTTGTGGGTGCGCCTTATACGCGAGCTGCGCCTTATACGCGGGAGATTACGGTATTAGTTATTAGAAATACTCACATGCACCTGGCAGAGCTGAGTTATGGTTACTAGCTAACAATTAGAAGTCTTATTTACACTTAGTAATCAATATCAAAATGTAGATGTGTCATAATGACCAAACTCAATTCCAAGTGTTGATTGATACCCTCCAACTCGATAGGCTTGTATGCTATTAGCCTGATTAAATGAATTACTGGTACCGTTACCAAAATATCGTTGGTTGACATTACCTGGTTTAATTCATAAGATGACATTTTGTTTTGTTTGTTTGTTTAGTTTTACGTCCGGGGGCCATCAAGGAACTCAGACATTCAATATAAGATGACAAGATGATGATACATTGCAAGAACGATAGTTCATAGTGGAATGCTATTTCTAAATTGAAACAGTGTCGTTTTAAGCTATCTATGATGCTGATATTCTTTTACATCTAGCAGTACATAGTGTTGATCATTAGAAGTAATGATCTACCATAGGAAGACTATACTAGGAATCTAACAATATGACTAACCGTGCAATAAGCACATGGATATTGTCTGCACCACTGCGGGGATATATTCTCCTGTGACTATCAATTGTCTGTTTTATGACCATCAGTGTGCACCTCATACCTATCTCCCACCATGCGCCCACTGACAAATCGACGCCATGCCCCCTTTCTGCATAATAATAAGGCGTTTCCCGTCTACCGCTGCTCCACCTGGTTAGGAGCGTCTTGGTGGAGGCTGGATAGCAGCATCCCCCGATAAACCTCGGCTAATTAATGTCCTTGCAGACTGCAGTTATGGGAACATGCACAATAGTTGGCAGCACTTTGCTCCAAATTCTAGTTTGTTTGTTTTTTTAGAAAAAAATTATCGCTTTGAGTACCGGTATCCATTCATTTTATTTTCATGATGAACCTACCGCTTGTATTGGTGCAAAGTTATAGTGGTGGATCCAACATTTTTAAAAGGAGGGACACACCATTTATTAAGCCTTTATTCTTGGCGCATTTTGTGGCTTAAAAGGGGAAAATAAACTCCTAACTACTGGCAAAAAGGGAGGGGGCGAACCCCCCCCCCCCCCGCCACGGGGTTGTAATAGTCACTTAAGAAGAAACCAATACATATTCTATATATATTTCTCTGCAAGAGATGCAATATGGCAGGTACTAACCGAGGGACTTGGAAGGAACCACCTTTACATTGGGAAAAGCAAAGAAAACTATTGAATTAAAGGTTCATAGATCAAATGCCATCTAATCTGGAAGGCGATACTGCTTAAATGGCATGCCTTCTGTTTCAGATGAATGGCTTTCCATTTGATTAGTTTGATTAGAGAAGAGGACGTTAATTATACACGAAAAACCCTTTGATAGATATTTCAATCTTTATGCCTTATTGTATAGACCAACCATCCTTCTAGAGATTATTAATAGATCAATTAGTGAAAATATAATGCCTGATACACTAAAAAAAGCAATGGTGATTCCACTGCCTAAATCAGGGAATCTGAGTAATATATCTAATTGGCGGCCTGTGAGTCAGTTGAATATTATTTACAAACTAATTGAGAAAGTTATTCACATGCAACTTATAGGTTATATTCAGGTAATAATTTGATATCTGATAGGCAATTTGGTTTTATGCCTGGGCGATCAACCAATGGGGCAATTTATTTACTAACCCAGAGTCTCTTTGAAGGTTTTAATAGGGGGGAGTGCTCGCCCGGACCAGAAGGCAGTATCTACTTCTCCTATCAGTGGCTACTGAGAATATGCTGATCAACAAATACTTCCGAAACAGCTGACTCCACACTGCATTTTCAGTCTACACTCAGTAGTGTACTGACTATCAACTGAATATGCACTGCATTTCAGACTAGAATCAGTAGTCTACTGACTCTCAACTGAATGTTAATAGATTCCAGAAATTATACACTCTGTGCAGCAGCATAGATGCAGTAGTCTACTGACCATCTACTGGTATGACTCTGTCCATTCACAGATTATTTACCTGATGCTTCTAAGACAGTCCATAGTGTGAATTTCAGTATGGTTGTGAACAGCAATCAAAAGATTCAGTAATGTAATAATGAAACTATCCAGTGTTTGTGGAGACAAGCATACTTCAGTGCTTGTCTCATCACCTTAACATCAGTAAACCGAAAGGCATTATACTATAGCAGCACTCTATAGATATGTCTACTCTTACCCTTTTCCTATGGTAAGAGTTACCCAGTACTACTGAATCAATACTGCCCTAGCCCCCTCCTACATGATTTGCATGCACTACTAGGAAGTAGTAACCGCTCCACATAGCTGATGGGGCGGTGGTTCAGGGGGCTAATGCGTTGGTAGAGTAATCAGAAGATCCCAAGTTCAAATCCAGCAAGGACCACCTAGAGAGGCATTGGTAGTGCCAGTACTAGAACAGCGGCTGCTTCTTTTATGCTTCTACCTGCCCTCAGCAGTAGTTTTCAGTATGATCTACTGCTCAACTACTGCTATAGCAGCAGCCATTCAGTAGTGCTGATTGAACACTGCCCCAACCCCATATATGGTCATGCAGCATTAAATAAGTAGATACTGTTCAAATGCTGCCATCTAATTTACATAATTGGGACAACTGATTCAATACTGCTTGCATGCTGCTAATACTACTGTTCTACTACTGTACCACTGCTGCAAGTTTTGTGGTACTGAGCAGTAGAATGACAGTAGATGCTGGTACAATACTGTTTCTGTTGCTGCTTTCACACTGAATCACTACTGTCACACCACACTGTTTCCCAGCTGCTTTAGTGCTGCATTTCTACTGCATTTTGGTCCGGGCGGCCATGGTCTTCCTCGATCTGAGAAAGGCCTTTGATACGGTCGATCACTCCCTCCTGCTGACAAGAATGAGAAATCTAGGTGTTTCTCCAACATTGCTGTTGTTGTGCAAATCATACTTGTATGGGAGGACCCAAACTACTCTTGCAAATAATCATGAATCTCCTAGTGCTAATATTACGTGCCGCAAGGCTCGGTCTTGGGGCCGTTACTATTTATTATCTACATTAATAGTATTGTATCCGTTATCAAGTCATGTAGCTATTGTCATTATGCTGATGATTTAGCCATCTACTATAGTAACTCCGACCCCGCAGTTGTATTGGATAAAATCCAAAGTGATTTAGATGGTATAAGCAAATGGTGTAAAGCATTTAGGTTGACAATTAATACTGATAAAACACACCTATTGTGGTGTGCTAGTAGCTTAATGACAAAAATGTACACCTAGATGGACATCATCTTCATGTGCTTACTGAATTCAATTACCTAGGTGTAATAGTGAATCGCGGTCTCACCTTTACGAATAACTTTGAAAGGGGCAGGAATAGCTTTCACAACAAAATGTATCAGCTGCGCAAAATACAGAGATATACTGACAATGATTTATGCACTAGGTTGTATTCATAACTAGAGATATTTCAATCCATGACCTTCATATTGTGAGCCAGCAAGCTACAAGGACCGTCCAAGGGGGATTAGTACCAATTCTAGCCACCAGGGGGACACCACTAAGGCTTAAAAAGGGGAAACTAGACCGAAAATTGTATTATACTAGTTTTTCATGAGGATTTAAAAAGTCCTACAGGGAAATTTCCATTTTTGGTCCAAACCTTCCAACTATGGAATGCAAAGAGAAGGTTTTTAGGGCATTTCAGGGCATAAATCAGTGTATTTGTTGATATGTGTTGCCATGGAAACAAGATTTCCACTCAAAATAGAGAAATAAAGAAGCCCATTGATAGTCCCACTCACAGGGATGGATATACTCAAAAAATGGTAAAAATCCTATTTTTAGATCAAATTCTATATGTTATAGGGGAGAAAATGATTTTAAAGAATATGATAATTTTCCTTATTTGCATAATTATACTTAACTCAAGATATCTCGGAAAATATGCAAGTTAGAGCTTATTTGGTATATTGATATGTTACTGACCACCCAAATTCATAGAGCCATAACTCAAAAACTAGCAGAGATATTTTCTAATGTAAAACATCATTGAAAAGCTCATGACCTGAATTTAGAAATTGACTTTTCCCCTCAGGGGACCCTTTTGCCTTGGCTGGACGCTTACAAAGTGTAAGATGCTGAAGTTTAGATGTAATAAGTGCCTTCTTTCTGTTTGGTATGATGTTTCATGCGACCTTACAAACTTACATGTTCCCACTAGGAACCTCCAGGGTAATAATAAAAAGCGACTAAACGTCAGTAGATCGAGATATCTAACTTATGACAAATCACCTCTGATGCGCGGCTCAATATTATAGGATAAATTGTCTGAGGTGACTCAACATATCGGTGATAAAAAGGTATTAATGAACAAGATATGAATCTGTCACTGGATAGATTCTAAATGATGTTATTAATATTGGTCACTACCTACATGTATCAATTCTGTTATCTAATTTGTAATGCCAATGTCACTATGTGTCTACTCGTATAGTTGTTTCTACAAATGGTATCTAGAATGATTGGATAGATATTTAAGTATTCCTGTGGGATAGTCCTCTCATGATTATATATGATGCCTTTTTGTCTATTTAAGCGTGACATTTTTCTTGTTTATTTTTTTTCTTGTTCGGTGTTTGGCTGACCTGAAAAGCGTATGTACATATGATTTTTGTCAAATAAAAACTTGTTAAACTCAAACTCTTCGTTTCTAAATGTAAATTCTTTCTATCAATGATATAGCTTCCTCTACGATGATTCACCGCTGTAATATCTTCTTCATTAGGGGTTATTATGTTTTTCACTTCAAAGCCCTACGTCTATAATTATTACTACTTTACAATACTATAATTACTATATAATATACCATTTAATATAAGTTATCTTCTGTTAACATGTCCCCCCTAGAGGTGATGCAGTTTTGTTAAGAAGACAGACCAAGCTGCGCAATAATACCATATAACACCTGACTGATATATGGTTACTGGGAATACAAGCTAATGGCCTGTTGTGCTGTGAACATATTCTACTCCCTCATTACCAGCAATGTTCATTGACTTAGTTCTCTCTACACGCCGATTAGAAATAATGGACGGCACATGTACCTAGTGACCACAACATGCATCCATTTAAAACAGGGTCCCCTGGTGCATCCGTCCACTGTGTTAGCCATGTATGGCTTAACTACTGTCCCTTTAATGGGTTTTGTCATGGCAGAGGCAACATATACATGCATGCTCCCACAGCAATTAGCAGAAAGTTGAGTCCAAATACTAGAATAAACTACCTAGAATGAACTTGTGCATACATTTTTTTTTTGTCATTGGTAACTCTGCTACCTTGACGCATATTTCTTTACGATTGATATCTCTAGTAATCTCTAGTAATAAATTTCGTTGCCTTAGTGCAAAAAGGTGTGTAACTGACATTTTGGCAAAACTGTGTTTTTTTTCCGTTTTAGTTTTAAATTCACCCTTATCTAGCTACTATGTAAGTACTGAAGCTCTGTCTCTCGTATGTGTGCCTACAGGCCCCAGAGCAATGATGCTGTTTCCATGTTGTGCTATAGTAAGTGGAACACTTCCTTTGGCTCTCCGGCACTACTTGCAAAAATGCAGTTACAACCTTATTGTATTAAGAGGACGATTTGTAGACTTATTCAAAGACTATACTCACTTGGGGTATGATGATTTCCATCCTTGGTTGGGTCAAACTCCTTCAGTGGAGAGGTGTTGTCGCCATACTGGGTGCGGGCCTGTGCAGCCATGTTTCCATTGGTGGCTTCCATACCCTCATCCATGGCTTCCCGAGCATTCACCACCATGTCCTCAGCCGTAACGCCTCCTATATAATGTAATATGAAGCACATGATTAATAGGGTATTGAGGATACTATAGGTGTGCATTATTTTATACCAAAATATGTTCAGAATAACAGAAACGGGGCGCCTCTCATTTTTGGCTGTAGTTTAGAGTTTAAATGGCTTTAACCACAAAGTTTAGCTAAAAAAAACAGGGGGTACAGTCCCTCCTTTTGCGCAAAGCAGGGAAACGCACCTGATTTAATAAAGGTGAGAAAAAAAGAGAAAAACTTGCATCAATATGAAATGCATGGGAGGAATATTATCTCCCTCCGCTACTATTAACAGAAGGCTTAGTGGAACGTTATAATTGTATGTGGCCCTCATGCGTCGATAACACTCCAGGAGAGGCAGCGGGGCAGTTGACAGGATTACAGTTACAGGCACATCTACATACGGGAGTTGTCGAGAGGGGCTGTTATATATTGTGACACATCTCTGTGGGCGAGATACAAGGCAATAGACAGAGTCCATGCCCAATCATGCAATATTACACAGCCCAGTGGGCTGCATTGGGCCCTAATGACATGACAAGACAAACCAACACTATAATGAATGAATAGCATATCCCAGGAGATTCAGTTATAAATATGTGTGGGGAATGGTATAAAGAAAAGGGTTAAAATTGATCTTTGATTTCACTCAATATAGTCATGCAATAAATTCTTGGCACTATATTTCTATGGAACTGAATTGCGATTAAATGTGGGATAACCTTAGACTCGAAGGTTCACGAGGGTTTGGCATTGTGCTTTACAGGAGGTCATGACAGGAGTACTGTGCAGAACAAATATTATGGGAGGGAAAGATACACATCTCAGAGGAAGATTCTTAGATGCAAAGCAGTGAATAAAGCTATGTGCCCAATCACGCAATACAGTTGTTTACAACAATAGTACACGTAAGTGAAGTACATGCAAAATAGATAACCACAGGGAATCAGACTTAAGCACTGAACTAGAGGTAAAGATTCAGAGGGAGTTTCTCAGAGGGGGGGATGTTAGCCTTGCCTGTGGATTGCTTGGGATGGGAGAAGTGCGCAGCTTCCTCGTCGGCCGACTTGTGCACTGGTACCCCAGCCAGGTGGGGACACTTGGTTATGGCTCTAACGGCTGCCTCCCTGGACATGCCATCCACTGAAAGGTTAAAGTATTACATACCATCACCGACTACTACACCTACACAACTCATGTATATACGAGTGATGACCACAGCATGTGATATTTATGTATCTCTATGCAAATATACCTCCACCTCATCTCCATAATCACATTTATCATGAATTGGGATTGGATAACTTGTGAATATGTTGGGGAGGAACTGGTGATAAAAATCTATGGCCAGGACTGCCACTTCAGCTTAATGTTCCTTCTGGTAATCTGTCTTAATACATAACATGTCTGATAACTATCAGCAGGCACAACAACATGACATTAATATTCAATAGGGGCACTGTTCTGTAGTAGTACATCTATTCTCTGTAAGAGGTGGAGATATCTTGCCATGATAACCAGTTAGTAATACCCCCCAGCATTGCATTTGCATACATATATATTCTCTAAGACAACAAACATTGGGAAAAAAACGGCAACAATAAACACGGAAAAATATATATCCCCACTGGGCACATCAATGTTGATTCAGCGTTGAAACAATGTTTGCATATCAACATTGATTTAGGGTTGAAATAGAGTTAAAATTGAAAGTTGAAACAACATACTCAAAATCAACTGTGATTCAACATCTAACCATCAGCGCTGACGTTGACAGTTGTTTTGTTGACATATCAATGTTGAATCAACATTGTATCAACATTGAAATCAATATTGTTGATTCAACATTGACAAATCAATGTTGAATCAACATTGAGTTGACAACAATATTTCAACATTGATATGTCAACTGTTGACTGGATGTTGAAATGGTGATGGTTGACAACATTGAAATACAAATATTGAAAAAGTGTTGAAAACAGGTTGATCAACATCATCAACATAACATCAACTGGATGTCAATGTTGATGCAACATTGTGTGCCCACTGGATCTTACATATAAACATCTACACCTTGCCGTGTTTGGCACTGCAATGGCTACTGGTGCTGCCTCTCAGAACGTAGGCTAACACTGAGACAGCAGAAAAATAATTGCTTCCCCTAGGATGCCGCCTGGAGTAATTAAGTTTGTCTTACAGGTAAGGCTGGGGATTTCTTTGCGCCTGGCTAACGTACACAGCCACCTTCCCACCCTTTGGTACCAACAGACTATGGGGGTGTTACAGCACATAGATCCTCTAAGGCAATCCTGTTCAAAGACTTCTTGCAAAATACAGGATACTGGTCCATTATATGGGTATATACTTTGATATTAACATTGCCGTAGAGATGGGAATTGGCGCATTGCACAAGAATATTTAGGAAACTGGGATCATCAAAAATGCTCAAACATTTCAGAAGGTATTGATCTACGCAACTAGAAGATGTACTGAAATGGGCAAAGCAGACCCAAGTGATCAGTTTCACTTAAGACATATAATCGACTGACACTGCCCAATCTCTTTCCCTCTTTTTCACCGAAGGCATAGGCTACGATGACCAATGTGGGAGGTCGACATTATGTGTAGTATATTACATTTACCGTAGCATAGCTCATAGTTAGTGGTGACAGGGGTCAATGCCCGAGCCATCAGTAAATGACCATACATACCAATAAGTAGGGTCACTCTTCAACCAGAGTGGGCCACAACCATAGCAAAGGAACCTTCTAACTTGTAGAAAGCCCCACTGCTGCAGGTCCACCTTTTTAGCCTACTCTTAGTATAATTGTATTGGGTCGGGTCTGTCCGATGTGAGGTTTTTTAAATTCAAGTAAAGACTCATCTACATCTGGTTTAAGGTCAAAAAGGTCATATTGTGATTTCGTTAGTGGCCGACAAATGGGGGTTGGTGGCTGGCGGCTGTCTGCAGAAGGGGCCCTGTCGCTAGGGGGCTTTACGGCCGGGTTAGTATTGACTCAGTCTAACCAAGATGTATGCGAAGATGGAGCACAGGGAGCTGGAGCCAGCATCCCTGACTGTTCATACATCTACCCCCTCCTCCTACCACCCTATCTGCTTCTAATCCACTTAAACCGCTCTAATCCACACTCGTTAATCTCCTCCGGGGAGATGATTCATCGGAGAGAGCTCAGGCTTCCCTATTGTATGGCTGATAAGATAAAACGGCGCCAAACGGAAGGAATAAAATGTCGTCTGCTTGGGCTATCCGGTCTCTCCCAAGGAAAGAGACACCTAAATTTAGTTATCGGCAAATCTGCACCCCTTGGTTGGATCCTGTATCGTCTGCAGACACTGGATGGCACCGTCTATCCTCCCCTATCTCTACTCCCCACCTCCTCACCATTGAAGACACCAGCCGTGTGTCAGCTGATACCCTCCCAGCCGGACCACACAGCCAGTGTCCAACACTAAGGACCTTGCTTCTCTAGATCTCTGACAGTAATGTGAGAGAAGAGTATCTCCTAATCTGATTAGTGCACTGATGAGTGGTCAAAATACTCCACCCCCACGTCCTAGGTAAATGAGGTTGGGTGACTATGGCCGTGAGGCTGATGCCAATGTTAACTGGTAAAGCCAGCAATATCGCCCTTGGCAATGCAAACATTTCCCCCATTTCCTTGCTCGGTTTCTTCTTTTCTTCGCTTCCCATTTTTTTGTTTACCTGAAAAGCATTTAACGCGGGAGAGGCAATGGGGTTGGACATGAGGGATCCGAATCTGATTAGTTTGCCATGGCTATGAGTGGAGATAGGAGCGCACTTCCGTCCCTCCCATTGCATTTTATCGGGATCATTGCATCTGACTCTCCCACAGGACACGGGCACTATTCCCAACTGCCTTTGGGAGAGTGGGGAGGTGATGCTAGCCTGGAACCACTAACTCCCCATCTACTAGTAGCTCTATTATATCTCTTTTTTTCCAAGCCACCTCATCTTGATGGGGTGTAGGGGCTCCTTGAGCGCCTCATACGTACAGCCCCCAAAAGGAGTGGCTCGGAGCTGCTCTGTGGACCGCCTGAGTGGCTTCCCTACCTGGCCGGAATGACAAGTGAAATATCATAGGGGCTCAGGGAGGGGACGAGATGGCCGCAAATAACGTCTACAGTACCCACTGCTGGTCCTGATTGACAACACACATTGACGTGAAACCTCCCACCAAGGCCGCCAGACGGCGTCCATGGTCGTGCCACGCATGCACAGTAAACTCTACCAGAAACTACTTCCGGTCTGAGACGCTGGAATCCTTAAAAAGGGACAGTGTGATAGACCAGTGAAGAAGCTGGAGACTCATTAGCTGATAATTTGCTGGTTATACCCTCTCCCCAGCCGTGGTGGGATTAGAGGGGACTCAGCAGTCTGTAATGAACGCTTCTGATCTGAATATATTAGTTCTCTGGACGTAATACATTTGGTGAAAATGAGGTTTGTTTTTGATGATCTAGAACCATACTTTGCCAATGGGGGATTCACCCAGTCTCCTCTCTTAACTGTTAACTTGACTCAGCCATGCAGTTTTGGCACGTTTAGGAAAGATCAATTTTCCGACTACCTTTACTGCTATTCCCTTAATTACCAATGAAAAATCAAAACTAATTATGACGCAAGAATGGAAAACATTACCAGATACAAAAGACCGATATGTTGAATAAATTATTTATGATGTTGGCCACTTCGGAATCACATTTCTCTCCCACAGGACACACCCAGTTAATTAGACAGTGTTTCACTAGAGTTCATTAGTTTTGTTGATCTATGAGATTATCCCTGATTAAGTGAGCCAACAGATGGGATGAGTCCCAGTACTAATATATATGGATCATATATGCACCACAATGTGTGTCAATGTTACTACTAAATATTGAATCCACAAAAGATGAATAAAGAAATATTCTACTGCTTATTTGATATGAGGGACTTGAGGGACACTGAAAAAAGTCATCTCTGACATGTCCTAGGTCAGATATAGCCCTACCAGAACTGTCATTGGTGTACTATCGTCGATTCCAACCTTCTTATGTCGATTTAGTATCATGGGCATAATAGTTTTCAGGATTTCTAGGTAAAGATTATATAGTATTGAGCAGCATTATCAAAATCCGCTCTCAAACTTCTTTTTGTCCTAGTTTACTATTTGTAATTTCTGGAGCTAAACAAATTTGTAAACTTTAGGTGAACGATTAACAAACAATCATAGATTGTAAACTTATGGCTACCTTTAAACTAAAACATACCTGGTGAAATTGAACTGGTCAAACCTGAAGTAGAATTAATTGAGGAAATTATATCACCGGCTTACACATTTTCAAGAATGATCTTTTAAAGTCCAATTATCCAGTTCTCTATTGTTATGCATTCATGTCCTTATACATATAGCTTTGCCAAGTCTGTAAGTGAACGTATAGGTAGAGACAAAATGCTGCCCTGCGACTAGAGCAAGTCATCATCAGATACCATATTACAAGACCATAATCTATGTTGATCAGATCACTCGTCATGTATCTAGTTATCATGCAGTTACATAACTTATGTAACTGCATTAACAACAGGTGCTCTAGGCTGACCAGGGTCATTGTCCCAATACAGATCCACCATACTAGCATTAAGTCCGGGACACTTAGCTCCTGGAGGAGAGGTGGGATCTTATTGCCCTACTCTATCCAAACCTTTATATTGTACTAGTAAGTATTGTCAATTGTTGCTGAACAGGAGGCTGTTTTAACTTGCTTTTCTCACATTTAAAAGGGAATATAGCTAAATCTCTGTCATCACATTCGCTATCACTTCATCGAGTGTTCCTCAGAGATAAAGATGATGGGAGGTGTGTGCAGACATGTTTGGATGGGGGGGGGGGGCGAGATTGCTCCTATCACATCACCTGGGAATGTCCTTCATGAATAGTGGATGTCTGAACTCGGCCATCATGTCCCACTTATACAGTATATGACTAGAAGGAAAACTCCTTATTTGAAACCATCCATCACTTGATGTCACGATAGTCTGGGTGCCACGCAAAGACACAATTTGTGTTTGATGGGATAAAGGGTAAAGGAGATAAAATTAGTAGTAAGGGCCAGCACATAATGACCATTATAATCCTGATATCTAAGATGTAGTATTCTAAATACATACATTCCCGGAGCAGCATAAGGTGCACTCGCTAGTCAAACCCTTTTTTCCTATACTACTAAGGTGACAAGCCTGCTATCCGTAGTTTTCAGTGCACTGGTATGCGTGCATGTAAAAATAAAAGTTTAAGGCAGCAATGACAGGACTACTGATGCAACAGTATCATGTATCCTACATAGAACAGATAGAGTAATACATTAACTGTATGAATACCACAAGCTCCACAATGATACATAAGGCAGACAAAGTACAAAGTATGATGAGAATGGACGTACCTTCCATCTTGGCAGTGGCCACATTGATGATCTCCTGCATGGGGTCACCGTTGGGTTCCGTGACGTTGACATTGGCTTCCAGGAAAGGGCACTTTTTCACGTCCTCAGCCTCTGCAAACACATCAAGATCAAACAACGTAAGTGAAGTCCATTTGGTGTCAGGGTGCATCAAATAATTGAGATGAGAATGTGGCGAAAACTGCCTTTTGACCATTTGAATTTTTAACAGAGTACCTGCTTGACAAAAGGATCACCTAGGCTTACTATTGTGATATTTCACACTGTCGCACTGTTAAAGCACCACCTATTATTACAGGGAAACATTGTTTCAGGGCACTGGAGGTGTTGAGAGATTGCCAGATAAATAATTTGCCAGATAGATATAGTAAAAATGGCACATCACCCAAATTCATTGAGAGACAGTATAGTTGGGGTGAATAAGTCCAACAGGCTGTGGATCAACCATCATGCGTTGCTGGCACACACATCCAAACCTCCGGGGGTGAGTGTAACCTGAGTGGGGTGCAGACTTTGGTGGTGACAAGCACCAGGAAGATTCACTCTGACAACTGCCGAGCACCAGCTACTGGTGTTCCAGGGAGGACAGGGGAGGGCGCCATGTTACTGCCAGTACATCCCAAATGTGACACTGGCCGACTGACTAATGGCTTCCCAAGTCCAAATTGCTACTGACGAGAAGGCAGTAAATGGACCAGATCCCAGAGCAAGTTTAATTGAATGGCATTAAGAACGCTTCTATCTGGTCAATCTAGCGGATTGGTTCCAGTACAAACCATATTGTCTAATAGTGTGAGTATAAACAACGTGTCAGCATCACAATAGCAACCAGGCGGATCATTGTGTTGCTGTATTTTAGGGAAAAAAAATACAATGTCAGATCTGTTGTCATCGCCGGTAATCATCTAGACGAATTCAGAATCCAAATTTGTTTTACAGCCTTGGCAAGCTTCATATCAATTACAGCCTTCGGACAAGCTTGGGGGGAGGGGTGGGTGGGTGTGGCGGGGTATTGGCCACTAGCTGGTCTGGAGCTGGTTCCGGCGACACACACTGATAAGAACTGCTAAGATGGGACCAGCATGTCCCTGGAGGTGGGTGTTAACCATGGACAAGGTACCCATCATCAGTGGGTTTTAGCTCAACCAGCGAAATTCAAGAGGGTGGCTCCACTAGGCCTCCATACTGAGTCCTATTAGAATGACGCCAAACCATTTGGTTTCTTCTTCTTTTTGAAAAGTAGAAGGTAGGAATTTGTTACAATTATTGCTATTTCGTAACCAAAATGCTGGCTACGACGCCTTCATTACTAGACATTACCGCTGCACACTACCATCAGATATGCGCACTGGCATCTTCCGGCGAAGTCGGAAGTGAATTCCTGTGTGAGCAAGGGCAAACGATGGGCCACTGTTGTCATGACAAAATGAGGCTAGAACCAGAAGGGACATGACTGATTAATAAATGGACTCTTGTGATTCCCGCGAGACGTGTTCTTCGAGAACTGAACGAGGAGACGACATTCAGGCGTCCCATTTGATCGCTCATGAAGCCATTTAAGGCCTTGCTGCATAAAAGTTACCTGAGCATGAAAACACTACCGGAACTATAGCACCTACGTCTTAAACGGGATCAGGACACCTTAAAAGCGTTATAGGTGAGACAGATGGAGGGCGCAGTCCTTAGTACCTGGTCCGTAGTTAGTTCCATCTTCCTGGATCGGTGAGTAATGGGATCCCATGTTGGGACCACCTGGTAAACAACCACAGGGCCATTCCAGTAGGACATATGCAGGCAATGTACAATCCCTAATTATATTCATCGTATCTAAGGGATTCTATGGCTCAGGGACATATGTCGGAATCCAGTTATCATTAGCATGACAGTCCTGCTGACATACCGACCACCAAATAAGAAAAAAAGAAGGATATATACCCATTCGTATTGTGTGGATCACCGCCTAAGGTGATAGGAATTTCCTACCAGACACCTCCATCCACCTCTCTCCCCACCTTCCTCATAGCCCTCCTCCCTACCTACCACCACTTGCTGGCTGATCCGATTTCTGTGATCAAATTGCAGTCGTTGAATCTGCGGCAGCCATACGACATTTTACTTCGTTCCAGTCCGCACGGTAGTAAATCCATATAGAGCGTCAGGGGCTCATTGTTCTCTATTCTGGGCCCATTACCTTCCAGACTAACTATGTGCCTGCGTATTGGCTATGTTCCTATGGTAACGTAAGGGCGAAGGGGTAACGATGAGGGTGGCTGAGATTACGAGACACGGGGAAACCCTTGTAAACGCCACACCATTCCAGCCTGCCATGAAGGGACGCTGGGAACATTACCTGAGCACACCATCACTGGTGATGGTGCTTTAAGGTCGTGATGGTGCAAAGTGGTGCCGCATCAGCAGAAGAAGATACATGGTGGTGGTGAGGTGGGACAGTCTTATCACCACGCCACATTCACATCTCTCAAACTACTGGGGGGAAACCTATTAAACTTGTCTCTGATAATTGAGACAGAGCCTAATCAATTTCTGATACTAAAAAGCCCTCAGGACGCCTGTTATCACCAAAGCCCCCCTGACCCTGAAAGTAGAAATGTTATAACATTTGGACAGATTGATCTATCGCACCCAAGGTTATCACGCCATATACGTTATCTTTTTTTTTCTTCTGAAATGAGCGGTCCATATTTCACGGTTTGAAACCTGTGGGGCCAGACATGATATGGTGCTTTCCTACTGGCGGGTAGAGAACGATGAGAGGTAGGGATGGGAGAGATGAGGATGTAGGACATAGTTCGGGGGAGACGGGAGCGAAGGAGAGAATCTGACCGGCAGATAAAAAATTGCCAGCGGAAAAAAAGGATGAAGGCAGCAGGTACAAAGGGAAGGGCAGACAGAAAAAGAAATTCAGGCAGGCGAATTAAATCAATCAAGTGCTATTTTCACATCACGTCTCCTGCAGGTCTAGACAACCCCTAGCCTCCCCCATCACCTTCTGCACACCTTGGCTGCCCAATTCCAGTTTACCCCAGGCGGTCGTTCATTAGCGCGTATAGCGGCCAGCCACAATAAGACCAACGAGTTCATTGTCTGCAGGTTGGTACGAGCTGCTCGGCCAACCACTAACCACCCCCTGGAGGGAGTGGGCTGCTGCTAATGTCCATTACCCTTAGCCTCCAGTGACTGCCCTCATAATGAGGAGCCACATATCAAATTGTTCAGCTGGCCTGCTGTGGACCTGGCAATTTGCCATCAATACTGCCGAAGCCAATGCTCAAGTAAATGCCTTGATAGGTGCCTACATTGCCAGTTACAGCCGTGCTTTCATCCAACTAATCCATTACATATAGAAGGCATTGAGTTATCAAGCCATTCCTCATCCAATCATGCATGGTGAATGGTAATGCTAATATATTTGTGGTGGAAACTCCTAGTGGAAACCTATTCCATCAGATACTGAATTGATTTAGAAAAGTTTCCTAACGTGAATAGGCAGTTAAAACAGGTGCTTAGAAATCACTAACATCAAAGTGTTTTTCTCAGACTTCTGTGGTGGGCTGTGGGGTACCTGTTCGCGTGCAGACTGTGAGTAACCTGCAGGCAGTGCCATCCGCCCGGCAGGTCACGCAGGGTTAGGGTGAAAGGAAGAGTCCATTAAGAGGCCCATGGTGAGGCAGACCAAGTCAATTGAATGAAGCTGGATAGGATGGGATTGGAACAGGTTGGGTAGAGTGACAAGTAGACAGACGGAGGAGGGGTGAAAGGTCGGGCAAAGTGTTGGGTATATGTATTAAGCATAGAGTGTCATATGTTGACAGCGAGGTACTCAGGGAGGTATGGTAGAGGATATTTTATTCTGCTGTGGTTGCCAATTGGTGGGTATAGAGAACTTGATAAGAGAAATGGTACTGACCATGATTCAATTCCGATGGCGTTATCGCGACACTCTTATAGCTGCTCGAGTCTCCATTATTGGGCTTTCTGCATATGCCATTAGCTTTATATCTTGTTATTTAAGTTAATGTTAATGACCCTTTCACCCCTGGATTTCCGTTACTCTATGGGGATAGCGTGCAAATCCTGCTTTATGGGGTGGAAGGGGTTCAAACATTCACTATCTTCCAGTGTCATGCCAATTTTCACTTAGCTATATTTGAATTGGTAAAAATATCTGAAAATCGTGCACTAATCTACCAGTCACCTGTTCTCTTTCTACATAATATACAGTCACAAAAAGAGCGTGGACGTCCAATCATCTGTCGGCCGTCTCTATCACCCTATCACACATTGGCACATCTGTGCAGTCTTGACTCCACACGGCCTGCATGCAAACCATAACCACAGAATTTCTATCAGGTCCAAAGCAAATGAACCTGATAAGAACCGCTCCCCTGGGCTGCAGATAAGATTTGTAGTCTGTGAGAAATACATCCTTGTGGATGTATCAATATGGTCTCGCAACAAACCCTCTGAGTTGGAGCCTAATCCACGTGCAGCTGGCACACCCACTGATAAGTCTATTGTTTTTGCACTGAAAAGCCCACACCATAGGTAGTGTAGTGTCTGGAACAGTGGCTTATGGTGGGTTTCTGTATAGTGGCCTCAGTAAAAACTTCTGTTTGGAGTTCTGTGGTGGTTTCAAGAAGGAATTCTGTTGGAATTATGAAGTGGCTTCAGCAGTATCTTCTCTTTGAGCAAAGTAGTGGCTTCAGTAGTAACTGTAGTGGCTTCGATGTTTTGAAGTGGCATCGACTATCTTTTCAGAAATATATTATGTAATGATTCTCTAATGGCAAAAGCATGGCTTTAGTGTTGTTGAATTCTGCAGTGGCTACTATTTAACCTTTAGTGTTACTATTTGACCAAAAGTGTTGCTTAACAGCGGGGCTCATGTGTCTAATTAACAGTGCCTTTTATGAGGTGTCCGGAATGGCTTTTATTGGTCGCTCTAAATGTGGCTTCAGTACAACGTCTACAGTGGCTATTCTTTGGGTTCTGTTGTGTCAGTACCAGTTCCCATTATGGCTTTGTAAAAGGTATCCAGAGACTTCAGTAGAGGCTTCTGTTAGCGGTCGATAATGGCTTCAGCAGTGGCTTCCATATTAGGTCTCCTCATATTTCGTAGTAAGGTCAGCAATAGCTTTTTCGATATCTTAAATTACGTCACAAACAGTTTCCTTTGGGCACATGTATATAGATAAATTTGGCAAAGGTAGCGGATATCAAGTTAATGATTTGATCTTGGCTACAATAATTATGAACATCGAGAACAGTCACCTTACTCTCGGACTCTTCCTCAATAATTAGTACAGAAACTTATGGCTGGGTTGAACAGAATAACCTTCCTGCCAAAAATCTAGGTATTGGCTTGGCATCTAAGGGCCACACAAATAGAAGCTTTGATAGAGACGCGGGCTGAGGCACTGGTCAACCATCTGTATAGAGTCTGGTAGGAAAGGCCTCGTGTTCCCTGGCTTCGCTAAGTAAGAGAACAACAGGTCCTGCGTAAATTATTTACCTGTCTGACAAAGGGCCAGCAGACCTACACCTAAACTACAGGAAGGATCACACCTAGTTCTTAATGGGAAAGGAGGAGAGTTATAACCTCACCCCCTCACCCGTGCTCTGCGCGCACCACAAGTGGACAATGCTAATTGCTCAATGGCACTATCGTCGACCTCTGCCTCACGTAATCGTGACTGATGGGCAGTAACCTGGCCTGGGCATTGTATATGGAGAAATGTACTGCTACAAACGATTATATCACTGGCACTTTCCCCAACGTTCAACCCGTTAATAATTTGTAACTTCATTACAGACTAGCTATTAAATAGAAGGAAGTCATACATTAAGTCTGGAACAGTTGTTGGGGAAAGGGCACCACCTCATTTGTTGATTGAAAAGGATCTAGCACAGTTCAAGCACACCTTATCCAATCCACTAAAAGGTTCAAACTCAATAAGTTGTGTGTACAGATATCTAGGGCTAACCAGTCAATGTACCTGCTATTTTCTTCTCGTTATACTTGGGTACATATTTATAAAGTTCCTCAGAACCGCTCGCCATGAATATGACCTTAGCTGTCGAAATGGCGTTAAACATCTATTACTCACTCACTCACTCCTCAGAACCGATAGAATGGAAAGGGTACATTTGAGAACACAGTTCTTGAAATTGACTAATTTCAGTGCTAAGGCGGGGCTATTTCTATACCGTCTACAATGTATTAACTATTTACCTGGTCACAATATAGGGTAGACAGCTGGGCTCAGTAGACAGATTGAGCAGGCAGTACCAACACAAGGTCACTGCGTCTATCAGGAGCTGCTCACAACAAGCCTTCTACACCGGAGCTGCTCTGCACTCACTCCCTTACCTATCCTTCAACCAGTGCAAATAATACCCAAACATATTGATCAAAGTCGTTGATCCATACATAAAAACAGGTACAGTGGCACTTTCAGAACAGTGCATAGCAAATGACATCGAGGTCTTAGTTGACCCCAGAAGAATGTGCAAGTCTTCCAATCATATATCATACAGTAAAGAAATGAGGTCGGGGGTAGAGCTGAATAGATCTGTCTCTATACTGATAAATATGATTAGTCCAAGCATGGGCGGTACATGGACAGCACAAGTGTGTGGTTGTGTCAAGGCCTCTAGGTTGATACTTGGAGAGAGACGTTTAAACAGCGGTCCAATATTGACCAAGGCTGGTCCGGGAATCAAGCCACTTTCCTAATGGGAACCCACCCCCAACCCTCCCCCACCTCATCTGAAGTAGCCTGCCCAGCAAAGAGTAACAACCATAGGAAGAAGATGAGATGGGAGGGGGGGGGCCGATGGGCGCTATATACATTATGATTTTCCACTCCTTTGTATGAATAATATAAGGGTAGAGTGAAAAGAGAAGGCTATGAGGAAGGAAAAGGGGGGAAAGGGCTATAGGAGTCAGAGACAGTGTATTTGAAGGGAAGAGGACAGGACGGGGGGGGGGGATGATATATCATGGTGCACGACAGGCGGGGTAGAGGCAACCCACTGGTTGTGTTTGACTGCGCTAGAAGAGTTTGGAGTCAACACTTGGTGGGCAGAGACAATGTCTGGCCGCCTGGAGGAGGCACGATCTGAATGGACCCCTACAAGGTGGAGCGGGACCCGGTATGTTGACTGCGCACACTGACACCCCCTACTGGGAATGCCAACGCCAGTCTTTCTTCTTCCCAAGTCACATCTAGCAGCACACACAGGCAGATCCTGCGAATCTAAGGCTTAATACATGTATTTTTCTCTTATTTCCTGCTCCCACACAGTACTTTGCCCCTAGAAATAGAGTAGAGATAAGGGCCTCTTTCTCTTTACATCTAGCAAACCCAACTTGACATTCGAGGATCTATCTGGACTTGTCAGGGATATGACTAAATACAAATAAGACCGAGAATCACAAAAGTATACAAAGCAAGTGCATGTCCCTGTGGCCCTACGGCTAGGGAGGCTAGGTAGTGTTCTACCACACCATACTCCGACAGTTGATTTAATCAGATTAAGGTGGTGGACAGGTCAGGAACTCACCTCCCAGGGTCTACAGGACAGCCCTGGAGGCGATTCTGCCTCCCTATTCTGTCAGCCACTCTCATGTGGAATTGCCAACGCCAGGACCGAGCGACGGCTTTGCAATCAAGAGCGAGGCCAAAACCATGTCCAGCTACCGAGTAAGAAGATGGGTAATTCCAAATGAGACGTAACATATATGACGCTCCTTTTCTTTTAATTTCCTTCGATTTAAATTCAGACTAGCTAAGCCTCATTAAATTTTTTTTCGAACCTCTCTTATTCAAAACATACTCATATATCCCTAAATTGTACATTGAAGGACATAGGCAGTGCTCCAGTCCAATCCAGTGTTAGTTTTCAAAAACTAAAAAAAAAAACAAAAAAAACACCCGTCCCCTCTTCTCAAGAAATACGAGACAAATTGCGAACAAAAAGGGTCAGTCAGTACAGGATACCCCAGGCAATTTGAGGAATCAATGTGATGCCCTTCAAATAGGAAAACACCAAGCTTATGTGGTTGCAAATGCCAGTCGCGGCATATGCAATCCATATAAAGTAACTTGTCATATCATTATTCCAAAAATTCCCCCTGGTACCGGGAGGCTGACAAAAAGAGCCTTCCAGGGCGGCATTGCTGATTTGTTAACGTCGTGTGTTTACTGATGGTGAAGTATACCAACAAGTAGATGAGCCAAGTCAGCGGTTCTGACAACACATTCATCGTGGCTGGCGGCGGTGGAGGGAGCCGGTGGCATATTCATGCTGTGGGGTATTGACATGCATATCTGGTGGCGCTGTGAGAGGGTTCTTATCAGGGTTGTGCTACCTTCCTCTCGTCTGATCCTCCTGCTCCCCAGAGACTTTGTCATTGAGCAAAGCAATCAAACCCACCCACTCACTTGATAGGACAGTAGGGGGCCTGGAATTACCATGAGCACAGGTTCATTTCCATATACTACCCAACCACTTGCCGACATGTATGAATAGCACTGTCACAAGGCCTTTTACCTCTAGAATTCAGATGTGATTTACCTGGAATAACTTCTGTGTTGGGAATGGACTGGATATCAATACAGTTATAAAACGGCTTACTCTTTGCTTCGGTTCTATGCGCACTATCTGATAAAACAACAGGGACTTTGTTCGACCAATATTACTTGCTAAGGAAAAGACATACAGCGTAATTCACAATAAAGAGATTATTGAATTTGAATGGTCAATTCATGAATCTGATATGGAACGGCCTATAAATGAGCAATGTTGGGCCGCTGCTCTTGAGCAGCTCATGCAGGTGTAGGATGAGCAGCTCATTTATCAGACTGGGACCCTGATACGTACGGTGTAACTCCCGCCGGGGATTGACGCTAATTGGGGAGACTTTATGTTTGGATTTGACATGCCTGCAGTTTCTGGGTGGGAATATGTCCATGGTTACAATGCAAATCATTAAAACCGAGTTACTATACATATTCATGTAGCAAAATTCTTATCTAAACATCAATTGGTAAATACGAGTGCATTTACAAATCCCGTGATATGTAATGATAACATCTACTGGACGTATACACTTACCAAGGCATATGTTCATTTAAATATAATCTAATGACGCTAGTGCTCTTAAACGGGAAGACTTAGAAAGAAAAAAAGGTAATTGATATTAAATCATCCCATATATTAGAGAAAAGTCTTTCTCATTGGATGTCAAATTGAAATATGGCTGCTTTTGTGATATACAATTATCCCTATATCCATAAAATGAAAAGGTGGCCATTGACTGAATTAGTTGTACTGAAAAATATTGCTGAGGAAATTACCCAACATCATTTCTTGATACACACTTTCCATATTTCCAACTCTCCCCAACTCATAGAATGATACATTCAGCAGGAGTCGTAAGGCGTTTGATGTCCGACTGAGACCCTGGATGCACCAGCTACACTTGATATGGCACCAAGACTCTCTGGAGGACATAACTGTTATTTACTGCTGCCGCTAGGGCTATTACCTCACAGGAAGCAGACATTGATGGTATCACACTAGCGGAAATTGAAGACGTTGGTCGGGTATCATAATCACATTGACTAGTAACACTTTGAAGTGGAGGAAGGCTTTCATGTTGGGTGGTAGATGGATCATTAGTTTGTTAATACAGCCGGAACAGACTGCTTGTGACCACTCCATGCACCCATCCACTTACCCTGTGTGCACATTAGAGCCACCAATTTTCTGCCCCACTTTACGAGCAGCCCAAAGTGTGGTGGCTACAATTAGCCACCACCAGCATTTACAATGGTATTTCTATAGGGTGCATGTCATACAGAGAGTACACAAACCACACCTCCTATCATCCCCTCCATGGTTGGTCATTTATCTGTCTCACCCTGGAGCGTGACCATACTGAGGGATGCTGCTGATACATTCTCTGGGGGATGGGTTATTCCCAGTTTAACCCCCACTAGGAATAGGTTATGGAGGAGAGGTTTCCTGGGGAATTCAGTCATAAATGCTATACAGCGAGGCAATAGTAATACCCGGGAGTAGTCCTGAAGAGTATTTCGATTCGTATCCTTTTCTTAAATGCTAACAGCAGAAATCAGAGATTACAGATGGACGTGAATACTTATGGTTTACACATTCTCGATTCATTTATAGATATCAACTGCCGTCACATAACGTCTAGATAGATTGTCAGGAAAATTTGAGTTATCTGGAATTAATAGGAATGGTCTTACTCTTCTGGAGTCGATGTACGCGTATTATACACACCTGGAAAATACAAAAAGTACAAATAGTTACTAGACAGTAAAAAAACAAATCCAGAACATCAATCGTCTTAATACTCAAGAAAGGGTGACAGACATACAATGTACTTTTAAACTAATACTCATTACCCTACTATTCATATAGACAAGGCATTTGCATCTTCCCAACAGTATGCACAATCGTTTTAACTGATAAAGTTGAAGTAATGGCGAAAGTTCTCACACTAACCCCATGACTTTCTGTCGTAGCGTCTTGACCAGGTGTGTACTGCTATATGCCTGGTCATGACGTATCCCTAATAGACTCTCTGTCCTTCATCTTCAATCTAAGACATGCTATATCATTCATATGTTCCTGCATATGTAACACGCAGAAACATCGCACTCACCCTCTCCTTTGGCATCCCCTCCCTCAGCTAATGCACCCTACATACCTCCCGAGTGAAAGGGCCTCAATCAGAGCAGGAGAAGCCATGTCTGAAGTCATCTAGGAGCCACCAAGAAAGACCAATAGAAGTCTGCTCTGCATAATGCATAACCAGCGGAGCCTATTGACTACCACACCTGGGCTATGAGATCCTGTAGGCTTACCACGGGGCTGCTGGAAGGGCCAGCACACATGGGGGGATGGGGGGGGCATGGTGAAGTGAGTAAATAGGGGGTGTTAGAAGACTGTGACCTGCCTCCAGAGAACATAAACAACACGCTGTAGACATAAACCAAGCGCCTCCACTGACTCAGCGCGCTGAATGTAATTACAAACTTCTGCAGACAACCCACAGGGATGGGATGGATCGATGAGGCCAAGTGGAGGGCCATGAGAAGTGGTCATGTTTGCTATGGGACCATATGAAGCAGGTCCCTTTAAAGTTTAACCTCGGAGACAGAGTGATCCATCTGATCCTTGATTAGTGTGTAAGTGCAGTGCCTTGGTCCGGTCTCCTGTTTGCCTGCACCAAAGACCCTATCCGTCAGTCTCTAACCTTTATAATATTTGCCTTACGACAGGAGTATGTTGGTCCCTATTATCCTCCATACCCTCCCCCTTGTAGATACCATCTGTTTCTATGTCACTGATATATCTAGTTTCAAAGCTTCCCTGCTTATATAAGTAAATGGGAGCTGTTGTTAATCTATGCCCAAAAATAAGATACAAATATAAACCAAATTTACTGTTCAGTCCTCTTTATGCAGTATGGTCTATATGTTGAATTTAGATACATCTATAGGATGAGTTATTGCTTTTTATCAATTCTATTTACAGACGAAAATCTGAGGGTTTTTTTCAATGGTGGTTAGATCCCTTGTCCCCAACCTAGCAGAGGACTTTGGAAACTGAAGAAAAGGGACTGAAAACTGACTAATTCATGCAATTTATTGGACAATTATCATCAATTTCTACTACCGTAATCTCTTGCATATAGAGCGCGTCTTCTACGCCAAACAAATGCCTGGTGCATCTTATAGGAATTTCTCAAGATGGGGGTGCGTCTTATACGCAAGTTTTTTTTTTTTTATTATTATAGAAATGTACTAATCTTACAAAATTCAGCCTTAAGAGGTGCATCTTTTACACGAAACAGCCATTGGCAAGTTAGGGGTGCGTCTTATACACTCCCTGCGTCTTATACGCGGGAGATTACAGTATTTATTGTATCTTACATTTATTGTTGTTGTTGTGACATATGCGTGCGAGCACTTCTGACTCCAGAAATCAATTTTAATCAGGGATGACAGTGAGGTCTAGAAATAAAGCCTGAACTTTGGGGAGGCCTTGTGGGTGTCACCACATGTCGCAAGCAAAGCGCAGCGACCCCTGTAGGGGGGTTTGGGTGCATGCCCCCCCACAAAGATTTTGGAATTATAGACAGGAATTGGTGAGTTTTAGATCAATTTGATACACAATTTTGAGGTTAGATAAGATATGCCTATCCAGTAAAACAATCTTAAACTAGGCATTCAACTGCAATCTGAGAGTTGATTTGACCAAAGACTTTTTTTATTAACTTTTAATTTTTCTTCTTCAAAATCTGAGAGACTGGATCAGAATGTTGGTTTTATAACACATGAATATTATTTCTGTTTGTAAAGCTCTGAAAATAAGCAAACTCTAAGGTCTACATCAATTCTGTTTTACTACAGAGATTGATGTTAGGTGAAACAAAACTAAATCTTTTCCAAGCCTTCCTAGACCTGCTGGGTCTGAACACCCCTGACTACACTGAGAAAATTCTTCCTGACAAAGTGACATGTATACCCATGTCAACTTGATTTGACACAGAGAGCACAGGTCATTGGGACATGTGCACATATGTCACCATGACAACTGTAGCACACAGTAATCCTCATATGATTTGACATGCCTTAAAATGCCATGTCATCTGTGAGTTGACCAGGGTCACGGCCATGTCGAAGGCACTTGACATGTGATGGTTTGACATACATAATTGTTCTAGGATATTCCACTAGATGGAGCAAACAACCATTTTGGTACCAGGACTAATCACTACCAAGAAGTACTACCAACACTTGAGACATTTGATGTATCTGTGTCATTTTGTTTTCATGAAGAATAGATCACTAAGGTCTGTAAATACTATCAATAAATGGTAGTGAATTCTATTTCGTTGTTAAATCTGCATTTGTTATTGAATATCAAAATAGACACCCACCATCCTGAATACTCCAACTGGAGTGGTTAGACACCTTATGTGTGGGTCAGTGAAAATACCAAAGGACTGTATTCTAACCCACAATCTATAATCTCAGTATCTACAGTACAGGGAGACATATGGCATTGCCATGCACCTCCATGCCCTTGTCTTATGGACTGCATAGAGGTCCTCAGTCAAGTAGGAGTTCTGTAGATAGGAAAAAGTGCCTTAGTGTTGCAGGCCTGTGGGACTATGATATCCCCTGCCTTCTATTATAGGCCTCCCTTGATTGAACCATTGGTACATAGTTATTGACTGCTCTTGACCCTTACATAATTGTCTCACAGTATTACCTAGCACTCAGGTGAATGGATCAGAAATATGTGACGTGTCTTTATTACGCATGTCAAATGGAGTTGACAAACCAAATATGAGAGGGTCAACCTCATTTGACATGCCTTCATACATGTCATCTGGGAGACAAATTGTGACCTGTGCAGTATGTGTCAAAGCGATCAGTGTTCTTTCCTCTGTGTACCCTTATAGAGAAGGTAGGGTAGGAAACTCCTGGATCTAATAGGTCTGAAGTTGGGAAGGGCTGTGGGAGTCTGTGAGAATACACTTAGTTATTGTGGGTTGTGTTCTGTTGAAGGGCAGTCAATATTGCAGTCATGTTTGTATCAGGTATTCCTAATAATGAGTTACACTAGACTTCTGTACACAGGGCTGTTTTTTTTATAGCAAAATTTAAAATTTCTTTTTTTCTCTTTTCTTTTTTTTTTTTTTTTTTTTTTTTTGGGGGGGGGGTTCCATTTTTGACAGTTAAAATAAAAACCATGAAAGCCTGAGATAGCCTGAAAACTGTCATCCCTGTTTAATTGTGTTTTTATCTGTGCGTATACTGACTTTACCTGGTTATAAACTGATGAACTATTGAGAGAATTTGGAAAATGCAAGATGGCCACCTGCTACACCCACAATGCATTTGTGAACAATTGCTTTACCCATGAGTCATCCCATGATGCATTGCTCCCCTATAAAAGCATGACTCTCCTGTGATCCAGCCAGAATGGCTATGATCTGATGAAGGATTACTTCACTACTGTTACCACAATAGCCTCTCATTATAGTTAAAAAGAGTATCTTTCACTAGGAATAAAAACCGGTAAACTCTACTTCACTTTGGTTTGTTTGGTTGTTGGTATTCATCCTAAAACCAATTCTATTTAATTTAAATGGAATTCCCTTGAACGTAATTACTTGGACGTGAAAGAGAAATGTGCGGATGCAACATGTAACAACCTAATAAAAGGCAACCCAATGACTAGTAGGAGGACGCGTCTCTGCACTGATGGAAATACGATTGAATGAGATTCGGGGCGGTAAATAAAGCCCTGGATGGAAGTGACAATCCGATTTTTGTACAGCCTGATAAGCAGTATCGAACTGGTTTAGGGCCACAACCTATAAGCCGATCTAGGGGGTCCTGGGGCGGGGTCAGTACGGGAGGGTGGGGTTGTGGGATAGGGGTAGAGGTGAACAGTACACAGTGAGTTGGGTAGCAGACAAACACCAGCAGCCAACAACAACTGTACATGGAGAGAGGGAGCTGGGTGGTGGGTGTAGACAGCACACTGGACCTTGTATCGTGGTGGGTGGTAGTGGTACCAGCAACACCTTGTGATTGCTACATGGAGCTGCTCCCGAGTTAAACTAGAATGGGAGATTCAGTCATGGAGCTATACATTGGGTCGATAAAAAAAGGTTTTTTTTTTTCTTGGTTAAGTTCCCCTTTTTAGGCTTTCTGTTTCCCCATGTTATTATATTGGCCTTTTATCGAGCAGGTGTAGCGTGTAAAAGGCCACTTTAAGACGACCTTTGATGTGTATCGTACAGGGTTATGAGCAGCTCACTGAGCGGCTCAATACACTGTGGTACTCTTGGGATGATGATGGGGTGTGCAGGAGGAAATCATTGTCATGAAATCACTGCCCCCTCTGCAACCTCCACCAATCTAGCAACAATCAACTGCAGCCGAGCAGTTCATATCAAAGTTTGAACATGCAGTAAGCCTCTCAAGAGCAGCTCGCAGAACAAACTTCAAGTCGATACTACAAGCATCTAAGCAATCATGCAGCAGTAGCTACGCCCAATATCCTCAGCCCATGCACTGAGAACACCCCCTTCATCCACTCTTTTATCAGTATTGCAAACACCGCCCACCAACTCAGGAAACACGATGTGCGTAGGAGTCCAGGCTTTTAGTCAAATAGGGTAACTTGGGGTTTCCCCTGCATAGAACGAAGGTGGAATCTGGAGGAAATGGTGCACGTGCCTCAGTGATAGATCTCTGAAAGTACACAACTATCTGTTTCGGTACTATTTGGCTGGTGAGGCCTAGGACTGCTGCAAGGAAGAGTGCCAAGCAAGCAAGGAAAGGGAACTGGTAGATGTGCACCAGGGCTATCTCTTCATATATTCTCATTGTGCTCCTTTCTTTTTTAGACATTAAGATCATGTCAACATTTTGATATTGTCCCTATTTCATTATGAAGGGGGGGGGGGGTGTTTCGATTTGAATCACTTTATAGGTATTTCGAAGTGGTTACTGATAGCACACACATATCGGTCCACCGACTTACTGTAGGGTATAGTGCAAGTCGTACCAAATTGGATCCATTCTGGACACTAAGTCATACGGCCTACTGAAGCAAACACTGTGGTCTGGCCGTATATAACGTATATTCACAGCCAATGACTTCAGTGCAAAGATCAGGTCAGCCACTCCACACTTTAAGGGAGCGTATAACGAAGCCTAGCACCACCCTATAACCGTGCCATGTCCGTCTATCCTGGAATGGCTTGGGGGCGTATAGCATGCAAGTGCTCATAAAGAGTGAACATAACAGAGGACCATACCACTTTTGAACCTGCCTCAACCAATAATATGTCTACTCTATCAGACCACCAAATTCCATTAACGGGTCCACAGGGCCATTTTGGACCAGCATCCTATAATGGGAAAGATATATGACCTAGAGTATATGCCACTGCCGGCCATAATAGGCTCTTCTAATTAAGATAACAAAAGGTCATTCAACAAATCAATATCATAGACCTACAGACACGAAGCCAATAGCTTGTACATCAATAAAGATGAGTAATTAATATCTACCGGATTCCTTTGGTAGACCATTTAGGCCGTGTTTATTATGATTTCTTCATAGCTTATGATTTATATGGTCATCATCAGCTCAATACATTATTTGGTAAATTACATATAGACATAGTCCTCCTGACCTCAGTGTTCTTCCTGTGTTAGAGAATAATACATATCTACATTGACCACATACATGTAGTTCTATGCTATCGATCATCTGAAGTAATTGAATATGGTGGACCATGAGGGCTGATATAATAGAAACAAAACTAGTTCCCATAAATTGCAAGCTTCACATTGTATAGATTCCTGCCCTAGATCGTATTCCAGTATGTCTCTAGTTTAGTCCCTCCCGATCCCTTCCTTTTATCGGCCTACATCATGATTCTACGAACCCACCATGCCTACATTTACATCAACCTCAAAACTGATGCTAAGCTACTACTATTCCTCCCAATAGCATGCACCAACGCCTTAGCAGCAATCTTCCATCTTCACAAAGAGATGTCACTGTATTCGTTGCAATTTATTTCAGAGAGGTGACATGGTGGATAAACTGTTCATAATAGATTACGATATGTGCAAATTCAGATTCATTTCTTTTTGTATCACTTTCTTTTTGTCACGTTGTTCTCTATCTTTGACTAAAGGCCAATAAATGTGGTACACGTGTTATTCATTTTATTCCTTCTGAATTCCTTTAATGGTAGCACACCAAGAGTTAGGAATGTCCATATTTTGTATGATAGGTAGGCAGATAGGGACATAAAATTGTCTTGGCCGATGGGCCCGAAGGAACAAGGCCAACATCCAAATGGGCGAATCTGACAAGATGAAGTAGATGCGTAGGATAAGGGGGCATATATTGAACATACGATGGAATCAATATCACAGCATGTGTGCCTACGGAAGAAAGCAAAGCTGATTTGTTACGATTCCATTACTATTCTAATCAATAATTCATGCCTATACAGTTGTCTGGTGAACGAGGACTGGGTGGGAGGGAATGGGGTTCTGACCTGGGAGAACGAGACTTAAGTATTGCATTTCCTATGGATCAATCATCAGAATTCCCATCAGAACCCCATCCTTTCTGCAGTAGTTTGTACGTCAAGCAAGACTACAACATCTTCATGGTACATACTGTGTTGTTGCTGTGCCCCTACAAAAGCATCTCCAGTGCACTTTATTGAACAGGGTCAGACGCTTCTCACAATAAATTCCACACACGCAGAGGGATTCAGTGCCACTTCCTATAGAGGTAATGAGGGGTGATATTTGTCCAATTACGCTGTAACAGACAGATTATTTCCTTATAACGAAAACAGCCCTCACAAAATGCCTGGCTTCATCTTACATGCCCCAGCTCCTGGTCTCGGTGGTAATGAAGAGATTGAGATAGAATTCATGAGTTGTTAATCAAAAATCACTACAAGACTCCCGACACAATCATCAGGAGGCCGCCGTGCTGGGATGTCTCATTCATCCCAGCGTCTGACCTTAACCTCTACTTCCGGTTCCGCCGGATGTAGCGTGTCTATATATGTGATGCACCAGTCTGGTTCCGGATGTTGGGTGCCTGGGTACAGCTAGTGCACTCGTTCAACTATGGGATGTATCGGCCGCTGTATTGACCAGATGTTCTGATATCATGTGTTCTCATGGGGTATGTCAATCCTGTTTTGAGAATGTATGCCAACATTGATTATTGCAGATTATCAAATCGCATTCTCGTATTTAAGATATTTAAGTATCACTAAGTATCAACGTGAGATTTGTTTATTTTAAAGCACAAATGGCTACAAACAACAAAGTGGGTATCTTCCTTGCCTCCTTCTTATACAGCGTTGATCTTTATACAAAATGTATATATAGCACTAACTCTTCACCATTGCTATTCTACACAAAAGGGGTGTGTGTATAAATGACAACTTCGTCTTCCATGTCAGACAGAGAATTACCATAAATAAACTATCAGTACAATGACGATTTTATAGATTCACTGGCAGATTCAAAGTATTAATCTAACGACAGGCTCGGCTGCAACATAAGAAAAAAACCAGGAATCAGTGCATCCCGGCATGCCTTTGACAACCCCAAAGGAGGAAGCTAAGTGTCTGATACAGAGGATGGATTCTTACTGACTCTGAGCCACCATGGGCGAGCTATAGTCTCTTTTTTCCCCTGACGTTAAGAAAACGCCTGATGATCAATAGTGTGTGTCTAATTGTCTGGGAATCCACGCCCTTTGATGGCAATTTCCTTTCATCTGCCATTTTTGTTCGGTGTACAGGGCTGTACTGGCATTGAAGTCGTTGAGCTGCTCTTTACTTACAGATACCCGAGTAGCTCTACTGAGCTATACGATCCAAGCTCTGACATTACTTCTATATCCTACTGAGATGGAGGGATTGTCTTGAGAGATGTCCCAGTGCATTCTGAATTGGAAACTAGAGAAATGCGCCGTAGATGCAGCTAACTCGGTAGAGAGGGGGTTGGGTGGCTTTTGATCTGACATCAGCACTGCCATTCATGGGCAGGAACTAGCTCCTTGCATATGTTTAGTGGTGTAATCTTTTTGTATCAAGTATACCAGTAGTCCTAACAAAACAACACATCTGGTTGGAGAGCTGGTTACTGCCCATGGTGGACACATGGCTAAAAGGGGCGGGAAAAAGGTTAACAAAGGTTTCCAAGTGGAATGTATATACTTTATCATTGCAGGAAAGAAGCCGCCTCAGAGTGATGACAGCTATGCCTTCACTTTCTCACTGATATCAGCTTATCTAAAAGAGATAATACAATGATATATATACCCCCTTAATCTACACTGAAAACCTAGAAGTTCTGAAACTAGTCAGCGGTGACCACTTTAGGTCCTCAAGTTGACGATACCTAAAACTACAGCTTTAGGTAGTCAAAATGACGACTTTAAGTTGTCATCCTGACGACCTGAGTCATCAATATGACGACTCTGTACTGTCAGTATTGTCATCCTGATGACTCAGGTCATCAGGATGACGACCTAAAGTCATCATTTTGACTACCTAAAGCTGTAGTTTTAGGTATCGTCAACTTGAGGACCTAAAGTGGTCACCGCTGACTAGTTTTGGATCTTCCATGTTTTCAGTGTATATATCATAAGCTACACAGGGAACCCAAAGATAATATGAATCCTCACTTCTAAGATAGCTTAATTAGCAAAACAGTATCAACTTTTATGACATTTTTACACTCCCAAAAAAGTCTTAATCCATGGTGGTGCCTATAACTCTTCCGAGTTAATGAAAGATTGTGGAGTTTGAATTCTTAACTATGCGATATAAAGAGTCGATAGAGGTTTGGGAATTAAAAATGAGAGAAGAATTGAGAGAAAATGTACATATCTATTAGAGCAAACCGATAAGCCATACTTTGGTAAATATTTCATGAAATCGATAGAAGTGCTAGTACAGTGGCGTCTTCGTTGGGAATTAAGTTTGCATAACTCGTCGCTCTTTGGCCAAGACAGACTTCCACACTGGTGTGCAGCATGGAGAGGTGCTTCTTCATTCTGCCGCTAGGGGGCGTTGGTGTGACGGCGCAGGTGGCAGCACCATCGTTTAGGCGTCTCGCGTCAGGCAGGGACACATGTTCGTTGTACGGTGGTAGCGGCGCAAGCCGGGCGGTGCAGACGAGCAATAGACACAGCCTCGGCCGCTGCCCACCACAACAATGTACATCCAGCCGTGGGCGGACCAGGTCCCCAGCACACAGTCCAGGAGGCATTCCCTGGAGCAGCCTATTAAAGGTGGACTATTAAATGTGGACAGGTATGGAGGCTAGCATTCACAACACAATCAACATTAGCAGCAGGCAGCTCCAGCAGCTGGTGAGACACCAGGAGGACATCAACAACACAGCAGACAGCCCCTATACATCTGCAGCAGGCACCAGAACTAGACAGCTCCTCGCCCAGCGGTCCAGGCATCAGTACACCATCTGCTGCACCAGGGTATCCCACGTCAGCTGTACCTCCACCAGGGACAGCAGCAGCAGCAGAGACTGCGGCAGCAGGAGGCACAAGGCACCATCCCTAGCGCTGTTAATGTGAGCTGCATACGTGCTGATTTAATGTGGCGAGCTGCTCACCTATTGCTCGCTGCATGCTTCTTGTGCCTACTACTATCCATACACCAGCGGGCTTAACGTACCAGCTCATACACGTACCTGGAACCGTGTGCACCAAGAACTATATGCTACCCTCCCATAGACCAGCTTCCCCGGGTCCCTTCTCACCACCCCGGGTCAGGCAGCACATCTAGTTGGAGTCATGCAGGTGTTGCAGGCAACACACTGACAGGTGTACCAGTACCTTTTAAACACAGGAGTCACCTGTCCATCAATTGATACTGGCAGGTGCTAGCAACAGGGCTCAGTGCAAGGTGTTAACCGGCCCCAGTCTCAGTCTGCTATATATTTCAGTACCAAAGGGAAGAGGGAAGCAGTGCTGGCTCACCATTGGGCAAGCAATGACAACTGGTGAGCTGCTCCTTCATTAGTACCTCCACACCTCTGCAGCAGCGACAGCACCTGGCCATGCATGGCCAACATCGCCACCACAATTACCGCCAACACCACCAGTGCGAGCAGCTCACGGCAGTAGCTTGTGCAGCAGGAGCGGGCACTGCGGCAGGCGTAGCGGCCTATTACCTGGTGGGAGGCGCGCTGACTGCCTGCCACATAATGCAGCAAGGTCCCACCTGTGTACCTCGTCCTCCTCCTGCAGGCCGCGACTTCTCCTCCTCCTGCGGTAGGCAGCGAAAGCGGCTACTCCGCCATAGGTAGAGGTGTGCCTTGACTATGTATGCAGCAGTGCGACCACCTCAGGGGTCAGCGTTCTGAATGGGCACCTCCAGCGGAGGACACAACAGTCAGGACTGACCATTGGTCACTCTCCTCTTTTACCCCCCCCCCCCCCTATTTTGTTGTGTTCAGCCCCTGCCCTATGTATAATGACAGTACAGCCACCAGCTGTGGCGTATAGTGTATAGTGAGTAGCAGCAACAACCTTATCATCAGTCACAACACATCATCATCATCACCTCTATTACCTGTATACTAAATGCATGGTGCATACCAACAGTACAACTCCTACACATGTGATAGCAGCATTATCATGCACAGCAAGCAACTGACAGATACAGAGTACAGTCCAGGAGGAAAAGGGCCTTAAGGAGGACACCCATTGTACATGAGACACCCTATGTCAGCTCGTGTGAAGGAATAGAGCAGTCTGTCTACCTGAGCAGGTGGGCTAAATCAGAGCTGAAGAAGGGTAGTAAAACAGACTTTGGTGACAGCTGTGGGTAGATCGAGTAGGGTATAGGGGCACAGTACATCCTCAAAGGGAGTCACAAGGCCCGGCCACAGGGGATCGCCGGCGGCCCGCTGCACAACGCACCAGCAGTAGTGTATGAATAATGGATCCCTTACATTGAGTATCAGGCCGCTACATCAGCACCACCGCCACCACCAGCACCACCAACAGCGGCCGGCCTTGGCGGCCAGGCCTCAAGTCAGCCTTCAGAGCCGATCCCCAAGTGTCGGGTGCGGCTAGGAGTAGGACAGCCACCACATCACACCAACAGGTGGTTGCTCACACTCTGACTGTCTGAGAGCCAGCCGCCCTGCCAGCTGCCCAGGTGCCCCCCTCCCTCTCCATCCCAGGCAGCCGCAGAGCTCGGCCAAGTGGCTTCTAACAGAAGCTTAAACATCATCAGCTGTAGGAGAAGCAGCGTCAGCAGGAGCGAGCAGTATTAAGGGGAGGGAGGGAGGAGGAATCGCAGGTCGGAGATCAGTGGCTATAGGAGAAACTACTACATGTGAGCTGCTCGGTGTGTAGGTAAACGAGTGAGTGAGCTGCTCAGGAGGTTCCCAGGGGAAGGATTCGTCTTCACTGTCACCTGCATGGAGCGCCTCTGTATGTGATACTGCGGAGAAAGGTCAGCATTCCAAATCCTTGTGATTACCTGTGGTCACAGTAGCACTACCGGGATCACTATTGTTATCAGCAACATTATTATATTGACTGTTAACGATCATCTTCCCTCTAGGCCTCACTAACAACCTTCCCTCACATAGTGATCGGGGAGCGACAGCAGGGAGGGAGGTACAGGAGTCATGCCAAGACTGATATAGATACAACTCACCTCCTACATCAACATCTCGACTGTCTTCAAGTGCCTCTGTAGGTAGTTGGTGTAAACATGCCAAAGAAGAGTGGGGGAGGAACCGGGGCTGTGTTGATAAATAGTGTGGGTACATAAATATAGTAAGGGATCCTTATTCTTAGCACAGGAAACCACCTTCTTAGAGTCGTCATAGATGTGAGGTGGACACAATCAGTTATTTCACAGTGTTTGTATGTGCTGCTTCTGAGGGAGCAAGTGATAGCGGTGCTAGGTGACCAAATCCAGGATAGCCAAACACAGCCAAGACTCAGGGGAATCTGTATAAATATATGTCCCTCAGTCAGTCCCTATGGAGCATGATGACACTAGATGGTAGGAGGATTCCCAGCCTAATCGACTTTGCGCAATGCCTTGTGGATATGTGCCACTGCTTCACTATCTAGGAAGTGGATGATGGATGTACGTACGTACAGGCAGGAGGAAACTTAGTCACCCTCCAACGATTGGTATACAATTCCACCAGGGATTACATATCGCAGGGTGGAAATAGTTTGAGTTATTCCATTCAGTGTTATTCTCTTGCAATGGGTTGATGTGACATGGGAGATTAAAGATTAAAGCCAGAAAACAAAAAGGAACACACGAAAAAGAAACCAAGATAGGAATGAAAATATAAATGTGCATTTCATAATCAATATACAGTGGAAGGATACAGTGCAGTCATTTCTATTTTTCTTTCAAAGTATCAAAATTTATACTCTGAGAGGATATACGATGTCTCAATTTTAGCGTTGTATGAAGTGCTTTATTTTCGGTGTGTTTAAATAAAAGGACCGTGTTAGACGCCCCTTAGTGGGGAGGTACTACGAGCCTGGTGCTACCACGATTCCTACCCAACCTGTATGGATGTTGCTCCCCTGTGTGGTCGCCAAGAACCTCCTCAACGCCCTCCTGTCAGTCCCCAGAGGAGGAGCAGCTCTTGGAGCCTTGAGCAGGCTGGAGCAGTAGAAACTCCCTGTTGGGGTAGGGAGGGGAGGAGGCGGTAGAGGCAGGAGGAGGTGTAGGGCTGATGCCACCACCACCGCCACCACTACCACCACCACCAGAGGGCGCTTCAGAACGATGTTAAACAACACCACCGAGTCTATCGGTGTGTCTAACAATATATCCAACAAGCCTCCTTCTAATTCTTCTTCTTCTTCTTCTACGTCGTCAGTCTCTAGTACAATGAGCAGCTCGCAGCACGCGGGCAGCACGACCACTGTGGTCATGTTCACTGACCCGCTGGACGATGTGGAGCGGACAGCTATTGGTATTCCTGTCAGACTGCTCTGGGTGCCCTATATCGTGTTCACCCTGGTCATCATTGTGCTCATCTTGGTGTCTTTCTGTAAGTACCACCGCAAACATGGTCACAAGTACCGCCGGCGGCGCATGGAACTTAACCAGGCCAGCGCCAGCGGCGCTGCAGCCGGAAGTGCCGCCAAGCTGCCACGCGGGGGCGCCACCACAGGCGGCCTCGTCCCCGGGGTCACCCAGCTTCCGCCCAATGGCGGCGTGCCCTCAGCCTCATGTAACACTCACATTGTAGCCTCCACCTCAATGCACGCCGCGCGGGGCGACAACCCAAACAGTAGCTCCACAGTGAAAAAGAAACCAAAACCCAGGAGGAAACAAAGACCTTTAACCTTTATGCGAAATGCAAATGGCAGCATGGTAGATTTACGTTGCGGCGAGCGGAACAGCATGAACATCTTTAAGACGCCATTTTCCACGCACGCGGAAAGTTCCATATGGACGTTACCGCGGCATGGTGGGGCGTACAGGACACTGAACTCGCCAACAGGCAACTATTTCTCAGACGAAGATGATGATGATGTCTTACTCATACATTCAACCAAACTCTGAGCAGTGCTCAACAACTTTCTTCATATATGCATTCTTTATCAACCTAAAAGTGGAGTTGTTGATTCTGCCATCCATCATATGAAATCACAAAGGTGCAGAAAATGAAAATAACAAAATACAAAACAAACATCGTGTCCATAAATATAAAATACTAATAACGGACCAATGACGGTTCTTGCAGAATGTCCCCCTTTCTGATGCAAATGTATGCAAAACGTTTCCTTGGGTTTTCCTCTCGTTGCCATGCTAATTTTCGTAATCATATCAATCATATTTTGGTTATTATAAGTGATGTACACAATGTAGCGAACAACCACACGTTTACAAAAAATAATGTGCTGTGTAATAATTAACCTCCAACCAAGTATGTGTACTAAACTAATGTATACAAATACAGCAAAGATAAGGCGTTTATATATAGTGTTAAAGCCAACTAGTATACAGAATGGGTCGATCTTCTTAGTCTTGGGTCTGAGTAAATGGGAAATATCCGCTCTTTATCTACTACAGCATTAGAACTTCCTGACGGAGATTAATATGGGCCATTGCAAGCATTCACTGTACGCCTAAATTGAGTTGCCTATCCAACAAATAGGAATTCTATATATGTCCCGGGTTAACCAGTCTCTCTGAGCTTAATACTCGTTCCCTAGGCAATTCTTCACATTCTTCCTCAGTCACTCCCTGTATAATCCCAAATGTCTTTCCTGCCAGTCTTTTCTTGCATAATGTTCTAGAGCTGATATATCTTATTAATTAATCAAATTACTTCCATTTTAGCAAGACCAACTGGTCAGTTTTTAACAAATGTGTGCCTAGATTACACCTAGGTTTTCTGGGGAAAAAAATATATTATCAGTGTTTTGCGATAACTCTTTGAATACTAGACATGGCTTATAATTTAGGAAGAACAGGTCATTTGGGGAATAAGATTATTTTAATGTGGACAATTTGTTCAAGAATATAACAAATAAAGGGCAGATAATTTACTGCCAACACCTTTTTGATACAATTGACATGTAACCCCACCGAAGTCAGTCGTCATCCGTGGAACTTCCATATGTGACACGATGGAGCAACTATTTCTCCCAGTGGCATGAGCATTTCGTATTTACTGAATGTACCGGCGGAAAAACAATACAGAATTACAACTCTCCACCTATACTAGCTTTCCCCCAGAATCTTTCACTAGTTTGTCTTATAAACCTGGATATCCAACGTCTGCCTTAAAACTGTGGAGCCTCTGTCCGCGTGGAGATGGAGAGAAAGTCTATTTTGTTGGCAAAGTTTCTATTTTGTTGGACCGAATATCTAGTATATGATACTGGTAATAATGGATATAGACAATGATGATGTAAAAGCTAGTTAACCTGGCTGCCTTGATGATGTTATAACTGGTCCTACGAAGAGTGCCCGGGGAGATTAGTAGGACAATCATCTAATCTGTCACAGTAGCCGACCTTCTGGTCATAAGCACTGAGATTAAAGAAACACTATATACTATGATAATGAATGCCGGGTTTTCCATTGTAAGTCATAGAAATCTTTCACCAAACAGAAATATACTGGACAAAGGAGAACGGCGAAGGTACAGACTTATGACTTACACATGTGTCATATCTTGTATATATATATATATATATATATATATATATATATATATATATATATATATATATATATATATATATATATAAAATGTAAATCCTGACTAAGTCTGTAAAATGTATGACATGAATAAAGAGATGTTTATATGTGAACAGTATATTTACTGAGTGATGGTTATTATATACCCAAAAGGGCAAATCTGTTAGTGTCTATATCACCATGTAATCTATAATAATATCATGTATCAGCTTTATAATATTCATATATGAATGCCTGATGGTTTAAGCATGAGAATGTGTTATCTCAAAGGTATATGATTTCACCTACTGAGCTTTCAGTCAGTAGTGAGTTTTGAGACCGTTATACTGTATAATTTGGAATGAAATAGTTTCCATAAGAACAAGGCTAACGGAAATCCTGTCTTGGATTGCAGGTTTGATAAACATTAACTTACGCCTACTTATAACTCTTTTTTTTTCTTTTGGTGAAACAAACCTTTCGCTAGTCACCTTTTGCTAGTCATTATCGTGTTTACATCATATTGTATCTAAGCGACTCACTGACGATACTCACAGTTATTTGACGAAGAACACATTTAGAGTATCAAAAGGAAAGAGAGAAAACAAAAACACCAAACAAAATATATGCGATGCCTAGTCTTTTCAGAGACAATAATAATGTTTTTCAAATGTACCATAAGGCAACTACATGTCAAAACTTCATATAAACATCAAGGCTTATACACACATGTACCCAACCTCTCTATGAAAACGCACTCATACAAAGGTAACTCCATCACAAACCACAATGGTGAGCTATATCATCCACATCAAAGGCTTTAATCCGATCAATATACACCAGTAGGCAGTAACTCTGTGTCAGGACCCTACCGCATGTAAAAGTGTCACTCACAGCCTTTAATAAGTCCTGACAACAGGTCCCCCTGGTGGTATACCACCACTTATTACACCTGTCCCGAGTTGCGGTATATGGCCTGAGGGGAGTCTGTGTACTGATAATCAATACGTGCATGGGGCAGGATAGTTGTACCTGTATGGTGTGTTACCTGAGTCATACTTGACATGCACACGGGACCACCGAGCACGAGGGAGCAGCTCACTCTATAGGACACGCTAGTCCCCAACTGTCAATAACTCTCATACAACAATAACATGCCCGGCAACTTATTTCAGGTATATTGGTTGAGTTAACTTTAGTTGACGGGAGCAGGTCTTCCGATTACACTGCTTCTTCTAGTATGAAAATGGTGCAGCATATTGGGGAGATACATCTATTGACATGGGTTACACAAGTTTGGTGTTGTATTCAGTTAGCCCCACATCATCAACAGTTATATATGGTATCTGCTATATTATCTCTCTGTATAACTCATACTGAGTTCATCATCATGAATTCTCTCAGATGTACTGGGTACGTGTCGGAATGGAGATAGCTGATAGGCTGGGATCATGTATAGGTCTTCTCTGTATCCCCTAGCTGGTAATACCTGTGGGGCTTCTGGAAGTGCACTGCTGTCTGGGGGGCAGGCTGACAGACTCTGGACTGCTCACAGACACAGAGGGCACTGAGCAGCTCACAAGGCCTACTTTATTGTCCCATGAGAAGCTCAGTTTTGAGCTGCTCCTCCAAGATTATCAAGGGGTGAGCATCAAAGATGCAGACATGCATCCTAGTTTATTGTATATATCAGGAATTTACTTGTTTGGAGATAATTGACTGGCGATAGCTTACACTATCCATGCTTGTCGGTAGGCATTAATCCATATCAAATAAGCCGCTTATGTCATGCCATCAATTAAGGCATGGGAGGTATGGAGCGAACTCATTCGCTTGCCATAGCTACCTCTAATAGATCTAGTCATAGGCCATATTGTAATATCATGGCCTAACCTGCTGCCATACCTGTCATACCAAGGCCACTATTATGTCGTGTTTATTGAAGAGTGTGATTGCATGGTAAAGGTGTGCATTAAATCAAACCAGGTAATACACATTGACATTTCCCATATCTCCGGGCGGCCTAACAGGTAGGCTGGGAGTCCCGTGAAAGTTGTTAGTAATGTAGTTACTCAGCCTCAGTATGTATACTCACGAGTCCCCGTGCACTCATGCGCAGGCCAACCTTTTTTGCCTAACTGCTCAGTTATCACGGGACCTGGTGCCTATACGTTTACAGTGGCCTGTGCCTGAGTGGTCGATATGAGCGAGATCCTTGGTTCTAACAGGGAATTGATCGGGCCTAAATACCATGAAGGCAACTGTATGATGTGAGGGAGGAGGACGGGCTGCTCTATGTATACACATACAAGTCTAACTTTGGGATGGTACAGCCATTGATTTTAGGCCCCTAATAAAAATATAGGACAGCATTTTGCAATGCAAGTAACTCGAAAGGGCACTTAATCTCTTCTTTTAGGCCCTTTCTGATCTGTATCCCACCTGATATCAGCCTTTTACTGTAAATGGTATACCAAAGGCAAGAACATGGAATCACAAGGTTATCATTGGTCACAAAAAAGCGCACAGTTATTACAAGAAACAATATAAAATTCTCACTTGTGGAAAAAAATGATAGGGTGTTACTGAATATACATGTACTTCATAAATGAGAGCAGCAAATATTTTTTTCCTGTCAATGAAGGTATTAGCTCAACAGTAGAAGAGATTCGTGTCACTAATCATAGGTATTATAAGACTCAGCCATCTTGAACCAGTCATCAGAGACCAACTGAGGAAATGTTGGGCGGCGAGACGAGTCTTATGTAGTCCCTATTATGACGGTGCTGTGTGGCTAATGGCCATAATCACTTCTCCTGGAGCTGGGATTGTGACTGCTCCAGGGCTGCTGCAGGAGTGATCAGCCTTCGTCTCCAGGCACAACACACCTGACCGAACCAGGCCGGTGCCCATCGGTCCTGGTCAGGCCACCATGACCATCTGTCATCCGGACTGGGCGGGCTTGTCGGCCACCAGCTTGTTCTTGTACAGGTTAGGAAGACGAAGCCTGCTTTTTAAAGGCACTGGTTCCTAAGTACAGACAGTGCTATTGTGTATAGAATAGGGCAGAGGGATTTAGTGCTCCTTAAGGTTGGAGGTTGGAGTCTAAGGGTAATTGCTACTGTTCTCTATATGTCTCGTTGGGTTTGGCTTTTTTTTTTTTTTTTTTTTTTTTTTTTACAGTGGGCATGTTTTATGTATACGTACGTTTTTGTGTGGTGTTTTTGTATTCTCTATAGCACAGCGACTGAGTTTATTTATATAGGTGACTGGTTCGACTGGCCTAGCGCCCGGTTGATTTTCTAAGTGGCTGCTTATTTGACACTTGAATACTTGGCACGCCCTCAAGCAGTGTCTACATAGATAAATGACCGGCGGACAGTACAATAGTTGGAATCCTCCCTTGTTGTCTATGAGTTATGATATAATGGTGTCCAAGTTAAATAACTGGCTAGATGCCTGAGGGACCCCAAGCTTGGTACAGAATTGACTACAATGTATTTGTGTAGCATCAAAGTCTAATCCAGAACCCACTGAGGGTTTTATCCTCAACTATGTCTGGTGGCGTCTGGCTGCTGGTCTGGTCGATGGTAGAGAAGAAGAGGACATTGTCATCTTTGTCAATGTTCTCCACTTCTCCCTGCACCGCCGAATTAGATACACTAATGTTAGCTGTGATTAAAACTTGCTTATGGAGTGACATCATCAATGACCCTTCCACACGACTGCATTAGCGTCTGTGCTGCCGACAGTAGGCGATTACAGCCCTGTGAATTGGACAAGACACATGGCGGTAAACAAGGGCCACAACAGGCTCTTGGAGAGGACCGGAGACAGAAACAGACACGTTCATTTCCTTCCCTGTACACATGCTTCCCATTTAGGCGGTAGAAAGGGCTGAATGTCGTCTGCCCTATGTACACCAATCAATATAATGTTGGCAAGACGGGCCTGTGACTACGCTAGAGACCTCACCTAGGCGTGTTGTTGTATGCAGAGATACGATATAATCTATTAGAGCACAACATATGGTGTATCCAGCAGGACTAGGCATAGGGGACCCCATAAAATGTGTTGGCATGGGTAGGGAGGGTTTGGGAGGGGACATATTGGGTTAGTTCCAGATTTATCCACTATGCTTGTCTTCCACAGTAAATAAAGCCTCTACTAACAACATTTGATGAGCAGAATATAAACTATCATTCATTATTACTCCTGATTGAACATAATCAAGTGTCTGTCTCATCTCTTGTGATTAGTTCTATGACAACTGACATCTGTCCTGTTGAGTACCCACCTAATTGTGTCATTTATTAAACAGAAGCAATATCGTAAGGATGTATTCAAGCAATTTAATAATGTTATTGGCAGCCATCAGTTTATTGGTTAATAAAACCATAGTGTTGTAGATTTTAATACAATAGTAGAGAATAGTTCTGTGAGACATGGCGCGGCGACTGGTAATCTTGTGTCTAGTTTCAGTTGGTGAGACAGATAGGGCATACTATCATCTGGGCTTTTGGTAGTGTATAGCACAAATTCAACCTGAACTACCCACTGCAGCTAAGTACTAATAGTGTGTAGACTGTCCATTCTGCATGCACCTCACTCAGCTGCCACAGGGACCTGTCTTATTCAATGTTCAATGCCATAGTGAACAGGTGTGTCATTATGAGTGTACACTTTCTCAGATTGCCAGGAGCCTGCTCTGCCTTCCACCCCCCCCCCCCACACACACACCCAACTGCCAATCACTTGTAATAGTCTGTACCTCATCACGGGCCAGTGGTCAGCAAACCAGCCAGATCACTCCACCTCTCTGTAGAGGGGGAGCACAGTGTAAGTACATACATCTTTTCAGTGTTCCACAAAATCGTTTATATAATGAAAGGAGTAATCAAATTAATCTTTCATCACCAATAGTAGATACATATTCTGAGAAAGCATTATTTCAATGTAAACTAAAGATTTTACACAGAAAAGAATGTAGCAGTTCCACAAGGTGGCCTTACACTTCAACCTCCTCTGATTTACAAAAATGCACATATGGCAACACACACTTTAGCACTGATTTCTCCATAGAGATCTTTGACAGTGAATACTTTGTTCAAATACAGAAAATATGATCCAATTGTACCATAACCCACTGAGATAAAACCTGTACTACATATATATAGTAGTTTCAAAACGAACAATTCTAAAACAAAGGCTACAGGGATGCATTTCTGAATCTTAAAATGCTCTAATGCTAATCTGCCATAGGGCTCCAAATGATGAAATGACTTATCTGCGAATAAAATCAAAAGTATGAGATATATTCTGAAAATTCCTTCACTGATAAGTAAAGTACACACACTGTTGTTATTACATTAGAATAGTGAGCAGGAATAGTCCATAGCAGAGGAGCCACAAACAAAAATAGATTGCAAGGCCTCCCTATCCCTTACACCGTGGCGACTGTGAACCATACACTAGTCTACTCATCTCACGAGTTGTACTCACTAGTCGCCGCGCTAATAAATCACCAGCTTTCTGTATGTGTGTAGTAGCAATTGAGCAGATGAGCTAACATCGACCATATAAGCATTACTTGAGATGTGTATATGACAGGGTTGGACATTTGCCTGCAGTGACCGTGCATGTGTAATTTATGTGAACCTTTTGCATCAGAGTGCTGCTTGCTGTGTGTAGCATCTTGTAACACAGCGATAGTGTACAACTGTAGCACTTGTACTGCTGTGGCCGCAGGCGGGGTTTGCTGAAATGTGATGCATTATGTACTGGCTGTGTGCTATGGAGGCGGTTGTACCTGTAGAGATTGAATTACACACTGATTAATGGTAACAGTGATTTCTCATGTTTGGCTTATATTAGAAAATGCATTCCCAGCACTTTTTTATACGCCACCGTCAGATCAGGGGCACGCGCTGTGACTGTGCAATATGGGAAGTGTTGATCCATCCAGTATACCATATACACACACACACTCTAAGAGGGAACTTCTCTATACAAATGGAGTCAGTATGTAGTTTTCTACCCACTGCCGTTACTCTTTGTATAAACTGCTGCATAGCACCTTCGCTACAATGCTCGGCCCCATCGATCCCTGAGATCGATGTATAAAATAACCTCTCAAAAGCTTCTGGTGTGGAGTTTGGTGGTAGGGGGCATACATAGTGCTGGTCCATTTACTGAGAATAGAGAAAGTATCTTCCCCATAATACAATTATGACACTGCGATTTCCTACCGCCCACAATCCTTCAAGCCCATGCTTAATTTAGCCATGGATAAAACCCAGCGCTGTTTCGAATCGGCAATAAATCGGGCTGTAATGACTGCTAAGTGCAGGCTTCTCTCTGTCCGACAGCGGAATTGGAGCTCAGCAGGGGCGTGCTGACCTTTGATGGGAATTACAAGAGGTGTACAGCACCGCCCCATGCTGGCTGCCTGCTGGGGGTAGGTTGTGAGCTACTCCAGGCTACTGCTCCTGTTATCGCCACTGCATCTGAGCAATCCCCTGCAGTACTTCTGTCAGCTCAAATCCCTGCCTGTCTACATGGCAGGCGGTTTCAATTTCATCCTATCAGGCTTGGGCGGAGGGACAACAAGGAGACTGCAAGCATGTTGGATAAACAATGTGAACATGAGTCCTCCAGCTCCAGAGCCGGTGGAGAACTGAGGGGTTTATGGGTGGGACGGCACAGGGGGGCACATGGTCAGGCTCACTCGGGTCTAATCCTACAATGTCCTGCTTCCATATTCACCCCAACCCTTGATACTACCAGATGATCCCTATCGACGTCAGAACAAGAGCCATTGATCAGTCAGAGGTACAGGTAAGCCACACCCACACTCTCTCCACCCTGATGTACCCCATACCCAGTCACCCACACCTGACAAGGCCCCCTGTTCTCATTACATCAACCTTCACCACTTATTTCAGACTAACACGTGTTCTGGTATTATCCTGCCATAATCAGGGCCCCTCCATCTTCCACTCAATCATACCCAACAGCAGATGGTCTGGCGAAGCTCCCATGAAATACCAGCGCTTGGAAGCCTCTCAGGCCCAACTGACACAGAGGATTCCTGCAGACAATTGAGACCTGGGGAGACATTCCATTTGGTGCCATTTAAATGTGATGTGTGTGGCACTGAATTATTACACTGACTACATTGGTACGGTTTTCAATTGAACACACGGACAGGGATGGAAGGGTAGGGGTACTAAATAGACATTTATGTATCCTGGTAATGGATTACAGCATGGGTCATATGGGGCCTACAAATAAAACACACTGCCGTATAATATCACATGTTAGTTAACAGCCCCAAGAGACTATTAGTCAACTATAGTGGAATGCAACAAGGGAAAAAAAGAATTTCCAGTCAATTCACAAACAGCAGGATCCATACGTTCTCACTCAAGCTGGTGTTATTTCAAGCTATTCGGACCACCACAAGGGGTCAATGGTTAGGAGATTATGTTAAGGATTCAATTGAAAATTTAGGATCTAAGATCTATGATCAAGAGGCCCGTGTTAAGGATGCAATTGAGAGGATTGAATTTAGGATCTGTCATCTATGATCAAGATATTAGGATTTCATATTTAAATTTGACGATCAATTCTGAGTTTAATATCAATTCTAAAAGCAGTTAAATTGCAGTGCGTTTCCCGGATTAGAAATTTATCCCATATTTTCGGCAAAGTAAACACAGCAAAGCTGTAATGCCGTGCATATTCATATCATGTTCTAAGAAGTATAGAATTGATTTACAACATTTTTAATATGATCTTAGATCAAAATTTTCAGAACAAATATTATTTTAATACGGAATATAAAAGCCCTTCATATGTTGTGTGTTTTGCAATTTATTAATCTATAACATACTTTCAGGAAAGTAAACACAGCAATGCTGTAATGCCGTGCATATTCCTATTATGATCCAAGGAAAAAAGATCATTATATATGAACTCTATGGCCTTTGGAATGGACCTATACTTAAATATATGCTCTGATTGTGGTGCTTCCTCGCTCTCCATGTAAAATCCTGTCCCATTGCTATAGTATGGAGTAAACCTATGCCTGGATTAAAATATGCAAATAAGGAATGTGTGTGAGGGTTGGGAGTAGTGTGGTGGTGGTATTGGTGGTGGTGGTGTCACAATGGTCACTAACATCCATCTGATAACTTTTGAAGATCAAAATTGACCACATATGACCTGGATCCCTGTGATTCCTGAAACCAAGATGGCCGACACACAAGGAAAACAAAAGAATTAGGTAGTTGAGGTGTCCCAATGGTCACTAACATCTATCTGATAACTTTTAAAGATCAAAATTGACCACATATGACCTGGATCCCTGTGATTCCTGAAACCAAGATGGCCGACACACAAGGAAAACAAAAGAATTAGGTAGTTGAGGTGTCCCAATGGTCACTAACATCCATCTGATAACTTTTGAAGATCAAAATTGACCACATATGACCTGGATCCCTGTGTTTCCTAAAACCAAGATGGCCGACACACATGGAAAACAATAAAATTGGGTAGTTGAGGTGTCCAAATGGTCACTAACATCCATCTGATATCTTTTGAAGATCAAAATTGACCATATATGACCTGGACCCCTGTGTTTCTGAAAACCAAGATGGACGACACATATGGAAAACAATAGAATTAGGTAGTTGAGGTATCCCAATGACTACTAACATCCACCTCATAACTTTGAAAGATCAAATTTGACCATATTTTAGCTGGATCCCTGTGTTTTCTAAAACCAAGATGGCTGACACATATGAAAAACAATAGAATTAGGTAGTTGAGGTCTTTCAATGGTCACTAACATCCATCTCATAACTTTTGAAGATCAAAATTGACCACATATGACCTGGATCCCTGTGATCCTGAAACCAAGATGGCCGACACACAAGGAAAACAAAAGAATTAGGTAGTTGAGGTCTTCCAATGGTCACTAACATCCATCTGATAACTTTTGAAGATCGAAGTTGACCATATATGACCTGGACCCCTGTGTTTCCTAAAACAAAGATGGCCGACACATATGGAGAACAATAGAATTAGGTAGTTGAGGTCTTTCAATGGTCACTAACATCCATCTGATAACATTTCAAGATTGAAATTGACCACATATGACCTGGATCCCTGTGTTTCCTAAAACCAAGATGGCCGACACACAAGGAAAACAATAGAATTAGGTAGTTGAGGTGTCCCAATGGTCACTAACATCCATCTGATATCTTTTGAAGATTAAAATTGACCACATATGACCTGGATCCCTGTGTTTCCTAAAACCAAGATGGCAGACACACAAGGAAAACAATAGAATTAGGTAGTTGAGGTGTCCCAATGGCCACTAACATCCATCTGATATCTTTTGAAGATCAAAATTGACCACATATGACCTAGATCCCTGTGTTTCCTAAAACCAAGATGGCCGACACACATGGAAAACAATAAAATTGGGTAGTTGAGGTTTCCCAAAGGTCACTAACATCCATCTGATAATTTTTGAAGATCAAAGTTGACCATATATGGCCTGGATCCCTGTGTTTTCTAAAACAAAGATGGCTGACACATATTGAAAAAAATAGAATTAGGTAGTTGAGGTCTTTCAATGGTCACTAACATCCATCTGATAACTTTTGAAGATCAAAATTGACCACATATGACCTGGATCCCTGTGTTTCCTAAAACAAAGATGGCCGACACACATGGAAAACAATAAAATTGGGTAGTTGAGGTGTCCCAATGGTCACTAACATCCATCTATAACTTTTTTTTTTAAGATCAAAATTGACCATGTATGACCTGGATCCCTGTGTTTCCTAAAACAAAGATGGCCGACACACATGGAAAACAACAAAATTGGGTAGTTGAGGTCTCCCAATGGTCAGTAACATCCATCTGATAACTTTTGAAGATCAAAATTGACCACATATGACCTGGATCCCTGTGTTTCCTAAAACAAAGATGGCCGACACACATGGAAAACAATAAAATTGGGTAGTTGAGGTGTCCCAATGGTCACTAACATCCATCTATAACTTTTTTTTTAAGATCAAAATTGACCATGTATGACCTGGATCCCTGTGTTTCCTAAAACAAAGATGGCCGACACACATGGAAAACAACAAAATTGGGTAGTTGAGGTGTCCCAATGGTCACTAACATCCATCTATAACTTTTGAAGATCAAAATTGACCACATATAACCTGGAGCCCTGTGTTTCCGAAAACCAAGATGGCCGATACACATGGAAAACAATAAAATTAGGTACTTGAGGTGTCCCAATGGTCACTAACATCCATCTGATAACTTTTGAAGATTGAAGTTGACCATATATGGCCTGGATCCCTGTGTTTCCTAAAACAAAGATGGCCGACATATATGAAGAACAATAAAATTAGCTAGTTGAGGTGTCCCAATGGTCACTAACATCCATCTGATAACTTTTGAAGATTAAAATTGACAATATATGAGCTGGATCCCTGTGTTTCCTAAAACAAAGATGGCCGACACACATGGAAAACAACTAGGAGGCGTGTATTTGATGGATTAAGGAAATCAGTTAAGCATGGCATAGCCGTGGTGATTTATTTTGTCATGGTTAATTATAATGCTTAAAGTGTGCATCAATGTAGCAGGTCACCCATAAAGGGTTAATTGTGCATCAATGCATCATGCCATCCATAAAGGGTTAAGTGTGCACCAATGCATCATGCCATCCCTAAAGGGTTAAGTGTAAATCAATGTATCATGCCACCCATGAAGGGTTAAATGTGCATCAATGCATCATGCAATCTATAAAGGGTTAAGTGTGCATCAATGCATTATGCCATCCCTCAAGGGTTAAGTGTGCATCAATGCATCATGCCATCTATAAAGGGTTAAGTGTGCATCAATACATCCCTAAAGGGTTAAGTGTGCATCAATGCATCATGCTATTCATGAAGGGTTAAGTGTGCATCAATGCATCATGCCATCTATAAAGGGTTAAGTGTGCATCAATGCATCATGCCATCTATAAAGGGTTAAGTGTGAATCAATGCATCATGCTATCCATAAAGGTCTAAGTGTGCACCAATGCATCATGCCATCCATAAAGGTTTAATTGTGCATCAATGCATCATGCTATCCCTAAAGGTTAAGTGTGCATCAATGCATCATGCCATCTATAAAGGGTTAAGTGTGCATCAATACATCCCCAAGGGGTTAAGTGTGCATCAATGTATCATGCTATCCCTAAAGGGTTAAGTGTGCATCAATGCATCATGCCATCTATAAAGGGTTAAGTGTGCATCAATACATCCCTAAGGGGTTAAGTGTGCATCAATACATCATGCTATCCATAAAGGTCTAAGTGTGCATCAATGCATCATGCCATCCATAAAGGTTTAAATGTGCATCAATTCATCATGCCACTTAAAACTCCTAAAAAAGTGCATCATTATGTGTACATGTATATATGTGTACATGTATACATAAATACACATGTAGGTGGCCTTTAGTGGGTTAATAGTCAGTGGTGCTGAGAAACGCACCACCAGCAGAAGAGAACCACATGGTGCTGGGGGAGGTGGTGCCAGGCAGGTATGGGGCCACCCCAGGAGCACAGGGTGGGGGGGGGGGCTCTATATACTATATACCATGGGTCTGCCTGGTGTCCAGGGCTACCACCACTGTCCCCAGGGTCTACAATAACAGGTCCACCAACACCACCACTGCCACCACTTCTATGCTTGACTGATTTGCAGATTTTAATCCAGGTATAGGCATACTCAATACTGTACCTATGAGAGGATTATACATGGAGAGCGAGGAAGCACCACTATGAGAGCTTGTATTTAAGAATGGGTCCCCTCCTATAGCCGTTCATTCTTAAGAATGAACGGCAATAAGGTTGCCCACCATGTCATTTCATTGTGTTGACTAGAAGGGGGAATAATGGTCTCTTTCCGATTCGGTAAGCCAAGCGACAGGCATTGGGATGCCCGAGTGGCCCTACTCAATGGGGCTCCGTCTTTAAAGTATCCACAATTGCTGGTTTTGATTAGTCTCGCTTTGGGGAGCCCACAATGAAGTCCTTAAAAACTGAGAACCAACCATTAACAATGATATTCTACAGACAGAGAATGTCTCATCTAATGTCCCCTGGGCATCTACTGAACCAACAGTCCTACAGTTACCATTTCCAGTCGTCAGCAATTACATTTTGTGAATTGCCTTTATCTATTTCTGTCCATGCTTGGTGGTTTAGGTTTCTACAGAGCTTTAGACATTGTAACCTGGCGGCAAATATGTGAGATGTCCTACAATAGTTCCTGTAGCAGTCATGCATAGCTCAATCATCTAAATAAATCACATCATACGTGGTCTATCAGCTATCTCATTCGCAGCACTGGTAATCACAACGCTCTTTTATGACTCCCTGTCTCTTTAATATGGCTTCTACCTGCTAGTTGGCAGCTCAGTCGGAGGATAACTATGCTTCCGATCCATACCAATGCTGACTGCTTATCTTTTCTTGATAACTTGCAACATCAGTTTACTGGCCGACCGCCTATTTGACAGTATTGGGATTCTTTATGTCTTGTAAACTGTCAGGATGAACTTTTGAGGAGACGTCCCAAAACAGGTAACTGACTCTCAAATTGAGGATCATCTAAGATATACAGACCGCAATTATCTCGATCTGAATTAAACTAAGTGACGTTAAATGGCAGAATAATTGCGCCGCAATCTCTCGCGCATCTCGCGTATAAGGCGCACCTAGAGTTGAAGAATATTGTTAAACAAGAAATGCAGTTGTGACCGCGTAAAAAAACGCCTCCCGCTGTTATTTTGTATTGTGAGACCTCATCACATGGGGCAAATGCAATCATCATAGCGCACTCCCGTACCGCTTCGCGGTACCGCCGCTACGCGGCGTGGGAGGCGCTAAAAAAAACTCTCCCATGTAATTTTTTGAGTTGGGGGGAGTGTAACATATCAAAATAAAGCTCTTGGTGTCCCCCTTGCGGATCCAGAAAGAACTAAAATCCCTCGTATAAGACGCGCCTTATACGCAGGAGATTACGGTACGTAAATTGGTTATTTGCAGCCTGCACTGTCACGGCTTATAGATGGATTCAGCGGACTGTTACCGAGTTCTATGGTTAACTGAATGGTTGCCTGGTTGGTTGACGTGACTGACTAGTAGTTGGCTGACTGTAGAAAACAGCATCAAACCCGCCTTTTCTGCTCACTTATCTGTCGGCTGGAATTGCACATTGTGGGCCCTTCCCCCATCACCATATACCGCCTCTTACACAGATTTCCCAGCTCGTAATGGCCAAATTTCTGCAGAGATCGAGCTGGATGGATGGGGTTGGGGCGGTCCCAGTGTGTTGCCACTATTCAACTGCTATCAGGTCTGGCAGTAGAGTTTAAGTGGAATCTGCTCCTAACGCAGATCCATTTGCATAGCACTTTGGAGAGGAGTGGTGTTTGTAGCGGAGATGCATATGGAACAAGGATGTTTTATATAGAGTGGATAGTGTAGGGGACAGAAGGGGTGAGAGATGTTAGTACGGGTGTCATGGGGTGATGGGGTAGGGACCAGAAGAGGTTGCTACTCTGGCTGGCCTGTGACAGCCCAGGGTCTGGCCTGTGTGATCGATGTGGATTATATACACATACTCACAGTGATGACAGCGACGAAGGCTCTATCCAAACCTGACGGTTCATGACCTCCTTTGAATATAGATGGTTTGATAGGATGTGAAAAAGCAGCCACAGAATGCTATGAGGATTTAGGCAGATCAATGTCATGCATAATAGGACAGTATGAGTTATCAAATCTGGCTTAGTGACAAAGGCCCAGTAGAGTTAAGAGGACTAAATCTATGGTAAAAGATATAGATTTCTATCATTGCCTTACACATATATGTAGATCCTCGTCTTCCAAATGGTTTACTATACCCCAAACCAGTAATGCTGCTTTCATTGGTATGATTGATCCACATCATATCATACTAGCTCTAGTGAAATGTTGGACCTATTTTCTAGAATTTCTTTTTCGCATGCATGTACATGAACGTAGAACCAGGTGCTGAGTGAAATGGTCAAGGTTCCAGAAAATCCACCACGGCGGCAGTGTATCAGTGGTCATGCCTACCAAATGTTCTGTCGTACAAGGGGCGGTGGGATGGAATGCTATGGGTAGGTTTGCTGAGAGGAGGTATGCATTGCCACCCGAGGTTTGATCGTGAGGCGTTATGTGACGGCAGTAGAGACGTGATGCAATGGACGCCCAGTCCCAAGCTCTGACAGCGACTACAAGCCCATCTCATTACTGTAATACATTAAGCCGCAATGATATAGTCGGCGCGGACAGCACATAGGCCAACCTTCCTCCACCCTACGCTGATGCCAGCCAAGCCCCGCAAGCCTTCCTGTCCCTGCTGGGGACCATAGTTCCAGGGGAGAGAGAGGGAGGAGGCGGAGGTATTCTGTATACAATTCAACCTAAAAGGCCACCAAGTTAACCAACATGATTATCAGGAATACCAGCGCACCCCACTGACAGATCCCTCTCACGCTGACTCAATTGCCTTTATTGCATAAGGTTTAAAAGCCGGCGGCGGCGACGCCAGGAAATGCACCGGTGCCGCAGCCCACATCCACCTGGGGACGCCTCCAAGCACAATTGTCCCCTAGAATTAGCGGCCGTGATTTCCCAGCGGACGTTTTCAAAACTTTGCTTAGCTTTCACTCTCGGGGAAATTGCTTCCTCTTTCTATAGTCGTGCCGGCCTATAGCTGGCCTCGTCCACGTGCGTTATGGGGGTGGGGGAGGGACGCTAGGTGAGTCCAAGTCCCTGTAGAATGGAGATGCCCAAACCTTGGGTGTGGTGATGCAGTGGGCACGTGGATGGAGATGCAGAGGCGTAGGAAGCAAATCTTCATGGGGGGGGGGGCAGCAGGGGCCCCACCTCAACCACCTTGAATTGGCGGCTCAAGCGCAATAGCGCCAATACATACCTATATAAGATTTGTATGGAAAAGTAATTTTTGATGAATTTTAGATCTGATTTGAGGTCCAGGCCCCCATTTTCCCTATCCCATTACTATATCAATGTAAAAGTTTTAGCTTCTTGTTCAATTTATTAAGAATTCTTGGCAAAGCTTTTTTTTTTTTTTTTTTTTTTTTGGGGGGGGGGGCAGACATACTTCAGGCCCCACCTCCATTATGATTGGGGGGGGGAGGCCCCCTGGCCCCCTACACCCCTGTCAGATGGTCAACCGCACAGCCCTATCAGTCAGCAAGGTGGGTAGTAGGTGGAGGGGAATGAGGCAGGGAAGTAAACGACAAATGCAGTCTGCACCTGGTTAGATAACCCGCGGTTTCCTGCGGCAAATGCGAAAGGGGTTGCCACGCACGGTAGAAAAAAAAAGAGGACGTGCAATGCCTGTTGTCTGTTAAAGGTTATAGCCGTGGTCTCCTGCTAGAAGCAGGCAGCAGGCAGGCAGACTGTCTGTCCCCCGCCTGCAATGTCTGTGCACACTGACAGGCGTCTATCGTTCCATGCCAGCCGATCCCCAGCCGTCCTATTATACATCCGTTAATTTCACAATGACTGCCTAGGCAAGCAACTCCAGGATGGCCAGAATGTGCAGCCTCCCCAACCTGCCCTTCATGCGCCTTTATATAGGAAGTAACAAACAGGGCAGCAATATATCCACTGAATTGTTTCAAGGAGTTTTACTTTCTCACAATATGTCTAATATGCAATCTCTGCTTAGAATACAACTAATCTGCCGACTGTTCGGCGGTCGTAGGGCACATGGGCTGACGCTGTGAACCAACAGAAATGGCAAAGATATGCAGCAAAGATTAAGACGATAGCAGATGATCCCCTGTGGGAATGGTGTAGGGAGGTCGGCGTAGTGAGCATGGAAAAGAAAGGGGTCTGAGGGAAGCTGATGTAGGCAAAGATGCTGTGGCCATGAGGGTCGGGGTTCAGGGTGGAGATACGGTTTAGGGGTTATACGGCTACAATGTCATTGCAAGGTAATTTGCCGCTGGCTGCGCTGGACCATAATAACGTGTGTCCCCTGGCGAGGAGCTCAGGGCACTGTTCCCTATGGACCGAGCAGCTCCTCCCGTATACACCCTCCCCGCTATCATACAGAGAACAAAAAAGAGTAGACTTGGTCTGGGCTCTACCAGGCACTATTGTACGTGTACGTTTTATGTACTACTCACGTACACTTGCGTGCTAGAACTATACGGGACTAGCGCATTGCTAGTGATGAGGAAATCAGCCAGGTGGCTCAGGTAGTCGGGGGCTAAACCTACAATTAGCCTCTTTGTATAGTTTACTTTGATGGTTTCTTCCTCATTCACTATGTGTAGCTATTCTGTAAAATTTATATCTATGGATAGCAAATGCTGTCAACTTTAACTAGATAAGTTCTGTATAAATCTAATACTTAAAACAATGGGGAGGTACTTAGGGTGATTAAGATAAAGGGCAGGGTGCAGTTTATCTCCCCTATCAGTCTTATCAATGGCCATTGTTCTGTGGTGGGTGAGGGTGAAGATAAGAGATTACCCACAATTCTCTGACAAAATTCAAGATGGTGTTGGGGGCTAAGAACAAAGATGGCGACCTCCAGGCAGGGATAGCTATGTGCCTTATACCCTGCAGTCATTTACACAGAGTATCCGCCAGCATATCCGTGGGGGCACTTATTGCTTTTGTATGATGGGAAGTATGAACAATAATGATCATTTCTACCACGCACGGCAGTGAGGTTTGTTCATGGACCAATCTCTGATAAATATGACGCTACCTTCTGTGGTGACATGCTAAGTACTACTGTGCTCACTCCTTCACATGGGCTGTCTTCATATTACAGGGAATACTATTCAGGCACATATATACCAAAGACATGACTGTATTAGGGTACACTTAGCTTTTAACAAAAGAAAAGACAAAACCACAATGCTCCTATAGGATTCCCTCAAAGAAGCCATTGCCAAGTCTAATCCTGATACGTATGGCTGCTTAGACTAGCAGTAGCCGGGACTGCTGAATCGGCGGTTTGCGGCAGGCTGGGTGTGAGGCGGGGCAGAGGGACCGGCTGACGAGGGGAGTCTAAACACAGCACGAGACACAGATGGAACTAATTCTGTCTAAACTGTTACTCCTGACGGCGGCACTGCCATCCTTGTCCCTTCAGGCAACCCATATGCCTTTCCCTCCTGCCGCAGGCTGACTGTTGGTGGTCGTCGTCAGGTGTGAGTAGTATAGGAAGTGGGGATTGGGTGCAGGCGCGTATGTAGGCCAAGACATACACAGGGCGGCTTGGGGATAACTGGACGCTTTGGGAGAGACTTTCGCAATAGACCTTACACAGTACCGGATTTAGACAGGGGCGCAGGGGGTTATCTCCTTTTTTGTGTTAGACAAAAATAGGGTTATAAACAAGGAGCGCACCGCCTACTTTTTTTTACATCCTGGATCTGTAAATGACGCGTTCCATCAGCAGGAGGGCAGGATGGTACTCAGAGCTACTATACAAGTCCACTTAAACCATTACATAACTGAATAACTCCTGGACTTCCTATAAGTCATAAGGTAAGATCTATGGGATCCACCTGTCAAAAGCTCTTGGACGATCAATCACAACCTAACCTGTGTGATGTTGTCAATGGGGTGGGAGAAGTGGAAAAAGGCAGATAGGTTGCACCTACAATCCCTTATAGGTGCTTTTCCTTCTGCATAGCAAGGAGCTGAGTGCTCTCCAGAACCTGGGACGTGCTGGGCTCACTGAGAAACGAGCAGCTCATTGCACGAGGTGAGTGTCTCACCAAGCGACGATGGGTTGAGGAGATACAGATTGGCAGACCTGGAGGATATGATGGACATAAGATGTAGTCTATATCGAGAATTGTATGCTCACAGGTAAGTTAGTGTGTTAGCAAATAGCTGAATATGTGACTTGGTCAGTGGAGAGAACTAAAGGAAAGTTAGTATGCGAGTGAGCCAATGGGTGATAGTGTCCATTGACAAGTAGTTAGGTTTAAGCAGGTGTGGTTCCTTGAGTAAGCAAAAGGGAAACAGGTCAGGCTAGTAAAGTGACACTCCAAGTCAAAGTGAGAACTAGAATTGACCAAAATAAGGAGGATTGCATCATGATGGATGGAAGATGGTAAGAGGACTTCATTACTTCGCTAACCACCACCAGGAGACTGCATCAAAGAGGCACTAACAATATTTGTTCTGGAGCAAACGAGTGGCACACATAACGGCCGGGCCTTAGTGTTTGGACACCATTTTGGACTGATGGTGTGTAACGACCAGTTCTGATGTGATCACAAACACTGGAGCAGGGCAGGCGGTAAGAGGCAGTGTGGATCTACACCCCACCCCACACCCCGTTTCCCCCTCCAGGGGAAGCACTGGAGGCCCGCCAGGGTACACAACACACACCGTGTTTGGACAATAATAAGAAAACAAGTAGCCGAAACACGTGTAAGAATCATCAACAGTCGGACAGTCTCACTGGCAATATCTTTTTTCACTATCTTCTCCCCTCCTGCTTTAACGACGCATGGGATTTGCGCAAAGGAGAGGTGTGCATGACTGAGGCACTTCGTCAAAACTGTAATAAGTGCTCTTTTATTCAAACTTATCTGAAATTTGCTCTTCTCTAGCTTTTTACATGAGGTCCGAGTTAAGATATTCAGTGACGCATGGACAGTTCTATTTGTAAAATCTTCTAACATGCGTTTTCAGAGGTCTGAAAGGGAGCGACATTAAATCAATTTACCTCTCCCTGACTCACATTTATTTATTCCTTGCGACTAATGAAACAAATTAGAGGTCAAATATTACCGACTAATCAGCTAGTTCTTCTATAGAAGCTATCATTATGAAACAATAATTGGACCGTGATGATAAAAATCACAATCGTTCATAGTGAAATATATCTGTGGTACTATAAATGTAACATTGGTTTTGAATTAACTTTAGATAAATCAAATTTGATTAATACATGCACCTCCGAAATTATATTCTCGATCATGACATTTTCACAGGTGGGTATTCATTTGCAAAGCCTGATTCGAGTAATGATGAAACTTATGAACATTTCATTTGAGAGACAATACAACAGGGATGAATTATAAATGCATTGTACCTTTAATGAAAACATTGGTTTTGTCTGTGGAGATAAAAACTTTGACGACAGAGTAACTCGAACCTTTTGTAATGAGCTGCTCTCCCCAGTAACATGGCGTCCGATCAATTAAGAATAGGCTGCCATCACTTCAATTTGTAATTCATCACCGTCTCCTTTTCAGAATAACTTAACCCCTTCAATCTTTATCAAACGCAATTCCAAGCAACGAACAGATACTGGGACATTCACCTCATAAAACGCACGACAGACGAGAAAGGTAGAAAAGCAACCGCAGCAGTTGCAGTCTCAGCAATTCTTCAGGTGTCAAGAGTATTAGATGTGACAATTGGAAACTGGCAAAACGGGAGTCTTGAGTGTGCAGCGATAATAATTGCTACTTTCTTTACCCTTCAAAGACGGCATGGTTCACAAGGAGTCCTTCACATTACAAATGGTGCAGAGGAACAACGCAGGGCTGAAAAGTAACTCGCCAGGGGCTGCATTGTTGCTTCACTCTTGCCGCTCGGGATTGTATCAATCCTGGAGGGCAGCATGGGTAAGCGTTGACATACTATGCTACACAGTGTTGATTTATGGTTGCTGGCGTCATAAGGCTGTTATGCAAAGGGAGTAGAGCTATCGGCATGAAATACGAACATATGCTTACTTCATTTTGTAATGCAACAAGTAGCATGGGAACAAGGCTCTCAATTATAAAGGAAATCTCACTCTAACAAACTCATATCCTGAAGTTACCACAAATGTTTACGTTACACATGTTTACTTTATACATTTAGTGTTTTAGCAGTGCGATATGCCACTGAGCCCTGAGGGGCAGGATGGTCACTCATTTTACTGCACCAGTGAAATACATGTTGCTCTATATTAGCTCCAGGGGTGAGCCCTGAGGCAGTGCTCCTGACACTCTCTTCCTGCCATGTCAGTGCCTACATAAGCTTGTTTACACATACACCCTATCAGTAGGCGCCGAAGAAGACTACCCCCCCCCCCCCACCAACCCAGTCCTCCAGGGTGTGGCCGGTGGTTGGGACCCCTGGTGGGTGCCAGCTGAAAACACTGAGGTACACAGACAGTGATTAACCTGGGGAAACATGGCACCTGTTTTTTTTTTCTCCATATATTTACTGCACCATGGCAGAAGGTACACACTGCCTGTAGCATACCAGATAGCATATGATATGAGACAATGTGTTAGATGAGCTCCATGGAGGTCCCACTCCTGTACAGGTGGTGTTTACTGAGCAACAGGTAGGGGGAGGTTGTCATGGAAACATGTTCTCTTTATTAGCTTTTGGATGATAGATAGATTTCATGAGAAATATGAACTTCTTATGGCAATCAAGGGAGATGAGCATAGGAATAGAGACAAAAACTAGGCAATAAAACCGTCAGTGCACCAGGGCAACCGACCTGGCTAAAATATATTGTGGTATTGTGTGTTCGTAAAGGTGTCGGGGTAGTAAAGTGACTTTTCGTGTATACAATACATGAAATGTAAACATGTATTATGCGGTAATGTGAATTGTTTTCATTTCCTTTTCTTGTGGAAAAACTATGTAATGTGTTAGTGTGTCATTAACCAGGATGAATCTGTCATAGGTAAAAGTTGATAAACCGTTGGTCTTACTAGATGACACGGGAGTCTTCATATTTGGATTACGGACAGGACTAGCAATTGTCACTAAAGCATCAAACCTTATACTTAGTTCTGAACCCACAACTAGCTCACAATTATGTTACCAACCTCCTCACTGTATGAAGTACAAGTGTACCTATCGTGGGTATATACCGCGGGCCCTCAATTTAGTTTTATTTTCAGTTTTATCTTTCTGTAAAGACTTAGTAGAAATGGCTTGAATCAGATTGCTGTAGTAAACATCATACTGCTGGGCATCATGGTTGAGTATACCTGGGTGATTTGGTCGGTGTCTGCTCATCATTGTACTGGTTGTCGTCCCAGGGTCTATACGATTTACATTCTTCATTGGTTGAAGCAGGAGACTGTACCACAGGAATGAAGCTAAAGGTACAAACGGACCCAGAACAGTGCCAGAACAGGAGATTTTTATCAAGTTATCTATTTACAATGGTATAGTAGCTAGGTTTATATATATATAGCCTAGAATGTTACTAAGAAAATAAATATGGCGAAGGTACACATGTCGCTAAGAGTGAGTGAGTGAGTGAGTGAGTGAGTAATAGATGTTTAACGCCATTTCGACAGCTAAGGTCATATTCATGGCGAGAACGACATTACACAATTTCACAGAGGAATGTGTCTGTGCCCGCGCATATGTGCACCACACACATCTTGAGGGGATAGGAAAGATGAGAAGTAGACCCTTTTAAGTGGGCTAGGGAAGCCCATGTCGCTAAGATGTTATTGAATACATGCAGCCCTACAGGCTACTGAATGCAGGTAGCTCTAAGAACCTGATAGGATTTCAATGAAGAAAAGAACATAAACTTTGGATATCAGTACACATACATTAAGGCAAAAATGTATGTTGTATCCTTATATTTAGAACTACAAAGGCGATACATCCTTCATTTCCCCAACCTTAAACTGTTTAACAAGAGAACTACATAGCCTGACGCACTGTGTCTATCGATGCCAGCCAGCACCCCTCCTGTGTCCAACCAAGCTCTTCTCCTGCTGGAAGCAAGCAACAGGGCGCAGCTGACCCACGCCCAGGAGGGCCCCTGAGGGAGGTCCATGACGATATTGTTCTACAGTGCCCTAGGCACGCGCTACCCTCACTACCAGTTTATAAAGTGTTCCAGGGACTGTTGGATGGATGGGTGTACATGTTGGGGGTGGGGGTATAGGTTGAGGCAATATGTACCCTGACCAATACTACTACAAGCACATCACAACAAATAATCGCCTCCTTAAGGAGGATGGAGGTGTATTGGGAATATCAATCTTCTGGACCAGGCATGCGGGGCACAGCCTTGTTGTACAGGATGTTATTGGGGTGGTTATAACCTATCAGAAAAACAGTTTTCTACCACGTGTCTGTCCTGACATTTACATTACATACCTTGGACCTCTTGAAGTTATGCTATATTTCTTAAAATACTGTAATAGGAATTGCCACAATATAATCCTTCAATCCTGGGATAATGTCACAATACATACAACTCAGAACCCAATATGAATGTCATTCCCCTTTTTGGTTAATTTGGTAAGGTACTGTATCATTGTGACCCATAATTTACCAGCAAGGTAAAGTCAAATCTAAAATCACTACAAAAAAAATGCTGAAAGAGCAGTCAGTCACATCGAGCACTTGCATTATAGACGCTGTTCCAGCCCAAGGCTTTGTATGCGTATCGGCGGCAGCGTGAAAGGCCTGACCATGACGAGCAAATGGAGAATACAAACAACATGATACATAGCACAGGGCCACGCGAGGGCCTTAAGTGTCGCTGATAGCCATATAAAGACATGGCTACAGTAGATCAATAACCAATGTGAGGATGCCACTGGAGTCTGACACAGTGTACACATTGATACCCAGACCCTGGAGTTAGCAGCACAGATAACAGATATCTAGTATGTTGGAGGTATGAGGTGTAGGTACTGTACAGAACCGTATAGCAGCAATTACTAGGGACGTGGCAGCCCTGGCGGCTCTTGCTATACATCTCTTACACAAGCCAGCCCTAAGTGACAATCCCCCATCTGGCCGCGATTCACTGTCTGTTATTGCATCCCGTCTGGCAGCTATTAACTCCAGGCCTAGCCTATTGGTTGGAGATCCTTACCTCTGGCTGTAGGAGGGCTTAGTGGTAGTCCCTGTAAAATAGGTATTATCATCGCCATTGTATTGCCCAGCAACTCATGGGCTGTGACCATACCATCCCCCAACCTCTGAAATTGGTTCATGCCCACCGTTGGTCAGTATTGATATTGGGACACTAAAACAGTCCCAGCTTGTCTGGATCATAAACAATGTCTCTATAGGTAAACCTTTTACACAGGGGATACGGTCGGTGGTGGGTGGCGATGGGAAGAGGTATGCTGAGACAGAAGGGGAAGTGTACGCTCGGGGGGCTCTATGTCATTCCCACAATGCATTCCGCGCCGAAGTGCAGCAGGGGCCATTAGGGGACACACGCTTACATCTATATATCCCGGATGTAGGGCCAATACTCCATAGACCGTGGCATCCCATATATTGGAGAAATGTCTTCCCGGAACAGAAATACATCAGCACCAAATGCACACTTACTAAAAGGTACCCTCTCAAGGATACTGAAAGAAACGCCGATAACAACAGATTTGTACACACAGCTCTACAGCCTTTCATTCTTTATCAGGTAGAGAACGAGAAGATAAAACATAGGCTGTCTTTATTCATGAAGGGTGCCCATTCACCACTGTCATCGTGACCATTCTCCTGGGCTGATACAGGAGGAAAGGTATTCCACTGTCTTTTATACTGTGTCTTATATACGTCATGTGGTGAAAGGGTCACGAAAGCCTCCTGTGTCTTCTGTCATTATCTCACGGGCCCTTTTCCCATCAGCGAGATGTTCTTCATATAAAGGCTTCTGTCTCACGTGCCAACCCCAGCTACCATATACTGAGGTGATTCTTCACTTCATTATGGCACTAATAGACCGACATATTGCTGCTGCTTTCCTTATATATACATTCACCCATAGAATATAGGCAATGTTTCTTTCTCATGTTATTAAACCTGCAACGCCAGTATCTAAGCAACGTTGAATGAGGCCTCTTCTTAACCAAAATAAAGACAAAAAGGGTTAAGGGGGTCTCGGCTAGAGGGCCCACTTTTCATTGTGCCCCCCTCCATCCTACACAAGTGTTAAGGTAAGTCTCTTCAACGTGAATAGTTACTGTATATACTCGGGTGTGGGGTGTGTTCTCGGATAACAACAGGTAAGCCCATGCAGGTACACATAGTACCAAGTAGCACTCTATAACATATCACTGTGCTGATATACTCATTACTGTATCCTGACATACGAGCTGTGCTGCATATGAATTGACACTGTGTGGTGGCTGTCTGCGAGGGGACAGATATCACCCCGGGAAATCAAACTCAGCCATATATAATGACACGAACTGCTCCTAATAACGGTGCAGCCGACTGAGCAACTCATTAATTAATTAATTAATGGAAGAACATTTTTAGCGTTAATCTCATCACTAATGGGTGGTGGTAGGGTGGGAGATGCAGCCATAGCACGACAGCTTGTAGGATTCAATTTTCTGCCACTGAATGTTCACTTGCTTTGATCCAGTTAGCCTAATCGCTATTGCATTTTGATATTTCCGTCCCCATTAACGCTGCAACGTTACATTTTATTAGCTGTCTTAATTGTTTGGTAGGTGAATGCAGGAAGACATTGTCTAGAAGAATTTCCCTCAAGAGGAGATGGGGTATTCTGAATTGAAATTTGCAGCCGCGTAATAATTAGGAAACGCAGTCTGATGTTCACCTCTCGATATAATGAAACTGCCTAGCCTCCTCCACTGTGGTTGGATGAAGTTGTGGGATTTATCATCTCTAAAGGTAAAACAGCATGGTACTGAATACATATTTATGGATGTTACAGTTACGGGGCCATCCATAAATGATGTCATGCCAAATTTGACCATTTTTGACCCTCCTATCCCCCGCATCATGTTTTTTTTTTATATCGCAATGCTGATGGTATACGGAAAATCAATCCCGTCATGTATAATATCACACGGGTTCAAATAAAATTCCATTATCATATGACCACTATCCAGCTACATATTATTGAAAGAAATCACTATATGCAATACACTGTTCACTTCAACGCAATTTCTAGCTGCAACCAATTGCTTTATGTCTACGTACATGGCTGAGGCTAGGACTGCATTTCTTTCTCTGCCTTAGTATTTTCTATCTCTTAAAAATCTGCACTGAACTCAGACCGTTTTGACCTTAAGACTTTCTTCATACTACTTACGAAGCTTTACAGGTACAGACCCGGCGGCAGTTTTTCGATTGGCAGCCTTCTTTGAACACCTGCTGGTTCTTACAGTAAACTGCGAGGTACTGGAGGACACTTAGAAACCTGCATTTTCCATCTTTTACTACACCTTATTCAGAACAAAAGCTGCAATTCTGAGCGATGTCCAACGAGTTTTTAACGTGACTAAACCTTTTGTTTTAAATTTTATTCTTTAGAGGTATTATTATGTTCTACCTTCGTTAGGTTGCTGATTAGTGACCAGAGATGCCACTCACTGGCTGACAAAAACCAGGAAAACTGGACTTTGGACACATTTTCCCAGAAATCTAACATAATTAATACAGAAATCTCGGAATCAAAACCAGGAATTCCTGGTAAACCAGGAAAAGTGGCATCTCTGAGTGACCAATAATGGGAGTAGGAGTCTGGTTCTTCCCCTAACCTGATGAATGGCATTATACTAAATCATAGGTGAGTAATAGTGTTAGACTTACAAGGCATACCTGTCGTGTGAGTACGGTTTACAAACCACCACTCGCTTCTTACCGCCCATACGTTTCTTTCTTAACTCTCTGCCAAGAAGGTCTCCATGCCAACATACCCCACAGACACTGAGAGCATGCGTGCATGACTTAATTGTTTCCAGGTGCATCCGGGTATCAGATTCACTACCTTATCTGAGGGAAAATCACCATCCTAACGAGCCAATATGCTGTTTCTTTCTGCTTTCAATCTCTGCTTTGCTCTCAGCTGGCTTCTCAGATGGCTCCACATGCAAACCAAATTGTTTCAATTATTCTTTATTATCTACCAACTAGGCTGAATTTTGAAAATGAACTTTGTGTCAGGAGACACTTGTTGTGATGACAGGTAGAGTTAGATGAATCTAATCGACTAGAACTGGAGACAATTACCATGCTTTGTGAATGGCAACTGGAGATAACAAGCATGAAAAATAAGTGCACTCTTAACCGACAGAACAAACCCTGGGGCCATCCAAATCATTTCTAAGCACTCATTATTATCATCACATCACTATTATCTTGATGTACTTGCAGATTTGCTTTCTAACCTTTTAAAAGAGAACATGGTCCCTCAAGATTTCTGTTCATTTTTCATCTTGATGCACCTCAGCAAGGCTAGATACTAAATCTCCGGCGTTTCAGCCACTGGCGTAGCATGCCGGCATATTGGCAGTAAATCAAAACCATTACGGTTTGGTAATTATGCAAAGCAAGCGCAGCAGTGGTGAATTATTAGTCGATGATGCACCCATGCATGCTGCCGGCAAAAAGGCAGATCGCTATAAAGGGTTAAGTATTTAATTTAGGGGAATTATGTGTGAATAGTGAACAGTGGAAATCAATTCCTACAAAACATTGATAACGCCGACATGCAGGTCCCTGCCTGTGCACAGGTAAAAATAGTGCCCCGTTAACAAAGCACTGCCGGGCAGCTTTTTCATCCGGAGATTGGTGACAAAACATAACCAACCCCTTCATCATAATAAAGGCCTTCCAACACAGATTTAGATATGACTTATGTTAAAAGGGAGTAGTGAAGACTTCATTTGTTTCTAAATTTTCACTGTACTGATGGAGCTTTATAGCACAGAGTAAAGTCTCCAGGGGTATGGCGGTGTGTTAAGTACGGGACTGACCATGGCCCATGGCAGACAGGAGCAAATCGGTGTTAAAAGTCCATAAACCATATTTTAATAGAACTTGGTATACTTTCTAGGCGATAGTGCTGCATTTATATCTGAATTTGTTGAATGTGAGCTATGTATTGTGTCTGTGGATTTCATTCATGAGTAGACCCAGTCTTTAGATTTACTCTTATATTAAAATTTCTCATCAAACAGTTAAAACCTGATAGGCATCTCTATATTGCCACTATCTAAATCATATGTACGCCCTCCTCGTCTATAAAAGGGGAGATTAAGGAATAATTCAGTGCAAAGATCTAAACCACTATAGCGGACATATCACAGGTACAAAAACCTAAGAGACTATGTACCAAGATGGATGCTTCTATTGAATGACATATTTCATCTTTCATGGTACTAGGTATAATGATTTTCCCCTAATATCTACAACAATCTTGCATGTGCTGAACACATAAGCAATTGTCCACGCAATAAACAAGTTCACTTCTGTGCAGAAAGTCTTCACTAGGTCTTACTGCAGCAGTAGACAAAAAGAAGAAATGGCTGGTAATATAATGCAATATCTGGGCATATTGTTCAAATTTATTTACGTTTTTTGATCAATGGCTGCCATTACTTGTTGGTTCACGTCGGTGCACACATTCGTCCTCCTAGCAACAGCATACCTTCAAATAATGTAGGCCATCCAGGTAAAAGCTACCTCTCTCACATTCGGACCATACTACACAGCCAGCCCATCAAACACATCCTTTTGGTAATGGTGGATCGTCTTTTCCTACACTTTACCTCTACGCAGCATGAGCAGACAGGAAGCCACATCGGAAGCCACATGTTAGCTGCACCTAGGAACCTTTGCATGTAGCTCAGTGGAGGTTATGGGGTGCTGATGAGCAGCTCACTGGTTAACTGTGCCACTCTAAATGTTTTGTGAACAGTCAAAATAAGGTTATACCTGAAAGCTCCTCTCTTTGATGTAACTAATTCATCAGTCTGGGCTTCTATTTTTCGATGTTAAAATATCCTTTACAGTTTAATCGTCCTAGGTGCAAAGGACATATGAACTGCTACGTTCGTTTGCTGCTTTTACTTCAACCTCTCGATTCAGAGAAGATATGCTGGTGATTGATAATGCCATCGGAACGAGACACACTATTATCAGAAATGCGAATTTGAGAACATTATTTTATGCGGCTTTTGGAGGGTTGAAAAGGGGACAAATTGTTCTTTCATAATCTTGAAATTCTCTATCATGGAAAATCGATTTTGTTTAGCTGCTCACACCTGTACATATTCCCCTCTTGCATACCAGGCATTTTTTCTTTTTTTGGACTTGCTCATTGCATTAATGAACTGCTATGTTCATTTAAATAATGCTATAGAGCAGACCAAGTTTTATTGATTTTTCAAAGGAAAGTCACAAATGAAACAGTACAATAACTTCATGGATCTTGACAAATGTCAATATGAACACAATCAGCAGATGGAAAAATAGGGACTGGCAATATTCACTCAATAGGTTATTAACATAGAAAGTACAGACAAACAAATTAAAAGCAAAAAGAGATAGATAGTAAATAATATGTCATACATAGAGATTTGTGTGTCTACACATTATTTCAGTACATCATGATTACAGCTAAATACACCTTGTCTTTAGTTCAAATAAGTGATAGTTAGAGTTGGTAGTATATGCTGTTATATGCATATGGGAACATCAGCAATATCAATATGGATGTAAACATGAAAAAGGATATGAATGTGAGTATGAATATGAATATGAAGCGGCGCAGTTTCCACACCTGCTTCTCATTATCAATTATAACCCAATTTCAGGTTCAACCTTATATTTTCTATCTTCATCACACCCTCTTTGAATTTTACCTTTGTCGTAGCTTTCTGAATCTCCTCAGGTAGAGTATTCCAGAGAGCCACTCCTCTGTACCATGGCAATCTTTTATAGTGTCTAGTAATAACCCTAGGTAGTTCAAAAACAATCTTCTTTTGAGACCTTGTATTATAAGATTGTGGTCTATTTAACACAGTCTTTGATTTCTTATACATTAAGCATAATAATAGCATGTCAAATCTTTTCTCTAACACTGGAACCTTACAAATTTTAATGCAACTCCTTCACACTATACCGTCTAATATTGCATTTCAGACAAACTCTAAGAGCTCTATTTTGCAGTCGTTGTAATGCCGCAAGACCATCCTCATTACAACTAGTACTTATAAATGAACAATATTCTATAATTGGTCTGATTGTACAACAGTATATCTTTACACTTTGCTCTTGTGTTAAAAACTTTCTTAACTGAGCAAACCTAAATAGTTTATTGCATACATTTCTTTTAATAATTTTAATCTGTTTATCAAAACTAAGTTTACTGTCAATATGTACACCTAGATATGGAAAGAAGGTGACAGTTTGCACAGTGCTGCCATTGAAGTCTATAGTAGAATCCGGACATCTTTTTAATTTATATACTACAGGGAGCAGACATCTAAGGAATCACATGCGCTTGTATCCAACGCCTGGAGGGAATATCTACATGTATGGCCTTGCAATTACCTGATGCCAAGTGATCGATACAATACTAACAGAAGGTCGATAGGGAATTTAGCCAGAGGCTTGGTGCATAGAGTAGGCAGTATTGACAAAATAGTCTCCACGGCATTAATTCTGGTAGGGTTCCATCTAGGGTCTAATACGCTTCTCTCTCACCTGTCTCGAGAGGAAGACCCTGGAGTGGGTGGCCAATGATCCGCCCCCTGACCCCTTGACCCCAGTGGCCGGCCTGATTCGACCCGCCATTGGAGAAAATATTGAGCGGAGATCGACCCCTTTTATCTTGACGCTTCATGGGTGCTGGAGGAGAAAGGGGTGGCGCCTTGTGATGGCACCTAGCAATTTGAAACAGATATTGGATGGCCTATGTGATGGCCTATGTGCAGTGTAATTTGCATGCGATATGACAAGTTAGGTTTTGAGTTTTCGCCAAGTATGTGATCCCAAAGTCATGATGTCACAGCAGAAAAGGTATGCAGATCAATCCAAAAGAGGAATCTTTGTTAATCTCAGTATGGCGGTAAATACCAAATTTTCAAGCAATGTCACAAACAGCATGCGTTCGAGAAACTGGACCTCCTTAAGGTGCAATTAAACTAAATAAGGATCTACCGACCAGATAATTAGAAGATATAAAACCATCCCTTGTAAATAATACAACACTATATACACAAACATAATTTGATTTGGTATGCAGACTCTCGAGAGGTGCACTGACCTGTTGAATATGAATATGATTATTTTGTGTGTGTCAATGACCCTCTATATAGAGAGTCAAACCGTGACACTTTTCAATTTACAAGTCAGAATCGTGGAGGGTCAGCTGCAATGTCCATCCTAATCACACCAACCAGGGCCATATACACAATGTACTACCTCACACCTCGTGTAGCCCGTCTGGACGGCTGGTTACCGGAGGGACGACCGGTCACCAGGGTATGATAACTCAGAGTTGCTCGGGGCTGCTGTGAGCTGCTCTACCCTGGAGGCTGATGTCACCACCCTGGTATTTGGGGGGGGGGGCGAGGCTGGTAGGAGGTGGAGTAGAAGTAGGGATGGGGTAGGGCGGTAATGTTTCTCCTCACGCCATCTCCCCATCTGCCCCTCCCTACAGGTCTGCGCCCACACAGGCTTAAACAACTCGCATTAACGCTAGCCTTAATCCTTTCTAAACTAATTCGTTGTTTTTTTTTCAACCAATATTCTGTACCTTTCCTTTGTAAGATTAGCTAGCTCCCGAGTAGACTAATGGCCACTTAGCTTGATGACAGGAAATATTGCAAAGTACAAAACATTATTTCCTTCTGTCTTTATGAAAGGCGAATCTATATTGACATATTCCCTGACACGTGTGTACTAAACTCACTGTAGATTCGCTTGATCTATCAGACCCCAGGCCTCCTCCCCTCATTGGGAACACTACCACCTTTGACAGAGATAATTATGGCAGCACATTAGGCATGGGTGCTGGGATGAGATCCAAGTACCCGGTAGTGTTAATCCTGCAGGAGGTCACTGGCTAAGTTACCACTTGATCTCCCCTTTAAAGACAGATACACAACAAGGTTGGAACGACTGTGGAGTCCAGGTCCATATATAGTGGGTCCACCATTTTGAATTTCGCTCAAGCCGACTTAAAAGCTATAGTAACAGGTGAATCAACCTACCTTTAAAATCCTCGGTCTTAGGCACACCTTCGGCGGGACCTGGAGAGAGAGGGGGAGAACAGGTTAGATGAGTGTCATCGGAATCGCGAAAAATAAATTACACGTTGCCATGTCTAGAGTTCAATTTCACATCCTGATTATAGAGCACAGTGAAATATTATATTACAAAAACATTCACTGGATGCTAAAGATTTCAGGGGATTCTTTTACCCGAAGCACCAAAGACAATAGCAACTACGTCAAGTAGGAAGGACATTGATATATGGATAATCCTATACATAGCAACTATTTACGGACCCCTTATCACAAGAGGCATGTGCCATCTAGCAGGATATAAAGTCAATTTAGTTGATCTCCTATTTTCTCAGTCTCAGTGGAGACTCGGGGATTCAGCCGTGGACAACTGACCATTTAGTGACCAATCTCTTCATCTAAGGACAACATGTTACCCTACCCGAGCCCAATTAATCCTACCCCACCACGCACTGATAGACAGGACTTCTACCTCAAACAAACAAGTCTCTCCCTAAATCCAGGGGAAATTGAAAACCTTATATCTCAAGGGTGTATCAATACTGACCCGGACCGTCCACACTCCCCATGGACCCCTCTCCCTTTTCTGCTCCATCTCATATTAAGGTGACCCTCTCTTTTCCTCATCAGTAGTGCTACACGCGTCAGCACGCCCGGACCTCCTAGCTGGGAGTACTCGGGAGTTCCTGTTTCCACATACAGACCACCCACCCTGTGTATCAGACCCACTAGTGGCCCTTCTCTCCCCATATCCAATCCGGCCACAGGGAGTAGCCCCTGCTACATCAAGTAGTATATGGAATTGATCCTGTTGCTCAGGCACTTTGGGATCCTGGCTATCGGGAGCGGGTCTGGGGGAAAACAGTGGACGGGGTGGGGCGGTCAGCATGGTCGGATAGAGTTGGCGAAAGGTAGGATGCAGTCAACATTATCTCAGACTATAGGGAGCAGAGCCATTGCTAGTACCAAACAAATTAGCTAGGTGGCTCATGTAGTCGGGGGCTAGATCAGTAGTTGGCCTCTTTGTACAGTTTATTTTGGTTGTCCCTTCCTCAGAGTCTATATGAAGCTATATTCTAAAAATCTATAACTTTGGACAGCAAATACTGTAAACCTAAACAATAGAAGCTTTATATAGGCTAAGTACTTCAAATAATATAGGATAGCAATGTGCATTGCAGGTAACTCAAAAAGGTGACTTTTTTTTTGTTAATCTCTCCATGCTAAGAAATATTTTCTGCCATACATTTGTATGGTATGTCACTACATTGTTTTGATTTGCCATCTGAACACCCAAGAGTCACTCTCCCAGCACAGACTATATGATTCATAATAATATGACATAGGCATGGATGAGTGATCTGCTTGGAGAGTGGCCTAGAGGCTGTCATGTCTGATGACATCAGCATCTGTGGTGACTATTTGCACCACCTGTCTCTCTTTGGGCCTCATTTACATAAATCTGCACCCCCAATGCCTGTTCACACCACCTCATTCAAAAAAGGCGGGAATGGATCACATCCCATAGCCCCAGCACTGAAGGCCAAAAGCGTCTCCACTGCACTGCAGACAGTCAGTGGATGACTAGTTGACATTTATCAATCAATATTTCCCAAAATATATAAAAAAACAACTTCATTCTTACTAAATCATAAAATAGACATTCCAATGTTTAATACCATGAAGAATTTGATAACTTTATGTTCTCTTTTGGTACTTTATTTCCTGACTTAAGTCCACCCACTCTCCTCCCTCACTGAGCGTCTTAAAATCTGTTTTTTCTACTTGGCTCTTATAACCAGAGGTGGGCACATTTTGAAAACCTGGAGCCAATGCAGTAGCAGGGGTAGCCAAGGCTATGCCTTGGTATACAGACGATAACGATGTGAATCCAGGATTTTGCTCGGAAGGGAGTGCACATTTCAGACATAAGATGTAGCTGAATTTGTTGATGGATCCATTCCAACGTACATTGTAATATGCAGTGAATTTGCAAGTCTAGTGAAGCAGCTATGGTAGGGGGTCTGGGGGCAAACTCCCAGCAAAACCTTGAAAATTGCAAAGCCAGTAGGTGTTTTCTAATGACTTTGGAAGATAGATGACACATTTTTTTAGACCTTATCAAATCCCCCTCAAATCAATAGGCCTAAAAGATAAAAGTCTCAGAATGGGGGTCCTTCTAAAAAAAACCAAAAAACCAAAAGATCTACACATAGATACCAGCTATCTGGTGCATTCTCGAGCAACTTCAGACACAATTTCTTCCTCTGTCACCCCAAATCTGCCAAACGACTTTGTTTGTCTTCCCCTCAGGAACATTGATCATATGGATCTTCTTCCCATAGATCCTACAATTTTAATTTCTCTCCCCCCATCCCCATGGAGAATTTTAAAACCTTGGAGGTAAAAGTACATTTTTGGGAGGTCTTTGAGCATTTAGATCTTCTTACCATAGATCCCACAATTTTGATTTCTCTCACCCCATCACCATGGGAAATTTTGAAACTTTAGAGGTAAAATAGTGCATTTTAGGGAGCTCTATGAGCATTTATATTATAAATGGATTCTGTATTGGATTGATATGGTAGGCCCTATAGGGGCACACTAGTAATATCACAATTTTCTGGAGAAAGTTGGAGGAGCACAAACATAGTCTACTTATATAATGGACATATGCCCCTGCCCCCAGTTCTGCTGCCACTTTACTATCTTCTACCCTATGTATTCTTACTTCCAAAGTTACCTTACCTCTGTCTCTGACCGTTGGCAGAATTTCCCTTACTACCCCATCCCACAACCTACCTTAGTGTGTGTGTGTGGGGGGGGGGGGGTGGGCAGTGCAAAAGGAGATCAGTGATATGGATTGGGGAAGCAGGGGAAAGAGAAATAAGCCGTACACATTGGATACTTATGGTGGGAATTTTTGAAAAATTCAAAGCCAAATCATGCATTCTGGTAACTTCTGGAAATAACTTCATAACTTTGGTTCTAGTAGGAATATCTGAAAGATTCTTTCAGTTTTGGAAAGCCCAGAATCTGTCACCAATTTCAAGGCAATTGTCGCCACTTTTTTGCTACATGGCGACAGCTGCCCACCCCTGCTTATAACTCTTTTTGAGTTAACAAGAGAAATTAAACTTAAGTTTTCTAAGAGGACACATATAATCCAGGCTGAGTAAAGCCAAGCCATTGTCTCCTGATCAGGCTAATCCCCTCCATTCACACCTAAAACAATGGATAGGTACTTAAGGTGATTAAGATAGAGGCAGAGGCAGCTTATCAGTCTTATCAATTCTTATTGTTTTCTGTGGGTGGAGGGAAAGATAAGAGATTACCCACAATCCTCAGCCAGATCCAAGATGGCCGTCGGGGGCAGTTACATAACTTATTTCAACATGGCCACCCCCATACAGGAATGGCTCTGTTCCCTATAGGGCATTAGCATATCAGGTCATGGAAGCCTCACTTCTGGACAATGCTGATTGATAAGACTGATAAAGGTGATAAGCTGACCCCTGCCAGTATCTTAAGTACCTCTCTATTGATGTAGGTGTGAAGGGAGGGGATTAGCCTGATAGGGAGACAATGGCTTGGTTTTACTTAGCCTGGATTATATGTGCTCTCTTACAAAACCTTTAAAGTCTGATTTCTCTTGCATTTAAAGAAATAAAACTATATGAACCTTATCTTGTTAAAATTTGAGGTAGTTCCTATCTTTAGGTATAAATTTCAGAATATTGCACAGATAGTCAATCAAATATAGTCCACCAAAGTAAACTGTACAAAGAGGCCAAATGCTGATTTAGCGCCCGACTAAATGAGCCACCTATCTGATTTTCTCAGTACTAGTAATATGCTAGTCCCGTATATATGTGCGGCGGCTGACCACAGACACTGCTGGTCCAGCCTGGCTCAAATAACAGTACACAGGACGTCCAGTTGCCTATAGGATAAGATAATTCAGATGGTCCAGTACTCTCAACAGGCTGCCCCTCAGGGAGAGTGAGTTGCTTACCCGAGCTTCTTCTGGACAGGTGACGTTATCTGGGTTGTCATCCACTTTGGGTATGTTTATACTACCATAGACAGAGTAAACAGGTATGGTGACGCATCCTAACCGGTCAACTTTGATTTCACGTTGGGTAATGTATTGGTTGTGTAGGGCCTATGCTCTACTTCTATGCCCTGGATGGTGAGTATGGAATAGCATTGCCATCGCAAATTAGGTCAAACAGGGGTGTGGATGAGCCAGTACAATGACAGGAAGGCATCACAAGACGGCAGGTTAAAAAGTACCTAGTAGGATGGAAGAGACATAGGAAGTGTTGGGAGAGAGGGGAGAGGGAGGAAGAGAGGGGTTAATTTGGCGTACACATGTGCCCATCGCCTGACAGGAAAAGGCTTTCCATGCAGATTAGACCCCAATGTAGCATTGACTAAAGACCAGACCAGGCAGTACAAAACGATCAAACCACAGCTGTTTCGTGTAGAAACAGAATGTATATGAACTGATGAAGGAAAGCATATGTATCGTTCACCAGGACTTCTCATGTAGTGTACCTCAATAAAGAAACATTTATCTACATATATAAGTATAAGATGACTACATGTGCACTTTTCCCTCTGTGGCTGATGGTGGGAGACAGTGGCAGACCACTATCATCCACTTGACACTTCATTATATATGCATAACGCCAGGAGGCATATAGAGTGTTCCTATATGGAATGGGAGGAGGACTATCAGATGAGATAACTGTCTAGGTTTTCATCAGGCTTTCATCCACACACTAAATATCCAAAAACAAAAGTATACCATCAATCATTATACAAGATGTGATAAACTGCCATTTCGCTGAGAGGAACAAAAGATTAGTTACAAGTTAGAATATTTCAACAATATGCTAATTCTATGATTACCATTCTACTGATTATACACCAGGGATATTTTACGAGTTGCAAACCAAACTGCCTATACTATTTTACACCATTTTACCTATCAATAATTTGCCTTACTTATGCTAAAACCAATTGCTCCCCTCTTACCAATTGCTTGTTTATCCCCAAACCCCCTCCTATTCCAATCACCCATAGTGCAGCCTCATTTCTCCTCTTCATGTTAGTGATAATGATGGAACACGTATTCCACATTACACAATATGACATTAGATTATTATATATGGTGTTAACGTGTGATGTGGATAAGTGTGAAAGTTGCTGACAAGGAAGGTGTTTATATTGGAAAGGGGTAATGGTATTGGATAGATGGGGAGTCAGTATGGGGTGTGTGGTGGGGAGTCGGGTGTTGATGGGTGGGTGGGGCTGCTGCCTCGCTGTCTGTGCAGTATCTATGCATTATGGAATTTAATAATGGAGTAGCCCTATCATTGGACGACCTGGGCATGACGCCCAAGCCTAGAACATAGACATTATTGACAGTAGGCCTGCTGGGCTTAATTAAACACCCATAAATAGACACACAAGCATGACTGCCTGGTGATATTCTGTTCTGACACATGCCTTCTAGTATGGGTCTGTAAATAGGGGATCATGAAGCATACAGCCCTAAAAACCTTCAGATACATGGCTAAATCGATGCACCGACTAACTTGTGCACTCTATTATATAGCATCAATATTCATTATTTGTAACAAACATCCACGTAAAATACAAGCGATTGAGCACAATTTATAAATAAATCACTGCTGTGACTAAGCCAATGTGAGGATTGTCATTCTGATATTCTATTTCTTTTTTTGTGTGTGTTTTTATTTACATCTATAGGTCAGCATGACTGGTTCAAATAGTGCAGAGTATAATAAAGTCTATACACAGCCAGCATATCCATCTATCCATACCACTTCTGTCAGGTAACACCGTGTGACCCTTATAAACATAATGTCAATCATAAATATAACTGACACTCAGCATTAAGATGGTATATGATGCCCACATATTGGAGTACCAACAGTATACAATGTGAAACTATAGACCAAGGGAGCCTGGGGACACAACAATGCTTTCACACACAGTGACATGGAGAGTAGTTATATAGCAAATCTATGTGTACCTAAACTAGAGAGTTGTGTGATGAAACAGCAGCTATGCACTAGTTACCACCTGCAGAACAAAGCCACTTAGAAAGGGATATCTAGCTCATAGGTATATCATGTCCACCGTATATGACACATTATAACACAGCTGGGCAAAGCCATGGTGCATTATCCTGAATGCTGTGTTCTGATTGGTTGATTGACCGTGCATTATCTAGATGGATAATGCACTCTTGGCAAAGGAGGTTAACTTCATCTCACCTTTAGACTACACCGTTGATATTCATGTGTTGTCAGGTGGCTGATATGTGATTTTTCTGTGTTATAACGGGAATAATGCACTTGGTCATGGCTGTGGGAGTGCTCTAGACTGTATTGAGACATCTCGGGACCTATAAGGCCCCTCGATGTCTCAATACAGTCTAGAGCACTCCCACAGCCATGCCCCGTGCATTATTCCCTAACTACACTGCTGAGCAGCTCCTAGCATAAACTCAACATATTCCAGAGAGACGGCCAATACAGAATCGCGTTATAACTCCTGTTACTTGCTTTCTTCCTATTACATCTGATACATACACCGGTACCTGTAAACACACTGATAAAAATAGAGTCTAATATCTTAGTCAGTAGTGACTAACTTAAGATGGCAAATGATAGTGCGATTTTTGGCTATCCCTCTATAGTCACCTGTGACTAACTTAAGTTAGTCATACTCAACACATAGTCATGCCTTTAATCTATTGAAATAGTCCTTAGTCAGATGACTATCATTTTGTTGCTAAGCAACATTTAGTTAGTAAATATGACTAATATATACAGTCAGTACTGACTATACCTGCAAGCAAACATTCATCCAATCAAAGATGGCTGCCATATGCTTTCCCATTGATGAACTGTTTGAGCCCACAATAACTATTGTTATACTGCAATGGCCACAAATATCACAACAAATAGTTAACTTACCTATCCATTAATGGCCAGACATATTGAGTTTCCATGGATGGTCAGGTTAAGATGATGATTTGACCTGATTATGATTGTCTCCTCTTAGTCCAGGCAACCATAAATATGTCCTCTTTCTGGATGACGGTTTTTGTGCACAGAAACCTGTGACATCATCAATCTGTGAGCTCTACATATAGTCAAATTGACTATCTTTCTGACTAATATGTGACTAAGGTATAAAGTCATGTGACTATGGGGCTCAGAATATGTGGGTATAGTCACTACTGACTATAGGTTTTATTATCAGTGCACTTGTCATTACCAGTAGTTACATGAATTAGATCTAGCATTCGGAAAAATAGATACTAAGAATCTAATTTTTGGAGCCTATAAAATTTCTTTTTGATCATTTGGCAAATTAACAGATATCTCCTGAGCAACTCTGAACCCTGATAAGCAACTTTCTCAGAAGGCCACACTTCTAGCTCCTAATAACTACATTTAGCACAGCAGGATTTAAATTTAAGGTTGCCACACCTGTATGGTTATCAAAAATACTGACTTTTTCCTGACTTCGTCATGACTATTGTTGTTTTTTACCCCCTGACCATTTCCTGGAAATTACATTATAATTTTGGCATAGAATACAGCATTTCACTTCTATCTTTCAACATTGGTGACATTGCGACAATCCCTAGAGAAGTCATTATCCCCTCCCAGTCAAGATATAGTTTTCAGATACCCTTGTACCCCCATGCTTTTTTTGCGATCGGCACTTATTCAATTCCTAATGTAAATTGCCTCGTATAGGCTGCATCCCTCGTTTAACCGTACCCTGATTTCAGGAGAATACTATAAGCCCCATCAGAGGCCTGAAAATTAGTGGTTTAGTACTGTTCCATAGTGCTAAATATCTCGTATAAGCCACACCCTGACTTTGGGCAAATCCTATAAGCCTCATTTTGATTTGGGTTCTAGTACTAGCAGCAGCTTATTCAAGAGAATTTATGGTAGCACTTAAACACGTTAATATGTTATGCCAGACTCATGTATAAGCCATGCCCTCAACTTTAGGAGAAGCTCTAAGACGTATGTCAAGTTAATGTGAAAGCTCAGTGAAGCAGATGGGGTGAGGTCTGTCACCAGGAAAATTTTTAATTCTCAACATTGAAGAAAACTTTCTATCGATGCAGGCCAAAATGGCCTGTGTCTTGGCACCTTTCGTAAACACATTTCCCTCTCACACAGGCCATATGAACATCAACATCCTAAGGTACCCATGTAATATTCATATTGACAAAAATTGCAGTATTTCCACTTCTAATAGGCCGATTTGACGAATTCTTTCACCATTAGAAGGTTAAAATCATGGCAGGCCATCCTGGTGCAATTCAAGACCCAGATTTAGGCCACACAAAAAAAAGTTGGTCTAGAGTACTGGTGCCTAATTCCGGACAGACCCTAATTCCGGACACCCTGGCAAAGTCTTCAGTACTGTAGTACCTCACGAATAAATCAGCTGGCACATGTCTCAACAAGAACATTTTGAAATTCCTCAAGTCCAATGGTCTATTTTCAAGCATTTCAGAGCTCTGTTATATCAACCTAAATCTCTCTCACAACCAGCTAAGAAATTACTCCAAAAAATAGAGGAAAAGTCTCCTTGGGTGATGAAAAATCCTGACTTTTCCAAAATCCCTAAATTTCCTGACCTCTTCATGCCAAATACTGACTATTCCTGACCCTGAAATAAAATTCACTTTTCCTAACTTTTTCCTGACCCGTGGCAACCCTAGAATTGTCAGTGTATTGTCAGTGTCCCTCAATGGTGATTCAGTCAACTCCCTAGACGACTGATCTCTATCTGAAAGCTGATAATGACTCTAGCAAAGTCAGACCCTGCCCCATAATCACTGCCTATTCCAAGGCAGCAGCAGAAGCCGTTCAGTGAGATGCACACTACTTGTTATTCTGTTGGCAAGCTATTAAAAAGGCAACCTCTCAGTAAACAATGCTTATAGACCGGCCCTGGTTCAGGCACAGAATTAGATGTCAGCCAATTTCCAGAGGGCGGCCTGGCTATGAATTGATTTTGTAATTCAGTTGACGGCAGCTGTTAGTAACGGTTTCATGATGGGGATGGCAGGGTGGGTGGGAGAGTGGGCAGTAGCCTGTAACTGACAGGATACAGCATGGAGATCCTCCCTTATTGCTGACCTGAGGCCAGGCACCAACCAAACCACGTTATTATAGGACACCTCGGTCTACTGCCGTCACCACAACATCATCTAGTTCACAGATCAGCCGCTAGGGGAACGCAGGGCCACGTGACCGGTCACGTGAACGACCACGTGACCAAGGGTAGGCCACTAGGGGTCGAGAAGGGCGCATTTTGCTGGTTCCGGGCCAGTGAAGACAGAGCCCTGCATGGATAAATGCATGAGGATTCGGGGCAGCGATACTGTCTCCAGAGACCCTGTTTTGTGGAGGTTGGGGTGGGGGAAGAGTAGCTTGGGGAAGTAGGAGACACAGTGACCGGAGATGGGTTTGAACCTCATCCGCATCCAGGGTCGGGCCATGGAGGATGATGTTTTAATGTCTTTATTTCATTAAGTAAGGTTTTTATCTTTCAAACGTTTCTGGATAATGTTGAGAAATTGGTTTTGTTCCCCCTTGTGGGCATTTCGCCAATTGAGGCATCCCTTCCCACGGATGCAGGGTGATCATGGGAAGCAAATGACAGAATTGACGTGCCACATCAGGTGATGAGGTGGGGAGGGGAGGCAAGCTGGTGTCTTTCATAGTCATTTGTGTGGATCTCTCAGAGATATTAAAGCAACCTTTTCCCTTCTTCTTCAACTCTCTCTTACATCACAAAATCCCCTTTAACTTGAAAGATGGATAACACCCTACCCCATACTATCTATGTCATGCGTACCGTTCCCAGACAGGGAGTGTGACTCAACCTTCCTCAGTGTCTGGTGGGCTGTGTGTGTGTGAGAGAAGGGCTGAGAACTGGTCCTTACACACTTGCCGCTCGTCATATATACTCCCACCATGCCGACAGGCTGAATCCATCTCCCTCACAATCCGCTGAACAAATTTGCCGCCGCCAGTTCACACCCGCCTCATTTCCGCATCCCTCGGGCCGGTACCTGATTTACGCCTGGCTTTGGACGCGGGTCTGGGTGCCAGGGAAAGGGGGGAGGCCTCAATGAGCTCTGCTGACCAGGCATCTTGCTCGTGAATGCCCCCACCATTACTGGACGTCGCAGCACCAATCTATCTGGCATTATCACCCGCTGCCCAGGGCATAGGAGGATCTAAAGGGTTGGTCTACCGACCTTATAGTCCCTTCCCCTAGTCCGCCCCTCCCTGCTGCCAACTGGTCATCTTGCTGCTAGAGCACCACGTCCCCAACCCATCACCATGCACTCATGGTTTCAATATACCCAATCGTCACACTCAGCCACACACCACGGATATGGGAGATAGAATGGTGTGGCGGATTACTACAAGTCTGCCGGTAACCATTGTCTTCAATAAAATGAGTTCTTGCCAGATATCCCCCGCCCTACCTATCTTGACACATCACTTAATCGTGAGTTACTTCAAGTGTGATCATATCCTTAAACTATAAGAACTATAAACCTTAACATGCAATTGACATATCTTCAGGGGGAACTCACACTCTTTGACAAAATATGTTGCAATCGGTTTCTAGTTGCTAAAACTGAGGAATGGAATGACATCCCACCGCACGAAAAGGTTCAAGTAGAACGTTTGTTCCATTCAAATGTCATACCGGTGAAATATCTATAAATTGGAAGGGGATCATTATGGCCATTAAATCTCGAGCCATGTATAATATCAAGAGGTTTGAAAAAAACCTGAGGCAAATTATGGACGATTAAATGATTTATCCAATTAAGGAGAAGGTGGTGGATCATTTTGAGTTTATCCTAAAGGAGGGATCTTCCTCTCTGCTCCTATTCCTGGCTGTTTTCTCCTACAATCCACCCCATGGTAACAGCGGTGCAAGAATACCCCAATGAAGAGGAATCACTGTGCTAATGGCTACCAAATTCAAAATGCACAGAAAATCCGGAGGGCCTGTTTTAGAAACCTCAATGCAAAGAAATGTATTAGATTAATGTGCCTCTAGGCAGCCTGTGAGTGGCTATGGGCACACATGAGTGGCTATAAGCACACATAATACTGCCATCTCTTCCCCCCCCCCCATTTCCCACACTGACCCCCCTCCCCTAACTCAAATCAACCCCTGTCGTTTGTAAGTGATTTGATCTGGCTTGCCCATCTCTTATAGCTAGATGTCCCTAAAGGCGATAACAATTAACCCAGTTTAGAACGAGTTACACCGCACCAGCCCCAGAGGGAGAAGTGAGCAGATGAGGTGATGTCATGACCACTTGGCCTCAGGAGCCTCTTGCCAATTAAGGTAGGATAGGGCCAAACTGCCCTGTCATATAGACCAAGTGTATGACGTATATTTAGTGCTACTTGATGTGTTACACTGTTAATGATACTGCCAATTCTGCTAACAATATGGAACTGCTCAGGTGTCTTGAGCCGTCTTGATTTGCTGCTCACCCAGTATACACTGAAAGAAATACCATGGTAAAGTAAATGCTCACTGTCTGATTGATATCACTGTATACTTTGAGCTGCCAATCTGTGAACATATGCACCTCTTTGTACCAGCTTGTAAGCACCACTGCCTCTCTTATTAAGCATGAATGTCCCAGACCGTGGGATCTGAACAAAGACAGCGCCGTCTGTTATCACTTATATCACACATGGCTATTCATAAGGGGATGATAATTCCTGATTATACATCTGTATGCCAAAATGATAACAGTCATATACCCGTAACTCATATAAAAATCATTGTTGCATATGGGTATCAGCACCCTACATGTATAGCGTCCCTTCTGTATTAAAGTGTGGAGCAAGCTTATGCTAAGTCTGAGTCATACTCATTTATAGACTGGCCGTGTTATCCACTTGAGTGAATATTCCACCAAAGGTTATAGACCAACAATCTGCTTTAGTAGTTGATTGGTAACTAATGGGTTTGAGCTGGGCGTTTTGTCGTCATAAAAAATTCATAGTCTAAATTTAACGCCTCCAACGCATAAAAACTTACATCTGAAATATTGGTGGTTCAGTGGCTAAATCTGGAAAGAAGTTTTAAAGGCTAACATATTTGTGTAAAAAGATCTGAGAATATGCTGATATGCTGGAGCTTTGGGTGACCTGTTAATTTGGCTATTTACACCTGGCCGTTTCGTGTGTGCGTGGGGAGGCATGGCCTTGTCCATTATATCACTACACAGGTGTCATCAATATTCATAGCACATGAACAACTATCGATCCATAATGACATACACAGTCACGCATGGGCAGTCTAAAAACTGTATGCACAGCACCAGTCTACAGTTTATAGTTCTCCTATATCTTTTATTGTTAATCCATGAGTAACCTTAATAATGTGACTGGTCTATGGTTATATATTGCTAGATTATTCATATAATGTTTTAACTGCTTGTCATGTAAATACATTTAGTAATGCTAATCTAGCCATATGCCGGTATACAGCAACATCAGTTAGGGCATTTGGTGTAGAATCGATCTTAACCAGGTGGTCGACCTGTTGCTTTTGGTTGAGCAACCCATGATGTCAAAGTCAAATATTTGTAAAACTTGAAAAGTTTATCGCAAAACTCCAAAGTTGTCCAGGATGTGGTTGTGTGGTAGGTTGATTGAGGATGGCCAGCTAAGTCTGAGCTGCTCGTGTATTATTAATAGTGAGCACTTCCTCATATTGACAATTGAGCGCCTCCCCCGCATCCTACGCCACTGCCACCACAGTGGATAAGGGTCAATAATACCGCTATATCTACCACCTACATGCTGCTCGACCAAAGCCTACCATCGATACATATGAATAAAATCAAACTTTTCAATTAAAACACTACGCTATCCCTATTTCATGGTATTTGTGAAACTCAGCTGAAAGAAAAGGGATGGGAAAAAACATAGGAAGTTTGCATTGGCGGTTGGCTGGTTTCAGTTTAATTTTTTGTTTATAAAGAGAAGAGTTCGTGGGCCTCAGGCAGGTGAGCCAAAAGTCAGAGCGAATCGCGCACGACCGCACTGGTGAGCAGGTCACAGAACCGACTCTATAAATAGAAAAGGAGTCGCTCACGTTTTATTAGCGCACAGTGTCGTCAAGGAGATTTTAATGTCCTCGTCTAGAATCGTGATGTTATCTGAACCTGGGAGAAATTTCATTTCAAACTGTATGATTTTAAGGTCCCTGAGTAGGGTGAGCGTATCAGGGCGTTTTGACGTAACATACCTGAACATACCTGATTGGCCACATGTACCCCAAAGTCACCAGGCATAAAGATATGTACATTTATGGTAAGTTACCACCCCACATCATTCACCTCCTTCTCTGCTCTGTACACCTTCCACCTGACCAAGTATCCTCAATATCTATTGCAAGCACTAAGTGGCAAGCACTAAATGATTCTACAAAGTGATGATGTCCTTCTATCTGCTCTCTCCCTAACCTAACATTGCCTTCCTTCTACACCTTTCCCCTACCCAATCTCTATAATATTACCGTTACTATGGTGTCTCGTCCATCCACCCCTACCGACCGGTGTACACGTTTAACACCCTAATCATAACTCTTTCTAGGTTCAATCTCTCACCCAGCTTACCCCACTGGCACTTGCCTTTCACATTACTCTCACACGCCGTCGCTGATTATATACTACTACCCCCCACCTCTTCCTCCGACACCATAACACAGGGGTAAGGAAACAGAGCCATTCCTGTATAGAGGTGGCCATCTTGAAATTAGTTATGTAACTGCACCCCGACGGCCATCTTGGATCTGGCAGAGGATTGTGGGTAATCTCATATCTTCCCCTCCATCCACAGAAAACAATGGGAATTGATAAGACTGATAAGCTGCCCCTGCCTCTATCTTAATCACCTTAAGTGAGTGAGTGAGTGAGTGAGTGAGTGAGTGAGTGAGTGAGTGAGTAATACATGTTTAACGCCATTTCGACATCTAAGGTCATATTCATGGCGAGAACGACATTACACAATTTCACAGAGGAATGTGTCAGTGTTCGCGCATATGTGCACCACACATATCCTGAGGGGATAGGAAAGATGAGAAGTAGACCCTTTTAAGTGGGCTAGGGAAGCCCAAATCACCTTAAGTACCTGTCCATTGTTTTAGGTGTGAATGGAGGGGTTTAGCCTGATATAGGGAGACAATGGCTTGGTTTTACTCAGCCTGGATTATATGTTCCCTCTAAGAAAACTTTTAAAGTTTAATTTCTCTTGTATTTGAAGTACTAAGTCTATATTTGAAGTACTAAGTCTATATAAAGCTAATATTGATTAAGTTTAAAGTATTTGCTATCTAAAGGTATAGATTTTTAGAATATACCTTCATATAGACTATTAGGAAGGGCCAACGAAAGTAAACTGTACAAAGAGGCCAACTGCTGATCTAGCCCCCGGCTACATGCGCCACCTAGGAAATTTGTTTGGTACTAGCAATGGCTCTGTCCCGTGGTAGGATGGTGGCACACTAGAGGAACACAATGGCCACGGCTCGGTCGCACCCCCTGATGACGCAAAGCATTGCAGTCATCGAACCGAGGAGTGGTAATCGCCATCAGCGATCCCTAGCGCCTCTGAAGTCTAATGTAAAATTGATAGGGCGTGCCATTGGGAGTAGTAACAGTTATAGAAGGGGTTGTGTGTGGTTATGATGAGGGTTGGGGGTGTGAGTAGCGCAGACCATTCATTGACGGTTCCCAATAGGGCTACCTAATCAAATCTCTCCTTAGCCAGAGCCATTACCCATGTTTTAGTCTCACTTGGGGAACAAGGGCCTGGCTGTATCTCACAACTATTTACAGTTTGCTTCATATCCCCTTCTCATCCTGTCAGTGTTCTGAGACTGAAAGTCCTCTACTAAGCACAGACATTGAATTCTGATCCATGGTTCAATATCAGTAATTGCTGTTAACGGCTAACACAATAGGCACCGGCCATTTTGTCCGTTAGAATCAGCGGGTGAATGCTCTTCATTACCTCCTATTTATGCTAGAGTTAACCTGCCAAGAGGTGGATTGAAATATCAATAAAATATCTACAGAAAAGAGGGTTTTCATTGCATCCGCCATCCAAATACACTACGGTACATCCTCAGCCTGCGACTCCCCTGGTGCTAACGACCGTGTTGCCATTTGCAAACAGGCGTGTTTAAATACTAGTCAATCAATTTGGATGTTAGTTTTATTTTCCCAGGGCAGCACCCAAATGGAAGCTTTGAACTAACCAGACAGGCCGTACCCAGCGACATGACATCGATTCTATCATCAAAGCACACATGTCATACAAGGGATAGCATCACGATTTGAGCAACTTTGATTCGATCGGAGGCAGAAAAAAGATTTCAGTTACCAGAGAGTAGTCACGAGAATACTGAGAGAACACATTGAACTTAAGTCACGGAATCACGATGCCACGTCTGCCGGGGCTGCCTACCATGCGGTTCTGCTCTGTGATTAGGTTCAATTTATCAACTTCCTACTCCGTTCCAGGAGACTTAGCATGGTGGAAAGCACTTAAGGTGAAAGAGCACACCATAGGGATTTGCAGCCTTACCCTACACCCAATGCTACAAGGGACATCAAACTGCAATAAAGACTACCTGGGTTCTCCTGACTTAGTTTTATCCTATGCAGCACGGTTAAGAGCCGTATTGCCCAACAAGGCAGAATTCTTTGTCCACTGAAGTATAAGGGGAGTTGGTGGTTAGATACTAAAGGCCGTTTAGTACTAAAGAAGTGTGGCGTGAGAGAGGGATGGGTTTATTGCTCGCTGGCAGCGGAGGCTTGTGTTAACGAGAACGGATGATCCCACAGCCATGGGCATGCTTTGTCTATGACTACCTGTACACTTCATTTAGGATATTTTAAATGATGAAACTATAAGCAATTTGTATGTGTTCACTCAAAAGTGAATGAGCAGCTCAGAAGTAAATGAGCAACTCGACTTGGTTGTGACTGAGAGCCATCTCTTTGTAGACATTCAACATCACCTCCCTACCACAAATATACCTCTGGGGTATACCCTACCAATTTAAACGCGACAATCAGGACAGTTACTATGTAATTATTATAATATCTAAGATATAGGGTGTTTACCCCTTACTTGAAATAACCATGGCAAAAAAGTACTAAAACCCATCGATAGAAAGCTTAATATGTCTAATAGACAATGCAGCAAATGTGAGGCAAGGTTGGGCATTTCTTGTGAAAAATTCCAGGCAGAAAGTGGTCATGGTATGTGCACATACAGGGCTATACACACAGCTCAGCAGTGCAGGTGTATAGCCTAGATGATGTACTTTAATTGTTCATTACACCTTTAATATTCATTATTTCTTTGAAATTCCTCAAGTGGATGAAGGCTAATGCATTACCCAATAAGCACTACTGGTTGGTTTTGTCATTCCCCTCCACTGTGATTATACACTCAGCCCAAACACAATAAAAATTACTTATTAAGGCTTAGATATGCCCCCCTTATAACAATAAATCCGTTCTAAACTACTCAAAATACAATCTAACACATAATAACTTTTTTTTCAGGCAATAATTTAAGCTTTACGATGTGCCTCCCTCCATTACCATCATATTAATTTTTCATTTCATTTTGAGCTTCTCAGTCCTCCAGGGGGAGAGCAGTAACACTTCTGAGGAGGATATCCTCAAATGTAGACCAATGTGTGCCCTATGCCCTGAGGGTATCAGATTTACCCATAGAAATGCCACAAGGCACGGTTTCACCATCATAGACCATGCCCCTGAGTCCCCTACTACCAAGCTATTCCTATATTTGGCTGTACAGGGGTCTATGGACACTGTTTTCGCGGTACTGAGCTGTGCAGGTGAACGGCCTATAACATAGAAACCATGTAAGCAATCATGGACTTAACAGCAACATGCATGGTACCGTAGCCTTGGTTCATTTGGAAGCCACCAAGGCCTAATTCTGGGTGCAAAGGACGACCTGAGAGTACTTGTCTCTCATAGTAGATGACGCCCTCATTGCCTGCAGCGCCCTCTGTGATCATCTCAAGAGCGATACGTCGCGTGACGTAGGGCACGTACCGTTCATTAGGACATGTCGTTATGACAACCGTTACATCTAACGACAATATAGCACCCCTCCCCTCTGCATGTACGTAATTTGACCCGGACCACGTTTCTCTCCTGTCTGTCTGCCTGTCAGTGTGCCTGCCACCATGGAAGCCATTCATGGAGGCTAAAAACACCTGCTGTTTTCACAGCAGTACTGCTCTCTGTGTACTTGTAAAACTATTTCCCTTGGTGGGAATTTGACGCTTCTCTTCCCCACAAACACTTGCTCAAACACGCGCGTAAAAAGGGTGAAGTGAACAAAATTCCACCAACTGCTCCAATTGTACTGTACAATATTTTTCAACTTCGACCAATCCTGCAAAATGTATTTTATCTTATTTTCACTTATGTCCTCCTATCTTGCTAGCATGCGACAGAGATGACGCCAAAGCCAGTAACACCATCTTCCTGCCGCCACCCCTCACGGACAAGTCATGTATAGAGGTGGTAGGTCGGTGCTGCTAAAGGCCCTGTAAAGGCCGAAAGCAATGACAATAAAACCCACATCCATCATTTTCAGGGTTGGCACTGGAGAGGAGCTGTCTGCCTCCTTCCGCCCCGACATCTTCCCCCTTTGACACGGCCAATACAGGCCTGTCCGGTCACCTGGCTATCACCTTGGCACATAGCTCACAGGGAGCAGTAAAGAGAGGCCGGAATCGTCTCAAAGGGAGCCTCTTCTGGCCGTGTAACTCAATACCAGCCCCGGATCTGCTGCATCAAGGCACTGCTGCAAAGGGGAAGGAGCCTAGCCACATAACACACTCCCTGGAGAGCCACTTCAAAGTACATGCACAACTTAATGGGGGGATGCTCCATGGGGAGTGTGGGACTTGGGGTAAAGAATGTCACCATCCCAAGTGTCAAGCTCTCAGCAGCGATACACAATATGTGACATTACCCTCTACAGCAATACACAAACTGTCTTTAAGGCTCCCCTGGGTGGAGGTAATCACAGACGTGATTAAGACAAAAAGCTATGGCGTCATGGTGGAAAGGGAATTTTTTTCTTTTCTTTTTTTTTCTTTGCAGACTTCCCTTAATGACTATAATAGTAATTGATCATACAATCACACCGACAACTTCACACGACCAGTTCATTTTTGACTTACTGGGTATCTATCCCTTAGAGGTGTGAAATATAAAAGTAGGCAGAGCTGAGATAAACAAATGCAGAGGCGTAGGAAGCAAATCTTCATTGGAGGGGCCCAGTGGGGGGTCCAGCCGGGACCCCAGCGTGACCACCTTGTATTGTCGGCATAATCGTGATTACACCTATACATATCTATGTAGATTTTGTGTAGAAGGGTTATTTTTTATGACTATTAGATCTGATTTGAAGCTCTAGCCTACATTTTCCCTATCCCATTACCATATAAATCTATCCTGAAATGCAGTATTTTTTATGCTTATGAATTTTATCATGAGGTCTTGACAAATTTTTGGGGGGCCCAGACATACTCAGGCCCCACCTGTTTTGTGATTGGGGGGGCCCAGCCCCCCCCTGCCCCCCCCTGCCCCCCCTTTTCCTACGCCCCTGACAAATGAGATCAGAATCACGACCTTGTGATTAAATATCACTCACCATATTGTTCCTTAATATCTGCTCTATAGAAAGCATTCATGGAGTAAATCGCACACACCGTCATTATCATTGCATTATCATTAGCATTGGAGAAACCCATGAGCAAACTGTAGTCGTGTTGACCTGTCTGACGCTAGGGTGTTATGTAAAATGATGTCTGTGTACAGGCGTCAGGGGAGGCGTCGTCCTGTGGGTGTGGTGAGGGTGAGTCGTCTTATTGGCACGCGCCCTTCATTAAAGAGCCAATAAAGTCGGGTCGCACACACCCTATCTCATCACCCTGTCACCCACCCACAGCCAAACCCGTCTTCATACGGCCACACGGTGCCAGGTCACATGATCACCGTCCACCATGTGACAGCCTCCTATAACAGCAGCTCACCAGGTTTGACAATTAAATTAGCACAATATCCCGAATTGGCATTCTCTTATCATATCCTACTGCACTTAGGTATGACGTATTTATTCATATTTCAGCACATATATTCTCCTAGCCCTGTCAACATGGTGACATACAGAGTCTCTCACCTGCTTCATCTACTTTGTACATACTACTATGCTTAGTCAAATGAGTAATTTGACAATATGGAATGGAAAAGAAGTCCCCAAAGGCACACGGTACAGCATATATGTTGGTGGCTCATTTGACAACAACAGGTGTTATTATATTTCATTTACTAGGCTAGTTGCTGAGTGTACCTTATGCTGAAAACTCTAGAACCAAGAGATTTATCCCGGTGTATAATGCCAGAGATGGGGGTGTCTGATCACAATCGATGTGATAGTGAGATTGTTATCTATAGGACTCAGTATGGAGGCTTAGTGGAGCCGCCATTTTTAATTTCGCTGGTTGAGGTAAAACCCACTGATAACACATACCATGCTGGGTACCTTGTCCCTGGTTAACACCCACTTCCAGGGACATGCTGGTCCCATCTTATCAGTTCTTATCAGTGTGTGTCGCCGGAACTAGCTCCAGACCAGCTAGTGGCCAATTGACTGTGAAGGCAGTCCTATCAGTATGTACCCAGCCATGGTGGTATAATGATATACGAGCTGTGGAAAAAGGTGTGGGGTGGTGCTGGGGCCATGATTCCGCAACAGTAATGTAAACGCCTCCCGGCGATATCTACAATATCCAATTCCATAACGCCGACACGGGTTATAGTTGGAGGCTGGGGTGAGAGAGGATGTTCAGAATTGGTCAGAAGGGGAGGAGCAGCCTACCACTACCAGCCGCATCCCATCCTGACCGCACTGACACTGTTATCTGGTGTGAAATGAACTACGTGGATAGACCATATTGCCATATCTACCGCTTGTATTTGTTATTTATTTGACGCTTTCGTCCCCAAATATGGAGTCTTTCTTTGCGCGCCCTACAGTATAGTACAAGCCTGGTTATACTGTGGGAGTTACAGAAATCATCAGTGCATGGAAATGCACTAGGCATAAATCCAAAGAAAATGCAAATGTTACACCTTAATTAATTCTACCGACTACTTGAAAGGAAAGCTATTCACAATAGTACTGAATGCAGCTTTGGATTGTACAAGCTGTTGCACACGGCTTAACTGGTCCCACAATCGTATACCCCTTAGATAAAAGGCTTTTCTCATAGAAACAGGTTCTAGCCCTTCGCCCGGCAAACTTCACCTTTCTGTCTCCTATAGTTCTAATATTGATTTGCACAATTCCATCACCTTGCAGGTATTTTTTCCTCGTTAGATTAACTAACTGAATATTCCTTCTTTCAAGTAGTGGTTTCACTTTACATGTGTTATGCAAGTCAGCAACGCTTTTCCCTCTGACACTTTCTCTTAAGCATATTCTTAGCCCTTGGTTTTGCATTTGTTGTAGCTTCATGAGGTCTGCGCAATGTCCTCCACCTGTGTAGATGGAAGGAATAATCATACTCCTATAAACGGTAGTGCAGTGGTCCGCATTAAGGAATTTTCTTAACCTGTTGAGCTTATTACCAAAGATCTTTTCAACTTTAGACATATGACTATTTACAGTGAGACAACTGTTCAATTCTACACCTAGGTAGTTGTATGTTTCACAATGTGGCAGCTCGACTCCACCAAGGTTGAGCAAAGGGCCAAACAGTCTGTCTAGTCTTTTTCTAAACCAAAGAACATACCCATACTTTTCCTGGCATTGACATGTAGTTCAACTTGCACCAGTTGTGCACCCTGTCTAGATTTTCCTGCAGTAGTTTAACCACTTCCAATGGGGTTTTTATGAGTCACATATATTACTAAATCGTCTGCGTATATAACAGATTTTGAATTAACCATAACATCAGGGAGGTCATTCACATATATTATAAACAGCAAGTAGGTCACCTTGTTTGGGGATTGGGACTAGCAGACCGTTAGACCAAGATCTTGGAAACGATCCGTGTAAAATAGAATTCCTATACATAGATACTAGGTGGCCAGGTAGGAAAGTAAACACATCCTTGAGTACACGTGAGTTCACTCCATCAATACCACTTGTCTTATTTATACTGATACCACGAGACAGTTTGGAAACTGTTTCATGGTTGATTGCTGTAGCTTCATCAAATGCTGGGTAGACAAAGGGGACTGTTATATCAGGCAGTTCAAGACTAGGCACCGGCATAATTCCCTGAATTAGGTCATTATATAACCTTTCCCCTATATCAGAAAAATCGGTATTGATATAGTCAGCAACCTCCTCAGGTACCACCATCGCCCGCTGTAGCTATCTCTGAGCTGTATATCAGTCCTCTTCGCCTTAGGGTTGACGACTTTGTTGATTTCACGCCAAAACCTAATAGGGTCCCCTCGATATTCAATAAGTAAGCCATTAACACAGTCCCAGGGATGAAAGTCACAGAGCACGAAAATCCCTGAAATGGTCAAATATTCGCCCCAAAAACCAGGGTTTCTATATGAATGTATAGGGCCCTGGAACTTCAAAATCCCTGAAATCAGGGAATTCCCTGAAGACTTTCATCCCTGCAGTCCAGACCACAGAAGTATGGCAACTACAATACAAATGCACTCATATGGAGTTTTCTGTTCCCCAGTCCTGCTGTATGGGACTTAAAAGTAGCCAAAGAATAGCTATTGTGATTGAGCCTAGATGGTGAAATATATGGAAAGATGCTAGAACAAATTCACACTTAGGCATACATTCATCACAAACTCCCATCACCTAACCCTTCCGTCATGTTAACGAAAATCCTTGCATATGTAAAACACGCAGGGGACATTAATAAAATGGGCCGCGTCAGACCTTGGCTTCAAGCTGTAAGAGCTTTGGATCTCTTAGCACCCTGGAGCGTGACCAGGCTAGAGCTCCTAAATAAACATTTAACCTGACCTGCATGCACAGGAACCTCCATTTGGGCGCAGTTATGCCCAAGGGGTCTCGCAGGCTGGGCGTATCATATAAGCTTAGCACCTGAGGGCAGGGGAGCGGAGACCTAAATGTGATGTGGTATTACAAGAAAACGCTGGATGGAGATTCAGGTGTGGTACCCCTGCCACTACTCGCCTCCCTGCGGCTCCAGGTGGTGCCCCACCCTACACGCCACCAGGCATTACGGTCAGTCGGGAGGCCGCCTGTCGATCAATGTCGCAGCAATTCGAGGAGCGTCCGTCAGGCACAGGAGGCCAGGGTTTCTGTTGACAATCCCGTGTGCCAGTATGCATTAACCATGAGAGCCCCATGTTAAAGAAGAACATCCACCCCCCCCACACACACACACCAGCCCCCATTCCCACCAGGCCTACATCAGCAGATCAATGGCGCACTTAGGTAAATAAAATGCTTCTCCAGCATTGACACTTTATGGCAGGCTTTTTACCCTCCCCGTGAGAGTTACCGGTAAATCGCCTCCAGGGAGAGCCCGGAGGGTGAGGTTTAAGGCTATGTTGGGGTGGGCGGCTGTGGGTAACATCACCAACAAGTATGGTGTAGGCAACCACATAGACATCAAGTTGCGAGCAATCAGCTTTGCATAAACATGGAATTCTGGCATCAGTGCCATCCCTACCAAGGCCGTCCTATTTATGGACCATCCGTCTATATAGACACTGTATGATGCCGTCATTGCAAATGTATCGGATTTATCTGAATGGGATTTTCATGACCACGTCTAATACACATTTTCATTCTTTATTCATGAAAACTTTTGTCCACTTCTTAATTCCACTTCGAACTCAGCATATAAATATTGTGGTGATTTTACATATGACAAATATGCATACTATATACCGATATCACGACTCGTGTATATATATATTGCCTTCAATGCCTATCATCAAATATGCCGCTATGTATAATGTAGGGAGCGTTTGAGTCACTGTATAGCCCAGCTACTAGTGTGGGTCCTAGACCTAGCTATAAGAGCGCTGTTGACAAAGACCTTCCCTATTATAGGAGCACTTACTACAAATAACTCTCGGTCGTTCTAGAAATAGTACCAATTGCTTCCTGTGCCGAGGTGGGTCGAGTACGTGCTAGGGGTTGCTGTGCTTGTCCCCAGCCACCCCTCCCCTATAACCCGGTTGGACAGGTAACCATGCAGCAGGGGTAAGCTGCTCACCTACCTGCTCAGCCCCTGCCTCAGTGTCTCTTATGAGTAGCTCTATTCATGCGACGTCATTCGGGAGTGGTCATTATTTATCAACAGGGGGGTGGTGGGTTTGAGGGGGGGCATAAAATTTTCAGACCCCTCCCGAGGGGGGGGCTGAAAAAAATTTGACCCCTCTTGAGGGGGGCTAAAAAAATTCACCCTCTTTTTAGCAAAAAAGCCAGCGCGTTACTATAGATCAAAGAGGGGCGCGAAAACTCTCCGCACTTCCGGCGCGGGGGCACAAAAAATTTTGACTGCAGTCGAGGGGGGGGGCATAAAAAATTTCCACGCATCCGCGCGAAAACCCACCACCCCCCCTGTTGATAAATAATGACCACTCCCTTATAGAGAGCTCGTCGCACAGCGGCCACGTGCGTGGGTAGAGTATAACCCCTTACAACTGTCTAAATGTAGTGGTGGGATATATAGGTAGTTACATCCCCTATACTATGTGTGGTATTTGCATGTCCATGTTGGTAGTATTTCCAAAAGCAAAGAAAGAGACATACTACATCAGAGAGCGACACAGGGATGCCAAATGAAAAGATCTGACTTGTTTGAAAGGTCAAACCCAACAGGGTGATGCCTTCAGTCTCGTGCTAGCTTCAAGTAAAGTTGAGTGGCAGACTTGGGCTTATTTCTAACTGACTGACGAGGAGCTCCATTAGTAGGATGCTTAAATTGGAGTCTATAAATCTGTTGGCAGCAATAGTGTAAATACGCCTTAGTCGTGGCTATTTGTCATGTAAACAGAGCATTTGTCATGGTCAGTCTGTAATTTCTTCATGGGCACTGATCCAGGGGATCCCGTCCATTAACACAGACATGTTTTACTTTGATGTGTGAACGGCAATGGTCGGACATGCAGGCAGAGTAGTTTACGTACAAAAGGTAGTGATGTACAAATGCATCTCCCTTCAGGAAACAATGCCATTCATGGGCAGAAGCCAAGTCTTCATACAAACATGACACGCAACAGGCTATAAATCTTCTTTTGAACTTGGTATAGAGCTTCTAATCGTAGACAAGTGATCTTATTGCTAGATGTATGCAGGCATGTTAGCTTCACATGAGAACATTTATTTCCAATAGCAGTAGCATGTCTTTATGAAAAGACCTGCATGTAGCATCTCTTCACTGGCTTGTATCATTGGTTAGTTGGTAAATGTTTGATATGAAATGATATGATGCCATATCTTATCAAGCATATCGTACAGTTCTAACAAGTAAAGTCTGGTCAGTAGACTTCAGACAGTAAGATGTGCTCCTAGATACTCCAGGTTCTGTTGGAAAACGGATAACAACCATGTACAATACTGTGGCGGGAAGAGCAAGCTCCCCCTGGTGTTGGGTGTTAGAAACTGCTCTGCAGGTCGCACATGCGCAACTTCAATAAAGCCTTTTTTGTGTCAACAGAACCATGGTGTAGGACATGTCTGTGTGTTCCTCCCCTCACCCTCCACAGCCTTTTGGTTCAAATGGTCTTTTCTGTATACTACTTCCAACCTATTCAAATACGCTTATCTCTGGCCGTTTCCACATAGAACATCCAATGTAAATCGCCTTGTCGGAGGTCAGCAAAGGTAACGAAAGGTGCTTCGCAAATATATATCTTCTTTTTAACCCTAACCATCATAAATGTTAAGATATTGTATTTTATATTACCATTCCAAAATGATCAGACAAACAATATCCACCTGCTGGAAGCATATTTACCTCAACTGGGGTCAGCCCTTTGATGTATTAAGGATGTAATAGCTCTTGATCTAATTATAAAAGATCATGCTAAATCCCTTCAATGCTGATTTAATAGGGTAGTCTGTTTAAGGTAAAGGCCAGTGACTAGCAAGCATTAAATTGACATTACATTGACCTAACACGGCCAAAGGATATCACGTAATCTCAGCGGCTCTCGTCACAAAATCAGTGTGACATCTTAGATATCCATGTAATCTGCAGGTTATCACGGATACTGTAAGCACTTCCGGTGTGATTCATGTCAGGGTCAGTAGGCGACTGGCCTCTCTAGTGCTTGCTCCCCCACAGCATATTCATGCCTCAGTTCATGAATAGGTGGGTGGGAGAGTGGCTGCAATGATATGACGGGGACCCTTCCCTCACATTTTCCCTTTTCAAGAAGACTGACATCCTGGAGGGTTAACTCTCCTGGTGCTGCGGGTAAAGGTCAGACCATGGAGGAGGTACTCACATTCTACCGCCCTCCTCCATAGCCCAACGCCCTTCTTAAAATACTGCTCCATTTCTGGACATCCTTTCCCAGTAAAAAGCAATTTAAGAAAATTTGTCAGTTTTCATGGAAACAAGGACTGTTAGAATGTTTTACGCTTCACTGTCGGGGCACTGGCAGTGTCAAGAGAGTGTGCTATTTGTGTGGCAAAGTCGAATTCATATACTACTTACAGTGGTCACCTGATAATCCTTGCAGTTTTCGTATACTACTTACAGTACAAACGGACCCTAAAGTGGACTATGTCTTACATTGTTTCCTAGTGAACAAGTAATCAATGGATAACTCATGACGCGTGTGTGTTAGTGAAGGATAATGACACGAGGCCGTAGGCCAAGTGTTATTAGCCTTTGCTAACACACACAAGTCATGAGCTATCCATTGACTACTTATTTTATACCACGAAACCAATAAATAATCAATATTATACCAATAAATTCAAGTTGAAAACAAAAATTATTCCCCCTCCCCGGGACTCGATGCCAGCCATTGTGTGTACACGATCAGTACATACACCTCCACCCCCGGCAGCGGACAGCGACAGCACCCGTCTCGACTAGGCTTAGCAGCGGCACACGGCGAAAAATAGTGTACATACACCTCGTCGCCCGGCAGCGGACAGCGGCAGCACACACGGCGAAAAAAGATGCGCCCGAACCGGGGCTCGATCCGTGTACCTCTCACGGCTGAGCGCTACGTGCTAACCGCTAGACCACCGCGTCTCCTCCTTCAGCGGCCGTGTCAGCTTGGATATATTTGAATGCGTCCTTTGGTTATGTATACACGATCGGTACACACGCCTCGGCTAGGCATCTTTTGTTTGGTTTAGTTCTAGCCAACCACCTCTCGTCAGTCCCTGTGGCACACTGCATAGGGAGTTGGATTTGGGATGTGAGACTGCAGGTTCGATCCCTACCCTGGCCTGGAAAATTTCATGGGTTTTAACATGTCACATGGGACATGGAAGGGATGTCACATGTGACATGGAAGGCGTGCTGTTATCCTGGATAACAGCACGCCTTATATGGATAACAGCACGCCTTACATGGATAACAGCACGCCTTACAAAATTGATGTTACAGCCTATAGGGTGTGCAATATCGACAGATATATGGATGGGAATATCCACCAAAAAGCACTGTGTAAGCCAGAAATCGTGGTATAAGTTATTTTAATGGCAGTGTCTCACTGATAATGCCGCATATATTTCTCATACCAACACAACCAGGTGAGCACATTCATACTGCAAATGGCCATGGTGTTTCTTTGAAATGGCCAGCCTTATAGAGCTATAAATACAATATACATGCTATTCATATTACTGCAGAAACCCGATAGCAGTTGCTGCTGCTACTACTAGCACCAGTTCTTCCGCTGCAGACACTAGTCTAACACTCTTATGTGCTCCTGGGTGGCCCATGGGACAGCACCTGTCTGCCAAGCTGCCTCCTGGGGCGGCTGATAGAAACCAGACCACCGGCCAAGGCGGAAGTAGACAAACTTGGTGGACATAATTATGTATGGACCGCCCCCGACTCACGCTAGTCAATAGAAAGATGATCAATCCTCGGCGAGTTCCCCTTTAGGAGGCTATGCAAACACTCCCAATCTCTATTCTCTCAGTTTTAATTATGTCAGAATCAAAATGTTATACTAAAGTTGAAATAAGTGTCAAGTTTATGAATGATATATGTATGAAAATGTATAAATAGTGAACCTGTAAGCATGATTGAGTGCTAATATCATAGTAAGCCATGCGGTCACGTTTATCTGTAGGGCTTTCTTTAAATGAGGACTTGTGTTGTATACGCACCAGGGGTGGGTCCGTTAAACAATCATTATTGGTAAAACAAGATCTTGAAATGAATAAACTGCAAGTCTCAGAACTGGAAGCGTATGGCAACACTGCCTGGGTTCTAGCTTGGTAATGAAATCTCCCGCATTTTTAAGAGCACCTAACTAGATTAAACAGAATCCCCACTCGGCAAGCAAATTCTATTTTCTCTTACTTATTGCGCAGACCTATTGGCCCTAGTTCAATTGGGCATTGATTCTTGAGAGGACGGATGTGCATGGTTATGCCCCTTGATGCTGACAGGCTACTATTGGGGGTCAATGGCACAGAAATACCAAATAGCATTTTGCAAAAGGACCATATGGCTAAGGCATGTCCACATGGGGAGTTCTTACGCCTACAGCATTGTATAGCGTTAAGCCCTTCCTAATTTGGGAGGCATCAATGTGCAGTATGTTCTATGCTGACCCATGAACAGGATACGCTGGACTTCTACAGTATACAGCTGGCAACTAGTACAAGCAAATAGACTCTAATATTGATTGATTAGTTAAGTAATTGATTGGATTTCTTCTTAATCTGTACTGGGAACGAATAGTTATATCTTTTTTCCAGTCAATTGTCTAGGCCTATATGTTCACCTCAGGAACCACCAGGTATATGGACGTTGTACATTATGATTACAATACCGGTAATGATGATATGTAGAGAGGCTATAGCTGATGACTTAGCATAACAGAGAAAGAACGCCTCAGCACAAACCACAAAAAGTTGTATTTGAGGCTGATGCATAAACAAAGGCATATCACTGTGTACTATTGGACCATAATGCTCTCTGAGACCAACATGACATGCAATCCTAAGCCGAAACCAGACTCGCAGCACCCCAACCCCACCCCTTTATTTCCACTGTCTCCAACATTGTAATACATTATATAAGCCTCTGTGACAGCCCAAAAGGCACGAGCACCTGGGTCCTCGCAAGTTTCATTATAGCATGACAGGTGGCAGCGGAATATCTGATAATACTGCCGATTTTCATATATATGGCATTAGGCATCCTTTCCTGGGATATTCCCACCATTACATTTGCATCACAGAGCTCCTAAAAGAATATGAGCTGCTCATATAATGTCAGATAGGGAGTTCTTTCTTTTTGTATCCGCACATAACCGTGTTACATCGTATGTCGGTGCATTTTATGCTGTTGCAGACGCCATCCAACTTTGTCACTGCCTTGCTGTATTGCTAAATGTATATGCCACTCCCTTCAGAATTTTCTCATTTATTTGTCTACTAGCTTTATCCCACTCCGTTACACTATAAATACACAGGACAATTGACAGACATCGCTGTATTAAACCACGCTGACAAAAACATCACCCATATCCATTGCATAAAACGAAATACAGTTGCCTGAACGTCATTTCTAACCAAGGACTGGAACAGTGAAATAGTATAACAGCTTATATTTGTGAAATAGAACAGAGCTGTGTGAATTACTAGGTCAGGTCTCTACGTAAGGCAGGCAGACTGAAGGTAGTGCTTTTGGTGGTATGACCTCAATGTACACCCCCGGCCTCCTGTGTAGTCACTCCTTGTCTCCTCCAGTAGCCTCAGTTATCACTGCTCCACACGGTGCACAAAGGCGACCTCGCCACAGGTAATCTACCCTCCACTGCTCGGAGCCAGGCTCACTTTCTTTGGACTGGTTGGGAGGTAATTAGGATAATGAGTTTTTGTGTGGCGGAGGATAGATCCTACAGGGATAAATCCCAGAATGCACAAGAGGATGTGTAGGGGTATAAAGCTGCTTTGGGGAGACAGGATTAGTTCCTGATTTAAAGTCAGGAGCCACTAACAATTATTTATATTGTATTCCAAGAAGAAATGACTTCCTGCAATATTATCAAGGACGAGCAAACTTCAAATAGAATAGAGTCGTCACAACAATAGCTGTGTTTTACATTGTCGTTAACCGAGTTATTTCATCATTGGCATCCAGTATATTTATTCATACTTGCACTGCAGATCTATTAATGAACGATTCTTATCAATTTCACGATTAAATTCTAACGTGCTTCAGTATATTACTTTTCAAACAAGACCCTACAGCGAAGGACGATTTTAAATCACAGACAAACAGCACAGGTGGAATTCTCTCAGCACTTCCTTGCCAAGCACACCTCATTACCGGGAAGGCCTAGCACCACATACATCACACTTTTATCACCACTCTATTTTATCCACAGCACATAAATTTCAACACAGCGATTACTATAGAGACGAGGTATTGGCACCAAGATGTCGATTGACCGCCTTAATTTTCTTCCATAATAACTAGAAAAAATAGAATGATGACACCAGAGATTGCATGTGTATGTCGGAGATGAGAGTTGGTGGTGGGGATGTAATAAAACCATAGTGTTGTAGATTTTAATACAATAGTAGAGAATAGTCCTGTGAGACATGGCGCGGCGACTTGTAATCTTGTGTCTAGTTTCAGTTGGTGAGACAGATAGGGTATACTATCATCTGGGCTTTTGGTAGTATATAGCACAAATTCAACCTGAACTACCCACTGCAGCTAAGTACTAATAGCATGTAGACTGTCCATTCTGCATGCACCTCACTCAGCTGCCACAGGGACTGTCTTATTCAATGTTCAATGCCATAGTCAACAGGTGTGTCATTATGAGTGTACACTGTCTCAGATTGCCAGGAGCCTGCTCTGCCTACCCGCCCCCCCCCCCCCACACACACACACCCAACTGCCAATCACTTGTAATAGTCTGTACCTCGTCACGGGCCAGTGGTCAGCAAACTGGCCAGATCACTCCGCCTCTCTGTACAGGGGGAGCACAGTGCAAGTACCTCGGTGTACATACATGTTTTCAGTGTTCCACAAAATCGTTTATATAATGAAAGGAGTAATCAAATTAATCTTTCATCACCAATAGTAGATACATATTCTGAGATAGCATTATTTCAATGTAAACTAAAAATTTTACACAAAAAAAGAATGTAGCAGTTCCACAAGGTGGCCTTACACTTCAACCTCCTCTGATTTACAAAAATGCACATATGGCAACACACACTTTAGCACTGATTTCTCCATAGAGATCTTTGACAGTGAATACTTTGTTCAAATACAGAAAATATGATCCAATTGTACCATAACCCACTGAGATAAAACCTGTACTACATATATATAGTAATTTCAAAATGAACAATTCTAAAACAAAGGCTACAGGGATGCATTTCTGAATCTTAAAATGCTCTAATGCTAATCTGCCATAGGGCTCCAAATGATGAAATGTCTTATCTGCAAATAAAATCAAAAGTATGAGATATATTGTGAAAATTCCTTCACTGATAAGTAAAGTAAACACACTGTTGTTATTACATTAGAATAGTGAGCAGGAATAGTCCATAGCAGAGGAGCCACAAACAAAAATAGATTGCAAGGCCTCCCTATCCGTTACACCGTGGCGACTGTGAACCATACACTAGTCTACTCATCTCACGAGTAGTACTCACTAGTCGCCGCGCTAAAAATCAATGCTCCTTCCTAGGTGTTAAATCAGCCCCCCCCCAGTTTCACCATGTATTCCATAGCTCAAATCAATGCTCTTTCCTAGGTGTTAAATCAGCCCCCCCCCCAGTTTCACCATGTCTTCCATAGCTCGACTCCTGTCGCCTCACATTCCCAACTCAGTATAGAAAATGTCATGTTTGCTTACATACAGGTAACACTAACCATATACATGACTGCCAAAGTGTAATTTGAGGACATAACAGCCTCCCATAGGGGCCAAACGCTTTCATAGAAACAGACCAAGTTCCTGACACTGCTTTATATTGGCTGCCCAGACAAGCTCTCACCTGGTCACCTCCAATTTCCAAGGCGACGCAGCGAGCAGCTCTTGCTATGCTGACCACGGAGGCGAGCTGCTCCGGCCGACGCACACCAGTTAAGTGGACAGTAATGGTCCCGGTTCAAACCGACAAATTCGGGCTTACGGCAGCGACTGTCCCAGTGATTGTCACCAGAGAAGATGGGTGTGTATACATGTGTGAGCGTGGAAGGGGAGTGGTGGAGAGGTGGAGGAATAATTGCAGGCTTCCATTAAAACTACAGCCCCCACTCCATCTTATCACAACCATCCACCTTCCCCGCTCACCCGGAAACATTGTCAAAGTATTTATTCTTCTCTTTTCTCCCTTCTTTTTTGACAGCTCTGTGTACACACTCCTTGGACTAAGATTATCACTGGGTGCCATAGTTGGTCGTAAAATGGGAAATTTCGGCTAGTAGTCAAGATAACCAATCATCTATTGGCACAGAGATAACAAAGCAGGGCCAAAAGAGAACCTGTGTAGTACTTAGCTCAGCACTCCAGGCTACTGCTACTTCCAAGCTCACCAAAAACTCTGTAAATGTCTTTACGCTTGATCCATATCAATGTCATTTCTGGTAAGGGAAAAAACCTTTTTTGCAAGCAGTGTGAAAGGGTATTATCACGATTATCAGTATGCAAGCGATGTCCTCTGAGATTGGGCCTAGGTAGATGGTGGGTGGACTAGAAATAATAAGACTGTCTCCACGCCCAATCCCTGGTGCTTTGGGGTACAGCTATCGGGTAGGGGAAGGAGGCAGTGTGATGGAGTAACGTAGAGTCAATGTCTATGGTAGTGTGTGTGTGTGTGTGGGTGGAGGGGGGCAAACGGCCTCTCTGCCATCGTCTTCCTATTGCCGCCAGGGGTCTCCAGGCGCTCGTTTCCGGCGAGTTGCTCCTAGGCTACCTGTCAAGGCCGACACACCAGTGGGAATTAAAGATGTTTTTCTTGCTTAATACAAGTGATGGATGTGTTTAAAACCATGTGTGGCAAGATTGGTACATTTAAATGGACGGCGTGACTACGACTGCTGAATGGGTTTGTAACAATACTGGATGTATTCAGTCATTCACTTGGCACTGCATCAAATTAGAATAGGATGTCTATAATATAATCGATTAGCTCCCTCTGTGAGGTCTCTCAATTGCATGTTTCTAGTTAAGATTTTATCGATATTCATGCAGGAATATAATTTGAAATTCACACAATCAATGGCATAACGCGCCCCCTTTATAGTACCATGGTATATGAAACCATTGTTACATACGCCTATGTATGGTATGATTAAAACAGTTTTGGAATTAACGCATGGATTTCACGTCCCATCTCACATGGACTCACAAACTCAGAGGTTATAGATTCATCCATTGGATTGATGAAGTCATTAGACAGCAAACTCGATGGTGGGATAATATATATTTGTACCCTATACGCTATCCAACAATTACCAACGTGAGCCCTAAAAGCTTCTTGGGTGAACTTGTCACCATTCTTTTGATTTTGAAGAATTTTGTCTCATTTTTTCATATTTTAAAGAAATTTTTCATTACCTTTTAAGAATTTTTAATTTTCCCCCATCCATTTCCTATATCCTTTTTGTATTCTTCCCCTCTCTCACAGTTGTCATTTTCCATCATTATTTTACAATGAAATCAAATAATTTGATACATCTATTGATATGTGCCCTAACATTTCCTATATAAATGTAAAAAAAAAAAGAAATAAAAAAAAAATACAACCTACCGACCCTACCTTTTCCAGTAATGTAACTGGAAACAAACCTTTATTTGTTTGGCCTTAGTAATTCTAACCATGGTATAGAGTTACATCTGGAAACAACAGTCATACAGTAACTCATCAAGTTGAGTTGAGTACCATTAATCCAGCCTGTGTTGTAACCTACACTTACTCTCGGTGCAGCAAGTTATTTCTGTCCTTCCTCCGACCTAACTGAACCAAAGTATATCACCACAAAGAACTAAAAGATCATTACAGAGCAGAGTCGCCCAAGCGATATTTAACTCTCTGCGCCATCCACTCCTCAGAGTTCCTTTTTACCTGGATGAGGAGGAAGAAGGAGCAATGAGCGGTGAGGAGAGGAGGCCAACGTAGAGGATGCAGGGTCTTTGATGATGTGCTCTAACTGCCTCTTTGAGGGCAGGTACACGGCCTCCTGCAGTAAAGCCTTTATTGCTCTGACATCGGGCCACATAGGTGTGACCTTTCCAAGGTCGATATATTACTACTGAGGTGTACCCTGTCCGCTCTAGCAACTGGAAGCAAATAGCTCCCGGCTGACACTGCGCCCATTGGCAGAGGGCCAGGACACTAGGAAGGGCCGGGGGACGACTCGGAAGAAGCCTACAATGAAGCCACATAGGAAGCCACATATCAAAAGGCAACCAGGTTCTAGAATGGCCTTCGTAGATTTGTTAGATCACTACAGGTAGGGACATGAGCATCCCCCCCCCCTCCCCTAGCAATGAATCCCCATAGGTAGCAGTGCGCCCATACCAAAGTACTTTCTACCCTTTACAGTCTGCAGGTCGATCCCGCCTTCTGATATATAATACATCAAACTATGTCCTGTATCTAACTTTGTAACATATATATTCATATAAGCATTCAGTGGGTTCCTACTGCGTCTCAGCGATTCACTAAGTCTAGGATTCAAAGGCGACATGATGGGAATTTTTACTTATTTCATGTAGTTTGTGATGTCTGGTATATATATTCTTTTTTTTCTCTCCTATCCACTATATATGCAGAGAGTGATGAGGTAAGAATTGACATGGCCACAATTCTTTTTGTGACTGCCTTGCCTTGTCCCTCTAACCACTAATTGTTACATACATCATACATGCAAACTATGGACGAGAAAAAAAAACTGAGCCGATAAAAATGATGAGATTTTTCCTTAGAAGTATTTTTAAAGATTGCATGGTAAATACTTTGTATTTTGAGAAGCCAAATGATGCATGCTGGTGCATTTTATGGATGGCTGATCCAAAATTGTCTAAGACCACCAACCCCATACAAATGGTAAAATGCTATCTCATTGGATCTGGATGAATCACAAGAATGACCCTAGCATCCAAGTTTTGTTGATTCCGATTATCACGATTTTTGGTTTCGGTATTCCGATTTTCTCCCGATTTTATGATGCAGGTGAGCTATGGGTAAATTGATCCCAAAAGACCAGATATGGTGGGGGGGGGGGAGTAGTGGGGAGGTGAGCCTTTTGTTTGCAGAGATGCTAAGTTATACTAACACATATGAATTCTGAAAAATGTGCACTGCAAATCGGAAGAGAAAATGAAATCGTAGCAAATGAATGATATTTTATGATAAATGTATACATTGGTATTTTAGCATTTTCTATTGTTATCATATGTACATGTACCTCTTGGTATCTGATATTTCAAGTTCAGATGCCAAGTGGTATCGATTTTTGGCCCCAATTACAATGTATAGCAGATTTTAAACATTGCTAACCATACTGGTATTGATGCTATATTGACACACAATGTTGAAGTGAATGGATTTCAATTGAAAAAGTTCTCAGTGCAATTATATGGTGTCAAGCTTTAACAAAGCCCTGAAACTGTTTAAGATTTTTCGTACAGGAATTTACGATCTATAATTCTTTGACAGGAAAAACCCATAAACGAAATTATGATTTTAGTTTGTCCATTGCTTACTGTCACTTTTTAGATGCATAATCGGTGAGAGATATAAATTCAATAGAAGATCCACATTTGGTGGTTGAACATTTACTGTTCTAAAACCATCATGAAAATACAGGTACTCTCTAGCTCATTGTATTAATTGTCCTGTAAGCTTTAATTTGATACCAAACAAGCCCATATATTTATCGAGATGTTTGGAGTTTTAATCAATTTTTTTTCACATTTCTATCTGAATGAAACTTCTTATATATCGATATATAGGTAATGTCAATACGATATTCACTATCCTAATAATGGCGATACCTCGATATTGTGGATATCGATGACATCCCTAAATGACCCTGACAGATCATAGAAAAACTGAGAAAACTGAGAAGTTTGCATGTATGATACATATAAACCCTCTTTCTGATTGTCATATTTGATACTCAGAGATAAAGTTTGCCCTCTTTATGATGCCACTGCCATGCTAAGCACAAGCACCTAACCGGAGAAGTGGGACTAAAAGGGTAAATAGAGCAGTGGACGCTCCACGGCGCTGGAGAAGGCTGATCACCGGGCATGGAGAATAGGCGTCACACGTCAAGGTTAACTGACCATTCAAAGACCCCCCCCCCCCCCTCGGAGGTGGAAGCAATAGATACCTCCAGGGGCAGGGTTATCTCCTCCTGCTCCAATGGCCACAGAGGTATGCCAGCATACAGCGAGCAGATCCAATAGCTGCAACCAGACCCCTTTAGTGCCGATCGTTAGCACCAGTGCAAATGGCGAGCCAGACAGCTATCTTGATGTTGCTAGGAGGGATGAGAGGTAGGGTGGGGTCGTGCCTCCTCCTGGGTATTGTGGTGAGTGGGAGTTCCTCCTGGGTCTATCTCCGCACATGCCAGACTTACAAAGCTCCCTGCCAAGTATAGAGATACCCTTGGAGGCTGAGGTCGCATTGCTGCACCGTGCAGGTTAAGGCTTCTTGTGTGGCACTGGAGGAAAGGGGATCCAGGGTAACAGTGGGGACATGCCATTTCTGCCAGGAGGACGTGTAGTCACGCCTAGTGAGAATGGTAAATGACCACATCCCCCCCCCCCATCCCAGATCTCATGTCACTCACACACGTCAACCCATTCCGTGCTACACACCGCTTCGGACAAGGGCCACCACCAGAACCAACTTAGGCTATACATCTCGATCGCCTCTCCAGGCTGTTTGTTCGCATGACAAAGGTGACAAACCGCCTCCATTCGATTAGCATGGATACCCCGTCCCTGGGTTGGATGGTAACGAGAGGCACGCACCCTACACGGTCACCCTACACCTGGTATTGAGCGGAGTGTGCATAAGATGACCTATACCTGTGATAGCCTACACCATGCTCATACCTGTTGGATGCAGCAGAGGTGGCATACACCTATTGCCAGTATTGGTTATATAAAAATGTCCTATATCACAAATCGTAAGAAGAAATGTTTAAGGTACCACAACTTTAGCAATGGAGATTGCTTAAAACCCATAATGGGGTTTCATTAATCATTCTACACGGGGTAGCTTATTGATAGAGGTGAGTATTTGGTTGGCCTTTTAAACACCCGGGGTTTCTTTATTAGTTCATTTTCCTTTATTTAGAAGAGAATCATATGAGAGATTCAAGGCTATCAATAAATACATAACTTTTGACATTATAAGGTTTTATCATGTTTAAGTAGTGCCGATATCATGGTGGTATGCATTGCAATTCACGCCGATAGAAAGTACCCCGTCGACACGGACAGCCAGGGGGAAACGCAACCGCTAATTTAAAAGGTCTGGGAAATTTTATTGAATGCTACATGAGGTTTGATCAGCTGCACATGTCTGTTGATTTTAACTTAAAATCACCTGCCCCTGGAGCACACACGCCCACTTTAAATCGCACCCAGCCACAGGTTTCAGTTTACTGGTTGCGAAGGCGACTTGGTGCGAATTTAACCTTTTCGCGCCTGGGCGACCCCCACGCTTAACTCTGGGCCATGGCTGACGGGGTTGATGGAAGTGGCATAAAAGGAAGCCATCGCGGCCAATCTGAGCTGCTTCTATGAACAAAAGGTCACCGTCTGTCACCCCAGGCGAGCTGCTTGCGAGGGCGAGCAGTTCCATAAATACGCCGACGACACTTCCCCGGCTGCAGTATCAGCGCCTAGAATAGTGTCGGTAATGCTGTATGAGGGGAGGAGGAAGGAGCAGCTCAGCCTGGCCTCTTCAGATCGTGAGCAGCTCACCAACGGCGCTACAGACGGCTCACTATGGGTAGAGCGTGGGATGTGAGAGGTTCAAAATACCGTCGCACTTGTCACCCACTCACAAACTGAACGAGCTGCTCTTCTGCTCAGTGATAGGTGGGCAATGACCTGCTCTCTCCGCCTGCCGCCTCCTACACACTCCTTTACTCCCGAGCTGCTCCAGCGGCTCATGGCCAGCTCTGCTCAGTGTCCGTGAGCAATTGGCTCACCGATAAGCCAACCCACTTACACGGACATACTGAAACAATGATAACACCGAAGGAAGCCAATAAGACAGTAACACATGCTAACCCACCTATATCCGCCATCAGCAGCGGCTTATCTCACTCTAAACTGCTGAGGCATCCACAGGAGGGCGGCTTATCAGCTTAAAGGACGGCCGTGGTCAGGTAGCAGGTCATTAAGTACATCACCTGCATTATTTCACCACACGAGCAGGACACACTGCCAGCCATGACCTGGGCAAACCACGGGACATTGGGTGTTGACATTTTGTTCTGCCATTTAAACAAACATCACGGTCTGCTCGTCACTGATTTTTAAATCATGCTCGATTGCCTCCGAGCAGCTCTCCCTCGCCACACAATATGTCCCTAACCATACTACTTATCACATCTGTATCCAGTTTTAACTGCGTTGTTTACAAATATGGATTCTTTTCTCTTTATTTTTGAGGGACAGGGGCATTAGGAATCCAATTTACACAGGTGATCACACATCCACACTGATAAAAATAGAGTCTAATATCTTAGTCAGTAGTGACTAACTTAAGGTAGTCAAATGATAGTGCGATTTTTGGCTATCCCTCTATAGTAACCTGTGACTAACTTAAGTTAGTCATATAGTCAATACATAGTCATGCCTTAAATCTATTGGAATAGTGCTTAGTCAGATGACTATCATTTTGTTGCTAAGCAACATTTAGTTAGTAAATATGACTAATATGTACAGTCACTGCTGACTATACCTGCAAGCAAACATTCACCCAATCAAAGATGGCTGCCATATGCCTTCACATTGATGAACAGTTTGAACACGAAATAACTATTGTTATACTGATATGGCCTCAAATATCACAACAAATAGATTACTTGCCTATCCATTAATGACCGGACATATTGAGTTTCCATGGATGGACAGGTTAAGATGATGATTTAGCCTGATTGTAATTGTCTCCTCCTAGTCCAGGCAACCATAAATATGTGCTCTTTCTGCATGGGTGACGTTTTTTGTGCTCAGAAACCTGTGACATCATCAATATGTGAGCTCTACATATAGTCAGAATGACTATCTTTATGACTAATATGTGACTAAGGTATATAGTCATCTGACGATGGGGCTCAGAATATGTGGGTATAGTCACTACTGACTATAGGTTTTATTATCAGTGCATGATGTATTAATCACTTGTTATATTATCCGGTTGTTTTAGTGTCGAATTATACAGTAAAAAGAGTGTACAATAAAACCTATATTTCATGCCGAAATACATTGCACATGTTTCAAAACTTAGGGAGGTTGTATATGAAAGTATAACTCATAAAAATCTGACATGACTGAAAAATGACAGAATTTTAGTAGGGGACGCGATCTTTAAAAACATTGTGGTCCTTAAAGGCAACTCGATCATAGATTCCAGTCCAACTGAATAGACTGGGTCATTTAGAAATCTAGAATAATTCATTAGTCTGATACAAATCCTCTCACAAAGCATAGGGGGCCTATCTCAAATGATCATTAAGATGTTCAATTATTTGTCCCAGTTAACCGACAAATAATGTTGGGACAGTAGGATTACAGGGTTCTCCATTTCAAAATTGCGTGTTCCATATGACTCAGAACTGAAGGAGCAGTTTGCTAAGTATCACAAAAAGATAAAATTGAACACAAATTCTTGCTAAAATTTGATGCAGGTTAAAATCCATCAAATTTCTACAAAACACGTTGTTATGTCTTGTTAAAATACGGTTTTACATTTCAAGTACTGTGTTAAAATCCAACTAATGCATCCTGCCCACATCGAGGATAATAAAACACACCACGCACGCACACTACCTCGTCACGAGAGAGCAAACATTTCAGGTACGCTCATAACAAACTTTTGCCCACAAAGCAATTAAATATGAGTCGACTACAGAAAGTGCAGAAATTGCATCTCAGGTAAAATCTGCGAGGCAGCGATTTCTGAGTCAAGTGAGAAAACAACTATTACGTTTCACGGGAGACGACTTCCTTGAATTATTTATCTGCACTTGTCTGAGAGGATGCTTTTTAAAGGTCAGGCAGAGGCTTGCATGGCACGTACATTTTAACCCTTCAAGGGCAACATGGTGCTTTAATGGATAATTGCGTTTTAGCGGCATCATACACTGAACTCTGCAGGATTGACACACCCAAGGGTTAATTCGGCATAATGCACCGACATACCAGCGAATTACTCATTGTACTGGCTGTCGACGGCATTAAAAAATGCATAAACATGAAAGCTTTGAGGCGTCATCCGTCCTATAAGCGCCAACTGAAGAAAGAGTAAAACTGACCATTCAAACCCTATATCCTGTTCAACACCTCGTACTTCTCAAACCTAACTTCCATTATGAATATTTTGTGTTATATGGAAGTTGGCAGTGCTGTTCCTGAAATATTGGGGCCCTTGGATGTTGGGCCTTGGATATTTCATGTCGATTTTCAGAAAACACCCATGTCCCGTGTCGCTAAGCCCAAAAAAGCCCATGTCGATTTAAGGGGTCTAGAGCCATAATACTATAGTGCAAGTAAACTAGAAATGTCATGATGCCCTTGGTATAACTACTTTCTGACGTACCAAGAAGACACATCTGTTGCCAAACTTGATGGGGAATTTCCTACGGCAAGTACCGTAATATACAACGAAGAACTATCATGAATAACCCTTCTTGTGGCATCGAATTTAACAAGAGAGCGTTTATTTTAAAACAGTTGAGTCGAGAGTATGTCTTGGAGAGACAGAAAGGAAACGAGGCAAGGGTACAGAGCCTAGGCTAGATGACTTGCCCATGACTTTCCCACTATGTCATCAAGGACACATTTAGCTGCTTGATTGTCTTCCTCCCCCTCCCAACACAACTACCACCACAGCTCTGAGTATTGAGGCATGCCTGAGTACCCCCTCCCGACCATAGTCCCGACCATAGTCCCATCCATCCATCCATCCATCCACAGTCATTTTTGATCCTACAATTAACATCACAGACAATGTAGCCAAGGTGATGTGACCTTGTTATAATTACTTGTTACATTTCCTTCCTTTTCCCATGGGAAATGATTGGAAGCCAATCTTCTTAAAGGGCCCAGCTATCTCACTGCTGATACTTACCATAGAGAAACCTACTAGGCTCCTCTATGTACTCACCTAGATTCAACTCCAATGCAAGACTAATGTTTTGTCTATGAGAGAATCTTGGAATTAAACCTATCAATAAACCAAATTGGAAGGCCTTCAAAATCAACTATATCAAAAGATATTTGCCCAGATAACCATGGCACGCACTGCCCCCATACCTACTCTATGCCCTCCTCTTCTAAAAAATCTGAAATCTGTCTATAAGTGGGGTTAAAGACAGTTTGATTACCCTTTTATTTAGGGTAAAAAGAGCCCTAAATCCCATGCATTTCTCCATAGGAAAAAAAAAAACAACAGTAATTACCATGTCACAGCCATCAAAGTACACCTTAAATGTAAATTCTATTACATGGATAGCTTTGTCTTACGTTTTGTCTCACTATATGACTAATTTTTGGGGGTTCAGTTGTAACAGAAATAGGGCTAAATGACAGGTTTTGATGGTCTATGGAAATTCTTGGAATCTAAATATAAGAAAAGCATACCCCATGAAATGTTTTTTTTTATTAATTATCAAAAGATTTTCATGTAAATAGAAATATGACTCATGGGGTCTTTGAAGGGTGTGATAGGGCATATGCTGTTTAATGGAATAGTTTTTTGGTGGTGCATGTAATCTGCTAGAGGCCAAAATAGCAATTGAAACTTGGTAATCATAAGAAACTCGGCTAAGGGCTAGTAGACAAGAGGTCAGAAAGGTGGTGTCAAAAGCCCTTGCCTCGTTTAATATTGGTGACGTAAATGAGTGTGTATATATCGGACCACTTATTGAAAGCGGCCATACTCTGTACACACTGATATAGGTGAAATGAAACCAATTTGCCAGTGGCCGATCAAGCTAGCATGTGTTACGTATAACGGTAATGTCTTATTAATGTTCTTCTGGTCGTTATGCACATGGCAGCCGCCCCATGATTACGCTTTCATGAGTCTAAATATACTAGGTGTGATATTGATACATAGAATTTGTCATATCCTTTGTGCTATATTTGATACACGTCAGGTATCCTACAGGATATCCACTTACTTTGCCATTTTAGCCGCCATTACACATAGAGTACACCATAAAAAAAAATATCGTCAAAATAACTGCGCATTCCTCGCCAGAAAATTGCCAGAGATCCATTGTTATTTTACAGATATTCCTTGTTCATCTGTGAACCACTATACTGCCACCTGTGACTTCTGGTAAAAACTACACTGGTACAATACATTTCAATCGATATGGTGGTCAATTGTTCAGTTACACGGGTCCCTGGTAGATTCAACAGTTATTCTTTACAATTTACCACCCCTTTTCCTATCAGAGGGAGGAATAGAATCCAAGAAAACCACAAATGCAAAAACACATACCCCCCACATGAATGTCATTTGTACCGTAAATTCTCTCGTATAAGCCTCATCCCTGGTATAAGCCGCACCCTGAGTTTGAAAGGAGGCTATGAGCCACGTCTGCACTGATAATAAAACATATAGTCAGAACTGACTATACCAGCATATTTTGACCCCCATAGTCAGATGACTATGTATGCATTAGTCACATATTAGTCATGGAAATAAACATTCTGACTATGTGTAGAGCTCATAGATTGAAGATGTCACAGGTTTCTGTGCACAAAAACAAAGAGCACAAGTTTGCTGGATGTTTTACACAGGAGACACATCAGGACATAACCAGGCTGAATCTTCACCCTATCTTGTTCATCGATCGGTATTGATCATGTCTGACAATTGAGGGATAGGTAAGTCCTCTATGCATCATGATATTGTGTGATTATTATTACAGTGTTTCAAAACTTATTTTCAGTTTCACCTGAGCATCATGGAGAAGGCATACAGCAGCCATCTTGGATGGATATTGGTCATGCTGACTATACATATTAGTTACAGTGACTAAGTACTTGATGCTAAGCATCAAGATACATTTACTTGACTATAGAAACGTAGCCCATACTGACTAACAATTACAGGCCTGTTTTTATCAGTGTGGGGCTTGAACATCGACTGGTTAGTACTGTTCTATGGTGTAAAAAACCCTCATATGGAGTTGCTCTATGCTACTGTCTTCTTTTTTTAATCTCCCGTTCGCGTTGTCTTTATGAGTGTGGCGGAAAACAAGGAGTATTTATATTCTTTCTTCACTCATGAAGGAAGTCAGTAGGTACTTTGAGTCCATGCACACAGGAACAGGAGGGCGATAATGGACAGTTAATGGAGCCATTATTATGCTGCAGCCATAACGTTAGTAGAATATTCCAGCAGCTAACTCCTCACACCCCTATCTAATAGCACACATGGCTGCCGGGCTGACAAGCCCCCCCCCCCCCAGCCCATCCCATCCCGTCTCTCCTACACAAAACGCACCCGGACGTGGCAATACAATAGTTAAACAGGTAGGCACAGTTTTAGGTTAGCTCCAGGCAGCTCAGCTCACATGGCTGCCAAAACCATATAAGGACGTTTTGATTTAGATAGGGCCGGGCCACATAGAAAACCGACGACTTATCAACACAGAGTGACATCCTATTGGCGGCTTCCTAAGACCTCACTACTGTGGCTTCCCTACCCGACCTCCCCCATGCAATGAGCAGGTGTCAACAGGCATTGACCAATGTGAGCAGCTCAGCACGGACCAACAGGGGAAGTTGCTCGCTGGGGTCGCCCGGTCAGGTCAGAACGTTCTGAACAGCCGCTTACGGCATTTGCAGGTGTCAAGCGCCATAGAGGTCTTCTATGCCTCCTTCTCCAACCAAAGGGCCTTGTTCCTAAATTGGCTTTACAACACTGCAAACCCTCACTGGAACTCAGATTTAGGGACTGCGGACAGACCCAAGGCTATCTATCTACTATGGCGTCTATGCCTATGAACATCAATACTAAATGTAGTGAAGCTTACAGTAACTGATCAATTCATTGAAATGCCTTTTAATAACAATTATTCAACACAGCAACCATTCCGTGTGTATTCTATTCTTGTTCGCCCATATATTTAAACCAAAGATGCTATAAATGGGCTCCCTTGTTACCCTCTCCGTTTCTAGCCACCCACCTTGTCAGGCCTACACATCCTTTTTACAGGTGGTCCTCTGGAAGCCTTCCCCTACAGGCTCTCATCGATCACGTCCCCAGTCGTACAATTAGGTTCTGTTTTGTATCATACCCCTGTTGATAATCACCTTCTAATAATACACTCGGGAAGGTTTCCTGTATGAAACAATTAGATACCTGCAATTGCTAATCTTACATGCTTGGTATTAAATTCGGGGCTACTGGATATGTTACACAACATAATTCACTCTCTCAAAAGTAAATATCTCGAAATCTTCTCCTTTTAAGTAAGTGACCGATAGAATATTCAAGACAGATGTGACACTGGGGGGTTGTGCATTCAATTATACGTATTGGACCGTGTACATATCTAGCGTTTAGATGCTTTTCTACAGAGAATGTAAACCTGGGATAATTGCATGGAAACTTGAGAACAGCTATACAAGAGGGAATCAACCTTTTCTTTTTTCTTTCTTATTAAATACGCCTTTGTATTCAGATTGTACTGAAAATGAGGTGGTGGTGGGTCTTTTAATCTTTCCAAAGAGATTTATGAATTATTGATACGATTAGAAAACAAGTTTACTTCTAAGATGGTGTATTCATTAAGGTGAAAGTCCATAGGGGCTTTACCAGTTACCAGTGGCATTTCCATTAAAAATGTCTATGAATATTATTAAGACATTCTGGGGGCAGGTGTGCTGTCTTTAGTATTTCGCATCAGGATCTTCTCTTTAGTTCTAGTTCCATGTGTGAACAACTTATTCTGGAGTCAGGATTCAGGGACGACTCTATCTAAGGGCCCCAATAACAACTCATATGGTAAAAACGATATACTGTAGAGTGACAAGATAGAGGGGGAAAACAGACTACCTCCTTTTCTACACATGAAAAGAAAAGGTCTCATCAACGAGCAGGGCACACTTTTTTCATCGTTGCCGTTTTTAGCCAACAAAGCAAATTAAGCAAATCATATCTGACACGTTACAAAACCTAGTCCCGTCTGAAGGTAGTATCCAAACTCCAGTTAAAAATACTATTAACTATCTGCCTTGTATTTGTGGCATGTACTATATATGCTTCAAAGCGTCATAGTCTACTATAGTATTCGGATGGCCGAGAGGCAATTTATATGTTTAGTAAAAGCAAGGTGGACGAAAGCGTAAAAGAAAGAAGAGCTTCCATCTTATAAGGCAGAGAGAAGGCAAGGCAGTGATGGTATCACTTCTTAAGCCTACCTTTATGGCAACCACCTCTCTGCGCAGACAGTAATTAGCAGAGTATCCAAGCTCAGAATGTTAGTAATGGAAGCGAGGAATGCCCCCCCCCCTCCCTCATCTCCCGACTCGGCCACCACATCCCCAACCCCACCCCACCAAAGAGGCAGAGACTGGTATGAGAGACAAGCGATGCTGGCTGGAGCCATTGGGATGTAGAGGCATCTGTGGTGGTCTTTGATGTGAAGATTCCTATTCAAGTTTCAAAATAATTTTTTTGTCTCTATATAATGGTATATACATTCCAGCAATTTCATATTTATAACAATAATGTATTGTCATTCAGTATTTAAATAGCAACTCTTAGAATGATTTCGCACTCATGTTTTCGATTTCACATTTGAAACGAATATGTAAATTCATACATTATTATCATCATATGAATCAAAATAATTAGAGACAAAAAGGCAACCGCTTAATAAAAAATTGGGCGTTGTGCATTGAAGCACAGAAGGCTCAGGGTAGGTACCATAAAACCCTCTATCAACCCTGTAGGGTCACAGGAATCAGCACTTGCAAAATATTGACTAATTACTTACAAATAGAGACTATTATCTATACATGTACTGACACCAGTCTGGCATAATCTTCTCTTACTAAACCCCTTGGACCGCTGGCCCCCTGGTGTGCTGGCCCCCAAGAAACATGGCCACCCAGACACCTGGCCCCTGGACACCTGGCCCCCCTGGAAACCTGGCCCCCTGGACACCTAGCCACCTCACTCCAAAATCCCTCCCTCATAAATCTATTCACTTGAGCAAGTTAAATATCAATTCACCAGGAGTTAGAGACTTTTCTCTCTTTATTCTTATATCATTGAACAAAAGCGTCTCGCATTTAGACGCTTTTGTTTAATCTATGTAAGAATAAAGAGAGAAAAGTCGGGCTAGGACCTAAGCCTATGGGGAAGTGGATTGGAGAATCCGTCAAAAGTGATCTATTTTTTTTTTTTTTAAATAATCATGGTAAATAGATGAGTGCATGTTTAGTTGTTTTTTTCTTGCATGAATATACAGACAAATATATGAACTAATTGCCTATAACAATTTTATTAATGTATAACTTTTATTTCCTATAGAAAATATAAACTGAAAAATTGGACTTTTGTTTATTTTTAAACTCACAGTCACAGCAATTTTTTCATCCACATTATATGTACAAATAGCTGTATCATCAGCAAATAAATTGAGTTCTGAGTGTTACAGATATTTTGTACATCATTTATATATATAAGAAATAGGACAGGACCTAAAATTGATCCTTGTGGAACACCACACTTAATAGGCTCTTGAGTTGACTCAACACTGTTCATTAAACAGTATTGATGTCTATTGCTTAAGGGCTCTAGAAAGGTTTGTTTAGAGAAAAACATTTTTCTGTATAATCTGACACAGAATACGGAAATATAATCATACATCAATTTGACCATATTTATTGCCTCTATCAGATTTGCTGCATTTTATGATGATTTGGTTGCCATGGGAACAAAATGAAGAAAAAAAACATTATTTTTTGCCTCCTTTGAACAACACTATGGTATGAAAATAGAAGATAATTTTTTAATCCGATGATTGGGAATGAAAATTGAAGTCAATATCTGGAGACCTTTTTTTTCTTTTGTGGATATTCTAATTATTAAGGTCTACAGAGCTGTTCAAAGTTGCATAGCTATTAAAATATTGTAATTTTTAAGGGGAAATTGGCGAAAATAGAGGAAAATAAGCATTTTTAATGAACTATGCAACTTTGAAGAGCTCTAGAGACCTTAATAATTGGAATATCAAGGTTGGGTTAAGGTGGAGGATAGCGATGTTGGTCAGGATATGTCCATGTAACACGGCATATGGAAGGTCAAGGGGTTAGGGACTGCATAGAATGTGGGGTCTATCAATTTATTCCACGTGAAATACGGGGGAATCGTGTCTATAAAATAAAATCCATTGCCAATACACCTCGGCCTGGAATGGTCAGAATAAGAAACTAGACATTTCCATCGACAAACATAGGTGATCACATGAATTGTATTCAGAACTTCATTTGTTGTAGACTGAAATATTCTATCAACTAGTCTTCGGTTTGCACTTTATTTGGCTCTAAAGAAACTTACTAAAATTCTGGCCAATGACCATACACTGCGACGTAGACAATGCTGCACTTTTCTGAATTCATTGATCTTCTAAGTACACTTTCAATTCTACATCTGAGCGCAGATTGGTACATATCGGATAAAAGCTGTGGGCCAAAATCTATCAAAGGTGTCTTCCCTTTTATCTCTAGGGTAGGAGCGTGGATCCATTTCAAACCATCCATTTTCTCCTTTCTAGATATCCCTGTTATGTATCACATATCGCCCTCTTGCCAATCCAAGGCCCTATGTGTGAAACCAGACAGTCCATAATCCATGCCTAACATAAACAGAGTAAAAATGAACCCCCTACGATTTTGGGCACTTTTTTTTGTAGGAAATTAACATAATTAAATGGAAATCTCTACAATAAAAGGAAAAGTACATGGAGTAGGAGACAACTGACTAGTCTCTACGAGAAGAGGCCATGTGCCTCCATAGACTACGATTTGAGATTCGGCAAAGCTCGTCCAGAACAGTGGCTTCTATCCCTGGCTACACGCAACCATTGCATGTTGATATCTATTAGTAGACACTTAGCCTCCCTTTCCCTCTACCACCTCTACAGAAGCAACCTGGGGGCGGGGTGTGGCTAGTACAGACCCCATCGTTTTGCACCAGACCTCTATGTACTAGGCGTGGCTCATAGTACATGTAACCGTAGCTATCTCGCAAGTGATTATATTTCTTTTGGCTTCTGAAGTTTGCCGATGACTAAAAAAAGATCACCCCCCCATAAAAAGCTGTTTTATTTCAAAATTGCCACCCCCCCCCCTCCAAAAAACAACATACTTTTCAATCTAAGGCCAAGAGGAAATGCACATGTGTAACCTATTCTATTGATACCTCTACAAAATCTTTCTGGGTATTCCAGATCCGCAATGCATGCAATGCAAATCATCACCTACGGAAAAAGACAGCAGGAGAAGAGCCATAAATGTACAACAGGTAAATTGGTATCGTGATTACATGCAACGTTTAAGAAAGCATGCACAATCAAAGAAAAACTTAAAACATATAACGAAAAAACAATAAGATATTTCTCATTAAGCAAGGCGGACAATCACTCCACATGAATGCGCTCTAAGTCCAAATAATTGACATGCATCCATTGGTTCTGATTTGTAATGATCATGCAAATACTTTTCGAGTGCACCCAAATCTATGGGAAACTAATCAACATTATCAGATTCTGACAGTATCAATTTACTGGCCATTTCCTACATGCCTTCATTGTGTCCCCTAATATTCACACCCCAACCTAGCACATCATGCTGCAGATGCTGGGAATCGGTCGCGAAAAATGATTTACCATATGCCCCAATTACAGTGCCTTTTCAAGGGATTACCTTAGGCCATTAATATGTCATTGAGGATTAAGTAGAAGAGATGCACTTTAAATGTCACTAGGCCACCCAACAGGACATGGGCCGATGGTGATGTGTAGGGGTGGGTATTAGTCAAGTGTAGGCTGTATAAAGGGTTAAAGATGCCACTTAATAAAAGATTATATCAAAAATACCAGGATTTGAGACATGTTCCCACCTCCCATATACAAGGGGTCAATGGTTAGGAGATTATGTTAAGGATTCAATTGAAAATTTAGGATCTAAGATCTATGATCAAGAGGCCCGTGTTAAGGATGCAATTGAGAGGATTGAATTTAGGATCTGTCATCTATGATCAAGATATTAGGATTTCATATTTAAATTTGACGATCAATTCTGAGTTTAATATCAATTCTAAAAGCAGTTAAATTGCAGTGCGTTTCCCGGATTAGAAATTTATCCCATATTTTCGGCAAAGTAAACACAGCAAAGCTGTAATGCCGTGCATATTCATATCATGTTCTAAGAAGTATAGAATTGATTTACAACATTTTTAATATGATCTTAGATCAAAATTTTCAGAACAAATATTATTTTAATACGGAATATAAAAGCCCTTCATATGTTGTGTGTTTTGCAATTTATTAATCTATAACATACTTTCAGGAAAGTAAACACAGCAATGCTGTAATGCCGTGCATATTCCTATTATGATCCAAGGAAAAAAGATCATTATATATGAACTCTATGGCCTTTGGAATGGACCTATACTTAAATATATGCTCTGATTGTGGTGCTTCCTCGCTCTCCATGTAAAATCCTGTCCCATTGCTATAGTATGGAGTAAACCTATGCCTGGATTAAAATATGCAAATAAGGAATGTGTGTGAGGGTTGGGAGTAGTGTCGTGGTGGTATTGGTGGTGGTGGTGTCACAATGGTCACTAACATCCATCTGATAACTTTTGAAGATCAAAATTGACCACATATGACCTGGATCCCTGTGATTCCTGAAACCAAGATGGCCGACACACAAGGAAAACAAAAGAATTAGGTAGTTGAGGTGTCCCAATGGTCACTAACATCTATCTGATAACTTTTAAAGATCAAAATTGACCACATATGACCTGGATCCCTGTGATTCCTGAAACCAAGATGGCCGACACACAAGGAAAACAAAAGAATTAGGTAGTTGAGGTGTCCCAATGGTCACTAACATCCATCTGATAACTTTTGAAGATCAAAATTGACCACATATGACCTGGATCCCTGTGTTTCCTAAAACCAAGATGGCCGACACACATGGAAAACAATAAAATTGGGTAGTTGAGGTGTCCAAATGGTCACTAACATCCATCTGATATCTTTTGAAGATCAAAATTGACCATATATGACCTGGACCCCTGTGTTTCTGAAAACCAAGATGGACGACACATATGGAAAACAATAGAATTAGGTAGTTGAGGTATCCCAATGACTACTAACATCCACCTCATAACTTTGAAAGATCAAATTTGACCATATTTTAGCTGGATCCCTGTGTTTTCTAAAACCAAGATGGCCGACACATATGAAAAACAATAGAATTAGGTAGTTGAGGTCTTTCAATGGTCACTAACATCCATCTCATAACTTTTGAAGATCAAAATTGACCACATATGACCTGGATCCCTGTGATCCTGAAACCAAGATGGCCGACACACAAGGAAAACAAAAGAATTAGGTAGTTGAGGTCTTCCAATGGTCACTAACATCCATCTGATAACTTTTGAAGATCGAAGTTGACCATATATGACCTGGACCCCTCTGTTTCCTAAAACAAAGATGGCCGACACATATGGAGAACAATAGAATTAGGTAGTTGAGGTCTTTCAATGGTCACTAACATCCATCTGATAACATTTCAAGATTGAAATTGACCACATATGACCTGGATCCCTGTGTTTCCTAAAACCAAGATGGCCGACACACAAGGAAAACAATAGAATTAGGTAGTTGAGGTGTCCCAATGGTCACTAACATCCATCTGATATCTTTTGAAGATTAAAATTGACCACATATGACCTGGATCCCTGTGTTTCCTAAAACCAAGATGGCAGACACACAAGGAAAACAATAGAATTAGGTAGTTGAGGTGTCCCAATGGCCACTAACATCCATCTGATATCTTTTGAAGATCAAAATTGACCACATATGACCTAGATCCCTGTGTTTCCTAAAACCAAGATGGCCGACACACATGGAAAACAATAAAATTGGGTAGTTGAGGTTTCCCAAAGGTCACTAACATCCATCTGATAATTTTTGAAGATCAAAGTTGACCATATATGGCCTGGATCCCTGTGTTTTCTAAAACAAAGATGGCTGACACATATTGAAAAAAATAGAATTAGGTAGTTGAGGTCTTTCAATGGTCACTAACATCCATCTGATAACTTTTGAAGATCAAAATTGACCACATATGACCTGGATCCCTGTGTTTCCTAAAACAAAGATGGCCGACACACATGGAAAACAATAAAATTGGGTAGTTGAGGTGTCCCAATGGTCACTAACATCCATCTATAACTTTTTTTTTTAAGATCAAAATTGACTTTGTATGACCTGGATCCCTGTGTTTCCTAAAACAAAGATGGCCGACACACATGGAAAACAACAAAATTGGGTAGTTGAGGTCTCCTAATGGTCAGTAACATCCATCTGATAACTTTTGAAGATCAAAATTGACCACATATGACCTGGATCCCTGTGTTTCCTAAAACAAAGATGGCCGACACACATGGAAAACAATAAAATTGGGTAGTTGAGGTGTCCCAATGGTCACTAACATCCATCTATAACTTTTTTTTTAAGATCAAAATTGACCATGTATGACCTGGATCCCTGTGTTTCCTAAAACAAAGATGGCCGACACACATGGAAAACAACAAAATTGGGTAGTTGAGGTGTCCCAATGGTCACTAACATCCATCTATAACTTTTGAAGATCAAAATTGACCACATATAACCTGGAGCCCTGTGTTTCCGAAAACCAAGATGGCCGATACACATGGAAAACAATAAAATTAGGTACTTGAGGTGTCCCAATGGTCACTAACATCCATCTGATAACTTTTGAAGATCGAAGTTGACCATATATGGCCTGGATCCCTGTGTTTCCTAAAACAAAGATGGCCAACATATATGGAGAACAATAAAATTAGCTAGTTGAGGTGTCCCAATGGTCACTAACATCCATCTGATAACTTTTGAAGATTAAAATTGACAATATATGAGCTGGATCCCTGTGTTTCCTAAAACAAAGATGGCCGACACACATGGAAAACAACTAGGAGGCGTGTATTTGATGGATTAAGGAAATCAGTTAAGCATGGCATAGCCGTGGTGATTTATTTTGTCATGGTTAATTATAATGCTTAAAGTGTGCATCAATGTAGCAGGTCACCCATAAAGGGTTAATTGTGCATCAATGTATCATGCTATCCCTAAAGGGTTAAGTGTGCATCAATGCATCATGCCATCTATAAAGGGTTAAGTGTGCATCAATACATCCCTAAGGGGTTAAGTGTGCATCAATACATCATGCTATCCATAAAGGTCTAAGTGTGCATCAATGCATCATGCCATCCATAAAGGTTTAAATGTGCATCAATTCATCATGCCACTTAAAACTCCTAAAAAAGTGCATCATTATGTGTACATGTATATATGTGTACATGTATACATAAATACACATGTAGGTGGCCTTTAGTGGGTTAATAGTCAGTGGTGCTGAGAAACGCACCACCAGCAAAAGAGAACCACATGGTGCTGGGGGAGGTGGTGCCAGGCAGGTATGGGGCCACCCCAGGAGCACAGGGTGGGGGGGGGGGCTCTATATACTATATACCATGGCTCTGCCTGGTGTCCAGGGCTACCACCACTGTCCCCAGGGTCTACAATAACAGGTCCACCAACACCACCACTGCCACCACTTCTATGCTTGACTGATTTGCAGATTTTAATCCAGGTATAGGCATACTCAATACTGTACCTATGAGAGGATTATACATGGAGAGCGAGGAAGCACCACTATGCGAGCTTGTATTTAAGAATGGGTCCCCTCCTATAGCCGTTCATTCTTAAGAATGAACGGCAATAACCTCTGCCGACACAGCAACGCACCTACAGATCTACACACCCAACCTCATCCAATTTGTCCACAGGCGGCCCTTCGCCAATGGCATGGCTGACGCCATTGCCAAGGTAACAAACAAAACATGATTGATCACCAATCAGACGCACTTCCGGTCACATGTTGGCGCGCCCACGTGACCGGAAGCAGGTTGTGCCGATGACACCCGTGATAAAACAGCGTCCATCTGAGATCAATAAGAGTGTAAGCAAAAAAGTTATATTAGCCATTAGTAGCTTCAAATGCCAAGACAGGTGAGAGCAAAATCTTTAGAGTTCCATGTGTTCACACCATCATACTTCAGAGAAACTTTGGGTAGCATTCCCATAAAGCTGATTCAACACATGAATCTTAAGACTTAAGATATAAATTTGTGAAAGACTAACAGATGGATAAGCTTCCCATTTAATTAGACCCTATTCAACTACAAGCCTTTGAATTCCATCTAAGATTTAAACAGCCTTCTCCATCCTGCAAGGACCTGTATTCTGGTGCCTGAATGAAGTATAATGGTATTTAGTAGAATCTACAGGAGGAAGCCCATAAGCCAAACGCCCAATGGGCGTTATTGGGGGTCGGTGACATTTGGGTGGCCAGAGGCTATAACCTTTCTTGTAGCACTATGGAGAAAGGATCCACCCACTTCCTCCCCATCCCAATAGGGCTATACACAGCCCATCCACACCACCTCGTTAATTATGTAGTGCCCCTGTGAATGGGGGAGTTGTCCAAGGCAAGCCTACTCCACCCTTTAGTACTGTCCACCCAATCGATACAGCTTGACCAGCCATTGGTCTGTGGACAAAGGCAATGCGTCGAGAGCATGGTGCTCTATGAGGCCCCAAATTGGATTTATCGTAATCTAGGCGTTGTCTGGTATTGTAAGGCTGGTAAGTGGTATGGGTGAGTACGTGGAAGGATGTGAGAGGGTGGGATGGGGGGGGGGTGTGGCAGTAGCGTTGGGAGGATGGTAGGCGGGATGGTAGGGAGGGGGAAGTTCTCAGCTATCATGGTTTCAAACACTGATCCTCGGCGACGGGAATCTAACTTAACCTCGTTACTCTGATCGCAGTATGAAGCACCGCAAAAAAAGGGAGAAACAAACTGGCGATTTAACCCTCGTTTTCCCCCTTCCCCATTGAGACCACATGGCTAGAGAGATTACGAGTGTGAACCCGACGTTTTGCAGTCCCGCTAAAGCCGTCAGTGTCGGGCCCTGGGGATCGCGCTGGAGCCAAATAGATTTGCACATGTTCTATTCTTTGATGCCCACTTGTATTACCATACGCGAGTAACCTCCCTTTTTGATGATAATCCAAATAGGGCCTACATGTATGAAAACATTTCTGATTCAGAGATGATTACAGTCTATGGGGCATATTTTCTATAGTTGCGCCAGGGGGCAGTAGCATGGAGTTGGCAGGCCCCTGTCACTACCAATAAAGCGGTGGAACCGAGAGGACTTCACGAATCAATTGTTAGTGTCAACAGTTGGGAGTCCCAATAGGCCTCTGTCTGAGGGCATCTCCCTCATGAGAGGCAGGGAACATGTCTGTTGATCATTCTCCGCTCCCAAAAGGTTACTCAGCAATTGGTGGGAAACTCCCCTTTCACAGCTTATTTCTCATGGGCTGTTCTACCTCAATGGCCTATACCAATTACACAGTCAATAGAAAAAAACAGAAAGGCAAGGCATAAGAATATTTAAATACAACCAAAAGGATGGTTAAAACAACTGCCACTGTAACGGTGCGGACCGATTTTACAGGATGGAATGACCTAAAAAGAGCGTGTGCAAAAATATATTTTTATTCTCTGAGTGGTTGTTGGGGGTATTTTCAGGGACACAGCTTTTGATCTTGACCGAGTGCGTTACTAACTACTTCAGATAATCCATCAACTGGCCAATTAATATTCAATAAGAATCGTTCTACATTTCTGTTGTATGAATATTTTTTTTTTCTCACTTCACATGTTTCTGGGGTTATGATTATAGCTGATCTAACGATGACGAGATCTCCAGATCTCATCCATGTAACTTCCAACCAACCAACTATGCTAAACTAAAAAGTAGAGATAAGAAATAGGTAACAGCATTGAAACCTGAGAATATCATTTTCACACAGAGACATCAGGTAGCAAATGTAGGACCAGTCAGCCCCACCTGCGCCCTACCTGTCTCCCCACCACCCAGCAGGGAACATGTCAACACCTCAGGTGTGTCACTCCTCCCTGCGCCACCAGGTACCGCCACTGTTACCTAGCAACCACACGTCAGTGTCAGTCGATACGTGTATGCTGAGGCAACCACCCTTAACCATCTCTCCTCAACCAGCTCACCCATCACCTCCCCTGCTTCATCCTAATGTCTCCCATCCCTCATTATTGACCCCAATTAAGACAATTTAAGGTGGCATAAAATAGTGGCAGATTTCTATAGAGGGGGAAGAATAGTTGACTGGAGGGGTCCCAAGTGCTGAGAGCATTGTCTGGTTGATTGACGCGGGGGGTTGCAGTGGGAGCAGATCCCAGCTGCTCCGAGCAGCTCCTAATGTGAATATTTCACAGCAGCACACGCGGGATATGTCATTCCCACATGGTGGCTTGGCAAGGTGGTTGACATAAAGCTTTGTGTGCATCTAATATAGAGGTTAACGTTGTTCCAATTGCATGCCTAGAGGTAGTTGTCTCAGATGTATTTGTGCTCATTATTCTCATGAACTGTTTCCAGAACTTAAGAACAGAATTTCAGCATTGAGAAAAGTTTTGAAGGTCTGAGTGCAGGGTCAATCGAGGACATTGTGCAAACGATGCAAGCCATCTTTTCTATACGTTTTAATTCATCGCAATTTATGGATAATTGCGTGTCTGCAATGGAAGGTGGATGGAATTGTCCCTTTTTACTGAGAGATACGCGAGAATATCATGGCAGAGATAATTGGCAATTGATATCCCTTATCAGTTTAAAGAGCACATAAATACTTCAATGCATGTGTGCACAGTCAATACTTGCTATGGATATCATTCTGAAATCCCCAAATGCACTCACTGTTTTCTGAATGTATGGATTGCTGTACTTCTACTCAATAACACCAACATATGTAGCGCTTTCATCTACATCCTACCCCTGCTTTTACAGTACCACTGCTCCTTCAGATCAGGCTACCCTTTGATCCTTCTAAGTCTAACATCACCGTATCCAGACAGCTTATCACCCTCCTTCAGACATATGTATACATGTATAGGAGAGACTGCCGTCAGAATTACATTGCTATTTTCACCAAGCGTGTGATAGTAGTCATACGCACCTCGCGAATGTCACATAGCAAACAGATAAGGAAAGAGCAGGGCAGCTCAGGACATTACAGGGTAGAGCAGGGCAGGACATGACAGGGCAAGGTAAGGGAGGACAGGGTAGGGTAGAGCAGGATAGGACAGGATAAGACATGGGAGGGCAGGGTAGGGCAGGGAAGGGTATTTGTACATCATGGTTGTTCAGGTTTGTATCCATCACTGAGCACCCATGTAACCGCCCATCACCCCGTCCGTCAACCACTAAATCCTCCCGGCTCCAGCACCCTATACCCCACCTTGTGTCTGTCTGGGTACAAACACGTGCTCAGGATGGAGAGTGCTATCGTCAGTCCATGACTACTTGTTCCATTTCAAATATCAAAAACCTATCCCTTTTTTTGTCGACTACAAGCTAAGATAGCCACTGTTTATGTTTATGATTACCATCCATTATAAGCTTACTTTAATAGGCATTGGCCATATATAGCATTTGAGCACTAAACCTAAGTCAACCATGCTGCATTCTATTTATCATTCAACACAGCATTACCAAGCATGATTTGGGAACCCAGAACAGCATATAACACTTGCTTTCGTGTTAACCTAGACAAACTGTAACATCTTAGTGGCTGTATCTAGTCAGCACTATGACAGCCATCAGTCACAACCATCCCACTGAGCCTTCTCACATAGACAAGGAGGAAATAACCACACACCCAACGACTCACAATGAGCGACATCCTTTGTAGACCTATGATATTAAGGGAACAATTGTTTATTGAACTACTGGAGGACAATAGCTGCGATTAACCCTTTCCCGCTGTCTATTGACCCGCTATGGAGGAGAGCAATTAAGGCTGCATAACCCGACAGCCCATGATTCACGGCCGATAGGCTGGGAAGGAAATCAATGGGAGCAAGTCGGGTAAATTGTACACTTAGTATAGACTGGACCGGGTTTTATAGAGCAGGCGTATTTACAATGCCTTAAGGTACAGATCAAGCCCCTCCCCCGCCCCCTCCTCCATCATTATACTTCAGAGCATTAACGCCCCCACGCCCTAATCAATCTTATATCACGTTTCTCCTGATTAGGTGCTGATCCTGCCTTGGGGGCTGCAGAGGGCATGCCCGACTGTGCCAGGTAGTGACCCTTCGGGAGGGATGATAGCAAACGGAGGGAGGGGAGATGGTAGGGCGTGTGTTTGGGTAGCAGCTGAATGCATCTTGAGTTGGGGATTTGGGCCAGGCTATCTTAAAGGCTCTGAAGAAGCGCGACTACGGCTCTGGAGACGCGTGGGTAGAATTTGGCCATGGGAGTAGCCAGGGCTGGGCGAGGGTGTGGAGAGGCCAGGTAAAAGTCTAGGCAGATAGGATTGTTGATGGACAGGTGCCTGGTGGGAGGCTGGCCAGCTGCACCGGGCTGGGCATTGGGTCTGTGGGAGGTGGGCAGGAGTAGGGTCAATGACAGGTGAGAGGCATATCTGGGGCAGGATTTGGCCCAGGATTAGCCTTGGCTAGAGAACAAGTCTATTCCAAGGTAGGTTGATAGAAGCAGTGTGGTGTCGGGCTGGGGGTGGGGGTGGCAAGGTGTGGTTTTCACATATAGATATGACGATGGGAAGAATCCGATACAAGTATCATGTTTCGGTTAGGCACTGGCGTAGAGGAAAAAGGGAAGCCATGAGGGTTTTCCATCCCCCTCCCCCACCCCTCCACGCGCACATGATGTGAAGGTCCCTTGTGTATATGAGGGCTTGTATGCAGAAAACTCCGACAGCATCCCAAATCACGGGCAGCAGGCCTTGGGTAAGTTATAATCTCTAACCCTGATGTATATCTTTCTTTTTTACATCCTGAATTTGAAAACGTCCTAAGTTTCAAGCCCCTGACCCCTGACACGCCAGAGCTTATAAGTTATATGGGATATTTTACGGTCGATACAGTACCGCGTGTACAGGTAGGGAGGGGTGGTGTAATTCCGGGTTGCAACGAAGATTGAGACGAGTATCATGTACAAGTTGATTTTATGATCATGCATCTTAGTCTGTGATTTAGGGAGTGTTCATTATTTATGGCGGGAGGGGGGGGTGAGTATCTCGTTTGGCAAATACCTGAAAATAAAGCACCCCCCCATGTGAATATCCCAAAATGAACCGTCTCCCCCACAGAAATACCCAAAATTGAAATGCCCCCATGTGAATACCCCAAAATGCAGTGCCCCCCCCCCCCACCATTGACATTGTGAATACCCCAAAATAAAACACCGCCCCCCACTCATTACTGCTCACTATGATACACTAAAATTGATTCCCTCAGTAGAAATATCCTAAAATTACTCTTCCCCTTAGCACATGAAATGGCACTTTCCTGTGCTAAGGGATTTTCCTTTGAACAACAATGCTGGCTACCTGAAGGCATATAGCACCTTACTATGTGTGCATCCCTTTATGTTGCTGCAAGCTGGTGTAGTAGAAGGTGTGAAAACTCCAGTAGACACAATCACTACCAATGGTGGTACCACTTACAAACATTGATTGCTGCCCCAATGGATGCCATTGTAAGTCCCCCTTTATTCTATTTCATCGGACATACTAAAAAAATTCTGCCCCCCCCTCCCGCTCAAGGGGTCAAAATGTTTTTGACCAACACCTGAAGAGCCAAAAAGCGTGTGCGAATGTGCCTATTCCGATGTAGCAGGTTACCCCATGGGTGTGGCCATTGCTGGAGCTTGCTACCCAGCAAGTTCTACAGATAAAACCTACCAGATGGGTACCAGTTGGCCCTGACAGGACTGCAGTGAACAGTTGGGATCATCTCATTGGCTAATAATTAAACCTGCTAAGTCCGTACAGTAACGCATGGGCTTTTTCGCTAAAAAAACAGGTGAAATTGTTTTGACCCCCTGGTCAAGGGGTTGAAAAAATTCTTAAAAATGATCACTCCCTTAGCCCTCTGTATCCTGAAAATACATACTTGTTAGCAGGTAAGGGACATCCATGCAGGGGTATATGCTATAAGTTGCACCTGATGCCTGATAAGGGTGAGTGAGTAATTGATGTTTAACGCCATTTTGACAGCTAAGGTCATATTCATGGCGAGAACTACATTATACAATTTAACAGAGGAATGTGTCAGTGCCTGTGCATATATGTGCACCACACACATCTGAGGGGAAAGGAAAGAGGAGATATAGACCCTTTTAAGTGGGCTAGGGAAATCCTGATGATGCCTGATAAAGTCTATAAACCACTTTCAATGTAATTAGCGCACATACCCTAATAAGTGCACACCCCCTCTTTTAGACTAGGCATTACTGTGAAACCCTGTTCATAATACGACCTCAGTCATAAGCCAGGGCTAGAGTTTGGGAAAATATCATGAGCTGATTTGGGGTTGAAATTTCAAGAGGTTTAGAAAAACTCTATAATTTATGGCAATAAAACTTGTTCATAATCCAGGGGAGACTTTGGGAGAATATGATTTAGAAACCGATTTTGCTCGAAAATAAGAAAAAAAATCTGGCATATGACAAATACCAGTGCCCTAGAATAAAATATCCCCTGGCATGATGTCCTAAAATGAAGCCCCCCCCCCCACCTACATGAATATCCAAAAATGAAGTGCCCCCCCCACAGAAATACTCTAAATTAAAGTGCCTCCCCCTCGCAAATTTCCCAAAATTAGCTGCCCCCCCCCTCAAATGCTCACCCCCCCTGCCGTAAATAATGAATGCTCCCTTACTTTCTTTTTTTCATTTCATCTTTGGTTTATTGCAAAGCATAATTGGCCTCAGATCAGATGTACCAGGTTCTTGCACCACAGAGAGAGAGAGAGAGAGAGAGAGAGAGAGAGCGAGAGAGGGAGAGAGAGAGAGAGAGAGAGAGAGAGAGAGAGAGAGAGAGAGAGAGATTGTCTATTCTCAAAACTGTCCAGTGAAGAAATGAACGTCTATGGGGCATTTTGAGGAAGAAATGTTCTGGAGTATTGTGCCTCCCCCTGGTGTGTGCTCTGCAAACTATATAGGCATAGGCCAAGTTTCTGCCTGTGAAAGGTTATGTGCGAGACTGCTGCCATCTAGTGATAATATACCAAACCAAGTGCCACCCTATAGCTGTAATAACGCTTAGTAACGATAGAGACATTATTATTTTAAAGAATCGACCCAGGACTAATAGTTATATAAGATAAATCAAACTTAAGAAGAAGGGGGGGGGCGGTTGTTCACGGAAGCTTTATACTGAATAAAACCAGCCTATAGTAGACTATACAATTCTTGATAAAACTGATCCCAGTTTAGTTGGGGGGGGGCGCACTGAGAACTATTTTGATAATCATTGGCATAATTTTCAATTCTTCATTGACTATTCGATGCCCTATGGTACATTCATGTCTGACCCGATTTGATGCGGGATTTCTTTCGACAAAATTTTCCCACCTTTTTTTAAAAGCTTCATGACAGACAACTTATCAGTGAGCATTTGCAAGGACCTTCATGGTCCAGCTAGGCCTGTTTCAGGCAAGAATGCTACATTGTCGGACGTTAAATCTGTCATATACTGACAGCCTATTAATGCATAATTAAAATCATTTTGTATGCAGTTGTTCCAGTCAAAGCCTGACGGTGTCAGAATATCATGAAACGGTTTAACAGTAGCTGGAGTTATTTCAGAGGGAAAAATCAAGTGATATATTTTGGTATTACACTCGGCAGTAAAGCTTCTCACGTTATGACTCGGAGAACACTGTTGATAACTGCAAGATGTTATAATTGTACATATCTATCAGGAAATCATCATAATCTCATGAGGCCTGGGAATGGTATATCACCAGATTTATACTCATAGGTATGGTTTATCTTTTGTTTACAAGAATCCCAAATTTGCTACACTTATCGCTGCCACAGGTATGAACATGTAATTATAGAATGAAAGTACAGAAAGAGCCCATACCTATATTAAGTTAGTTTCTGACTTCCTCGTGAGTTTACAACTATTTATATCTTGCATTTTCATAGTGACAAATGTATGTTCGTATCTCAGTATGTATTGACTGATTGATAGGCTGATCCCAATTTCTTTTCAGAGTTTACATATAGTTTCAATACAGGACAACGAGAATGACGGATGAGTAATAAGTGCTTGTCATCTTCTGTACCTTTTGCAGCCCATGATGCTGCATTTGTTACCAGGTACCAAGTAAATGGCAATGTGCCTTGTCACTAGTAATATGGCTACAGTTGACGATAAAGACTTATATTTATTTATCCATGCATGGCGAGGGTGATAACATATCTCTTAGGGAGTGATCATTTTTTAACAACGGGGGGGGGGGGGCTGGTGGATTTGAGGGGGGGTCAGAATTTTTTCAACCCCTTGACCAGGGGGGGGTCAGAATTTTTTCAATACCTCTGATGGGGGGGTCAAAATAATTTCACCTGTTTTCAGTGGAAAACCCTGTGCGTTACTATAGGCTAAAAGGGGACGTTCGCGCGCAATTTTTGTCCCTTATGGGGGGGGGGGAGTCGAAAAAATTTCCAATTTTTTTCGCGCATCTGCGCGCAAACCCACCAGCCCCCCCTGTTGTTAAAAAACGATCACTCCCTTAGTGATCTCCTCCACCCTTATTGACTCACATATTGTTATATGCATAACGCCAACTTATAAGTAAGCCTACAAAGTTTCGTTTAGTGTAACAGGAAGCATTAAAATCTGTGGTTAGAACACGCTATGAAGTATATTGTTGGATATAGTATAACAAATGGAAATCAGTTTCAATGGAAAATACATGCCTATAGAATTGGACAATTCACTTCGACCCTTTATTTCCCTGTCCTCCTATCAATGACTTCACCTACCAAGCTACATTTGTATATCAGGTCTATTCTCTCGATAAACCATAATGTCACGTTTTAGCACCAAGGAAAATGGGGAGTCGAAATGATTTAACCACCGAAAATAGGTAAAGAATGAGTACATGCTTTGCATAAGGGTGGAGGGTGATCATCCTTCTAGATATATAAATTCTGGGCAATTAAAACATGACCATTCATTTTTTCATCAAGACTTGCCTCAACGACGAAGTGTCACTTTTACTTTATTTTTTTTTATTTTTTAAACTTGTACTACTCGGTAATTGTGCACTTCTTTTCTTTTCAGATACACATATATTTGCATGCATTAGATAAATAGTGAGAGCGGGGCAACCTCTCAAGGCTACAGCCCAGCATCCCTCCTTTTAACGGAGAAAGCCCTGAAGATTTTAAAAAGATTGCATTGGAAAACAGGTGAAGTGACTTACCTTGACCACTGTCGGCGAGGGACGAGTAGTGCATGGCATGGCTCATGACCGGACACTGACGTGCGTAGGACAGGACCTGGGGTGCGAACCGCCTCAGGTGGTTCATGGGGATGGTGGACAAGAATGAACAGCGGAGGGCCTTCATGCTTCCTGAGACGACAAAATGAACACATGCGTCAGAATAATTCGTTAATAGTTTTCTTGATCTTCCACGAAAAAAAAGGAAACAAAAAGATGATGGGATACTTACATGATGATATGTGATATACCGTAAATCCCCGGTCATAAGCCGGCCCCGGTCATAAGCCGGGGGGTGAGTTCAGGGAAATCCTATAAGCCAGTTTTGGTGTCAAATTTTTCCCATTTTCTCTTTATTCTATAGTAAAAAAAACCCGGTCATAAGCCGGGGGGGGGGGGACTTTGGGAAATATTTAGAAGCCGGTTTGGGCCCAAAATAGAAAAAAAAAATCCGGCTTATGACCGGGGATTTACGGTACTGCAACATTACCCCTGAAAACAGAAGGTATGGGACCCTTGGGTAGTTTCTAATCCCACGCAAAGCAGACGACATTGCATACAAATCGCACATTGGGAGCATTCACAACCCTTGCTGTTTGTCACTGAGGTCTATTCCATGTACATTGTTTAACATTTAAAACCCAACAACCCATAGCCCACTCGGTTTTTCAACGTTGAAAAAAAATGTCAAAAAATGTTTTTAACAAAAAAATAATAATTGATAGAATGAAAAAAAACTTTTTTTTTTTTTTTAGTATTTTCAGTACATGTTTTCATGTTTTTACACTGAAAAAAGGTTTGGCAAACTTAGGAACCAAATAAAAACGTTATTTTAACGTTAAAAACGTTTTTTATGCCAAGTGGGAGATTTCTTTCTGGGTGAATCTATATTCAAAAGAACATATGAGAATAAACCAAATTATCAAGCATTTGAAGCAATCAATATTCATCCATTAAACCAAGTTAAGCCATTTCCAATATTCATAAGTACAGTACCGTAGTTATATGTACACTGCATTCATGTGTTAATATTTGCATATTTAATGTGCAACCAAATTTTACCCATTTACCTCTTTGGCGGTTAAGTTCAACACACATTCCCATTTGTACTATTATTTTACTTTTAACTTCTTTTGTTTCCAACAGTATTATACATTGAACATCCTGCCAAAAGGACGGACGGAAATATTCTGATCATCCTGCCAAAGGGACGGACAGGGATAGATCTATTCTGACAGAAGAGAAATATGTCAGAATATTGTCCTAATTCCAAAGCACTTGCGCCACGTGTCAGTACGTGCTATTCAACAGGCTCCAAAAAAAGGACACACATGAGAATAAAGGAGTTGTGTCGAGTTGTGTGATTACAGTTATACAACACAACATCACTCTGGTTGGTGGCCTGACCTCTCGGGGATTAACCTACTCTGCCGACCTACCCATTAATACACTGACCAGTCTGTGGATGTTCCGTCCTTCCACAATACCTGGGACGGAACACCCATAGACTGATCAGTGTAACCCATTAACAACAGGAATCCCCCCCATCTGAGAGAGATCTAGCTAACTGTAGGTCTCAGCCATGGAAATACTTTTTTACTTTATTTTAATGTAGCATGGCATGCCATAACTAGTGTGCCCCAGAGGTATTGAGCAAAAAATCCCACGTATATCTTTAGGGGTTACCTTGATTTACGACATATAAAAAAAAAACCTGCGCATCAATCACGAAAATCTGGAATGCTGGCCATACATTTACAGACAGCTGCATAATTGACATTTTTTGCAGTGAATAAATTCAGTTCAGACCCAATCCAAACAAGCCCAAAAATGAATGGGCATTACTGCAATAATCATGTTTTATTTTATATCATATGAAGAAGTACCTACTCAGGACCAGTTATGAATTTTTACAGAGTTTTACTAAATAGGCTAACTATTTTATCCACCCAGAACTCATGTAGTATTCAGTGCGGAGATCTTCTGTCGGTAAGGATGGACTGAGTGACCCCGGGATTTCCCTATGTGAGACCTGAAGAGGTGACGTCTGACTTCTCTGAGTCCAAGTCTGTGTATGTGTTAATCTGCACGACTACCACTAGGGGCCACCATGTGGTGAGTCTAGCTGTCTGTGATACCCCGACGTTCCACCCTGCACGTAGTGCCAGGTCACCACCCTCATATATCCTGCACTAAATCTAATGGACACACGACTTGGCAAGCCGTTTTGCATTTTTTCCCCCTTTCTGTTTTTTTGGTATAATTTCGACCGCAAAAATGGATGGATATTTGACTGAGTAAACATCATCAATCTATGGGCTGCAATGATGTGAGACATTTGTTTCTAACCTTGAGTTATACTGAAGAGAGACAATGCGGTTAATTGCCACAATCATAAAGTCAACCTGTTACAGAGTAGTTTGATCGTAATGGTACTACTATTGTTCTCCATAATTAAGGGCATTTTTCTTTTTCTTTTTCATCGTGTTTAATATTCTCATTCCAACTGAGCAATCAAATAATGTGGACTATGTGGGAGCTGCCTAGTGTATAGATTTAGTCAGTTTGGATGAGCACTGACTGAAATAACACGACAGATAATTGTGTTAAAATGTGTCTCTGCTATTGTGCACACAAATTAGACTGTTCTTAGGGCGTATAGGTTCTTCCAGTGCAAAGTGATGATTGAGGCATAAAAAGTGTATTTTATGACGACAGCTACAAGTTGGGTAAAAATACAACGTAGTAAAACTCTGGAATAAAAACGAAAGTGCCTTTCTACTAGGTTTCTGGTTGATTTACTTCAGATACCACTATGTAGGCCAGCGTTTGGTTTCACATCCCTTCCACATTATGTTCCAAAGGGATAAAATAGAGGATCAGGTGATGCATTCAGAATAGCCATAATAAACAGTGACCTCCTCAGATGACAAAACTTGCAAAAATAGACACGCGAATGTATGGTACAGGGTGTGGGTGAATCAGTGCATGCAGTCATTTCATAAGTTGTGGCCTGAAGGGGTCGTCGTCATTCCTCTGGTTGGAAAGGACAGCTATACATGAAGAAATGTATATTTATAAGTGCCACTGTATAATGCGGGAACATAAAACACTTTTATAATTCATTGCACAAATACATTAATTGGCCATTTATTTTTAACGTCCATCAAGAATCTATAACATATACCAAAATAGTGATGAATAACAGATTGATGGTATTCTTATCATTGGACGAAGGGTTAGAAGTTTATATGTGTATAGTTACCTCTACATTTAGGTAATATCTCAGCCAAATGGTATATATCAAAAGGTACATTTCGGCACCAGCATAGAATGTACATGATTTATCCCAAAAGCAGAGCCCTATCATCAATACCTGTGTTCACTTCTGATATGGCACAGGTCTGACACAACTGACAGTTTAATTAAGCTTGGTCAAGTCAATGAACGAGACTCAAGAGTTTAAAAGCCAGGACAGTGAAGAAGAGGCACGTACTGGGAATAGTACAAGCATATTGACACAGTTATCACCTGACTGGTTAATGCTATAGTACACACATCATGCTTGACCTCCGGAATTTGTAGATATAGTCCTACGTACTATGACAATAGACAGACCAATGTAGGCTTGATATTCACAACATCCTCATACCATTCCCTAACATTAACTGATACATATCTATCAACTTTCTAGAAAATAGTTCACACCAGGGCTATTTCTGGCATTTTAAAGTTAATGTGTCCATCATTATAACCAAGCTTCTATATACCCATGCATTATACATTGTATTAATACAGTGAACCCCCATGACACCCACCCTGCCTACATTCCTATACACAGACACCCCTATGTCCCAAACTAAGTCTTATGAAAGTCAGAGAAGATGTGATAACTTCCTACCTGGTAGCAGTCCCAACATGTCAGTGGTTCAGGTGGGATGTGCAAGTGTTTCTCACACTGTGACACACAGAATAGCACCAGCGCTTCACACAGGCAGGTTTCTAAGGTTGTGACACAGAATCACTGGCAATAGTTGACGCAGGGAGGTTCAGAAACCTCTGTGGTTGGGACAGACTGTGCAAGCGTTTCTCGCGCTGTGACACACTGAGGCAGACTGGAGGTGGCTAACGGTGGTGGTGGTGTGTTATAGGTAGGACCAGGAGGGAGGGGGGTTGGGCCTCTCTCTGTGTGGAGGATACAGCTGGATGGTGCTGGCTGTATGTAATCATATACCATACCTGATGGTGCATCTTCATATTAATGGTGTATGATGTTTGGGTGGGGGGGGGGGAGGGGCAGGGGGTATGGGGTACTAATGATTACTGTGATGCCCACATCCCATCTATATGTGCCATCATCTGAGGTATTACTTCTCTACTGATAATGACTTGGACAAGATCTTGGATACAAGTTACATCGTGGCGTAATTAACGCGCACATGGTTCTTATCAGCCAAAGTTATCATTTATTATGGTGATTTGTATTAATCGTCCCGCCAATGGCATTAAATCTAGGCAGATTAAGGGATAGGGTGGCTCGTTTATATACAGCTATGCCAAACATGTCAAGTCTCTACTGCTTTCATTCTAGGAACTTCCAGTCTGATGTTTGCTTAAAGATGGTTTCTCTGTGCTCCTTAACTATCCTTGAATGGATTTGCAATGGGAGCCCCTTTCTCTTATCAACTTACAAACAGTAATGGCTGGAGAAATTTCTCCTTGGTCCTGGGTGACAACCCATACCGATCATTCTCAGGTAAGTACCAAGCATCTCTGCCTAATCCATATGGGAATGTTCGAGTCCTGGTGGTAGACTGAATGGCTTAGACATAGCTTTTGTTGTACAGTTTTTGCAGAGCTTTATCTTTTTTACTTTTTTTTTTTTTTTTTTTTATAAAAGAGCTTACCAAATACCTGAGACTGCATATATTATATATACTGGGTCTATGGTGGATCATTGATGACACCATGGAGTTTGATGTCATATGAGTATATATGCAAGCGGCAGCTGGAGCTACCGCGACCTTCTGAAACATGACCTTTCCAGGTGGGAGACCCGTAGGTCCTAGAGAGAATGCACATTTATCATATGGTTGTAAATAATTTACATTCATTTGTGTGTGTGTGTTATTGATCTGCTGTCACCAGCATACAACACCCACCGGATTTTATCTTCAGACTGAAAATTTACACCGTATTCATGACGAACTTATATTGGATAATTTACGGGGCTCACGATAGAATTCATCCTCTCTTGAGTGAGGGTGTTTAAGAAATTTTCCAAATCTTGTGTGAAATCTTGATAATAACCCCCCTGAATTAGTCAAAATACCATTTTAAGTGACCTTTAACTGCCATTGCCAATTTACTGTAGTGTTCCTTGCATTATCAATTTAAAAGGAAGAATCACCCCTTTTTCAAGATGACCTCTTTAGCTAGTCTTTGAATTGAATAAAAAGCTTCTGACTTACTCAATAACACACCTGTTATCATAAGGACAGACAGCAAGGTTCTCTGGTGCATTGTGTCAAGTCACAATTGGTCTAAATGTACAAAGTGGTACATTGCTTAAGCTTGGAAGCTGTAGCAAAGATGTCCTAAATTGTAATACTTAAGTGTTCATCATCATATTATATGATATAGCGTATCATCATGTTTAAGCACAGTATTTGAATAAGCGCCGGGGTACAGGGGTCATAAGAAAATACTTAAGCATTAAAACTAGATCTCAAATAAGCGCCTGTCCTTATAAGGGCCGGGATTAATGAGGCCGCCAAAGGGCCGGGGGTCTTTGAACAGGACGGTATGGTAGATCTTATGGATTATACTGCTATCAATCAAAGTGAATGTAAAGCAGTGTAAAAAAAGAAAAAAAAAAAAACACTCATAAGTAGCATCTATTTGTAAACGGGTAGTGCTGTGTAGTCAATTTTCTGATGTGTTGGACCAATTATAACGTTATATAATGCATCAAATAGGCCTACTTCCTGCCCAGATGTGAAACTAAGTATGCCACAGTATTTCTTTTCAATAGAAAACCTACCAAATAAAATCACCAGAGTGGTATTTCTTTGAATTACCATCCTTGTCACTGCACTAAAGCTTTCAGCTTTAGTTACCTGTGTGGAGATGAAGGGCTGGGGGCATGCCATTTATCTAATGCCTTCAGATGGATCTTGCTTGGCTTAACATTAAAGCCATTTACACCACCTACAACACGCCGTTGTCACCTCCTGATGACCTTTGGTAATTCCCAATAGATGACAATGCCTGCCCCATTTCTACCTGTGTAACTTCCCCATCACGATTCAGGTGAAAGTTTTGCCAAGTTAATTTGTAAAGTGCTTGTTTCTTCCGAAATCTTCCTTCGCATATGTGTTTTGATCTCTATGATCTAACGCTGTAGAACTAGCGCAATCTACCATAATAGCTTGCGTATAAGGCACAGCTCACATTTAAGGCGCGCCCTGAGTTCAATGAAAAGCTATTTATAAGGTGCAGGTGGGACTAGATTTTGGTGAATTCAGTACTGTTCTTTAGTAAACATACCCCGCTTACAAGACGCACCCATAGTTCATGATGATTCTATTAGGTTCAGATCGTAGGCCTCTGCATGGCGTATAAGTTTTGACTTATATGCGAGTAACTAAACTAAGTATCTTAGATGACTTTGAAACAGACATATCCCCCTAAATTTTTCAGCATTTGACAATAGATTATATTGCAATATAGTAGAATAACATAGATCCCCTATACCACTGTTTCAGCTCGGCTCCCACTGACTGTTAGAATTTCTAAAATAAGACAGAAATCTTCAAATTTGAATGTCATACATGTTGCCCACATATATCCACACATACCAGTATTTTTACAGTACAACTACTCCAACATTTTTATTTAACTGACATATTTCTTGAGAGTATTAGAGCATATTCGATACTTCCATCATTAGAGTCATACGTTCAGGGGCTACACAGAACGGAAAGAATTGCCAGTTTCGATTCTAGTTTCTCTCACTGTGTTGCTTATGAATGCATCCGAAATAGTAGTTTTCTCATTGTTATACTTTGGCCTGCTCTTTCACTTTCTTGCACGTTTGACATTATAAACAGTGGCCTGCATTCTCGTCATTCTAGAATAATGTCTGCACCGTCCTCTAACTTATACAAAATCATCCCTCTTCTATGCTTACTTCAGGCACTTATGAATATGCAATGCATTGATGTCCACTTAAGTACCAGCATTGATATATCAGCGGCACCTCTCAATGTCCTATAACTGGACGTACATATGTTCCCTTATTTTACATGCGGTTACAGTAGTATATTCCATGTAATATCCGACATTCAGTACTATAAGGTTGGACATGTAAGGTCTAACTCATGTATACAAACCATATAGAGCCAATGTGTAGTCGTGCATTTTTACATGTGTACAGCTATATTGTTTGACTGACCTTCTATAGAGAACCAGTCACATGAGCTAGCATGTGTACACATGGACATGTTTATACATGTACCACAAGTCTCAAAACAGCAATGCTTCTTCACAAATATTCACTTTACATATTTAAACAGAACCAAACACAGTGAGCCAAATGCATCTTTAGCACATTGCAATGCTTCAATATGAAAACCGTCATGCACGAGGGGGGCCGACTTATTTATTCAGTTATATATGTTAAAAAAAGATTTTGTGTTCTAGCTTCCCATAAATTCCTAGCACTTATGCAAATAACAAAATGTTCTACATTTATGTGGATTGCTTCATGCACTCATTTACAGATTAATTTTTTTTTTTTTTTCATTTTTTCATTTACAGATTAAAGGTTTTTATTGAGGTTAGTTCAAAGGTTAAGTCATGTCCTTACCAGGTAATTTGCCGAAATACCAATGCATGACATAACAAACTACGTTGCAGTATTTTGGCAAAGGTCCATAAGATTATGATTATTTAAATCGTCTGAATGTTCGACACCCTTACACAATCAAGAGTATCCAAAACACTTATAAAGGTATATCCCACAATCTATGCCATCGCCACCAGGTGGCCAAACATTGTGGGTTTTCCGTTCAATCAGTCACACTCTTTTCAATGCCCAATGACGATCTAGTACAAACCTAGAAAAGCGATCTGAATATTTGAAAAAAAAAAGAAAGAAAAAAGTTTCTACTGAGAAACTGGGATAATAGCTGGTCATTTATATTCAATATTCAAGGCCCATCTACCGGCTATTACAATTTTACACAGGCAAAGTGGAAAGGGTGGTGTCAGTGTGTCAACAGTAATGTTCGTGAGAAATTTCATGAAATTTCTTGGATTCAAGATAAGACTGTCCTCTATACTACCGTAATCTCCCGCGTAGAAGGCGCAGCTCGCGTAGAAGGCGCCCCCCCAACTCAGAGAAGGCCTTTTCACGTAGAAGGCGCACGTACCTCTTCTGGATCGATTTCCGGAAAAACCCGCGTATAAGGCGCCCCCCCAACTCACAGGGGGGCTGTTTCGCGTAGAAGGCGCCCCCCCCCCTCCCCACCCCCCTATATGAGTTCAAGCTGTCATCCGCACACGGTCGGCGTCAAACCCGCCGAGCAAATCTACAGCGACCGGGCTAGCACTATGAGTCTATGCTGTCATCGGCCCACGTGTTCCCTACACCCCGGCAAGCCATGCCGCTTTGTCTATAGTGTCAACCTGTTGAGTCTATGCTGTCATCGGCACACGGTCGGCGTCAAACCCGCCAAGCAAATCTACAGCGACCGGTCTGCCGCGCTGCTGGCTATATGAGTTCAAGCTGTCATCGGCACACGGTGTGACGGTGGGCGTCAAACCCGCCGAGTAAATCTACACCGACCGGGCTGCTGGCTATATGAGTTCAAGCTGTCACCGGCGCATGGTGGGCCTTATCCCCGGCGAGCGCGTCGACACCTCCCGGTCTGCCGCGGTGCTGGCGCTATGAGTTCAAGCTGTCATCAGCGCATTTTCCCAAATGAGATGTTGGAAAAACCCGCGTATAAGGCGCACCCCCAACTCAAGGCAATTACCCTCCCGCGTATAAGACCCAGCAGCATTTTGTTTGGCGTAGAAGACGCGCCTTCTACGCGGGAGATTACGGTACTCTGTTTAACTTCCCATGATGTGACCATCATATGGTTATTAGATACAAGTCTGATTTTCCATGTTAAATGTGAAGTACCAGGATAACTTACCTGGTTTATGGGGCTGGGGGGAGGTGAGAAGGTAGCTGGATGTGACGTGTTTTGTGGGACCAATGTCAGCAGGATCCAGGGACAGAACTTGTGGTCTTCTCCGTATTGGATGTTCGGCTCCTGAGGAAGATAAAACCAAGTTATCAAAAGGTGTTATAACAAGTCTTAACATCACTGGTATGATGATGGAATTTACATTTTCGTACATAGACCCTAAAAAGAGAGAAAGACACTCAATGCAACATCAAACAGAAACTACTCGGGTACCACCTTGATTTAAGTCCCCCATTGGTCAATCCTGAAACATATTGGATTGAGGATGTGAGGCACTGGTATAGAACTGTGGGATAAAGTTAAGATTGTAAACAATAATAATCTTTTTAAAAAAAAAAACGGATGTTATAAACTATATATGCTTGCTCTTTAATATCTATGAGAGGATGCTGCAGTCTGGTTGATTAAATATGTTCAAATAAGTAACACCTGTTTCCCACTTCCATTAAAATATCTAAAATCCAAGTGATCCATCAGATCAAAATTCTAATCAGACACCCCCCCCCCCGAAAAAAAGGGGATATCTCATTGGATCTGGACAAATCACAAGATTGTCACTGGGCAGATCTTAGGAGCACTGAGAAAAATGAAAAAAAAAAGGGAGAAGTTTGCCGGTATGCCTTTAGTCTCTACTCATACATTAATCAACTCTTCATTTCAAGATATTGGTACATTACAATTATCCCAGCTAGATAATACAGCAAATCACTAAGTACGTACTTCATCATGCTACTTTAACCAAGCCAAATCACGTACTGAAAGTTGCTACGGAAAAACTGCCCAAAAATACTTGCAGAAGTTTGCGGGACCATTGAGTGCAATCACAGGAAAAAAACACAAAGATCTAACCTCAGATAACCAGTGCCACAAAAGGAGAAGCCCTGGGAAACATCTGGAAATGTCAATTGATCTGCCTCTGATTACAAACCCGCAGGTACAGCGTGGGCCTGTAAAGCTATACTGTTTTTAGGGGGTAGATAAGAAGGGTCGGGCTGCAGCTGTGAGTGGGAACGTACAGGTGAGCTGCTCGTCACATCAAAGGGAATAGTCAAGGTGAGTGCAGATAACATTGGGGGCATGGTGCCAACTACCTAGGCCAATAGATGTCCTCCTCATCATGGGGAGATAGAGGGTGGTGGATGGGGGAGGCTGATGGTGGGGGAATGGGTGGAGCTATTGGTCAGCACAGTCAATAGAGCAGTGGGAATATGCACTTTACCAACGAGATGAATAGTTTCTAGAGAGCCTTGGGAGGAGGGAAAAGAAGTTTATGAACTTTGGAAATCCATATGATCGGAGACAAATATTCAACCTGGAAAAGATGATGCATGTCCCGCACATGCTCCCACACATAATCCTATTGTGATAATTCTGCTTCCCTGTGCCCGTCGTACACAACTACCATATTGGCCTGAATAAGAGCCCTGGCGCTCATTAATGATTAATTTCAAATAGCCTAGGCTATATTTTTTTTACATAGTATCCATGTATCATTGATAATTGCAAAGTGCTTGTCTCATCACCTTAACATCAGTAAACCGAAAGGCATTATACTATAGCAGCACTCTATAGATATGTCTACTCTTACCCTTTTGCTATGGTAAGGGTTACCCAGTACTACTGAATCAATACTGCCCTAGCCCCCTCCTACATGATTTGCATGCAATACTAGGAAGTAGTAACTGCTCCACATAGCTGATGGGGCGGTGGCTCAGGGGGCTAATGCGTTGGTAGAGTAATCAGAAGATCCCAAGTTCAAATCCAGCAAGGACCACCTAGAGAGGCATTGGTAGTGCCAGTACTAGAACAGCGGCTGCTTCTTTTATGCTTCTACCTGCCCCCAGCAGTAGTTTTCAGTATGATCTACTGCTCAACTACTGCTATAGCAGCAGCCATTCAGTAGTGCTGATTGAACACTGCCCCAACCCCATATATGGTCATGCAGCATTAAATAAGTAGATACTGTTCAAATGCTGCCATCTAATTTACATAATTGGGACAACTGATTCAATACTGCTTGCATGCTGCTAATACTACTGTTCTACTACTGTACCACTGCTGCAAGTTTTGTGGTGCTGAGCAGTAGAATGACAGTAGATGCTGATACAATACTGTTTCTGATGCTGCTTTCACACTGAATCACTATTGTCACACCACACTGTTTCCTAGCTGCTTTAGTGCTGCATTTCTACTGCATTTTGGTCCGGGTATACCCCCAGGACTCATTAATTAAGACCAGGGCTTATTTAAGACTTAAATCATAGTGCATTTTAAAATTTCAATACCTATGTACCCCCAGCACTTCTTCAAGACCGGGGGCTTATACAGGCCAATACGGTATATAAAGCAATGTACCGTAATCTCCCGCGTATAAGGCGCAGCCCGCGTATAAGGCGCACCCCCAACTCAGGGAGGCCTGTCCCACGTATAAGGCGCACCCCTAAGGGCAGATTTTTGTTAATTTAGTACTGTTCTATGGTAAAAATACCCCCCCCCCTATAAGGCGCACCTCAAACTCAAGGCAATGTCCCTCCCACGTATAAGACTAAGCAGCATTTTGTTTGGCGTATAAGACGCGCCTTATACGCGGGAGATTACGGTACATGCTCACACTACTTCTGAGTGACGTCAAAGACCTACCCTCGGTCGCGTAGATACGTGTACGGCTGTAGGCACTTATATGTGGGAGCTCGTGTCCTGTGCTGAAAGTATGTGTCTGCTAGAACTGAGGCACGTGTAGGAAGAAGCAGGGACACTATAATAGGGAAGTTCCTAGTATGAGTACATCAGGTGAACGCAGTCCTACACAACATGGGAGGCACTGGGTACCTGGTGTCGAAAAGCCCCTGATTGTCCAAAGCTCTGGAGCAGATGCTTAGGTCTCCACGGTTAGAAACGGAAGGTATGAGTGACAAAGGGAGAACAGATAGGGACCATCAGTATTTATACCCAAGGATTTGTGTCACCGTTGCTTGGCAAGTTGGTTTCAATGTCAGGGTGGAGGGATATGTACTTGGCCAGGGTCCATCCACCTCGAGGGGATATCAGTGGATAGATTACAACTGATATTAGACTGAGCATGTTAAGGATGGTCATTATTTACAAAAAAGGGGTGATGGTGGGTTTGAGGGAAGGGGTAGTAGAAACTTTTGACCCCCCTCCTAAAGGGGGAGGGTGTAAACAGTTTGTATTTTAGGAAAAAGCCCACGCACTACGAAAAATCAAGGAGTTTTAACCCCGTTGCGTTGGCCTGGGCGAGTGAAGTTAAAAGATTTTCATGCGTTAGCGCGAAAACTCACCATACCCTTTGTTGATAAATAATGAGCACTCCCTTAATGACTGTTGGACCATGGTGATATCAATACTTGCTATGGTTTTCGCTGAAGCTGATAGCCATTGGCTGAATATAAATGTAATGATATCAAAATGATATGAAATGAAGAGAAGGAACTATTTACTGTTCCAAAGAGCATTCTGCTCCATCAGTGTTCATACATACCACTTATTTCCTGACTACTAAATTAATTCCTAATATTTATTTTGAAGTCGTGTTTATTTCCTAAAATTTTTTTTTTTTTTTATTTTTTATTTTTTTTTAGTAGTGGTGTCTGCTGCGGATGGTTCCCAACCATCGTCCCTAAATAAAATCAGAAATCGATGTATGAAACCTGATCAATATACTGTACTGCCTCGCATATAAGATGCACCCTGAGATGAAGGGAGCGCTATGACCACCTGGGGCTTGGTTTGCGTACTTTACTACTACTGGGGTCCCATACTATAGTTTTATCCTGCCTTAGACGCACACCTTTGATATCTTGGAGGTTCTTCAAACTGCAAAGCTTACATGTGAGGCCCTACGGTATGTCGTGAACAATACAACGAGCAACTGCAAAACATGATTATGTTTAAAATCATTACCATTGGCTGATGATTAAAATCGATCAGGGTAAGAAATGTAATTGATCAAAGATAACATGTTAACGTCAACATCCTTACGTACTTAGTTACCTAATAGGAGCCGCAGACTACTGCTATGTTATTGCAAATCCATTTTTCTACCTATAAAAGTGATTATAATAAAACGGATAAATGAAGATACATTCAAAGCTTTTAACAGAGACCAATTTCGTTGTCATTTTTCTCTTCTTAATTACTTTCACTATCATCATCAATTTTCGTTTAATAACCAGGCATACAAAATTGGTTAAAGTACATATAGCTGCAATAATACCCTTTTCTTTCTTTACTTTAATCTTCTAGGATTGTTTTATCAAATTCTGACTGAAAACTGAGTAACCCAATACATATTACATGATATCATCCCCTCATGTCATATTCAAATGGATTTTTCTTCTATCCTTCGTGTTTCTTTCAAAATGTTTCTTGGTATTTTTGAAGATTTCGTTGTTTTACCAAATATAGTTTTGTCGTTTAACTTATCCTATAACATGATGATACTCCGATACCTGGGGGCTTTCTTGTACATTTATGACCATGGTCGCCTTAGGGGAAAGACAATCTGTTGCTATTCCTTTTCATGAATCTTTTGGGTACATGCATATCCTTCACTTGCGTTATCATATGAAAAAAAAAAAAAATGAAAAAGGTGCCCCTATTTTCAACTTAAGCAATAGCAGGAATGTGCAAACAACGGTATAATGAGCCCCGATGGCCATCATTTCATTATTATATCACAAAGTCTTGCACTTGAGATATTATCGCATGTTCAGTTATTACAACACAAGGGCGGCATTAGTGCATGCTACATGCTGGTATGTTTTATAAGAAGTCTCTCAGTGAACTGTAAAGTTATTCCAACTATTCGGTGCCTCCCTCTACTGAATTCTAGTAAAACTATAGATGTGCTGTTGGTCACATGGAACTAGTTCCATTTCCTCTTTACACTATATATAAAAATGGGTTAGTAGATCGCTGGTTACAAAATTAATATTTCTAACTGTTTCAGCCCAGAGTACCCTTGGGGTACCAGATGAAGCAAAATTTTTAGGCTGTGAACCAGTAAGGAAAGCCCCAGCTAACTCAACTCACTATGCATAAATTTCTACAAAAACATTTTCAGAGCTACAAAATATTTCCCCTGCTTGATTCTTTCCAATATCTTGATATTGAAGTTTCCCTTACTTAATACTTGTATAAAACATTTTATAACCTCAAAAAATCGTTTGTCAAGCTGCAAAGGCCGCCATCTTGGGTCTCGATCCAAAAAGATCGGTGCCGATATCTCAGTTACACATAAGGGAAGCTGTTGTACGATTAGATATCTGGATTGTACTTATCAATACCTTTATTTTGATGGATTATATGTTGAAATGTGATGAATAGTTCCAGAGATTTCATTAAAAGTCAATCCGTCAAGAGAATCTGCTGGGAGAGTGAAAATTTATTTGACGTTGCTATGATAAGTATCGTTGCTAAGTTAAGCGCCGCTAAGATAAGCGCTTCTAATGTAAGCCACTAGTTGTTTCTATATAGCATAACCCCGGTAATGTTCATTGGTAATATTTTCGACCGTAGCAAGATTGAACCATCTCTCACACACAATGTGTTAGAATAAAGGATAGGCTTAACCCTGAAAATATTGACTAGGGATACACACAGCAAGTGCCATTCTACCCTATTTTGGGTCTCAAAACCTCCATTGGCCAGATAAACATTTGCAGACCTGATAAAATCCCCAAACCCTGGCATAATATAAAAACTCATCTGTGACATGTTCTTGGAGAAGGGGTCTTAAAGCCCCCTGCACTAAGCCCCCTTTTCGCAGATCATGCCACATCTACTGTTCCATTTAGGAACTATTTGGGATCACTAGTTTTTTTACCAATATTTCGTGCACATGATTTCAAAGCCAATCAGCACCCAGGTCACCTTCAGTGCAAGCCTGAGTACCATATGACTCACGAGAGGGCAGCATGTACGTCCATGTAACCTGCTACACGGACTGCAAGCTCTGGATATGCCTCAAGACTGGTACGCCCCCTTGTGGGCACTAACAAAATTAAACTATCCTTCCTGTCCTGAGTCACTGTTTTAGTTTATATTTCATTTCACAGCCTACCTCTACTACACCCCTACTTCTGGGTATGTTATACTTACGCAAAGGTAACCTGATATACAACCCTTAGTATGAGTACAAGTCATCAGATATAGAAAATGTGATGCTTAAAATACATGATCTAGTAATATCAAATTAAAAAAAAAAGGCTCGATGCAAACTTCAAATTGTTGATATGTCTTATTAGTTTGTTTTTTCTTGCTATAATTAGTGGTGGGTTCCACTCAGCCTCAGGAGCACATACCGGGACCGGATACAATCTTAATTTTTAAATATAAAGGCTACCTAGTGATGTAAATGAAATCAGCCTCAATGAGTCCATACGACAGAGCTGCTTTTGTAATGAATAAGGGACATAGGCCTAGATCTATTCTATACACATTATTTTCAGCCTGAAGTACTCTAGGTGGGTTTATTCAGAGAAACATATTTCTGTGTACAATTTTCGAATTCTTTCCATATAATGAGAAATTACTTTTTGTATTATCTGTGCTTTTGCTAAATGATTTGCTTTTATTTAGTCATTCATGAAATAGTAAGGCAGACTTTGCAAGGCACATTTGACCTCTCGCACAAGTCTATGAATCCACAAAACTGACAAAAGGAATTCACCGTATTGAAGTTTAGTTCATCCTGCCTCTAACATGTTTCCTGTGTGTGGCTAAAATATTACACCTGCTGCAAATTATCGCAGCTACTGATTGGAATTTCCGATTTTTCAACCCTTTCTCTCAATCTTTGATGTATTCAACCCCTACAAGGTTGATTACAAAGAAAAGAATATGCCTACATAAATAGCATAGTTTTATGGGTTAAGATAGATATATTTTTCTCTTGAGTCTGGTTGCTAAGGAAATCCTCAAGGGTGGGTTTCAATTTCATATAAGGGCCGAGTCATTTATTGCCAGTTGGGGGGGGGGGCGGTGGCTTCTTAGATATACGTATATCCCCGATTATAAGCCCGGGCTTATACTGATTTCAAATGGGAAATTGACCCAGCTTTTAAACCAGGGATGAAAGCTGGGGAAGACAAAAAAGCCTGAAAATGTGAAATCATTATTTTACTGAATATGTATCTGGAAAAAGGTCATATCATGGTTATATATTCTAATGCTACTGCCTAGAATCTAAAGTAAAGACACATAACCATCCTAATGACGTTTTGGGGGGTGAAGAGGGAGACCTTGTTGCTTGACACTTTTGCCACCTTATTGCAAAGTGTGCTTGCTTCTTGTACCTTTTTTTCTTTTCTTTTCAGCTGCTATGGAGAGGTTGATTGCACATGATGTTTTATTCTGGTACTCATTGTCTTTATCTGTTTGCTCTTTTTGATATACCTTGTAGCTTTCATTTGCAAAGTGGAGTGCAGTACAGACAGACTGGTCTGCATGGTCTTTCCGCACATCTGGCCTGTAGAATACTTTCAGTGAGGTAGATGATTGCTTCTCAATGGAACACATTGGATTTCCCTTCAAGTGCTTTGGATTTTTGCTCCTCAATAGTACCTCACTGTTAGTATAGCAGCCAAAGTCTTTGTTTCCTTCCATCCTGTTTGTCGTTGAGGTAACAATGGCATTTACCTGACTAAAGCACTGCTCTACTTGAGGTGAGGTAAACACACTTACGCCTGCGTGTTACTATAGGTTAAAATGGCTAATTTAACCCTTGAGAGAGGGGGGTCAACATTGTTTCTGCAAGTTTGCATGCAAACCCCCCCCCCTCTTGTTGTTAAAAAACTGATCTCTAAGACTTAGCCTAACCCTAAGTTGTTCGCCAATGGCAATGACCCCACACCCCCCTACACACAAGGGGCTCATTTAGCCTTTTTTTTAGGGATGAGTCATTTATTGCTAGGCGGGGGGGGGGGGGGGGGCTAGGCCCTAGATGGGTTTTTCGCAGATCGGCAGATTTTTTTCCGACGCCCCCCACCACAAATAATCAAATTGGATATGCTCGTGGAATGATGCATCGCGATGGGTATTTTTTTAATTACCCTGAGTCCGAGGAGCTCTTTTTCAAAATGACCCCCCCCCCCCTATATCTAGACTGAGTATCGTCTGAGTCACTTATAGGTCTTTCTGTAGCTTGACCCGGAAGTGGTTCCCACTCCCAGTTACATTTTAAAGGGTGATCTACCCAAAGTCTGTCTAGTTTGTTTTTGAATGTGTTCAGATTATCTGACAGTACTATGGTGTTGGATAAGCTATTCCATGCTTGAACCACACACCAGGAGAAGCTATTTTTCACTTTATCCAGGTGCCCTCCTTTCATGAAAAGTTTCCGATGGTTCCCCCTGGTTCTTCCCATGTTTTGGTGTTAAGCTAGAATGTCCTTCTTATTGCAATTTATATTTGTTGAATAATTTATAGACCTCAATCATGTCCCCCCTAAGGTGGCGGAAGGCTAATGTAGGCAGATCTAGCTCACGCTGGTGTTGCTGGAATGTCTTCTATTTTAGACCTGGCAACTGCTTAGTTGCTCTTCTTTGTACCTTTTCCAGGGTTTCCTTATCCCCTTTCCTATATGGCTGCCAGACTGGTGCTCCATACTCCAGATAAGGTCGAGCAAGAGCAATAAATAGCTTTTTGAAGGTGGAGTAGTCTAAATGGGTGAAAGTTCGTCTTATGATCCCTGTCATCTGGTGGCCTTTTTTTGCTCTGAGTTGTATCTCACTCTTAAAATTGAGTTCATTGTCAAATGTTATTCCAAGATCCTTTTCACTTTGGACTTCCTGCATATCAGTCGCACTACCGGGCATGCGGTATTTTGCTTCATGTTTGATCCTTCCAATGTGCATAACTTTACACTTATCTGGATGGAAAAGAAGCTGCCGTTCTTTTGACCAGTCATGGAGTTTCTTGATGTCATCCTGGAAGTTGGTACAGTCTGCTTCATTTCTAATTTCTTTGTAGATTTTTGTGTCATCTGCAAACAACATCGACTTTGCACTCAGTCCTTCTGGTAGGTCATTGATATATATATGAAAAATAGTATTGGGCCCAGGACTGAGCCCTGCGGTATACCACTTCGGACCTCATATATTTTGGATAACGACCCATTGAGCATTACCTGTTGAGTTCCACTTAAAAACCCCTCTATCCAATTTAGAACATTCCCTGCTATCCCATAACTTTCACATTTCATTAGGAGGCATTAATGAGGAACTTTGTCAAATGCCTTTTGGAAGTCCATGTAGGCTGTGGTGAGTGCTCCACCATGTTCTATTATTTCCAGTCAATCCTCTCACACCTGTAAGAGTTGCAGTATTGTCGATTTGCCCTCAACAAATCCGTATTGCTGTTTGGATAGAAGGTTCTGTGTACTTAAGTGCTCAAGTATGTTGTCTCTGATTGTTTCCATTGACTTGCATACTATGCTTGTAAGACTTACTGGCCTGTAGGTGGCAGGCTGGCACTTATCTCCTTTTTTGTATATAGCTGTGATCCTGCCTACTGACCATGTTTTTGGGATAGTTCCTCCCTCCAGTGATTTTTTCGGAGATCACACTGTGTGGTGCAGCAATACTGGCCCTTGTTTCTTTTAGAAGATGCGGATGGATTATATCAATGTGTCCAAGAAGCTCAGTAATTCCTCTTTCCTCTGGTGTTGGTAGCTGTGGTAGGTTCATGGTATCTTCTTTAGCGAAAACACTGGTAAAGAAGTCACCGAGGATATTGGCCTTTTGAACACCATTTGTAGAGAGGCCTTTTAGTGGGTTTGTGGGATCGATATATAGGTCTGGGATTCGTTCTTGTATTTTATTTTTTGAGTGTATATATCCCCATATCCTTTAAGGTTCCTCTTTGCCTCTGCGCAAACTTCCTGCTCAAGGCGTTTCTCGGCTTTGCGGGTGATTGATTTTACTTCGTTACGGGCTTGGTTGTATATCTTTTTTTCTCATTATACTTTGTTGTGAGCAATTTGGGTCCTTTTTGCTCTCAATGTTGTCCAGGTTCGGTGCTTCTTTCTTATGGCCTTTTGCTCCGCATGAGATAGCCAGTATGTTTTTTTCTGTTGTTATTGCCTGACAGCATTCTGGATGGAATGTACTGGTCTCTTAGGTCCAATAGGACTTTGTTGAATTCCGAATACATCTCTTCTAATCCTGGTATTGTCATTTTATCGTCCCATGCTATTGTCTGGATTGACCGATTTAGGGCTGTGAAGTTGCCTTTTTTGTAGTTATATTTGATATATGGTCTTTTGTGCCTTCTGCCCCGGCACAAGTAATCGAGATATAAGCAGGTGTGGTCGCTTTTTCCAATAGGGCTATGGTACTGAAGGTTTTGAAAGTCATAGTCATTGTGCGTTTAAGATGAGATCCAGTAGACTTGGCTCGCTGTCTGATCTACAACTTGTCGGGGCTCTGACATGCTGGCACAGGTATTCATCATTTATTGTGTCCAGAAGCTTATTAGATCTTTCAAATTCTCTGGTTGCTTCCTGTGTTTCCCAGTCAATAGATTTGTAGTTGAAATCACCAGCTATCAATAGATGATTTGACTGGCGAGAGAAGTGACGTAGTGTATTTTGTAGTGCCTTTTCATTATCCTGTGAGGAATTTGGAGAGTTGTAGCTTCCAACCACTGTTAGGTATTGGGTATTTTTCCTTGCTGAGAAAGGTATTTTTATGGCCAGTGCCTCCTTGAATGTGGTTGGTATTTGAATCTGTGTTGCGTCTAGTACCTGTTTACTGAAGATAATCATCCCCCTCCCTGTGTCATTATTTAGGTTTAGTTTGAAGGTAGTGTAGCCTTGAATAATGAAGTCAACCTTTTGCATCTTGTAGTTTTTTCCTTTTGAGTCTTGCTTCTGTCACGATTATCATGTCAGGGTAATTTAAGGATGTTATTCTTCTTCTAAGTTCTGTTATTTTGTTTGTGAGGATGTCTGTGTTTGTTACATAAACAGATAATTTTGTTATAACTGCTTTAGGTTTTTGTCTCAGGTTGTTTACATTCCTTAAATTATTTCTATTTGTGTTTTCTCCTTGTTCTTTTTTGGGTATTTTATGTTTATGGTCTTCTGCATTTAGTTGTTCTTGTTTTGTAGTTGTCGAATTTGGAGACTCCATGGAGGTCCCCTGACGAGTCACGGGTGGGCCGTTCTAGGCCTAGGGCTACGACTATATAGTCTTATAGAGTACCGTAATCTCCCGCGTATAAGACGCAGTGCGCGTATAAGACACACCTAGAGTTTTGGAAAATTCTCAAAAAAATGAAAAATTCATAACTTTGGTTCTACTGAGTGAATTTTCAAAATTTAAAAACCTGTGTGTAGCTTGGGCCCCCTGGACCCCCCCCCCCGGGTCCCCTTATGACCATTATGGCATGTAACATATCAAAAGAAAGGTCTTGGTGTCCCCCTTGTGGATCCAAGGAGAACTAAAACCCCTCGTATAAGACGCGTCTTATACACGGGAGAATACGGTAGTACGAGAGTGGCTACCCTATAAATATTAATTAGCCTATATTTAACAAGCCCCCCCCCCCCACCCCACCTAGCAATAAATGACTCGTCCCTTAGGACCTCCTTTTCATTTCTAATTATGATTCATTTGAGGCACTGTGACTGTCTGTGGTCAGAAAGCTTGTCAGTTGTGTAACAAGCGAATGTAGACTGTAGTGTGCGAAAACAAACTGGTTGCCAACTGTCTTGACGTCCTGCCTCTCCTCGAGTTCCTCACTCACAGTCAAGTCTTCAAGAGACCAACACTCTATCGGTATGTGATTGAGTCACTATTAGAAAGAGGAACACGCACTTTACAGATATGACTGGAATTCTTTTGTATGAAGACATTAACCTACCTTTATTTTAGTTTTGTTGTGGTGCCCTTGCACTGAGAGCGACACACAGGTTCGAAATCCCCTGATTTTTATAACACCGGACGTGACGTCAAAATCTATTTCCGTCGAGGAATCCCCCTACTCTCAAACCAAACCCATCCAAGCAATTACAAGTATATGGCGTTGATAGAATATCAAATCCCGTATTAAATGTATTAAATTTTACTAAAAGCAGTTAAAATTAATTTGTTTGTGAATATTTTCATCTAGATATTATAGACAGCACCTGTTCACTGCTATGTGGCTATTCCAGTCTGACGTAAACCTCCCCCTGAATGGATATTTTATAGTTGTCAAATGTGTGACCATCATGCAAACTCTGTAAAGTAATAGCAATCTGACATGTCTGTTTGATTTTAAACTATTATTTTATGTTCTTGTGATGTTTGTATATCGTTTTCAAAATTCGATTCAGTAGTTTGCACTCAAAATCCACTGAGAGATTAACCATGACCAGCGTGGTTGATACCATTGACGGCACAGCCAGAGTGGCACAAGCCCTAACTTTGGCTTCGATCTGGGTGGCCGGGCTGGAGTGGTAAGTCTTGAATTAATTACTTATCGTGCTCATATTAAGCAACTTACAGTGCCAATGTATGTTTATGGGCTATTTACTGTGACCTGACTACTCTCATATACTTTTTACAGCTTGCTCAAGAGTAGTCATCACTTTTCCACACAAGTGCAGTGGGCGCGGGGTGGGGGATCGTATTCGCCTGGAAGTGCAGCGCCGAGTGACCCCGGGGTCAGACGAGTTGCTTTACTTTGCGGTTTTCTCCACCAGCCCCACGTCGCTTGTGGAGCTGTCTCTTTCGCTCCATCACACCCTAACTAACCACACTGTTCTTCTAATGCAGAATGAAGACGGATCTATAGTTCAGTAGTTGCAAGAGGCGGGATTCCGCTGCCGAGTGCGACTGAGTGAGAGCGGGGCTTGGAAGCGAGGATCCCGGGCACTCTCTGGAAACCCCCTTCCAAACCTCGGGACTAGACTGACTTCAGAATCAGAGCCTGGCCGGACTGCCAGCCCCAGACGGGAATTAGCGAGAGATTTTACACTGGAATTGCATGTGGATCGTGCACCAGAAGATACAGAATGAAGGCATTGTTGCTTTTGGGAGTGACAGCACTATTTGGTAAGTCACTTTTGTTTTGTCACTCAGTCAGATCAGCAGTTCTGATAAAGTCCAAAAGTTAAAAGTGTGAAAAGAGAAGGGCCTCTTCACCCTCAGGCTCAGGGCCAGGCTCAATATAAAAGTACTGGGTACCGGTAATGGTTTCTTCACACACACAGACTAATGTGGTGGTGGATTTGCGGGGGACCTACAAAACTTCAAAAATATAGTTAGATCTACAACTCTGTTGCACAGAGGGTACGACTTCTTTTTTTTTGTTATTGAATTATTCCTTTATTTTTGCCTTACTAATAGTACCGGGAATTATGTTAATTGGGAGTGGTCATTAGGCCTGTTTATTTTTAACAGGCCTTACTTTTTACGGGGGGGGGGTAAAAAAAAATTTGTGCCCCCCCCCCGACGCTGGAAATGTACACGCCCCTTTTTGATCTAAGCCAGGTAGCATGCAGGCTTTTTTTCCTAAAAGGAGGCTAAAGTGTCCCCCCCCCCTCCACAAGAGGGGTCAAAGTTTTTTTTTACCGCCCCCCCCCCCCCCTCTGGAGATGAGTAATGACCACTCCCTAACTTAATTGGCTTCAACTTGAGTATAAACTTTTTTTTTCAGTGGAAGAGTAAAACTTACAACATGTATTGAATAGCAGCAGCAGAAAAAGAAAGAAAAGGGGAGGATGGGTCCCGAGGGCGGAGTGTTTTCATCCTGTTGGAGACTTGCATATGCATTGGCCTAAGTTCAATTGGATGTGTGTTATGCACACGATGTGTATTACAGTATACACGCTCTTGTCATTTGTAAAATTCCTCTTACCAGGCATTTGGACTGACTACATTTATTGCCTTGCTTTTCATTACAAACATCTATAGTTTACCATCCATCACATGTCATTAACGGTTATTATTATAGAAATACCTCCTAGACTAGAGATACCAAATCCTTCTATGCTATACAGTACGGTGGAAAAAAGATTCCTCAGGAAGGCATCAACATTTATCCAGGATATTTTAGGCGAACGAAAAGACATAATGACTCTGACTAGGGAATGCATCATTAGGATGGATCAGTTGCACATGGTGTGAACCTTACGCACGGTATATCAAGTTCATAATTAGGGGATGGTTAGGGATCCAGGTATAATGCATATTGTGAAGCTGTAAGTTAGATGTGAAGTGAGAAAACAGGCAGTGCATGCTTATGTCTGTACGGGGTACCGCACTTTTCATACCAAATTATACGTATCTGTTCCATCTGTATAATCACGAGTCCATGTAGTCAGTAAAATAAGTATATGTCATATACATTAGGTGTATAGAATCATAATGCCCATTAGTTAGTTTAAGGGAACCCAGCAGCCCCAGGAGGAGCCTGATTTTCACCCTGGATGACCCGCCACGCACTACATCACACACCACCAATAACTCAATGTTGAAGTAAGCAAGGCTAGGCGCCCCAGTCCAAAGTGGATGGGCAGGGGCCGTCTGACAACGGTATCTTCAGTTTGTAGGGTAGGGCTGTGATTTTGAGTGGGAGTAGTAGTGGGAAAAGTAGAGGAGGGATGTGTGTGGTGGAGGAGGAGAGAGAAGGAAATAGGTAGATCGAAAACGCACTAAGAAGCTTAGGTATCTGAGCGGTAGGAGGCTGGAGGAACGTGTAGTGTAGTAGTATTCCCCATCCCCCCCCACCCCACCAACTTGTCTATACCCATGGCGGCCTGCCTTGCACGTATACATAGATTCTACATGTGTTTTCTGTATTGTCCGCCTTGCTGCCCCCCACCCACCATAGACACACACATTCACAAATCCTCTATAAGGCCTTCACTGGTTCCCCATCCCCAACTGGTTCCTCCATACCCACCTTCTCCCACCACCCCCTCCATCTCCACAGGGGACACAAGTGACCACATAGTGTCTAGGAGGAGGGGAACAATACCCACTTTCTTCCCCAAGGAAAATAGGGTTCTAAGTCAGACCCTTTCAACACACTACAATAGGGACACAGTCTGAACCCAAGGTGGTCCATATTTGCCTGGGGAGATTGGTTAGGGGGTTGGGTGCCCTAACACCAGCTCTGTCCTGTTGGTGGTACTTTACACATTACATTAGCCCTAGGGGGGTGGGGATGTGTGCAGGCTGTGCACCCAGCATACAAAGGCTGCCCACCCCGGCCTTTACTAATTAACCACATTGGGGTACACACAGTCAACAAGGCTGGGACTAATCCTCTTTTGTAAGTTTCTATAACAGTAAGTCACCACACAAGACCTGCTCAATGTAATCTTGTTCTCCCTTGGTAATTCGCTGGACAGGGGTGCAAAATGTAAAGACCTACCCAGCACCTTTCTTGTTCCCTTCTCAAAGTATTGGCTTAATGTCGGGTGTCTCCGGTTTGGCTGCTGTAAAAGAGGTAAATTGTCCATAGTCGGTTGTGGGAAAAAAATACCAGGTGCTTGAAGTGAGGAAATCGAGCAGGTTAAATGTACCACAAACTACATAATGATGACCGCAATATTGGCACATGCAACCACAAGCCATTATGACCAATTTTACCTCGTCCCTTCAGGTGTATGATAATCGGTTGCTGGGTGGGTGGATCGGGGGTCCTCATTGTATTCAGGCTGAAAAGGGCTGCTATGCTGCGATGTGAAGTGATAATTATGTAGATGGAGGGCTTTGACTTCTGACTTATAACTTCCACCAACTCTACAATCATGAATGTCACCAGTAATGAAACGCGAAGTTTAATGTGTTTGTAACTGTTACAATTTCAAAGAGGAGGGAGGCAAAGTTTCAATAAGTATAGAAAGTTTGGTATAGTGGTACACAGGAGTTGTATAATGTGTTTTGTGAGCTGGGAAGTCTTAGGCTAATTGAAGGGGAGCCGCCGTAACGGGGACATTAATCCTCTTAAGCAATAGGGACCCCTTTGTAGAATGAATTACAGTTACCCAAAGAGGGGCGGTAAAGTTATTATTAGCTGTCGCATTAAAGGTATTTAGAGCACACACAAAACATATACCTCATGTTAACAGAATAAACAGCTCTCAGACTTACACAACCATGTTAAAGGTACCTTGTTAAGTAAGGGTTCCATGGCATAGACTATCTAAGGACTTTGTGGCTCAGTTTTACTAATTAATTCCCCAAGCCATACAGGGCACATTTAATCCTATGTTGGGTTGACACAGACCTAAGTTGACGGGAATGCTATATACTCCTATTGATTCAGGCGTTAGTGTATCCTAGTCATCAGTTATCCCAGAAGAAGAAAAAATGGTATGATAAGAATAGAAAATCGGACCATCCTTCATAAATATGTGTCATCGCACCCTACAATAGCAGCCACCACGCTGACCAATGTGTGCTTATATATTCTATAAATTTGATTCCAACAGGTCCCCAAAAGATGCCTATTGTTGTTAAAAAGAAAGTAGACAATTTAGCTGTGGCAAAAAGTTCTTAAACTATGCTGAATCCAAGCCCATCAGATGGTCTTTGGTACACCCATCACTTAAGTATGGGGATGCATATTAAAGTGGGTTTGATCTCAACTATTGGGCGAGACAATTTAAAAAGGAGCTCGCCCTGTGCTAAATCTTGTCAGGGGACATCGTTATGCCCTGAGTGACCTGTATAAATATGCTTACAAAACACAGAGGCCCCAAACACCCCAACCACACATGGGCCTATGCCTTTTATATCCCCCAAGTCCTGATCCCCTAGACCTGTTTAGGGATCCTGTGTCAGGTCTGTGTCCTGGGTACTGGTGGTAACCGACGTATCAGTGACGGCTACGGTCGTAATCTAAGCCGGCAGCTTCAATTAGACCCCTTTACTATTGTAGTCAGTCATCTCTATGCTCTCGAGAATAGAATATACCGGTACATATGTAGCCTAACACAGGCCTCCTACTTTCCTCTGTTAAATTATCAACCTGTGAAGCACGGGATAGCCACTTAGTGCCGCTAAAGTGCTGTAAAACACAAATCAATCAATCAACAGGCCTCCTACAGATTCCTTTATTCCTTTAAAATGACAAATTCCTTTATTCCTTTAAAAATCCTTTATTTTGGTGAACAATTCCTGTATTTCCTTTAAAATTGTCAAATTCCCTTTGATATAGTGAAATTTTCCAATTTTTGAGACAACTTTTGTGATTCAAGTGAACCAACCATCCCATAGAATAGAATATGAACATTGTAAACATTCATACATCTCTGGATGGCAGTCATCATAGCAGGGCTAGGCACTTGTCACATTGTCACTATAATTGTGTAGCAGGTATAAGTATGAGAATTATCTTTTTGCTGCTGGTGCCAGAACTAAAGATCTTTAAATAGAATACTGAATGTCTGGGCCTTTTACCACATAATATGAATAATTTTAATGCATCAAGGCCACATCAATATTGCTCTACATTAATCTGAAGTTTGAACTATTAGTGTCTTTGAACCAAAACTGCCAATAGTCTACATTTCTGGATATTCCAGTTAAACACAGACTTTCTGAGTTTGCTTGTAGTAGAACGTCACCTTGAACCATTTAGAATCTTACTATTCTGACTCTTGAGAGTATGCTTTGAATGTTCTATGGCCCAAGTAAAGTTCTCAGGAATACACAGTCTCTTTAGAAATACATATACCATTAATCCCCACCTATCAGCCACTGGGATCGGAGGGGGGCAGGAGTTAGATCTGACACATGTCAAATATTCTCCCATCTCATCCAATATCACAGGAATATCCCGAGGAGGGCATAGGGACCCAAAGCTTTTTTTTTAAATCTGAAAATCCATTCATTTTAACAAACTCAGAATGTGACTTATACACAAAAATTTGTGGTACTTTGCTTTTGGGCTTTCATAATATGACACCATATGTCACAACATGCCCACCCCTGATTTGGTCAATCCATGAAAAATAAGAGAAAACATTTGAGATGTTTACACATGGATCTAGTCACATGTTTGGAGATAACATAGTGATTCCTAATTACATACTTAGTTGTAATGTCAAGAGTTCTTTCTTCTAATCACTTGTCCTAGCCAGTCTTCATCCAGGTCCAAGAAGATATATTCTTTTATAATTAATTCCCTCATATAAGTCACACCCGCTGTATAATCTGCTCCCTGTCTCTGAGATAAAGTTAAAGCCGCATGTGTGTCTTTAAAATTGGTTATTCAGTACAGTCCTATAGTACTGGATCCTCTCTTTGTAAGCTGTCTCATGAGTTTGGAAGGCTCCTATTAGCTGGAGTAAGCCTCTGGTTTGTGTGAAAGTCAAAGCTTATGCATGGGAATTTATGGCACTTGTTTGGGGGGGGGGGGTGAACAGCTATCCACAATGTACCTTTTGGCATCATATTTTTCAAGATTTTCTTTCAGGGTATGCTCCCAAGCCTCATACCATTATTCCCACAAGAAAAAGTAAAAGCATATTAATGTACAGTTCCATATGTATTTAAGGGTCAAAATTATACAGCCTGATAGCAGAAAATTTACAAGGAAATTTACTGCAAACTCGGGCTATAAGCCCATCCTTAGAATTTTTCAAAAGCAGGGTGAAATCTGGCAAAAACTTTCTAACACCACAGGGGAAAATTTTTGGTGCCACAGACAAATTGGTGACTGGTAAGACAAGCCTAGAATCCCTAACCTACCCTCACTCCTCTACCTTGGTCTGACTCATTGTATGAGCCATGCCATGTATGCAGGAGCCCATGGTATTTGTCAGAATCATTAGAAACTTTCTTTTTTTTTGTATTTTCCTGAACTTCCAATTCCATTTACAAAGCTGAATCGAGGCAATAGTGATACATACAATATCCTGCAGTTAATTACACACTCTCAAGTCACTGAATGTTGTATTTCAATTCCTTTATTGATGTGAGGGTTTCTTTAAAATTCCTTTATTTTCGTGGACAAGGCTCCTTTAAAATTCCTTTATTATACTGGTAGGAGGCCTGCTAACACTTTGTTGTAGCCTGACTGGTAATACCCCTAATAAAATCCGTTTTAAAGTAAGTAACAGTATGCTATAACTTTAACCATGCAACACTAAGCGCATATAGTGGGAGAGGAATGCTGGAATTAGAAATGGTATTTCAGAATCCACTCCAAGTCTTGAATAAGTGAACTTCTCACTGACCGTAGCAAGATCTGAAGTGCATTTATCTATAGTCCCTTGTGATATCATAACCTCTTCACACACTTTACAGATATGACAGGATAGGAACCCTGCTGTTGACATCACAAACCCATCCTTGACCTGTTATTTTCTCTGCCACCCGCCTCTACCCTTACCCAGTGCCAATGCTATAGCATAGAGCCAATCTGATTTTTTATGCCTCTCCTATGTTTTCCCTCTTTCCTCGACTTACTCAAGTTGTCGTTTCAGAGACTTAGTTATGTGCCAACATTGCACTGTCAAAGCCCAGACACGGGCTCAGACAGAGTCAGACAGGTCTCCGAGAGACATACATATACCCAGTAAAAGGGTGTAAAAAGGAAGAAAAGGGAACGAAGAAGAGTGCTGAAGGATCAGAAAACAAAGCCATGGAAGAGACCCGGCCCCCGCACTTCCACATCAGCTGGACACCATCCGCGTTACCAAAAGCACTGATATAGGGTCTAATTTATCAAGTTATGCATGTCTGCGTTTTTCAAAAGATAGGGGTCGTATTTCCAAGAGGAATCTGTGAATAAGGAAACAAGGGGGGGGGGGGTAAAAAGTGATGATTAGGGTACAAATCATGGTAACATACAGCCAAGTATAAAACAAGTAAATCTAACCAATGCTTCATCTTAAAGATGAAGCATTGGTTACATTTAATAATTAAAGACCCACACTCAGAGGTCTACTTGGGGAGTGATATGAACGAGATTACTTGTCAGTGGTTGACAATAAAAAGGGTGGAATTTCTAGAGATATCAGTGTTTTCTCTAAAATAGGGTTCATTTTAAGGCCTCAAAAGTCAGTGATTTGACTGAAAATAAGGTACCTATTTTGCTCAAAAATCAGGGGATAGGGGATGATTTTCAATTCTGGTAACGAGGATGGTGTCAGTTGATACAGGAAGTGCGGGGGCCGGGGGAAGAGATGTATCCCAGCAGGGCGGCCGGGGGTGCTGGGCTGATTGGTTATTTTGGACAGGTGTATACACACCAGTGCCTCCTGTTTGTAATGGTTCAGGTCCTCCTGGCCCTGTGGATGTTGGGGGGGGGGTGCAGTGATGGGGTCTCCTCCTGTAGGTTGGTGCCAGGGACACTGGAGAGATGTTTGCAGCCCATAGAGCTGATTCTGTGGCTGTACATATAGATTTTTGTCTGATTGTTTATCTTTCAATTGTACATCTAGTGTCTACATGTGTATAAAGGTGGGGCCTATGGTGAGCAAAAAGTCCCAGGTTGTAGTTTGGGCATCGGTCAGCACTTGGCACTATGACATACTAGCTCTGGGAACCGCAGTGGTATGATGTAGAATAACTAAATTGTGTCAGGACATGTATGGAATATAAAGTACCGCAAGGACATGGTAGAGGAAAAAAAAAAGAATAAGTGATCTGGTAAGCCACAGTAGGGACTCACTGTCGTTTACATGGAGTCCGTTTTGGTCCATGTTGGTTAGATGTATAATAAACTGTATGGCGACCCTAAAGAGGCCCTTGCCTTGCAATACCACAAATGTTTTGAGGCAAAATTGGACTTTGTGTTGCTCGGTGTCCCGATGAATAGGGATAATGTCCCTTGACTGGTGTATTAGAAATTCGAGAAGTACATCTCCATTTTCCTGTAGGGTAACCACAGTTTCCACTCAGCTTATCTTGGGTTCTCCTCACAGAGACATCCACACGACACCAGAAGCTGATAGTGGCTATCTAACCCTTGCACAGGGCTCCTGACCCCAGTCCAGGGGTTACTGAGTGCACCTCATTGATGCCCTATACTTCTGCATATGGTACTGAGTTTAACTCATTTTTACGAAAGAAAGTTTAACCGGGGATGAAAGAGTTCAAGGTATTCCTTGATTTCAAGGTTTTTTTCACTCACTTAAGAAAAATAAGTTTTCTTGAAAATCCTCTGAAAACAGGATAAAGGAGTCACAAATTACCTCCAGAGGTTGCATACATGCACACAGTCAGGTCCCACAACACTGCATACAGTGGCAGCATGCCAGTTTTTAGTTCAAGGTTTTCAAGGATTCTCAAGTTTTTTCCTTGAAAACTTTCCCCTCTTTATTGATGTTTGTTCCACTCTTCAGTGTAGTCTTAGCAGCAAGCTATAGTTCCTATGCTAGAAGAGTGTTGGATAGTATACCCCTTTTCTGCACGTTATGATTTCACCATGTAACTATATTGGTCATTTATTCCCTGCACCCTTTGATCTATCTCTATACATAACATTGTAATTGGTCCCTAGGTCGTGTTGCGCAAAGGCACCGCTACCAGTAGATTGGGTGTTACATATTTTGGGTATACTATCCGAACAAGACCTTGGAAAACAGCTTTACAGTAACATTCTGAAGGGATCCTAGGACATACTCTGCAAAAGGGCCATAATGTGCACATTTTGGGTATAGTATCCGAACAACATCTTGAAACAGCTTTTCCTGTTATTTGAGGACAAACTACACCCTTATACAACACCTACTGCCTCCTCCCCCCCCCCCCAACCACACAAACCCTGTAACACACTTATGGATGGGACTGGAGGGCATATACAGTGCATTTAAAGTTGTTTCCTTTTTCAAGGTTTTTTATCATCGTCGACTTTCATCCCTGTTTACAGTAGATAGACTCGGTTGAATTTCAATCCCCAGTGAGCATTTCACTGTTACATATTGGATATTATTTTTTTTATGGATTGCCAGTTTTTGGCATTACATCCTTTTGTGTACACATATTATCACTATGGGCTGTTGTGTACCACTGAGGTCAGTAAGGATGGGAGCGGAAGTCCAGTTTTTAATGCCTGCGTACCCAGATGCGCAGTCACGATCCACTCATTACCATAGCGACTTTTGGCTCAGCACCTCAGACAGCAGACAACATTTAGCATGTAAATCAAATGTACCCACCAACAGTGTCTGACCTCGTTTGTATGACGGCCAATTTCAGTCCTTCCATTGACATATACCCGGCATATGTAAAATGAAGTACTGGTCAGCAAAGGTGCTCATCTGGTTTAGGCAGCGACATAACAAACATTCAGCTTTAATTCAATTCCAAGAAGGGATGAAGTAAAGGGTTTTGACTTTATTTTACTGGTAAATCGCACTGTGTTTACTATGGGGACAAAGTCCAAAAAGAATCGACAAGAGACTAGTGTAGCATGGGGTTGTCCTCTGTGTACATGTGCTAGTCCTACAGGAAGCTGGGTAAAAAACAAGTGCATCGTGACTGACTAATAACGAAGTACAATGAGTTACATCAGGGCACCTATAGGGTGTCTCTGACAGTATAGATCTCTCTCCATGGGCTTAACAGTTGAGGGTCATGATTAAAGTGCCTTTCTTTTTTTCCTCATACAGGTCAGTTGATATGGTTACAATAGCGAGCGATAGTTTTGCACATTTTGTGGGGGCTAGCCGGTGGCTAGCATAGCCACTTTGTGTACGTGAAAATGTAACCTTGCTTTTAACCATTCTTATAAAAGTAGGTAGCACTTAGTATAATGCTTATGGCATTGTTTTGAGGCATACTTATGGACGCCCTTGGAGTAGGCAATTTCAAAGTGTAATTCGACTATAAAGCCTAGATACGTCAAAGTACCATTTCGAGTGGACCTTGATTAGGACCAATGGAAAGAGGCTCAAGGAATAAGCTGTATACAACATGAAAAACAGGCGAGAGATGTTATCTATGCCTGTCCGATTAGGGGCACACTCAAGTAGTCGTCATGGGCGTGCTACACAGATTAGGCATGGCCCGGGCAGGGCAGGCGTGCCGTAATGCTGTATGGAATAACTGGGTGTAGATTAGAGGTATGTAATTGTAATGTCTCCCTCCTCCAGCAGCTATAATTAATGGGAATTTCAGCTGATATTAATAATGAGATGCAGCCACTGTGCACATGTCCCGCTATAGTAGCCTTATAGCTCCCATAGCCATTATCAGCTGGGGGCCGCCATTAGACCCCAACGGCACTATGACTAACACCTTCAGCCCCCGACTCCGCAGTATATGCCAGGGATGCCTCCCATTGGTCAATAATACAATAGCCATGTGCCGTATAGCATGATGTCTTGTATTAGACAAAGGTAGAGGATGTATATACACAGCATTATGCTTTGCTTATCTTAATAAAAGATAAATATAAATAGACTTGGTACATTTCACAAGGGTAACGCAAGTCTCCATACACTAAGGATTTGAGCACATAATAATATACCGTAATTACCGGTAGCTCAAAACCCGTTCAATCGTTGCTAAGTATCTAGTGATCCGTAAGGACATATGGCATAAACAGTAGATACAATCTTATCCTTCCAATCTTACCTTGCCTGTATTTCTTTATCCCAGTGGTTCATCCCAATCCATGCAACATTGAGCCCATACTCATACACACTGAAAGTGGTCCCGAGGCCTAGGGAGTATTGAATGGGGATCGATGAATACTCTTTTATTATAAGTATTAATGTTTTTGTGGATAGGTTGTGGTTACAGACATAAATCAAAGGAGTCACTGCCAAGTACTTTGGCTACGTTCCGACCCAAACACCTATTTGATGGAGCGTACTGTGTAGGCATACGCCTTTGTTAGGGGGAGGGTGAAGTATCATGTAGGCATGTACCTTTGTAGTAGATGGTCTTGGTTGCATGTTAAGTGGTGGAACACTGTCACACACGGCTGACTCCCATGTCATGTAGCCTAGGTGTCTTCTCCTTAAGTAATAATGATCTGCTGTCAGTGGTAATTGTACCAGCCAAAATGAGCAGTCTAATTGCACCTGGCACATGCACAGTTATAGACTCTTAGTGTCTATATAAGTACTCTAGTACATGCATATGAATATAAAACAGTAAGTAGTAGCAAAACACAGAGGTCTGTTAAAAGAAATGAAGTCCAATTCAAGCATTATTAGTTTTATTGGTATGTACTTAATGTTTGACTCTTTACTGCAAATTGCAGTATGCAACAATGATCAACACAGGCACAGTATACATGTATATTGCTCCATGTACAATAACACTAACATTGTTAACGTTGACAGGAGTGTGTAAAGGCAGAGACCCCATACAGTCAGAGAGTGGAGTATCAGGATACCGGGGCCGCTATTACTACGACTCACCACACCTTGAAACTAACAGGGGTGAGATGGTGAAAGGTTTCTTACCTGCTCATCACCTGCATTGTTACACCTGGATGCCTGATCAGCGTAATACTGGTTGCATCAGGTACTTTTCCAGGTACCATAGCCTCACACCCGTTGGTGTTCAAACAGTTATCTTCCAGCGCTTATTCTTCTGATTTTGTTGCTGCTGTTTCTATTGATGTTTTGGTGCTTATGTTTGAAAGCAGTTGGGATTGACTCTTTCCTGTTGGTTGCTCACTTTAAGGGGAATATTGTTGCTCTGTTCTCGTGGTTACTTGCCTTGATGTTGCTTGTTGCCGCCTTTGATGAAACTATTGCTTTTTACCTAATGTACATGTTACTCATTGGTACATGTTTTAGACTCGATTTGTTATTTCAGTAAGGTGGACTACGTCAGTCATAGGGACATATTTGCTCCATTTAATGTGTGATTTTATCGTTGATTTACATTTAAACCTAGTGTATACTATGTGAACCTGACTGATTGGCACCAGACTGTACTTCCGCCGAGGTCTAATACATGCAGAAGCATGACCCTGACTCTACAGGACTCAATTTAGTGTAAAACAGACAGGTTTTGTGTTCCTGTTCAATGGAGTATAAAGTCCATAATGCAGAAGTAATATCTGTGTATAAGACTGGAATAGTGTTAGTTTTCTAGTGTATGTACACACCTATTGCCGAACGGAGTGTAGTTTCTGTTTCATTTCAGTCGCATATCTTCAGGTTGCTGATCCTGAAGAACTAGTGTTGCTGCCCCCCCCCCCCCCCCGGTGAATCCATAGGAGGGGGGGGGGGCAGCAATAGGCCCATAGGTGTGCTTTGCCACTGTTTTTTGACCAAACCACATATGCCCATATCATAAAACTATATGAGGCAAATTCTGTTTTTAATATACATAAAAACACTA